>JAUPFN010000009.1:29281950-31681950 GCA_036924255.1 Apodemia mormo
CGCCAGCCCGCCAGACCCGCCGCCTGACACACGCCAACACATTACCACCTCACAACATCCCGGACACCTACTATGCTGAGCTTTATATTACTATACTGTCGAATTACCTTTATTATATTCATTTTCTAACCTTGAGCAATTCAAGTTTAAGGTTTTTTTAGCAAAAAATGCACTGTTTTTGAAACGTCTTATGACCTATCATGCTGAGCTTAATGCCGCCGAAAGGCTAGGCCCGCATTGTACGTATTGTATAAACATATTTGAAAGCAGCTAAAAAGTCTACGAAAAAGACTAGTCTAGAGTAATCCCTGACAGGGATAGACATAAGTAATGAACACAGCTGTATGCTCATAAGTTAATTAGTACTAATACAAAATAATATTTTGCTTACTTCGGAATTAGACGATTCACACACGAGACCGCGCATTACCTCGTCAGATCGTGAAGATTTACACTGGAATGTAATTCAACTAAACACGTAACACACGAACAACAAACAAAAGCATTGAAATCCACCCCTCCGTGTAACGGGCGGTGCCGTATGATAACCTCCTAAGATCGATTCACACAATTTCTTAGTAACATCTATTTATTTATATTATAATCTATATCTTATCAAGCTCACTTAAGCAGACAGTGAAGTTTTAATCGTTCTTAAGTTGATACTTACTTTGTGGTTGTTCAATAACTATGGCGTCACTGGCGTGTACGTCGCAGTTTTCCCCAATAAAACCGCGGTGGCACATACAGCCTTTCACTTGGTCACACACCCAGTTGCCCACTGATGAACAGTTGCAAGCCTCCATACAGTGATCTCCATAATATCCTTCTGGGCAAACTGTTAAAAATACACATCAATCAAAAACATTTTAATAATATAATAACTCGTGTCCGATGAAATTAGTTTGTTTCTGGAAGCTTAGCAACTTAGGCAAGCAGCGAAAAAAATTATCGTAAGCAAAGATTTGTTCTACATTGAAAAATACACAAAATCATATACATATTTTGTATTTTTTATATAAATCACTGGAGGAATAATCTAGATATTTTAAACGTTATATAATTCAAGAGTGGCGACAAAAAATAATTGGGTTAAATAATTATTTCAGTAACACATATTTTAATATTTCTGTCGCAATAGCGTCAGTGCTTGTCACTATCGTGTTCCGGTTTGGTGGGTAAGGTAGCCGGTAAACTTGTGCATGTGGCATTAGACCTCCCCACAAGATAGCAACGCACCATTAACATCTTTGGTGTCTATAGGCGATGATTGACTCTTTCCATCAGGAGACCCATCTGCTTGTTTGCTATCTTATGATATAAAAAAATATATATAAAAAAAACTGGAATTCAATTTTTTTTTTTCTGGTAAGTATACGAGTTTCATATTTAAAATAAAACGTGGGGGTTGTAAATTTAAGTACGTAGTAATTTATTTATAGAGTATAATTTTATATTTAATCCATCGAAGTATATCTGTCTGTGAACTTTAGATATTCTATAGCTACCTAAAAAGTATCTTCAAGTTGTATCCCCGAAGAGGCAGGCGGAGGTACGACCAGTGCATCCACGATTAGCTGAAGATACTTAGTCCCATAATGGTAATAATATGGTAATAAGTCCCATAATAGGTGGCAAGCCTATCGCTAACTGGGCACTTATCCAATCCCGGACAACGTAGTTTTTACCAGAAAAACGAAAAAACACATCTTTGGATTGCCCGACACGGAATCGAACTTGGGAATTCATGTGGTCAACTCCGACACCGGACCACTAGACCACAGATTATTCTACTTATCTATACATTTAATAAAATCGTTGGAAAGTCAAAACTATACATTGAATATTTTTTTTAAAGAATACTTGGGGCGTGATCTACAATAATCAATATCAAAGCCAAAAATATAGTTTTTAGAATTTTTGTCTGTTTGTCTGTATGTATCCGGGGTAAACTCAAAAAGTACTGCATGGATTTACTTCAAATTTTGCATGAATATTACTATTTTTTTATAACATAAGATAGCAAACAAGCAGATGGGTCTCCTGATGGAAAGAGTCAACCATCGCCTATAGATACCAAAGATGTTAATGGTGCTTGTTATCTTGTGGCGAGGTCTAATGCCACATGCATAAGTTTACCGGCTACCTTACCCTCCAAACCGGAACACGACAGTGACAAGCACTGACGCTATTGCGGCAGGAATAGGTAAGGCGGTGGTACCAGACCCGGGCGAGACAATGCAGAACTCTACCACCTAGTAGCCACGATGGTAGTGACTTGATAGCCAATCGGTCGCCTTACTAACAGGTCGGGTCAACATATAGGCTACATATTATCACGCTATCACCTACGGGGGAGGAGCTGTGCGGAGTAAACGAAGTCCGCGCGGACGAAGTCGTGGGCAACAGCTAATTCCTCTATATTATGCTATATCCATTAATTCCTTTGCTGTAGAAAATTTTGCAGAAAAATCAATAAATTTTTTGGAGACTGTGTCATAGGAAATTAATTTTGCCCTATTAATGGTTGGCAATAAAATGTTAATTAAAATACTGCGTGAAGTATATGCATGTGTCACACTGCGTGCGATAACGCGCAGCCCTGCCGGTAGACAGGCGTCCAACCAACGCGTATTGATGTAAATGTGTATGTGTGTGATTGCGTGTATGTGTATGCGCGCGTATGTGGTTGTGTGTGTGCGTGTGTGTATGTGTACTCGCGCGGGTGTGTGTACTCACACTGCGTGCAGTAGCTGCCGGTGTAGCCGGGCGGGCAGCGGCAGTAGCCGTCGCTGGGGCGGCAGGCGGCGCCGGGCGCGCAGCGGCAGGGCTGGCTGCAGCCGGCGCCCCACCACCCCGCGCCGCACGCCTCGCCGCACACCGCGCCGCGCCACCCCGGCAGGCACTGGCAAGCACCTGGGCAACCACCACCATTACCGCAACCTCTCACAATAAGAAATACGCGTCTATTTCTTTATTTATTTAAACCACATTCCACTTCATTTTAACCAAGTAAAAATATAAATACTGTTGAAAATATTTCAATAAATTTTTTTTATTATTATTAATATAAGGTTATTCAGTTTGATATTTACATTATAGAAAATATTAAATTACAATTTATAAATATAGTGTGCTATGCACTGTGCCACAACGTACCATATGTATACCATACAGCGTATTTTTCCAATATCGTAATAACGACACTGTAATGTAAATATGCCACATTTCGATAGTGTGAATTAGTCAGTAATAAGTTTAGCAGACAAAATTAGGTTATGAAGATAGAACTCTGTTTCTATCTTCATAACCTAATTGTTGAAAATTTAAAGTTGGTCACAACGATTTTAAAAAAGTTTTACTTCATAAACAATATAAACGTTGTAAAAACCTCCTGTATATCTAACCCTGAATCTAAACTGGACCAAATTTATATAGAATCAAATGTACTTCCTATAGGAATAAAGGGTCTTTAGCAGAAGTCAAATTTTACAAAAAAAAATATAAAAGAAAACATAAAAAATACATCCGAATGACGAACCTCCTCTTTTTTGAGAAGTCGATTGGCAAAATAAATACCGCTCGCTTAAAAACAACCTTAACTCGACTAACTTTTGACGAAAACAATAAACGCTGCTTGTTTTATTTAATCAGTTGGCTACTACGCTTGCAAACCATTCAATAAAAATATTCAAATAAACCAACATAACCAATGCACCATCTATAATTTGTTTACAAATTTCGTTTGTTCTCCATCATTTGTCATTCGGAAATCAACTGATAACTTTATCTCCTGACATAGCCAGGAAAAAAGTCCTCTAAAATGTCTTTTGTCCGTATATTAATTATTATTAAGTTTGCTCCACAGACCCCGTAAATACTAATAGACACCGTACTATTTGTTAATATGTTATTTAGTGTATGAGCAGATGCGCATATGAATGTAAAATGCAACTTAATTATAGTATAGACGCCGTGAAGGTGTATCGCGAAAAAATATGCCGTGTTCCGCATCGTCCGTGCTTATAACTATCGTATTTGTATCTTTCAAAATAATGAATGCGTGTAGCATTATATTTTCGCGACAGATATCAATGCCCTAATATCTTCTTTCCACACTATATACAGGCAAACATCGCCTATTATTTGTTCATTCTATACAAAGTTACCGTAACCCTAAATATCATATCCATAACCACAGTCAAAAATAGTAACATAATTGCCCCAAGTTTTTTTAAAAATAACACTTTTTCAGAACTAAGAACTCGACGTTTTGAAAATTTATCTACTTTGACAGGGCCTCCTTAAAAATGTGTACTAGAGCATATTGGCAAGTGATATCAAAAGTTGGCGCCTTTAATCGGGATTCCAAAATGATACAGCACTTGTTGGTTCAATTCTAAGAAAATCTAAGAAAAAATAAAAACCTGGAGTGTGTGTGTGAAACCTAAAAACCTGAACCTGTGATTTTACGCGAATTCAGAGTACTTGCGCATGCTTTTTTGAGGTCTTTAATTTTACCCCAGAATGATGAAAAAGATGGATAGTAAGATATTTGGCCAAGAGTGAGCGAGACAAATAATGAAGCCACTCAGTGAGACGGAGATGTGCCATTTTAACTAGTGTGAATGAAACAGATAATGACACCACCCGAAGCAACTGATACTAGAGTAATGTAACTACTTCAGCACGATTCGCTCATTCATCTACTGCGCACCTTTTCGTATTCGTTCGTGTCAATTTAATACTGATAACTTTTGCTTCTCCCTTTGGATTTGACTGTTTTATGAATTCACCTTGTTGATTTATCACCGATAGCTTTGGCTACTCTCTTTAGACCTGTTTTTTTTATGATTTGGACTTTTATCTACGTTGGCATTACTTCACAATAATATGCGAACATGCACCTCATTTATGGTGAATGGAGATGCAACACAAATTCTGCCGCCAGGCTGTGTCGAGAAATATACCCAAATTTACAGCGGTACCCGGGTTATCGCGTGTTTATTAATGAGCAGCGAGCACTTTCCAAGATCGGTCGGTTGCCGAATCAAATGATCGGTGGAGGTACACCCCAGTTGCCTTACGAAGAAGAAGTTTTGCAAGAAGTCATAGACGATCCATGTGTTAGTTTGTGGAATAGAGAAAGGACAGGAGTACCAAAAAGCACAGCATACCGTATTTTGCAAAAAAAAGGAGTACCATCCATTTTCACGTTAAACGAGTGTAAAGTCTTCTCCCTCGTGATTACCCTGACAGAATTGTATTTTGCTCAACAATGTTAAAAAAGCACAATGAAGATCCACACTTAAATGAACTATATACTGAAAATTAGTATACTGAAAATTCTCTTGTCGGATGAATCGGCGTAATCTTTGGACCGGAATTTTGAACGGAAGGATTATTGGACCTTTTGAGCTGCCTGCGAACTTAAGTTGCCCTAATTATTTGATTTTTTTTAAGAAATAATTTACAAACTTTGCTAGAAGACGTATCATTAAGAGATCGACGACACATGTGGTACCAACTGGATTGCCGTCAAGCGTATTTTGCACTACAAGTAAGAGATTTCCTAGACGAAGAATATCCGGAAAGGTGGATAAGACGATCAGGTACAATTTCGTGGCCAGCTCGTTCGCCTGATTTGAATCCCCTGGATTTCTTTTATAGGGGCGTTCTCAAAAAAAAATATTCTATTCTTCTATTCTATTGAGAGCTTAGAAGAGCTGCGTGAAAAAATTACTGAAGCTGTTGCGGAGATCAACTCTCTATTATATATGCCCGTCTAATTACGAGGTCATTTTTAAGAAGATGTAGAGCGTGTATTGAAGCTGAAGGAAAGCAATTTAAACATCTACTGTAATAAGACTAAAGCAAAGTTTTAAACAAAGTAATGTTAATAATTGGAACATTTTTTTAATAAAATTGTAGATTCTCTTAAAAAGATTTTAATTCCAATAATAAATTCAATACTAATATGATATTTAAGGTTACGGTAACAACATTGGAATGGACAAAACAACATACGTTAGCCACAGTTGGTTACAGTGTGGAGAAATTTCGCGTATTTTTGAAATACCTCTAATTTCTAGGGATCGTGGTATGTATTTGTTTTGTATATTTTTAACGACGACTATCTATCCTATCGTCCCGTTTCGACTTATCGTTAAGTTTTGGGACAACCTGTATGTTTTTGCTATAGGTATTGTGAAAAAAATAACACATCCAAATTAATATTAATCCATAATTATTGCAACTGTTTTGAAGGATTAATATTAATTTTTCCCAGGGTATTTTGTACCGTGAATTTTACGACATATGCACGAAAATACGATTGCTTAAGAAATTATTACGATGACAATCAGTATCTTTACGCCCGTATCCCCGAATGTAGGCAGATGTACAACAGGTGCACCCACAACTAGCCGAAGATACTTAGTTCAACAATGAGATAGGTGGTAAGTCTATAGCCAACTGGGCACTATGATATTGCCCCAAATAATCACAAACAAATTCACCTAATATACAGGCTATTTTTTTAGCCGAGGGACAGAATCTATCCCGTGGAAATTCGAATCGAAACGAATAAAAATATTTAAAAAAAAAGTGTTAACCGAAAAAATAGTAAATAAAATTTTGTCAAAAGTCACCCTTGTGCTAGACGTCATGAATCATCATAATAATATCAGTAATAGGTAGTGTCCCTACCTAACTTACATTCTCATATTAAAACTAGTGTGATTCATTTTCCTTTCATAACAACTCCCCTGGCTTAGTTAGGAAGAACAGGCAAAAATACCTAGGCACCAAATAATAAGAAATGTTTTTAGCGTGTTGTAAATTATAAATTAGAACAAACTTTTTTAAATTTATTTTTTAAATAATTGAACGATTCATTTAATGTCACGATTGTTGGTCCCGGCCTCCTTTGTTCGCCGTGTTGGTCCCGGCCTCCTTTGTAGAATAGGCCAACTGCCGTTCTGCCAGGCAGGTCGTAAAAGGCGACCGATTGGCTATCGAGTCACTACCATCGTGGCTACTAGGTGGTAGAGTTCTGCATTGGCTCGCCCGTGTCTGGTACCACCGCCTTACCTATTCCTGTCGCAATAGCGTCAGTGCTTGTCGCTGTCGTGTTCCGGTTTGGAGGGTAAGGTAGCCGGTAAACTTATGCATGTGGCATTAGACCTCGCCACAAGATAGCAACGCACCATTAACATCTTTGGTGTCTATAGGCGATGGTTGACTCTTTCCATCAGGAGACCCATTTGCTTGTTTGCTATCTTATGATATAAAAAAAAAAACGATTCTCGTTTTACGATGATTCTGTATCTTACGATTAAAATTCTAAGACATAGCTGATATTAACCTTAGTATTTCTGGCGTATGTAAAAATTAAATCATCCTATTTACAATTATTGAACTTCACTTATCAATTATAAACACAATTTTACACTAATCTAAATTTTTGAATTTTTCTTGTGAATTTGGTGATTTATGAAAATATCGCAAATGTACCTGATGCACGTCGCACGTAATATATAGGCACGTACTATATCCCAATATTCCCTACGTACTTTATCCCAATATTCTATACTTCTATCTATTATTCCAATATAATGATATCGTTATTCTGAAATCGCGGTGCATTGGCATAAACTGAAGACTGCCCGCCATCCCAATTTTTGAATTTTTCTAATACTAGCAAAAAGCAGAGCTTTGTAAGGGCTCGCAAAGTTATACTATCTAGTAATATTGTTATAAAAGTATTTTTTATGAGAATTACATCTTTTAATGTATGGACTTTATTTATAATTATCTAACCTAAAAAACTCAGCGTATTTTCACCTAAACATTACATTTGCATCAAAGGCCCGCGTCGTCAGGCTTTGGACTAGGAATATTTGGTTTTTGTTTGTTGATATTTTCAAGGAAAAATATGTATTAAAAATGTAGGTTGATCTTATAAAAAACACATTTTTGACATTTTGCTGAAATAATTGTTTTTTTTTTTTCTAAAATCAGGAAGTTCCTGGTTTTACGTCGATTTACGAAATCAAAATCAAAAAATGTTTTATATAAATAAACCTTCAAAATTTTTGGACTACGCAGGCACGAAGAATTGACGGTAGACACTCAGCGAATACATTTTTCAAATTTTTCCCTCAGAGAAACCTTCGGAATTCGATTCCAGAGTCAGGCAAATGAAAAAATGTGTTTTTTCATTTTTCTGATAAAACAACTTTGCCCGGGATTGGAAAAGTGCCCTATTGGCGATAGGCTGGCCACCTATCACATAGTGGGACTTAAGTATCTTCAGCTAACCGTGGATGCACACGTTGTACTTCTGCCTACCTCTTCGGGGATACTGGCGTAAATATAACTTTCTTTAGCTTTTTACCCTCGCCCTCGGGCTATAATTGGGAATTGATCTCAATAAAATATAAATATTGATTTATTAATTGTAATACATCTGTACTGTTTCTCAATAAGCTTATTGTGAAACTCTCTAACGCTCTATTTACTCTGTTCCCAGCAAACATCCCTGCTCTAGACCTAAATCCTCCTTGCCTCCCACAATATTACTTCGAACTTCCCTTGCATTCTCCTTTCAATGACTTTATCATACACCTTCTATGCCAAACTGATCAAACTGATGGCCCTATAGCTATTGCAGTTTATACTTGAACCTCGCCTTTATACGAGGGCACGATAACCGCGCGCCGCCAGTCAAATATAAAGAAACAATTCATGAAGTAGATAGTCTAAGTTCAAAAATTCTAATAGAAAATATATCTTCTATCAATTTTAATTCGTTAAATTAATAAGAGATGGCGTTAGTAGTAATAAGATTCTAATACAAATTGTACCTTCTATTTTTTTATTTTTATAAAATGGTATTTTTATGGTAGATAACAAATCTAGACATGAATATAAACTACCACGTCGAAGCTCAAACCTAAAAATGCGATATTTTTTCAGTAAAATGTACCACAAAAGTGCATAGAAAGTGGCCTAGTGTAGGGCTCGCTTCGCTCGCCCTGACAATTTTACATTAATCTCAATTTTTGAATTTTTCTTATGAATTTGGCGATTTAGGAAATTTTCGCTGCAGTACCTGATAACACGTCACACATAATGCATAGGCAGGACCATAATATCCCAATATTCTACATTGGAATTATAATATCGTTATTGTTTCTATCACACAAATACGCGAGGAAGTTTATTACATTACGCGGATTTATACATCCGTTCGTCGCGACGCATTAGCACAAATTGAAGACAGCGGCACCCCGCGCCCGACTGTCGGTCGTCGGCCTCGCACAGCGAGTCATACGTGTGTGTTTTAAATTTTAGTCGCCAGTTCTCTCTTGCGTGCTTCATGTTCACGTCAAACACTAAGGTCATAGATATTTGGGCTCAGAACCGAAAACCGAACACTCTCATTCAACAGGTCCCTCGGCTAAAAACACCTGTATATTTTTACCATTATTCAGTACATACCACTAATGTGTTTCGGACCAAGGTAAGATAGCCATTAATCTTATTCACATGACATTATATCTACGTCACACGGATAGCAACGCACTAGTAATGTCTTTGATGTCGATCTTAAAAATTACCTATTATCTATTTTAATTACGCAAGCCATCTGTTTATTAATTTATTTGTTATTCTACGTTATAAAATAGTGTACTAACCGGTAACATGATGACAGTCGGCACCGTTCTTACATATGCACTTTTGTTCGCAACCCTCGCCGTAGGTTCCCAGCGGGCACGGATACTCGCATGCGGCTCCGGTGTAACCACTGGGGCATTTGTATTTCCCAGTTACTGGGTTGCACGACGAGTTATCTAAAAAGAATTTACATTTATACATGTGCTTATATCTAATAAAAACTTCAATATCAACTATGTACTCTGTTCTTCCTGGCTCCTCACTAATAGCCGCGGAATCGCCCGTGTTAAATAAATCCCCAACTTTTTATAAACTTTCTATAGGCAAAAATGTTTTTAAAGTCGGTCCAATGCTTTTAAAATATATACATTGTAATCAAATACCTATTGTCTCTTTATAATGTTAATATAAAAATGAGCTAGTGCGTTATCCACCAAAAAGAGATCCTTATTAGAACGATTAACAAAACAGACATATTGTATGAAATGTGGATACATGTAGGTACCGAGGGAATCAAGACTGACATACCATGATCAAATTGGGCAGGTGCTGTCCAAAGTTGGCGTCTAGAGTCTCCAAAACTGGCGTGTTTACTTAAAGAGAGTTATAAATGTGGAGGAGCAAGGAAAGTCTGTCTGAGCTGTGACCAACACTGGGTAAAACTTAAGAATCAATCCATTTCCGGAACTAGTTTCATAAGTAAGACACAAGAAGCCTTAATAAGGCAATTAAAATTGCAACTTTCCACTGATTCTCATGTGTGACTGCTGCGATGCAACTTCAATACAACACAAAAAATAAGGAAAGGGTTGTTTCCTTATACATTCACCACACTTACTACCAAATCAGTAACAAAAACAAAACACAGTATACGAACTCAACCCAGTAAAGCAGAAACCCGTAGTACTTTATTTAATAAAACTTCTTACAAGTTATTTTGGCACGTCAACATAACTGCTACAAATTGCACTTTTGAACAAACATATTATAATGCTACATGACAATTTTTAGAAATTTGTATTAAAGCATAAATATTCAAACATTTTACCCTAAATGTAAGGTTTACCTCTAAGTTAGTGCAGTCAGTTGTGGCAGCAGTCAGCACCTGGTGTGTTCCGATTTAAAAGGTAAGTTTGCCGGTAAACCTGTGTAGGGGCATTACACCCCTACGAATGTATCTTCTAACCACCATCATTAATATTATATGCAACATTATATCTTTCTACCAGGAAAACAAGTAAAGTTTAAAAAAAATATATGAAAGTTTATAAACCTGTATCAACCCTAGTGAGCACGTGAAATATGTTTAATCTTGAAATTCCATTTTTCGCGGTATATAAAACTACGTATACTGTTTATAAACAATGTGTATTGTTCGTCAGTATTTGATTAGTCCACTACGGATATTTCTATTTCAAACATCAAGACATTCGTATCGATTGACAGGAGTCGCTGGAACGGGTGTTTATTAGATCTAGCTGTGGCAAAGATGATCTATATTCCTTGAATTAACTTAATGCCGTGGTAACTCGAGATAGAGAAATGACTCATAATATACATTCAAAAACCTTAACGTGTATTATGGGACTAAAGACGTATACATTATACAATCAAGACAAAACATGCAAAGATTGCATTAAAAGTAGCGTCTTTCTTGGTTCATGCTTTGGCAAACTGCTTTTCGATTTATGTGAAATATTTGGATGACTTACTTTCCAATGAAAAGATTAATCCTATGTATTTTAAAATGATCTTAACAAATATGGATAGTAATGATGTGAACTGTATTTGTTGGAACCAATATTTTCTATGTGCCAAAATTGTATAAGTATAATTATATCACGTCGACTTCCTAGAGTATTTTTAACATTACTAATGGCGAATAAGTAGGCAATGAGCAGGTAAGATATAATATTTGCAATATTTTGCATCTTGAAATAATATATCAGTTATCACATATGTATAAGTTATGTGGTCTTATAGGTAATCCGTATTAATTTATTTAAAGTTTAAACCTTTGCAAGAAGAATATTTAAAATTTTCGTCAAAAAGGAAGTGCCCATCAGTGATATTCTGTTACATAAAAAAACATACTTTAATTAAAATGTTTGTTTTGTGATAATTAATTTTCCTCTAAACATTCTACCTAATGGTGAGTTTTTTGAGAAAAAAATGTTAGTAACGACCCGAAGTTTCGTGGTGGTATGTTAATATCACTGTGTATATGAGAAGCCGTAATGTTGCTGGCTTCGTTAATCGTAAAAAGGAAGCAAAATTATTTACAGTGGCAAATAAAGCGTAGATGGACAAATCTATTAATAATAATTGTGGTGAATATGAACCTTTATTGAGTTTGATTTACTTAGCTACACCATAAGGAAACCGCTATTAATTAATTTACCTGAATTTGTTACTTTTATTATTCTATGAACCGATTTGAATTAAATTTCGTACAAATATAGTTTGAGAACCGAAAAAGGATATAGGATAGTTTTTATCCCGGAAATCCCACAGGAACGGAATCTATGCGGGTATAACTCCGGGAGTTTTATTTTACAAATTTTTCCGAGTGGACGAAGTCGCGGGCGTAACTAGTATTAAATAAAAAATAAATATTATTCATTGTATTCGCGATTGTTTTGTGTGTACATAATATGTGTGTATTGATATGTGTATGTATCAAAGGGGTTGCACGTGCGTGTACCGTGTAAGTGCGTGCGTGAGTGCGTGCGTGCGCACGAAACAGGTGGCTGCTCTAATGGGAAGAGCCTTTTGGGAGAAATTTGGAAAACCTTTATTGACAACCAACTACAAGTCTGTAGACACGAAAGAAATTAATGGCGCATTGTCATCTGACTGGCGAGATATAATGTACATCCATAACTTTGTCGGCTTTCCAAACTACACTACGCCAGTGACAAGACAATATTATAACAATAATAATAAAGTGTTATATATTAATTATAAAGGTTTCAGTATACATATATACCATATCAGTGCTAGGTACCAACTTGTAATTTAACTAGGCAACTTACAATAATTAGTAAGTTATATTCTATAACTAGTACCTAATTTAAATAAGTGTATAGTATGTATAGTTTACCTATGTATTTTCATACGTACTTTGTATATCATAGATCACGACAAATTGGCGGTCCGCAGTACAACCTTTCACAGTCCGCCTGTTGCCGACCGTTGGTCTATAACTATCAAAACGGTCTAGAAGAATGGCAAATAGACTATTCTTCAACAGGGGCTTGGACCAACAAGATAATAGTTGTGTATGGGTATGTTTGTGAATGTGTCTCTCTCTCTCTCTCTCTCTCTCTCTCTGTGTGTGTGTGTGTGTGTGTGTGTGTGTGTGCGCGCGGCGCACTGACCGGCGGTGGGCGGGCAGGCCTGCGCGCAGTTGACGCCGTAGGTGCCGGGCGCGCAGGGCAAGTCGCAGCGCTCGCCGCGCCACCCCGCCGCGCACACGCAGCGCCCGCTGTCCGCGTCGCACGACGAGTTGTTGGCGCACGGGCACCGCTCCGAGCACTGCGCGCCGAACATGCCCGTCTCGCACTGACTCTCGCACCGCACGCCTGCCCCACACCATACACCGAACATTCGTTACCTCATATATTTATCGCCTTGTTTCTTGAGCACTGACCTTAAGTACAGAATACTAGAGACTAACAGCTAAGTTAATGTTATATACAAGTAATATTCGAACAAAGCACACATAGATACCTCTCATGGACTGGTGCGGAACAAACTGTCCTGAACCATTCCGAGATATCGCGTCCGTGAGCGGTATCTATGTATTCTATGCTCGAATATTACTTGTATGTAACATTGACTTCTGTTAGTCTCTAGTATTCTGTGCCTTAAGGCCCCGATTACATTTTGATTAGTGTGAGTGGTAGTGTTTAATGCAGGTGCTTAGTATTAAGCAGAAAATACGTGAAGACAGCCATTGATCAAACGAGTGATTAGTAATCAGCGTAATAAAAGTGAATAGACGCTGATTACTAATCACTTGCACTGATCAATGGCTGTGTTAACGTATTTTTGCTTATTTATTTATTTTTATTTAAATACTTTATTGCTCACAATTTACGTTTCTTGATGCTGAGAGAAAAACCTTGGGTAGTACATAATAAACTAATTATGAGCTATCAATAAAACTAAACATTAGATTTTAAATTATCATAACTAACCTATTTTTAGGATATACTACAACAAAGGAAGTAAGCTACATAACAACATTAGTGTTAATAATAAATACATTTTATCCAATAATTAAATATATATTGACTACTTACATAGAAGATAAATATATATATATATATATATATATATATATATATATATATATATATATATATATATATATATATATATATACACCGATATTCAATAATTATTATAGAAATATACTTATAACATTTACCGACATTAACATTATATAAAATACACACACATACAAAATTAAGTATTCTGACATTTTAAAAAGTGATCGTACAATGCAGTTTTAAAATTTGATAAAAGATTTTTAATAGTAGATGATTCACGCATCTGAGACGGGAGAGCATTCCATAATCTTATCGCAGTAACTGTGAAGGAATTAAAATATGTTGCCGTATTGTGGTCCGGATACATCAACATACTAGAATTTTGAGCCGAAAATTTTACGACTAACGACTAACTAACGACTAACTACGACGACGTTCACTTACTTGAAGTGACCACGATAAATTGTTGGTCATATAAATTCCTAGGTTTTTTACGGAAGTAAGGTAAGAGAGACATTTATCATTAAGAGTCGCAGGGGAAGGGTCTCTAAATCAAATTGTGCAAGGTATCTATCGCGCTCAATTATGGTGATATACTATGGACTTATGTTGAATCCCGACAAGACGCAGGTAATGTTACCTGCGTCTTGTCGGGATTCAACATAAGTCCATCGTTTTTTGCCCAAGTGTTGATTGCATCTAAATCAGCGTTCATATCTACGATATCTTTATCTGGGTCATTCGGCTGGAACGACAGATAAAGCTGCAAATCATGAGCATACAAATGGTAAGAGCAATGCTGTATGTAAGAAGTGAAAGAAGAAGTTTATAATCACTGAAAAAAGTAAAGGAGATAACACACCACCCTGTGGTACGCCGCTAACAACATCACACCAGTCCGACTGCAATTCATAAGTCCGGGTTTGTTGTTGTCGCCCACTAAGATAGGATGCGAACCAGGCCGTTGCCAATTGAGACAAATTTAATGAAGAATAGCTATTAAAATATCGTGGTCCACATAGTTGAACGCATTGCTAAAATCAAGGAGAATAAGAAGCGTGATCTTTCTTTTATCATACCGTATATCATCAGTAATTTTTATAAGAGCTGTTGTCGTGCTGTGACATGGGCGAAAGCCTGACTGAAAATTATTTAGCAGGTTATGTGTTAAAAGAACCTCAGAAAGTTGAATATAAATAATGCGCTCTAAAATTTTTGACAGGTAGGGTAAAATAGATATAGGCCTAAAATGAGTAGGATCTGTGGGATTGGTTTTCTTGGGTAATGGGGTGATGAAAGCCTTGCTCCACGAAGCCGGAAAGTTACCACAGGATAAAGACAAATTGATGATTTTAGTGATTTAGGGTAAAATTATGTCAAGTATTGGTAGAATCATAACTCTGCCCAATCCATCACAGCCAACAGCTTTGTTGGATGTGGTGAGAATGATCTTTCTTACAAGACTTTCAGAAACCGGTTCAAAATCGAATTGCGTAGTGTTTAACAGCGGACAACGTTATATCACAGCGTGTATTTTGTTTAACATAAGGATCAATTTTATGAAATGGTACAGAAAATTGTGTATTAAGAGCATTAATGTTTAAATGACGAGGTAGTTCAGTCTGCAACTTCCCAAGACCCAGTGATCGAAGAAACTTCCACATATTTGTGGTAGAGGAACATTCAATATTTGTAAGAATGTGGCGGCGTTTAGCATTTCTTACCATTTGGTTACAGCGATTTCTTGCTAGTTTGAAGGCATCCCAAAGCTCCGGTGAGCGATGCTTATTGAATTTACGCTTCAAGCAGTCCCGACGAGCCATCAAAGTGCGGATATATTCATTCATCCAAGGTGCAGAAGGATGTTTCATTCGAACAGGTCGCAAAGGAGCATGCTTATCGTATAGCTCAATTATTAAATTAGTAAAGCATGTAACTTTATTGTCAATACTATTTAGTAAGCTTAATACTAAGCACCTGCATTAAACATTCGCACTCGCACTAATCAAAGTGTACTCAGGATCTAACTTGCGTAGATGTTGTCGCGCGCAAAGCGATCACTACTCCGATAGGCTCAAGAATCGTGCCGGAAACTATACTCCATCGTAACAAAAACAATCAACTTCATCAATACGCTTTCAAATGTTCAATATCAGGAATAAGGATAAAATAGTTATATCTGTAATAACTAATTCTATTATAGCTACAAACTGTAATGATATGTGAATGCAATTCTACAATAAACTATGCATATACTTAAACGTATGCATATACGTTTACTACGTAACGTACGTACGTATGTACGTACGAAAAGACTACTCAAGATGGTTGTTATATTATCAAGTCCTACATCAACCCCAAAAAATTCTTAACGAAATTTTGTGTATTTTTATTTTTTATTTTGATTACTTTAGAATTAAAAATATATAAATAAAGTAGTTATATAGATTGGTTACCCCACTACATACATACAGTATCACAACGAGCTTTAACCTAAAAAAATGTGTAAACGGTTGACCCTACGGGCCATCCCTGAAACTTCCCACTAGAATAAAGTATTTTAAGCTCAAAAGAGTAAAAAATATAAGTATAGATTTTTCAGTTCAAACATCTATTTTGTTAAAAATTGCAGTATATTAATTTTTGAAAAGCTGTATGTTTTGAAAACGATGATGGCATTTAACACCATTTTTGAGATCTAAAATTATGCTTTAGCCAGATAATCGATACGTTGAAAAATTTCGATGCGATGTCAAAAAACATTTTATTTTAATTTTCTTCATTGATAAATCCCAAACAAATTGACCGATTTTAATTAAATTAACGGTATTTGACGCAGTTTTCAAAGGAGAAAAATTGACAAGAATTTTAAGTCAATCAAGGGTGAATTAACTTGAAAGTTATCCCAAACGGATAAACCGATTTTGATGCAATTTATGTATTAGTCGTAGTTTTTGTACTCAATCGGCACATAAATCTGGAAGTTATATTAAAAAAATACTGTTTCACCAAAAAATTTTTTTGGTGTTTTTTCAAAATTTCTAAAAATCTCCTGGGCCAGTCGCTTCAAATTTTCGGTAAGTCTAAGTTGAGCGGAAAATAATCGATTGTCATCAACCGCGTTGCGATCGGTCCAGCCGTTCAATAGTTATGAGATGTTTACATATACACATACACACACCCACACGCACACGCACACACACACACACACACGCATACATACATACAGACATACTGACGTCATCGTGAAAATAGTCGGAAAAGGTTCCTAGGGCCTCAAAACGTGGACATCTGGTGAAAACTCGATTTTTGAAAATTGGGGTAAAATCAGTAACTTCCTTATCTACATACGTAGTGGGAAGTTAAAAATATTGTATGAAAACAGTGCATTTTGCGCAGACTGGTAGTTTAAAAACAGGAAGAAATTTACTCTGACAACAGAAATCAGTTTTCTCGCAAAATAAAACTATTCAACATAAAAAGAAAGACGCAAAATCGCGCATTTTTTATGTTAAATTTTATTTAGAAATATTTTCAGTAAAGTACTGTAATGCATCATGACCTGACAACATTACAAGAAGAATTATTTGTAACCGAAGTATAATTTCCAATGCTTTGGTCAAAACATTATTTTTATTTTATCATTCACGATTTAAAATTTACCAATGAGTAGTAATTTTTTATTAAAAACACAGAAAAGATCTGCATAGTCTAATGAATAAAAAGTAATGTTATTAGGTAAAATAATCAACACTATCCAAAATCTTTTTGCAAATATTTAATTCAATTTTTAGTATGATTTAAGAGTTTCAAATTTAATATTGACATGGAGCTGGTGTCTATCAAAACGATCACTACATTTGATTGTTTCTTACTCTGATGTATTATTTTAGCTGCCGCAAACAACGTTTTGTTGAAAATATCTGATGAATAAGTCTCCATATTCAGAGCTACACACATTTTTGGCATATTATTGTTCGGCATATTTCTTCTGGCAAAATACTTTTGTGCATCATTTATAGGTTCGTCATTCAAAAATCTTCGCGTATGAAACGATTTATTAATGCTGTCTGCTAAAACTTCATTCACGTCTTCATATAAATCATTTGTCATTTGCCTGTTGCATAGTGTATCGTACATCGAAACATTTCTAAATATATCTGTTATAAATTCAATAATCAATATTAGTAATAAAATTTAAAAAAATTACCCCTTGTCCGAGCAAGACCTGAACACCAAAAAGCTCTTATGTTTTATAATAATAAAAATCTTCTAGCCCTCTATTAATCCTAATGTTCTTTTTTTATATAATATAGCAAACAAGCAGATGGGTCTCCTGATGGGAAGAGTCAAACATCGCCTATAGACACCAAAGATGTTAATGGTGCGTTTCTATCTTGTGGCGAGGTCTAATGCCACATGCATAAGTTTACCGGCTACCTTACCCTCCAAACCGGAACACGACAGTGACAAGCACTGACGCTATTGCGGCAGGAATAGGTAAGGCGGTGGTACCAGACCCGGGCGAGACAGCAGTATCACAACAAAACACCGATAGTACAGAAATGTAGTTCATCTGTGATGTACTTCATATTTTTATACTTAAAGGTTTGCGGTCGCACTAGGGCCACGATGGTAATAGTTGCTTTGCTAGTACCAATCAGACTATATAAAAGTTTGGTATAAAGTTTTAACACAGTAAAACTGCAGCAACTGACTTCCCATTTCCTGTATTATTGGACTCTACATCAGATCTTCGCCAAATTTAAATGGGACCACACGGGAAGTAAACCCTTCCGAAAAAATATATTTTGAAAGGTTCATAAATGATTGAGTTCTTATATAACAAAGATAAAATTTAAAAAAACATACAGCCCAATTGATGATCGCCTCCTTTTGGGAAGTCGGTATAAAACCAGGTAAACATAAGGTGGAGGTAGCACTCGCTTCTAGTTTTATTAATTGTGAAGAAAAAACACATGTTTCATTAATTGTGAAAAAACACATGTTTTTTGCCCTACAAACGTCACAAAACCCGTGCTGAAACGCCTGCACTAGAATTGTTCTACTTTATTCTGAGGTCAAGTCATGTCTATGTGCATGTGCGAATCGAATCTAGCAAGCGCGAATCTAGTGCCCCCCCCCCCCCCCCATAGGGGGTCATAGGTATGGATTTATTATTGCAAACTGCGGATTAGAGCTTATATTGACTGAAACACAAATGTGTGACACCCCGACCCGAAGGCTAGATCCGCCCTTGGCTAATAGACCGCGCAAAGCATACATAGCTTAATTTCTAAACTCCTGGTGTTTATAGTTCAAAATCCCCTTTTGATGTGAATCATAAATTTAACCTTTTTATTATTCGTGGTCTGTTTATCAGCATATTCGGCTCAGACCAAGAGCCTGGAATGGGTTATGGAGGTTTTTTTCAGGGTTAACCTAAAAAATCTGGCATTGGTCTACTACCACGCCAGTGCTTTGGATGAGCTCGTAAAGCTGTAAGTTTTAGTAATCACAAATAAACATATAAATATCAGTTTGGTACCATACGAGGATCTATCCATCTCATCAACTCATATACTGATAAAACGCGGTGGACCGTAACGCTTATTGAAATTAGCCTTCAACAGTTCAGTCTGACTACCGAGTGACAAGGTTAGCACCTTAAAAGGCCGGCAACGCAACTGCAAGACCTCTGGTATTGCAGATGGCCATGGGTGGCAGTGATCACTTTCATAAAGTGCACCTTAGCTTGCTACTTTGCTTCCTCTTATATATAAAATCCAAAGTACGCAATGAAACCAGTAGAGTTGATGATAGTTCCGAAGTCTATGCAATAATCAATGGGTTATTTTGCAATAAATGGTTATTCCTCAGAAATTACTAAGAAGATTTAACTAAGCTCTAAACCATAAACATATGCTATCAATTCACCATAAAACATTAGTGTATAATTAGCAGTTTACGTCTTTGATGACAACAGATCTCTAGATGATGATCTTTTTTATCGTCAAGAAAAACTATCTGTTTTGTTATTTTATTGTTTTATAAGGAAATTGAATAGTTGACTGAACAATGTTAGTAATAGATTTACCGTATTATGAACTGCGTGTATTGCGTGTGTATATTCTTTTATACGTGCAAGATGCGTGCGCTCGAGCCTATGTGCATGTTGCTTTCGAGCATGCATATTATTGAAGTGAAAATCTTTATAGGCGCCTTAGACATTTTTGGTAGGGGAAAATCTTATGGGTTTGCGTCAAAGTACGAAAGCATCATCAACACGCTAATGTTTAAATTATGTCTATATAACTTCACAAACCCAGTAGATGTTATTATAATAAATCTATGTCCGTAAAAACAGTTTTAAGTTTTCACTTCTGTTTGCAGTCTGCATGTCTGCCTTAGATTCTTTTAGTGTATGCGTGAGTGCGTGTATGCGTACGTACAGCTCCCGCCAAGTAAAAAGAACGCTGACAATGTACCTGCGCAGTATGTAAATACTAGATGCAACTGGTGGCAGAAGGGGTTGCGGAGGGAGGTTGTATTGTCACAAGGTTTAGCGCGCGCTAGTGGTTCATCAGTCGTCGAGTAGTGAATGGACGTGATTGTACCCACGCGCGGAACTCCCCTCACTTCCAAGCCAGCGTTCATTTTAGCTGGCGCTAGGTGTAAGTCTATAAATGCAGGTGTCAATAGTGACAATGAGGCGTCACCTCTCCAGGAGGTCTCGCAGATGCAGGCGCCGGTGACGTGGTGGCAGCCGACGGCGTTGGGCGCGCAGTCGCAGGGCAGCGCGCAGCCCGCGCCGTAGCGGCCCGCGCGGCAGCGCCGCTCGCACCGCGCGCCCTCGTACCCCGGCCCGCACACGCAGCTGCCTGCGCCACACGGGGATTATACGCATGTACCGTAGCGGAACACGTTACTTACCACCACACGGAAACCAACCACAGAATATTGGAGAATAACAGATGTCTATGTACATACAAGTAATATTCGAGCAACGCACACATAGACACCTCTCACGAAAGCGATTTCTCGGAATGGTTCAAGACAGTTTGTTTCAAATCATTCCGAGATATCGCGTCTTCTGTTAGTCTCCAGTATTCTGTGTACCAACTAAGATTTCTGATCGAGAATTCTCGAGAAGTCGAAACGGAAACAATAAAACATATCGAGAACTCGGGAAATCAATTGCGAGCGGTAGGTGACTAAAAAAACACGTGACTGCGTCTTTCATACGCGCGTCACTACAACACGATAATTTTATGATTATCATAATCACTAATACGAGATAATAAAGTTTATGTTTGCTTTTTTTTCGAATATCCTATTGTCACAATTCACATTTTTTATATTAGGTACGACTTTCTGCCTAGTTTCATTGAAGTAAAGCCTAATTTATCTAATCGAGAAAAACAACGGGTAATGAAAAATAATTGCGCCAGACAACAGCAGCCCTGTTACTAACAATATTGTTTGAACAAGTTTACTATTTGAATTCTATCGCCATTGCATAGGCGCATTGATTGAATTATTATTATATTCGATTAGAGAATAAATAATGTATTGACTATTGAGTGATTTATGTAATTTATAACAACAACATTAGTGAATGAAGGACAGTGTAAATGTATATTAGTAAATTTTGTTTGTAAACATAATTTTAAGCTTGATTTAGAGTAAAATACGTAAAATACCTTAAATATTGTAATTCGACTAGTTATAGTTTGTAAATTGTAAATACATAATTTTAACCGTAATTACAATTTGCTTGTTTAACGTCACTGCAGTTCTACAAAGTATCGTCTATAAATCAACAATAACTGGATAATAGACAACAGTTGTTACAAGAACAGGATAATTCATTATTGTAAAACAGCCGTTATTGCCATCACTGCTAACGCTTGTAGCTCTCTTATTTCTGAAAATCTACTTTATGAGAAAAAAAGCGTTAAATCAAAGCTTGAATTCTTTGTTTATTATTTTGCGGGTTACTGATTTAGTTTTAGCTGCCGTATTATGCTTAAATTGTAAAATTACCATTAATATAAAAAAATCCAAGATACACAGTCCCGAACAAAACTGACACTCAAAACTGTCGCTCATTTCACACAAGTAGTTATAGATATGGCAAAAACATACGTTTTCCATATACAACCTTAAGCACAAAAGATTTATAGTTGATTTTACAAAGCAATGTACGAAAAGTTATAAAATTGACAGTATCGCGACCGACGCGATTCTATTTGAAATGAACGCAAAATTTAAAAATTGTGCGCTCTTTTTTAGAGGACGTTTTTGAGACCCTGATTGTGTATCTTGGGTTTTTTATATCAATGATAACTACTGGTAAAAGTTAATTATGATTTATTTAATGGAGAGACTGGAGTTAATCACATAATAGTTTATAAATATAAATTGCATGTTGGTTTTAAATTGGTAGCAAAATATTTGTTTTGTTAAACAATAATTTATAGTTATCTGAATATATACTGGTAATTTTGTTGATTTAAATTTTACTAATTGCTATTGAGTTATTAAAAACTATACATTTTAGCCTTGGTAGAAATAAAATAATTATAAAAGTATAAGTCATACTGTTAGTTTTTATACAGAGCAGTCATGTATAGTTTAAATTTATTGTTTGTTGTTGATTTGTAGCAAGTACAATTTATTTTATCTAAAAAAATTACCAATTGACCTCATGTACAAATGAAGGCAAAGATGAAAAAATCATCGAATTTTATTAAAACTTCAAAATTTCTCAACATTCTCCAGAAATCCTGGTCGGGAATTCTCGGGCCTCGAGAAATCAACAGGTCAAGAAACCAGACACTAACAACAACAAAATTAGCATTTCCAATGTGTACTTACCATTTACTGGATTACAAGGAGCTCCATTTTCGCAGTCGCAAGGCTGTCTGCACATCATTCCAAAAGTTTTACCGTCGCATGGGCGATCACATTTTAGACCGTCGAACCTAGAAAATAAACAAAAAGAGATAAAAAGAAGCAATTTTCAATAACATGCGACAGCAGTTTGGTGTGGCTACCGCGGCGGTGCAGTGAGTCTACCAAGTTCGCGGTGGTGAAGCGAGTCTACCAAGTTCGCGGTGGTGAAGCGAGTCTACCAAATTCGCGGTGGTGAAGCGAATCTACCAAGTTCGCGGTGGTGAAGCGAATCTACCAAGTTCTCGGTGGTGAAGCGAGTCTACCAAGTTCTCGGTGGTGAAGCGAGTCTACCAAATTCTCGGTGGTGAAGCGAGTCTACCAAAGTTCGCGGTGATGAAGCGAGTCTACCAAGTTCGCGGTGGTGCAGCGAGTCTGGCAAGTTCGCGGTGGTGATGCGTGTCTACCAAGTTCACGGTGATGAAGCGAATCTACCAAGTTCGCGATGGTGAAACGAGTCTACCAAGTTCGCGGTGGTGAAGCGAGTCTACTAAGTTCGCGGTGGTGAAGCGAGTCTAAGTTCGCGGTGGTCAAGTGAGTCTAACAAGTTCGCGTTGGTGCAACGAGTCTACCAAGTTCGCAGTGGTGCAGCGAGTCTATAGAGTTCGCGAAAGCGTGCACACTACATTTCTACGTTGCGTTGCGCTTCTTGGTTAAGCAGGGTAAGGCTCAACTCTAACGTTCGCTGGGTCTAAACAGTGGAAATTCACCAATACCGCGGACATTGAAAGGGTTGCACACTATTTGTAACAGGAGATGAGTGCGTCTCTGTTCCTGCCCGACTAGTTTTAAGTTTGTGTGTCTAAAATTTATTAAACATCATTCTGTACGTAGCATATTTCTAAATAAAATTAAATAATAAAATACTATATAGCCCTAATGATATCCATACTAATATTATAAAATTTGTTACACTTGCACGCCTAAACCGCTGAAATGATTTTGATGAAATTTGGCATAGAGATAGTTTAAGATCCGGAGTCAACATAGGCTACGTTTTTTTTTATTTTAAAAACAAGCCTCTAAGGGACTGAAAAATGGGAGGAAAATTTGTATGAAATTTGTTTGTGCCATGGGTCAGCTATAACAACATAAAAATAATGTACATTAAAGACATCGAAGAATCACAAGCATAATTCGCATCGGTTTCGCGTCGGTGGGTCTCTAGTGTGCAGCACAACAATGAGCAGTTAGATGAGGGAGCAATGTGTCTCTAGTGTGTAGCGCAACAACGAGCAGTAAGGTAAGGTAGCAGTGTGTCTCAAGTGTATAGCGCCACAACGAGCAGTAAGGTGAAGGAGCAGTGTGTTTAGTGTGTAGCGCCACAACGAGCAGTAAGGTGAGGGAGCAGTGCGTACCCAGGCTTGCAGTAGCACTGTCCGGTCTCGTGGCTGCAGGCGGCGCCGTTCTGGCAGTCGCAGGTGTCGGCGCAGTTGTCGCCGTACAGCGGCGCCGGGCACGGCTCCTCGCAGCGCAGCCCGCGGTACCCCGGCGCGCACAGGCACGACCCTGCCGACACGGCCCGCTCACTACTTTATAGTTATCTCGTAGGTGTGATTAGCGATTACCTCGTCGGTTACTTGACGCTAATAATCCTATAATATTGTTGCGAATAATCTTAAAAAGTGAAGAGTAAAAATACTGGAAAAAATTAGAAATAAAAGAAAGAGATAGCTGCTTCTATTGATAAACAAAAGCTACCGTTACCCAAACAGCTATGCCATAATTGACCATTTCGCTTAATGCATAAGGGTGAAAATAGCGTGTACTATGACTTGTTTACACCTAAATTGTTTACGCGTTATTTTCGGAACTTTCGGAAATATGGTCGAACTTTACCTTGGTTATAAATAAGGATGTATTGGTAAATAGCAAGTCAGTTTTATAAAGTGATTCGGAAGCAATAGTTCAGACGATCAGAGTGAAGTGATATAGTATAGTGAAAAGTGACACATAAAGTGTGTTAGTTTAGTGATTCGGTTTAGTCAATTCATTCTAGTGCAATATAGTGACGCGGATGGTGTTATTAGTTAGTACTTATTAAGTGTTCGTCAGTGTATATTGCAGTGCAGTGTACATTAGTGTGACAAATACACGACATTAATATAAGTGGTATTTAATTGTACAATAAAAACTCTAAGCTCGTTGTTTGTTTGTTATGGCTAAGCCACTCAACCGATTTTGATGAACTTTGGCATAGAGATACTTCAAGATCCAGGGTGAAACATAGACTACCGTTTTTTAAAAAACAACTCTAAGGGACTCGAATGAGGAATGAAAGCATGCACGAAAAACTATATCAACGAGATGTTTATCTACTCGCGGCACACGTTAGGCCTCCGCGCGGTACGGACTCTGCGGCATACGTACACATTTGTCTCGGCGCGGCCTTAAGCGGCGAATTCACTCGATTTTTTAGAATTTTTTCGCCGTGTTGGTCCCGGCCTCCTTTGAAGAATAGGCCAACTGCCATTCTGCCAGGCAGGTCGTAAAAGGCGACCGATTGGCTATCGAGTCACTAACATCGTGGCTACTAAGTGGTAGAGTTCTGCAATGTCTCGCCCGGGTCTGGTACCACTGCCTTACCTATTCCTGCCGCAATAACGTCAGTGCTTGTCGCTGTCGTGTTCCGGTTTGGAGGGTAAGGTAGCCGGTAAACTTATGGATGTGGCATTAGACCTCGCCACAAGATAGCAACGCATCATTAACATCTTTGGTGTCTATAGGCGATGGTTGACTCTTTCCATCAGGAGACCTATCTGTTTGTTTGCTATCTTATGATATAAAAAAAAAATCACGGACTTTGCTATTATAGGTCTGTGCAACTGTCTGGCAAGTATATTACCGACACGGGCCGTCCGGCCTATAGTAGGACTTGCCCGCGGACATGTCCACCTAGTGCATTCCCCGCTTTATGCGAGCCGGTGGGTGTACCTAAGTACCGATCGTGTAGTAAGTGGTAACCTGGGAGGGTATAGCGTGTGTGTGTGTACCGTTGACGGGCGAGCAGTGTCCGCTGTTCTCGCAGCGGCAGGCGGAGCGGCAGCCCTTGCCGTAGGTGAGCAGCGGGCAGGGGCGCGCGCACGACTCGCCGCCCCACCCCGCCGCGCACGAGCACGCGCCCGTCCACGGGTCGCACCTGACAATCACAACACCACATTTATAGTGGGCGAGCCCAGTATGCTAGGAGACCGTCGTAGGGACCTATTGGATTTTGTACATTAAATTATATGAAACGTAAAAGGTTATATCACGTTTTTCATTTCAATGGTGGAGAAAAAATCTACAGAATATAAAAAAATGCTTTTACAAGACCGTGACATGGAAACACTAAATCACGTCAGATTAAAGTATGATGGGTTAATTGCCATCTCGAATTTAGGGTTTTTTTGGGATTTGGAAATTTGGGAGGGTCACAAATTTGCAAAGAAAACATTGTTTTGACCTTCTCGAGCGCGTCTGAATTTTATTTTATAGGATATGACGCGAGAATGAAAAAAATATAATCTGAGAATTTCCATTAGCCGAAATTATTGGAATTTTGTTTTTGTTCTGCCCTAACTACTCGCCTCTATATAAAGGGCTTATATTCGGTGGAGGGCCTCAAAAGTATACGAAGTACCACCGCAATGTACGTTTTGACTGCTTACTACAATCAATCAATTCAATCAATCAAATCAATTTATAGTGTGTAAAAAAAAACCCTGCATGATCCTTAAAGGCATTATTTGGTAGCTTAATACAATCGTATGAATATTGATAGATACAATTTCAAAATATTTGCTTGATTTACGGGGAAGTTCCTTAAGTTTAGTACTAAAATGAGGCACTTTAAAATACAAAATATTTTTTTATTGTAATAAAATATATATATATATATATATATATATATATATATATATATATATATATATATATATATATATATATATATATATATATATATCTCTTTCTGATCAGACAGGTTTTTTTTTTACACACTGTATAAAACGAGAAGAGAGTAACAGTCGCAATCCAACTGTTGCTAACCCCCTTAAGCAGAGATCACCTCACTTAACTGTGCGGATATATCTGCATGTTGAGCTGGCGGAAGAAAATGAAGCTAAAAATTTTTAAATAAAAATTTAATCACTTGATTATATTATGAAAAACACAATGAAACTTTTGTTCTACACATTCGATGGGTTTTTTGACGAGTCCTCCACTCTATATTTTCGGAATTATGAGATTTTTAAATTGATATTAATCAATTTAATAACAACTCAATTTATTCACAACAGCTTGTTAATTATTATTGTATTTCAAGGGTAACTTTGTCCTACACAATAAGTGGAAACTTTTTTTAGTCCGACACTTTTCTTTTTTATCTATCTTTATTAGTAACCAGATTCGAGATTTTTCGAAGACAGAAAAGATTTTTCGACGATAGAAAAGAAGATAGAAAGAAGATTGCCTCGTCAAAACGAAGCTACCCACAAAAATTCAGCTTGTTATTAATCAAAAAAGTTTGTTCGTGGGACCACGCTATATATGGGCAGTAGCAAGCATTTATCATCAAGTAAGCCCTCATACGTTTGTACCCTCTTGTATAAAGAAAAAAGAGATGAGTGTTAATGTCTGACATGTCGGTGGTGTCGGCGTTGCACTCGCAGTGGCGGTCGCAGCGCGGCCCCCAGCGGCCGTCGGGGCAGGCGCGCCGCTCGCAGCGCTGGCCCGCCCAGCCCGGCGCGCACGCGCAGCTGCCGTTGCGCGGCGAGCACGTGCCGCTGTGCGCGCACGAGCACGCCTGCGCGCACCCCAGCCCCCACCGCCCCACCGGACACATGTCCAGGCACTGCACACCACACAATACTGACATTAATTACGACATCTATGTTCAACACGGAAAATACGTAGGTCACACTATAAGTTTTGCGTAAATTAAAAAAACAACATGTTATAACCAAAATACTATGTTTATTGCTTTTGAAAATAATCTCCTTTACATTTTAAACATTTTTTCATGCGATCGCACCATTTTTTAAAACAGGAGGACCACAGATCTGAAGTCATGTTTTCTACATGCTGATTGAACGCTATCACTGCCTCTTCGGAGTTGGTAAGAATAAAACCTATCATCAAATCTTTGATTTTGGGGAAAATACAGAAATCACAGAGTGCTAGGTCAGGGCTATGCGCAAGATGAGTGACGAGATGTACTTTTTCGGAAGCTAAAATGGCTTTGTTTTGTTGGCCGTGTGTGAAGAAGTGTTATTATACTGTAAGAGAATGCACTTTTTGGGTCGTCTTTCGCGAACTTTTTCTAAGAGACCCGTAACCGAGAAAAAAACGAGATCATTTTTTTTACCAACGTTTCTCGCCTGTCTCACTTTTATTGGCCTGTTCTCATTTTCAAACACCCATTCACAAAATTGCTGTTTTTTTCAGGTTTAAAACAATAAATCTACGTTTCGTCTCCTGTATCAATATCATAAACAGCATTAGAATGTCCGTGGTCGTACTTCAGTAGCATCTGTGAGCACCATTCCACGCGAGCCCACTTCTGCTCCGCTGACAGTTCATGAGGGATCCAACGACAACAAAGTTTCCGAACTTTCAATGTTGCGTGTTTTAAATTTTCTATATTTGTTTCATAACAATCCCCAATAATCCTCGAATTGTCTCATAGATAATCCGGGGGTTTTCTTCGATTAACCACTTAACAGTAGCCACATTATTTTCTTGACGACAGTTGAAGGCCGCCCTTCACGAAATTCGTCATGTAAAGAAACTCGACCTCTCTCAAATTCAGCAAACCATCGCCTCATGGTGCTCAAACAAGGTGCTTCTCTCCCAAAAGCATTTTGAAGACGAGCAACACAGTCTTGCGGAGAAAGAGAACTTTTAAAATCATAAAAAATCATCGCTCTAAAATCTTTTCGACTTAATTCCATTTTCGTTGCGTACGTAGAACTTTGATGTGTGATAAAAATACAATTGACAAATCATTTCCCGGCAATTGTTTTTTTTTTATTACTAAGAAGGTTACAACATTTTAAAAATATAACATTCGAAATTCAAATACTTCCGATTAGCTAGAAGTGCAAAACTTTTAGTGTGCCCCATGTATTACCAACAGGCCAGGTCAACATATAGGCTACATATTATCACGCTCTTACCTACGGGGGAGGAGCTGTGCGGAGTAAATGAAGTCCGCGCGGACGAAGTCGCGGGCAACAGCTAGTATATCTATAAATGTATGAAATTTTTGACAGTGATAGGAGCGTTTGCACTTTTCCTTTCCAATGGCGTGTCAATTAGTATTCATGTGGTCTCTCTGTGTGTAAGCAAAAACTTATATGAAGTATTGCTGTTGAAATGAATACTTTAGGGTTTTCAATTTTAAATAATGTTACTTATAGTTGAATACCTTGTCTCCCGTGAATCCGGGTTCACACTGACACTGGCCAGTCACATGATCACACCCAGCGCCGTTAGCACATTCGCAAGTTTTCTCGCACTTGTCTCCCCATCTACCACTAGGGCATCTGAAATATTTTATAAAAAAAATGTATGTACCAGCAGTTACTCACAATTTGTTCACATAACCAAAAGTAATTACTTCCCATTGTTCGGTCAGGTAAAAAGATAACCTATTTCACTCTTGTGTAATGTAGATTTCTAAAGGTGAAAGAATTTGTAAAATCAGTATTTAAGTATTTGAGTTAAATTGGAACAAACAAAACAAAAATTAAATTTTTTCCTCTCTCTAATGTTAGTTAAGAAAATTACTGTAAACACAAGCCACAGTCAGACAAGATTTTTTTAGTAGAAAAAACCAATAAGTTTTTTTGCCTGACCCTTGAATCAAAACCTTGACAAAATAACTTTAAATGCAATAACATTTAAGATTTAGATACAAATCTCTTCTTAATTTGTTTTATATAAGGCCTTGAGTCTTGGATGAATTCAAACTTTTGAGACAGCTACTTGTCAAACATGCGCTAACTTTGGCATTAAGACCCCAGCACAAGGACAGCAAAACACCATTAACATCTTTGGTGTCTATAGGCGATGGATTTTTACATCAAGAGACCCATCTGCTTGTTAGCTATCTAATGATATGAAAGAAATACGAATCATAAAATATATATTGCAACATTTGAAAACTGAAATAAAGCGAGACAAGCATTATTTAAATTCATTACATGTATAAAAGAATCTCTCACATCACAGTCATTATACACAGTGTGTAAAAAAACCTGTCCGCTCCGAAAGAGGTATATAGGTAGGTCAATGACATTACAAAAAAATAATAATAAAATATTTTTTATTAAAATAAGAAAAATATTGTGGTTAATTAAAGTGCCTTATTTTAGAACAAAATTGAGGAACTTCCCCTTAAATCAAGCAAATATTTTGATTTTGAAAATTTATGTATCAATAACCATAAAATAATGACTCAAATATTTTTATATTAAGCTACCAAATGCCTTTGATGATCGGATAAAGTTTTTTTACACACTGTATTTTTTTGCTTGCTTTTTATTTCTTGCTCTTTTTTTCTCATTATATTGTTTTCAATCGCAATCGCAATGTAAATTTATTACGTTACAGGAATAAGACGTCACGTGAAATTAAAAAGAGGTCAAGACATCACTTGAACTACAACTGTAAACAATTACAGCTGATTGTGAAGGAATGTTTCGCAATCAAGTGTGATTATTTATTAATTTATTTTACTAGTGGTTCGCTCCGAACTTTGAAATGGCATAGTTTTAACTAGAATTTTTGTTACTTACAACTATAATAGTGATAAAAATTGCTGACAATATTCCCAAAGTTGCCAAAACTGGCACAAATATTTCTAAACTTACCAGTAACATTGGCAAGAAAAGTGTAAATAGAGAACGATATTTTTTATAACACTGTTTTTTCTGATAAAAAAGTTTAACTTTTTTTACCAGCAAGTTTGGTAAAATTCATGGCAGTGTTGGCAACTTTGGGAATATTGTCGGCAATTTTCATCACTACTTACAACCCCTATATTATGCCGTGACCGATTTATCTTTAAACTCAAAAATTCTTTTTGTCTCATTTACACTCACGAAATTTCACGACGTTCCAATCATCTGTGCAAAAATTTTAAAAATGTGATGTAATTTATCCTTTTTCTAAATCAGTCATGTCATCAACTATATATCGTCTAGTTAAGAGTTAGATGGCGCGGCAAAGCTTATTCTTATATTTATCCGCTCACACCACCAGCCATTTTCGTATTTTTTTCTAAAAACACACGGACCGTCACGCGCACGCGTTTCGAGTCCGTTCCGGTGGACTGTGGTCACAAAAATGGTTTATGAGTTGTTTAGATTGAATCCGATTCTGTAAAGCATATATTTTTAAGAGGTCTTGAGCACTGCAATACACTGGTGTTAGAATTAATTTAAATGGCTTAAGCTACAAAATAATTCAGGTGTAACACGACTCTTTGAGAAAAATATGACTTTATTAGTCAAGGATTCAAAAAGTAAATCGATGACCTATGCTTTTTATATTTTTTTATATAATTGGTAAACATATACATACGGAAAAAAAAATAAAAAAAATATATAGTACAAAAATATTTATTTACATAAATATGAATATCTTTTTTTTCATAATTAATACGTAATTTTTTTCGTAATTTTTAAATAATTTATTTCTTTTTCAATTTTTCAGCTATGTTAAATTTTTTTTAAATATTGTTTAGTTTATTTCACAGTCACACTATTTACGAAAATAAATAAAAATAGGTACTGTCATACCCAAAGCGCTGATATCATTAAGTTGGTTGTTAACGAAATATATGTTTTATTAATTGATATTTACGGTTTTTTGACAAAATTATTATCTAAACTGTTAGATCTTGAACTAATCTTGATTATAAATAAAGTTTACTTGTTGATTAATACGCCAAAACACTTTTAAATTAATCTTATCATAAACTGCAACCAACACATAACACACAGCACGAATCAAAATGGCGAACTAAGTTCTTTTATTTTTCCCCAAGAGCGTATTTGAAAAAAAGAATGCCAATTGGATGTTATTCTGTACAATGTTTCGTTCGAAAACGATAAAATACCATAGAGTATTGTATTAAAACTGGTAAATAGTGAAAATGTTGTTTTTTTTGGTTGAAGATAGCGTTGGGTCCCTATAGAGACCATCGTGTATTACCGGGATTTTCTCAGAGGTTTCATTAGTTAGCAAAGTGAAGTGAGCGGTTATTACGATTATCAAATGCCTTCTCTAGGTAAAATAGAGTAAGCCCTTATTACTTATTTTACTATTTCATAAGAAATTGTGATATTATACACACTTGTTCGCACAAACTTCGCCAGTCCAACCAGGAGTGCATTCGCATAAACCAGTGGCGAAATTACATTTTCCATTATTCTGGCATCGGCATCTCGGTGGACAAATATCATTTTTAGGACACTCCTCTTCACATCTGCAAAAAATAATATTTAAGATAAATAAGATTTAGATTTATGGTTTCTATATTAATAATATTGTAAATGTGAATGTTTGGATGGATGGGTGTTTGGATGGATGTTTGTTTGAATTGATGTTTGTTACTCAACCACGCAAAAACTACTGAACGGAATTAGATGAAATTTAGCACACAGGTAGAGGATGACCTGGAATAGCATATAGGCTACTTTTTATCCCGCAAAAATTAGGTGATCCTCGAGATTCGCCAAAAACTTTATTAATGCAGCGGGCTGCATGCTGCAGCTAGTATTTTATATGTATGGTCTATTTTTAAAATAAGTTTGTTCATTCAAAGAAATTAAACGGCTAATATCTACTGCTGCCTATTAAGATAACAGGCAGCTCATACGAGACTAAAAGTTAAACTTGTCACTACCATCGTGACTAGGTACTGTGGTAGGATCTACCACAGTACCTATTAATATATATTGAGTACCTTTACAACAAGTAAAGGCTGTTGTCGTTAAGACAGAGTTTGCTACCAGCATCTTCTAACTCAGAAGAGTGGAACACACGCACATGTAGGTTTGAAACTCCTACGCAGATAGCAAATCATCAGTAACATGTTTGGTGCCTGTGTGGTGTCATGAGAGCTGCCTATGTATAAATAATACTTTTTGTATCGTAAAGTAGCAAACAAGCAGATGATTAAGCTGATGTAAGAGACAAACATCGCCAATAGACACCAAATATGTTAATGATACGTTGGCATCCTTATGACAAGGTCTTAATGCCAATGCTTGTGGTGCAAGTGCAAGGTTTACCAACTACCTTGCCCTTCAACCCGGAACAAGATAGTGATAAGTACTGTTGTAAGATAATTAAAAATCTACCAGTCAATAAATTAAAAAAAAAATGTTAAAACAAAACTTTGTTAAAAAGGATATTATAAAATCTCAGATATTAAAACACAGAAAAGCCTGGGATTAATTACTCCTCAAACCGATCTCATATATATTTTTTGTAATATTGTGGTATTGTAAAAAAATAGACGATATGAAAAAAAAACAAGCCCGCTGAGTCTCTTCTGCCGGATCTTCTCAGTGTGTGCCCGCGTTTCCAATCTGGTAGTAGTTTTTAAAAACATGTTGATGTGTCAAAATAACTTTAAAAAGTTTAAATTTCAAAAAGTTTTAGTTTAAAATAACTTGTATATAAAGTACTTCTGGTTTCTGATCTCTGTTGCTATTGCGGCAGGAATAGGTAAGATCAGCGGTGGTACCAGATCCGGGCGAGACAATGCAAAACTCTACTAGATGGTAAAGTCTGGTGAATGGTCTAAAACTGGTGGTAAGGTATTGTTCGGCTCATCTCCTTAGCTATTGCTTTTAGTGTAAAATGAGTGCTAGATCAAAAGTTAGGTTCAGTGGTCAAAAAGGCTCTGTGGCTTGACTTAATTTCCTTATAATTACAGTGTAAATGCTTGTTGGCTCCAAGTTATCTCTTTTTTTAAACTACATCTATCTAAGAAATTTAGTACTGTTAAAGCTTACATTGCGGAGGACTACAGAAATATTTTTAAATAATATGCATTACAAATACATTAAATTAATAAAAATAAATTTAAAAAAAAACGCACTATATTGATATGGCATATATGAATGATAATATAGTCACATGTATTTTATTTTATTTACAGCAAAAGTCTGTATTCAAACTTAAAAAAAGATGCAATTTTTTAGTCTATGGTCAAATTTCGTCTACAGGCGATCGCTAGTAACTATAAACACGAAACTCACAATGGCCCAGTAAATCCCGGTAAGCAGTTACAAGCACCACTAGCAGGGTCACAAGTGGCGTTATTCTGGCACTGACAGGTCTGTTGGCAGCCGTCGCCGAAGGAAGGCGGTGCACACGCTCGCTCGCAAGCGTCGCCTCGCCAACCCACCGTGCATGCACATTCGCCAGTCATGGGCTCGCAAGTGCCTCCGTTCATACATCTGCACTCGTGTTGACAGTTGCGGCCCCATTTGCCGTCGGGACAAGCTGGAAAAATTTACATGAACAAGTAAATAATAATTCTATCGAGTACATAAACATGTCGATTGTTGTTAAATTGTCATTATCAAAGTAATATTAAAACCAAAGACTATTTATTTCAACTCAATTGTTCTATATGAGGCGACGAGTGTAGCGCACGCGGTACGAGTCCAAAACAGATTTAGCATCGGCCCTAGCTCTTGACTAGAGTAGAGCTCGATTGTTGTTTAGCACCTATTAGGTTTTTGACATTTTCAACATTTACAAACGATACAAATGTTCTCCGCCGCACAAAACCGAAGCCTAGCGCTTTTGTAAAGCCGCTATTTCAGACTTCTATTTATTTGCTTTGAATTATTTCTTAGATTTGGCAATTTACAAAAAAAAGCATGAGTGAATATACAACGTTACTTAAAAAGACGCGATCGGCGGTAATAATAGAGGAGATATAGTCGTGACTTGTGACCTTAGGTTACGACACTTGATACTATAAGAGAGTATTTAAGACAAGCGCAGGCGCGTGCACTATAGCACATGATCTATACATATAATAAAATCGTAGGAAAGTCAAAACTGTACATTGAATATTTTTTTAAAAGAATACTTGGGGCGTGATCTGCAATCGATATCGAAGCCAAAAATATAGTTTTTAGAATTTTTGTCTATTTGTCTGTTTATCTGTTTGTCTGTTTGTATGTCCGGGGTAAACTCAAAAAGTACTGCATGGATTTACTTCAAATTTTGCATGAATATTACTAATGAAAAAAAAATACTAATTACATATTATCACGCTATCACCTAGCGGGGAGGTGCAGTGTGGAGTAAACGAAGTCCGCGCGGACGAAGTCGCTGTCAACAGCTAGTGTATAATAAATTTTATCTTCTTCGCCCCGCGTAGGTCTAACTCTGTAATGATGCGTGATCGTTGCGCGGGCGTTATAAATTTACTCAAATGAAAGCGTGACACGTGCGCAAAAGATGATCCTTAGTTTTTTGTGCACAACAGAACTTAAGAGTTCTCCTGTTGAAATTTTTCAACAAATAAACGGCAAATAGTCCTAATTTCCCAGTCTTAACCATCACGACTACGACACAGAAATTAATGCCTATGCCCTTTACCTACTCTGAACGAACTAGACAAAAAATAAAATGTATATTTTTATATAGATACTAGCTGACCCAGCAAACGTTGTTTTGCCATATAAATTATTTAATTAAAAATAAGGGTTGGTGATAGAAGGGTAAAAATTTAGAGTTTCATGTATCTTTCAATGCTGAATCATAAAAAAATAAAAATAAAAATTTTGACCATAAAATAAAAAAAATTGTTAGGGGTCCACCCCTAACAATTTTTTTTATTTTACCTTACCTTAACATTTAGGGGTAAGAAAAATATATGTTGACCGATTCTCAGACCCACTGAATATGCATACGAAATTTCATCAAAATCGGGAACGCCGTTTCGGAGGAGTACGGTAACTAACATTGTGACACGGAAATTTTATATATATCAAACAAATATATAAGATATCAAACTATCATCTATGTGAGGCAATATTGTAAGATACCACGAAAAGAAATATCAGTATTTATTTAAGTTCCTGTAACAATCCGATACTTGAACCCTTCCGTCCAGTGGAACCTAACAATAATATTGATTATTTACATCAAATACGTATATGCTTACATTTCACACATTAAACAATATCCCTCAAGAAAAGTTCAACAAAATTACCGGTCATAACAATTTAAACGAAGTTAAACTGCCATTGAGTTGTCAATCATTGATAACCCGAGAGCTCATGATGTAATTCACGTTCGGATGTTTATATGGCTCAAAACCTTCTCCAAACGAATTTTATTATAAATCGACGTATATAATACTCAGTACGAGAGTTACAGATTAAATAAGGAACTAAAACTCTCACTTAAAATAATTATTAACGCTGCATACGTTTAGTTTAGTTTCAATACATTAAAAATATCAGTAAGTTTGTCTGATTTCTATCAATTTTTAATATAGGATGTTCAATGTACAATACATTTTGTGGAATCTTATATATCCAATTTAGTATCCTTTTAAATATTTTCAGAGCCGTATCTTATCAGAAGTCGTAAACGGCCGTAAATGAAAAATGGATGTGTCAGAAGCGTTAACAGATGCTATAATTGCAGTTAGCTGTCGCAAGTATTTTGTGTCCGACAGATCGATCAGTCAGAGTTGCTAATTAATATTATAAAAATATATTTATATATATTTTAAACATATACATACCCCACTTTAATGAAGAATAGACCAACTCCCGTTCTGCCAGGCAGGTCGTAAGAGGTGACTGAATGGTTATACATGTCACTACCATCGTGACTACTAGCCTACACCGCCTTGCATATTCCTGCCGCAATGGCGTCAATGCGTATTATTATTGTCGTGTTCCGGTTTGAAGGGAAAGATAACCGGTAAACTTATGTATGTGGCATTGCCATCCCGCCACACGAATAGCAACGCAACATCAATATCTTTAGTATCTCTAGGCGATGGTTTCTCTTTGTATCAGAAGAGTAGTATCTTCACGCCTGTATCTCCAGAGCGGTAGGCAGGGGTACAACAAGTGCACCCACGATTAGCCGAAGATACTTAGTCCCACAATGTGATAGGTGGCAAACCTATCACCAACCGGGTACTTTCCGATCGCAAGCAATATTGATTTTATCAGAAAACAAAATAAACACACTTTTTTTAACTACCCGGCCCGGAAATGGAACCCGGAACTTCAAGTGGTCAACGCGAGGCCGGCTCACAGAGGCGATTAATTTTGTCAATAAAATTGTTTATGTTTATGTTATGATTATGAATATCGTATTTGTGACTTTGACAGTCACTAACCATCAACTTAGGGCCCTAATCACTGAACAAAACTCTAATAGAATCGAATCGTTTAGGGCTGTTACACATTTTATTATATTAGATGCGCCGTTGAATCGTGCTTTTGTGTCTAAGAACCATAAAAGCTTCAGTTTAATGAAAGTTTTGTGACGGGAATAGTAAGGTGTATGTTACATTGGCGTTATAAAATATTACGGCTTTGGTTAAGCATGTAGCGTACTATCAAAGCAGCATGCTTGTTTGCCATCCTATACTGCATATCCAGAATAAAATGCCGGTCGATCTTGTTGTTTAGTGAATTGTTAATTAAGAGGCCACACAAGAGCTCTTTAGAGCGAATCGATATTTTGGCCTTCTACAGGTTGGCGAGGAAGCATGATTCTTCCGACTAGGATGGTTCTCGTGATACGAATGCAAATTTTGATATTTCCTTTTTATCATTAAAATTTGAAAACATTTTAAAAATATGAAGTGAATATATAATAATATTAAAGAAAACATGTTGTTTTACTATTATTTAAAAACTGATGACCTTCCGTTAAGTATTTACGCCATACTAAGGGTTTTCCTTTTTGTTCAGAGGGAACGTTGAACTTTTTTTCTATCGAGGAAACTACAAGTTATCATGTTTTCAAGTTATATAATTTATGAAGTGATCCTCTAGTATCTTAATTATGAATTGCATATCTACATCTTTAATAATAACGATGTAACAAGGGATCTACCAAACGCACCTATTTCGAAATTAGCTCGGAGCTTAACTAATTTGCAAATGTACCACGTGGATCAATATTTTCAAAAGAGATTTTAGATCATATTTATATATGTAGTAGAACTATTAGTGTTAAAAACTCACTAGCTAAATAGATATTCCTGGAACGGTATCACTTGTACGTTTCCAAAGAGTGAATTGCATAGTGTAATATACTTTCAACCACTATACTGACCGATAAGGAAAGAATATTTTCATTTCTAAAAAGCCAGCATCGCATTTCTTATAGTTTTATATGGACAGCGATGATCACTTATCATCAGTTGGCACTCGTGTCGGTTTCATGTTTTTTTTTTGAAGAAGACCTACCTACTACTTTTAAAAAATCACGTAATTTAAATTGCACCGTAAGCTCTATGACTATGGATCGCAGTATTGAGGCGAAACTCATCATTTACTCACATATATCACAGGAGGGTCCCCCATATCCGTGCGCACACGCACAAGTATTCGGTGCGACACACTTGCCGCGGACACACGGCTCCACGCACACCGGCACGCACTGCTCCCCTTTCAAGTCTGGAGCATATCCTTCACAACATTCTTCCACTGGCCTTTGTTTCACTAATGTTTGAGTTTTGAAAACCTGCTTGAATTTGATTTTATATTTCGTACATCGCGGTGGTATGCTTAAACACCATGAGTATTCTTTTACTTGATATGGCTGCTGTTCTGACACTTTTATCGAAGTTGTGTATCTGAAATAATAAGATTCTCAGTTATTATAATGCTAATTATTTGTGCCATACGAAATTAGTAAACACAGACGCTTGTAAAAATGTTTTTTATTGATCTTGACCTTGCCCGACCGCGGGTCGCGACTCGTGACTGCCTTTGATTTATTTTCCCAAAGGCAATTTAATTCCTGACTAAGTACACCTAGACCGGGAGATAGTGACACAAAATATTAGGTTATTTGTACTAGTATGACGGTTCTTCAGGGGTCTAATTACGTAATGACAAAAAGAAAAATGATGGTCATAGCGATGGTACCGACGCCGGTGGCCAATGTTTATGCCTCACGCCTAAATAAAAAGTTCCATTCGACAGTAGTAGTTCGACAGTAGTAGACAGTAGTAGTTAGTACAGCGAAGGCACAATAGAATAATAACGCAGTAGAACAACTCCATTCGGGGCTCCCGAAATCAAAAAATAAAAAATTTTATTCGACAGTAGTAGTTCGACAGTAGTAGTTAGTACAGTGTTTTTTTTTTCTATCATAAGATAGCAAACAAGTAGATTGGTCTGCTGATGGAAAGAGTCAACCATCGCTTATAGACACCAAAGATGTTAATGGTGCATGCATAAGTTTACCGGTTACCTTACCCTCCAAACCGGAACACGACAGTGACAAGCACTGACGCTATTGCGGCAGGAATATATAAGGCGGTGGTACCAGACCCGGTCGAGCCGATGCAGAACTCTATCACCTAGTAGTCGCGATGGTAGTGACGCAAATAGCCACTCTGTCGCCTTTTACGACCTGCCTGGCAGAACGGCAGTTGGCCTATTCTTCAAAGGAGCCCAGGACCAAAACGGGGCACCATAGAATAATAACGCAATAGAACAACTCCATTCAGGGCTTCCGAATCGCCGCACGCACACGGACGTGTCGTTTACACGGCCGCGCCGCTATAGTGCGCGCGGAACTAGTTGGCCGCGCCATACGTAATACGTAATACGTAAGGCGCGGCCAACTAGTTCCGTGCGCACTATAACCTAACCTAACGTGCGGCGATTCGGGAGCCCTGAATGGAGTTGTTCTACTGCGTTATTATTCTATTGTGGTTAGGTACAAGCACAGAATATAGAGATTAACAGAAGACAAACTTGTGTATGTACTTCACTTTTTATACTTAAACTCGGCGGTCGCGCTAGGGTTGTCACTTTGGCTTATGCACAAAAAACTGACACTAGTATCTTACTTCAGTAAAATAAAGTTTTAAATCAAAATATGTCACTCTTCTTTACATTTGGCATATAATGTAGTCTTAATGATATGAAAATGGATGTGTAAAAGTAATTTGGTCAGCAACCATCGGCAAGTGTTGAAAAAAAAAAAGCGTTTTTTGCTTTTATGAAAAAGTTCCGAATAAAATGCGTAGAACTTATAATTTTACACCAAAAAGGTTATATGACTTTTCCTCCTCTGGTCAAAATAACCCGACTTAGAGAGGTTTTTAAGTTTAAGGGGAATGATTTTATAAATGACTAGCTAAGCCCGCGTCTTCGTTCGCGTGGAAAATTTTTGAAAATTAAAATAGTCTAAGTTACTATCAGTTATCTGCCAGTGAAAGTCCTGTCAAAATCGGTCCAGCCGTTCCGGAGATTAGCCGGAACAAACAGACAGACAGACAAAAACTGTAGAAAATGTTATATTGGTATATGTACCGTGTGTACATCCACATGCATTTTGTAAAAAGCGGTTATTTTAATATTACAAACAGACACACCAATTTTATTTATTTGTATGTATGTATAGAAGATAAAATTGAAATAATTATAATATTTTTTATTATATTATATTAGAGTTACGTCGCATTTATAATATTAGTATGGATTAACGAGATTTTATCATCGGCGTATGGTATTTTCTAAAACGAAAAAACTTAATGTTTGCAATCTGACGATGCCATTTGTAAACGTGCAAATTATACAATTTGCCTGCGACATCCACATAACATACACGTAAGGGAATACAAACAAATACTTACTTACCTCCATGGTAGCAACAACAACTGGTAGCTTAAAAAACGATAATTCACTGTTTAATGACGAGTTTAAACAGCCGTCCACTGCAAAATTACAATAACTTTTTACTTGTTCCATTTTACAAACACGTATTTAACTAACTTCTGTCGCGCACATGAGTAGCGGGCGGCATTCGCCAACGCATTGAACCGAAACTACCGAGATTTCACGTCCGTGAGAGCTGTCTATGTGTACGTTGTTCGAAGACTAGGTCTATCTGGATTGTCTTCTGTACTAATTTTGTTGTACAAGGTAGGTTACTATAAAAATATTAATTTTAATCTACCTCAAACCTAAACAAATGTACAAGTTTGTTTACATTAGCATGCTACAATGTTCGTATCATTTAACTGTTATATAATTACTAGGTATAATACGACATAAATATTTAGTTTGATACGTTTATTTAAACCTTCTTAGTCATCAGTACCTAGCCTGAATTTGGTGTGAAAAATTACGACACAATACGTACGAGTACGATAAGGAATACCTACGATAGGTATCGCTTTGTATCGTAAGCCAGTGTATTATAAGCGGTGAAGTGTGAACCTGTGCTGCGGATATAAATTATCCGTTATTGACGTTATTCGTTAAATAGATTAAAGGTTAAGTATAAAACAATAAAAGCCCTCTTCTTAGTCCGCATTATCGTGATGGACAACATCGGAACCCTACATTTCGCGTGGCCCGACACGCAGTTTACGAAATTTTTATTGACTATCGGAAAATACAAGAATTTTTATGGAACAAATCGTTCGACGCTATTAACTTATCCCACATGTTCGATTCACGCACATGCAATTGGGTCGCCGCGTTGGTACCAGCGCTATAACCACAATTTTCCTTTTTTCATTACATAATTAGACCCCTGAAGGGCCGCCATATTGGTACAATTATTTTGTGTCAAAATGTCCCGATCTAAACGTTATTAATAAAAAATGCTTGGATTGTTAGTCAAAACTCTTTATTTTTAAAATAAATAAAATACCGTTACGCTTATATCCCACAGTGGTTGGCAAATGTGCGAAGCACCTACTATTAGCCAACGTTGTTTAACTCTCGTATAAGACGGGTGGTGGTTAACTACCGACAAATAGGGCACAATCAAGTATCAAGCTGTATATTTCCATAAAATCTAAAAAAAAATTCAAACTCAGGATCTCTTGCATCTATAATTCATCAAAATTAATGCTGCATTTTTATTTAATCCTATCTCCGCCATCTCATGGTGTATACTCAGCTAACTGAGACACTTATTATAATATTTCATGATATATCTATCACAAAGTTACAGTGTGTAGTAACTATCGAGTAGTCAATGCATGAATTCACCTGATTCACCTAGCACTGAGCACATCATTATATAAGCCTCTAAATAACTTGATAACTAAAAAGGAAATTCCAATGGTCACCTCTAGAAAGCATTTTACTTATTTTTATAATAAAAACTTATGTCAAATGCTACCTACAAAACAAACTCAAGTTCCGTCATGCTTGTCTCTCCAGAGTGCTAAGTGTGAGTTTTTCTTTTCGCATTCGATCGTGAGCGCGTTTCAAGTTTACTAGGAATTTGTATGTGATTTGTACAGCGCCACCTAGTTGTAAACTGAGTGCTAAGTGTGAGTTTTTCTTTTCGCGTTCGATCGTGAGCGCGTTTCGAGTTTACTAGGAATTTGTATGTAATTTGTGCCACCTAGTGGTAAAATGGTTTCTCACGTTTACCACTAGGTGGCATTGTACAAATCACATACAAATTCCTAGTAAACTCCAAACGTGCTCACGATCGAATGCGAAAAGAAAACTCACACTTGGCACTCTGGTTTCTCACGTTTTCACCTAGTGGTAAACGTGAGAAACCAGTTTACCACTAGGTGGCGCTGTACAAATCACATACAAATTCCTAGTAAACTCGAAACGCGCTCACGATCGAATGCGAAAAGAAAAACTCACACTTAGCACTCTGAACATACAAACTCAGTCGCAAGCGTGTGGATGGTGTGGTTTGTAGAGGTTTGGAGTATACTGTATGCTGCAAGCCACAAGCGTGCGAACGCGGCATAATAGCTACGATAGATTTCATCAGATGCCAGTTAGATGCCTTATCAAGTTATCATATAGAAAAAAAAAAACTTTTGTATTCAGATAACAGTAATGAATGAGTGAGTCAAGAGGGACTTCATATTTCTTAGAAGGCGGATAAAGATTAGTGTAAATAATAAATAAACAATTAACTTTAATTGCATATTATAGTAGCGGAACGACATAATAGATAATAAATAATCTTTACTCATGTATAAAATATAAGGTCGGGGCAAAAGTATTTTCGTATTGTTCATACAAAGGAAAAAAAAAATTAAGTATAATTTTTTATTTATTTATAATATGTATGTGTCGTTTTGATCGATGACTTGTTGCCTTCTTGTGGGTAGTGCCATGATACCATTCCTGTAGAAATGTTGAGATTTTTGATTAAAAATATCTGACAGGTAGTGTTCTTTTGAGGTTAGCTTTATGCTTCCTAAAGAGTTCTGCTATGACGGAAATCTGATCACCAGCCAGTTTTTCTCAATAGCTTTTTTAACCTCATCAGTTGCTGACAGTAAAGGTCAGAATCGATAGTTTTACCCGGTGGCAAGAGCTCATAGTGAACGATTCCTTTCCAATCCCACCATACACATAGCATCACTTTGTGCCTAGCCAGGCCGGGCTTTGCCACGTTCTGTGCGGCTTGTCCATGCTTCGATCATGATCTTTTTCGCACATTCTTATCGTAAGTCACGCATTTTTATCACCCGTAATCAACTGTTTAAGGAATGGTTCGTAATTGTTATGTTTTAACAAAGAATCACAAATGGAAACACGTTGCATTACCCCCCGTTTACACCAAGGTATGATACATGTATTTGACAAGTTTTATGCAATGTTTTCGTTTCTTGTTCACATTGGAATACATTTACAAAACTTGTATAAAACTTGTTGTATACAAAACTTGTATGAAACTTGTTGTGCACAAAACTTGTATGAAACTTGTCGTATACAAAACTTGTATAAAACATGTAGACAAAACTTGTATTAAACTTGTTTTATACAAAACTTGTATAAAACATGTAGACAAAATTTGTATGAAACTTGTTGTAGGTAGGTAATACAAAAATTGTTGGATAAATTATTTGTGAACTTCTAGTTGCCTGCCTCTTGTTCATGATCTCACATAATATACTTATTTTAGTTCTTTTATAACTGGAACATATCAATCGGCCATTCTGTAGTTTTATTAAGTCCTGGGTGCCCAATTAACTGCTGTTTAACACAACATTCACAATGGAAAGTGAAGATACTGAGGAATTTTTTGTTCATGAGTGCAGTGTATATTGTATTATACAATAAAAGTACATGCATATCTTCATGCTAGATGCCTTACGGGGTAGGCAGAGAGAACCGAGTGCCATTCATCATGATCCTTGCAGGCTAGTCTCGCTTCCTCCACATTCATTACTCTCTTCATATACACACGCCGGTTGCGGAAACTCTTGACTCCTTCGGACAGTACTAGAACAATCTGATCATAATATGTCAGTCTTGGCTCTACCCAGTACCTACATCCTTCCACATTCGCGTTGTATAATATCTGCTTTCATTTTTCTTTCATGCCCTTTCTGATATACCCAACTCTCACACAATAATAGCGTTGGAATAAGCATATAATTATGCAGGGCTAGACGGCACCCTGACTTAAAACTGTGCTTTTAAGTAATCTCCCTAACGCTCCATTCGCTCTGTTCCCTGCTCACACTCTTCTTTCAACATCACCGATGTACCTTCCATCCCTGCTAAAAGCACATCCAAGATATACACAGTTATCTCCACTTGTTCCAGCACTACATCATCGACCAAAACTCTTACATCCGTTCTGGTTGCTTCTCTTTCAAATACTAGAACTTTAGTTTTCTTCGCATTCAAAAAATGAAATTCAAAATAATAAACATATTACAATAATAAAAAGATTACAAAATAATTAACATAATACTACGAAATTATACAAATTTAGGAAAAAATGCAATTAGATAGGTACTAAAGGATGAAAGGAGCGGTATGTTTAGTAAAAGTATAAAACATTATCCATCAAGCATGGATAAAGTATAAAACATGTTTGCAACTAGTTGTATACAGAAATTTCAATAAAATTAACAATACTTGTATAAAACACGACAGGTCTTCGTAGATGAGAACGCTGTCAATGTATCCGACAAATCAAAAACATGTCTTAGACACAAGTGTAAACGCGAGTGTGTTTTATACTTGTATAAAGACTTGTTGGCTACACAGTGTGAACGAAAATATGTTTGAGACAGTTGCAATACATGTATAAAACAAATAATTGTGTTTTGACAAGTATTCTACAAGTTGTGTATAAAACAAGTATAAAACATGTTTTTTGGTGTAAACGAGGGGTTAGGTTTCTCTCAGTGAGATCATGTGGTACCCAAATGTCAAGTTTTTTCTTGAACCGAGACTTTCGTAGATGACGTAAAACTGTTTTATGATCAACATCCAGTTCTTCAGCAATGTTGTAGCTACTAATATGTTGATCTTGCTCCACTTTCTCAAAGATGGCACTGATTTTATCTGTGACAGGGCGTCCAAAGCGAACCTCATTTTTCACACTAAAATTTCCAGACTTGAAACGCTTGAACCACATTTGTGTTACTCTTATTCATACCGCATTAGGTCCGTAAACCGCACAAATTTTATTCGCGGCGTTCATCGCATTTTTAACTTTTGTAATAAAACTTTAAAATGCACCTAATTTCTTCGTCACATTCGTTTATATTGCTAGCTTGAAAAACAATTGAAAAATGGCGAGAACTTGTTTTTTTTTAATTTATTTATTGCATCTTCAGAATGTCACCATTTAATGGTATTAAAACCAGCCGGTTACATCCAGTACAACCAAAGAGGTTTGATTACTAATAATACATTCAAAATACGAAAATACTTTTGTCCCGACCTATTATTAATCACTCATAGTTATTTAACTCCTCATTTTATCGGTGAAATGCAATTTAATTTTAAAAGATATTACAAAGTACAGCAGTAGCATGTCAGTGAAATAGATATCATTCAAATATAACAAAAAATATTAAAAAACTAGCCGTGTCGGGCCTGCCTGGGCCCTGTAAAGTATAGACCATCAGCCATTCGGCGAGGCAGTTCGAAAATGGTGAGCGATTAGCTGATTTAGATGGTAAAAATGTCACCTCCATTGTGACTAGGAAGCTGAGTTCCGCAACGTCTCGCCCGGGTTTAATTAGTACCACCGCTCTAGGCTTGGGTGTCTCTTTCCACTAGAAGAGCGATCTCTATTTTTGTAATTTATACAAAAACAAAGTCGTGTGAGTAACATTTATAACTCACGAACGGCTGAACCATTTTTTATGATTTTTGTGTTCTTGGATTTGTCTTCGTCCGGAATAGGATAATAAATATTAAAATATTTTATTTAACCATAAAAAAACTGTAAACCCTGCACACCATCCTTGAAACTTCCCGCTAAATTGATGTATATTTTAAGCTTAAAAGATTAAAGACTGTAGGTACCTTAATAGTATTTTTTTTTTTATGTCATAAGATAGCAAACAAGCAGATGGGTCTCCTGATGGAAAGAGTCAACCATCGCCTATAGACACCAAAGATGTTAATGGTGCCTTGCTATCTTGTGGCGAGGTATAATGCCACATGCATAAGTTTACCGGCTACCTTACCCTCCAAACCGGAACACGACAGCAACAAGCACTGACGCTATTGTGGCAGGAATAGGTAAGGCGGTGGTACCAGACCCGGGCGAGACAATGCAGAACTCTACCACCTAGTAGCCACGATGGTAGTGACTCGATAGCCAATCGGTCGCCTTTTACGACCTGCCTGGCAGAACGGCAGGCCGGGACTAACACGGCGATAGTATATATAGTAGTTTTATATATATATATATATATATATATATATATATATATATATATATATATATATATATATATATATATATATATATATATATATATATATATAATATAGTAGTTTTTTAAGAATACAATATTTTATGAATGACAGTAATTTCATTTTGAAAAGCTGTATATTTTGGAAACGGTGATCGATTTTGATCTTTGGAATATGGCATTCAAAGCAATTTCTGAGCTCTAAAATGTTTTGATAGCTACATAATCTATAGCAAGGATTTATAACATTATAATATGATTTCGTCGTCATGATTGGTTACGGTATATGATATTATGACGTTGTCGTTTAACTATTTGGTGAACCAATCACGAAACAGCAAACATATCAATATTTTTTAAATTCTTGAATTCTATAGGCTGAAAAATGTCGAAGTTATATCAAACACCATTTTTTTCAAATATTTCATAATTGATAAATCCCAATAAATCGAATGATTTTGATCCAATTTACTGTTTTGGGCGCAGTTTCTTAGAGAAAAAGCTGATTAGATTTGTTAAATAAATCGGTATATTATCCTGAACATTATTTTTTAAATATTACGTAAGTTTGCAGTAAACAACAAAATATTAATATTTGGCAAGTCGCAACTTTTGATAACTTGATTCCATTTTGATTTTTTATGTACTAAAATATTGTAGAAAAATTATTGGTTAAAAAATCTCGGAGTCGGAAAAAACACTTTTTCAAAATTTTTCGTCAACGATAATTCGCGAACGGATAAACCGATTTTGATACATTAGACGCAGTGTTTTTGAGTAAAACAGCTGGTTAGATTTTGCAATCAATCGGTACATTAATCTGGAAGTAAAATATAAAAAGGTTCTACCAACATTTTTTTGACGTTTTTTAAAAATTTCTCAAAATATCAACCGAATCGGTTAAAATTTTCAGGAAGTCTAATTTGAACGGAATCCAATCGAATGCCATGATCCGCGTTTCGATAGATAGTCAAGCCATTCAAAAGTTATGAGATATTTACATACACACACACATTCATACAGATATACTGATGTCATCGCGATAATATTCGAAAAAGGTTTCTAGGACCTCAGAACGTAGAGATTAGGTGAAAATTCGATCTTCGAAAACTGGGGAAAAATCAGTAACTTCTTCATAGGTACGTAGCGGGAAGTTAATAATATTAATAAAAATTTGACCGTCCCGTTTTTTGAGTGGTTAGCGAACCTAACGACGAATCGATGGGGCTAGAGCTCGATTCCCGGGATAAACATTTGTGTGATGAGCATAGATTTTTGTGTTTATTATGTCGTCATCATATGTCGCTGGCTAACAGCCATAACACAAGCATATATAATTTGCGTACTTTGGGGTTAGGTCGATTTATGTAATTTGTCTAGTAGTCTAGTCAACAAGTGCCTTTTTGGTCAACTTTTTTCAGCAGTCTCCGAAAATTATAATTGAGGTGTCATTCGATTCGGAATGGCATCTAGATAGTTTTCGAAAAACAATGAAGTTCCGCAAATAAAAATTACAAAAGTTATTAACAATTAACTAAAAAAAGAAGGGGGTGTTTAGTTTTTTGCAAATATCTCATAAACTAATAAAGATTTTTCAAATTTGAAAAAAGATTCAGAAAGAGGAGGAAATTTCCTAAAAAAAGTTCCGACTCCCGGAATTATAGGACTAATATTTATAATTTTCCCAGAGGGTTGAAAATACGCCCGAAAACGGGTACTCTGGCTTCCGCAAGCTACGCCTCCTTCGGACCTTTAATGAATAAATATTATTTAAACTTATTAAATATGAAAATTGAAATTTGAAAAAAATCAGGTGGCTACAGGACAGATCAATAAACAATAATCCGTGGTCAAAAAATTTTTATCGCGATTTTTCAATAAGTTATCCATTAATTAATTAGCAATTTTTTGTAGCACGAACATTAATATTGCAAGTGCGATAATTGTTAAACTATTAATCTAGGATTTTTTTTCTTTCGTGGAGCTATTTTTCAAAGGTCTTAGAATAGATTCCCGTTGGAAAAATTTAAAAATTGTAAATTTTCATTTTGTAATTAACAATTTACTAAGGTGAAAAATTATAAAGCTTTATTAAACTTTTTTTTTTCATAATATTATTATTGATCCGTTTTCTTATGGTCAGAAGCTACTTAAAAATGATTTTTTTATAATTTTTATCTCCTATTGTTTAAAAAATTGTTATAAACAAATGCGTTGTTTATGAGATAATTTAAAATTTTTTTCGATAACATAATCTTTGATGATAATTATGATTTAAAAAAAAAACGTTTCTTAAAAAAATTTTTTTATTTCTGAAAAACGCATTTGTTGATTAACAATTATTTTCTCCCACTTCTAATTAACATTAAGGAACCATTTTTTTTTTAAATCATTATTTATTTTTCTTTTTGATATAAAAAAATATTTAATTTTTCATTGTTTATGTAATAAATAATTTGTTATAAACAAAAAAAATTTTACCTTTTATTTTTTTCTTATTTTACTTAATGTCACAAAAACTGACATGATTTATTTTTTTCTTTTTAATTTTTTTTACTATTTTTTTTTTAATTTTTAAATATTTGTTGTCCGTAATTTCGTCATTCTTGCCTGGTTTTTCATCCTTAAAATTATTATAATTTATAAACTAATGGAGATATGATGAAAACACCCAAGACTTATTTATTCTTTATTAGTTATATTATATTTAAAAATTAAAAAAAAATAGTAAAAAAAATTAAAAAGAAAAAATAAATCATGTCAGTTTTTGTGACATTAAGTAAAATAAGAAAAAAAATAAAAGGTAAAAATTTATTTGTTTATAACAAATTGTCTATTACATAAACAATGAAAAATTAATTTTTTTTTATATATCAAAAAGAAAAATAAATAATGATTTTTAAAAAAAATGGTTCCTTAATGTTAATTAGAAGTGGGAGAAAATAATTGTTAATCAACAAATGCGTTTTTCAGCAATAAAAAATTTTTTTAAAAAAACAGTTTTTTTAAAAAAAAATCATAATTATCATCAAAGATTATGTTATCGAAAAAAAAATTTTAAATTATCTCATAAACAACGCATTTGTTTATAACAATTTTTTAAACAATAGGAGATAAAAATTATAAAAAATCATTTTTAAGTAGCTTCTGATCATAAGAAAACGGATCAATAATAATATTATGAAAAAAAATTTTTTTTCAATGTTTAATAAAGCTTTATAATTTTTCACCTTAGTAAATTGCTAATTACAAAATGAAAATTTACAATTTTTAAATTTTTCCAACGGGAATCTATTCTAAGACCTTTGAAAAATAGCTCCATGAAAGAAAAAAAATCCTAGATTAATAGTTTAACAATTATCGCACTTGCAATGTTAATGTTCGTGCTACAAAAAATTGTTAATTAATTAATGGATAACTTATTGAAAAATCGCGATAAAAATTTTTTGATCACGGATTATTGTTTATTGATCTGTCTTGTAGCCACCTGAATTTTTTCAAATTTTAATTTTCATATTTAATAAGTTTAAATAATATTTATTCATTAAAGGTCCGAAGGAGGCGTGGCTTGCGCAAGCCGGAGTACCCGTTTTCGGGTGTATTTTCAACCCTCTGGGAAGATTATAAATATTAGTCCTACAATTCCGGGAGTCGGAACTTTTTTTAGGAAATTTCCTCCTCTTTCTGAATCTTTTTTCAAATTTGAAAAATCTTTATTAGTTTATGAGATATTTGCAAAAAACTAAACACCCCCTTCTTTTTTTAGTTAATTGTTAATAACTTTTGTAATTTTTATTTGCGGAACTTCATTGTTTTTCGAAAACTATCTAGATGCCATTCCGAATCGAATGACACCTCAATCATAATTTTCGGAGACTGCTGAAAAAAGTTGACCAAAAAGGCACTTGTTGACTAGACTATAGCGTTATCATTAAGTATTTAAAAAATATATATTCTACTGACACGTCATTAAAATACTTATTTTAATTTATATTATTATCGTAATAAAAAACTAAACATGATAATTTTGTATTAATTTGAAAATCGTAAATCGGCTCACTGACCAACAAGCGGAAACAAGTACGGCCGGTCAGCTAACAAACTTATTTATAGAGCCACACACTTCGTAATTTTGGTTTATTGGCTTTCGATATTATTGGGTTTTGATCAATGAGCTGTTATATCTTGGTGTACATTGCAAATAAATTGCTTCGGTTCCTTTTGCTTAGTCGGGTAGGTAAAACTTCATACCTCTGTTGGAATAGATTTTATTTATATATCACTAGCAACGAAGTCCGCGCGGACGAAGTCGCTGGCAACCAGCGACTTCGTCCGCGCGGACTTCGTTTACTCTGCACAGCACCTCCCCCGTAGGTGATAGCGTGATAATATGTAGCCTATATGTTGACCCGACCTGTTAGTAATATTCATGCAAAATTTGAAGTAAATCCATGCAGTACTTTTTGAGTTTACCCCGGACATACATACAGACAAACAGACAAACAGACAAAAATTCTAAAAACTGTATTTTTGGCTTCGATATCAATTGTAGATCACGCCCCAAGTATTCTTTTAAAAAAATATTCAATGTACAGTTTTGACTTTCCTACGATTTTATTATATGTATAGATAAGATAGCAAACAAGCAGATGGTCTCCTGATGGAAAGAGTCGACTATCGCCTATAGACACCAAAGGTGTTAATGGTGCGTTGCTATCTTGTGGCGAGGTCTAATGCCACATGCCTAAGTTTATCGGCTACCTTACCCTCCAAATCGAAACACGACAGTGTCAAGCATCGACGCTATTGCGGCAGGAATAGGTAAGGCGGTGGTACCAGACCCAGGCGAGACAATGCAGAACTCTATCACCTAGTCATCACCTAGTAGCCACGATGGTTGTGACTCGTATATGAAATAGAATGAACTTGTAGGTACTGCTCCAAATACCTACACATTTTGAAACAGAAGTAAGCTAAGGGGAAGCTCCCTAGTCCCTAACCCCAGAGGTACAGCACTCCAACACTTTTTGGTATTTTTATTTTTTTATTTTTAATATTTGTTGTTATAGCGACAACGAAAATACGTAATTTGTAAAAATTTCAGCTTTCTAGCTATCACGGTTTATGAGATACAGCCTGGTGACAGACAGACGGACAGACAGACAGCAGAGGCTTAGTAATAGGGTCCCGTTTTTACCTTTTAGGTACGGAACCCTAAAAAGTTCAATACAACCGAACAATATGCAAAACAATAAAAGCACGCACTGGTCACCTAACAAAGAAACACCTAGCGGATGTTAATCATGTAGGCTAATAAGATAAAACAAGAGCAAAGTATAACGAACAGAGATAGCGATATTGACCGACATTACATGTCAAAACAAATAACTCATCAGATTCAGGGTAAATTTCGCAATATCACTTATTGCCATTTTTTATAAACAAGAATATATTATGTCATTCACTATAATAGTAGGCGCTCCCCGCGCATCATGTAAGAACGGCAAGAACAATTAGCCTAGTTATCATTTTAATTCCACATAGTCCAGTTGTTACATAGCTTAACCATGATTCCGATAACTACGTCCCGCGTTCGATCCCCAAGTCGAGCAAAAGTGTTATAATTCTTTCGAGATTATAACCAAAACTCATGTGTTGTAGTGATATTTTATGAACACAAAGCTCTTGGTCCTGGATATTGCAAGAAACAAACGATAGGCATCATCAGTTAGGTAAGATGCAGCAATAAAGATCACCATGCGGTTATCGGGAACGTATATTGACGTTCGGTTCACGCTACCAACTGCACAAAAGAACCAATGTCATGATATTTATTTATTTATTTTAAAGACACTTAGGGCGGCTTGCACCAAAATGCTTAAATCATCTTAAGTCACGAAATACGTTTAAAGTGACAGAAGGCGATTTGACATAGCAAATGTCAAATCGTCTTAAATCGCTTAAACAATAAACATGTTTAAGGGACTAAATGCATTTAAGCATTTTGGTGCAAGCCGCCCTTAAATATACTTCACAGCAGTTTCACACTACACTATCTTAATGAAAAAGATATAATACGTCCTTACTAATTTTTGTATAATGGGACTACGACAAAAAAATAAACCAAGGTCACATCAATGTTAAACTTTTGTGCCGCTGATGTTTTCATTAGAATATTAGACTATACAAGCGATCCCCGTGTTGGTCCGAGCCCCCTTTGAAGAATAGAGCCATTACCCTTCCGCCAGACATGTCGTTGAAGTCGAACAATTGGCTATAATACGTGTCACTACCATCGTGACTACTAGATGGTAGAGTTCCGCATCATTTCGCCCGGGTATATAGTACAATCGCCTTACCTATTCCTGCCGTAATAGCGTCAATGCTTGTCATTATCGTATTCCGGTTTGAAGGGTAAGGTAGCCGGTAGACTTATGCACTTATGCATAGTCATCCCGCAACATGGATAGCAACGCACCATTAACATCCTTGCGTCTGTAGTGTATGGCGTATATATAGGCGATGGTTTCTCCTTCCGTCAGGAGAGTCATCTGCTTGTTTGCTGTCTAATGATATGAAAAAGGTCACCCACACACTACGCTAAAATTTTCATAATTATAAAATAGTTATAACATTATGTGAGTCATAAAATATATATTTGTCACGAAATATGACAAAAAATTGAATGTAGAGACCAATGGTAGAGACAAACGCTACAATTTTAAATGTAGTAGTATAGATAAGAACACTCTTTTTTTTTCATTACTTGTCAAATCACTTTTATGAACTTAATTTCCCGTCACGTTAGTAGTAAAAGGAAGTTACTGATATTGCCCTTATTTTCGAAAATCGAGTTTTCACTAGAGCATCACGTTTTCGACCCTAAAATCGAATCCGGAACCTCACGATTTAGGCCGAACAGGCTAAGCACTAGACCATTTTTAGTAACAGTATTTTATTTTATTTAACCAACAGGTCCTTGAAATTAGCTTATGAGTTAGGTATGACTTGTAGGTTTTGACAATTATTAGAGACATTTTATAGTTTAATGTAATCTAAGGAATAACTAATAGGAAACGAACGGTATTTGGGCAAAAATTAAACTTATACACCATGGACATTATTGTCCATGATGTGTAAGTATAATTTTTACCCAAATATCGGATAACACAACGGCGCGATTACGGTATAGTCCGCTTTAATAGATAGATACGGATTACGGGGTAATTCCCACAAAATGTCACAATATGTAACGGGATATGGTTGTATGTCGTTATCTTGTATGACACTTTCAGTTTATGTAATCTAGTTTCGCCATACTGATGATGTGGAGTCGATAAATACTTTATTTTACTGTATAAACAACGATATATTACATTAGTTTGCGCTATCAATGCAATATCAAGTCACAGTGTTTACGCCTGTGCATTTATTAAAAAAATCTTTTGCGGCTGTCTTTTGACTTCTATCCGCCTGATTAATTTTAAAATTATTATAAAGCGAACAATTGGATAATCATAAGGTCTATAAATGAAATATATTTGCTACTTGTTTGTACAAATAAAATGACTATACTATTTTTTACAGATTCAGACGTTTGCGAAAATCCACACCTAATTCAAATACGCAATTAAGGTATTTAATTTGCAAAATCTCCGCGAAATCTTATATGATACTACTGTGATGCATTCGGTATTTGGCCAAGCGTCTGGCCGGATTATTCGTGGCATTTCTAATTTGTACCTTATTCTGCCAAATAAATAATACCTAACGCAAAAAGAGAGAAATTCCAATCTGATTCATTTTGAGTACCTAAGTATTTATTCTACCTTAAGAACTATGTTATCTATATAAAAATTAATATCATAGCTAACAAGTTAACACAGCATTTGGTACTTCAAAGACGGTACCGAAGTTCGCCGGGTCAACTGGTATACAGATAAAATAGAAACCACTGTAAATTACTTTGACCTTGAACATTTACACAAAGATAATATAATAAATTACAGTAAATCATCATAACAATAGTCTAATTAACGAACATCCGAGTCACTTGGCGTTAATTCATTAACGAAAAAAATATATCACTTGAACAAAATTTAACGAAGTAACGCAATAACGAAACCTATTTGACGAAGAAATTTAATACACATCTTACTGTACACTAAATTTCTTCTAAAAAGCTATTCTTGTGTTTGTGATAGTTCCCGTACTCAACGAATGATAATCAGAACCATATTAATATACCTCCACTGTCTGTATGTATGTATGTCTGTCACTGTACTATATATTTCGAACAGAAATAAATAGGCACCTGAACTTTTTCATAGAAATTACGTTACTGCGGCCGCTATAACACAAGTAATAAAAAAGTAAAACAGATTCCAAAGTGGATCCCCAAACAAGTAACCTCAGTTAATATCAATCGGTGGTGCGAAACCCACCGAGTTTAAGTCTGATTCGCACACTTTCGCCGGCTTTACTATAATTTATTCCAATCAATATTTATAAAAACAAATTTATGACAAACATTTACAAAGTAGGGAGAGAGAACCGAGAACCAAACGAAAATAAACCCACCTTAATCATATCTTCTATGATCACTTTCATTAACTATCGCCTTATAAAATTGGAACACGCCGTTTTTTTGATAATCCTACTAATATTATAAATCCTACTATCCTATTGGTGGTACTACTATCCTATTAGACCTACTAATATTATAAATGCGAACGTATATTTGGATGGATAGATGGATATTTGTTACTCTTTCGATCATAAACGGCTCGAACGATTTGGATGAAATTTAATTATCACACATATAGATTAAAATTTTCGTGTCACAATGTTCGTTCCCGTACTCCTCCGCAACGGCTTGACCGATTTTGATGAAATTTCGTATGCATATTCAGTGGGTCTGAGAATCGGCCAACATCTATTTTTCATCCCCCTAAATGTTAAGGGTTGTCCACCCCTAACATTTTTTTTTATTTTATGGACAAAAATTTTTATTTTTATTTTTTTATGATTCAGCATTGAAAAATATACACAACCCTTAATTTTCAACCCTCTACGATCAACCACTATTTTTTAAATAAATAATTTATATGGCAAAACAACGTTTGCCGGGTCAGCTAGTCTTACTATACTTTTTACTATCTTATTATACTTTTTATCCCGGAAAAATGTTATGTAGCAGCGGGCTACAAGGCGCAGCTAAGTAATGTAAAAAGATAAAGATTTTGTTAATGATCTTTCCTTCGCTTCATCAATTTAACCGCGTTTAAAATAATGGCAGGTTAAAATTAAATGATTCAATATAGCTAATTGTAAATAATTGATTCATATTTCATACAAATAGGAAGGCATGTCGTCATTGGTGAAATCGCTAAGACGCCCTACATTCGCAAACCGAAGCGGGTCAAACAAAGTCAATACGGATAGAAAAATGAAATGTACGTATTAAAGAGTTTATCCAATTTTAAGTATTACGCGATTTTTTATTATAGGAAAGCAAACAAGCAGATAACGCTCCTGGAGGGAAGAAATAATTATGGACTCTAAAAAGGTTAATTGTTCGTTGCCATTCGTATGGAAGAAATGTACCTACGCATTCTTTTTCGGCTACCGTCAGTGACAAGGATTGACATTTTTGCGATCGGAAAAGGTGGTACCAATAACAGGCGGGACGTTGCAGAACTACTCTTTAGTAAAGTACATAAGTAGTAAATAACATATAATATATCGCCACATACATCCACAAACGTTGCCACAAACATTGACTTCGAAACTACTCGGCCGATTTTTATATCTTTCTTAAATTGTTTCATATATTCCAACTCAGGTTATGGGAGAGGTTTTAAGATTTACGATACGGCACAACGGGTTGACGTTGGGGCTTGGGCAGTTTTGGCGAGTCATAGTTAAATATGATATTAATATAGCATGTTATATATATTATTTTTTATATTATTAGACAGCAAACATGCAGATGATCCTCCTGATGGAATGAGAAACCACCGCCTATTAACACCAAAGATGTTAAAGAAGTTGCAATCCGTGTGACGGGATGGTAATGATTCATAAGACACCGGCTTCGTTACTCTCCAAATCAGAATACAACAATGACAAGCATTGATACTATTTCGGCAGGAATAAGTAAAACAATGATACCAGATCCAGACGAGATGTTGCGGAACTCTACCACTCAGTAGTCACAATGGTAGTCAGACACATTATAACCAATCATTCGCCTTTTCCGAACTGCCTGTCAGAATGGTCTATTTTACAATATAAGCCGTACCAACATGGGGGAAATCGGACCCGGCCACGCGTTGTTTTGGCCAAGTTATATGCCATATATTTCGATACTTTCCCAACCCGGATACCAAAGAGTTGAAGGGTTATATAGACACTCCGTAATCACTGGTTTTTCAACATTAAAGCACGCATAACAATGATAGCAAATGCAAAATGACGTAGATTTTATGTAGTCTGCTAGACATTACGCTAATTTTAAATGATGAATATATACTCAAAGCTTCGTGAGTGGCTTTCTTTTAACGAGTCTAACAAACTTTCTATCAACAATTTTTTTCGAACCTATCGGTCTGAACATCACAGCAAGAATGTCGGACACTGACCACTTGATAACATTAATAATTATTAAACAATGCAGCAAAAATTAACTATGTATGTATTGATTCCTGTCTCAAACAGAAAAGCGGCATTTTCGAATTGGTAGACCAACTCACCGGTACAGTATTTTTGTCGAAAAAACTGTTGTTCGAATAACTTACCTATTAAATTATTTTGTATATGCATTAAAACCGAGCATGTATCCATCAAGGAAGAAAACTTATAAATTCGGGAAAATGTTAATCATGCTCATTAAAAAAAGGCAGCGCTTTAGAAAAATATCGTAAACTGAAACTTAGGAAATCTCGCCAAAAGGAAATCACTCAAGAAGGTTTAAGTGTGATGTCCCGCGAACTATATCTTACTGAGCTAAAATATACGATATAAAATGTTTGCGTGACGGTTAACTTTAATTATCAATTTTATTAATATCCTGTAACCTTACATTATGTAATCGATGATAAGTATTATGCTTTTTTGTTACATTATTTGTTAAATATTTTATTTACACAAAGACATACAATTTAAACGCCGAATTTATAAGTTTTCTTCCTTGATGGATACATACTCGGTTTTAATGCATTTACAAAATAATTTAATAGGTTATTCGAACAATACATAGATATATACTAGCTGTTGCCCGCGACTTCGTTCGCGCGAACTTCGTTTATGACGCTGACGTGAACCCATACGACTTTCCCGTACCAATAATTGTCTAACGCGACTAAAGAAGTTTTCACTTCAAAAATAATTTTTAAATCAGTCAATAATTCACCGTGTTCTAAGGTAACAAATGTTGAAAAATGCAGCCTAATTGAAAACCCTTTTTTGTAATCTGTTGAAAAGATACGCATCGAAAATACACCAACAAGCCAAGCCTTTTTTTAAAATACTGTAGTATTGTTAATCACAATTTTTAACATTTATTTGAATTTCGAAGCAAGTTTCATACCTTTTCCTGTATTTATATTATTTATACTTCATATTGGTGTGTACATCACAAATAACTACTACTTAAACTACAACCTCCCCCTAGTTAATAAGTTGGTCGAAAAGTTACTTACGTCTCTTGTCTGGTACAAACATTGGGCCCTTCTAACAACGCTCTCGCAGAGGCTACAAGGCAGAAAAACACGGCAACCTTCCACATGACGACTACCGCTTAAGCAACACCGTCTCCATAACAATTCTATTGTTTCAGTGGCGTTTGTATACGCGTGTTGCATTCAGCATTTGTTTACAGTTTACCGCACGGTGAGAAAACTTGCACTTTGGTTCCTGAAACAAGCAAAATTATTGAATAAATACAGAGGCAACTTGGTAGAAAAAGAATTAACTTCTTACGGCTGTGTCAGTCAGTATTTGTCACTGCCGTGTTCGGGTTTAAAGTGCAAGGTGGCCAAGAAATTAGTGTATTTGGCTTTACACTTTCGCCATATGTACGTAACAACGAGACATGAACTCCATTGGTGTTTATGTTGTTAATTGTTGTCTCTTTCTATAAGGAAAAACATCTTGTTTTCCATCCTAACGATGTAAAAAAAAAATTATAATCCCGCTAATATCAAAATTGCGAATGTGTCGTCAAGAAGTCTGTCTCTGTGTGGGTGTCTGTGCTTGTGTGTTTGTGTGAGGTAGTGTTAGGCGCAGCAACGCAACTGCAACGCATCCACGATAACAACACATTAAAAACCATGGTGTTAAAGGTGGCCATCCTATCAACAAATTGGGTATTTATGTTTTTCAAAAACACAAATTATTTAAAATGAATTGCCCAACCCAGGATTGGAACCCAGAAAATCTTATACGTATATGATAAAGCTGGTACCGCTAGACCACTGAGGTGACTTACTCTTTAAAATATGTGTTGGGTATTAAATATACGGCTTACTTATTTTTGTCATCATTTTCAAAGCACGACTTTCACATAATCGAGATTTCAAAGTTACATAATGTATTGGTCCTAGTTTCAGGAAATAGGGATCCGTTCTGCGTGCACAGCCGCGAGCATACGTAGATAAATATTAGAAGTTCAAAAGTTTAAATACAATATACGCGTACGTCTGAACTGTTTTGTAGTTCAAACTAATTATACTACTTTTAAACGGGCCAAATTGGAACTCGTTCTAATTATTAGCATTCATTGTACCTCCACTGATGCGAACACATGTCTAATATTTTACTTTCATAAGTTTACTAATAATACGTAGGTCACACTTTAAGTTTTGCGTAACTTAAAAAAACAACATGTTACAACCAAAATATTATGTTTATTGTTTTTCAAAATAATCTCCTATACCACTTTCCACTTACGCAACGCAAATGGAATTAAGTCGAAAAGATTTTAGAGCGATGATTTTTTACGATTTTAAAAGTTCTCTTTTTCCGCAAGACTGTGCCGCTCGTCTTCAAAATGCTTTTGGGAGAGAACCTTGTTTGAGCACCGTGAGGCGATGGTTTGCTGAATTTGAGAGTGGTCGAGTTTCTTTACATGACGAATTTCGTGAAGGGCGGCCTTCAACTGCCGTCAACGAAAATCATGTGACTACTGTTAAGCGGTTAATTGAAGAAAACCCCCAGATTACCTATGAGACAATTCGAGGACTATTGGGGATTGGTATGAGCCAAATTCAGAAAATTTTACACGAAGAATTGAAAGTTCGGAAACTTTGTTGTCGTTGGATCCCTCATGAATGATGCTCACAGATGCTACTGAAGTACGACCAGGGACATTCTAATGCTGTTTATGACATTATCACGGGAGACGAAAAGTGGATTTATTGTTTTGAACCTGAAAAAAAAAACAGCAATCTTGTGAGTGGGTGTTTGAAAATGAGAACAGGCCACCAAAAGTGAGACAGGCGTGAAACGTAGGTAAAAAAATGATCGCGTTTTTTTCTCAGCTACGGGTCCCATCTGTACAATTTCACCTGAAGATCAAAAGAGTGTTAATGCCGAGTGGTGTTCTACCATTTGTTTACCCAGGGTGTTAGAAGAAGTTCGCGAAAGACGACCCAAAAGCCGCATTCTCCTACACCATGATAACCCCAAGTAGCACGCTAAGCTGTATATAGGCTGCATTTAGGTTCATTTTTAAACTTAAAGCTGTATACTAAGCCGTACAAAGGCTGTAAAAGCGCTTCTACAGCCGATATAACACCAAAAAGGGCCCCAAGTTATACAGCTTATTGCGTTATGTAGGCTGCACAATAGCTATACAAGCTGTTATAAACTGTACAATGGCTGTTATTTGGTATATAAAGAAACTATAACACTAAGGATACTCTCTTGTAACTGTCTTGTACAGCTAAGCGTTAAATAGGCTGCACAATAGCTGTACAAGCTGTTATAGGCTGTACAAAGGCTGTTATTAGGTGTTTAAAGAAACTATAACACTAAATATACTCTCTCGTACAGCTAAATGTTCTTAATAGGTGTTTGAAATGATAAAAAGTAACAATCTGTTTTTGATATTGTATAACGTTAATTATATCACGTATCTGCAGACGCCATAATTAAAAACATATTAATAAACGATAAATTCTTGGACTTGGAGCAGTATTGAACGGTGTATTCAAAGAGCAAACTCTAATTTACTGCGAAATGATATATGTTTTACATTAAAATATTCACGCGCCAACGAAATAATCAAGATAACACAAATAAAATAATTGCAAAATACGGTAAGTGTTTGTGTTTAAGGTTAGAATGTACAAGTATTTATGGTACAATATTGTATATAAAAGCATAATGATTATAACATAAGTTGCTTGTCACGATATAGCTTTAGCTATTGCTAAATATATCTTTTATTTAACAATATATTTCTTTAATGTTGTTTTTAATACACAATAATGGCGACGCTTTGTTATACAGCCTAAAGTGTATTTGGAGGGTGATATACTGCAAATAGCTGTACTGAATCTCTTTTTTATTCTATTATACCGCTATTGGCTTTTATTTACCGTCCAAATAAACTTTAGGCTGTACTAAGTCCCTATATAAATCTATTATACAATCATTGGCTTTTAATCACTTAACTTATGTTTAGAGATGCGTACAAAAATTAAAGAACCCTAAATACAAAACATATATGTTTGTCACTTGATTTCGCTATTGTGATGTAATGATGTCGGTCTTTTGCCTTTACAACTAAACCAACTTATTGTTAACTATAACTTATGGGATATGTATTTCAATCATGTTTTACTTTATTTTTCAGGGAAATATGCCTTATAAAATAACAAAAACAATTGAGAGAAGCCAAAACTGTTAACTGTATTTGCATCGTATCCAGTTTGTGGGAGGATAAAGGTGAATTATAATGGCCAAAAAACAAAATGATATAACTAAGTTGATCAAGATCGAAAAATCTAGCCCTGTGCTTTATTTGTATGATACTAGAACTGAGTTTCGTATGCAGGTATTGACACGAATTGAAACACGTATAGTTAGAACTGCATTTTATTGTGGGCTGGTTACTTAGGTTGAAAATATAAATTTAATAATTGTGATGGGCATACGTTCACAACAAGCCCTTTAAAGATTGGTCTATCACAAAAATATTTTTAAGAAGAATACGTTATTTCATGCTTGTGATTTAATATTATTAGTTCTTCAAAGAGAAACACATACTCTCTTGCCTGTAATTGTATCTAAGTATATAATATTTTTAAAATGATTGTAAGTATACATATATACGGGGTGTTACAAAAGTGGTACAGTAAGCCGAAAGGGGGTGACTCAGGGGGTTATTCTTAACAACTTTTGTTTAACGACTTTCGGAAATTCGCGAAAAAAATATTGATTCTCCATAGAAACTTTGTTGGTCACGTGACTTTTCACAATGGAAAAACAAAATTGTTTTTCGCGAATTTTCTCAAATCGTTGAACAAAAGTTGTTCAGAATGATCCTCTGAGTCACCCCTTTTCGACTTACTATACCGCTTTTGTAACACTCTGTATAGTAGCAAGTTAAAAATAAAAAATATATATATATTTTCTCAGTGTAAATGTAAGTTAAGTAATATATGAGCTGCTTTATGGGTATTAAACATGCTTGATGCTGCTTGGGAACGCTTCTTCACACATGGCCAACAAAACAAAGTCATTTTTAGCTTCCGAAAATGTACATCTCGTCACTCATCCTGCGCATAGCCCCGACCTAGCACCCTGTGATTTCTGTATTTTCCCCAAAATCAAAGATTTGATGAGAGGTTTTACTTTTACCAACTCCGAAGAGGCAGTGATAGCGTTCAATCAGGCCGTAGAAAACATGCCTTCAGATCTGTGGTGGTAAAAAATGGTTTGATCGCATGAAAAAATGTTTAAAATGTAAAGGAGATTATTTTGAAAAGCAATAATCATAATATTTTGGTTATAACATATAGTTTTTTAAGTTACGCATAACTTATATTGTGACCTACGTATCTTTTGATCCCTTTTTCTTGTAATGTAACTAAAAATTTACCATTTTCGGTATTTATAATTTTTTTTCTTTACATGTGCTGTAAGACATTGCTTCTTACCAAATTTCATAATTACCCTATACCCTATAGGTTTTGATTACTACTTAAAATCGTAAAAAAAAACGCAAAAATGCGATATAAACGGTCATATGTTTTGATCACGTTGACTTACAAATTTGATTTTTTTACAGATGAGAGAGACCATAGACCCGAGTATTTGATATAAATTTCAACTTCATACCTCGACGCGTTCCTGAGAAAAAGGGTTATGACAGAATGACAGACAGACGGACAACGAAGTGACCCTATAAGGGTTCCGTTTTTTCCTAATATGGTTCGGAACCCTAAAAATTAGTTATTTGTAATAATATATAATAATGTGAAAAATGTTTAATGTAAAATAAGGGCTAATAAACAACGCTGTAATAAATCTATTACTATATATACACTGGTCATCAAAAAAATCGGCCCACCTGCATTTTCACCGCAAATTATGCGTTTTCATTGGCAAAAGAAAACATATTGTTTAATAACTAAAATGATTTACTAATCATGTTTATTTACACTAATTTAAGTACTTTAAACCTTCAAATTATAAAAAAAATCAATTTAATTAGGATTTGAAGTCAAAATCATTAATTTCACATTTTTTTAGTTAAAATTTCAAACTCACTTATTTTTTTAATCATTAAAGTTATCGTCACCATTTTTTCATCTTAATATTGGGTATTTCCTCCTCTTGCTCGAATAACGGCTTGCATTCGCCGTTTTAAAGATTTAATCAAGGTTTTAATGGTCTCTTGAGGAATTCGTTCCCATTCTTCCTTGATGGCGGTTTCCAGGTCTCCCAATGTGGTAGGGGCTGGATTCCGTGCTCTTACCTTTTGTTTTAAGGTGTCCCACATGTGCTCTATCGGGTTTAGATCAGGGCTTCGGGCGGGCCACTGCATAGCACGAATGCCGACCTCTTCTAAATACTGGGTGACATTGCGCGCTATGTGTGGCCGTGCATTATCATGCATAAGTTGAAAGTTTTCCCCGATGTAGCCAGCATAAGGCACCACATGGTCTTCTAAAACCTCCGTAATGTATCGTGCAGCAGTTAAAGCACCTCTACTTATGAAAACCAGCTCCGTTCGTCCAGTTAAAGATATCCCGCCCCAAAACATTACAGAGCCCCCACCGTAACTGACTGTTTCTCTTATGCAACACTGGGCATAACGTTCACCCGGTCGTCGCATTACATTACGACGTCCGTCAGAACCGTATAAAGTCATTCGACTCTCATCACTAAAAAGAACTGACTCCCATTGACCTATAGTCCAGTTAATGTGATTTTGCGCAAATTGAAGTCTTGCTTGACGATGAGCTGTGGTCAAAAGTGGTCCCGTTGCTGGTTTATGTGGTCTTAAATTCTGCTCTCGAAGTCTCCTTCTAACAGTACTGTCACTTATAGCCACACCCCGATCTTCACGTAAGCGTTGTTGGAGATCGACGCCAGAAAGGTGTCGATTTCTTAAAGCCGATACCACTAAAAAGCGATCGTCCCTTTGAGTTGTCACCCTGTGTCTGCCAGATCCAGATCTTCTTCGATACTGCCCAGTCTCTAGAAACCTTTGGTAAACTCGTCGAACTGCAGAACGGCTGAGATTCAATCTTCTAGCCACGACACGTTGACTTAAGCCCTGTTGCAGTAGAGCCACGACTTGCGCTGCCTCCGCTTCAGTAGTATCCATTATTTTCAGGCAAAATTAATCAAAACTACAGCTTCAGTAAATAAACTTAACGTAAATAACAAGATATCCCGAGAAAAGTTTGTTTCGGACTGGAAACACGAGCTTAATTTGTACCGACGTAAACCGTCAAATCAGCAATTAGCAGTATTTTTGAACAAAAAATAATCAAGTACCGTTAAGTGCCATAGGATTTATGACAAACAGAGTGTCAAACATCTTATCCGACCCTCAAAACAAAAAACAACTGTGAGAAATGGCTTATCTACGAAATAATTGAGAAATAACGAACAAAAACAGGGTGGGCCGATTTTTTTGATGACCAGTTTATTATGTGTTATTACTTATCAGGTAGACAAATCCATGGCACGTGCTAGTTAAAATATAGTAAATGTCAACAGTAGTATGTATAATATATTATATTATACATTGTATATTATATTATACATACCGCTGTTGATATTATACATACTGCTGTTGACATTTACTATATTTTAACTAGCAAGTGCCATGGCTTTATCTACCTGATAAGTAATAACACATAATATATATAGTAACAGATTTTTTGCAGCTTCGTTTATTAGCCCTTATTTTACATTAAACATTTTTCACATTTCTTGAATGCCGTTTTTTTACACTTATTTAAAAATCCTGTATTTATAACACAAATGTACAACAGACCACAATACACACTGAAAAACTACATCAATATATTGCAAATACATCATCAATATATTGCACTAGAACTGACTGACCGCACTGAATCACTAAACTAAAACACTTTCCGTAATCACTTTTCACTGTACTAAGTAGGTATATCACTTCACACTGATCGTCCGAACTATCGCTTCTGAATCACTATATTATAAAACTGATTTGCTATCTGCTAATACACCCTTATTTATACACAGGGTAAAGTTCGACCATATTACCGAAAGCTCCGAAAATAAAGCAAAAACAATCTAAATGTAAACAAGTTATAGTACACGCTATTTTCACCCTTATGCCCCTTTACGAGAAAGTCAATTATAGCATCGCTGTTTGGGTAACGGCGGCTATTGTTTATCTATAGAAACAGCTATCTCTTTCTTTTATTTCTAGATTTTTCCAGTGTTCTCAATCTTCACTTTTCTAGATTATTCGCAACAATATATTAGCCCAAGTAACAAACTAATTTTCAAATTTCATCGAAGCCGTTTCATACACACATAAATATACGAAAAAAATCAAATATCAAAAGAATGAAACATCCGAACATACATTACTACTAAATATTCTTCAAGGTCGCACTCGGGTTTCGCATATAACATGTGTGATGTGTGAGTGTCCCATTATAAAAATTCCTTTTCCTGTCGCAACAACGTAAGTTTGTCGATGTCGTGTTTAGATTTAAAGGGTAAGGTATCCGCAAAAAAATCTTATGGTATGAGAATACCGCCACACAGACGACAACGCACCTTTAAATGTTGGTGTCTCTCGTTAGGGGGCGTCCACAAATTACGTGAGGTGTTTTTTTAAATTTTCTGTCCCTCCCTACCCCCCTGGTGAGATGTCGTGAGATTTTATTCAACCCCCTCCCCCATCCCCCAATCTCACGTGAGATTTTTCAAAATGTGGGTTTCTTAAATATGTAAACGCGTTGCATTGTTATTGTAAGAAAAAGAAAAAAAATCTTCGTGCTTTTATTTACGACTAGTTAAGGCTGTATAACGTCGAAGTATAAATGAAATTATTTTCTTTCGAACGAGTTAGTGAATGATCTTAATGGTATCACGATTACGCTTAAGATTAAATCTTAAGCATGTACAATATGGATAATGGACCAAAATAGTATATTTTTTGTTTCAATCAGAAAAAAAATTGCGTGATATTTGCCTAGACCCCCCCTCCCTCCAACGTAAGATTAGATGAGATTTGACTCGACCCCCTCTCCCCCTTAAACATCTCACGTAATTTGTGGACGCCCCCTTAGGGGATAGTAATCTCTTTTCGTTTGGACTGGCATCGGCTTGTTTGGAATACTACGATATAAAAGTTTTTTTTAGATGAGGGTCCAAACGAGTATAAATATTTATATTTCCAAAAGTCGTTAATAAATGAAACCAATATCAAAATATTTACATTTTACAATTTCAATATGTTAAACTGCAAATTATGCTTTAACATATCAAATACAAGACACGACCGGCTAGCCAAAAATGATTTATTGCAACTACTCACACTGCATGCAAATGAATCGACAGTCCGATGTATCTACGATGTTCTTTGTTCACACTGAATAAACAAACCAAATGTGTAACAAAGCTTTTAAACAACTGATTGGAAGCGGTAACCGATAATTGCTCGAGTTTTTTTAATTACTGAAGTCTAGAATAACATATTTACGCGTATGTATATTTTCAGAACATAATGCCCTATTGTGAGTGACTACATTTTTTTAATCCAATACAATTATTATCATAAACTTGAAACAATACATAACGATATACAATAAGATTTAATATTGGTCAATAGTCCTTATCCGGTGCTTTGGCCGCGGGGAATCACTGCAAGAGACTGGTTGCAATTATTTTTACGTGATATAATATATGTGCTATAAGTGCTGATCTAATAAGTGACACTTATTAACAGATAAAATATATTACTTGTTATTATCTTTTATCTCATTTTTAGCAGTAGTTTTATTTTAAACTTTTAATCACCAATTTGTAAGCCAAAAATGTTGTAAATATTATGATTGTTGCACCAGATTGTGTAAAAATGTGGTACTAATGAATATTATCTTAATTCCTGTGATTGTATGCAAACGTGTTTGTCGCCGTAAAGATAAATAACGTGCCGGTTTGGCTCGAGTCTAATTCTGTATTTTGTAACAGTCTGATATCATTATTATAAGTCAACGGTTAACAAGGCTACAGACATTTTCAGAGACAGCCCAAAAACCCTGTGCGCCTCAACTTGGTTACCTAATAGGTAACCAAGTTGAGGCGTTAGGCGTTCCAAAAGTGTTAGTGCAAAATACGGTAGTAACGCAATACTTCGTGCAAAGCCGTAACTTTTCCAAAAACTAACCCTACACTTTTCAAAAATCAAGCCTAGTTAGTAGTAAAATTCACTGTCTTCGACACGTCTCACTATTAGTCAAATAATTTAATTCAATTGTCTATGGTGACTTTTTATGCAATCGATGCTTCCATAGATATATCGGTTAGGACAGTATGTCCTAATAAAGTAATCGATATAGATAAATTTGTAATACGTTTAGAAGATCTTCGCAGAAATTTAAAAATAGCTGGATCAAACGCAGCTGTTTTGTTTAATTTTATAACAGTTGTCATTGTAAACGGTAAATAGCCCATAATTTATTAATCGAAGGCTAGGTATATACGCAATTCGCCGGTGAGCAAGTCATTCATAAAAACTATATTTGCGGTGTAGGGGAAACAACTCAAAAAACTATTTTACCGCAAACAACGCACTAATTACATTTCGGCGTAATTACTATCAAATCGCGTCAATGGCAATTATCTACAGGGTAAATATATCATTATATACACATTACTCGGTAAGGAAGCACGTAATTTAAAACAAAGCTGTGATGACTCACTTAATACAGAAACATTTATCCTGTTAAAGGCTCCAGGAGTCATAGAGATTTTCGATGAATATAGAAGCTGCAATAAAACGTAAAGTTTAATGGTTTAGACTTCATTTTTGACTGAGATCTCTCCCTTGTGTGACTTGAGATTAGGTATTTATCAGAAATCTGACTGATGATAATCCGTTTAGTGTTTTTACTTTATATAAAAGTACGACGCTCTAAACTAAAAACGTAGTTCGGACAGATTTTCTGCAAAAATCTACTATTTTGTTTCGGGCCCATTTTGAGGAATCAAATTCATAGAAGACAAACGATTGATCAAACTTATTAGTATCATGGTGCCCAATAGGTGATAGAGTTCCGCAGCGTCTGCCATTGTAGAGTTCCTGTTAGGAAGGTAATATATCTGGCAAACTTATAGGTATATGAGGCATTACGATCCCGCCCCACAATAGCATCGTATCTTTAACACCTATGAAGACTATAGGTGATGATTATCTCTTTCCATTAAGAGACCCATCCGTTTCCATAAAGACACCCTCTAAATAGTAATGAACACGAATATTATAACAGCACAGCAGGCACGTTATGTGGCATCAATCCTAGGCGTGACGTTATAGAACTCTACAACCTAGTCGTGAAGATGGCAGTGTGTGGCTGCCTGACAAGAAAATCTACACTGCAAAAGAGTACGAACACACATACACACAAGGATTCGGTTAAAAGTTTCGAGTTACACTGCATAAAGTGTTTAAAGTATTAATACTCCGCTAACATAGACCAAAGAGATAAACAGATTGAAAATTCCATTGTTAACCCGTTACAGCGGAAATACGGAATGCTATATACATGATTTTATGTTTACTATCATCTAAATTCTAGTCGACTTTTACATTTTCCTCATTCCTTTAACAAAACAGATTCAAACACTCTATTATAGTACGGAAGCGTAAGATGCTAAATAGGTATTTTTACTCGTGCGTTGTGGGGACCTATTGGATTTTATACATTAAAACATTAAAAAAAACACAAGATGTGAGGACGGGTGTTTTCGGCGGGTGATCCAGTAATTCCACGTCTGACTTCGCGAAATAGTCGATCGTTCGTCCGGCGGTGTGCGACATGGCCTTGTTGTGGTGAAGCAGGATTCTACAGCGAGTGCTAGTCTCTGACGTCTTCCTGTTTGGAGGCTAAGGTAGTCAGTAAACTCATGCATGTGACAATAGACCTCGCCACAAGATGCTTGACTCTTGCCACCAGGAGACCCATCTGCTTGTTTGCTGTCTTATGATATATAAAAATTGACGTGTTTCCCTACCTTTTTCCAAAACAAGTGGCAAACAAAAGTTAGTACACCACTCTGCAATAACTGTTTGATTTGATTTTCTAAAACAATTGTCCTACCGAAGAACCAGGCCACCATCTTTTTACCCACACTTCGGCCTCTTTTCACTTTGGTTGGCAACTCCTTAGAAGGAAACTTGTGATACCTCGCGAGCTTTAATTTTTTTTCATTAAGCCCACATCAGCATCTACAGTTATGCGAGTCTTTGCATGCTTAGTACTTTTAAAATGTTACCTACATATTTAAGTACAATAGTTGACGCCTGACGGCGTGATTCATCTTGTACAACATAACGAATGCATTTGTCAGCATATCATATTACTAAACAGACGCAGATGAGACAGTAGCTATCGGAATTTGTTTGCAATTGCATAAAATAATCTATACATATGTATAATAAAATCGTAGGAAAGTCAATGTATGTCCGGGGTAAACTCAAAAAATACTGCATGGATTTACTTCAAATTTTGCATGAATATTACTAACAGGTCGGATCAACATATAGGCTACATATTATCACGCTATCGCCTACAGGGGAGGAGCTGTGCGGAGTAAACGAAGTCCGCGCGAACGAAGTCGCGGGCAACAGTTCTATACATATAATAAAATCGTAGGAAGGTCAAAACTGTACATTGAATATTTTTTTTAAAGAATACTTGGGGCGTGATCTACAATCGATATCGAAGCCAAAAATGTAGTTTTTAGAACTTTTGTCTGTTTGTCTCTTTGTCTGTATGTATGTCCGGGGTAAACTCAAAAAGTACTGCATGGATTTACTTCAAATTTTGCATGATTAGTACTAACAGGTCGTGTCAACATATAGGCTACATATTATCACGCTATCACCTACAAGGGAGGAGCTGTGCGGAGTAAACGAAGTCCGCGCAGACGAAGTCGTTCGCAACAGCTAATAAATAATAAAATTCGCTGGACAAATAACACGAATCGATCTAATTCCAAAGTAAGCACATTATTTGCAGAGAAATTATGGTTGTTCAACAAACATTATTTATATAACATAGAAATACATATATGAATATAGAAAAACAAATATGTATGCTCGTAACACAAATGCTTGTCTCGTCTCTGGGAATCGAATTTCAACTTCGACTCAACCAAGGAGGTGGTCGAATTATGATCACCTTCGCTATCATTAAGCATATATATTTAAATTTTTCATGAGGCTTAAATAATTAAATAATCACATACAAAGTTCATAATAAATAAATAAATATTCACGGGACAAATTACACTTACTGATCTAAACCCAAAGTAAGCAAATTATTTGCTTGTGTTATGGGTGTTAGTCAACGATACTAATACATAGAAATACATATGTATATAAATACCAGAATATATTTAATAACACCCAAACCCGGAAACACTTTACGACGAATTTTTTACGACGTGCCTGGTGGAACGGCAGATAGTCTTTTCTTCAAAGAGAGTCCGGACCAATACGGGGTCCTTACCATTTTTGGCCTCATTGCACGCTCAAAGATATAAGCCGAATCGGTCTTTCGAAAAACTTAGTTTACTCGTAGTTTTTGTAACTACGAGTAGAAGAAATATCAACAGCATTACTTTAATCATCTTTTAATAGGGCCATTTCGGACTACCGAAATAGCCCTATTAGATACTAATCTATGTCGATTTTCATAATGAGCAAATACAATTCGTAAACGATAGCCGCATTTTAAACATAATTAGCACGTAGCTTTTTTAAAAAGTGGCGCGTCTTGTAGTGGTCTGGTGTCTTAAGTAGTTATATTTTACTGCTTTTAAATGCAAAGGAATAGCTTTTTTGCACGAACGATAATAAAGAAGTCAGTGGCGTTATCAACTTAAAAATAAATCTCACTTTGTACCCAGGTAGCTTTACGCTTACCACAAAACTTGGTTTAATTTCGTAATAGCTTTAACTCTGTAAAATAATTGAGCTGCGTACGTTGCTATTAATAAAATGAGTGGGCGTTACAACTAGATTCTAAGAATACTTAGAGAAGAAGTTACTATCAAATGCAAATAGACATGGAGTCTTTGCAATGTACATAAAAAAGACACATTGATATTGTTTACTAGGTGGTAGAGTCCAGCAATATCCACCCGTCTTATTCTATACGATAATAACAACCAGTTTTAACATTTAAGCGAGTGAGTCTTAATGTCCCACACAGAAAGCGTAGACTATGGACAATACTCTGTACAAATCCACAATTTCATTGTTTTTATGTCATAAGATAGCAAACAAGCAGATAGGTCTCTTGATACAAAGAGTCAACCATCGCCTATAGACACCAAAGATGTTAATGGTGCGTTGCTATCTTGTGGCGAGGTCTACTGCCACATGCTTATATTTACCGGCTACCTTACCCTCCAAACCGGAACACGACAGCGACTAGCACTGACGCTATTGCGGCAAGAATAGGTAAGGCGGTGGTACCAGACCCGGTCGAGTCAATGCAGAACTCTACCACCTAGTAGTCAAGATGTTAGTGACGCGCATAGCCACTCGGTCGCCTTTTGACTTACCTTAAATCTAATGAACCCCTGACCATCACAACCAGGCTCACATACTAACTGTGATAGTATCAAAAGTGACTAAACGGAGTAATGATTCCTAAAAACAGCTAGTTATAGATAGTAAGCTCATGTTATGTACCAAAATGGTAATTTTCAGATTTTTTGCAAATGATTGATATTCATAGCAGAAAATTAAAAATAATCTTCTTATGTTCAATGTGTATCATTGACAGACATGTCATCTATCTACTGATATATTAATACTTGGAAACTTTGTACCACTTTCTACGAAAATTATGCAAACGAAGGAGGGCCAACGAGTATAAATTTGGCACAGTAAAAATTTTAACGTTGAAGGAGTGCAAAGAGCTAATAATATTAAACGAGCTTAGAGTTAGTATTGTAAAATAAAATACCACTTATATTAAAACCGTGTACCTATTTACAACACAAAGGTACAATACACCACAATGCAATACGTAAATACACTAAACAACACTAATAACACCGTCATTACATACATACACTTGAACTGATTGCACTGAATCACTAAACTAAAACACTTTCCTTTTCACTTTGCACCGTATTATTATATATCGCTTCACACTGATCGTCCGAACTATCGCTTCCGAATCGCTATATAAAACTAACTTGCTATTTGCCAATACATCCTTATTTATAAACAAAGTAAAGTTCGACGATATTCCCGAAAGTTCCGAAAATAACGCATAACTAAATGTAAACAAGTACACGCCACTTTCACCCTTATACAATATGCGAGAAGGTCTATTATGGCATAGCTGTTTGGGTAACGTTAGCTAATGTTTATCGATAGAAGCAGTTATCTGTTTCTTTTATTTCTAGATTTTTCAAGTGTTCTCACTTCACTTTTCTAATTATTCGCAACAACATTACCCATATGTGTAATATGTATTAAAACATATTAAAATAATAAAAATAAACGTTACACAAACTACCACTAATGTAAAACACATCTTTATAATATACATATACATTTATACTATTTTGTTTATGGTAAAAGTATGTTTTCAAAGTTATACGAGATTTGAATATAATCTATGATCAAAACGATCCAATTTCGACCAACGGGTAGCCGCTAGGGCTAGGCCCGTTAGGATTTTCATCAAAGGACAGCGTAAATTAAAAAACCTGGCCCTATAAATTAAAAACAGCGTTATTCTTATTCCTCTAAGCCTGGCCTTAGAATACCTACCACAGAATAACTAACAGAAGACAATCTACATACCAATAGTGTTCGAGCAACGCACACACAGACAAATCTCGAAGTGTTTCGGTTCAATACGAGGGCGGATCAGTGATAGTGGGTGCAAAATTAGATAGTTTTGATTTATGATGATATGAATATCTCTTCCGCGCTATTCGAATTTCATTCGAATATTCGAATATATTTTAGTCTGTGCGACAAATTGGAAATGGTCTAAAATAGAGATACTGCTCTTAAAATTATGTACGATAGCTCATTGGATTCTGAATGACGCCTAGAAAAATGTGCTAAAAGCGTGTATTAGCACATAAAAAATTGTTAAAGTTATAAACAATTAAATATGGAAAAAAAAATCATAAACTATTAATATTTAAGAAATTTCAAAAACAGATTCGATAAGAGGAGGAAATTTCCAAGAAAAAACTCTTAAATCCCGGAACTCTATCTCCGTCATTGATTATAATTTTAATTTAACGCTGAAAATGGGTCTCCGCACGACACTTTTAGGTTGCGCGCACGACCTCAAAGCGAGTACGACACATAAATTAATTTATTTAAGGTATTGAATATTTTTTTTTAAATTTGAAAAAATTATGATGTATTCATAACACTATAAATAATTTAATTCCGTTGGAAATTTTACTTAAAATTAATTTTTCAACAAGTTAAATGATGTGGAGCCTTTCTTAAATACATACTTAACAATATCACGCAATAAAAGTTAAAAAAAAATTCATATTTTGCTTATAATAATTATTGTACTTTAACAACACTACGTGGATTTTTCAGTGTTTGTTCAAGTACTTACACTTACTACATATCTTACACACATGTATCAGTTGAAGACATGACAAGTTATGTTTCCCAAAAAATACTTATTTAAAACTAATTGCTCGTTCCACGATTCAAACCCAAGACGTCTGTACCGAAATTAGTACTAAAATTTCACACTTAACACAATTTACACAATTTATTTCACACAATTTAGTAATAAAATTTCATAACCACCGTAAAGAATTTGATGTAAAAACAATTTTGACCTTCAGACGTATCAATTGACACTTTATCAAAATCAGCCTACATATTGACGACGCCACCCGCACACACTTCACAGATAGATACTTGTAGAGCCCTATTCATACTTATGTTCACTCACAAATACATGAAGTGTTGAGAATATCTATATATAAGTGTTGGTTTTGACTCCTGAACAATAGGTAAAATATCTTTTTGCTAGACATCACGTAAAAGGCCATCCTGTCATTGTTACTACGTTGATTTTAGACTTTTAAGAAAAGACCATGTGCCATTTTGCTAGGCAGTTCCGAAAAGGCGAACGATTAGCCAAAATTTTTACTACCATCGCGCATCGTGACTGCCAGGTGGTAGATTTCCGCAACGTCTCGCTCGGGTCTGGAATCACCGTCTTACCTGCCACTATAGCGTCAGTGTTTATCACTGTCGTGTTTCGGTTTGAAGGTAAGGTGGACGGTGATATTATACATGTGGTATAAATGCATGTGGCAAGTATAAACTTATAGGACATTTTGTTATAGTGGTGAGCGATTATGAGATATATTAACGAAATCATTCGAGTATAATTTAGAAATATTAAATAGACAAAATTTTCAAGTTGATATTAAGGTTAAATGAGCTTGACTCTTTTTTTTGGGTTGACTAAGGCAACTGGGCAGAAAATAAACTTTGATGCTATGGTAACCCTTGTAGTCTGTGGCAAAAGTTCTGCCGTCCCACTAATAAAATTATCAGTTTAACACAAAGTACGTTCAAAGCCTGGGTTATTGTTCAAAATGTATGTGTGCGCTGTACTCGAAAAATATCATAAATGTATCAGTAATATGCATTATAACTAGAGTTTAAATAAAATATACTATTAGGGGACATTTAATAATTACGTGAAGCTCTTGAGGAGGAAGGAGTCGAGTCAAATCTCACCCAATCTCTCGTGGAGGAGGGGAAATACCCCGTATTTTTTTTTCTGGAAGAAAAAGTGTAATATAATGAGGAAACTGGGTTAAATAAGTAAAAGAAGTTTCTCCTAATATTTTATTGTTCGATTTTCTCACTGTGATTCTATGCTACATTATTATGAATCTTAAATATTCTGAACTAAGCTTGAATGAGAAAAAAATCAGGTAAATTGTTTTACCAAAGAAATTGAATATAATCAAAAAAATATATAACGTGAGATTTGGAGGGGATCGAGCAAAATCTACAATATCTGACGGTGATATTCTCACCAAGGCAGAGGTAGGGTCGAATAATCGCCAAAATTGTCTTACGTAATTTACTAATGCATATAAATATAACAAGTTAAATATAATCCATTATCCAATCCCTAATCCTATAATTATTTAATACTTTAAATTTTTAAATATAAATTTAATAATTATTATTAATGGGAGTCTTCATAAGACTCTTCAAAAAATGGCAGAATAGCAGATGGTCTATTTGCACCGAAGTGCTAGGAGTCGAACTATGGAACAGTACATACTTAGCCGTGAGTGTACATATCCATGCTTGCGTGATGTAAAAGTCTACAGCGCCATCTAGTACTATGATATAACAAAAAACAAGGCGAAACTTTACTGCTACTATACTATTTCCATTTCTTTATTTTCTCGTTGACAGTTCTAATTTGATAGTTGTAGTGTTTTGACCAAATAAGTAACGATATCGATCGCATATATTTATTATATTTTGAACAAAGACAAATATAACAAAAAATTCAAATATATTTTTTAGAGGTGGGAACACCCAATGGCCCAGCGCCATTTTATGTTTGTTTTATATTCTGTCACTCGCAACACGGTCGTGCTAGTCATTACATTTCTGTTCACTGAGTTTTTTCACATTATCCATACGTTACGTTGTGTATTTTGTGTTCCTCCGTGTTGATTGCTGTACAGCTGTCAAATATCAAAATGCCGAAAGGATCTGTTCTAAAAAGGCAGGCGAGAGAACTGGTATCAAGGTTCGTAATTACTTTGAAGCAGAGTACAAAATGGTGGCCCGCTTTTACCACTGTCGCAAGTGCAAGAGCGTGTTGGGGCCGCATTAGGAGTTAGTGGACCTACAGTTTAAAAAATTACTACCGAAGCTTACGGTATAAGCGGCATGCAGGAAAATAAGCTTCGTACGCCGATGAAAAAACGCCAACCACGTCGTGTGACATCGGTTGATAACTTCGACGCTGATGCTATTCGCTGTCATATATAAGACTATTACTTGCGCAAAGAAATTCCAACACTTAAAAAATTTGTTGTTTCTTTACGTGAATGTGGTTTGTTTCATGGCCAAAAATCGTCATAAGCTTGGTTTTAAGCATAAAAAAAAAATGGATTTTCTTATAAAAAATCGGACAAACGTAAAATATTAATGGAGCGTCACGATGTCGCTATGGCTCGCTGCGAATTTTTGAACTAAGCCAAAAAGATATCAGATTGCTCAAATGTTATTTTTACTGACGAGACTTGGTTAAATGCAAACCACACAGTATCTAAGAACTGGACTGACGACACCACCGCTTCCACTAGTTCAGTGTCAATGGAAAAGGTGAACACCTTATCATATGCCATGCAGGGTGTATATGTTGATTCGTGTCAGATGCTTTACTGGCCTTTAAATCCAAGAAAACAGTGGACTATCACGAAGAAATGAACGCAGAGACTAACGAAGGATGGTTTAAAGAAATGGTGCAATCTCTGGAAGAACCGTCCATAATTATTATGGACAACGCTACATATCACTCCAGGCAAATTGATAAAATGCCGACGCAGGCCAATAAAAAAGAAGAGATAATTGTGTGGCTCCAACGTCATGGCGAAAATGTGGATAGTACTTTATTAAAAGTACAATTAGTGAATATTTTAAAATCGAAAAAAAGCCTCTCTAAAAGATATGTTATCAACTAAGTAGCTGCTGAATGTGGTCATTGGGTTCTTCGACTTCCGCCGTATCATTGCCAGTACAATGATATAGAACTAATATGATAAACTATAAACTCTTTACGGCAAACAAAATGTTACATTTATCAAAAAATGCTTGTGCGGAAGTAACTGCCGAAAACTGGGAAAAAGTTGTGAAAAGAATCCACAACATTATAGCGTCGGATTGGAAAATTCATGTGGCATTTGATAATATACAAGGACAGGAACTTATAATGTTAGGGAGAGCTCATCATAAAATAAATAAACAAAGATTACCTGTTGTTATAATTATTTAGTTTCATTGTCGAGTACCTACCTATACCTACTTATTTTACAACAGCTCCGAAAATTTTAAAGAAGTAGGCATTATCAATCAAGAATTAATACATGTAACATCTTGTAATGAAATATAATATTATACTTATATATAATAGTTATAGGCAGTAGTTTAGTTTCTTACATTTTGTAAAAAAACGGGTCTGTTATCGTGTTACGTTTATCAATATAGCTCCTATAGTAATCATTATGTGCAGCACATCACTACCCGTCCATAAAGTACAGTAGTATTTGTAAGACATTTTAACGTAAACAACACAAAATTACATGGGCGTCGATCTGTCATCGAGAAAATAATGGAAATGGAATGGAAATAGTATAAGTGGAAGGAAGAGTTTCAATACTTCTTGTTTTTGTGGGGGCAAGGAATCTAATCTCAAATCTCTATATATAATAATCTAATAATTTATCTGCTTATTTTCTATCCTTTGATAAAAACGCTAATTATACCTTTACAATAAACAATACAAGGATGTATATAAAACTTGGCCTTTAACGTCTTTCTACCCCATAAGTGGATTTGGTGTGAAAATGTTTTTGTATGTACAACAATAATCCATAGCATTTTTAAATTACATTGTATATTAACAGATTTGAATCAAAACTGTAATCAGTCGATAGCTAATTAAACATATTTTTATGCTTAATATAAACAAAATATTAGTGTTATCGCGTTATAATGTATAACGCGAAAACAGAATGTATGCCGTTTAAACTTCGAAATACGATTGACTTTGGGTTGTGTTTTAGATTTACAGTTAAGTTTTACAATGACAATAGTAATGAGCAAAGAGAAAATCACCATTCCAAATGTTAGTCACCGAAATTAAGCAGCTGAGGTTGAATGATCGAACGTTTTCAAATGATTGAGTAATGCGGGTGTACACATAATACATATTATATGTTATAGACATTTGTGACCGTATCTAAATTAAAGAGCTGGACGAGTTTCAAGGTTATAAAATATTGATAATCTTGCGAATAAACATAAAAAGTAAATATTTGCAAGATTAAAAGTGTTGCAAGTTATTAAAAATTAATTAAAAGTTACCAACATATTCTGCCAGGATATAAGGTGCAAGTATTTACAAAAATATCATATTTTATTCTATGACATTTAAAACTAATATTGTGTGTCAATTTCTTTAGAATTACTACCCGATCGGACCGGGAAGATCCAGCGCGAGAAACTCAACGGGCTTGTCTTTTTTCTCTATTTTATGTCTTAGCATGACCTCAACCCAGAGTAGAATGAGAAGACTGGTATTTGTATAAACTTCGTATTTTAATTTAAAAATGTCTGTAAAAGTTAAAACTTTCGAGAGACATTATTAACTAATAATTAATGTAGTCGTTTTTTATTATTTGTAAGTAATACGTCTATTTATTTTCTTTTCAAATAAAAGAAACTGCACTAGAAAAGCACTCATTTGCAGTCAATGCTGCTATAAACAAACAAACAAGCATTATTTCGTAAATGTTAATTAACGCTTAAAAATAAAATAGCCTCCGATGTATCCTTCTATATCTATACGATTACGTCGACAGATCTTGATCACAAAATTTTCATTAAAACAATTTCCATGAGCCAAAATACGATACCTCCTCTCCTATAAATTTTGAAAAATTGGATATCTTGCATTTAACGATGCAGAATCACGACAATTTTGAGTTAATTTTACTTCATAGGATAGCAAGCAAGCAGATGTAAATATAAAATCATCGCCTATAGACACCAAAGAAGATAATGGTGCGTTGCTATCCGTGGCAGGGTTGGAATCCCACATGAATAATTTTACCGGCTACCTTACCCTCCAAACCGGAACACGACAGCGAGCAATATGTACACTGCTGCGGCAGAAATAGGTAATGCGGTGGTATCCAAATTATCGAAGTACCAGATTATCTTTCAAATTGATCGGGCTTGTGAAAGTTTATCGTACACATTTCAAAAATAGAGGTTTGTTGAAGTTCTTTAAACAGATAAACACTTTTTCATTAATCATAATCGTACCTTACAATAAAGTCGGAATAGGAATGTTATCTTTTAAACAAAGAAATTAAACCAATGTCAGAGTTCCCATTTGAAAGACATACATACATAATTACTAATTAGATAAGCCAAACTTACACATTCTTTTTCAAATTACTCAATATGACATCGTCATGTATCTATCTGCTATGGATATGAATGGCGCACAGCATTAATTACAAAGTCTAATCAAAACCTGTTTAAAGTGGGTATGTGGGTATATGGACTCGTTCCGATAACCACACACAAGTTCACATTATAAACTGACCTTTTTCACTTAATAAACACAGCTGTAATTTTATAAGCAACTAAACGTTGCTCACAGATTTGCTTGCATGCACAGGTTGCGATGTTACTCCTTTTATATCATAAGACATCAAAAAAGCAGACGGCCCTCCCGATAAAAAGAGACAACCATCGCCTTTAGACACTAAAGATGTTAAAGTTGCGTTGCTATGCTATCCTTGTGGCGAGGTCTTATGGCCAATTGCACTTACATTGTCTTAGCTTAGGGAAATCCTAATTAGTATGCTGTCACTTTTTGTCTTAAATGAAAAGAATGTGACAGCATACTGTTTAGGATTGTCCTAGGTTAAGATAATGTTAGTGCAATTGGCCATTAGTGTCACATGCATAAGTTTACTATTTACCTTACTCTCCATACCCGAACACGACAGTGACAATTACTGACGCTATTGCGGCAGGGATAGGTAAAGCGGTGATACAATTAACCAAACCCGGGCGAGACTATGCAGAATTCTACCGCCTAGTAGCCACGATGGTAGTGACTCGCATAGCCCATCGTTTGAACCTTACGAACTGCCTGGCCTGTTATTTATAGGAGCCTGGACATACACGGAGTAATTTCACTGAAATAAAAAAAATGTTAATACTCGTAGACATTACAACCACTGCCCAGTGCCCTACATGATGATGTTTACTGCGCGCTGTACAAACAACGTAGTCTGTTCGACAAGTTGAAAATCGACTAAAACAAAGATACTGCTCTTAAAATTATGTGCGATAGCTCATTGGATCCGGAATTACGCCTTGAAAAACGTGCTAAAAGCGCGTATTAGCACATAAAAAATTGCAAAGTTATAAACAATTAAATATGAAAAAAATTGGCATTTTGTTTTTGCCAATATTTCATAAACTATTTATGAATTTCATAAACTATTATATTTCTTAACTATTAATATTTAAGAAATTTCAAAATAAGATTCGGAAAGAGGAAGAAATGTTGAAGGACAAACTCTGAGATCTTGAAACTCTATCTCCATTATTTATGGTTATTTATAGGTTTCAGAACATACCACGCCGCTCATTTCCTATAGAATTGACGCGCGTCAAAATACCTCGGCTTAAGAGAGTCCCGAACCTTTATGGTGAATCAATATTTATCATTTCATGCGCTCTGTATGTGTGCGTGAAAGGTACACTAGCATGACACCGCATACGTAGGGTTGCCACTACTTCAGTTTTGACCTGGGTCAGATTTGAATAGTGCATTTCTGAGCTACGGGTTTAACTAAATTTTTCCGAGTCAGATCGGGTAGTGAGTGATAGCAAAGCAACGGCGCGGGGTGAGTGATTGAGTGAGTGCGATGGTCGGCCGGGCCGAGCCAGAAGTAGAGAAAAGGGAGCAGGGACGAAATAGGGACCAGGGTTCAAGTACGAGACAAACATTAGATCAAAACAATAGCTCATTACTTCGTAATAATTGTCCAAGCACCAGTGGTTTTTCTGTTTTCTTTTGGAACGAAGTTCCTTACGGCAGGCTTGGAGGGGATAGGGATTTTGCTGCGCGACCGAACTGAAAAAAATGTAATAGTAAAACCGTAAGAAAAATTCGTGGAATAAAAGCGTTAAATGAGACGTGCGCAGGCGCGACAGTCGCGTACATAAGCGAGTAGTGCCGTTTAGCCGAAGGAAGTTCGTTCCTACCTGGTGTCCCGCGACACCACATCATTTTTTTTTGTTATTTATTTTTTTTATGTCATAAGATAGCAAACAAGCAGATGGGTCTCCTGATGGAAAGAGTCAACCATCGCCTATAGACACCAAAGGTGTTAATTTCTATTATTGAAATATTGTCTGTATTTCTTTTAGAAGCAAAAACTATAAGTTTACTCGTGGTTAGCACCACTTTTAATATATTATTATCCTATATTTAAGGTTGTCTGGATGAGATTGCTTTCTTACCGCCCGGCCACGCGAACCAGCGGTGGCGGCGGCGCGGCGGGCGAGGCGAAAATTCGCTCGCGCGGTTTTTCAAGCCACGGGAACTTGTGTTTTCCGCCGCGATCAATATAATACGAGAGCAAGATGACTCTTTCAACTTTATCTTGATATTGCTTGGAAGGGAGTAGTTTTGTACTTCAACACTTGGAAGACAATGTGTAGTACATGATTCAAATGAGAATCGGGATATAGTATAGACGTTAAATTTCACAAGAAGTATGAGAAATACGTAATCAAGTAAATCAAGTCAAGTATATCAAGATTTTTGGAACGAAGTTCCTTACGGCAGGTTTGGAGGGGATAGGGATTTTGCTGCGCGACCGAACTGAAAAAAATGTGATAGTAAAACCGTAAGAAAAATGCGTGGAATAAAAGCGTTAAATGAGACGTGCGCAGGCGCGACAGTCGCGTTCACAAGCGAGTAGTGCCGTTTAGCCGAAGGAAGTTCGTTCCTACCTGGTGTCCCGCGACACCACATCATTTTTTTAAATATTTGATTGATAGATTGTTTTTAGATGAATACACTACACTAGGTACTTTTATTAAGAAAATCGCTAAATAAAAGTACCTAGTGTAGTGTATTCATTGTGTAATTGGCATAATGGAAGACGTCAAATTTGAGGAATTACAATCAAAGAAGAAAAAAGCACGAATCTAATTTTTAACACTCGTGGTTAGAAAATGAGAAATACAAAAAATAGGTTATAAAAGTCGATGAAAAATACATATACTATTAGAAAACACGCGAAATGTGTCATTTGTAATGTGAACTTTACAATAAATTGGGATGGTGAAAGGACTTTATCGACTCATCTCAAAAGTGTAACGCATAAGAGAAAGGCGAGAAAAGTCAACTGACAAATTCGTTGACGACCGTCTTTATGCCAAAGAAAAAATTCTTCTGAGGAGCGACTTAGCGATAATTGAAATTGCGTCGGTTTATCACGCAATTTGCCACTACCACAATTACTTATATAAGGATTGTTAGATTAAATTGAATGCCTCTCTTTATTCTAATTCACAACTATCTCAAAAATTTTATTGTGGCAGTACTTTAGTATGTTTTAATATTCTTAAAATCGTTCATTTTGTAAGTTTGAGCAGTAATTTTGTTAATTAAGACGTAAAAATAAATCTCAATATCCATAATCACTGTTTATATTACGTAAAGAGTTAAATTTAGAAAAACCATTAAAACACAAAAACGTGAACAACTGTGGGGTTAGTATATCTTCCTCAATATTTTCCATCAGCAACGACTTATTCATAGAATTAGTCACCGAAGACCACTTAGCCTGTCTTAAATTAAAATCTCAACATACACAACATATTTAAAGGAAAGGTTTGAATTTCAGCATTTTCATTATAAACATCTAAGATCTGTCGACAATCTTTCGCTTTGCATTCCACCTCAAAACACGAAAAACATGAATTATTCTTCTTTCTTTTACGTGTCAGGCTCTGGCACTAGAATTTGTTGCCCTTACATATTAAAAAATATTATCTTAATTCAAAGTTTATATATATATATATATATATATATATATATATATATATATATATATATATATATATATATATATATATATATATATATATATATATATATGTGTGTGTGTATTTGTTAGTATACATTGTGCACATATTTTGACATACTTATATACTCTATTGTATTTTGTTACATTGTATAATTTATGCAGTTTATTTTGGTCGGTTGTTATTACTCTTAGCAGCCGTAAAACCGATTTCCGATTTATCACTACATAGTATAAAACAAAGTCGCTTTCTTTGTCTGTCCCTATGAATGCTTAAATCTTTAAAACTACGCAACGGATTATGATGCGGTTTTTTGTAATAGATAGAGTGATTAAAGAGGAAGGTTTATGTGTATAATAACATTTAATATATTGTAGTTGAGTTTTCTGATGTCATGTCGTAAATAATTAATTCCGCTTATATTGCAAACACAGGCTAAACCCTACGAGATTTATCAAAATAATGTACTAAGTATTTGTACACATTGAAAAGGTCTACAGAAAAGTCCGCGATGGTATATGTCTAGCTCTTATAGATAATCCACAATAGCATTTTTTGTCATTTACTTTTTACGAGAAATAATAGCTTTTTTTCAAAGCAATTTTAAAAAATACAGCACTAATCCTTATCCAATTAAATACCTTAAATATATTGTTGATTTAATATAGATCAATATGGCCTTTTACAGCATGTAATTTAAATGAATATTTTCAAAGATATTACAGATTTAAAATGCAGGGGCATAGCGGTTGCGGGGTTACCGGCCGGTTGGGCGGCGCACGCCGCCAAGGGACCGCTGGGAAACGTGTTAATTTTCGGATAAATAAATATAGAACTTCAGCTGAAAACCAAAATTTAGTACATTCCTTTTTTTAACTAAATATAACCATATAAAAATCATGTGGATGATTAGAAATAGTATTAACAAATTATTTTTCCTGTTTTCGGAATTTTATATGATCAAGTAAATAAAGTACATTCTATCATGTAATAAGTAAGCACATTCCTTAGATAATATCTTGAGGTATATCGTATAATATTTGTAAAATTGTTATTTAACAATCAATGTAAAAAAACGTGATTTAGCAAACCAGTTTTTTACTACTTTACTTACTTACTTTTCATTTTACTTTTCATTTTTTTTCACTGAGTGACATAGGCTATTTGAAAAAAAAAACTTGCCACTACGTATGTAGTGTCCACGTTTAGAGGTCCTAGGAATCTTTTCCGACTATTTTCACGATAACGTCAGTATGACTGTCTGTATGTATGTATGAATGTATGTGTGTGTGTGTGTGTATGTGTGTGTATGTGTGTGTGTGTGTGTGTGTGTGTGTGTGTGTGTGTGTGTGTGTGTGTGTGTGTGTAGGTGTGTATGTAAACATGTCATAACTTTTGAACGGCTAGACCGATCGAAACGTGGTTGGATTCTGCTCAACTTAGATTTCCTGAAAATTGGAACCGATTCGGTCCAGGAAATTTTGAGAAATTTTGAAAAAACACCAAAAATATTTTGACGAAACTATTTTTTTAATATAACTTCCAGATTTATGTACCGATTGAGTAGAAAAACTAATCAGCTCTATTCGTCAAAAAATTATGTCTAATAAATAAATTGCATCAAAATCAGTTTATCCGTTTGAGAGTAATAGTTGACGAAAAATTTTGAAAAGGTGTTTTCTCGACATAGCTTCGAAATTTTTCAACCTACCATTTTTTGGTGTTCTACGATATTTTAGTACTTAAAAAACTACGTCAAATGCCGTTTCAAAAATCAAAATCGAATCTAATTCTCAAACTTATAGCTTTTCATACGTTATTTTTAGCAAACTTACTTAAGTTTTTTTAAATAACTTTCAAGTTAATTTACCGATTGACTTAAAAATATTATCAGCTTTTGTTCCGTTAATTTAATCAAAATCGGTCAATTTGTTTGGGATTTATCAATGAAGAAAATTAAAGTAAAATATTTTTTGACATAGCATTAAAATTTTTCAACCAATCGATTATTTAGGTAAAACAATATTTTAGATCTCAAAAATTGAGTTGAATGCCATCATCGTTTTCAAATATACAACTTTTCAAAAATTAATAATACTGTCATTTTTAACAAAATAGATGTTTGAACTGAAAAATCTATGCTTATATTTTTTACTCTTGAGCTTAAAATACCTTAATTTAGTGAGAAGTTTCAGGGATGGGTAGGGTCAACCATTTACACATTTTTTTCCCGTTTGTCCTGATGCCTCGCTTTAATAAATCGCAGGGTCAAGCTTTCAACGTTGCAGGCTTAGATTTGAGCCTTGACTGCTTTTCACATGGCCAACTATACATCGCTCTTTCAAGAGTAACCTCTAAAGAAAACATATTTGTATTGTCTAATGGCAAGAAAGCTGTGAACGTTGTATATAAAGACATTCCATAACATATTAATTGTAAAAATAAAAGAAATAGGTAAAAATGTAAAAACTAAAAATGTAGTACCTATATGAATTTAGATATTCCAAAGATAGTAGGAAATCTTCATAGAGAAAGGGGAATCGTTTTACTCCAAATTTAACGCGTGCGGGCCACGGGTAGTAATGAATAAATCAAAACTACTGGATCGATTTTAATCATTTTTTCCCGCGCGAAGCCGGGGCGGGCCGCCTTATTATATATATATATATATATATATATATATATATATATATATATATATATATATATATATATATATATATATATATATATATATATAACTGTATCCTTACAACAACGAATACAACAAAAGAAAAATCCATATATAATTTAAATATTAGAAATAATACAATTTTTATACATGTTTCCAAAATCTCCGGGTCTATTTTTATTGATTGTAGACTGCCCTACGTAAAAACCGGTGACTAGGGAATTACCATTGTTGCTACGTCGCCTAAAAACGATATCGAATAAATGTAAGTACTACATTTTTTTCAGTTCACAAACAACTTTTATCGATCGATATCGAGTTTTATACGGGTGAAAACTCGTAGAAGGTAAATTATAATTATTTCGTTATTTTATTCAAACGCTGAGCGTAAACGCAAACGACACAGCCTCCTCGTCCGTCAGCCGAAGCACAACTAAAGCGGATGGTGAAGGCGCGATGGTTCCGGCTAGGATGGGCGATACGAGTACGGATTTTAATATTTCTTTTTTTATCATTTAAATATGTAAATATTTAAACATTTAAAATTTGCATGTTAGACAAAATATGTTGTTTTGCTATTGTTTAAAAACTGATGGCGTTCCGTTAAGTATTTACTCCAGATTTTTTTTTCTATTGAGGAAACTACAAGTTATCATGTTTCCAAGACGTAGAATTTATGGTATGAATTTTTTAGTTTACTTTAGTGTCTTACTTATGAATTGCAGCGCTAAATATTTATACAGCAAGATATAGCAAGAAATCTACCGAAAGCATTTTATTAAAATCGTGAAGATATATATGACATGCTTGCTATAAACAAGTATAATTACAAACTACATAATTAACTTCGTGTGGGCATAGACATAGAAAATTACATTAAAAAACTCCTTTGTAATTTGGCAACTTTGGCAAGTTTTAAACAATATTGTGCAATGTTACCGGCAGTTTTGAAAATATTCCTATAAACATTCGGCAATTTCGGCAGTTTTCATCTCTGCTCCCGAATACAATCAAATGGAATTGTATATTTGTTATTATAATGAAGACCATTGTTTACTAGTTTTGTCTGTTGACTTGAGTGGATATAATAAATGCGAATATCCCTAATTCCGGTAGAAAAATAAGTACAGTGTAGACTTTAGATGGTTTACAACAGACATAGCATCTTCAGAGGATTCACCACTTCGTTTACAATAGAAACATCTGGAAAATTGCCCAATTTGTTGAAAACAACGTAGATTAAAGTAACAATTTCTAAGTAGGCCACACAGTTTACAGTAAACATACTTACATGAATAACTGTAGGTAACTCGCAATGCATAATAATGACAACGAATGCGAACAATGAATAGCTTTCTATAATATTATGATAACATGATTTTCGTATTTATGAACTTTGACTGTATGTGTGTGCAAATTGGTGTGTTTGTTGCCCCCTCACGCTGAAACATTAATACCACTCACTGATTTTCACCATCGGACATCACGCCAAAATTCCAAATTTCACCGCCACCATTTGAATCAATTACCAGCGGATGTGTTTCCAAACCGATACGACTTAGGGGCCTTCAAGAAAAGTGCATACTCATTCCTTAAAGGCCGGCAACGCACCTGCAGGACCTCCGGTGTTGCAGCTGTACATGGGCGGCGGTGATCACTTACCATCAAGTGAGCTTCTTGCCCGTTTGCCCCATAATTCATAAAAAAAAACGGCTAGTGGTAGTATGGGTACATACAAACCAAAAACAAAGTTTACTTTTTCTCCGATCAAAGTGAATTATTCAAACGGTGGAACTTACAAAATACATTAACACATAGCGGGATGTGGGTCACTGCTGTGATGTTCAATCAATGATCTATCGAATTTAAACTCCTGACTTACAGTTACAGAAAGCAAAGAAGAATGTCGCTATGTTAAACTACCGACACGTAGCTCAGAGCGATGCCCGACTTTAGAGAAGGACGCTGGTTTAAAACCAGTCGTGTCAAAATTTTACTTTATTACGTTTTGTAACAATATTCAGTTTTATAATTTTATTACAATCGAATAAATGAACCATCTGATCAAAAGCAGTTATTGCTACCCGTGAATATAAACATGTCCTCTTTATAAGATAAAAAAAGTTCCTTTTAAAGACCGTGTAATAGATATAATTCTAAAGTATTAGTTTAAGTTTTGATCAAGCTTTATAAGATCTGGGAGTTCGTGTGTAATTATTATCAGCGAACTCAATATACCAACGAGACACGAGTTGCTGATAATTTTATAACACTGGTATCGTAGAGCATATCTTCAAAAGCGATAGATAAAATTAGTCAGTATTTATAAAAAGAAAAGATTTGCTTATTTTTAAAGGATAAACTGAACCATTTTAACTATTTTTTCACTTTTTTTACATGAGGAAACTCTTTATGGGTACCCCAGACCCCTCTGATGGGCAATGAGAGAATTATGTTTTGCTGTGAGGCCTTACTAACTAAAACACCAGTGTTACATTACACCACAGCCTCTATGGCAAATAGTCCTTGCAGCGAGTAACATAGGCCATATTATATTATTTAAAAAATAAGATCCTTTCGCGCGAATGACGATACAGACATTGTCGAGTAATAAATACATATCTGTATATCAATACACGAAGAAAAATCTTAAGATCACTTTTTAAAACAATTACGCGAACGGTGGAGTATGAAATTTGGCAAAGTTAAAGGTGACATTCTGGAGGACTGCAGAAACCTAATATTTTATGCGCAATTAATATGCGCTAAAAATACATGATATTAATAAAAACATGAAGCTGTATTATATCCGGAGACAGCACTTCTCATACCTACTTGAAACACAACTTTAAATATTGCTGTGAACTTCTGAGGTCTCACCTCTTCTTCTAACACAGCTGTATAAAAAGAGACGAAGAGACCTCATAGAGATATAAAGTAAGTATTTGTTTCAAGTGATTAATACGAATGCTAGCTCCACCTATACCTAATACCTACTTCATAAATAAAAACAAACATTACACATAGTAAATTCATGCGACATATGATATTATCCACACATGTCTATTTTCTTTACTGCTAAAGTCAGTTGTCAAACATAAAAGTGATTTTATTGTTTAGTCTACATATACTCTATAGTCGAATTTCAGCCACAGGTGATCACTAGTATAAAAAAGCAAACACATTCCATACTTTGATTAATAGTAAACAATAAAATGACTAACTACTATTGTTATGGTTAAACACAATAGTAACACAATAGTTTTTAAAAAAATTAAATATTTGCACGTCATTCTTTCAGTCGGGTTCTGTTTGTGCAAGTAAAGATTTTAAATTTGATTTTCAACCGACTTCGGTTATTTTTGCAGTGTTTTTTTATATTTGTTACATTGGTCATTTATGAAATGATTTTAAAAATTATTTTTTTTGTTTAAGAGGGTATACTCCCCACGTGCTCCCATTTTAATTTGCTGAAGTCCTGATGCACGGTTCTGGAGATATAGGAAATGGGAGGTCGTTTGCTAGTTTTACTCTGTCAAAAAAAAACGCTTTTACGTAAGACTGTTACATACCTACTGGTCAGCGCCTGCAGGGCGTAGTCTATACTAATATATTATGTATTAGAAGCTGCAGCGTGCAGCCCGCTGCATTATAAAAGTTTTTGGTGAATCCCACGGGATCAACTAATTTCTCGGAATAAAAATGAGCCTTTTTGCTATTCCAGGTCACCATTTACCTGTGTGCCAAATTTTATTCAAATCCGTTCAGTGTTTTTTGCGTGATTTAGTATCAAAGATCCATCCATCCAAACATTCAAACTTTCGTATTTATCTAATACATTTAAACGAGCAATTCTTGTATATATATTTCTTGTACATACATATAATTGGAACCTCGGAATCGGCTCCAACGATTTTTATGAAAGTCACAAATTAGGGGTTTTTCGTTGACCGTTGGTTTTCTGGTTGACCGAGCAAAGCTCGGTCAACCAGATATTAATATTAATAATAATAATATAGATAAAGAGGAAAGATTTGAGTTTTTGTTTGTTACGATTTAACTCACACTACTCGAACGATTTTGAAAATTCTTTCACATTAAGAAAGCTACATTATCCAGCAGTAGTGATTCAGGCTACTTTTTTACCCGAATGAAGCACGATTTTGGGTCACGCGAACGAAGTCGCGAGTAAAAGCTTGTCTACGCTCATGTTAAAAAGGGGTAAGCTTTAAATGTTTGTTTGTAATGGATAAACTCAACTACTACTACTAATCGATTTCAAAAATTCTTTCACCGACATAAAGCTACATTATCACCGACTGCCGAGTAACATGAGCTACCTATTTTATTATATTTATGAGCTACCTACTTTTTTATTCAACTGGGTGAAAATATTGTGTTTGTATCACGCGCAACATGTCGCGGGGAAAAGCTAGTTTTTAATAAATATCGGCAAAAAAATAATCGGACGTTTATTTTGGATATAATTGCACAATACGATTCTACTCACTGGACTGTCTTAAAACATGCACGAAAAAAGGTCAAGTACATTATGTGCAATGAGCTTCCGACCAAACGACTTTGTTTTAGATATAGGTACCTATCTACTTCTTTGTAGAATATTCCGTATATACTTATCGATCGTTCCGATGATATTTTAAAAAAAGTTGACGCGTCAAAATAACTTGTAAAAAGTTTTATTGAATAAAGTTTTTCTGATTTCTGAAAGTGTGGTGAAAGTGGTTGGACTATTACGCCGATGTGATCTCCTCTAATATTCAGGCCTTGGACTTAGCTTCATTCCTTACACTAGCTTCCGTTTCAGTTGCATCATAACAGTTCCATATAAGTTTTCGCGGAAATTATGCAAATAACCACAATTTCTTCTTTAAACTGATAATTTCCGTCTTTTCGTCGGTTGAAAATACATTGCCATTTTTAGTTAATAGGTACTAAATTTTTTCTCTAAAATCTGTCCAATGTTATCTGAAGTAATATTAAGAGTTACCAACTACCAAGAAGAGATTTGATACCATCGCCTCACCTTTTTCTGACGTAATTGCATCACTGGCCACTACTTCTCACAGAATTGTTTGGATTAAAAAGTCAGTAAACTTATGAATGGGTGTTGCTAACCGTGTGAAAGGGATGTTATGCCATTACATCCCCTTCACACGGTTAGCACCACACCATTAATGTTTTAGTGTGTGTTTTTCTTTTCATCCAGTGTTTCCTGCTTGTTTGAAGTTTAAGTAACAAATAAAAGGTGAAAAATATATATATTTTACTAGTGATAAATAATGCGCGTAAGTATTACGGATATTTGCGTTTAAGTAGTTACGAAGGTTATGGCCTAAATTCATCTGTCTGCTATACTTACCTACCTGTAGTTGGTTTTCGTAATTAGTGATTGCATACAAATTATTTTATTACAACTTTAACTGCATCGTTCATCTAATGATTATCAACTTAATTTTAGCTTATTTATTTTTATCATAAGATCTGGGGTCTGAGGACTGTATACGTACAATAAATAAGACGCTTTTCGCACGTTTAGTTGTAAAGAATATCGGTAGGTACCTACCTAAACTTATGCATGTGGCATTAACATCCAACCACATGGAAAGCAACGCACCGATGTTAAAAAAAATAACATCAGTGGAAATTCTTAAAAAATACAATCTAACAGCTTGAGCCTTAACTTACGATTTTTGTTTCGATAATAACCCAGTTTAAATAAACATACGGATAGAATAAATATCGATATATTTATTTCACTTGCTCACCCCTATTTCCTGACTTAGCTATTAAGACTTTAATGATACCTATAGTTTTGCGGATGTTTTAACGAGACACTCCTCATGTTCATTACCCAGTAGCACCCACACACATAGCTTTGCTAACGAACTGTTTAGCTCATAACGATATTAATTATTATTTCACACTTGCTGTCATGTTTTGATAACATTAAACGTGCATATCAAGAGTAAATATTAAATACTGTAGCGAGATATTCGCATTCGCAACAATAATATAAACTTTAGTCATTTTATTAAGGTTTTTAGGGTTTCGTACCTCAATAGAAAAAAACGAAACCCTTATTGGATCACTTATTATTATCCATCTGTCTGTTTGTCCGTCTCTGTCAAGAACCTTCATTTCGGAATCACGTGGAGGCATCGAGTTGAAGGTAAAATCTCTTGAAACTGTGAAAAAATCAAACTTCTAAGTTACTTAAAAAATACGGCCATATAAGACTTAAAGTATATTTTGACATACTCAAAGGAATCATTTATAGGGTTGACTGTTGACCTCAGCTATTCGGCAAGCAATATCGTCTTTTACTACACGTATAAAAAATATATACATACATATAATACTTAAATCATAAAAATATGCCTAGTCTTTATTTAAAGTATATAGGTTTTGGAAACTGAATTTCGGGAAAAATCGGACTCGACTCGATTCCGGATCTATTATAATATGCACCTTCATATTTGTACGGAACCCTAGGTGGGCGAGTCCGAGCCGCACTTGTGTGGGTTTTTTATATTTCTGCGGTTTTTTTTATGTTTCTGTCATGTTCCAAACCTATTTCCATATTTCTTTGATTGATGAAAATTGTATTGGTTGAGTTCGACGAGTGTTGGCGAAATCGCACAAAGACTGATTTGATTCGATGAGAATTTACAGGAGATTTGTGCGTTTTTTAATAATTGTAATTTTTTCCCTCGAGACTAATCAAGAAAAATGTTAATCGCACTCTTAATAAAACAACGACCGAATTCACAATTACTAACTTTCGGCAATAGACCTTAAACTATTTTAGTAGGCGATACATTTTTTCAAACCACCATAAAATCTAATCAAGTAAGCGTAACTCCTTATTACTTGATGAAAACAGGTGTTTTTTTCAGCCAGGTTATGAAGCTTACTCTTTTGCGATATTTTACTACAACTCATTTCGCCAAAATTTTGAGATAAGTCGTTGTTTTATCACGAGTGCGTAATATAAAAGCGGCAAATATTATGCTGTTCAGAGAGGCAAAATAAGTTTATGATCTATAAGCATTTTTAATTCAACAAAGATTGTTGATTAAACGTGGAGCCGTTCGTACATATTTTATCAGTGGCATGCCCTAGCGTCAATCCTACCAGATGCGACACCAAAATGTGCTGTTGTTTCTCAAGCAGTTTTACATCTAGTCGGTCGAGTAGCCAGCGAAGATAACTACGAACGGATGGAGCTCGGATTCGATTCCCAACAAGGGCAGAAATCAGAAATCAGAAATACTTTATTCAGTAAAACTTTTTACAAGTTATTTTGACACGTCAACATATTTTTTTAAAAAACTACTACCGGATCGGAAACGCGGCCACACACTGAGAAGATCCGGCGGAAGAAACTCAGCGGGCTTGTCTTTTTTTTTTCATATCATTGATTTTTTTACATTATCAATGATATGAAAAAACAAACATTTGTATGATGAGCATAGATGTTCGTATTTCTGGGTTTGGGTGTTTATTAAATGTATTTGAGTAGGTATTTATATTGTTACGAATAATCTAGAAGCGCGCTAACTATCTAGAAATAAGAGATAGCTACTCCTATTGACAAACAAATAGTTGACCTGGGCTATGCCATAATGGACTTTGTGGGATATGGCATAAGGTTGAAAGTAGCGTGTACTAGGATTTATTACTCATAACATGTTTACGATAAGAAGTGATTCATTGTTTCCCGATACATTTAGATTTTTCTGGATCCAGCTAGGACTTTACCCTGCCTATAAATACAGAGGCGTTGACAAACACAAGGCAGTTTTTATCAAGCGATCGAGAGCGATACATCAAGTGACCAGTACGAAGCGAGAAGTGTTTTATTGTGTAGTGTTCTAAGTTCAGTGATAGTACAGCGAGTGGCCATTATTGTGTAAAGTGTATTTTAGTATTACGTTGTGTTGTGTAAATTCACGGATTTAATATAAGTGGTGTTTTCTTACAATTACGAACCCGAGTACGTAACAACTGGTGTCGGAAATGAAATTGTAAAATGCCACTTATTCCGAAGGAAGGTGTTACCACCAGGTCTCAAGCCGAGACACAGAGGGTGTCAGAGGATACCGAGATGCGGACAAGTGAGGATCCTGCGAGTGTTGCCAGCAAGTCGTTATCATCGGGTACAGCCCATACTGATATTTCCGTTATACTGGCGGCTATGCAACAACCACAACTTCAGCTACAACAACAGCTACGGGAACAACTTCAGCAACATCAACAGGAACAGCAACAGCAACAACTAAAGCTACAGGAACAGCAACAACAAACGCTACGGGAACAGATCAAGGAACATTTATCTGGTTTTGATGATAAATTGTCAGTTATCTTGGCGCAGCAAGACCAGTTAAAAAGCGACGTGGGCTTCGTCAAGCGCGATGTGAAGGGTGTTGAGAAGAGTGTTGACCAGTTGGAGGCTAACTGTGATAAAATAAGTGCGAATATGGACCAACTTGAGAAGGAATTTATGAAAATGAAGATCACTTGTGTTAAATCAGGTGTTGCCATTAATAGTTGTTCTCACCAGGTAGGTCCTCGGGTAAAGGTACCCACTTATGACGGTCTTACGTCATGGAGTGCGTACCGCACTCAATTTGAAATAGCAGCTAAGGCCAGTGGTTGGACAGATGAACATTGCCTAACAGCTCTGAGCACGGCGTTACGGGGACAGGCGCTCCCTGTGTTGGATGCAATGCCTAAAGAGTATCAGTTCGCTGATTTGATGGAGGCATTGGAAGCTCGCTACGGTGAGCGTCACTTGGAGCATGTGTTCCGTGCCCAATTAAAGGACCGTGTACAGAGAAGCGGCAAGGGACTTCAACAATGGGCCGTGGAAATTGAGAAGCTTGTGAGGAAGGCGTATCCTTCAGCCGACGCTAATACAGTGAATAACACCATCGTGACAATGAATGAGGCTTTGGCTCATGCGCTGGAGATAGAAGCTGTTCGCCACGAACCTCGAGCACATAAAGTACGTGAGGTTACAGAAGTTGTGGCTCGCTCAAAGGTAGGTACAGGAGAACGTGGGCACATTAGAGTTAGCTGCCCAGACAAACCTATGCCTACAGTTTCAGTGAATTGGCGACAGCAAGTGGCAGGAAATTTAGCAGCTGAAGAGAGCAGGCAGGTTAAACAGCCTATTGAACCAGCAGGGAACCGAGTAACAGCCAGGAGCAAACGCCAGGTGCTGGCTGGACGAGAAACAACCCCAAAAGCTGTCGTATCTCAGGTGAGCGAACGCAACAGTTTATCCATTAAGGGATTGGTTAATGGCAAGAACTGCAGCTCAACGAGGGACACCGGAGCCACACGAACTGTAGTGCAATCAGAAGCGGCTAGTAATGGTAACCTGAAATCGAGGAATACAGTACAGCGTAGTGGAAAGTCTCACTCAAATGCATTATCACGACGACCATGTACGGATGATGGCAAACCTTGTGTAAGGATGGAGACGAAGGAAAGGATTCAAGTCTTGCGAGCTAAGCCTACGGATGACAGGTGGGAAACTGATGAGATGCGTAAGGCCCAGTATGAAGATAGAGATTTGCGGCCTCTAATAGATTGGATGAAGCAAGACACAGGAAAACCGGAATGGCAAGAGCTGGCCCCATTCAGCGCCATTACGAAAAGTTATTGGGCGCAGAGGGAAAGTCTTGTGTTGCAAAACGGTTTACTGTTCCGCAAATGGGAAAAACCTTCAGGAAGAGAACATCATCTACAGTTGGTCTTGCCAAGAAAACTTATCAAGGACGTACTACGTGAGTTGCATGATGGGGTTTCTGGGGGACATCTTGGAGTACGACGAACATTGGTAAAGGTACGAGAGCGTTTTTACTGGTTGAATTGCCGAGAAGATGTCGAGAATTGGTGCCGAAAATGTACGTCATGCTCATCCGCAGGTTAGAAGCCGAGGCAACCTTAGACTATACAACGTGGGAGCCCCCTGGGAAAGGATAGCGATTGACGTGGCTGGGCCATTTCCTAAGACAGATAACGGAAACAAGTATTTTATGGTCGTGATGGATTACTTCACGAAATGGCCGGAGGTGTTCGCAATCCCTAATCAGGAAACCACGACGGTTGCTGAGAAATTAGTCAATGAGGTGATATGCAGATTTGGCGTTACGCTGGAGATTCATTCAGACCAAGGCAGAAACTTTGAATCCAATGTATTCCAGGAAATGTGTAAATTATTAGGAGTGTACAAAACAAGAACTACACCTTATCGCCCGCAATCTGATGGAATGGTCGAACGATTATACCAAACTTTGGAAAGACACTTAGCCAAGCTGGTAGAAGATCACCAAAAGGACTGGGATAAATACATACCTCTGTTCTTACTGGCTTATCGAACAGCGGAACACGAAAGCATAAAAGGGACGCCAGCCTATGCCAACTTCGGCAGACAGTTACGTATACCAGCAGACTTAATGACTGGAGGCCCGCCACCGAATGCAGAGACCCAATTAAGTATACCGGAACATGTTGAAGACATTCGTGAGAGGTTACGCGATATACACTCGTTAATAAGTGAAAACGCATTGGAATCAAGTCAGCGGATGAAGACCAGATACGACCGAAACGCCAATCATCGAAGTTTTCAGGAAGGATCTCTTGTTTGGCTACATAATCCGGTTCGACGAAAAGGAAAATCACCTAAGTTACAGCGACGTTGGGATGGGCCATACAAAGTAATCACACGGATCAATGATGTAACCTACCGAGTGCAGAAGCAACCAAGAGGGACCATGAAGATTGTTCATGTTGATCGATTAGCCATCTATAATGGAAGTAATGATGTTCGGGACGAACATAACTAAGAGGGGGGTAGTATTACGAATAATCTAGAAGCGCGCTAACTATCTAGAAATAAAAGAAAGAGATAGCTACTCCTATTGACAAACAAATAGTTGACCTGGGCTATGCCATAATGGACTTTGTGGAATATGGCATAAGGTTGAAAGTAGCGTGTACTAGGATTTATTACTCATAACATGTTTACGATAAGAAGTGATTCATTGTTTCCCGATACATTTAGATTTTTCTGGATCCAGCTAGGACTTTACCCTGCCTATAAATACAGAGGCGTTGACAAACACAAGGCAGTTTTTATCAAGCGATCGAGAGCGCTACATCAAGTGACCAGTACGAAGCGAGAAGTGTTTTATTGTGTAGTGTTCTAAGTTCAGTGATAGTACAGCGAGTGGCCAGTATTGTGTAAAGTGTATTTTAGTATTACGTTGTGTTGTGTTGTGTAAATTCACGGATTTAATATAAGTGGTGTTTTCTTACAATTACGAACCCGAGTACGTAACAATATAATGTTTTAGTATAATTAACTAAAGCTCTTATCACAAGAAAATAATTTGAGCTTACATCAATTCGTATAATTTGTCCAGCTATATTTAAGTAACTTCACGCCCGTATCACCGAAGAGGTAGGTAGAGGTACACAACAAGTGCTCCCACGATTAGCCGAAGACATTTAGTCCCACAATTACATAGTTAAGTGGCCAGCCTATCACCAACCGGGCACTTTTTCCAATCCCGAGCAGAATCTTTTTTTTTGTCAGAAATTGCTCAACCCGGGAATGGAACCCGGGTCCTCATGTGGTCAACTCCGACACCGGACCACTAGACTACAGAAGCGATCCAGCTCTATTTATTCATTATTTAACGAAAATGCAGAAAACTAAATTAATTATTTTAAAAAATCTGTAAATGGTTGACCCTGTAGGCCATCTCTGAAACTTCCCGCTAAAATAGGTTGAAAAATTTCCAAGCAGTGTTAAAAAACATTTTTTTTTTCAAATTTTCGTTTGTGATAAATCCCAAACAAATTGATTGATTTTGATCCAATTAACGGTACGCGCAGTTTTTAAAGGAGAAAAACTAATAAGATTTTAAAGTCAATCGGTGTATTAGTATCAAGGTTATTTCAAAAGTATTAAGTAAGTTTGCTAAAAACAACCTAATTTTAATATTTGAAAAGCTGTAACTTTTGAAAATTGGATTCGATTTTGATTTTTTAAATGGCATTCGAAGTAGTTTTTTTGTACTAAAATATCGTAGAATACCAAAAAATGATTGGCTGAAAATTTTCGAAGTTAGGCCGAAAAAACAATTTTTCCAAAATTTTTCGTCCACGATTTCCCCCAAACGGATAAACCGATTTTGATGCATTAGACATAGCTTTTTGAGAAATAGAGCTGATTAGTTTTTTGCTCAATCGGTACTTAAATCTGGAAGTTATATTAAAAAAATACTGTTTCGCCAAAACTTGTTTTGAGTTTTTTCAAACTTTCTCAAAATCTCTTCGGCTGACTTGGTTCAAATTTTCTGGAAGTCTAAGTTGAGTGGAATCCAAACACTTTTCGATAGGTCAAGCCGTTCAAAAGTTATAAGATGTTTACATAAACATAAAACACACACACATAAATAAATACATACAGACATACTGACATTATCGTGAAAATAGTCTAAAAAGGTTCCTAGGACCACAAAACGTGGGCATCTGGTGAAAACTCGATTTTCGAAAATCGGGGCAAAATCAGTAATTTCCTTATCTACATACATAGGGGAAGTTAAAAAAATCAGCTGCTAAAATACTGAGAAGCAAAATAGGCACAAGTCTCGAAATGTAGATTTTTTGATTTATCACAAATCACAATAGAAACCAAGCAGATTGCTCTAACAATGGAAAGCAAGAGACAACCGTCGCCTATTGACACCAAAACAACTAATGAGTGTATGTGGTGAGTGAGATGCTTTCCTTGTGGCATTATAGTAATACCACATGCTTATAAGCTATCTTACCGTCCAAACTGAATTTTTGCTTAGCCATATTAAAAACACTATGCAAATTCCTTTCTGTTATACAATCAAATAATAATAATTATTACTTTATGTATGGGGTACTAATAGATCAGTGGTTCTATTAACTATTACCACCACAAAAAACAACACAAATTCAGATTTTACGCACATTACACTACGCAGTCGTTGCCGGTCTTGAGGACAAAGAGTTCTTTATCGCTGTGCCTAGCGCGGGGTGCAATGCCACGACTCCACCTACCAATACTAGTCCAAACGTCGCACTAAGCCGAGGTCTGGTCTCACAGGAGACAGCCCTTAACATGGGCGTTTACAGGCCCAATATTAATTTAAGTTCTGGCGGAGCACTCTGCTCACCCAAAAAGCCCGGTGATGCAGTAACAACCCCATAAGGTCAACTGTAATAGCCATTTTGAAAAAAAAAAGATCAGTGGTTCTTAACCGGTGGTCTGCAAAACCGGTGGTCCCTGGAGGCATCTGAAGTGGCCCGTTGGTGGAGTTTTTTTGTATAAATCAATGCAATTTGTTAATATTTTACACAAAAAGGTTCATATATTGCCTCCAAAGAGTAGGTGGACAGAAGCAAGATATATTTTCTTAAGTCGTCCATCCGCACTAAAAGGTTAAGAGCCACTGCTATAGATAAACAAAATTCTACATTTAAGGACTTATTTTTGTTTTTAATTTGTTTAGTAGTCGGTTATGGTTTTTTTTATATTTTGTTATATATTTATGGATAATCACTGAACTATTCTTTTGATTGAAATAAAATAAATAAAAAAGTATATTTATTACTTGTGGTGACTAACTTTAATAGATGTTGTAATTAATCAATATTTTGATACATTATATGTCTCTCAGATAGCTACTATAAAAAAGTATACCTTCCTGTAAGCTGACTCTGGCGTTAAGTGCCTATTGTATAAACAGCCTACATACTCAGAATGTAGTTTGATAAGGCAAACAAGTCACAAGAAATTATGACTGCAACACAATAACAGATACAAAGAGCAAAATAAATTATAATATCATCATGAAAGTTTCCTTAGGGGTTTACGGAGCTTTTACAACTACTCTAGTTCACCACAGCGTTTTTTGTGCCATAAGATGGCAAACAAGCAAAGATATCTCCAGGTGAAAATAGACAACCATTGCCTATAGACACCAAAGATGTTAAGAGTTCATTGCTATCTGTGTAGCAGGAAGCTAAGGCAAAATACATAAGTTTATCGGCTACTTTACCATCCAAACTGGAACATGACAATAACAAGCATTGTTGCTATTGCAGCTTAAATAGGTAAGGCGTACCAAGTCCAGGTAAGACATTAGAAGTCACTATGAGGGTAATTGTTTGTATTTTAAAAACTGCCTGTCAGAATAACAGATGGTCTATTCTTCAAAGGGGCCCATACAAACATGGAGGAATCCCTATCGCAGTTTTTACCGAAAAGCAGACACAAAGTATTTCGTAATATTATAACTTGTAAGTAATATCACTTGTGCTTGCGAAGACTAGCACCAGCACACACATGATCATCTGGTAAGGGGGAAGTTAACAAATGTAAAACACTTTTTGATTTATTTTAAAAGTGATGCTTGTCATGTAACATATCAACCCCGTAACAATAAATTGCAATCACTTATTATTAATTCATAATTTTTTATTAATTGTTGTAAATCCAGATTAATTTTCAGTTTTATTAATAAGATAAAAAATTGGTAACGTGCATGTTGGGCCATGTGCAATGTAGGATTCCAAAGTTGTCTATCACAATAATGCGGACTAAGGATAGGACCTTTTGTTTAACTCATTTAACATCAATGATGGATATATGCACGCTAAAGAATCACTACCTATACCTAACTTCTGCAAGCACATTTTGCAAGTGGTTGACTATTACTCAAAACCTTGTGAGGCCTTCTAAACCGTGGTTATAGTTTTCTGTTAAACTTCAATATATTTATTACTATGATGAGTTTTTACCACCCCCAAACCAACCGTTTAGCTAGCAGAAGGGGGACCACATATGTCTAGTAGCACAATCTCTCTTAAACAAAAAATAGCCATTTAAAGCTTAATATCTCACAAATGAGTCCCTTAATTGAAAAATGGTTTTCACAAACTGACAATATTTTTCAAAAATCTTTCTATTGATTTTTAAAAAATATTGTCAGTTTAATTTATTTAAGATTTTATGTTAATTCTTTGTTGCCATGAGTAATATGTATATTTATACTAAATAACAGCTTTTAATTACAAATGATATCTGAGCAAGACTGGGGATGGACAGACGGACACATTGAAACTATAAGTGTTCCTAATTTACATAGGAACCCTAAAAGTGGCATATATATTTATGCTGAAGTAAAGAAAAATGTTTTAATATTATATCCATTATTAAAAGAATGTGGCTGCCACATGTGGAAGTAATGGTTTGATGAGTCGGTACTACATTACTCATACATTCTAGTAAAATACCTTTAAGATTAATTCAAACTACCACATATGGCAAAGATTAGCTGTTTAATATTGTGACCTATTTATTTAGCATTAACTCTTCATGTGGATCCATCCATTTTATTATATTTTTAGAAATGCCATTCTTTTTGTTAAACATTGTGACCTATTTATGTAGAATTAACTCTCCATGTGGCTAATGAGGACAAATTTTTATAGCAAGGCAAAAAAGTTAACAGCTGTGTACTTATAATCAATAGACAATAATGATGTTGAGTGTATTATTATTGTGACAAGGGTGTAATGCTAATGGCATAAATTCACTGGGATTAAATATATCTTTATACTAGCTGCAGCGTGCAGCCCGCTGCATTATAAAAGTTTTTGGTGAATCCCACGGGATTAGCCTACTTTTCCGGGATAAAAATAGCCTATGTGTTATTCCAGATTATCATCTATCTGTGTACCAAATTTCATTCAAATCTAATAACTACTTTTAATTTTCTAATACATTCAAATCTAATAACTACTTTTAATTCTTCTAATAACTACTTTTAGTTATTAATTTGAATAACTACTTTTATTCAAATTAATAACTACTTTTTGCGTGATTAAGTAACAAACATCCATCCAAATATCCAAACTTTCGCATTTATAATATTAATATAGATTAATATGTGAAACAACAACTTAGTGGGTTTTTTTCTCAGCCGGATTGGATGTTGGTATATCAAGTTATGACTGTATATTAATTTATTTAGAATATTTACTATCTTGCAAATGGGTTTAACAATCAGGATAACATTTTGTATATAAATGAGGTTTTGATTTTTATGTTTACCTATATTTATTTTTTGTAATCATTGTGCCACTAGCAATAAATAGCAAAGCAAAATTAACATGTTTGTTGTCTATAGACAATGATTGACTCTTTCCACCAGGAGACCCATCTACTTGTTTGCTATCTTAAGATGTAAAAAAAACTGTATTGGTTAGATTACGATTAAATAGCAGTTTCATAACAAAAAACTTTATTTTGGTAAGTATGCAAATGTTATGTTTTTATCAACTATAGATTGAATGACTAAACAAGTTAGTTTTCTACCTAGTACCTACTTTTACGTAAAAACTATTTTCAATGTGGGTGCACAATTACGAGGAATAGGCATTTGTAATATTTCTGATGATTCCATACGCCTGTGTACTTTTGAAATTCTTTAAAATGAACTAGGTACATTAAAATATAACGATACATTGTCAATAGAAAATTAAAAATTACATACCCGGAAACAAAAATTGCTGTGCTTCACAAACAATATCTTAATCACTAAATTGTCTTCATATCTGTTCTCAAACAACACTAACCAAACACTAACACTTTGCCAACGCGTAGAACTTTAGATGCCGAATATTGACCACTATACGCTATAAAAATTACGTACCTAGCTTATTAAAAATGATACAAAATAAATACACCAATGTACACTAACACGTTAAAAACTAATAAGAATTAAGAAGTTACAGATAGTCGATTGACGCACTCACAGCTACGAATGTGGCCACAGATTACTTATGTATAAAAATGTGGCTACGAACACAGAACAATATACTCCCTTCACGCACAGACGAGGTATTAGTGCCACAAATTAAATAAAGTATTATGTACTAGTCAAGGAACTTATATAGGCTCACTGAATTTGGCCCCACTTTTTTTGATTTTCAGATTTTTGATATTATTAATTATTTGTTCGTCGTTCGTTCTTTAATGTTCGATTGTAAAAATTGTTTGTTCGTCTTTTATTTATTTATAATTAATTAAACAAATGATCACCCTTAAGTTGGCCCCCCTTACTAGATATCTTTATTTTTATCACTTAGATTAATTAATTTTGATTAATTATCGTTTGTTCGACGACTATTGGTGATTGTTCGATCATAAAAACAATTAAATTCCCAATTATTATTTATTTTATATCTAATATGCAAACCATTACCTCACGCCTACATTGCGCATGCGCCAGCAGTCTAATGGCGACTGAGCGATGCGTAGTGCATGTCATGTAAAAAAATGACATTATAAATAATGCTCCATTTCGAATGTTTAGTTGTAAAAGAATCATTATTAATAAATTATGTACTTATTAATAATCATCGAAAAACATCTAATATCTATATAGTCTATTTACATGCATTACGTCCAATATATGTACTTAACTCATAAAGCCACGTAAAGCTGTTTGTTGAGTAAACAAAAAGAGTAATTACTCTAATTAAATATGAATTTCTTATATGTATATGTACATATATGTGTGGGTGTGTATATCATACAACTGTTTTTAATTTGTTTCTTTGCTAAAATGATAGGCCTATTTATAATTCTGTTAAAGATGTATATATTAGATGTACTATTAGTTTACCTCAAAAAATGTGCAGATTTTTTTTAATGTATCGTGTTAAATTTACCACTATCGGAACTACCTACAATATTTCCTAATAAGAATTAAATACCTTTATATTTAATCGAGGTACTCACACTGTTGAATAAATACTTCATTCAAATCGTATAATTTGATGATATTCGAAATGGAGCATTATTTATAATGTCATTTTTTTACATGACATGCACTACGCATCGCTCAGTCGCCATTAGACTGCTGGCGCATGCGCAATGTAGGCGTGAGGTAATGGTTGGCATATTAGATATAAAATAAATAATAATTGGGAATTTAATTGTTTTAATGATCGAACAATCACCAATAGTCGTCGAACAAACGATAATTAATCAAAATTAATTAATCTAAGTGATAAAAATAAAGATATCTAGTAAGGGGGGCCAACTTAAGGGTGATCATTTGTTTAATTAATTATAAATAAATAAAAGACGAACAAACAATTTTTACAATCGAACATTAAAGAACAAACGACGAACAAATAATTAAAAATATCAAAAATCTGAAAATCAAAAAAAGTGGGGCAAAATTCACTGAGCCACTTATATACGATAACTGGAATTACTACGAAACAATATTTGAAAAATAAAAATGTACTTTATTTCGTTACCCATAAAGTTGACATTTGTTTCTTATTTATCAGAGCGGAAAAACGTTCTAAGCAAGACAACGACAAGAGTGGATGCTGTCCCTTTCTTGCAATTGCCATGTAAATAAAACTATCTGATGGTAGATTTTTATATATTCGGTAATCGTTAAATCCCTTTTATAAAATATAAATTCCGTTTATAAAATATAATATAAATAGCATAAAATGTATTCTAATTAACATAGTGACTTCTTAAACCTAATTGACTGGTAATCCTAAAAAAGAAAACCATGTAATTTATAATGTGTAAGTTATATACCAGCTAATATAGCATTGTATTTCAATAGCTATATCTTACCATATATTTTACTAAAAACGACTAATCAACTTATACATAAATGATAATTAATACAAAAATAAACATATTTCAGTTACAAACACGATTTTTTTGTTGAATTAATGATTCCCTAAATAAATACATACTTCTTAAATTAAATCTATATAAATACAACATTTACTTAGTAAGAATAAATCAAAAGTCCTAAAAGTAACATTTTGATTCGCGTAACATGAGAGGGTCAAAAGTAACGTAAAATGTTACAAAAGTAACATTCTGGTAACGCTGATCACAACGTTATTGCCAGCAGAGAGTATAAGTGTTCTGTGTTGGCAGCTATTTAATGATCACAGCAGCATTGACATGTATAATATTACCACTGGACTTGCTGCTGTCAAAGAATTTTTGTGCCTATTTGAATATCGCCATTTTGGCGCTGTAGACCGATGCGTGCGTCCATGGAACTAAAATTAGTGATTCCCACATGTCGACATCTTCGATAAGTTTATCGATCGTTTAATATTTACAGCTAGGTGGGCTGTGGTCATGAAAATACTAAAATGATTGTATTAGTTTATTATTTGTTTGTGTTATGGGTGCTAGTTACTAATACTAACGCTATCACCTACGGGGGAGGTGCTGTGCGGAGAAAACGAAGTCCGCGCGGACGAAGTCGCTGGCAACAGCTAGTACTAAATAAACAGGAATAATAAGAAATATAGTGATTTATATATGAAGATTTCTCCGTGTTGGTCGGGAGTCGGAATTCCATTGAAGAATAGACCAACTGCTACCAGGCAGGTCGTAAAAAGTGACCGGTTGGCTATTACATGTCACTACCATCGTTACTACTACGTGATAGAGTTCCGCAACGTCTCACTTCAGGTATTTGGTAACATCGCCTTACCTATTCCTACCGCAATAACGTCGATTCCGTCATTATCGTGTTTCAGTTTGAAGGATAAGTACAAATAGCAAAGTGCCATTAACATTTTTTTTTGTCTATAGGCAGTGGTTTCTCTGTCAGGTGAGACATATGCTTGTTTGGTTAAAGAAAAATTGTTAAAATATATTCTAATAATTCGTAGAGAAAATTGTGCAGGAAAGGGTCACGAGTAATTTTATAACACCAATATTTGTTTGCCTTTCCTTCACGCAATATCGCTTTAACAGATTTAGATGAAATTTGGCATTGAGATAGACTATATTAAGTAAACTGTGAAAATAATAAAAACACCGAATATTTCATACATTTAATTTTATAATGTATAATTTCTTCGAGAATTTGATTGTGATAGTATACCGAAAGTCCAACAAATGACTCGTTTATCTTATTTTTGATAGACAATGTTAGCCTAAGGTTGACCGGAGGTTGCATTAATTTGTTCTTATTTCTTGTATTGTACAACGATAGCGAAAATACTCCTTTCATGTTTCTTTAAAAATTAAGTTGTTTACAAATTCCTGTTTAATGAAAATAATACAGACGAATCCAAATTATTTGCCATATTAAGAAATGCCATATACTTTCACCAGTTACAAAAGCGAAATTGTTTTTGTTGATGTGATAATAATTCTTATATAGGTACGTTTTGTCATGATTTGCTTAATCAAAATATCGAAATGACTTTTAAAAGTTTCAATCAATATTGCCATCGAAACTGATAGTTAAACATTAGTTAACTATCAGTTTCGATTGCAATATTGAACATAAACATTAACTATCAAAAATATTGTAAACAAGGAGAATCTGTTTTCTTTGGAGTCCAAATAACAGCTTTCATTGTTGTAGTCATACATTTTTTCCATTAAATCGACTGTAAATCTGCAAAAATAAAATGTAATTAAAATCATAGTTCGCTACATGAACAAAACTTTTCCTATAAGTGAGGCATATTTAATTAAAATGCAAAAGAAATAAGACGACTATAAAGTGACTTAAATATGCAACTAAAACTGAAAACGAAAACTGAATTTGATTACTATAGTAGAATATCGATATTGAAATTATCGATATGACCTGTTGATATCACTAGTTAATTCTAAGCGAAACAAAATTAAATAAATATTATTAATTCTGCCGAAAATCAATATCCCTGTTATGTAATACTGTATTAAGAGTTTCTGGTAAAAATAAGTTGTTTTAAGGACCATGTTACTCAATTTTTGATTAAAAACAGTGACTACATGCACGTACTTGTAAAACGAAGTTTTACACTCCTTTAGGTAGGATAGTTTGCAATATACGCATTTCCTAATGTCGCAAAGCTTCTGAGTACACCAAATATAAACTTAGAAATTCACTAAAACATTAACAAATTAATTAAAATGCGTAACTGCCTCATAATATTTAGACTACCATGGCAACGATATTCAGCATACGTCAAAATTAGTTCTCGGTACCCCCGCCGACAGCGTTTCAAATTGACATATAAAATTAGCTGTCATTTGTATGGGATAACCTGTCCAGTGGTAATATTATACACGTCAATGTCACAGCAGTCACGGTCAAAGAGTATACAGTAGGTACTACGTAAGAGCAACGGTTTTTTCTTTACACACGTGACGGTCGGAAATCGCAATGAATTTATTTTTATTGAAATGGTTTTCACAGTCCAAAACTCAAAAAATGGCCTTTAAAAATAATATTTTTCAACCAACACATTAAATACCAATATTTTTTAAAACTCAATTTACTCACGTCCTAAATATTTAAATTGCTTGGGTAGGCCAAACAATTGTCACAAAGAACCATTTTGTAGCATGATTTTGTCTAAAAGCTGACATATCGTCATACTACGATCAAAAATATTTTAATAGTCTTGATTATTTACTCTACTCCTAAATCAATCACAAAAAGCTGATAAATAGTAATATCTATGTTTATTTATTGTCTTGTGTGATAGCAACACTAATTGCAATGTTTTCAACCACGAAATAAAGAAAACAACGGAATTGGCAAGTACAAACATTTGTATCAGGACCGCGATCGCCACACTCACACATAAAATAAGCATTATTGCATATAAACTACTAATGCAAATATTGTTTCATTGGTCATTTTCATTTTAAACAGCAATAATCCGAACGACGCAATGAAATTCACGGCGGTTACTACCTTTTGATCGTGTATATATATTATACTCTGTTATACGCTGCAGTGTTGCAGAGTCTTTGTCGGAGCACGATATAGCTTCTCTAGTACCTACGTAGTACATTATACTCTGAAATGCACGTACTTTATTACTACCGGACAAAAGACTTAGAAAATTTATTAAGCGGGCAAAGAAGCGCTCTGTCACCAACTGCTAAATATCCCTATCCTCTACACCTAAATACTCCAACATACCATGCGTTCCAGATAAAGATAGGATCGCGCTTGTTATCAACTTCATACAAGTGTGAAATTAGTAGGTAATGTCAGCAAAAAATATTTAGTAAAAAAATATTGCTGATTTATTGAAGAACAAGTAATGTTTTAATAATATTATTATCTTCATCAATAAAAAAATAGTAATAAACATCAGTTTAGCTGTTTAACTATATATTATATAAAATAGTCGTGTTATTTACACCACTTATAAGTCAAAAACGACGGGGCCAATTTTGTTGCGATTTTTGTGGGTTTGGGTTCTCATTGTCGAGAATAGGCTAAAAAGTATTAAAATATAATATTCAGAAATAAAAAAAGGTAAAATATATATAGTCTAGCCGAAATGTCGCTAACGATGATTTTCAGGTTCTAAAAAACCTCAATAACATTTTTGCTCCACCTGGGTATCGAACCCGGGACCTCTAGTCCAGTAAAAAGTTTAATGAAACCATGATCGATCAGTTTTGGCGCAATGAGTAAAAATGTGTTCATTAATGGTTAAATAATGATATTATGAAAGAAATTTTGATTTAAATTTAGGGTAAAGGGATGACAAAAATAAAAAAGGGTTGAAAAATGCCTTTTTTAAATAACTTAATAACGGTAGGAAATAGAAAAAAAAGTTTCAAGTAAAAGTTGTACAGAAAAAATTCTACACAAAAGTTTCTCTTCATTTTTTTGTTATCTGCTTTAGTTTATCTACAAAAAATGAAAATTAAATTTTCTTTGTAATCTATATTAATTAATTAACTAATTATTAATTAATTAATTAATTTAATTTAATATAATATTATTATAAATGCGAAAGTTTGGATGTTTGGATAAATGTTGCAGCGCGCGCATCATATAAATATGTACTAACACTACTACATATGTTTTCCCATATTTATATATTTTTACATATTTAACTACAAATTTTATTTTTATTTTTTGTAGCTAAACTAAAGCAAATAACAAAAAAATGAAAGGGAACTTTTTGTGTAGAATTTTTTTCTCTATAACTCTTACTTGAAACTTTTTTTTCTATTTTCTACGGTTATTATGTTATTTTTAAAAAAATGCATTTTTCAACCCTTTTTTTATTTTTTTCATTACTTTCCCCTAAATTAAAATCAAAATTTCTTTCACAATATCATTATTTAAGTATTAATGAACACATTTTTACTCATTGCGCCAAAACTGGTCGATCATGGTTTCATTAAACTTTTTACTGGACTACTCATGATCTGAGCCGAATAGGCTACGCCTATTCCGCAAGGCAGGCACGCTCAAAAAAAAAGTTATCATGATATGAGTGTAGTATTCAATTTAAGCCAAAAAACGTACTTCAAAATTTTTTCTGTTTTAATTGGAATTTAAAAAATTTTGGTTGGCACTTAAATGTTTAAAACTCAAATGTCTTTTTAGATGTGTACTGGAAGTTTTATACGAATTTTCTTTTACATAATATACATTTAGCCATATTTTTTCCTGGGTTTTTTTCATAATGATTCCATATATCTAAGTCCACTCATAGTATTTATTTTGGTCTAATTTATACTAACGCTATACATGCACTTACTAAAGAACAATCTAAATACTCACTAAAAATATTAGCATAAATAATTACTTTTATATATAAATCGCAACAAATCACAAAGTACACAAATCACAATACGTCGCAGTTCAGACGCCATGCTCGAATCACTAGTTTTAAGACTTTTTGTCTGTTTGTATGTACGTCCGGGGTAAACTCAAAAATTACTGCATGGAACTTGGAATGGAATTTACTTCAAATTTTGCATGAATATTATTAACAGGTCGGGTCAACATATAGGTTACGTACTATCACGCTATCACCTACAGGGGAAGAGTAGTGCGGAGTAAACGAATCCGCGCGAACGAAGTCGCAGGCAACAGCTAGTACCTAATAAAATTTGACTTAATTCATGTAGGTAGTAACAAACAAATGATTTTAGATCTGCGACAAATCATTTTAAGGAAATTAATACTTTAACGCACTTACATTAAAGTCTATTTTTAAAATACTCCCTATTGAGTGGATGTGGAGCCGGAGCGCCGTGCCACACAGAGTAAAGCTCTCGCAATTTCAAAAAATGTGAGTTACTGTTTGGTGAAAGGTTGTCATCGTGCTTCAGAAAAGCGTATTTAGGGCTTAAAGATCACATTTCACAGATAAGAACTACTTGGCATCGGATATTTTTGTATAAATTCCAAACAAATAAAACGTAAATATCTAAGTTGAACGATATTCAAAATGTTGCCAGTCAAAGAGGAAAATATTCTAACACGTATTTGATTTTACCTATTTTCATTATAATTAATAACGTGTGTATTACTATTTTATGTGCGATATTACATAGCTTGGACTTTGCTTTTGCATAAAAAATATATTTTAAATGTTGGGACTTACCATTATACTGGCACAAATATTACAAAACCATATGTCATCGTACGGCATTATTTCGTGTTTTGCTTAGTTTCAAGTAGTTTTATTTGTGCTATTTTCGAGTTTTATCGACGAAATAATGTAGGGTAACGTATCCTAAAATGTTTGCCTCCTAATATGTTTATTAGACTGAGTCAGTATAATTTTTTTTTTCTTTTTCTGTTTAAATACACCTGAAATTTTGTTTGTCAAACAAAAAAAACCTCCTAAAAATGAGCTTGATATCTTGAAAATTAAGCTGGTGCATAGGGGGTCCCCTTTCCCATTTAAAATACATTGAAAAAAACCTTTTTTCTTTATTTTCATTGTAAATCGTCGAAAAAAATTTTTTTCAAATTTCCCTTGATGCTTCCTTATAGGAAATTTAATTCTGTACAAAAAGGTATCTTTTTATTTTTTCGCTAAAATGCAAAAAAAAATTAAAGGGCTTTAAAAAACGAAAATTACAAAAATCAAAAATAACTTTTTTTTTTTGTTTTTGACAATATATTATTTTATTCAACAAAAATCTTTAATTTATTAAATCTTTATCCAGTCTGCCAATCAATTACATCTACATTTGATCTATAGTCAGATATCAATATCCAAATACTACAGTCGATAAAGCTGTTTTCTTTCCATGTAGTGACATCTAGCGGAAATCATATTAACTTTTAAACAGTAACGTAAAAGTTATTATCAAGCGCTGGTATCGACTCATTTTCATTTTGCTACTGAAACTTGCTCTTTCATTGGTTGATTCAAAATTAAAAATATTGCTTTGATTCTATTTGTTTATTTCTCTGGGTATAATTTATTACAGTATCTATACATATAATAAAATCGTAGGAATGTCAAAACTGTACATTGAATATTTTTTTAAAAGAATACTTGGGACGTGATCTACAATCGATATCGAAGCCAAAAATATTTTTTAAAATTTTTGTCTGTTTGTCTGTATGTATGTCCGGGGTAAACTCAAAAAGTATTACATGGATTTACTTCAAATTTTGCATGAATATTACTAACAGGTCGGGTCAAAATATAGGCTACATATTATCACGCTATCACCTACGGGGGAGGAGCAGTGCGGAGTAAACGAAGTCCGCGCGGACGAAGTCGCTGGCAACAGCTAGTTTTTCATAAAGTTGGTGGTTTCTAAATAATTTTGTTACAATAACTTCGTATTATTATCGTTCCCCATATTGGTCCCGGGCTCCTTTGAAGAATAGGCCAACTGCCATTCTGCCAGGCAGGTCGTAAAAGGCGACTGAGTGGCTATTCGCGTCACTACCAACGTGACTACTAGGTGGTAGAGTTCTGCGTCGGCTCGACCGGGTCTGGTACCACCACCTTATCTATTCCTTCCGCAACAGCGTCAGTGCTGGTCACTGTCGTGTTCCGGTTTGAAGGATAAGGTAGCCAGTAAACTTATGCATGTGGCATAAGAACTCGCCAACTAAGCAACACACCATTAACATCTTTGGTGTCTATAGGCGATGGTTGACTCTTTCCATCAGGAGACTCATTTGCCTGTTTGCTATCTTATGAACTTTAACAGCCAAGAAGAGTAAATATATTGAAAAAAAAATTAATGTATATAATAAAACAGTGTATAATTGAAAATTATAAAATATTACTAATCTATACATAATAAAATCGTAGGAAAATCAAAACTGTACATTGAATATTTTTTTAAAAGAATACTTGGGGCGTGATCTACAATCGATATCGAAGCCAAAAATATAGTTTTTAGAATTTTTGTCTGTTTGTATGTCCGGGGTAAACTCAAAAAGTACTGCATGGATTAACTTAAAATTTTGCATGAATATTATTAACAGGTCGTTTCAACATAAAGGCTACATATTACCACGCTATCACCTAAGGGGGAGAAGCTGTGCTTTTGCGTGTGGCAGCTGCTATTTGTAGGATGTTGTCCAACTTGAATGGACCAAACGTTTCATGCCGGCAGCTCTACGTTGGCATCGTGCGGTCGATAGCCCTTTATGGGGCACCGGTCTGGGCTGACTCTTTGAGAAGCCGGAATATCACCCTGCTACGCCAGCCGCAGAGGATGAGGACAATCAGAGTAGCCCGGGCATACCACACTGTCGCGTATGATGCTGCGTGTGTGCTGGCCAGGACACCCCCTGGGACTTAGACACCAGAGCCCTTTCGTCACTTTTCCATTGGCGAGAGGAGGTGCGACGGAATCGGGGTTTTCGGTTGGCTCCCATCGAGATGCAGAGAAGAGAAGCACGGCTTCGAAACGGGTGATAGAGGCGTGGGCTCGGCGGTTGGCGAACGCTGAATCGGGTCTTAGAACCGTTCGTGCCGTTTTGCCAATACTGAAACAGTGGTTGAAAAGGTGCCACGGCTTTTTATCTTTTCGCATGACGCAGATCCTAACGGGGCATGGTTGCTTCAGACGGTATCTGTGCCGAATCGGTAGAGAGCCAAATGCTGCCTGCCACCACTGTAACAGTCCCGAGGACTCCGCTGAACACACTCTAGAACAGTGTCCAGCTTGGACTGAGGAGCGTAACGCACTTTGCGCCATAAGTGGAACTGACCTCTCGTTGTCAAGATTACTGGAAGGTATGGTAGCAAACGAGAATGTGTGGAAAGCGGTACTTTCCTTCTGTGAAAAAGTAAGTAAGCAGGGAAGGCCGTACACAGTTACCAGTACCCTTGCGTTCTGGTAACGCTTAGTGCGTGAGACGGGGGTCTCACGCACTTGCTTAGCAGCCATGGAATGGTACAGAAGTATATAGGTTGCCAACATACTTCCATAAACGTTTTAAAAGCGCAGCGATTTAGAGCTATATCGAGATAAGCTGCACGTCGCAGCTGAGTACGCGGGGGAGCACCGTGTGCGTTTTAGTTGGAGATCCCGGGGCACACCCATATGCGCTGAAGGTGGCAACCGTGGGTTTTTAGTCGGTAGAAGTCCGGCATAACCATTTAATCGCCCCCGTGATTAGAATGGTACCCATGACGGGTTTCCCCACGTAAAAAAAGGGGGAGAAGCTGAGCGGAGTAAACGAAGTCCGGACGGACGAAGTCGTGGGCAACAGCTAGTAGCGTAATAAAAAAGAATGTTGTACTATTTAATAGAAAAATTGATATGCACTTTTCTGACTTAAAAAAACGTTAGAGGAGATTACGCACAAGGATTACGTTTTTCTATATTCTAAGATCTGAACCGAAACAGTTGCGCACGATAGGTGGTGCTCAAGTCGTGCACAGAGCTAATGGTAGCTTGACTCAATATAGTAGCCAGAAATATTATGTTTTGCTTAAAACATTTTAACTTTTTAAACTGATTTAAATAAATAATTTGATTAATAAGCATACCTATCCTATTACTTATTACCTCAAAGTGCTCGTAAGTATTGTTTCTGCTTGCCCGCCTATCTGCTAACGTTTAAGCTAGTTTAGCTTTCATCAAACATATACACATACACACATACACGCACACATTACTTATTACCTCAAAGTGCTCGTAAGTCGTAAGTATTGTTTCTGCTTGCCCGCCTATCTGCTAACGTTTAAGCTAGTTTAGCTTTCACCAAACATATACACATACACACACAGACATACACATAAAGACACACAAGCATTCGCCAAGCAATGCACAAATTTGTAATAACATTTGTATTGTACAATTATATATTAGTAGATATATTTCAATAATGTTTTTTTTAAAGAATTACTTCAATCACCGTTTTTATAACTTCAATAATGTAAACTTGTATTGGCAATATTTTTTATTTACGGTTGGTGCTGGTTGGTTACCTCTGTTTGAATACTGATATATACAAAAAACTAAATATCTTGAGAACCTCTTTAACATTTCTCTGTAATTCTACTCATTTTACCTCACCGGGATAAAAAAAATGTAAGTTTTAAGTTTTCTATATGTCTAATAATACTATTGGAAAGAAAGACAATCTTTATTTTAATGAGGTAAAAATATTTTAAATTACAAATGAAAGCACAAAAACTAAAAAAAATATATAAGGTTAAATACCTTTGGAATAGCATCTTGAGAACATCTAGAATATTTCTAGGCATTTAAAATATTTTACGTAACCGAATAAAAAGTATAAGTTTCAAGCTTATACTAATGACTATTAATGTTATATGAAAGACTGTTTGTAAGGTAGACCTATTTTAAATTCCGTTTTGGGAAAATATTTATTTGCTTGCAACATTATTCACGCAATAATGTGTCTTTGTGTGCGTGTTAACGCAAGTAATTACCCGAAGGGTGACGAAGGTCATGCACACATCGATACGGTTTTGGCTTGAAATATGAACGAAACGTTGAATGCAATTATCACTCTGAGCATTATTACTCTAAGTTCAACTCTGCCTCGCTGTACATGACGTATGACCCCGAATTTATCTACGCTCTTACGTAGTATTGTATACCCTTATGGAAAAAATTTCTCGGATAAAAGTAGGTAAATAACTTACAAAGTGAAAGTAACAGTTTATGAATGTTTATTTTTATTTAAAAAGTCGAAAAAAGTCTTACAAAGTCGGAAAAACTCGGAGTAATTCCAAAATTTCGGACTCTTCCAGAAGAGTTATTCAGTGTTAATAAACCTTGCAACGTTTATGGGTACTAAAAGAAATATATTAAAAGTTATTAATACTACGAAAGTGTAATAAAGGGGAAAAAATATAACTAATACTTACCCGGTTTTCCGTTTAAGAATTTGAAACTTTCTTCTTTGTTTAAAAAAAGGTTACCGTTACTGTCGATCAATATTATAAACTTTGTTTCTTCAATTTTTGATAATTATTATTAAAATCTATTATATCACAACGTTATTTGCCAATTTTTATTTTATTGTACTTTTATTACATAAATATATTTATAAATTAAGTAAAAATTAAAACAGATGATCTAATTAGCTTTTGACAGGTTGAGTCAGTGTTGCCAGAGAAAAAGTCAATCTTTCGTCCTTAAAGCCTCCTCTACACTACTCGCGAAGTTCCTCGGCGAAGTACTCGGCCGAAGTTGACTGAAGTCCGCGGTGCTACACTACACACTCGTTCAACTTCGCGAGGAGCGCATTCGTGTAGCGTTACCGGTACCCTGCGGACGTTTATTATAATGGACGCTCAAGTAGCAGCTGCCGTAGCAATGTGCTCTCTAGCGTATTATAACTACGTGCATACTTATCTCACGAAGAAGACTAAAAAGAAAAGAAGAAAAAGATGGTGGATGATCGCAATGCATCGGAACAGAACTAGGTAGGTAATATTTATTTAAATAATTAGGATTTCTAATAAGTTAAAGTACATTACATGGCAAGTTAATTAACTGTATTTTTTTTTACAGACGTACTATGGAACAACAATTTCTTGAACTCATACAAGAACCATCAGGAGAATTTGAAAATTTCCACCGAATGTCATTGGACGATTTTAATTTATTACTTTCTAAAGTCGAACCCTTAATCACTAAACGAGACACTCATTTAAGAGAAGCTATACCTGCTAAGATTCGATTATCAATCACCTTGAGGTTTTTGGCAAGTGGTGACAGCTATAGATCTATGCACTATTTATTTAAAATTTCAAGCCAGTTGATTTCAAAAATTGTAGTCGAAGTCTGTGAAGCTTTGAACGAGGAACTCAAGGATGAAATAAAGGTAAAATTTTAATATTAATGACATATATTTATTAAAAGTTTAGGTATGTACAATTACAAAAATATCAGTGAGAATAAGAATAAGAATAATTTCATACATTACGAGTCATTATATGCCTGATATATTAAATCACTCTGATGTGTATTATCTTCTGGACAATCAGATTGAGTTTGGGTCTCTGGTATATGCAAAATATATTGAACATCGTTAGATTGATCTGATTGAGGCTGCTTATAGCGTTGATAAACTGATTGACTTTGGGTGTCTGGTGCAATAATTTCATCACTTATAACACGTATCTTTGAAGAGCGTTGATGAGCAGTGATTTCGCTTGGTTGTTGGAAGTATGTCGGTTGACATTCACTGGACTCATTAGATAATGTTATATATGTATCAGGTGGCTCTGAAAACGATGAGTGTGGTCTAGGAGATAATGTTGTAACATTATAATGAACTGCATTATTCGCAGATAAAGGACGCTTTCTAGAAGATAGTGATGTAGTTAACGGACTATAATATGGCGTAGACTTAGGTGTAGAAGTACGAAACGATTCACCTGATGGAGATCTTTCAAAACGTGATTTCCGAAATAGAGCATGTATATCGAACATTATATCGTCCCTTTCATGTTCAGGTAACCTCTTCAGTTTTTTGGCAATTAGTTTGCCGAATACGTCGCACTCGTCCTCAACTGCGCTGCTATCCTTTGAAGGATTATTTATCACTTTATTTAAGTTATTGAAGGCTTCTGTCATCTGCCTACTGGCAACTTGCAATTCCGGTGGGTTGTCACGCCGTCGGATGGTGTGTCTATTTTTTGGGGGCTCTGGTTCTTTTGGAGTTGGAGAAGCAATTGGTACATCCTCTGAAGCGTTGGTTGATTCTTCCTGAATCGAATCAGTTCCATGATCCTGAAATAAAAATAGCAAAGGTTTAAATGTATATATCACGACCTATTTAATAATAAATCTTTATTTAATCCAATCCAAATTTGTGAGTGTATATGGGTTCTGTATACTATATGCATTTGAGTGCGCGTATATGCAGGAGTACTGTATGTGTATGTAGGAGTGTGAGTGTATGTCTCTGTATTTTATGAAAAATACATGAGTGCTACAATTAATCGGCTTTTTAATTATTTATATACAATTTGAGTGTCAGCTTTTAATGAAATTGACCGTGTCTTTTTACATATTATTTGATGATAATATTTTTTATATAATATACTTTTTATTTACAGATGCCGTGCAATGAGCAGCAGTGGTTGGAAGTTGAAAACGGATTCAAGGAGAATTTTCCACATGCCCTTGGCGCAATGGATGGAAAGCATATTGTTATACAGTACCCGGCGATAAATATTGCACATCGACCTTTGGAAAGAGACAATCGGCTAATTTCGGCTTCGTAGAGCGTTATCTCTGTCGCACAAAATACAAACAGTCCGGTACCTATTAGGAGCTGTTAAAACAAGTGATTTGCTTCTTTTGATATTTTTATTCTTTGTATAAAATACACTAATTTTTCTATAAGTGATGGCTTTAGGTTGGGGTAAAATAAAATAAAAAAACATTTTTACATTATGTTTACGTATTTAATTATTTTGGAACATTACAGCTTTAGTGTACATAATAAACACCATTATACCTATTGCTAAAATGAGACATTGCAATAAAAATAATAATAATTCTAATTCTCAATTACTTCCATTTCACTATCTGTGCTCTCAAAGAGGTCAATATCACTGTCACTATCAGCCGTATTTATTACTAATCTATCAGTGTAATTGTCTAAACTGTGTTGAATGCTTCTATATTCATTCTCACATTTGATTGCATGATCGCAAACCTTTTTCCACTCTTCAGCGCCGATCATGTTTACTTTTTCAGTCAATAATGTTTTTACTGTAGTTAAGTTCATACCCACATTTCTAGAGGCTACATAGCCTTTCAGTTGAGACCATATATTTTCAATTGGATTAATAGTTATCGACAATTATAGTTATCGACAACGCACCCTATCACAACAAGTATGTTGAGAGACCCCCCAACTCAAACACCATTAAACGGGAAATGATCAACTGGTTAAACAGACATGAAATTCCAGTTGATCCAAAATTAACAAAAACCCAAATTTACGCTATTATATGTCAGCACAAGGAGAGGTATACAGAGTTTTCTGTGGACAAAATACTTGCCGAACATGGGCACACTGTGTTGCGATTGCCACCATATCATCCGGATTTTAATCCAATTGAAAATATATGGTCTCAACTGAAAGGCTATGTAGCCTCTAGAAATGTGGGTATGAACTTAACTACAGTAAAAACATTATTGACTGAAAAAGTAAACATGATCGGCGCTGAAGAGTGGAAAAAGGTTTGCGATCATGCAATCAAATGTGAGAATGAATATAGAAGCATTCAACACAGTTTAGACAATTACACTGATAGATTAGTAATAAATACGGCTGATAGTGACAGTGATATTGACCTCTTTGAGAGCACAGATAGTGAAATGGAAGTAATTGAGAATTAGAATTATTATTATTTTTATTGCAATGTCTCATTTTAGCAATAGGTATAATGGTGTTTATTATGTACACTAAAGCTGTAATGTTCCAAAATAATTAAATACGTAAACATAATGTAAAAATGTTTTTTTATTTTATTTTACCCCAACCTAAAGCCATCACTTATAGAAAAATTAGTGTATTTTATACAAAGAATAAAAATATCAAAAGAAGCAAATCACTTGTTTTAACAGCTCCTAATAGGTACCGGACTGTTTGTATTTTGTGCGACAGAGATAACGCTCTACGAAGCCGAAATTAGCCGATTGTCTCTTTCCAAAGGTCGATGTGCAATATTTATCGCCGGGTACTGTACAATGTCCGGTTAACTCTGGTTCTGAGTACTTTAATTATAAAAAGACGTTTAGTTTAGTACTTTTAGCTTTAGTCGACAGTAACTATAACATTATGTATGCTGACATTGGTAGTCAAGGTAGGATCAGTGATGGAGGTGTACTTAAAAATTCTTCGTTATGGCAAAAAATTGCATCTAACGGGCTTAATCTTCCTAAGCCAAGTCCATTATCCGGAACGGATCATGTCGAAATTCCCTACGTTTTTTTGACAGATGGAGCATTTGCTTTACATAATAATATAATGAAACCATATCCTGGCAACCATGATATCAATTCACCGAAAAGGATTTTCAATATGCGCTTGTCAAAATCTCGAGTAGTAGTTGAGAATGTGTTTGGTATTTTAGCATCCAGGTTTAGAATATTCAGAAAGCCAATTGATTTGGATATTCATAATATCCCAATTATTACAATGACATGTCTCTTATTGCATAACTTTCTCAGAAAAAGTAATAAATCATCCCTTATATATATGCCTCCTGGTACTGTAGATATGTATGATGATAATGGAGTTTTAATTCAACCCGGGTCTTGGCGGGCAGACTTTGATAATAACTGTGCTTTGAGAGATATTACACAAGTACCACGCAGATCACCATTATCTGCCGTTCAGATAAGGGATGACTTTACAAATTATTTTCAATGTTTATAAATAAACACAACGAATGTAGGGTCATTTCGCCTGTTCGTTACCACATTAACTACATACTTTTTATATTAAAACTAATGCAGAGACATTATTATGTTCTCCTTAAAGCAAGCAACTGCACTAAATGGACGCAAACTGGCGAATCGACCTTACTGTAATCTGTACTTTAGTAATAATAAAACAAGTTATTGATAATAAAAAACTTACCGTGGTTTATGTTTGTTTACATTTATACACGGACCCCAAAAAGCTGTTCATGAAATCAAAGGCGAACCAAACTGGACGATAAACATCATCTGCGCCGGCACCACTTTTTAAGGAAGCTTCCATTTTTCTGTAGTAGCCCCTGTATGTCGCAAAAAGTGAATCCTTTTTTTTCTTCAATTCTTCAACTGGTATTTCCAAAACGTCCCGAATACGCACCCAAGCATCATTTACTTTTTTCTTGTCCTTATGACCTTTCCCACTGGGGTCCCAAATAAAAGGCTCTGCTTGAAGTGTTTCAAGGAACAACATAGTTTGCTCCTGTGACCACTGTATGCCGCTCATAATAGAGTCTCACACGCACATCAACGAAAAAATCTATTAAACACACGTGCGTTCACAACGGCGTCTTGACGCGTACTGAAGTCGGCCGAGTAGTGTATAGAGGTACTAAGAGCATGTGTCAGAGGCCTAGTAGCATATCAAAGCAGTCAAGAATAACGACGTTAATAAGTCGGCGATTGCTAAACATCTACAGCTGTAGTCGGGCCGTAATCACTGGATGGAATTTCATAGGCCACGCGTATTTTCGACAGAACGCCATATTACATTCCACGGCTAGTGAAAGAAGCCATTGAAATCAAAAAACATCCAAATTTCAACCGGGAAGACGCACGTAGTACGTCCTTAATAGGTTTTCTTGGCACGTATTGATTTTTGAAAAGCTGTATATTTTGGAAACGATGATCGATTTGATCTTTCAAATGGCATTCAACTCAATTTAAATATTGCTTTAGCTAAAAAATCGGTAGGTTCAAAAATTTCGAAGCAATGTCAAAAAAACATTTTCGTCTATGATAGATCCCAAACAAATTTACCGATTTTTATCCAATTAACGGTACTTGGCGCAGTTTTTAAAGGAGAAACGATGATAAGATTTTGAAGTCAATCGGTATATTAGCCTGAAAGTTATTTCCAAAATATTAAGTAACTTTGCTAAAGAAAACGTAATTTTAATATTTGAAAAGTTGTAACCTTTGAAAATAAGGTTCGGTTTTGATTTTTAAAAGGGCATTCGACGTAATTTTTATAGTATTAAAATATCGTAGAATACCAAAAAATAATTGGTTGAAATATTTCGAAGTTATGTCGAAAAAACACTTTTTTCAAAATTTTCGTCAACGATTACTTCCAAACGAATAAACTGATTTTGAGGCAATTTATGCATTAGATGTATTTTTTTGAGGAATAGTTTTTGTACTCAATCGGTACATTAATCTGGAAGTTATTAAAAAAAAAATTGTTTCGTCACAATTTGTTTAGGGTATTTTCAAAATTTCTCAAAATCTCTTACGCCCATTTGGTACAAAATTTCAGGAAGTATAAGTTGAGCGGAATCCAACCGCGTTTCAATCGGTCCAGGCGTTCAAAACTTATGAGTTGTTGACACACACACACACTCACACACACACACTCACACACACACACACACATACATACAGACATACTGACGTCATCGCGAAAATAGTCGAAAATGGTTCCTAAGCCCACAAAACGCGGACATATGGTGAAAACTCCATTTTTGAAAATCGGAGCAAAATCAGTAACCTTCCTATCTACATACGTAGTGGGAAGTTAAAAAGTACAAGTGTTTTAATAGATTAATATTGTATTAAACTGGAGTGAATGAAAATGAATTAAACAAAATAAAACTACCACGCCAAAGCTTAAACCTAAAAGTGCGATATTTTTTTAGTAAAATGTACCACTAAAGGGCACAGATCGTCGCCTAGTGTAGCTTTGTAGCATTTTTACTCGTTATTTGACCCTCCCGTTGGTCGAGTGGTTAGCGACCCTGACTACGCAATCAACGGGGCTCGGGTTCGATCCCCGACGGGGACAAGCATTTGTGTGATGAGCGTAAATGTTTGTATTTCTGGGTTTAGGTGTTTATTATATATATTCTGGTATTTATATATTATGTATTTCTATGTATTAGTATCGTTGACTAACACCCATAACACAAGCAAATATTTGCTTACTTTGGGGTTAGATCAGTAAGTGTAGTTTGTCCCGTGAATATTTATTTATTATTATTATTTATTTATTTTTATAATAGATGGCGTTAGCAGTAATAAAATTCTAATACAAAATGTATTTTCTATTTTTTTAATGTTTATGAAATAGCATTTTAATGGTAGATAATATATCTAGACATGAATTTAAACCACCACGTCAAAGCCCAAACCTTAAAGTGGGATACTTTTTCAGGAAAATGTACCACAAAAGTGCATAGAAAGTCGCCTAGTGTAGGGCTCGCTTCGCTCGCCATAATTATACTGGCTGTTGCCCAAGACTTCGTCCGCGCGGACTTCGTTTACTCCGCACAGCACCTCCCCCGTAGGTGACAGCTTGATAATATGTAGCCTATATGTTGACCCGACCTGTTAGTAATAGTCATGCAAAATTTGAAATAAATCCATGTAGTACTTTTTGAGTTTACCCCGGACATAGGAGTAGTGTAGAGGAGGCTTTAAGGACGAAAGATTGACTTTTTCTCTGGCAACACTGACTCAACCTGTCAAAAGCTAATTAGATCATCTGTTTTAATTTTTACTTAATTTATAAATATATTTATGTAATAAAAGTACAATAAAATAAAAATTGGCAAATAACGTTGTGATATAATAGATTTTAATAATAATTATCAAAAATTGAAGAAACAAAGTTTATAATATTGATCGACAGTAACGGTAACCTTTTTTTAAACAAAGAAGAAAGTTTCAAATTCTTAAACGGAAAACCGGGTAAGTATTAGTTATATTTTTTTCCCCTTTATTACACTTTCGTAGTATTCATAACTTTTAATATATTTCTTTTAGTACCCATAAACGTTGCAAGATTTATTAACACTGAATAACTCTTCTGGAAGAGTCCGAAATTTTGGAATTACTCCGAGTTTTTCCGACTTTGTAAGACTTTTTTCGACTTTTTAAATAAAAATAAACATTCATAAACTGTTACTTTCACTTTGTAAGTTATTTACCTACTTTTATCCGAGAAATTTTTTCCATAAGGGTACTCTTTGATCTACGCCAAATTCCATTCTGATGTCTTTACCAAACATCTGCTTAAGGTTAAGTAACGACAACAGTTTGCTTTGTTAGAAGCATTAATACATCCTTAATAATTCTAATCAATCCTAGCGTCGAAGAAGACTTCTTTCTATTTCCAGCAACGTATTATTTTTATTATTATTTCATTCATTTTTGTGTTGTCATCAACATAACAATGCTCCTTTCAAATCGGACAAGGTTTTTCTTACCCACTTGAATGTTTTGCATTCCATATTATTTCAAGCTTGTTAAAAATTCAAAAAAATATACACCAGTTCATTATCCCAGGAAATACTTATTATTTTCAATGTAAGAATTCTTGTGTCACACTTTATTACTCTGTGAATGTATTTTTAACATAGACTAATATTATATACTGATTTTTAAGATAGCACATGACTCTCCTGATGAAGAGACAACCACAGCCCACCACAGCCGATAGACACCAAAGATGTTAATGGTGCGTTGCTATCTTTGTGGCGGGGTCTTAATGCCAAATGAAAGTTTACCGGCCTACCTTGTCCTTTTTACCCCATGCATTTACAACACAAAGCGTTAGTTGCCAATTCGATGCTGGCTTCTAAGAAATTTTTATCATAAATATGTGTAAATATGTAGTATTGTATACTCTTTGAATATTAATGGCAGGTCGAATCAATAAAAAGGTTTTAATTACTATATGTAATATTACGGTATTAATAAGTAACATTTAAAATAGATTAAGAGCTGTGGACTTTGTTATACATAAATTAATTAATTAATTAATAAAACGTTAGCATCTCTTTAGTAATAATAATTTACACAAGATAAAATAAAGAAATAGTGTTGATGCAAGCAAGTATGAACCATGAAGTATTATAATATAATATATAGCTTCTTGGTCTGAACTGGTCCGAACCATCTTATCGAAAGTCAAGCATAATTTTTTATGCAAAAGTCTATTATATGACAAATTTTCAAAAGATCATATGTGCTCGCAGCTTGTTAAATGAATCGATTTGAAAACTGACGAACCTATTCGACCGCTACTGTACATAAACTCGACTGAGAACATTACAAGTATAGAGATTCGATGTTTTCGCTCCAAGTTCATGATGTGAATTTACGCCATTCACGCGTATTTGCGCCTTAGCAATTTGCCTTTTTTGATGGATTTAGATTCAAGGATGAGTCTATGATCTAAGAAGTCTCACAAGAACAGCTATGTAAATGTGGGAGCGAAAGCTAAATAACAGTTATATTTACGCCGTGTTGGTCCCGGCCTCCTTTGAAGAATAGGCCAACTGCCGTTCTGCCAGGCAGGTCGTAAAAGGCGACCGACCTTGTTTGCTATCTTATGATATAAAATATATATACACACACTATATATATATATATATATATATATATATATATATATATATATATATGTGCAAAAGAATGATGGGTGTAGAAATACGTTATCTCTCTTCTTTTTGATTTGAGGAGATAAATCAATTGCCACCGGAGAATTTGATAAAATATATTTTTTTTAATTACATCCAACACCCTTTCCAATCTAGCTTTTTAATAGTTTATCTTTTTAGAAACTAATAAAAGAAAATTGAAATGGATTCCCTATACAAGAAATATACTTTAATTCAAGTATATCATCCCCTTTCCAAAGGCTGACGATAATGATGACCATTAAAAGCAAATTTTAAAAAACTGCACTTGTGTATTTTAAGATCACTAGTTATGTAAAACAAATTAATTTCTTAAGATCATGTTAAGCTATGTAGATGTAAAATTTCATGACATGTGCAAAACCATCTAATTATTACAGCTCATCAATCAATGTAACATTTGCATAAAAATTACAATATATGATGTGTATTATTAATTTAATTAATAATGTACTCTGTAATTACATCATGAACTTGCGACAGTCTCGAAAATCATTTAAGGAGATTTAAGATTTCATATTTTATTGTTTTGGGCTTCATTAAATAAATTTAAGAAATAAATAAATTGTTTATTTATCTAAATAACAACACTCTAAAATTACACTATTCTTAGGTGACTAGAATTAAATTCATTTCGTTTTTGATTGATCCTGACAACATTTTTGAACTCCTTCAGTTGGTATTGCTGCATTATTAAATGGAATATTATCTAACTTAATAGTATCTTCTGTAATTTTCACTTCTGAAAAAAAAGTACTATTATTAGGATATTTTAAAGTCATATGACTTTTTTACTGGGACATATTATGTTATTATAAGAAATATAAGAAATGCAAGAGTTCTGCATTCAATGTATCCTTTTATGTATTGAACGTTTTCATGGTGAAAAAAATAGCTTCTCTATGAGCTTCTGTATTGGACAAAGATTACCAATATATTTTTTTTACCGAATTTCTTCTAAAACTATCTAGTCAGTCAGCCATCTAGTGACAAACAAAATCAAGCACACATACAAATCACATTTATTGCTTATAAGACAAGAGTAATGATCTTAGTAACATTTTTTATTATGATGATGTAGTTAGATCTTTTTTTATAGAAGTGCTTGACCACGATCTAGCCTGATGGTAAGCTAAAGTTCAGCCTAAGATGGTACACGCTTCCCTAGAAGGTACCTGTTCACTTTTCTCTTGCAGATCCTCACATTGTGCTCGTCAGGGAACACAGACTCAGGAAGCATGTTCTAGACCTTTGTCCAATGGGGAAGATCTATCGTTTGCTAGCTGCACCCTGCTGCATTATTTATTATAATTTTGCAGACATACATTTGCACAGGTACACTTAAAGGTTAGGATGTTTAGCAAAACCTCACCAAATTTCACGTGGGGGAAAATTCACATGGGAGGTTTAAATGACTCGGTAAATATAACATAATTTTTTTTTTGCGAAAACAATGTAAAAAATGAGTGACAACTGAGTAAAATACCTGTGTCTCCATTAAACACTAAATCGAATTTTACTAGAAGTGTAACTGGAGCTAGAACTAGAACTTTACTAGAAGCTAGCTAGAAGTGTTTACTAGAAGTGTAAGTAGCTGGAGCTGAAGAATGCATGGGGTATTTCAATCCACCACATGGATGGCAATGCATCATTAACATCTTGGGTTGTGTTTATAGATGATTTTCTTTCCATCTTAAGAGCCATTTACTTGTTTGCTCTATGGTTCATAAAAAGATATTAGTTATATTTACCAAATACACCTGGTTTGACTTCTCTAGCTTGAATTACCTGGGTTCTCAATTCTCTTTCAACTTCCTCGCTAAATTTTATCATCTAAAAAATAAAATAGTTTTAACTATCTATACATATAATAAAATCGTAGGAAAGTCAAAACTGTACATTGAATATTTTTTTAAAAGAATTGGGCGTGATCTATAATCGATATCGAAGCCAAAAATATAGTTTTTAGAATTTTTGTCTGTTTGTCTATTTATCTATTTGTCTGTTTGTCTGTATGTTTGTCTGAGGTAAACTCAAAAAGTACTGCATGGATTTACTTCAAATTTTGCATGAATATTACTAACAGGCCGGGTCAACATATAGGCTACATATTATCACGCTAACACCTACGGGGGAGGAGCAGTGCGGAGAAAACGAAGTCCGCGCGGACGAAGTCGCTAACAACAGCTAGTAAAACAATATATGTAACTATTAAAACATATGTAGCTAGTAAAACAATATATATAACTATATGAGCCAAGATTTTTATAAGAAGTATTAATTGCTTATTTATTTTTACTACAGTAGGAGAACTCACAGTGTTAACTAGTGATTAATTCACATGTCACAAAACCCTATTGGATTTTGAAAAGTAGAAAAAGGATCAGAATAGAGTGTATAGAATGAGGATAAAGTCTATGGGCTTTTAAAAGTGAAACAAATAACAGTCAAATATGTGTATCTAATGTAGTCTTTCATTTAAAATAGCACTCCGTACTAGTTCATTTCGGACAGTGTACTAGTACGCTCTATTAGTTCTATTAGCTCTATTCGGTCTTAAGTTTCAGTTTTACGAAATGTTCGTGATTTATGTTCGTACTAAAGTGACGGTATGAAATGCAAAAATTAGAATAATTATTTTATTATGAAATGTCATATGTACCTACGTAGATGATAAACATACTTTATATTTGTTTATTCCTATGTATTTTATTTATGGAATAAGAAACATCATCTTAATTTTAATATTTGTATTTAATAAGTACATCAATATATGATTTGTCATCTAAATTTAAAAACAACAATTACTCGTATTTCAAAAAGTAAAAATTACAAACGTTCCCACTACAATTTAATTATTAAAACTTCCGTTATAAATAAAAGAAGCAAGGTCCGAAACAAAGTATTAAAGTAATAACGTAGTGTTTATTTGTATGTATTCAAATTCATGTTACATAGACAGGAATGACAGAATACCTTGTAGCCACGATAAACAAAAAAGTCGTTAAATGCAATACAATCAGGGCTGGATTTAAACTCAATGCCGCTCCTGGGCACCGGAAAAAAGTCCGCCCTATTACTAGAATTTTACTTAAGCGGGGAAATACGTGTAGAAAGACGTTTTCATGCTGATTTTTTATTAATTTTTTTAAGGTATGAAAACTAATGTTATATATTCAAACTTTAAGGTTATTTCATACATATATTTATATTTTTCCATATTTTACGACAATATAACTTGAAAAGTAGTTTAGATTTCAGCTGATACACATCGTAGGTTATCTTCCGACTTAACAGTTGGTGTGCACTATAGAAGCTATAATTTTTATCTGAAATCAATGGCACAGAAAAATTAATCAAAATTTCTCAGATATTGTCACACCATTAGCTAAATTGACTGGTAGTAAGCGTGGTGTTAAAACTACTTTTACTTGGAATGATCTTGCTGATAAATCTTTTAATACTCTTAAAAATGCTTTGGTAACTGCACCGGTACTTCAGTGCCCAGATTTTAACAAACCTTTTTCCCTGCATTGCGATGCAAGTGGTCATACTGTAGGTAGTGTACTTATGCAGGAAGATTGCGATGGACATAATCATCCGATAGCGTATTTTTCAAAATTACTATCACGAGCTGAACAAAATTATAGTGTAACTGAAAGAGAACTTTTAGCTGTACTTTTGTCAATTGAACATTTCAGACCTTATATTGAAGGAACTAAACTTACTGTAGTAACAGATCATGCTAGTTTAAAATGGCTATTGAATTTAACTAATCCTTCTGGTAGATTAGCATGTTGAGCTACTAGATTATCTCAATTTAATTTTGAAGTCTTACATAAAAAGGAGTCGAGTCACACTGTACCCGATGCTATATCTCGTGTAGAAGTAGCTGCTATAGTTGAATGTCCTGATGAAATTTTAGACCCTTGGTACACAAAGATCTTTCATGATTGTCAGAAACCCCAGTTTAATTTGAAATCTTATAAAGTAGAAAATCAAGTTTTATATAAATATATTAAACCTAAAGATTCATTGCATAGTAACTTAGCATGGAAAATTGTTATCCCTAAAGAAAATGCTATTGATACTATTAGAGAGAACCATGATATAGTTTTTCAGTATCAGCGCTTTTAGGTGATAATGAGTTATTGACACAAGGTTATTAATTTAAACTCTATTTTGATCTGAAAAAAGTCATTAAGTCCCTAAACAAATTTTCTACTGAGAAATGAAGAGGAAAAACTCATTTACTTCATTACTTTCTAAAACATGGACAGAAAAAAAATCAGTGAAATGCTGTTGTCTCAAAATGGTAACTATGTTACTTAATCATTATTTTGAGTAGATTGATTCACCATATGTTAATTACCATATCGTTTTCCACGTGACAGGGACTAAAAACCAGTTTAATTGTTTCTTGAGATGATATTTCTCTAATCTCTATAATAGCTTATCATCTGAGTATTAACATCAGTACAATAAAGAATTTAATAAAATAATACACTTGTCCTGATCGGAAATCAAAATCAAATCCAATTAATAGACTTGTTTTCACTAAGAATGAATTGGATATATATTGCAGTTTCTAATGATTAGTTATGATATGGAGATTAACAAAAAGCGAAAATATTTGTTTTAAAAGATTGGTTCGGACATGTAGAAAGAATGGTAGATGAAAGGTTAATAAAACCTTTCTATTCTGATCTATTCGTTATACAGTATCAGCACTGTATAACGAATAGATCAGAGGCCCCAAAATCGAGCCCTATGGCAAGCCACGTGTTACACACCAACGATCTGACTGCTTTATGACACCATCATCACACTGCACTTGAACCATCTGAGCTCGCTTTTCCAAGTAACTCATAAACCATGTGTCACATGGTATGTCCACTAAAGCCATAGTACTTCATTTTTGAGTAAAGTAAAGCCCTGTTAATAGAATCAAAGGCCCTGGAAAAATCCAACAAAACCAATATTGTGCCCTGGCCTTTGTCTTGCGCATCCAAAAAATCACTTACAACATTCGATAAAGCAGTTGTTGTACTATGACCCTTTCGAAAGCCCTATTGATACACAGGAAGAATGTTATTAACTTCAATGTAGTTTGAAGCTTGACTATGTACTACTTTTTCTAATATTTTCGAAAGACACAGTAGTATACTTATAGGTCTTAAATCTTTGACACAATTTACATTTCCTTTTTTGGGCAATGATTTGACTATCACTTCCTGCCATATTGATGGATAGATACCAGAAAGAAGGGAATGTGAAATAATATCGTATTATTATTTCACATTTGATTATACAATGTCATTATAGATATTTAAAAAAGCTTTAAAAATATTAAGGCGAGGCATCGGGACAAACGGGAAAAAACTGGTTTGCTAAATCACGTTTTTTTGCATTGATTATTAAATAACAATTTAACAAAAATTACACGATATACCTGAAGATATTATCTAAAGAACGTGCTAACTTATTACATGATAGAATGTACTTTACTCGATCATATAAAATTTCGAAAACAAGCTAAAAAAATCTCTAAACCAAATAATTTATAATTTTCCACATGATTTTTATAAGGTGACATTTAGTTTTAAGTACAAAAAAGAATGTACTAAATTTTGGTTTTCAGCTGAAGTCCTATATTTATTTTTTTGAATATTAACACGTTTCTCAGTGGTTTCAGAATATACCGTGCCGTCCATTTCCTATAGAACTGACGCGCGTCAAAAGACCTCGCCTTAATTGTCACATTAAAAATTTAAGTCATCTATACAAATAAATAAAATTGGAGTGTCTGTTTGTAATATTAAAATAATTGATTTTTACTAAATGCATATGGATGTATACACAGTACATATACCAAAATAATATTTTCTACAATTTTTGTCTGTCTGTCTGTTTGTTCCGGCTAATCTCGGGTAAGGCTAGACCGATTTTAATAGGACTTTCACTAGCACATAGCTTATGTAATATTTTAATTTTCAAAATTTTTCCACGCGGACGAAGTCCCGGGCTAAGCTAGTCATTTATAAAATCATTCACCTTAAACTTATGTAAAATTATAAGTTCTACGCATTTTATTTAGAACTTTTTCAGAAAAGCACAAAACGATTTAATCTTTTTTCAACACTTGCCGGTGGTTGCCGACCAAATTACCTTTACACATCATTTTTATATCATTAAGACTACATTATATGCAAAATGTAAAGAAGAGTGACATATTTTGATTTAAAACTTTATTTTACTGGAGTAAGATACTAGTGCGTTTTTTGTGCATAAGCCAAAGTGACAACCCTAGCGCGATCGCCGAGTTTAGGTATAAAAGTACATACACCACATTGACTTCTGTTATTCTGTGGTTCCAATGTTTTAAAGGCATTTAAGATATCTTTGGTATCAATAAATGAAAATTCAAAAGTTTTATCGCACTTGGTTACACATTGCTTCAGTAATGATTCAGCAGTACTAACTGATGAACTGAGGTTTTGAGTTTAATTTAAGATTTGGTTGTTAAGCATTGGAGAAAAAACTCTGTTGCAATCTCCAAATCTCCCTCAGTTGATTCCATCAGATTTCAGTTGGAAGACATTATTAAAATTTTTGGTTTTTCCAGTTTCACTATTAATAATAATCCAAGTAGCTTTTATTTTGTTTGTGGATTGTTTAATAATATTTTTTATGTGAAGGGCTTTTGCTGTATTACGTCAAGTCCTTTTAAAAATTTTGGAATATTTTTTACATATTCTTGAAATTCCACACTGTGGTTATAATTCTAACAAAAACTATTCTTATATTAAAACTATTCTTCAAAGGAGCCCGGATCCAACACTGAGAAAAAATGGTACGATTGCATGAAAAAATGTTTAAAATGTAGATTATTTTGAAAAGCAATAAACATAATATTTTGGTTATAACATGTTGTTTTTTAAGTTATGCAAAACTTATAGTGTGAACTAGGTATTTTGTTACTGAATCCCTATCAATTAAATATATGTAAGTTTTAGTTTAATATTCTTTGTAACACATAGAAAATATAAGCTATGATTAATTGGAAAATCGGATTGAAAAGTATAAAACACTATATCTAGAAGTCTGCCTAACTAAATCAAAATAGACCATTCTCTGTAAAGGAAAGAAAATTATTAATGTTAAAGAAATTAACTTTTACTACTCACAGCCTTAATGGATTCTTCATCTATAATATTTTTGTTTTTTCTATATTCATCGTTGATTTTTATTCTAGCAGCATTTAAGGCTTTAACATCACCATTAAAAACTTTTATTCTGGTCCGGTGCAAGTTTTTAAAGCTTGAAAGGACCTAAAGTTAATGAGGAAAAATCTATATTTAAGTTGGTTACACTATAAAACTACACACTGTAAAGTGTAAAAGCCTATGATAGGTAGGTACTAACCAGATTTCGTAATGAACTCATGATTTATTAAATTTTAATATCAAGCAAATTAAATTATATGAATCTAACAGCTGACTGGTTTGACAATTGACATTATCACAGACACAGAACATCTACTACTACCGCAGATCACAGACCAATTAGAGTGGACGTAACTGGAATTTTACGAAGCAAAATTTGAAAAATAAAAATGTACTTTATTACGTAAATAATAAAGTTGACATTTATTTCTTACTTAACAGGGGAAAAACGTTCTGAGCATGACAACGACAAGAGTGGATGTTGTCCCTTTCTTGCAATTGCCAGTGTAAATAAAACTATCTGATGGTAGATTTTTATATATTCGGTAATCGTTAAATCCCTTTAATTCATACACGTCGATAAATACATTAGCGTAAAATATATTGTAATTAAAACAGTGACTTCAAAAACGTGCTCATTTTAATTATTGCGTAATTACTTATGCAATGCATAAACTGTTTCTCAAATTAGTAGAATTACTTAGTAGTAATTTGCAAACTACGCATAGCCGCACTTATATATGGCGATTGGCGCTTTATTTAGTAGAAAGAGACACACTCAATACTCAATACTCAATACTCAATAATTTATTGCTTAATATGTTACAATTATTACATTTGGTGTTATTATATTATATTAAATGTGGTGAACATATACACCCTAATAGAGTATTGCAATGTAGGACTGGACCGATCCATTTTATGATACAATTATACGGTTGTCGTTAAAGAAATCGTTTATGGTGTAGTAACATTTTTCTACCAATAGACTTTTTACAAGTTTTATAAATATACGATCATTTTTTTCAGATTTAATTTTATCAGGTAGTTTATTATATATTTTTATACACATTATATTTGGTCCGGAACTATGCATTTTTAGTTTTGATATTGGCAATTCTAGATTATATTTGGATCTACTTGCGAAGTATCGTGGCATATCGGTTTTATTTTTAAAAAAATGGGGATATTTTCTTACAAATTTCATTGCTTCCAATATGTATATTGATGTCAAAGTTAATATTTTGAGGCTTTTAAAGTATGGTTTGCAACTTTCGGTTTCTTTAATGTTTTTGAGGATGCGTATACATTTTTTTTGGGAAATAAATAGCTCTTGTATGTTTGAACTATTACCCCATAGCAAAATGCCATATGTAAGCCACGAATTTGCGTATGCGTGATATGCTACCAAAGCAGTATTAAGGTCTGTTGCTTTACGTAGTTCTCTCAAAGCGTATGTAAAGCTCGACATTTTTGTTTTTATTTTACTTATATGATTCTTCCAGTTGATATTAGAATCTATATCTAGGCCTAGTAACGTGAACGTATCAACGCATTCTATTTTCGTATTATTATATTTAAAGTCAATGTTAAGAGGAATTTTTTGATAGGGTCTGAATTGAATTAATTTAGTCTTTGAAAAATTTATGTCAAGGTTGTGGTCTTTCATCCAGTTATTTAAATTATTAAAAATGTCAGTAAGATTTTTATTTAAATTAATATTATTTTTACAAGATGTCAAAAGTGAGATGTCGTCCGCAAATAGTACACAGTATTCATTAAGTATTTTTGGGAGGTCATTAATATACAGTAAAAACAGGATACATCCTAGTACGCTTCCTTGTGGGATAGAATTTTTTATTTGTGTCATTTTTGATTTAATAATGTCAATTTTTCCGGTCTTAGCATCAAAGTTTTCAATTGCTACGCATTGTTGGCGATTACTTAGGTAAGACTTGAACCACTGTAGTGGAATTCCGCGAATCCCTACGTCATAAAGTTTTCGTAATAGAATGCTATATTGCACTTTGTCGTATGCTTTTGTCATATCTAATAAAATTCCTATGCCATATTTTTTTTCGTTGATTATATTAAGCGCCGCATTTATATACTTGTAAACTGCCAAAGATGTAGAATGATTTTTTCGGAAACCATTCTGAGAGTCGTGAAATATTTTATATTTTTCACAATAGGCATTTAATCGTTTTTGCATTGCTTTTTCAAATATTTTTGATGATGTAGGTAAAAGAGCTATAGGCCTATAGTTTTGTAAGTCAAGCATAGACGACTTTTTGTGGATGGGTTTTATTACTGATATTTTTAGTAAGTCTGGAAAGTTACCCTCTTGGAACGATTGGTTGATCAATAGGTAGTAAGGTAAGGTTAGTTCTTTAGCGCAATATTTTATCAATTTTGGTGGTAACTCGTCTATACCGTAGCTACTGCTATTTTTTAGGTTTCGAATAATATTGTATATTTCGCAAGGCTCGACCGGACTGAGGTACATCGAGTTATGAGTGCGCGTTAGTGGCGGCCGGCTACGCGCCTTATCCCCACTACACATCCTTCCTATAGATGCGAAGTAGTCATTGAAATGATTTGCAACCTCGCTCGGATTAGACGTTATATTATTATGGATACGTAGTTTAATATTACGTTTTACTTTTTTAATGTTTTTATTAGTACGCTCCTTAATTATTTTCCACATTGTTTTTGATTTATTTTCTGAATAAGTCATTTCTTTAATATACTGATTACGTTTAGATGTATTTACGGTTTTTTTAAGAATTTTTGTATACTGTTTATAATATCTGATAAGAGCTGGGTGCTTATAGTGTATTACTAAAGATTTTAATAACCGTTTATTTTTACTCGACGTCTTTATGCCTTTAGTCAGCCATGCGTGTTTTTTATTAGATTTTAATTTAATGAGACTTTTTGGTATACATTTATTTAGGATTTCAATCAACTTATTGTTAAATATATTATAATTTTCATTAATATTTTTGTTTGTATTTAAAACAGTTTCCCATGTCATTTCTTTTAATTCTTTCTTAAAAAAATCCATGTTGTGTTTATTAAATAAACGTTTTTTTATGTGTCATATGACTGGTTCTGTTTTTAGATTAGAAACATTTTTTATTTGTAAATTAATGCTTTTGTGGTCAGAAAAACCATAGTCATGTACACTTGTATGTATTTTACTTTTATTACAATTAGAGAATACTAAATCTAAACAAGTTGATGTCGATTTTGTAACGCGGGTCGGTTCTTTGATATATTGAATAAAATTATATTCAAGCATTAGGTTTATTAATGAATTTGATTGTGTATTGTTAAGCAAGGTATTCACGTTAAAGTCACCGCCTATAATAATATTCAATAAGTTGTATTTTTTTCGTAGTAATTCTAAAAGTTTCCCTAATTGTCTATAAAATAAATCGGTCTGTCTACTATTCCAATAAATAACAATCAACAACACATTTATATCTGTTATTTCAATAGCGCATATTTCTATCACATATTCAATTGACAGCTCCACAATAGACATGCGCAAAACGGTACTTTGAAGTGTAATGCAACATCACACATCACCTTTGAAAAGGTAATATCACCCGCAAACATCACTCATCACTCATTACTCATCACATCACCTTAAGGAAATATCACCTCGAGTAGCGTTTAGTGTCTTGCGTTGCATGTGATGTATGCATCGCTTTTTTGTGCGAACTACGAGTCATTACACTGAGCATATATTTCTTTCCAAACCAGAGTACCATAATAATTGATGATTAAACTGATTACTAATTTTAGTCTGATTGAAAGTTTTATTATAACATTACAATTATATTAATCGTAATGTTATTTTCAATTCATTATGTAGGTACCTGATTTAAAAGTATCATCACGCCGGCACCTATGTGGGATAAGTAGAATAAACCAAACGTCTATAGACTTTCAGTTTTCCACAATTCACCAGTTTCTTGGTTGGCACACCATTCCGCCAGACTCCGACCTGCTACTGAGATTTTAGATTTCGAGTAAAGTATCTTCACGCCCGTATCCCCGAAGAGGTACGCAGAAGTACAACAAGTGCACCCACGATTAGCCGAAGATATTGGTCCCACAAATGTGATAGGTGGCAAGCCTATCGCCAACCGGGCACTTTCCAATCCCGGGCAACTTTGTGTTTATCAGAAAACTGAAAAAAACACTTTTTTATGTACCCGACTCGGGAATCGAATCCGGGACCTCATATAGTCAACGCCAATGCTGGACCACTAGACCACATAGGCGATTTTCGAGTAAATCCTCAGTAATACTTTTGCCCGATCGGGATTTCATGGTCGAAGTATGGCTGAGTAGTCTAACCGCTAGACCACGATGCACAAAACAAACGACGCGACGTGCGGCACACAGAACAATTAAAATGTCTTAAACAGTTATTGCATAATATAAGGGTACTCATTTTTATTATAAGTAAGATTGCACATCTTATTTATAACAAATATGAACCGAATTGTTATCACCAAACGTTTCCAATTCAAATCATTCTAACATACTTAACGTACTCATATACCCGTTCTCCCAGCTCGAACCAACGATCTCGGTATTATTCGATTTATTTGAGTTATACTGCCAGTTGCATATCTCCCGCACGTTGCGCACCACACTCTTCTCTTGGTAGTATAATATGTGATACGGCCAGAAACGACACTAACCGAACTGTACCGAGTGATGAATGAAGTAATGTGTGATGGTTGAAACGCTAGTGTGATGTGTGATGTTGCATCACCTTTCCGAGTGATATTACTTTTGTGATATTACACGCATCACCTACCCATGTCTACTCCACAATGTCCTTTCTTTCTTCATATTCTATATTGCTTTGTAATAAGATGCACACCCCACCTCCTGCATAGTTTAGTCGACAAAACGATGACGCGACGGTGTATCCATTTATGTTAATTAATTTTGTTTTCTCACGAGATAACCAACTTTCAGAAATGCATAGTGCGTGGTAACTTGGTACTTCTTTCAGGAAACAGGCCAGAGTATCTCGTTTATTGTATAAACTTTGTATATTTTGGAATAATATGTTCAGGTTTTTTGTTTTATTGTTAGAGACGAAAATTATTAATAACTGGACTTTGTTGTGCGTTAGTGCTGTGACTGATATCTGATGGTGTCTCGTTGACACTAACGTTAATTTGTGTTATAGAGGAATCTTGCTGAAGAGGCTGTGTTGAAGATAATGACGATTTTGGGTCTTGGTAAGTGTGAGTTATTTTTCCATCTATGAAAAGTTTGTTATTTCGTATGTATGCGTGATGACCATTCTTTCTAGCTGTGCGTAATTGTTCTTGTTGGACTTTTCTTGTTTGGCGTGCTTTCTCGTTAAGATATTCCGAGATATATAGCCTCGTATTTTTGAAAAACTGGGCATTTTGCACGATGTACTTGGTGATTTTTTTGCTTAAAAGCTCGATCATTATAGGTCTGCGGGGGCCTTTTCTACCTATTCTCGTTAGGGCTTCTATATAACCTGTTAAGTCTAAATTAAGTATAACCTGAAAAATATTTATTATTCTATATTGTAGATGGTTTTCTGTCTCACTGTCATATTCTGTTAAACCATATAGTACTAATTTTTTTGAATTTTCTTCATGACTAGATTGATCATATGTTCTATTTTTATATATGTTTGAATTATTTATTGTGTTTTTTATTTCTTTTATTTCTTCTTGGAGTATTTTATTTTCGTTTTCTAATTTTCCTATTTTGTCGTTAAGTAATTTTACATGATGTTTTATATTTGTTTGTTCGTTTATTATTCCGTCTGTTTTTGTATAAATATCTTGAAGTAATTTCTCGCTAGTTTGTTTGATTTCATTTTGTATTGTATATTTTATCTCGTCTAATATTAGTTTCTTATTATCTTCTAATTTCTTATCTAGTAATAATCTGATTTGTCTTAATATTTCAGTATTTTCATTTGGGTTCATTAATGTAAAGTTTTCATTTCTATTATCAGGTCGGTTGTTTGGTGATGGTTCATCTACAGACATAGTGGAATCGTTTAGTAAATCTTTAGACTGATTTTTTATTGGCGTGTCATCGTTTCTGATTCGGCGAGTTATGTTCTCGCAAGATGGACAGCACCAGGATGTTTTTAGTTCTTTAATTTTCTTTTTAAAAAACGCAGGAGAAATATTCAAACATGCGTAGTGAAACTTCATAGAACACTTTATACACTTTAGAATATCTAATGTGGAAGCTATTTGTTGTTTGCAAGCAGAGCAATCCATTGTTATTTTTATTTTATTTTTTATTATTTTAATATTATATAATTAATATAATTAATACTTGCTTTCATCCGTGTGTTGATTTAAATCGTCGATTAGTTTGGCTGCATTCACGTATTTATGTACGGCTGTTGAAATCTTCCTCGTTGTTATTGTGATTTTAAATTGTTTCTAACGGTTATGATGATTAGATGTTAATAGTTATTACACACTTTTGTCAATTTTATTTTTTGTCACTTCACTTTATATCTGAAGAAAAGAGCTTTGAGATGATTAAAATTTAAAGCTTTTGGGCTAGACTTTATACACTTTTTGATTTTTTAAACGGAGACGTGCGCAGAGCGTATGTGTTACGTTCGGGGATCGACCCGCCCTCTCTTTTTGCAAGTCAACGACACTCCACCAATGTCATGGTACTATTCGGAACGATTTCGAAGCGCATGTGAACATTCCGGGTAGAATTTAACTTCCTTGATTGGACCATAATGGACTATCTGTTACTGGCAACACTGCTTGTAATGTCAAAACAGACGTCACTGTCAAGTCACAAATTATGAAGTATTATGTACTAGTAAGTCAAGTCTAAAGCAGTGTTACCAACTTAGGGGTTTCCCCCTAAATTTAGGGGGGGAAATGATTAATAGGGGGATTTTTAGGGGCAGGATTTCTTTAGGGGTTTGTTTAGGGGCATCACTTATCAGTGGAAGGTTAATTTATATATATTAAAGAAAATAAAAAACATTATCCACAACTTCACAAGATACACAGCCTTTAGACAGACATTACCCGTAATGCCAAAAGGAATAAAAGCAAATAAACTAAAAGCCTGAATAAAGTTATCCTTTGGTCTCATTTCAAAATTATTTACACATCAGTATAAATAAATATCACTAGATAAATTATACGAATTGATCCAATCCTAAAGTAAGCAATTTATTTGTATGTAGTATGGGTGTTAGTCAACGATACTAATACATAGAGATACATATATAAATACTGTTACATATATAACCGCTCAATTTCTGTATAGCTTCTAGAGTAGCTATCCGAATATTGCTTAAAGAAAGACATGGTTATTACGGACGCTTTGTAGGATAAATAGCTAAAAAACATTATTTTCTGTATTTTTGCTCTTTAAATCTGTACTCGTTGGTATTTAAACCGTTTCCGAACGAAAGAAACATTGTACAATACAACATCAAGTTGGCACCATTTTTTCCAGTATGCTCTTGGAAAAAAAAGAATTTGATCGCCATTTTAATTAATGGTGTATTGTATGTTGGTTGCAGTTTATTGACTTTGGTTAATTTAAAAGTGATTTGGCGTATTTATCAACAAGTAAACTTTAATCATAATCAAGATTAATTCAAGATCTAACAGTTTAGATATTAATTTTGTCGAAAAGCCGTAAATATCAGTTAATAAAATATTTTCTTAAATGCCAAAATGAGTTCATTTTGCCAGTTAACGCAAACACCTGTGTCTTCTGAGGGATGAATAATACCAGGTTTTGATTACCTCATTCTGAGACCCGCTTCAGAGACGTCTTAACTTCAAACACAAGCATGTTTCGACTTTCGATACTGATTCGCCTTTGCCGTGAATGAACAGTACGATCTGTATATAATGCACTTGCCGTATACCATTAGCGTAACAATGAATACAGAATGAACGGATTTGGAAATAGCACACAGTGTTGAGGAATCATGTACCATATGCGACAATCATAATGCTACGGTTGTCTAAAAAGCTAGTTATCCAGTTACAAAACTTTACAGGCAATCCGTAAGATGTTAATTTGCTCAGAAGTGCCTTATGCCACGCCCAGTTGACGGCTTTAGCGTATTCAGACTAAACACCAGTGCTTCTTCCTTGCTTTCAATGGCTTCAGTCCTGCGATAGTTAAAAGATGACTATTAGATCGCCATGACTATTAGAGACTATTAGATCGCCAGAAGAGCGGCCGTGATGGAAATCGTATTGTTTACCTTGAGCTGCCACTCTTCCAGGTAATATTTTGAGCTGTTTATTTATAATATACTCTACCCCCCCCCCCCTCCCCGCCGTCATCAAGAGTAAAGTTTCTTGCAAAAAGAGTTGACAACAAATCAGTCCTCTTCCCTGTATACGTGATTATAAATAATAAATAAAGAAATAAATTGTTGCTGGACATGGCGCATGGTCATTATGATGAGTAAGATTCTCATTAAACGTTGAATTTAATTCCTGCATAAAATTCACCTTTAGAAAAAATGTAAAAAACAGCTGAAAAATGTAACAAAGAAAAAGCGCCTAGCACTAGCACCTCCAGCGAAAATGCTAGTGCTAGGCGCTTTTTCTCAGTCACTGATGACGATTAGTTTTAGACACAATAACATTGCATAATTGTTTTATTGCGTCTGTATTGAAATAAATGCAATGCAATAATGAAAACTTATTTGATATACCAATAAAAAGTATTTGTAAACTTAAATAAACTATTCTAAGCATACTAAAAAATACTTAGGGGTTTTTAGGGGGATTTTGTAAGGAATTTGGGGGAAAATTCTACAGGGGTTGGCAGCACTGGTCTAAAGTGACATTTGTCATTTGTTATTCTAGAAATAAAAATTGTATGTAATTTTTTTAAATTATCGAAATAATGCTAAGCCGCACTGTACTTTCGCGTGCTGTATTACTAAGGAATTTTAAAAATGTTGCTAACAACCTAAAACAACCAAAAAGATTAGGCCATGGGTAAGTTATAATCGCAACGGATATGGTTATGTCACAGGGATTCGAGGGGCTTACATTTTGCACTTTAATTTTACATAGATATATCTACTTTTAATTCATAGGACATGGAGCTACCGTGTTCCTCCTCCATTAGCCTCAAAGAGAGAAACCTACCTAGCACAAGGACTTGGAGGAATATGCTGGTGGTGGATTCTTTGGCACATTCTCACCGAACCTGAGCATATATATGTAAGTCAAATTAACTCTACTATTTCTAGCTCGCTCGCTCGCTCGCTATTTCTAAAAACACTAGGGGTAAGGCAAAAAAGACCATGTGCAAGTTGGGGTGCTCTGATTTGAATCTGTCATTAATTTAAGAAAATTACTAGATCTGAAAAAAAAACCAAAGCAATTTGAACATGTTTCGTAATTTTCAAAAAAAAAAATCAATTTTTCTTCTAAACAAATACATATTTCCGCAAATTAAAATTTTGCATAAAGATTTAGCAAATAAATATCTTTGTATAAAAAAAATTGCACCCAAAATTCATGGGTGGGGTACAGTTTATCGTAAATACTTACATGCCTAACCTAAAAATATACAAAATTTATATTTTTTTGAAAAAAAATATGTGTCTCCCGCAAAAAAAACTAATGGGGGGGTTATCAGAAGACCTTCCAGAAGTCCCCCACAGCTTCAGATTTCCTCTATCGATGCGGCACGTTTCTAAACCCAACCCTTGCAGTAGTAAGATTTAAATATGTATTGCAAGAACTTAATCACATCTCAGTTTGATTTTGACCACTATTGATTGTATAATAACTGAGCCATTAACGAGCCATTACAATTAATGTTTATAGGTATGCTAAAAAACAAGCTTTTGTTTGTTTGCTTTCCTTTGCTATTAAAAAATGACTATGTCAAGGTCAATGAAATAGGCTTAGAATATTTAGAGGCGAGATAAGTTATTAGGGCAAGTGAAGCGAGTCCTACACTAGGGGACTTTCTATGCACTTTTGTGGTATCTGTTACTGAATAAGTATCGCATTTTGAGGTTTGAGCTTTGACGTGGTAGCTTAAATTCATGTCCAGATATGATTACCATTGAAATACATTTTTATAAATATTAAAAAAATAGTACAATATGTTGCATTAGAATTTTATTACTACTAACGCCATCTATTATAAAAGTAACGAGTTAAAATGCTAAAATTGAACGAGTTAAAATGCTACTTTGGCGGGGTAGATTTAATACATTTTCATTTACTTCATTTTAATACAATATTAATCTATTAATATACTTGTACTTTTTAAATCCCCGCTATAGTACCCGGCGATAAATATTGCACATCGAACTTTGGAAAGAGACAATCGGATAATTTCGGCTTCGTAGAGCGTTATCTCTGTCGCACAAAATACAAACAGTCCGGTACCTATTAGGAGCTGTTAAAACAAGTATGATTTGCTTCTTTTGATATTTTTATTCTTTGTATAAAATACACTAATTTTTCTATAAGTGATGGCTTTAGGTTGGGGTAAAATAAAATAAAAAAACATTTTTACATTATGTTTACGTATTTAATTATTTTGGAACATTACAGCTTTAGTGTACATAATAAACACCATTATACCTATTGCTAAAATGAGACATTGCAATAAAAATAATAATAATTCTAATTCTCAATTACTTCCATTTCACTATCTGTGCTCTCAAAGAGGTCAATATCACTGTCACTATCAGCCGTATTTATTACTAATCTATCAGTGTAATTGTCTAAACTGTGTTGAATGCTTCTATATTCATTCTCACATTTGATTGCATGATCGCAAACCTTTTTCCACTCTTCAGCGCCGATCATGTTTACTTTTTCAGTCAATAATGTTTTTACTGTAGTTAAGTTCATACCCACATTTCTAGAGGCTACATAGCCTTTCAGTTGAGACCATATATTTTCAATTGGATTAAAATCCGGATGATATACTGGCAATCGCAACACAGTGTGCCCATGTTCGGCAAGTATTTTGTCCACAGAAAACTCTGTATACCTCTCCTTGTGCTGACATATAATAGCGTAAATCTGGGTTTTTGTTAATTTTGGATCAACTGGAATTTCATGTCTGTTTAACCAGTTGATCATTTCCCGTTTAATGGTGTTTGAGTTGGGGGGTCTCTCAACATACTTGTTGTGATAGGGTGCGTTGTCAATAACTAGAACAGAATCACTGGGTATATTTGGGATTAATTGGTTAACCAGCCATTTCTCATAGTTATCGTTATTCATTTCATTGTGATAGTCACCTGTAGTGTCCGTGGATTTATACGTTAAAAAAGCACCGGGTACAAAGCCTTTTTCATTTCCCGCATGAACTATTATCAAACGTTGACCTTTTGAAATTGGCTTTTTTACTCCTTTTTTCTTATCGTCACTCCAAGATTTCCCTTTAGTGTGGGATGCATGTATATATGACTCATCCATGTAGACGATATTTTTTCCTGTTTCGCGAAATTTGCGTATTTTATCAAGGTATTCCATTCGTTTGAGACTAACGTCGTGCTTTTCCATTAGAATTTTTCGATTATCTTCCATTTTAGTGAACTGAAATCCCATGTCATGAAGTATTTTTCTCAACGTTTTTTCAGACCCATTGTAATTAATAGCTTCAGATAACTTAGCTTTTAATGATTTTATTGTTGGCAGTTCATTAAATCGTAAGTGAAAATCATACACCATTCTTCGAACAACATCGTAATCAAAATCGTCCATATCCAAACGAAATTGCTTTTTTGGTCTCCCTTTTTTTGGAGTGCTGAACTTAATTTCAGTCGAATGTGTTTCAGTACTGACTTCGTTTAATATATTGTTCAAAGTTCTTCTTGAAATTCCAGTGGCATTTGCAACTCGCTCTTGAATCTTCTTAAAATAACAACTTACATTTTCATCTACTTTTTTTTTTAAATCTATCAGCTTCGCTTACAAAGTATTTATAAACATTGTAGATAATTTCACGTGACTGACCTCGTAAAGGTTTCCCTCTTTTTCCGAAAGATGCCATATTACAACTTTAAATTATTTAAATTTGTGGGTGTTATCAACTCTAATAATTATATATTTTTAATCGGGACGCGACTGCACTCTATCGTACTTGAACAACGACTGACTAAACGTCACATAGGTAGTGTGGGACAGAGATAACGCTTTACGAAGCCGAAATTATCCGATTGTCTCTTTCGAAAGTTCGATGTGCAATATTTATCGCCGGGTACTGTACATATGTAGATAAGGAAGTTACTGATTTTGCTCCGATTTTCAAAAATCGAATGTTTTACCAGATGTCCACGTTTTGAGGTCCTAGTTGATGTCAGTGTGTCTGTATGTATGTCTCTCTCTCTCTCTCTCTCTCTCTCTCTCTCTCTCTAAATTTATGATTATTTAATAAATTTATTATATAATATAATCTCTAAATTTTGAATAAACCCAAAAAAAAATGTTGCCCAAACAGAATTTTTTTTTTAATATAACTTCCAGATTAATGTACTGATTGAGTACAAAAACTAGTCAGCTATATTCTTTAAAAAATTACGTCTAATGTATAAATTGCATCAAATTGGTTTAGCTCTTTGGAAGTAATCATTGAAGAAAATTTTGAAAAAGTCTTTTTTCGACATAACTTCGAAATATTTCAAACAATCATTTTTTAGTATTGTACAATATTTTAGTACTAAAAAAATTACGTCGAATGCCATTCGTTAAAAATCAAAATCGAATCTTATTTTCAAAAGTTACAGCTTTTCAAATATTAAAATTACATTTATTTTAGCAAACTTAATGTTTTTGAAATAGCTTTCAGGCTAATATACTGATTGACTTCAAAATCAGCTTTTCTCCTTTAAAAACTGCGTCAAATATAGTTAATTGGATAAAAATCTGTCAATTTGTTTGGGATCTATCAATGACGAAAATGTAAAAAAAAAAGTTTTTTGACATTGCTTGGAAATTTTTTAACCTACACATTATTTAGCTAAAGCAATAGTTAAATTGAGTTGAATGCCATTTGAATTTGACCATTTGAAATTTGATCATCGTTTCCAGAATTATTAAAAATTTTTATCAAAATAGACTGCATATATGATTATTTCGTGTCTTCATTCGTACGTGTTTTGTTGCTGTTTTTTGTGACTAAGCAATTGAGAGGCATTTCAATATTTCTTAGAACTGAAAAAATCTATGCTTATAGTTTTTACTTTTTTGAGGTTAAAATACCTTTTTAGCGGGAAGTTTACAGATTTTTCACAATATGATTATTGTGAAATAGTAGAAGTGTATTAATCGATTAATATTGCATTGAGATCAATTTTCAATCTTAGCCCGAGGGTAAAAAGCTAAAAAAAGGTATATTCATGCCCGTATCTCCGAAGAGGTAGGCAAAGGTACAACGTGTGCATCCACAATTAGCCAAAGATACGTCTTAGTCCCACAGCATGATACGTGACCAGCCTATCACCAACCGGGCACTTTTCCAGTCTAGGGCAACGTTTATTTTATAAAATTGAAAAAACACATTTTTTTCTTCATGTTTCTCTGAGAGAAAAATTCAAAAAATTTATTCGCTGAGTTTCTTCCGCCAATTCTACGTGCCTGCAGTAAGTCCAATTTGCAAGTAAGCTACCATAAATAAAAATTGATTTCTATCAATATTAGGCTTCATGAGCGAAGTGGTGGCGCGAGATGGATCTTGAGTTGCTACATATTGTAGGTAAACCGTACTATATTATAGGTAGGCCAGAAAATATGATGTAAAATTGGTTAGCGTCAGGACCCCTGGACCACAAGCGATATTTGATGTTTCAATTATATTAAACTTTAGTACCTTTTTGGTACTATTTGATACCTATGGTCAAAATTTTAGTACCTCGACAACAAAAGAGAAAAGTGAAAAGAAAATGTCCAGACATTCTGACGTCGGGTTGTCTGGACCACATTGATTTCACTTGGATCAAAATGAGTAAGCAAACTAATTTCTTCGCAAAACTTTAGTATCTAAATAGTATTTGATGTATAAATAAAAAGTTATACGCGAAATTAAATTTGTAGGTAGATAAACGGTTGCCCTATCGAAAAATAAGGTAATTGACATTTTTACAAAATAGTTTGTTCTTTCGAAACTTTAACTTCGTAAGGCAAGTAACATTCTTTGATAATGGTAATCATAAGATTAAAAGGTGACGTGTATTATGACAGGGCGAAGCGGGGCGGAGCGGGCTACATGACAAGGATAATGCTTGCTTAGCCGCTCACAATACTCTATTATTTTATCGTTTTCGAACGTAACATTGTACAGAATAACTTCAATTGGCATTATTTTTTCAAATACGCTCTTGGGGAAAATTAAAGAACTTATTCCGCCATTTTGATTCGTGCTGTGTGTTATGTGTTAGTTGCAGTTTATGATACAGGTTAATTTAAAAGTGTTTTGGCGTATTAATCAACAAGTAATGTTTATTTATAAATAATATTAGTTCAAGATCTAACAGTTTAGATAATAATTTTGTCAAAAAACCGTAAATATCAATTAATAAGACATATATTTTGTTAACGGCCAACTTGATGATACCAGCGCTTTGGGTATGATGGTACCTATTTTTATTTATTTTCGTAAATTTTAGTGTTAACATCTATGATCTCAAAAAAAATCATATGATGTGAATGTGAAATATCCTAAACAATATTTTAAAAAAATTTACCTTACCAACTAAAACCCCACGGTGTTCACCTCAATATTGTTAACGGAAGGCCTTCGGGATCGGCTTGGCCATTCTACCGCTGGGCTTTCAACAGTCATCCGCAGACGCGGATCCGGCCCTTTTGTAATAACTTCATGGCGCGATGTGCCGGAATACTGCACATCACTCAGTCTCTGGGACCTGTGTGCAATGAGTGGTGGATGCCCCAACTCAACACCCGCAGATCCTCTTATGGAGCGCGGAAATTGGCTATGTACGCCCTTCTCCGCCGACCCGTCCACCGCCGCCGCATCTGGACAGCCCCTGCATCTTCCTCCTGTCTTCTCTCTGCCATCTCCTTGTGCGATATTAGCGCGGACCAACCTAGGCTAACTCATCGATTCTATGTATAATCGGTCCTGATAAGTTGTGAACTACAGAGTAGGCTACATTTTCCCTTAACGTAACCTATTAATTAACATTAAATAAATCACTTGCACTGACTGTCTGTATGTAAGGAAAAATTAGCCAAGTCAAATTTAGAGCTAGATATATATTATTCTAAGTGAAGTAAATAAATAGTGTAAATAATTGTTCGTTAAACGTACGTACACGTTAAACGTACAAACAAACGTACTATCTAATAAATTAACTGTAGTGAATTTCTCTTTTTCAGCTTGGTAAACTAAAAAGGATTTTTGTTTAAAAAGTTTTGCCGTAGGTACTTAGAATTGCATAGAAAGAAAACTAATTCAAAAATTAAAAAATTTGTGATCACTGTCATCACGACGTTTTCCACGTTACTGATTTTCAAAATCTTCAATAATTCTGATTTTTTTTCTTTTTTTTTAACACAACTGGCATAACCTTGCTATCACACACATATCCGCCGGTTTATTTGACTTGGATTTTAAATAATAGACAAACCACAAAAGACGTTCGCTAAAACTATTCATAAGCACATTATGTCAATCCGACAATGCGCTGCAACCTGGCACGTCACCAATGTGCTAAGCAAGATTTTTTGTTGTGATAAGCCCGCTCGGCCCTTTTTGTCCCGTTATAGTGCGCTTCATCCTATAATCTTAGATTACCATTTATCAAATAATATTGCCTACTTGCCTTACGAAGTTAAAGTTTCAAAAGAACAAACTATTTTGAAAAAATGTCAATTACCTTATTTTTCGATAGGGCAGCCGTTTATCTACCTACAAATTTAATTTCGCATATAACTTTTTATTTATACATCAAAACATTCTAAATAAAAAAACGTTATGAGGTACTACTTAGGTACTAAAATTTTGTGAAGAAATTAGCTTGCTTACTCGTTTTGATCCAAGTGAAATCAATGTGGGCCAGACAACCTGACATCAGAATGTCTGGACATTTTCTTTTTCATTTTTCTGTTTTTTTTGTCGAGGTACTAAAATTTTGACCGTAGGTACCAAATAGTACCAAAAAGGTACTAAAGTTTAATATAATTAAAACATCAAATATCGCTTGTGGTCCAGGGGTCCTGACGCTAACGTAAAATTGTAGTAGATAACCTTTATATTTGTTCTGTGTAGATAACATTGATAATAATAAAAGTTGTGTTTTTAATAAATCAAGAAAATTTTTAAGAATTTTTCTTGTTAAAAAAATTTAGTCTTAGAAACATGTTTTTTATTTTGGTTTTATTTTCCTGCGCCCTTCTAGACCAAAACCTGGCGACGTCTTTGATGGGAATATGAGTCGTTAAATTTCAAACATAGCCATCTCCACACATAGTCGATTTTAGGATTTTATGATATGCGAAAAGATTACAATACATAAAATATGTCTGTAAATTCAATCATATCCATATACACGCTTAAACAATATAAAACACGACGTTTATTTCTTGTTTTGTTTCAAACTTGGCCATCTCCATCTTCGAATATAAAACAAAATACGCCATGTCCATTTCGACTAATCACAGTGCAGTATTATTCAATTTGGCGCCATTTTAAATTAAATAAGTTGTCGTTTGAGTGGTTGCGACAGGTAGTTTTATATTATTTAAAATACAAAAATGGATGGTGAAATAATAAAGTTACCAGCATGAAAGGCTAAAAAGAAAGCAGTATCTCAGAAAATAATTCAATATAATAAATTGCTACAAAAACTGGAGTTATTGCAATTCAAACTTTAGGTTTGTGGCGAGATATTACAGCTATTAGCTAGGGTTATCAAATTTATAAATTTTGGACAACTGAAATAGTGTTATTTTTAGATAAAAATGACCATTTTTATTTCTAAACTAGCCTTGGCCCCCGGCTTCGTTCACGTGACACAAAACCATTGCATTCTTATGCTTAGTCAAAGGGTACCTAGCCTTTGTTACTCCGAAACAATCCAGCTTTCATAAGGAGAAAGAGTTTTACAAATTGGTTTGGTCATTACTGAGTTTATCCATTACATGGGTACAATTTTAACAACAATCGAATTCATTTTTAGAATATTAGTGTAGGTAGGTGTTGATTGTAAATAAAAAATGGGGTGATGCATGATTTTTTTTGTTTTTATTAAAAAATTACAATTTCGGTAAGGTACGAAATTATAATTTAATAAAAAAAGTACGCATGCCTGGTTGTTCTATTTGCATCAACCCTGATAACAAATATCGCAATGTCAAAATAAACTCTTCCAACTCCACATTATATCAAATCAAACATAGTCAAATCTCATAGTGTCAAATCAAACATAGCCATGTCCAAAAGTAAAACTGCTATTTAAGAAAATCTAGCATATTTATATCAATTTTTGTAACTTCAACATAAATTATTGGTTAAAATTTTATTAACCAATGCCAAAAATGTAAAAATTTACATTTGGAATCTTCGGCAGTTGATTTTGTGCATTTCTGAGATTTGAGTTATGATGGAGTTGGCCATGTTTAAAATTTAACGACTCATATAATGTTTGGGTAAAAATACGCTGGCTTTTTTTAGGTTAGAAAATTATAAATAAAGTCCGTACATTAAAAGATGTAATTCTCATAAAAATACTTTCCTAACAATATTAGTAGGTAGTATAACTTTGCGAGCCCTTACAAAGCTCTGCTTTTTGCTAGTTATCATTATATTACTTGATAATGTATTTCATAGCTCTTTGATCTCTCAAGAGTTTTGTATATGTTTCAGCAGTTTCAAGCAATTATTGACTAGTAAGTAAATATTATGCTAGTTCCCTTGTGTAGTAAGAAGACTGAACTGAATGTAAATAGATGTTCTGGTTATTCCCAACTCCATTTTGTAGACACAATAACTACTTGTCTTATAATAAGAAGGACAATTGTTTTATATGAGGTATTAGGATGCAAACAAACTACCAACAGACTCAAAGCTACTCCTGAGATTTCGATTTTCAAGAATAAATAACATAGAAAGACCTGCAATAATACTGCATTTACCCATAAATTGTAGCTTTGTGGTCTAAGCCAAATAGGCTGACCACTTGTTATTATACTGGATAATCCCATACATATCGACGCTTGATAGGTAATCCTCACTAAGCGACATTGAGTAAACTTTACAGAAGAGTGACTTCAAGGTCAAATATAAAATAAAAAATCATCTAATTTAATTGTGATTAAATTTATTACTTTTATATTTGAACTTTAAGTCACTCTCCTGTAAAGGAATATATATTCCTATGTAATATATGTAGGTATGGGATGTCCCATGCATAATTTATATATAAGTTTTATACATTTAGGTGTTTGGTATCCAATCACACAAAACGGCTCTACCGATTTAGATGACATTTTGCACACAGGTAGATAATGAGCTGGAATTGGACACAGGGTACTTTTTATCCCAGAAACATATGTTGTTCCAGTGGGATTGATCAAAAACTTATAATGCAGTGGGCTGCCAGGGTACAGCTCAACTAAAACAAAATTAAATACTGCACAGGCAGAGAAGCCAATTAAAAACAATAGTACAATTGGGAGTCACATAAATATGAATGAATGGGCTTGATTTACACCTGACTATGTCTACTTTGTGGTATTGGAGATATTCCATTGTAACAAGAAAAGTATATAAAATTAATAAGAAAATCGCCGCTGTGAACTAGTGGTCCAATGTCGGTGTTGACCACATGCGGTCACGAGTTAGATTCCCGCGTTGGACAATTAAAAAAATATGTTTTTTCCATTTTCTGATAAAACAACTTTGCCCGGGATTGGATAAGTGTCCGATTGACGACATGCCTACCACCTATTACGTTGTGGGAATAAGTATCTCCACCTATTTGTGGATAGACTGGTTGTACCTCTGCCTCCCTCTTCGTGGATAGGGGTGTGAAGATACTTTTTTTATAAGAAACATTGGCAGCCAAAATCATAAAGAATTTTAAGTTCCATAATAGTCTTTATTCACAGTTGCTTTTGACTTTGACTGACAGTTTAAATGTAATTAATATTTACTTGAAAGCATAAATTTGCTTAGTCTTAATTCCATAACAGACATGACCTCAACGATGGACTGGTGACAGTTTAAATCATTCATTCTCACGGATGCATTTTAATTTACAATATTGTATTTAAATTTAATATTTGAACTCTATATTTCAGGGTGAATGGCCATATGTTGATCCATGCACCTGGACAGACGAGGAGCTAGGTATCCCACCAGATTCAGAAGGCCCTTTGAAAAAGTAAAATATCAAAATATTGTACAATTAATTTAGTTGAGTTAAATTTTAATTTCTATTAAAGTTATTTAAAAAAGAATGTCTTACTTTATTGTTTATTAACATTTTTGTGTCCAGCCACCAGGATATATTCCCATACATATACATATTATAAATTTGAAATTTTATATGCTTGGATGTTAATCATGCAAAAACGACTGAACTATTTTGGGTGAAATTTTGCACATAGGTATACGATGTCCTGGAATAGCACATATGACAGTTTTTTGTCACGGAAAAGTAAGTAGTTCATGCGGGATTCGCCAATGACCTTAATAATGCAGTGGGCTGTAGGCTGCAGCTGTAAGTTATAAAATCAGTGTACACACATAAGAACATGGCAGGATTTTCACTTTTGTCCACATATGATACATGAGATGAGAATGCTGTACAAAACATGTAATAGTGACAGATTTTTAATCCTAGACTATACAAGCCTTGCTCAGACAGGGTATAAATCTAAAAACTTGCTTTTGGCTTTGGCCATTTATAGACAGTCTAAAACATTGGCTCGTATGCATACTAGCTATATATGTTTTTGCATTAATCCTGTGCTTAAAGAAAAATGTTGATAGCTGAATTTGAAATAGGTAGCGAGCTTGGAAAAATGTTGACAGCTGGATTAAAAATAGCGTGCTTCGAAAAATGTTGACAGTTGGATTTCAAAAAGAGAGCTTGGAAAAATATTGACAGCTGTATTTGAAACAGTTACCTTGCCTTAAAAGTATGAGTGGTTTTCAATATTTTGGTTAATGCCTAATTTGTAACTAAATGTTACGCGCCGCTGTTGTAGTCTATGACATCGAGCGCTATAAAAAAGAATACTTGTGACGGTGAGGCGACGTTAAGAAAATATTTGACGGATATATATCGGATGGTTTGTAATTAATAAATTAATGAATACAACCGAATTCTCCTTTTTGGATAGTTGGTTGAAAAACGTTGGTTTTCGCCGTGTTGGTCCCGGCCTCCTTTGTAGAATAGGCCAACTACCGTTCTGCCAGGCAGGTCGTAAAAGGCGACCTATTGGCTATCGAGTCACTACCATCGTGGCTACTAGGTGGTAGAGTTCTGCATTGTCTCGCCCGGGTCTGGTACCACCGCCTTACCTATTCCTGCCGCAATAGCGTCAGTGCTTGTTGCTGTCGTGTTCTGGTTTGGAGGGTAAGGTAGCCGGTAAACTTATGCATGTGGCATTATACCTCGCCACAAGATAGCAACGCACTATTAACATCTTTGGTGTCTATAGGCGATGGTTGACTCTTTCCATCAGGAGACCCATCTGCTTGTTTGCTATCTTATGACATAAAAAAAAAAAAAAAAAACAATTAGTCGGCTGGATTTCTTATTGTAAATTTTTACAACATGGAACAATACAATACTTTTTTTTTTCTTTTTGGCATGGGCGTTAAGCAACTGCCATGATCAAGTAAAACGAGGAAACATATTTTAGACAATAAACTAGGATTTGGAATTTGGATTAACAGGAAAATAGAGGATCAGAAAGTAATCAAAATAACATAGATACTAAAATTATAAATTATTTACAACAATAATATTTAAATAAATATATACAGAGATAATACTTAGTTATTTGTATAATATTTACAAGTGGGTTAATATTAATTTGGTATTAGATACTAAATGTATCTAACTACGCTTAAATATTAATATTATTTTCTTGAATGAATAATGAAAGAATATTATACATACAAGGGTTTAATAACAGGGTTAGAATGGATGTAGGTAAAGGAATGTCATTAGAATATAGATTGTTATATAATGATGAATGATTGTATTTAGGACAAGCAAAAATATATATGATTGAGATCTCCAATATGCCACACTCACAAACATTGCTATCTTTGATGTGTAGCTTGAAGAGGTGTTCAGGAGAATTAGTGTGACCAAGCCTCATTCTGGTGATAACAGATGTTGACAACTTATTTAATTTCACTACAGAAAACCAAGGTTTAGAAGGTATCAATGGTTGTAATTGGGAATAGGTTTTGCCTTTCACCAATGTACCACTATCCCAGACACTTTGCCATGACTGCTTAAGATGGAGTTTAGGGAGAGCAGCTAGATCATGGCAATAATTAATGTAGGGGTATAAATCACCACACTGAACTGCCTCTTTAGCACACCGATCAGCTCGCTCATTTCCAGTGATATTACAATGGCTTGGAACCCAGGCAAAGTAAATAATATGATTATATTTAAAAGTACATTTGTATAAAAGATTTCTTAAGTCTAAAATAATAGGAGGAATAAATTTGGATTTTAAAGGGAACTTTTGCAAACAATGGCCATATGTTGATCCATGCACCTGGACAGACGAGGAGCTAGGTATCCCACCAGATTCAGAAGGCCCTTTGAAAAAGTAAAATATCAAAATATTGTACAATTAATTTAGTTGAGTTAAATTTTAATTTCTATTAAAGTTATTTAAAAAAGAATGTCTTACTTTATTGTTTATTAACATTTTTGTGTCCAGCCACCAGGATATATTCCCATACATATACATATTATAAATTTGAAATTTTATATGCTTGGATGTTAATCATGCAAAAACGACTGAACTATTTTGGGTGAAATTTTGCACATAGGTATACGATGTCCTGGAATAGCACATATGACAGTTTTTTGTCACGGAAAAGTAAGTAGTTCATGCGGGATTCGCCAATGACCTTAATAATGCAGTGGGCTGTAGGCTGCAGCTGTAAGTTATAAAATCAGTGTACACACATAAGAACATGGCAGGATTTTCACTTTTGTCCACATATGATACATGAGATGAGAATGCTGTACAAAACATGTAATAGTGACAGATTTTTAATCCTAGACTATACAAGCCTTGCTCAGACAGGGTATAAATCTAAAAACTTGCTTTTGGCTTTGGCCATTTATAGACAGTCTAAAACATTGGCTCGTATGCATACTAGCTATATATGTTTTTGCATTAATCCTGTGCTTAAAGAAAAATGTTGATAGCTGAATTTGAAATAGGTAGCGAGCTTGGAAAAATGTTGACAGCTGGATTAAAAATAGCGTGCTTCGAAAAATGTTGACAGTTGGATTTCAAAAAGAGAGCTTGGAAAAATATTGACAGCTGTATTTGAAACAGTTACCTTGCCTTAAAAGTATGAGTGGTTTTCAATATTTTGGTTAATGCCTAATTTGTAACTAAATGTTACGCGCCGCTGTTGTAGTCTATGACATCGAGCGCTATAAAAAAGAATACTTGTGACGGTGAGGCGACGTTAAGAAAATATTTGACGGATATATATCGGATGGTTTGTAATTAATAAATTAATGAATACAACCGAATTCTCCTTTTTGGATAGTTGGTTGAAAAACGTTGGTTTTCGCCGTGTTGGTCCCGGCCTCCTTTGTAGAATAGGCCAACTACCGTTCTGCCAGGCAGGTCGTAAAAGGCGACCTATTGGCTATCGAGTCACTACCATCGTGGCTACTAGGTGGTAGAGTTCTGCATTGTCTCGCCCGGGTCTGGTACCACCGCCTTACCTATTCCTGCCGCAATAGCGTCAGTGCTTGTTGCTGTCGTGTTCTGGTTTGGAGGGTAAGGTAGCCGGTAAACTTATGCATGTGGCATTATACCTCGCCACAAGATAGCAACGCACTATTAACATCTTTGGTGTCTATAGGCGATGGTTGACTCTTTCCATCAGGAGACCCATCTGCTTGTTTGCTATCTTATGACATAAAAAAAAAAAAAAAAACAATTAGTCGGCTGGATTTCTTATTGTAAATTTTTACAACATGGAACAATACAATACTTTTTTTTTTCTTTTTGGCATGGGCGTTAAGCAACTGCCATGATCAAGTAAAACGAGGAAACATATTTTAGACAATAAACTAGGATTTGGAATTTGGATTAACAGGAAAATAGAGGATCAGAAAGTAATCAAAATAACATAGATACTAAAATTATAAATTATTTACAACAATAATATTTAAATAAATATATACAGAGATAATACTTAGTTATTTGTATAATATTTACAAGTGGGTTAATATTAATTTGGTATTAGATACTAAATGTATCTAACTACGCTTAAATATTAATATTATTTTCTTGAATGAATAATGAAAGAATATTATACATACAAGGGTTTAATAACAGGGTTAGAATGGATGTAGGTAAAGGAATGTCATTAGAATATAGATTGTTATATAATGATGAATGATTGTATTTAGGACAAGCAAAAATATATATGATTGAGATCTCCAATATGCCACACTCACAAACATTGCTATCTTTGATGTGTAGCTTGAAGAGGTGTTCAGGAGAATTAGTGTGACCAAGCCTCATTCTGGTGATAACAGATGTTGACAACTTATTTAATTTCACTACAGAAAACCAAGGTTTAGAAGGTATCAATGGTTGTAATTGGGAATAGGTTTTGCCTTTCACCAATGTACCACTATCCCAGACACTTTGCCATGACTGCTTAAGATGGAGTTTAGGGAGAGCAGCTAGATCATGGCAATAATTAATGTAGGGGTATAAATCACCACACTGAACTGCCTCTTTAGCACACCGATCAGCTCGCTCATTTCCAGTGATATTACAATGGCTTGGAACCCAGGCAAAGTAAATAATATGATTATATTTAAAAGTACATTTGTATAAAAGATTTCTTAAGTCTAAAATAATAGGAAGAATAAATTTGGATTTTAAAGGGAACTTTTGCAAACAATGTAGAGCACTCAGTGAATCAGTCAGAATCATACACTTGGGTAGTTTCATAATGTGTATGTATTCTACAGCTTTATAAAGTCCATAACATTCACCTGTAAATACAGATGCTTCCGGTGGAAATTTGATTTTTTGAACAATATTGTACTGTTTATGGTATACACCTATTCCAACATTACTATTATTTTTGGATGCATCAGTAAAAATCAAATGAAAATCTTGCCATTTTTCATTGATAATATTGTTAAAATATTGATTGGCATACAAAGATTGTTTATCTATACCTAAATTTACTACAACAGGCTGCAGAGTTAATGATTCATAATTGTGTTTATATAAGGGATTTATAGGGGATGTAAAAGTAAAAGGCTTAAGGCTGTGATATTTCATATAGCTGTATACAAGGGCTGGGATTGTTTTGTGTTTCCAATACTTATCTGACATTAAATCACTAAGACTAGAGAGCTTTGTAAGCAGAGGGTGATTTTGTGATTCCAAAGTGCGAAGGAAAAACCTGTCAGATAGATATTTACGTCGTAAATGTAATGGAGGTTCAGCACATTCTACTTGTAGGGCAGAAACAGGGCTGGATTTCATTGCTCCTAGAACAATTCGTAATGCTTTAATTTGAACAGAGTCAATTTTCTTTAGACCAATCTTACTACATGGTTCTAGTAAAAACATTCCATAATCCAATAAACTTCTTATTAATGCATTATACATAAGTTTTAATGTAGATGGGTGTGCACCCCACCAAACCCCAGAAACACATCTCATTAAATTGATATTACATTCACACTTTGCTGCTATATACTCACAATGATCTAGTCCTTGGAGTTTATTATCTAGTATTATACCTAAGAATTTTGTTTTCGATTTAACAGGAATTGAACTATTTTTGTAAGTAATATTTATAGGGGGTGGAAATTTTGTGCGAGAAAATAAAACTATGGAACTTTTAGAAACAGAAATATCAAGACCATTGTTATTAAGCCAAGTCTGTAGGGATAGAATAGACATGGAAAGATTATCACAAGCCATCTGTATAGATTTGTCAGTTGAGTATAAAAGGAGGTCATCAGCATACTGAAGAACATTTACATTGCTAGTTGCTACAGTTTCTATATCATATGAGTATATGTTGTAAAGGATTGGACTTAAAACAGAACCTTGTGGAAGACCTTTATATTGTTGTCTTTTTAAATTATTAGGGTCATTTGCTAAATTAATAGTTCTATTGTATACAATATTCATAATAACATTAATTAAATAAAATGGTATGTTTAATTTCACTAGCTTATTTTTCAGAATTGATAGAATTACATTATCATATGCTGAGGATATATCTAAAAAAGCTGCTAAAACAGATTTGTTATGAGTAAAAGCTAATCTAATATCAGTTATAAGTAAGCTAATATTATCTATGGTGCTCTTTCCTTTCCTAAAACCATACTGACTTTGACTTAATAAATTTCGGCTTTCAATAAACCATTCTAAGCGAAGTTTGACAATGTGCTCTAGAATTTTCAACATAACTGATGAAAGCACAATGGGTCTGTATGAAAAAGGGTCAGAAGGGTTTTTATCAGGTTTAAGGATAGGGATAACAGAATGTGACTTCCATGTCTGAGGTATATTACCTGTAGAAACAAGGGAGTTCATAACCTTTAATAAGTATGATAGAGATTTATCAGTCATGTTATTTAAAAATGAGTAGTTAATATTATCCCATCCAGGAGTAGAGTCTTTAACATTTTGAAGGATACCTTTAAGCTCAAATAACGTAAAAGGGGAAAAATTGTCTGAAGAAGAAGTAGAAGGAAGAGAAAGGATACATTCTGGTACTGTAGGTGGAGCAAGATGATCTATCAGCTGATTTATTAACAATGGACACATTTCATTATTATTAGAAACCTTATATGCAGATCTAAATTTTCTTATGTTTAACCATACACTTGAAAGTTTTGTTTGGGGTGATAAGGAAGAGCAGAATTTCTTCCAACCTTCAGCTTTTTTCTTTTTTAATAATCGGCGAGTAGTTTTTATAATATTAGTGAGAATATTAAAATTTTCTGTAGTTGTATACTGACAATAAAATTTTTCAGCAGCTTTCCTTTCCTTAATAGCGTCCGAGCACTCTTTGTCCCACCAAGGTGGCGTATTTATTTTCTTAGTTAATTGTTTTTTAATGGGAAAAGTGTTTTCAGCTGATTTTATAATTAATTGAGTAAAGGCTTCTGCACAAGAAGAGTCATTATATGAGGAAATGTTAGGCAAAACATTAACACCAACTTCCATCAAATTATTAAACTTGTGCCAATCCGGGTTATGCAAATTATATTTGAAATATGATGTAGATTTAGGTGAAGTTTTATGATATGCAGAAGGGAAATTTATTATTATGGGGAAGTGATCACATCCAAATATATTATATCCATATTTCATAATCATTATATCCAAATATATTATTATATAAATAAAGAACGGGAGTTTTTACTTGAAAGTATAGAATTTATTTAACAAAATCACCAGCACGGTTGCCGCCAAAACTTCGCCGTCAGACATGTTACTCGCACGAAAATATTGATCACACTGGTTTGTTAATTTTATTGAGTGAAGTTATTGAACGCCTAGAAACAAACGGGTATTCAATATTATTGCACAATAAAAGTATTGCGCAATATTATTGTAGGTCTGTGGGGCACCTTATATCACATATTATTTCAATTTTACAAAGACCTACAAAAAATATAGACGTAGCCAAGCGCTCGTATCGTGAGTCACGAATGTGATGACGATGCGGCAATATGAAGACGGCGACTTACTAGTTGGCCGCGAGCTAGAGAGAGTGAGAAACGTTCTTTTTGTGACAATATTTATTTTGAAATCATGCCATCCTGTGTGATAAACAAAAACAATTCATGTTTTGAAAAAAGTCTTCCGGGATCACTTTTCACAAGTAAGTATCCAAATTTCCATAAATTTAACAAAACTGAAATAATATTTGATATAATTTCCCAGAACACAAATTTGAAGCGGCATTGTGACAGTGTGGTAAGTTAACTTACGAATAAATTTCCTCAAACATTGGGGAAATGTCCCTTTTATTTAGAAAATATATGTTAATGTTAGACATATTGTTTTAATTGGATTCACCGTACTATATAAATACAAAAGTCAATGTCAAATTGTTTTATCTAAATTAACCTTTACATGCATTTTTGATAAGTCGTCAATTTTACAGCTACTGCCAGAACGTGGCCTCTCTCGTGGATCTCATTCCTAGTTTCTTAAAGTAGTGAATCTATCGGTTCTCGGGTCCCAATACAGGTCTGCTCACGGTCATCTAATATTATCACTTTTTTTATAGAAGTGGAGACAAACAAGTAGCACCTGATCTTCAGTGATCACAAGAGTTACCAGAGGACTTGCAGTTGCGTCACCAGCCTTTTGAGAACAAGTAAGCTCTTTTCTTGAAGGTCTCAAAGTCGTATCCACTTTGAAACACCCCCACCGGTAATTGATTCCACAAAAGAGTAGTGCTAGACAAAAAGTGAAGAGAAAAACGCATGGTTTTTCGAACATATACTATGTATATGTATATACTACATATATAAATATTTATAAAACATGTCTCGCCGTGTTTCAAGCTATTTCGTGATTGGTTCTTCAATTAGCGCTAGAAGATAACTTCATAAAATCATATACCATAACCAATCACGATGACGCAAATGTATCAATATTATAACATTATAAATCCTTGTTAAAAATACCCCTGTGTAACTATCAATATTATTTTTTGTAAAAAATCAAAACTTGTGAAGTTAAGAAATTTTTAAAGTTAAATTTTATTTTTCCATTTTTTTGGGTGTATTTTTTTTTAAATCATTTACTTTTTTGAATAATTAATAAAACTTTACTGTCTAACTATATCTATCCATTAAAACTACAAAAAATATGCATTTTCATTTTAAAGGTGGAAATCAGAGTGGGGCTTATTTTATTTTGTGTAGTTTTATCTATATGTGTGTGTGTATGTGTGTGTGTGAATGTGTGTGTTTATGTATTTATTCCATTTATTTTATGTTTATAGCAGTATTTTTGTTTTCTTATAGATTTAATTTTATTGCAGTTAATTCATTGTATGCCAAGTCGAAAATTATCTTTGTTTTTAATATTTCCTTGTTATGGGTTGGCTGGAAGAAATCTCTATTACTAGAGATAATCTCGCCCATTGTACTTGTTTTCTATTATTGTTGTTATGTTAGTGTTTAATGTGTACAATGAAGAAATACGAGCTTATTTATTTAATTCTTAATACATAAACACACACATTCACACACACACATACACACACACATATAGATAAAACTACACAAAATAAAATAAGCCCCACTCTGATTTCCACCTTTAAAATGAAAATGCATATTTTTTGTAGTTTTAATGGATAGATATAGTTAGACAGTAAAGTTTTATTAATTATTCAAAAAAGTAAATGATTTAAAAAAAAATACACCCAAAAAAATGGAAAAATAAAATTTAACTTTAAAAATTTCTTAACTTCACAAGTTTTGATTTTTTACAAAAAATAATATTGATAGTTACACAGGGGTATTTTTAACAAGGATTTATAATGTTATAATATTGATACATTTGCGTCATCGTGATTGGTTATGGTATATGATTTTATGAAGTTATCTTCTAGCGCTAATTGAAGAACCAATCACGAAATAGCTTGAAACACGGCGAGACATGTTTTATAAATATTTATATATGTAGTATATACATATACATAGTATATGTTCGAAAAACTATGCGTTTTTCTCTTCACTTTTTGTCTAGCACTACTCTTTTGTGGAATCAATTACCGGTGGGGGTGTTTCAAAGTGGATACGACTTTGAGACCTTCAAGAAAAGAGCTTACTTGTTCTCAAAAGGCTGGTGACGCAACTGCAAGTCCTCTGGTAACTCTTGTGATCACTGAAGATCAGGTGCTACTTGTTTGTCTCCACTTCTATAAAAAAAGTGATAATATTAGATGACCGTGAGCAGACCTGTATTGGGACCCGAGAACCGATAGATTCACTACTTTAAGAAACTAGGAATGAGATCCACGAGAGAGGCCACGTTCTGGCAGTAGCTGTAAAATTGACGACTTATCAAAAATGCATGTAAAGGTTAATTTAGATAAAACAATTTGACATTGACTTTTGTATTTATATAGTACGGTGAATCCAATTAAAACAATATGTCTAACATTAACATATATTTTCTAAATAAAAGGGACATTTCCCCAATGTTTGAGGAAATTTATTCGTAAGTTAACTTACCACACTGTCACAATGCCGCTTCAAATTTGTGTTCTGGGAAATTATATCAAATATTATTTCAGTTTTGTTAAATTTATGGAAATTTGGATACTTACTTGTGAAAAGTGATCCCGGAAGACTTTTTTCAAAACATGAATTGTTTTTGTTTATCACACAGGATGGCATGATTTCAAAATAAATATTGTCACAAAAAGAACGTTTCTCACTCTCTCTAGCTCGCGGCCAACTAGTAAGTCGCCGTCTTCATATTGCCGCATCGTCATCACATTCGTGACTCACGATACGAGCGCTTGGCTACGTCTATATTTTTTGTAGGTCTTTGTAAAATTGAAATAATATGTGATATAAGGTGCCCCACAGACCTACAATAATATTGCGCAATACTTTTATTGTGCAATAATATTGAATACCCGTTTGTTTCTAGGCGTTCAATAACTTCACTCAATAAAATTAACAAACCAGTGTGATCAATATTTTCGTGCGAGTAACATGTCTGACGGCGAAGTTTTGGCGGCAACCGTGCTGGTGATTTTGTTAAATAAATTCTATACTTTCAAGTAAAAACTCCCGTTCTTCATCTTTTATTGATGTTTTGTTTCGATCAACACTTATGTTGATTAGTGAATTGGCCTGAATTCGAATTTCGGCCAAATGTCGAATTTCGGCCGAAAGTTGCATTTCGATCGAATGTCGAAATTCGACGGAATGACGTATTTCGGACACATGTTCAATTTTGACCGAATGTCGAATTTCGGCCAGTGGTCGAAATTTTGTCCCATTCTAGTAATGAACTATTAAATTAATAAGATGAATAAAATTACCGCGAAATTACGAAAATTTCTTGCTCGCCATTTTGCTTAAATTTACGGCACAACCATACATTAAACATCGCGACTGAGCGACCGCGACCACTCCAAGCTATGAAATGAAAAATATTTTGCAATATTAAACCTACACAGAGCAAGAAGAAAATATTGTACAATAAAAATTAAACCCGCTCAAACTTTCGTTTAATCATTGTGCAATCTTCAATATTAACTCTAAACGGTCAATAATATTGTACAATACGTAATATTGCGCAATATTATTGTAGGTAGGCCGCCTGCGGCGACCCCTAGACCTACAATAATATAATAATAATAATGCCAATGTAATGCCAATCGCCATATTTAAGTGCGGCCATGCGTAGTTTGCAAATTACTACTAAGTAATTCTACTAATTTGAGAAACAGCTTTGCATTGCATAAGTAATTTCGTAACAATTAAAATGAGCACATTTTAGAATTCACTATGTTAATTACAATACATTTTATGCAATGTATTTATCGACGTATATGAATAAAAGGGATTTAACGATTACCGAACATATAAAAATCTACCATCAGATAGTTTTATTAACACTGGCAATTACAAGAAAGGGATAACGTCCGGTATTCTATATCTGAGCGTCCACTCCTGTTGTTGTCTTGCTCAGAACGTTTATCATCTCTGTTAAATAAGAAACAAATGCCAACTTTATTGGAAATGAAATAAAGTACATTTTTATTTTTCAAATATTGCTTTGTAAATTCCAGTTATCGTATATAAGTTCCTTGTTGTAGGCATTGCTTCCCATATTTTTAATCTATGTTCAACCATTGACAGTAAAATAGTTTAGTGATGTGCATATATATATCGATATTTATTACTTGTTGCAGTCTATCGAAGACATCGTGTTTAGTAGAACAAAAGGTTGGTTTTATGTTTTTTTAAGTTTACCCTCTTATACACTGGAAAAACAATAAATGCGCTAGTGGCTTATAGGTGAGTATTTATATTTGTATGAATTTAAGTATTTAGAAGAAGAATAAAAAGGTGTATTATATAAATACAAAAGTCAATGTCAAATTGTTTTATCTAAATTAACCTTTACATACATTTTTGATAAGTCGTCAATTTTACAGCTACTGCCAGAACGTGGCCTCTCTCGTGGATCTCATTCCTAGTTTCTTAAAGTAATGAATCTATCGGTTCTCGGGTCCCAATACAGGTCTGCTCACGGTCATCTAATATTATCACTTTTTTTATAGAAGTGGAGACAAACAAGTAGCACCTGATCTTCAGTGATCACAAGAGTTACCAGAGGACTTGCAGTTGCGTCACCAGCCTTTTGAGAACAAGTAAGCTCCTTTCTTGAAGGTCCCAAAGTCGTATCCACTTTGAAACACCCCCACCGGTAATTGATTCCACAAAAGAGTAGTGCTAGACAAAAAGTGAAGAGAAAAACGCATGGTTTTTCGAACAACAACGAATTTTCAGACATTGAGATGGTGAGAGTGAAACTTTAAATTTCGACGCAATGTCCAATGATAAAATTTAGTGGCAGGAATAAATCTAAACGATACCGTATTCCGACGAGTTTTTGAATGAAAGATAGTCTTAAGAGCAAACTTGCATCTCTGCGTAATTTCAAAGAGTAATTAGAAATATTCCGGCCGTCGATGTTTTGACGAATCACACTACATTTAATGCAATCAAGAACAAACTGATGCTGTGGACTATGGAGTTCCGGCACAGAGATGAGAACCATATTTCATGTGAGGTCGAATTTGTGTCTTATACAGTTGAAGGCGATGGGCTGGCACGAAGTACCGCTTCACTCGACTAAGCACATAATTTTTTTCTGAGGCTAGTTTTGCCTTTTCTTCCAAAGGACCATGGAACTAAACATTGTTCGATTATTGACTCCCAGAATTCCAATACTGGTTAAGGCTGTCAGCACAATGTCTCCAGAGTGATACTTCATTCTGTTACGACAAATGGTGTCTTTTTGGCGGTAAATGCGCAAAGCTATATCTTTTTTGGGGTTAAGTATGATTAAGGTTTTGACGACCCCACATTTCAAGACATATTTATCTGGATATTTCATTCTTGATTGGATTTATATGACTTGAGCTATCTTGTATTACTAATTTTTGCTCACTTGCGAAGAATTTTATATATACTGATTGTTGGATGACGAAGCTAAATTAATCCTCTTTGTCCTGCAATTTTGATAGTATTTTCTTCTTTTTCTTTTGCTTATTTTTCGTTTACATTGCATCCTTCAGTTATTTGCAAATTGCAATTGTTGATACCATATATACTTAGGTTGCAGTGATCACTTTAATTACTGTACCGTAAGCATCGGTAACAAAGTACACATGTTTTATTTGCTTCCATAAACGTTTTGTAGTTCACAATAGTATGTCCTGTGGTTGACGAAAATAATAGCGAATATCACAGCGAAAACTTTTTAGCTATGGGATATTTTATCTTTGTTTCTTCACCAATTTGTATTATTTTCTAAATTTCTCCGTGGTTTGATATTGAAGAGAATTCATTTTCTGTTTTTTGATTTGCAGCACGACAGAAGGGTAAATCTTGGTGATAATATTATTAAAAATAATTTAAAAGTATCGATAAGACAAAAGTAAATCACTAGTTCCTATTTTCCTTGACGTATGAATATCGTACAATTGAAAATAATTGTCGGTGGGACACTTATTTGGTTGTGTATTTTGTCATGTTATGCTCAGTAATTTAAACGGTTTGTGTAAGTTTATGAAATACTTGTGATAATGTGATTTTTATAAATATTGTGCGTTTGCAATGGAGACTAATTCAAACCAAATGGGTGAGTAATAGGTCACCATTTGTAATGCATTTTGTTTGTGTATGATTAACTGTACCTTGTGACACGAATTTGGTTGTCATACGACACCTGCTTATATTGTTGTCTTTTTAAATAAAAACCAACATATATTTGATATAAGTCACCCCTCCTTTTGTATTCAAGTTTTATTACAGTATAAAAGTTACTAACATTGTTATGAATTTTTTATTTACTGTAAAAATTATAACAACTATATGATAAACATACATAGTCCTTTCTTACGTATATATCAGAAGATTGTATGACTCATTTTTATGGTATTGTGATGTCATACAGTATCATAACATACATGTTTCCAAATGAACTAAACACATTTGTTTAGCAATTACAAGAGTTATAGTTTGTCAATTTAGTGAAATGTATTAAATTATGTGTGTCTGGTTTATTTATCTTTGTTCAGTACTGGAACATGCCTCAAATTTATTTTTTATTTATTTTATATGATAGAGAGTAATAAATTTAACTTGATCTTAAAAGTTTATCAAAATTGTATACATATGTAATTGTGTCACAGACTGTCAGATTTTACATTAAAACTTGTTAAATTCTAGCTATTATAACATACGCAATACCTAAGTGCATCCAGTACTTGTGTGCATTTAGGCATGGCCGTAGCTGGGTTAAGGGCGGGGGGGGCTTTGTGGGGCAATACCTTACCTTGAAATCTCAATGCCCTACCTTAAACATACCAAAAACTAAGATAAATTGTTATCATTAAATTGTTTGTTCATAGTTTTTAGATAAAAAAATAGCGATAAGTACTAAGGGACATCACTAACCTAGAGGTCAGTGATATACATGCTGATTGATTTGAACTGCGGCCCTACCATGAACTCTTATAGCAGGTCAGTTTCAGCCGATAATTAAACTGTCCTGCTATTTCGTACCATGAAAGCGTTATCTAACAGGCCAGTCAGTGACCACGTGACCTATGCCGGCGAGCGATCGTTTTACTATTCAAACCAACTTCTGCCCTGCGTTAGCGTACCATGAAGTGTTTTTGTCAGACCGAAATCGATATTTGAACTGCTAATGTGTCATAATATTGCCGGTCAATTGCAGGCGGAAAAAAGTAACTTTTATTGGATTGCTTTGTCTTAAATATACTGTAAACGTAGGTATTTTTTATTATTACTGCTATTCCTAGCCCTAGTCCTATTAGGAATTTATACTGTATATATTTTGACATTAACTGTGTTTTAGAAAAATATTGATATTGGTATAAAATATAGTACCTAATTAATTACTTCTATTTAAAGTTATTTATTTATTATTTAATATTTACTTACTTTTAAAGCATTTTTTATTTATTTTTAACTTTAGATAAAAAAGTATCTTCACGCCCGTATCCCCAAAGAGGTAGGCAGAGGTACAACAAGTGTACCCACGATTAGCCAAAGCCTATCGCCACCCGGGCACTTTTTCCAATCCCGGGCAACATTGCTTTTGTCAGAAAACTGAAAAACACATTTTGTTGAATTGTCCGACCCGGGAGCTCATGTGATCAACTCCGACACCAGACCACTAGACTAGACCACAGAGGAGATACACTAAATTTAGATGTGTGATGAAAATTAACGTTTTGAGTGTGCACTTTTATTGAATCCCTTTTATAAAATATCTCATAAAACTTCCAATTGTTCATTGAATATATTGATATCATACGATCGTTTTGCTTTCGACATCAATCACGTTCATTAAATCAATGTGTAATTTTAAGCTTTAAAATAGTCACAAACTATTCCAAAACTCTAATCTCAAAAAATCAAGACGTACTCAAGAAATTTAAAAACCGCGCTCATAACATAAATGTCTTTATTAAACAGTTCAAGGTCATGTGTAATATTCCCAGAGTTGCGTTCTTTAATGGATGCCGCTTAACAAATATTACGTGGTTTACTTTATGTTCCATATATTTTACGTAGACTTTAAATAACTTAAAACTCGATCTCTTTTGCCAATTTGTATTCTTAAATTCAAGATATCTAATAAAAATGCATTAATAATAATAACTTTATACTAAAATTTAAAAATCGGCAAGTTATGTGTTTTTCAACGCTAATTTGATATGTCCTGCCAGAGATAATATAACCGGCCAGAAGACGACGCATTGCAGCTCAACAAGAATTAGTTCATGGTACGATAGTAAAACCTGACAGGTTAATACTCATAGTTGAACTGCCTGGAACTTGACAAGTATTATAAGAGTTCATGGTAGGCCCTCTGAACTGAAGATCCCATGCTTCATGTACAGATTATTATATTTTTTACTCTACCTTACCCTACCTGTAATCAGTGCTGCCCTACCTCAAATTCAACTCTAGCTACAGCCCTGAATTTAGGTTTTTTTGGTATATACTTAGGTAGTATTTAGATTGTTGGATGCTGACCACTAACAGCTAACCAAAAATATTATCTGCATAATATAAACACACTTAAATACCTACAATTTTTATATCCTCAGAATATAAGTCCTCCGCAAGTATTATTCTTTGAGTTAAATCTGCTGATTGAAATGTATTGCATTACTTTGATATTATCATATAGTTATGATACTTTCCACAGTGATAGCAAGCTATATGCATATGGTTAATACCTGAATGGAATACATGCCTGACACCGAGTTCTCATTGAAAACTTGGTTTTGACTTAGTTCTTTTTTCCATGAAGCCATGTATGACTTGAGGATTTTCAGTATGATAAAGTATGATAAATAAGTATATTAGAAGCTTTAATCGCATTGGCAGTAAGCCCTAAGTTGCAAATATGTAGGGACAATGGCTTTTATATAATAACAAGTACTTCTCTTGTATACAAGTCAATATATAAAAAATATTTTATGATTATATTAATAGTGACTGTGTAATAGTGTGGTAGAGTATAACACACACATAGTACTAAATTCACTTATGTTTATTAGTACTATGTCTGTGTTATACTAATATTTGCATGTCTGAATAAAATAAATAAATTTCTTTTAGAACATTTTCCTTATGACAGTCAAATAGTTTGTAATGGCAGTCAATACTGATATGCTTGGTTTCTTATAAATAGGTATACAGACATTCTAACTAGATATTGGCTCTGTGGAGTCGTTGTATCCACAGATATTGCCTCTGTGGAGATGAGTAGGTTGGTATGTGTGTGTGGATGTTACTGTTTCATGCTGAAATGGCTGGACAGTCTAGACTTCATCTCAAGGTGCTTTTTATTCAAGACAGGTGCATTGTAGATGGATTTATAAAAATAATTAACTAAATAGTACCTACAAGACTAAAATTATTCCTAATCTGCTAAATATAATTTTGTCATCAGTATGCTATTCCAGTTTTTCTGCCTACCTCTTCAATTTGATTCCCTAATTCACAATGATATTGATCACAATTTTTTTAATGATATTGTAACTTTACGATATGTGTGCTATCACCTAATTATACTACCTTTCTTCCATAATGAGCATAATTGTGGATATATTAATAAAGCAGAGTAGGTAGGGTTGGCTTTGTAAAATGTATGTCCACTGTAACATAATTAATATGTGAAGCAAAAACTTTGTACCCCTTTTTAAGATAATTATGTGAACAGTGCAGAAACCAATTTTTTTAAATAACTAGCTATGATGCCCGGCTTTGCTCGGGAGTTGATATGAGATTACGTCGTAGTTGAAATATAACAAATGTAATTTAAGACTTTATTGAAATTGGAATTTTAAATTTCGTGCCATTACTATACATGCTGAAATTGCTCACAGCGCCTTTCGAAATGAAACCCAAGTAGTCTTTGTTCTGAATGAAGTTCAAATACTGGACAACAGATGGTGCCACTACACTTCCCAGTTGAAGGGTTGGAAAAGCCCTTATATCTTTAAAAACACACCCTTTAGGTTAAAACGGGAACTTTTTTTTTCGAGGGGGGATAAAGGACTATCACACTATATCTACTAGCTGACCCGGCAAACCGGTTCCGCCGTTTTCGAGTTTTAGCGAGACTAACAAACAGCAATTGATTTTTATATATATAGATAATGATTTGCATTAGTAATACATTAAATTTATAAAAGTAACCATTACACACTACATTCATGTGTCATACATGATAATATACACACATATTGTATATTATTTCCTTTTCATGTAAAGTCTGTTGTTAAACATAAAAGATATTTTATTGTTACGTCTGTGGTCAAATTTAGTCCACAGGGTGATTGTTAGTTGAAAAGAATGATTTCAGCTAATTAGGATAACAATGGTAGTTGTTGTAAAGAAAAAGAACAGTGGTCTTTTTAATAGATAAGGTTTCTACAACTCATTTCAACCTAAATATAGTTTTCATAGAAACAAACTAAGAGCAATTGATTGCCTTAAATAATTAACTTCATTTATGCACACAAAGCAATGTTTTAATCATTTTAGTACTCTTACATGGCCAATGATGAATTATGTCTGGATAGAATCACGACCCTAATCTGTGAAGATTTCTAGTAATCTTCATAGATTAGAATCACATGTAATCTCTAAATCTAATATAAACATAATTATAGTTCGATTTTAAGAAGTATTAGCTATTGAGATTTTGTAGTGTTAACAGCCTTAGCCATTCTGGCACATCTGGGGGGTCTTTAATATTGCACCCTTTATTACATGATAATGTACAATAAAAAAAAATGTTAAACTTTTTTGAGATTTATAACTCTAGAAGATTACACTTTTTGTTAAGTTTAAGATATCAGTAATCGCTGACTGTCTTCAGTATAATTTCTAGGTTTGGTGCCCCTGTGTAGTTTATAATCATTATTGTTTCAGTGTCTTGTGTTGCAAACTATGCATATGATGCCTCAGAGCCAGACGAGCTGACAATAAGACCGGGTGATGTTTTGCGTGATGTAGAGCGATTATCAGGGGGATGGTGGAGAGGTGAACTTAGAGGAAGGAGAGGCATGTTTCCTGATAACTTTGTTTCTCTACTTTCGGAACAGAATAATGCAAGGTACATAAAATTGTCTTATTAATTATAACTGTTTTAACATTAATTACCTATTAATAATGTATCTTCACACCCATATCCTTAAAGAGATAGACAGAGGTACAACAAGTACAACCATGAACCATAATTAGGCAAAGATACTTAGTCCTACAGTGTGATAGGTGGCAAACCTATCCCCAACTGGGCACTTATCCAATCTTGGGCAATGTTGTTTTTATCAGAGAACTGAGGCAACTCATTTTGAATTATTATTGTGTAAGAGCACTCACCCCGTGCTTGGGAAAACTGGAAAAACTTTAAAAACAACAAAGAAAAATATCGACACGCAGGGATTGAACCTGCGACCGCCTCCCTAAAGCCGGGACGCTCATCCACTTAGCTCGTGTCAACAGGTTTGATGTGGCGAAATTCTTCTTTGCTATATGATCGATTATGTTGATTGTACTGATCGCTTGGTATACATACTGTTATGAATAATCTAGAAACATGAAGAGATGGAACGCTGAAGAGATCTAGAAATAAAAGAAAGAGATAGCTACTCCTATTGATAAACAAGTAGTTGACAGTTACCTGAAGCTATGCCATAATGGACTTTATGGTATAGGGCATAAGGTAGAAAATAACGTGTACTAGGACTTGTTTGTTTTTCATAAGTTGTTTATTGTAAACAACTTATTATTGTTATTGCTTACGAGATGATTACAGAACATTCGCGATTGTTGTCCAAATTTACCTCGGGTATAAATAGAGATGTGTTGACAAATACAGGGCAGTTTTTATAAAGCATCAAGAGCAATACTTGAAGAGACCCGTGCAAAGCGAGAAGTGTTTTTTTAGTTGGTTAAATTTAGTGATAGTACAGTGAGTGACTAGTGTTAATCAGAGTATTTGAGTATTACATTGTGTTGTGTTGTTGTGTATTTGTATTATAAATACACAGATTTAATATAAGTGGCGTTTTCTTACAATTACGAACCCGAAGTACGTAACAATACGTATTACTAGTTAAATGGTTTAAATGGTTAGGTTTAATCCCCGCGTGTCGATAGTTTTCTTTGTTGTTTTTAAAGATTTTCCATTTTGAATTGCCCAACTCAGGAATCGAACATGGGAACTCAGTGGTCAACACCAACACCGAAAAACTAGACCACAGAGGTGATTACATACATATTAATATTTTTTATTAAATTTATATTTATTTAACAAGTCATATTAGTATCTATAATTAGCATGGATATATTTCCAAACAACAGTATATCTTGTTACTTTTAAAAACAAAATTAAAATAATCATAGAAAGAATAATACTTAAATCACTACTTAATATAAATCTTAAATGTGGATCCAGCATTAGGAGCATGGTGGGCAACCTTAATTAAGATATTTCGTAATAATATATATTACTTTCCAATGGGCAATGACGTACTATTTGTAACTTTACGTGAACGAGTCTGTCTCTGACTCCCACTTTGCCGATTTTTTGTAGCCATGACCCATTGACAACCTACACTAGAATAACAATGTTTGTTCTCTTGTTCCAAATTAATTCTATTAGAATTAAAACAAACTTAAAATTTCTTTAATGTACTCCTTGTAGACTATTTTCAGACTGTAAGTCTATACATCTGTTTAACTCAATGGCACACCACAATTTGTCCCCAGAAATGAGGTCTGGGATATATTGTATTCCTGGCCATGCGTCAACTTCCCGCCATCTGTTTCCACCATAAATCTATTAAGCTTTAGCAATTTTAGCCAACAGGAAGGTAAAGGCCTTAGTGTTGCCATTTTTTGACTTAAACTACTAACATTACACACTTAAAACAGATTATGAGATTCATGTTCACGTACCGAGAAAAAAATCCTAGGTACCCTATTCCTAACACATTTGATAAAATGTCTTTACGGACAACAATTCTTTCGCCACTTAATTCTTTGAAAACTAGCTATAATAATATATCTGACATTGATATATTCCAACTCCCATTTGCTCAATTTCGCAAGTTAATCCCTTTTCTGTTTGTTTATATATACATAAATATTTTCTTTTTTTTTTTCATTTGTATACAGTATTAACAATACCTATAGCTTCTTTGCGTCAATTCATTATGTGTACTTATAAATTTATATTGCTGTACAGTGTACATACCTATAATGTGTTTTTATACGGTCTTATGTTTTTAATATATTATATTTTAATAGTTAATGTATTATGAAAATGCGATGGTATGTCTTATTAATAAATAAATAAATTAAAATGAACAACAATCATTACAAACATATTGAAATATAAAAATCATTACAATTCTGTCAATAATCTGAAGCGCAGAGAAGAACATGGTGTTCTGATTGGCTAATTAAAAATCGGTATTTTATTGGGCTTGTTTACACTGGATTGTTCGGTATTAATTCTTTTGGGTTATTATGAGATCTATTAATCTGATGTGTTGACAGAACAATTGGTCTGTTATTATGTATCTAGTATGTTTACTCAATGCCATGACCACAACCTCTTGTAGGACTGGATCTCAAACTATGATTTCAGGGTTAGGATGTGTATTTAGATATGTTGCACACTAATAATTTGCAACATATGGGTTCCGTGCCTAAAGGGTGACAAACAGGATTGTCAAGAGAGTTATCCTGTCTGTGCGTATGTATGTATGTCTGTCACAGGGCTTTATCTCTTGATTGGTAATAGGTAAACAACATTGACAGAATTTATGTAAGTGTGGCCTAGTGCATAAACAATAAAACCCCCAAAAACAAAAAAGTATTGATTAGGTTTTAGTACGTAGTAGTATTGAATAAAAATTGATTATTTGTATATATATTTTTTGTGCTATTTTCGTTCACCTTACCTAGTCAAAGCCTCATTCTATTTTTAAGAAATGGATAACATGTGTCACTTCCTATGTTCATTCGACACTGGCAGAATTCAGTAATAATTTCCATTCGCACAATAGTTAAAGAACAAAAATATGGTACTCGATCTCTGCAATGAGCTGGGTTGGCTTATTTTTAACTTATTTTCAATGTGGAATCTGTGATGATATGTGGAATCTAACGCATTGGAAAACAGCCATATTATACACCTATACTCGCGACACCGTCACAGCCAACGGCGAAGTGGATTCATGTGTCAGCCGGCGGCGACATCGATCCGTCTCCCATCAACGAATCGAAATCAAGGTCTAGGACCACCCAATCTGCATAATCATGTGCTTATCCCAACGCTATTGTATGGAAGTGAGAGTTGGGTATGTCAGAAAGGGCATAAAAGTAGAATCAACGCGGTTGAGATGAGGTCGCTAAGAAAAATATGTGGTGTGACACTCGCGGACCGGGTTCGTAATGTCGAAGTGAGAGAGAGGTTAGGTTTGAAAGAAAGTGTCAGTGTAAAGATGAGAAAGGGCATGCTCCGTTGGTTCGGACATGTAGAAAGAATGGTAGATAAAAGGTTAAAAAAACAGATATACAATGCGAATGTGGAAGGATGTAGATACCGGGGAAGACCAAGACTGACATACCACGATCAGATTGATCGAGTACTGTCCGAAGGTGGTGTCAAGAGTCTTCGCAACCGGAGTGTGTGTATGAAGAGAGTGATGAATGTGGAGGAAGCGAGACAAGACTGCAAGGATCGTGATGTATGGCACTTGGTTCTCTCTGTCTACTCCGTAAGGGATCTGGCGTGAAGATATGTTGTTGGAATCTGTGGAATCATTCTCCTTTTTTCACAATTTCTGTGTCCCTGCTGGTCTTATAGGACTTCACAGCTTCAAGGGGTGTATGGGGCAAGCATAGTACTCCCAGAGTTTTAACTTGAGGTACCCTGTGCTCCTACTTTCCTAACTAGGGTGTTTCCTGTGAGACCGAACCTCGGCAAAGGGTGTAGTCATGATTTACGATGGGATGTTTTCTAGTTTTGTTTTGTGCTTCAGCTGCTCCTAGACCTTGATTTCGATTCGTCGTCGCGAGTATAGGTGTATAATATGGCTGTTTTCCAATGCGTTAGCTAGAAGCCTTGCTAGGGAGGTAGGTTAAAGATACGCTGGCATATAAGACGGGTCTTATAAACATTTTGTAAAGTGTCATGTATAGGCCGAACCTAGTGATATTTTACATTTATTTATAAGGTTGTATAACTGGCATCAGATGAGTTTGGTCTTTGCTTTCATTGCATCTATGGGCGGTTTAAATAACATTCTATTGTCAAACGTTGCCCTGAGGCACAGTGGATTTTGGGACTCGAAAAAGTGACATGGTTGAGTTTATTACAAAATCGAATAGGCCTACCTAAATGCACCCCGAAACAAGTAAATTTTTTTTCTGAAAACTTGTAGTTTTTTTATAGACGAATTTCACAAACGCTCAGTTTGACCCCGGAAAATTAAGAAAATTATATCTACAAAATGATACTGCTTAGCCAAAATCTGATGGTATAGTATCTTAGATCTAATAATCTTCTATACGTGAGCTTAAATTGGTACATCAAAATGTAATATTTTAGGAGAAAATCGAATTTCCTTGATTTTTTTTTTGTAATTTTTTTTCAAGGGTATTCTAATGTTTGGGGATTCATTACAAGCACAGATGTGTAGCTCTTTACATGTTCTACTTGCTTATTTTTTTTCGTATCCCCAAAGAGCGGTCGTTCCGAAATAATAGGTTTGCCATTTTTAATACGTTTTCCGCGCGTAGGGTTGTGACAAAAATTAAACATGGGACATCTTACTCGGTATACTTCGTTCACTTAATTGCTCTTCTTCTGCCCAAAGTTGGTTTGACTCCTATCTTCGTGGACGTTCCCAAAGAATTAGTTATAATGATTCATTCTCAGATTGGACTTACCTTAGTACTGGTGTACCGCAAGGAGGCGTCCTTTCACCCCTATTATTTTCTGTATTCATTAATAAGATAACTGAGATTATTTCATCTAACTTTCATTTATACGCAGATGACCTCCAAATTTATCGTCGCTCTTGTATCATGGATGTAGCTAACACTATAAACCTAATTAATAATGACCTTAGCAAAATTGCTGCTTGGGCCAAGGCGTTTGGCTTACAGCTGAATGCACAGAAATCCCAGGCTATAATAGTTGGTAGCCGGTATATGTGCAAAGTGCTTTCAGATTTACATATTCCACCAGTAGTTTACCTTGGGACCCCAATTCCATTTGCTTCTTCTGTTAAATATCTAGGGGTTACTATAGCTGCGGATTTATCTTGGGATTTACATATAAATCAGATCAGTAAAAGAGTACACTACGCACTTCACTCTTTAAAGCGCCTCCAAAATTTTCTACCCCTAAAAACTAAAATTTCCTTGATGCAAACGCTTATTTTACCGATAATAGATTATGCTGATTCATGTTTCTTGGATGCTACGGAAGTGCTTGTAGATAAGCTCCAAAGGCTACAAAACACCTGTATTCGTTATATATTTGGTCTTCGAAAGTTTGACCACATATCCAAGTTTAGAACCCAACTTAAGTAGCTTCCGATACGTTTGCGTAGGAACACTCATATCCTTTGCTTACTCTATAACATTTTATTTAACCCTTCTTCTCCCGCTTATCTACGTGATTCGTTTAACTATTTACACCCTCCTGATTCTACTTGTAGGACTAATGTCAGCAATCTTCTCCGTTTTTCATCTCATAATTCCAGTTTTTTCTCTAACTCTTTTACGATTCAGGCAATAAGGCTTTGGAATTCATTACCACTTCAAGTTCGCATGAGTCAATCTATAAATTCTTTTAAACACAATCTAAGGAATCATTATTTGTCAATTCCACATTAATATAATTTGTAATTTGTTTTTTTTTTTCTTATTTTTAAATGGATCTTACGAGTTCGTATTTTTTGAGCAACACGTACTCATCTCAAGAGGTTAATATCATTTAATGTTTCACAGTAGTTATATATATATTTTTTGTTTTAATTTCTAGTAGATACCTAACGCTGTAAATATAATTTAAGTGCCTGTCTTTATATTGCTGAAGTACTTTAGGTTTCATTAATAGATGTGTTTAAATATTTTTAGTATATTGTACACTTCGACTTATATTAATGGTCAAGTATTTCACTTTACCGGGTTGGCTGTAAGAAATCTCTTTTTTAGAGATAAGCTCACCTTTTGTACCTTTTTAAAAATACTGCTTGCTGTAATTTTGTGTGTTGTTCTATTGTGTACAATAAAGTATTAAATAAATAAATAAATAAATAAATAAAAATAATAGGGAATATGCATGGTAATCCAATTTAAAATAAAATGCTATCAATCGTGAAAAATACACTTGGAATTATCATATAACTACCAAAATGTTCACCGTGTCTCAATTTAACCGTGGTTGTATGCGCCATTTATGGATAGTTCATCTGCTACAACAGCCAGTACTAGCGGTGTTATAAATAAAAGTCCAAGAACGTTGAAATTTTTAAATTTGAGTGATCGGCAACAAATAAGATCAAAGCAAAAACTAGAAGAAGATTTGCAAAAAGAAACTCCAGTAAAGTTGATAAAATGCTTATACTAATACTCAGTCAAAAGCAGCTGCAAAAGACTTAGAATTTATTGTAAATCAATGCATTAAGTCACCAAATGAAACCGCAAAAATAAAAAAACCTTTTCACTAATGAGCCAAAGGTTTGTACCCCTGAAGAATCTTTAGCACTCGTCATTGACAGGAAATTCAGTAAAGAGACGTATTGCCATTTAAGAAACTTTCTTTCGAAAAAGGGCTATTCAGGATTTCCTGCATACTCAAAGGTGCAAGAGGCAAAAAATATTTTTGCCATGGGATGACACTTCCAGACAGTGCTATGTTGCTTTACTCGTAATTAAAAAAAACCGCGTCTGCTGTATATTGTTATCGCGGCAAATGTACAGTGTAGACGGCTGTACGTTTCTCTGGATTTATTTCAATGTGCCATTTCCAGAATCAGACGTGCTAGCTCGACATTCGGCTCGTGCGAAACGTCGCACGTATAGAGTAAGAAAAAATAAATAATTAATTTAATGTAATATTAGTTTAGGAGTAGGAAAAGAGAACCCTCTACACGGAACTGTAATCATCGATTCGATAGAACTCGTAGTTTCTAACACGAAAGTTAGACTAATAGAAAAATTGTTCAGTCTTTGGAATATGGAATTCTTATATAAAGGTTGAGCGATGATGAGGGACAAATGTTTGAACGTGTATTTTGTGATGATATGATTGTGCCACTGTGTAGATTTTTTTTAAATTTCTCAATTCCTAAATCCCAGGGTTTTATCAATTTTTACTTTAGTCTGAATTGAATTATAAACTTTGTCACAATATTATTGAAGTGAAAACTTTTTTAGGCGCGTTGAGCGTTTTGGTAGAGGGTAAAATCCTCGGTTCGCGTCACCGACATGCTAATGATAATAGTATATCTATAGCTATGTTTTGCATATAGTTTTAATTACTCTCAACTTAATAGTTCCGTTTTCACTTCTATCGGCAGTCCCACGACTGCTACTGTTTTTTTTCTTTCTAAGAGGTTTGGCATTTCTTTTTTTTTACCAAACATGTTCTATCATTGCACACATATATAGTTAGACAGTAGACCGCCCCCTTGGTCGAGTGGTTAGCGACCCTGACTACGCAATCGACGGGGCTCGGGTTTGATCCCCAACGGGGACAAGCATTTTTGTGATGAGCATAAATGTTTGTATTTACGGGTTTGGGTGTTTATTAAATATGTTCTATTATTTATATATGTATTTCTATGTATTAGTATCCTTGACTAACACTAATAACACAAGCAAATAATTTGCTTACTTTGGGGTTAGATCAGTAAGTCTAATTTGTCCCGTGAATATTTATTATTATTATTATTTATATATATCCCCGATATATAAATTTTGGTCAATTATAATGCAGGGTTACATTGATAAATCTTAACTAATGTTCATAACTTATAATAATCAGATACCTTTTTGATTACAATTGTAAAAATTCTTTATCTAATCAGCAAATATTGATAAAATAGTGATAATTATTCGAAGCAATTGCAGAGCCAGTAAATGATGAATGTGTCATAAAATGTATGTTGAAGTGAAATACATTTGTTGGAACAATAAATATTATTAAATGTATCAACATAAATGTAAAGTTACAGTGTATTGAAAAGTGTATATAAAATTCGGTTTTAAGGTATCCATAATACATGTATAGAAAACTGCTTTTCGTATTAAATTTTCATTTTAAATTATGTTTGTGTTTTTTAATTTTCCATAAGAATAAAAAGTCTCAAGTAAGAGACATGGTTTATACATTTTATATGTTTTGATAATTTTACATACTCCATTGTGGGCTTTACCTACAAAAGTAATGACATTTATTTATGCATATTAAATGTGCATACTGTGTATTTTTACACGAGTCAAAGTTTTTGTCTGTGAATAAATCTTTTACCAACATAAACTTTCTTACTTAAGTTTCTAAAATGTCCATAAAGAAAATATATGAGGAGTGACCTTACCATAGAATAAGGCTGTCTGTCCTCAGGCCTTAGCCTGCAAACAAATTGTAAATGGTCGCTTGTGAAAAATCCCTTAATTTTGAAAATACAGTAAACATATATAACAAAATACAATTGCATGATCGTTTTATTGTCTTGCTATGAATACTGCCTTGATGTCAAATAGTTTAAAGTTTACTTAAAAAGACTCATTGTTACTGTTAATATCTCTGATCTAACATTTATCTGGACAATTTTATTATAATGATATTATTTATTCTGAATAAATTTCCCATATTAAGTTATGTTAAATTCGTTTATTTATTTGGCATTGGACTATATTATATTTTAGTAATTTTACTAGGTGGTAGAGTTCTGCATTGTCTTGCCCGGGTTTGGTACCACCGCCTTACCTATTCCTGCCGCAATAGTGTCAATGCTCATCACTGTCGTGTTCTAGTTTCGAGGGTAAGGTAGCCGGTAAACTTATGCATGTAGCATTAGACCTCACCCAAGATAGCAATGCACCATTAACATCTTTGGTGTTTACAGGCGATAGTTGATTCTTTTCATCAGGAGACCCATCTGCTTGTTTGCTATCTTATGATATATAAAAAGGCAATAATTAAATTCCAGATTGTTGTTTTTATGTACAAGACTTTAGAGATGATTGGTATTTAAATTAAATAGGAACAATCAGCTGCCATATTTTTTTATTGTCAAGTTTACTCAGCTTTTAAAAAGGTGTGATAGACTCTTCCTAAAGTGGTTTAAGAACTCATGTAAATAGAGCATATAAATTCGGAGACCTAATAACTAGTTGTATCAATATAATTTTTGTTTTAGACCAGGTGGTTTACAAGGTAGATGTCGAGCTGTGTTCAGTTACCAGCCTGCAAATCCAGATGAACTCCCTTTATTTGTGGGAGACGTACTTGAGGTGCTTGAAGAGGTAATTATATTTTCGCCTAGCAATAGTCACGCCCCTCCTATTTTTCTATAACAAAAACTTATAATAAATAATAAACATATAATATTTATATAGATTATATCATAGATTATATGTCTGTTATTGGTTTATAGTAGAGGAGCCCAAGATGCTAAATGGGGATTTACTTGAACATCGTAGGTAGAAATTTGTAAATTAGATGAAAGGATAAATGAAAGGTTATATAATGTTTTTTATTTCATTGGTGGGGAAAAAATCTACAGATAAAATATGTAAAAATAAAACACTGACATGGGAAACACTGGAGTGCATCAAGTTAAAGTATGGTGGGTTAATTGCGTGTTCAAATTTGAAAAATCTGACGATTTGAATGTAGTGTAAGGGAGTGGGAGGGTCACAAAACCGCAAAGAAAATGTTGTCTTAAAATTGATTTTCGAGTGTGACTGAATTTTCTTTTATTTTCAAGGAAATTATGTAAAAATAACAAAAAAAAAATAATCTGACAATTTCTATAACCTGAAGGTTTTTTTTGGATTTGAAGTTGGTTTTGGAATTTTTATATTTTACTATTCTAGATGACCTGCTCTATATAAAGGGCTTATATTGAGCCTCAATAATATGCGAGGTCCCCACCAATGTTAATCTTATGCGCTTGAGTAAATACTAAAATCCTCTCGGGCTGCCCTATTATTAGTGGTAAAGCGAATTGACTATGGATCATGAGGTCTTAAATTGAAATCTGGATTGGCCATAGTTCTTTTTTGAAATAATAATCCATCCGCCTTTCTACCAGGCAGTATGGGAGGCAAATAATTGCCCAAATATATCTTAACTAGTGTTCGCGTTAGAATTCTGCAACGTCTCGTCCGGGTATCTATTGGTACTATTGCCTTGCTTATTCTTTCTGCTATAACGTCAATGCTTGTCACTGTCGTGTTCTAGTTTGAAGGGTAAGGTAGCTTACTGGCTAAATTTGTATGTGGCTTTGCCATCCCACCTCATGGATAACAAGACACCATTTACATATTTGGTGTCTATACACAATGGTTGTCTCATTCCATCAGGAGAGCCATTTGCTTGTTTCCTATTAAAATTTAAAAAAATTAAGTACTATAGTGTTCTATATATTTATTTATGGAAATATTTCATTATTTTTTGTTGAAGGTTGAAGGAAGGTAGAGAGGTTAGGTTTGAAAGAAAGTGTCGGTGTAAAGATAAGAAAGGGCATGCTCCATTGGTTCGGACATGTGGCAAGAATGGTAGATGAAAGGTTAACAAAACAGATATACAATGCGAATGTGGAAGGATGTAGGTACCGGGGAAGACCAAGACTGACATACCACGATCAGATTGATCGAGTACTGTCCGAAGGTGGTGTCAAAAGTCTTCGCAACCGGCGTGTGAGTGATGAATGTGGAGGAAGCGAGACAAGCCTGCGAGGATCGTGATGTATGGCACTCGGATCTCTCTGCCTACCCCGTAAGGGATCTGGCGTGAAGATATGTATGTATGTATTTTTTGTTGATGATGCCTTTTGGGTCGGACAGGGTTTTAGTTAGTACCAGTGTCAGCAGATGTACAATAATTATTGTTAACTGACTTAATCTTCAATCCTAAGCATACAATCTTAACGAAAACACAATAATGATTACTGAAATGTTTAAGTCTAATTTCCCATCTTACTAATAACCAAGTAAGTCCTCAAGTTTAAAAAAAATTGTTTAATAATTGCCGGAATATCGTTTAAATACACTTACTTCAGTGATTTCCTTTTAAACTAAAGCTTTCAGACGATAATTAAATTTAATTTTGAAATGTACAATAATTTTATTGAAAATACAATAATTTTACGGCCAACACTGATAAATACTGTATACTGTATCTACAGGTACATATAAATAAAATTGAAGTGTCTGTCTGTGATTTTAAAATAACTAGGTTTTTTTCAAGTGCAGTGCATTTTTACGATACTAATACCTAAACAAACATTTTTAAAATTACTTTCATTCTGTTTGTGTCGGGCGGGGTGCTCTAAATTCTTGAACGGCTGGATCGATTTTGTTTTTATCTCAATTGACCCCCTTCAAATGCCCAACCACAAGTAATTTGTATGGTAAAACAATGTTTACCGGGTCAGATATACTGATTTAAATCAAAAAGAATTATCTAGATATGGTTTCTAGCTCCCGAAAAATTCGTGAACGTAAATACAAATTTACATACATTTACAAGTACACACATATATAGATCATCAAACACAAATATTATCCAATTCCAATAATATTACAAACATACATACGTCATGTTAAACTGATGAATTATCTCAATATGGCTTCTAATTCCCGAAAAATTCATGGACATACATACAAATTTGTATACATTTACGAGTACACGTACATATATATATATATATATATATATATATATATATATATATATATATATATATATATATATATATATATATCATCGTACTCAAATATTATCCATGTTACATACATACATGTCAAACTGATAACCTTCGTTTTTTCGTCGGTTGAAAAATATATAAAATATATCAATTTATATAAGAAGATTGGAAATTAAATATAAATGTTGAGTCAGATCTACCAAAAGTTTTGAACAACTTGGAATAATAGGTTTTCCTGTTGAAATTGAACAATTTTATTTTTATGTATGAGCGAATATTCGTGATTCGTCACGTTAGATAAGATTGCTGATAAATTGGTATACAATTTTTAACGATTTGTGTCGTGGTTGTATATTTTTCGAAAAGCGGGATATTTTTACGACCCTGAAAATATATTCTTGGGAAGACCCGGACAGAGTAGTTGATATAGGGACAGCCCCGTTCAGTTTTTTTTATATCATAAGATAACAAACAAGCATTTCCCCAATTCACCTAACAAAACGTCAATAGAATTGAAGCGCTTAGGACTTTCAACACACAAACATGATACAACGTCGCGTCGTAGCACGACGCAGCATAATATGTAAAAAAATAAAAAGAAATGAAAATATTTATTTAAAATACTATTAATAAAAATGTGTAAGAGCCCTAAGCGCTTTGACTCGATTGACTTTTTGGTATGTGAATCGGGTCCCGATGGTTCTCCTGATGGAAGGAGACAACCATTGCCTATAGATACCAAAAATGTAAATGGTGCATTGCTACCCCTGTAGTAGGGGAGCCCAAGATGCTAAAATAGTACTCGAGCGTTGTAGGGGGACATATTGGATTTTCTAGATTAAATTATAGGAAAAATAAAAGGTTAAATAATGTTTTTAATTTCTATAATGGGGAAAAATCTACAGATGAAAAATAATTATAAATCAGTGACAGGGAACCATTCAAGCGCGTCAGATTAGATTAGTCGGTATGGTGGGTTAATTGCCACCTAAAATCAAGAAAACCTGACGATTTAATTGTACCCTACAGGAGTGGGAGGGTCACAAAGTTGTAAAAACGTTGTCTTGACATTCTCGAGCTCGTCTGGAGGAAATTAAGTAAGAATAACAAAAAAAAAATATGTAATCTAACAATTTTCACAAACCAAAGTTATCTTAATTTTCTTTTTTTTTTCTAAATTCTATACTTTCCATCGTCGGCACTTGGTGAAATTCCATTGTTACTAGACACTTTTACTATTCCACTTGTACTTAAATTTCACTTTTACACAATTTTTTTTTCTGCCTTAGTTACCCCTCTCTATATAAAGGGCTTATATTTGGTGGATAGCCTTAACAGAATGCGAGGTATTCTCCCTATGTTAATCTGACGCCCTTTTGTGCTCCCTTACTATTGTGGCGGGGTCTGAATGCCACATGCATAAGTTTGTCAAGTGTTACAAGCATTGAAGCTATTGCGGCTGTTACTCAGTAGTAGTGTGTGGGCAGGTAGAAGAGGGTTGGTGGCGCGGGCGGCGCGCGGGGCGCGTGGGCGTGTTTCCGTCCAACTTCGTCGTGATGCTGGACCCGCCGCCGCCGGCGCAGCCCGCGCCGCACGAGCCGGCGCCCGCTTTACCGCCCAAACCAGGTTTGTGACATCACACAGCCATATTGTTACCACTCAACCTGTTTATTACTTCATACCGCTATATTGTTACCATCCAAGCTGTTAATTACTTCACACCTCTATATTGTAACCATTCAAGCTGTTTGTGACGTCACACCGCCATATTGTTACCATTCAAGCTGTTTGTTATATTACACATAATTACTATTCAAGCTGTTTGGTACGTCACACCGCCGTATTGTCATCATTTATGCCGTTTATTATACATCACATCGCCATATTATTACCATTCAAGTTGTTTGTTACTTCAAACTTCTATATTACTACCTAAGCTGTGTTGAATCGTGCGGTTCCCGCATGTATAAACGAGCGCATACTGCGTTTAAATTATTCCATACTAGCTGCATTATGAAGCCTGCTACATTATTAAAGTTTTTGGCGAATCCCGTGGGATCATCTTGTCCGGAATAAAAAGTTGCTTATGTGCTCTTCCAGGTTATCATCTACTTGTGTGCCCAGCCAAGTCCGTTTAGTAGGTTTTGCGTGATTGTGTAACAAACATCCATCCATCCATCCAAACATCCGAATTTCGCATTTATAATATTAATTTCATATACAATGTGTAGGGGTTAAAATTGTTGTTTTTAAGATATTTTTTTTAAAAATGGGTTTTCGGGCGTTCTTTCGGTTTGGTTTTAGTTTTTTTATCTGACTTTTCTGTGTCCAATCTTCCCATATTTTTACACTAAAATTTTAATGGTTAAATTAGGACTACTGGACGATCCAAGTTAAAATAAACGCTAATTCCACTACTAAATGTAAGTTATACAGAATTAAAGGAAAATAAAGATTACAATTAAATTAACATAAAATACAACTAATAGCTTATCAGTTACGACTAGCATGTACGGGCTTAATTAATTTTGTATATACAAAAACAAGTTATCGCAGACAACAATACCGTCAAATACGTACTGCGTAGTCCATGAACCGAAAAAAAAACATCTATCTTCAAATTTTTATAGAACAAGGCTACATATACAGAGGCGGACATGGCCATAAGGGCCCTTGTGACTCTCCATAAGCCCTGGCCCCGGCTAGTAATCGCCATCTCGACTATATGGCCAGTCTGACGTTGTGAAAATGTAACTTCAAATACATTTTTTAAAAAGACAACACATTATTTTGTAATCAGACAACCTTCCTGCTTTATGTACATTATTTGCGGAGCGTTGCTCCGATGTAACGAGCCCAAATACGGCACATTTATTATAAGTGACCGAAGAGTCGGAGTGTCTGAAAACTTTTCGGATTACATTCAGACGTTAGATCCACCCTAAGAATTATACCGCTTTAATAAGCTTCTGATTAAACAACATACTCAAATCAGCCGTTTGTGAGTTATGATCAGAGGTCGGAATTAGGCACAGTTATTTATGTACTTACACTGATTTCATACAGCGAGAGAATAAACTGGATATGCCTCAAATCCCGGAATTAATTTTAAAGAGCAGAAAAAATCCTTATTATTAATTAAATAAAAAAGTAAGTTTCAATTGTGTAAAAGTAAATAACTTTTTTATTTAATTAATCATAAGGATTTTTTCTGCTTTTTAAAATTAATTCCGGGATTTGAGGCATATCCAGTTTATTCTTTCGCTGTATGAAATCAGTGTAAGGACATAAATAACTCTACCTAATTCTGACCTCTGGTTATTATATTAAATCAAGACACAGTGTTGCCAACCCGAATTTAAGAAAATTAGTAGATTATGTGCCAAATGTTGGTAAAAGTTGGTAGAATGAAATATGCAAAATTGGTAGATCTACCACCTCATTTTAGAAGATTTTTTAAGTTTAAAAATACATGAACTGTTCTTAAACTGTTAATTTTTGGAAATTATACATATATTCTTTGAAAAATTTTAAATGTTCTGCGCTAGGTTACCCGTTGTTTGCTATGAATGTCTTAGTACGCAACAACCCCCTTGGTACTTTATTTAAGCCAACCTGCAAATTCCTTGCCTTTCTTCCATAATTTGAATATTTTGGTCATAGTGGCTTTTTCTAATTTTTCGTGGCGGAGTTGCTAACCTAGAACTCTGTGCATAGCTATCGCTGCTGTTAGAATCTATTATATAAATAAATGCACGCAACATAGAACAAACAGCAATCAGCACCGTTAATAAGCAATTATGTAGTTCTAAAGATTCCCCCTCACCGGCAGCATTCGCGTGTAATGTAACATTATAGATTCGTCTTTGAGCATTACATTACAATAATACCTTCCTGACTGATGAGCATTCGTATGTAATGTAACATTATAGATTCGTCTTTTGAGCATTACATTACAATAATAACTCCCTGACTGACGAGCATTCGCGTGTAATGTAATAACGAGCATTCGCGTGTAATGTATGCATCAGTTGATTTCATAATGTCAGAAGTAGCGGTTGTTGTGCTGAGTGCGGCAATATTAATTTGACTTTGTTATTTACGTTAAAAAAAACGCAGAAGAAACGATATTGGTGTCATGAATTATTTCAAAACTGAACGGTCGGGGATAAGTGGAGCGCATTGATGTTACAAGTTGTATCATGATATTACACATATCATTACAAGGTGCGCATTGTAATGCTCGGTTTTCCTACTTCACTGATGTAAGCCGGTTTAGTATCATTACAAGGTGTGCATTGTAATGTTCGGTTCTCCTCCTTCACAAATGTAATGCTCAAATCTATAACGTTACATTAGACGCGAATGCTCCCGGTGAAGGAGCACCTTAACAACAAAACCACACAAAACAGGAGCAAAGATTCATAATTTATTCCGCAACAAACCAACCGGGAATGGTCTACAGAACAGTATAATAATGTCTATGGGCGCAAAATGGCGCGAACGTCAAACTGTTGCTGAGGTTTTTTTTTTACTTTACCTGCCTAGACACTATGTGTGTTTGACGTATCGTCGCATGGCTCACTCAACACATTGTAATGTCGCTCGTCGATATAAACATAATCCAAAGTGGTGATATGTCAAATTAATTAAAAATAGGTTTTTAGGTAGTTTTTAGGTCTAGGGTGGTAGATAGGTAGACTGAAGTGAAAATTGGTAGATCTACCAAAAAGTTGGTAGAAATGACATCACTGGCAAGACATGCGAAAAACATGCTGAACTTATTACACAAGGTGTGTTTTTGCGTTGGTTGGTTGCGTTGCGAATTGCGATCTTAAACTTAACATACACGCTTTATTGACGCAGAAATATGACAATTATGGCTGTTGTAAGTTTAAGAGTTTTTAATATTAAAAATATGTATAAAACAAAAATCTGATGATCCCTTTGATAAGCGAAACCCAACCACTTTAAAAATAAATAAATTTATTTGTATAACAGTACAAGAGATGCACCCTTTCACATTCCTTCATAAATGCATTGTAATTGTACGAAGCAGGGGCGAATCACTAGTCTCAAATATTGACATCACTAACTCTAATACTGAATAAACCCTACGAGTACGTGCGCGACTCACAGCGGAGTCATAGATATAAGTAAAAGGTAAATACGAAAGTATGTATATGCGTCCAATATATATACATACACTTAAAGGAATTTGTATGTATTCCAATCTACATGTAGTTTGTTACGTAACACTCCGCCCATGTGTTTTCCTTAGGAATCCCTCGTTTTAAAATAAATGAATCCATTTTTAAATCTCGTGTTTGATATTTTTTGCCGTTAATCGTCAAATTTAATCGCTGCTCTATCAAATATCTATATATTAATACGCGAAGGGAAAATTTTGTAACCCCTTTATAAGACAATTACGCGAACAGTGGAGTATGGGCACAGTTTAAAGTTTATATTGCCGAAGACTACAGAAGCCATATATTTTTTAATCTATACATACAATAAAATCGTAGGAATGTCATAACTGTACATTGAATATTTTTTTAAAAGAATACTTGGCGCGTGATCTACAATCCATACCGAAGCCAAAAATATAGTTTTTAGATTTTTTGTCTGTTTGTCTGTTTATCTGTTTGTCTGTTTGTCTGTATGTATGTCCGGGGTAAACTCAAAAAGTACTGCATGGATTTACTTCTTTTGTATGAATATTACTAATAGGTCGGGTCAACATATAGGCTACATATTATCACGCTATCACCTACGGGGGAGGAGCTGTGGTGCGGAGTAAACGAAGTTTGCGCGAACGAAGTCGCGGGCAACAGCTAGTAATAAAAAAGTATCTTCACGCCCGTATCCCCGAAGGGGTAGGCAGAGGTACAAGTGCACCCATGATTAGCCGAAGATACTAGGTCCCACAATGTGATAGGTGGCAAGCCTATCGCCAACCGGGTACTGTCCAACCCCGGGCAACTTTGTATTTATCAGAATACTGAAAAAACACTTTTTTTAAGTGTCCGACCCGGGAATCGAACCCGGGACCTCATGTGGTCAACGTCAACGCTGGACCACTAGACCACAGAGGCGATTTATTTTTAATAATGTTCATTAGAAATACATTAAATTTATAAAAATAAACATTACACACACTACATTCATGTGACATACATGATAAAATACACACATGTATATTGTATACTATTGTCTTGACGGCTAAAGTCAGTTGTCAAACTTAAGAGATTTTATTGTTTAGTCAATGGTTGAATTTCAGCTACAGGCGATCGCTAAGTAATTGTAATTGGCTAAAAGTATACATTATGTGTTTTATTTAAAAAATCAAGATAAAAAAGAAAAGCCGGCTTCGACGAGACACATTCTTTTGATGGATCTTCTTAGTGTGTGGTCTCATTTTTGATTCGTTAGTAGCTATAAAATTGCTGACTCTTCAAAAGTGCCTGAAAAGTTTTTTTTTTAAATTTAATTTGTATAGGTTGTGTAAGGCCACGAGTAGGCAAGGTTAGCATCTAGCGCCTAACATAGAAATTGTCTTATTATATTCTATATAATAATATTTTTAAACTAGCTGTTGCTCGCGACTTCGTCCGCGCGGACTTCGTTTACTCCGCACTGCTCCTCCCCCGTAAGTGATAGCGTGATAATATGTAGCCTATATGTTTACCTGACCTGTTAGTAATATTCATGCAAAATTTGAAGTAAATCCATGCAGTACTTTTTGAGTTTACCCCGGACATACAAACAGAGAAACAGACAAGTAGACAAAAATTCTAAAAACTATATTTTTGGCTTCAAAATCGATTGTAGATCACGCCGCAAGTATTCTTTTAAAAAATATTCAATGTACAGTTTTGACTTTCCTACGATTTTATTATATGTATCCTTCTGTAACGTTGACATGTCATGTCTGTCCGCCTTAACACCATTATAAGCACGTATATAAACCTGCGTGTTATCTATATCCGGCCACAATTAGAAATACCGACTTTATTTAACACATTAAATAAACTGTATTGAATGTAAATATCGCGGAATTTCCTGTAGACCGAAATACGGTATTAATATAATTTTTTTATTATTGTTTAAATGTCAAGCCATCAGATACATTTAAAATTCAAAGTTTCATCCTCACCATCTCGATGTCTGGAAATTCCACAACCGTGCGATTTTCGAGGCACTTTTTGCCCCGTACTACTCCCATGTGCAACTAGCTATAGGCAGAAATTTTTCTGAACTGATATGACTTAGGGACCTTCAAGAAAAGAACGTACTCATTCTCATTCATTCTTAAAAGGGCGGCAACGCAGATAAGACCTCTGGTAGTGTAGTTGTCTATGGGCGACACATTTACCATCAGGTGAGCCTCCTGTCCGTTTGCCCGCCTCTTTTTTACAAAAATGTTTATTATAGTAAATATTTATTAAGAATATGACGTAACGATATGATCTTTATGAAATGTGAATCTTATTGTAAGTTTTTTTTTAAAATTTAATTTTTATCAATATGTTGTAATCTAGTATGTATATCCATTCTTGAATGCAACCCTGTCGAATCGGAATGGAATCACAATTTGGTGACTTGCCAACTTTTACATTGTGGGACTAAGTATCTTCGGCTAATCATGGGTGCACGCCTTCCTCTTCGGGGATTCAGGCGTGAAGATACTACTTCTACTACTAAGTACTACATAAAAATTGGTTTTTGTTGTTATGAATAAAAATTGTTTCCTTTTTAAAGAGTCCTTCAAATTGTGTTACATACGATACAATTTGTGCTTGCCTCATTGATTAATTTGATTGATACATAAAGGGGTTACTGTGATTGGTCACTCATTGATATTTACAGTGATCCATAAAATTCATTTGTCGAAAATTTTTAAAGAGCTGTATAGACCGTGGTCCCACGAACAATCTTTTTTTATTAATAACAAGCTGGATTATTGTAAATAGCTTCGTTTTGATGAGACAACCATCTTTTCTATTTTCGAAAAATCTCGAATCAGGTAACTAATAAAGATATAAGTTTCATATAAAAGTTTAGAGTGTCTGTCGGACTAAGAAGTTTCCACTTTACCTGTAGGACAAAGTTGCCCTTGAATTATTACAATAAAAACTAACAAGCTGTTGTGAGAAAAGCAGGTTGTTTTTAAATTTATTAACAATTTAAAAATCTCATAGTTCAGAAAATTTAGAGTTGAGGACTCGTTATAAAAGCCCTCGAATGTGTAGGACAAAAGTTTCATCATGTTTTTCATAATATAAGCAAATGATAAAGTCAAAAAATAATTATTGTTATTAATAAATATTTTTCTTTCACCGAACCAAAATTTTTAAAACCCCAATTCGAGATTTTTCGAATACAGAAAAGATGGTTGTCTCGTCAAAACGAAGCTATTCATAAAATTCAGCTTGTTATTAATAAAAAAATGTGTAAGCGGTTGACCCCGCAGGCCACCCCTGAACCTTCCTGCTAAAGCCCGAAATAGTAAAAATTATAATTATGGATTTTTTCAGTTCAAACATTTATTTTGTTAAAAATGGCAGTATATTGATTTTTGAAAAGCTGTATATTTTGGAAACGATGATCGATTTTGACCTTTTGAATGACATTTAATTCAATTTATGAGATTTAAAATATTGCTTTAGATTAATAATTGATAGGTTGAAAAATTCTGAAACTGTGTCAAAGAATATTTTTTTAACTTCCCACCACGTTTGTAGATAAGGAAGTTACTGATTTTACCCCGATTTTCGAAAATCGAGTTTTCACCAGATGTTTTGAGGTCTTAGGAACTTTTTCCGACTATTTTCACGATGACATCAGTATGTCTGTATGTATGTATGTATGTATGTATGTATGTATGTATGTATGTATGTATGTATCTATGTATGTGTGTGTGTGTATGTGTGTATGTAAACATCTCATAACTTTTGAATGGCTGGACCGATGGCATTCGATTGGATTCCGCTCAATTTAGACTTCCTGAAAATTTGAACCGATTCGGTCCAGGAGATTTTGAGAAATTTTGAAAAAACACAAAAAATTTTTTTGACGAAACAGTATTTTTTTAGTATAACTTCCAGATTAATGTACCGAATGAGTACAAAAACTAATCAGCTCTATTCCTCAAAAACTACGGCTTATACATAAATTGCATCAAAATCGGTTTATCCGTTTGGGAGTAATCATTGACGAAATATTTTGAAAAAAGTGTTTTTTCGACATAGCTTGGAAATTTTTCAATCAATCAGCCATTGTTCAACGGCTTCGGGTTCAACGGCAAGTCACTACTTTCGATTTCGTAGTTCTGTCTAAAATATAATGACACTGTATGATGACGAAAAATTAATTTTCTCAGCCAAACAAAGTGTCACATTTGGAGGCCACCTGAAAAGCATTGAATATTTGTGTAATGGATTTACAGTGATAAATTAATATGGTCTTTTTTTTTGCATTTATGATGCAAAAAAAGTATCTTCACGATCGTAGAGGTAGTCAGATGTACAACACGTGCACCCAATATTAGCCGAAGATACTTAGTCCTTTAATGTGATAGTTGGCCAGCCTATCGCCAACCGGGCACTTTTTCAATCCCGGCAACGTTGTTTTTCTCAGAAAATTGAAAAAACACATTTTTTATTTTTCCAACCCGGGAATTGAACCCGGGACTTCGTGTGATCAACGCCGACACCGGACCACTAGACCACAGAGGCAGGGAAAAAATATGCTACTAGTATATTTTTTCTAATTGTGATTCAGGATTTTCTAGAACCTGTAAATTATAACTGGTTTTGCGTTTGCAATCTCGTTTTAATTTATTCGAGACTAGCTGTTACCCGTGGCTTCGCTTGCGTTAAAATTTATTTTAGGGAAGTGGGAGGTTAGAAAGAGACAAAAAGTAGCCTACTCTCCATCCCTTCAACTATCTCCACTTAAAAAATTCGTCGCTCCATTTTGCCGTGGAAGACTGACAAACAAACACCCATTTATAATATTAGTATGGTTATCACGTCTGGAGTGATATCATTACACATTTATTTATTTTTTAGAATTCTAATAACAGTAGTATATTACTAGAGATAAACTTCTATATTATATCCATATCCATACTAATATTATAAATGCGAAAGTAACTCTGTCTGTCTGTCTGTCTGTTACGCTTTCACGGCCAAACCACTGAACCGATTTGGATAAAATTTGGTACAAATATAGTTTGAGATCCATGAAAGGACATAGGAAAGTTCTTATCCCGGAAATCCCACGGGAACGTGAACTATGCGGGTTTTCATTTTAGAATTTTTTCCATGCGAACGAAGTCGCGGGCACAGCTAGTAATATTATAAATGCGAAAGTTTGGATGCTTGAATGGATGGATGGATGGATGTTTGTTACACAATCAGGCAAAACCTACTAAACGGACTTGGCTGGGCACACAAGTAGATGATAACCTGGAAGAGCACATAAGCTACTTTTTATCCCGGACAAGATGATCCCACGTGATTCGCCAAAAACTTTAATAATGTAGCAGGCTTCACAATGCAGCTAGTAATAGTATAATTTTTATACGGACTGTCATTGTACATTAAATTATTCTATATCTTTAACAGTAAAAGAACAGTGTCGGGTATTGTTCCCGTATGCCGCTGTGAATGACGACGAACTGTCGCTGGCCGAGGGAGATATTGTCAATATCATTTCCAAGGATGCCCCGGACCGCGGCTGGTGGAAGGGAGAACTGCACGGCAAGGTTGGATTATTTCCGGACAATTTTGTGCAGCTATTGCCTACGGGTAAGTGAAGTTTATACTAGACCGCCTCGTATAATTTATACTAGACCGCCTCGTATAGTTTATACTAGACCGCCTCGGATAATTTATACTAGACCGCCTCGTATAATTTATACTAGACCGCCTCGTATAATTTATACTAGACTGCCTCGTATAATTTATACTAGACCGCCTCGTATAATTTATACTAGACCGCCTCGTATAGTTTATACTAGATCGCCTCGTATAGTTTATACTAGACCGCCTCGTATAGTTTATACTAGACCGCCTCGTATAGTTTATATTAGACCGCCTCGTATAGTTTATACTAGACCGCCTCGTATAGTTTATACTAGACCGCCTCGTATAGTTTATACTAGACCGCCTCGTATAGTTTATACTAGACCGCCTCGTATAATTTATACTAGACCGCCTCGTATAATTTATACTAGACCGCCTCGTATAATTTATACTAGACCGCCTCGTATAATTTATACTAGACCGCCTCGGATAATTTATACTAGACCGCCTCGTATAATTTATATTAGACCGCCTCGTATAATTTATACTAGACAGCCTCGTATAATTTATACTAGACCGCCTCGTAAAATTTATACTAGACCGCCTCGTATAGTTTATACTAGATCGCTTCGTATAGTTTATACTAGACCGCCTCGTATAGTTTATACTAGACCGCCTCGTATAGTTTATACTAGACCGCCTCATATAGTTTATACTAGACCGCCTCGTATAGTTTATACTAGACCGCCTCGTATAATTTATACTAGACCGCCTCGTATAATTTATACTAGACCGCCTCGTATAATTTATACTAGACTGCCTCGTATAATTTATATTAGACCGTCCCGTTTAATTTATACTAGACCGCCTCGTTTAATTTACACTAGACCACCTTGTTGGTCGAGTGGTCAATCAACCCAAAAACTTTTTCCTGTAGAGGACCGGACCCACTTTGAAGAGTAGACCATCTGTCATTCAGGCGAACGTGTCTCTTACTTCGCGGCTTTCAGGTGGTAGAGTTCTGCAACGCAAGTAGCGTCAGTGCTTGTCAAAGGCGTGTTCCGGTTTTCAGGGTAAATTGCCGGTAAACACGGCATAACCATCTCGCCACATAGATAGCAACACATAATTATCATCTTGAAGTATATAGATAACCATCGCCTATAGACACCATAGGCGATGGTTATCTATATATTTTCATCATAGATAGCGTTCTGCTTGTTCGTTATCCTATGATATAAAAAATGTACGCCAATGTGGCACATATTTTGAAGTTAATATATTTATACCAATATAAAGAGCTAATTATACCAATATAAAATAGATTTTCCAAATGCTAATCCTTCACTTTTAGATTTAATCATCGTTTCACGTCCTGACCGCGTTAGTATCCATGGCCAACTTCCTGCTTGTTTCTCCTACCATGACCTGATTTTTCTTTCATATAAACTCAAGACCGTAAAGAAGAGAAAGATATATGTGATGCGTCGCTGTTACAAGAATATTGATTTGGAATTGTTGAAAAGTGATGTCAACTCAATCGACTGGTCCTCCGTGACTGAGTGCCTAGATGTCGATGGAAAAATTGACAAATTCAACAATATCATTCTAAAACTTTTTAATAAACATGCGCCGATGAGAAGAATCAGACTAAAACACGACCCAGCTCCTTGGATTAATATTGAAATCAAAAATTTCATGAGAAAAAGAGACAAGGCCAATCAGCACTATAGAAAGTTCCCTACAGCTGAAAATCTAGCCTCTTATAAATTGTTGCGCAACCGATGTAATCAGTTGTGTCGTCGTGCTAAACGCCGTTATATTCACGATACTATTGTGACATCTGGTTCTGACTCAGGCAAGGTTTGGAACCTTTTAAGGTCCCTCGGCGTTGGCCGTGCAACTGTTTCTAGTGAATGTAATGTCGATTTAAATGACCTCAATGCTCACTTTTCTACGCCGCCGGTAATTCTGGACAACATTTCTAAGACATCTACTATCGCTAGCTTAGCCTCCAGGGCGCTTCCGCTTTGCCCAGAATTTAGTTTTAAACCAATCAACGAATTAGATGTCAAAAAGCATGTGCTTTCTATTTCTTCTGCGGCTATTGGTAGTGACGGTGTGTGCTCGCGTATGGTCCTTCATATTCTTCCAGAACTTCTTCCGATTCTTACACATATTTATAATTTTTCCTTTACATCGAGTTCCTTTCCGACAGCCTGGAAAATGGCTTATATTATCCCACTTTCAAAAATTCCTAATGCCTCTTCTCCTACGCATTTTCGTCCTATTTCAATTCTACCATATCTCTCCAAGGTATTAGAACACATAGCTCACTCTCAGCTGAATGATTTTCTCAGAAGAAATTCTCTTATTCACCCTCACCAGTCAGGCTTTCGGCCGGGACATAGCACCGTCGCTGCTTTAATCCGAGTAACTGACGACATCCGTCAGGCCATTGATGACAAAAAGCTTACTATTCTTGTTCTTCTGGATTTTAGCAGTGCCTTTAATTCAGTAGACCTTGATGTGTTACTAAGAGTACTTGCTTCCCTTAATATTTCTACATCAGCTCTCGACTGGTTTAGATCTTATCTTCAAGGTCGATCGCAAAGTGTAATATCTGGTGAACTTAAATCTGACTGGATCGATTTATATGCCGGTGTGCCGCAAGGTGGAGTCCTTTCTCCAATTTTATTTTCATCATTTATTAACACTATTACTTCTATAATTAAATCAAATTTTCATCTTTATGCTGACGATCTCCAGCTCTATCGTCACTTTAGTATCGGAAATATAGCAGAAGCTGTCAGGGAAATGAACGAGGATTTGAATGAAATATATAAGTGGGCTAAATCTTTTGGTCTGGTAGTTAACCCAAATAAATCTCAAGCTCTGATTCTTGGAAGCCGACCTATGAAGAAGTTGATTAACTGCAGTGACATACCAACATTAAGTTATAATAATACACATATACCTTTCTCTTCCTCTGCCTCTAATCTGGGAATAATTTTCAATTCCGACTTTTCCTGGAACTCTCATGTAGATAACTTGAGCCGTAAAGTACATCACGCATTTCATTCTCTTAAACCCCTTCAAAATTTTTTACCTATTAACACAAAAATTTTATTAATGCATACCCTCATTCTCCCTATAATAGACTATGCCGATTCTTGTTACCTTGACGCAACTGAAGACTTGGTAAACAAACACACTTTCTAGCTGAAGTCTAAATTTCTCTTGTATTGTATATATATTTTTCTACTTTTTTTTTAAATCGTAAATATATGTTAGGTTTAGTTATGTAATTTGTATCTTTTTTTTTGTACACTAGGTCTACTCATTTTTTTTCTTTCATTATTTTATTCTCCTTTAACGGGTTGGCTGGAAGAAATCTCTTTAAGTAGAGATAAGCTCGCCCATTGTACTATAGTTACGTTTGTATTCTCTTATTAATGTTATTTTTTGTGTACAATAAAGTGTTAATAAGTGTTAATAATAAATAAAGAGGAAAGATTTGTTTGTAATGGATAAACTCAAAAGTATCTTTATGTCCCCGATAAGGTAGGCCAGTGCACGCACGATTAGCCGAAGATACATCCCACAATGTGATATATGGCAAGCATATCGCCAACCGGGAACTTTTCTAATCCCGGACAACGTTGTTTTTATCAGAAAACTGAAAAAAAAACATTTTTGATTTGTTCGATCCGGGAATCAACCCGGGACCTTATGCGGTCAACACCGACACTGGACCACTAGATCACACAGGCGATGAATAAACTCAAAAACTACTAAATAGATTTAAAAAATTCTTTCACCTAAGGAAAGCTACTTTATTTTGGATTAACTAAGGTTACTTTTATGCCCGATTAAGCAAAAGGTAGTAATTGCTTTTGGGTCACGCGAACGAAGTCACGAGCAACAGTTGTGTAATATAAAAAAAACGGCCTAGTGCGAGTCGAACTCGCGCACGAATGGTTCCGTACCAACAAGAATCACGTTTGTTGTATGTACTTATACTTATTTTGAAAATATTCAAGTTTCTACCTGTTATTAAGATCGAGTAAAAAAATTGATTAAAAGTTACCTTTGTTATATGGGAGCCCCTTTTAATATTTAATTTATTTTACTTATTTATTTTGAAAGGTAATACACAACTAAATATTTTGTGAAAATTTTAAGCGTCTACCTGTTATTAATATTGAGCAAAAAAATACGAAAAAAACACGTTTATTGTAAAAGGAACCCCCTTAATATTTTCATTTTTTCTATTTTTAGTATTTGTTGTTATAGCGGCAATGGAAATACATAATTTGTGAAAATTTCAGCTTTCTAGCTATCACGGTTTATGAGATACAGTCTGGTGACAGACAGACGGACAGATAGACAGCGGTGGCGTAGTAATAGGGTCCCGTTTTACCTTTTAGGTACGGAATCCTAAATATCAAAACAAAGATGTGTGTGAAGTTTGCGTGTAAATGTTTACTAAAATACACGTAATAATTATGTTAATGGTGACCGCCCACTCCGCTACGATATTCGACGTTTCGCTATTGACATTTCCTGTGAAGGTTATCTGCTTAGTCGTGATTTTGCGTAACTTACCTCATCGTGCCGTGCCTTAGTATATTTTAAGTGCTGAGTGATTGAAGTATATGGTATAAGCAACAAGTCTTCTTTATTCTAAAAATGGGTGTAGAAAGTGAGTCTGTATATTTTGCTAAAATATATAAAAATAATATTAACGGAGTCCAATTTTATCTCTAGGTATTCCCCGCGACTTCACTTGTTATACTTAAGATTTGAAAATAACTCAAGTATAGTGAGACATGAGCCTATTTCTAAACATGTTTTATGTATCGAATAAAATATCCAAATCAAAAGTATACCATTGTTATATCGACTGTTGTTATACCATTGTAAGATCGACTGAAGTGGAGCATATCTGATGCTTTCTTAGTGTTAGAGACGATAATTTTAAATCCTAGAGATCACCCTCTGGTCGAAATTCGACCATGACTCCGTTTGATCACATTACTCTCTTTTACTTAGTCGGGTAAAATGTAACATATGTTACTCGCGATAAATGATAACGTAGCTTTACGTTGGTGAAAGAATTTTTAAAATACGGCGATTAGTTTTTGTGTTTATTCATTACTGGTAGTTACTCGCGGCTTCTATCGCATGATCAAAAATCATTATTTTCCTTTCGTCAGTCGGGTAAAAAGTAGTTTGGGTTACTCCTGGATAAGACAGCTTTCTAAAGGAATTTAAAGGAAAGCTTTCTAAATAATTTTATAATCGGTCAAGTAGTTCTGTAGTTAAATCATAACAAACAAACATGAAAAATTGAATCTTTCCTGTTTGTAATATTAGTTTAGATAAACAAACAAATCTTACCTCTTTGTAATATTAGTAGACATTAGTATACAATTACACCGATTTTATCTCTTAACTAGCTGTACCCGCGACTTCGTCTTGAAAAATTTCTTAAATAGAAATAGCCTAAGTTACTCCTTATTACATCAGCTATCTGCCAGTTAAAGTCCCGTCAAAATCGGTCTAGCTGTTTCAGAGATTAGCTGGAACAAACAGACAGATGAAAAGAGTAAAAACGTTATTTTGGCATATGTACCGTGTGTACATTCATATGCATTTAGTAAAAAGCGATTATTTTTGTATTACAAAGCGATATTCCATTTTTATTTATTTGAAGTATAGATAATTGATACTGTTTATTTAGTTGCTAGGAAAGATTAATAATATAAAAATATATTATTAATAAGACTGCCGTTTTGGCTTAATTCAACAAGTTTTCTAAAATCAGGGTCACAGATTTAATTCAGTCGTGCAAACTTATTTGTTGTTTTTTTATCTCGTTTTATACGTAGACGTACCGATAGTACTAATAGAAAGTATTATTTTCATCATGCTTTTTGAACGTGTAAAGTAATAAATATCATCACGGTGATTCCAGTTTGACATAGGCTGAGTAAATACAACGGTTAGGTTCGCCTAGATCCAAGAGTGGTGATCCTCTTCACCGCATTTGCTATTTTTTGACAACTATCGCTTGTTTTTGATAACCGAAACCGACGCCTTAACGTGCTATCCGAGAAGTGGGAATGTTAACGCATCATCAGTAGGCTCCAAGTGGGTCATGCTAATGTAAAATGTTACATTTAAACTTGACCTAGAAATGGTCGATTTACCTATTCCTGCTATAATAGCGTCACTGCTTCTGACGCTGTCGTGTTTCGGTTTGGAGGGTAATAGCCGAGCCACACTGTTGGAAATAAGCTTCCAACACGGGTGACCTTGGTGGAAGGCTTGTGGAGTTCAGATGATTTTTTGTTGTAAACAAGTGTTTACACTGTTGTAAACCACCCATGTGGAGGGCTTGTTTCCAACAGTGTGGCTCGGTTTTAAGGTAAACGGTTTATGCATGTGACATTTAGACCCCGCCATAAGGATAGAAACACACGTGGCGATGGTTGTCTCTTTCCATCAGGAGGGCCATCTGCTTGTTTGCTATCTTATGAAAAAATCTAGAAATCGTACCTGGGATAGTTCAAATAAGGTCAATGAACGTAAAGATTTAAAAAAATATATTAGTAGTCCATAAACGGAAGCTGCAATGTATTATCTCGTCCGGGACATCCCTGTTTTGAACGATGTAGGTATTTCATTGTGTTACTAGTAGTTGCGAAACAATCGTGTATTATATTTGACTTGTCAGAAGTGCCATCTAAATGTGAAAATCGAAGGTTACGACATTTGTTACGGTCTGTGGTATTCTGTAAACATGTATAATTTTTAAATCGAAAGTGATCGGCTGCATTTTTTTGTTTGGCCCGTTTATCCTCTCTTGACAAACGATTGTGTGAACATTGGTGTTTTTATTTCGGTGTTTGGAATTTTTTCATAAATAGCGATCGTTCTCTGGGCGAAATTCGATCATAACTCCAAGACTCTTATCTCTTAAGTTTGACAACAAGCGAAATAGAATAGATGTGAGTGTATATTATGATTTGTGTCATATGAAAGATTTTTTAATGATAATAGTAAAAATGTATACAATGTAAAATATATTTTGTATAATAATTTTAAATTATCATTGTTAAAAAAAATTGCAACAAGAAAAGTGCTTACTAATTTTGTATTATCCACTTTCCGTCTTTCTAAAACCATATTGATTTTGATTCTATCAGGCCTGTTTTTTTGTGTTATAGCTAACTAATCACAAATTTACTATTAGCCATCTTTGAATTTTATTTTCATATTCGGAGTGATTACTGTTTGTTGAGCGTAGTTTGGATAAATGAAGTGATTTCTAAATGTCAAGAAGGTTTAAAAATGATCCTGATTAGTTTTGTTATATTTGTGGTGACATTACCTTCAAAACTCAGCAAAGAAATTTGACGCCCTTAATAGTTAAGTTACATAAACAGTATTTTGGTTTTGCCTTCGGACAGCAAAACAAAGTGTGTGTTTCACACATCTGCTGTGTTACCTGTGTATCGGATGGGCAAAAATCTCGATCTATGCTTTTTACAATTTCTGTGATGTAGACGGAACCAACGAACCACTCACCCGATTGTTATTTTTGTCTCACTGGTAAAAATTTCCTGAACTGAGTGATGCAAAAATTAAAAATGACATATTTTTGGGTCTTAAAATAAGGCAATTAATGAAAGATGAAATATTTAAAGGAAAGGTTAGTGATTTGGAAAATTTCCTCATAAAAGTTACTTTCAATTTCCTCGGAAATCACTGATCGAGTAACTATAGACGTTGTGGCGCGGAGCCGTTACGTACGTATAAAACTTTAAGCTGTAATAGGCTTAGGCACCACAAAAAATGTTTAAAAAATCAGTGACATGGAAACACTGAAACGCGTCAGATTAAGATGTGGTGGGTTGTTAGATAAAATTTAAAAAATCTGAAGATTCAAGTGTAGCGTAAGGGAGTGGGAGGGTCACAAATTTGCAAAGAAAACGTTGTCTAGACATTCTCAAGCGCGTCTAAATTTTCTTTTATTATGGAGGAAATTATGTAAGAATTTATGTAAAAATTTATTAAATAAAAAAATATAATTTGACAATTTCCACTAGCCGAAGTTATCTTAATTTTGTGCGTTCCTCCTAAGTTAATCTGACACGCTCGAGTAAATACCAAAATCCTCTCTTGGGATCCCCTACTATAATATGTAAAATTGATAATATAATTGCATTGGAAATAAATAACTTCATTCTGATGATAAAACTGAAATATTAAAAAATCTAATTACAAAAAAAAACTATTCCTATCTTGAACAGTCTGATTTTATTTCTATTATTATTATTTAACATATCAAGACAAAAAAAAAATATGTTATATACACGTATTTTTTTGTTGACCAGTGTTATATTTGATATATTATTTTTGTTTATTTATTCATATTGTTTAGTGAAAAAAAATTACAATGTTACAATAAAATGGAGGTATCCATTGCAATTTTTTTTCTCCATAAACAGTGTGTCAATAAGGGATAGGGAAAATATTAGGTTTATAAGATTACTGTAAATAAAAAGAATAATGAATTTGCATTGTAAGAATAATGTATTTAAATTGTATGAGAAAAAAATCATTCATTCTTTTTAGGTTAAGTTACTCCTAATAATTAAAATATTACCATATCCTGACAAATAAATAATTCTTATTCTAAGTATGTGAGAGTAGTGTGTGTATTGTTTGTTTTTATTAATTTTATGTGTTTCTCATATTATATAAAAATATTAGCTGTCTTCTCTCATTCGTGAAGTTTTTGCTTAACGTATTGATATATAGATATTTCAGTAGGCATTTATGTAGGTATGTATTTTTATGTATTTGTATAATTTGTTCAGTGATAAATTTTTATTATTTATTTAAATTTAAGAAACAAAACCGTCGCGCCCATATACCCGAAGTAGTAGAATAGATTAGCCAATGCTTTTTTATATCGTAAGATAGCAAACATGCCATTGAGTAGACAGACTAGACCCAATAACAGACCAATTATTCTGTCAACACAACAGACTATTAGATCTTATAAGTAATCGCAACCGAAATGCAAGAATTAGTACCGACTAATCCGGTGAGCTGTAAACAAGCGCGATAAAATATCGATTTTGAATTACCCAATCGGAATACCGTGTTCCTTTTCCTCGCGCTTCAAATTATTGACAATTAATTTGGTACAAAAAATCAAACATTATTAGTCTCGTGTATGTTGTCTGTGAAACAAGCAAATGATTTTCTCAGATGGTATTATGTATAATGGTATAACAAGTAGATAACCTATCGATAAATCAGGAAATATCCAGTCTCAAGCAATTTACGTTTTCCAGAAAAATTGTTTAAGTGGGAAATGAACTTAGATTCTCATACGCATATAGCGAAGCCGATACCGCCAGACGTTTGAAGCTACCAATTTATCATCTATACATATAATAAAATCCTAGGAAAGTCAGAACTGTACATTGAATATTTTTTTAAAAGAATACTTGAGGCGTGATCTACAATAGTTATCGAAGCCAAAAATATAGTTTTTAGAATTTTTGTCTGTTTGTCTGTATGTATGTCCGGGGTAAACTCAAAAAGTACTGCATGGATTTACTTCAAATTTTGCATGAATATTACTAACAGGTCGGGTCAACATATAGGCTACATATTATCACGCTAACACCTATGGGGGAGGAGCAGTGCGGAGTGAACGAAGTCAGCGCGGACGAAGTCGCTGGCAACAGCTAGTAAACAATAATGTTATTATTCAATTTTTTTTTGTGAACGACAAACATGTTTTTTTTCAGTTGCTCAAGAAGTGGAAGAAAAGAAACCAGAAAGGCCGTCAGGTAAAGCTACCTGCATATACCCCATACTCAATAAGTACTCGGAAAAAACTGCCTCAGTCAAAGAATTGTCGACGTCTAGAATAAGGTAATAATCTTGTTATAATTATAATAATCTTGTTTATTCTTGATAATTATAATAATTTTGTTTAGTCTTGATAATTGAATTTTATGCATATAAAATTTACTTGCTTTATAAATTTGTTATGCTTATAAATTTTTTATGCTTATAAAAAAGAATAATCACGCCGGTTCTCTTGCGCTGTACACAGAGTGACCCGAACGTCTATAGATTTTCGGCTTCACCATGATTCATCGGTTTGCCGATGGTGGATATGAGTAGTGTTCCCCATTGCAGCATATTATAATGTTACATGCTAAAATAAAAATAAAAAACCATTGATATAAAAAGGGAAGATATGTAACGCTCTAACATCGCAATTGCTAAACCTAAGCTTGGTCAGTCGAACGCAAAGTAATGCGACGAACGTAGCAGATTACGTTTCTCTCGCTTACTTTTGTATTGTACTATCTCACTCTCACAAACATAGCGAACTAAACAATAATTTAATCTTATTTTCATACAAATTTTTTTAGCTGTACTTACGAATGAAAAGTGTTATTTTTTTTCTTGAGTGATTATAACACTGGCTGAATATAAAAGAAGGTATTTTGATGCGTGTTTAATGGTAAAAACAGTCGGAAAATATAAGTGTATGATATGAGGTCCCGCGTGTGCTTGATTGTCACCAATTGTCACTGTGTCCACGGACCTAGTTTTGTAAGACCAGGCGCTGTGACTAGGTAACATATCTTACTTTTTTAGATCAATGTAAAAAAAACAATTTTTATATCATAAGACAGCAAACAAGCAGTTGGCTCTCCTCATGGAAGGAGAAAGCTGTCGCCTATAGACACCAAAGATTTTAATAGTTGGCAACATTTATATGTATGTTTATAGTGGATATTATGAATTTATAGTGGATGGTATGAATTGATTGGTATCCTCATAGAAACAATAAATTTTGTTAATTGCATTTGAAGACACAGAGGCGACATGGCCACATAAAAATCACGTGGGGACAGCCGTTGATTAGTGTAAGTGATTAGTAATCAGCGTTATTTTTTTTGTGAGTATCCATGCCCAGCGCGTACTTCCTACCTCTAACTCGCGGCTTGGCGGGCACTAAACACGTTTGGAAGTGTTTATTTAGTGATAAGTGTTTTGCATTGTTGTGTTTGTTTGTTCATGTTTCGATGCCTGAAGCTTAATGTACTAATCATGGTGGCTAAACAACTCGTACTGATTAGGAGTAATCTGCTAAACACTCGCTCTCACTCTAATTAAATGTAAACCAGACGTAATGCAAAAGAGTCAACGCTGCCCATGGACAGTTGGCCACATAAAGAGTTAAGTGCCATTCCTATGCCAGATTTCTCTCACCTTCCTCTCCTCAAAAGTCTAACATATACATATAGTTGTTGAAAGATAGTGTTGATGGAACTCTAGCTACGGCGTGCAGAGCGATGACAAAAAAAATGTTTATGTCCATCTATCAGAAGTTTTTTTTTGTAATATGTGACACTTTACTTTTTCAGCATGCATAAAGAGAACACTCTCAACAAAGAAACCACACAAAGTACAGTCACACATACAAACAAAAGTGAATCGGAGAAGATAATACAAAATGAATCGGTTGTTGATGGCACGGTGGATGGTCAAGTAAGTACTGTAGCTATCCTATTTCAATTCCTGGTAGAAATGAACATTCTGGGTTTCGAAGTTTATACGTAATTATGTTAAGAGTGTAATGCGTTAGTCTAATAAAAACCCGAAAATAATTTTTATTTTTTTTATATTATAAGATAGCTAACAAGCAGATCTGATGAAAAGAGTCAACCATCGCCTATAGACACCAAAGGTGTTAATTTTGCGTTGCTATCTTGTGGCGAGGTCTAATGCCACATGCATAAGTTTACCGGCTACCATACCCTCCAAACCGGAACACAACATTGACCAGCTCTGACGCTTTTGCGGCAGGAATAGGTAAGGTGGTGGTACCAGACCCGGGCGAAACAATTGAGAACTCTATCACCTGGTAGCCACGGCCTACGATGGTAGTGACTCGTATAGCCAATCGGTCGCCTTTTACGACCTGCCTGGCAGAGCGGCCGTTGGCCTATTCTTCAAAGGAGCCCGGGACCAACATGGGGAAACTCGGATGATTTGAATATTTTTTTCCGGATAGACCGAGAATGACGTATTATTATCAGATCATCGGACGCTGTATGAAGGGTATTTTTTTTATTTATTAAAATAGCAAACAAACATATGTAATAACGAATACGAATAAACAACGGCTATCCTGATGGAAAACGACAACCATCGCCTATTAGACACCAAATATGTTAATGGTGCGTTGCTATCCTTTTTGGGATCTTAAAAAGTTTACTGTTTACCTTAACCTCCAAACCGGAACACGGTAGTGACAAGCATTGACTCTATGCGGCAGGAATAGGTAAGGCAGTGGTACCATATCTGGGCAAGACAATGCAGAACTCTACCACCCAGTGACCACTATGGTAGTGACTCGCATAGCCAATCGTTCGCCTCTTACGAAATGCCTCGCAGAACGGCAAATGGTCTATTCTTCAAAGAGAATATGGAAAAAGAGAAAGAGAATAAAAAAACACGGGTGTGTCTAGAACTTCCCAAGCTGGTGCATTTGCAAGTTGTTCCATTGAAAGTTATAAATGTGGAGGAATCAAGGCAAATCTAGATCGTTATGTATCGCACCTGTTATCTTCCTGCCTACTCTGGAAGTGTTTAAGCATCTTGCCAGAATAGTCTAGAAATAACATCTTAGGTTATATTCTTGTTCAGGACAAGTGGCTTCTTGTCAAATTTTGGGACTTAAGCTATAATTAATCTGTTAGTTAATTTGATGAGAGGTAGTGCACTAGTTGCTTCTCGAGGACTACTCCTTTGGGGTATGGACGTGTTTTAACTATTTATATAATGCCAAAATGTAATGATGTTGCAGATAAAAAAGCCTCCAGTACCTGTAAAGAAAAGTCCTACACCGACCTCAGCTGTAGGAGGGCTCTTCAGCGGTCTTAAAAACAAAATTATATCATCATCAGATAAAACGTAAGTAATGTTAGGCCATTGTTTAATAATTAAAGTTTATGAAAGTTGTTTTCTGATATTACTATGGCTAAATCTGAAGATTTATATATCATGTTTAACAAATTTATATATCACGTACAATAAATTTATATATCACGTTTAACAAATTTATATATCATATTTAACAAATTTATATATCACGTTTAATAAATTTATATATCATGTTTAACAAATTTATATATTACGTTTAACAAATTTATATATCACTTTTAACAAATTTATATATATCACGTTTAATAAATTTATATATCATGTTTAACAAATTTATATATAACGTTTAACAAATTTGTATATCATAAACATGATATGACGTGATATATAAATTTGTTAAAAGTGATATATAAATTTGTTAAACGTGATATATAAATTTGTTAAACATGTATAAATTTGTTTAACAAATTTATATATCACGTTTAATAAATTTATATATCATATTTAACAAATTTATATATCACGTTTAACAAATTTATATATCACGTTTAACAAATTTATATATCACTTTTAACAAATTTATATATCACGTTTAACAAATTTATATATAATTTTTAACCAATATCATTTTTAGTTACCAACCCATTTTGGTCTGACCACTTTAAGAATAGACTATCTGCTATCCTGCTAGGGATTTGTAAGTGGCAAACTATTGGCCAAACCTGTCACCTACCATTGTGACTACTATGTGTACCGCCCCGTTGGTCGAGTGGTTAGCGACCCTGACTACACAATCAACGGGGCTCGGGTTCGATCCCCGACGGGGACAAGCATTTGTATGATGAGCAAAAATGTTTGTATTTCCGGGTTTGGGTGTTTATTATGTATATAAAAGTATTTATATATGTATTTCTATGTATTAGTATCGTTGACTAACAACCATAACACAAGCAAATAATTTGCTTACTTTGGCGTTAGATCAATAAGTGTAGTTTGTCCCGTGAATATTTATTATTTAATATTATTATGTGTTAGATATCTGCAACATCTCGCCTGGGTTTGGTACCACCGCTTACTTATTCTTATTGGTTATTCTTATCATCATGCACCTTTTATTAAATGCCATCGCGTTAAAATTTAAGATTTAAGACGTCTGACAATCCACAATCGTGCTAAACTCGGAGTACTGTTCCTTTGTGGAATCAATTATCACGAATCACGGATCTTTTTAAAAGACTTTTTCTTTTTTTTCACTCTGTCTCTCAAACTATCTTATCACACTCATTTAAAACTGCCATGTATGGGCCGACGTTTCCTTTTTATCTCTGATTGACTTTCAACTCGCAAACATATTTATCTTAAATTGTTGGCCGAAGTTTAGTTGACATTTCTTTCTATACGTGGTAAATTACGGATGTTGGCCTTACCTAGTTGGCCCTGCTTCACATTTTTTCCTTGAGGTCATAATATAAAGTTTATAGTGTAAATATAAATGAATATAAATAGTGTCTTTCCAAAATAGGTGTTCATATTTCAACACAGTGATCAGTAGGTGTAACCAAATATAGCCACCTGAAAAAGAACGTTGTTCAGGGAACAAAAAACTTTTTGATTTTTACGAACAAAATAATTTTTTCTCATAACGATTTACGCCTGTTTGCATAAATTAATCCACTTTGAGGTTATTCATTACTTACTACTCACGTTTGCGTTAAGAGTGGATTATTTTATGCAAAAAGGTGCAAATCGGTATGATAAAAAAATATTTGTTTGTAGAAATTAAAAGGTATTAGTCCCTTGAATCACATTATTTTTGGCTGGATATCTTTGATTAGACGTACTGAACGCTGTGTTAAAATATGTTCACATATTTTGGAAGGATCTTATATATTTACATATAATATATGTTACAGGATAGTAACTATAATTTTCATACGACTATACCTTTCTTCAATAAATACAATCAAAATGTTGAAATTTTTGAAATATGATTGGTGGAGGTAGTCATTAATATGGCTTAAATGAATTGTTAGGTTTCATTATGGTTTTTTTTTATTATAAGATAGCAAACAAGCAAATGGGTCTCCTGATGGAAAGAGTCAACCATCGCCTATAGACACCAAAGGTGTTAATGGTGCGTTGCTATCTTGTGGCGAGGTCTAATGCCACATGCAAAAGTTTACCGGCTACCTTACCCTCCGAACTGGAACACGACAGCGACAAGCACTGACGCTATTGCGGCAGGAATAGGTAAGGCGGTGGTACCTGACCCGGGCGAGACAATGCAGAACTCTACCACCTAGTAGCCACGATGGTAGTGACTCGCATAGACAATCGGTCGCCTTTTACGACCTGCCTGGCAGAACGGCAGTTGGTCTATTCTTCAAAGGAGCCCGGAACCAATACGGGGAAAAGTTAAATGTTAAGCATAAACTAGTTGTAATGTAACGTATTTCGGTATCAGCGAGAAGACATCGTCGATATCCAGCAGCGGCGGCAGCGGCAGCGGCAGCGTGAGCAGCGCGGGCAGCAGCAGCGAGTGGGACCGGCCCGACGGCGGCGCCGCCTCGCGCTCCGCGCCCGCCTCCGCTCCCGCCCCCGCCCCCGCCGCCACACCCGCCGCCACTGCCGCCGCACCCGCCAGCGCCTCTACCTTCGACCACATTGAGCGTAACTCGATACTCAATGACCCGAGGGCCGGAAGGTAATTCCCTTGTGTTATATATTACATTACTTTAAAATAGGTTATAGTAGAGGAGCCCATAGTGATAAATGGGTAGTTACTCGAACGTCGTATGGACCTATTGGATTTTGTTGATTAAATTATAGGAAAAATAAAAGGTTATATGTTTTTCATTTCAAAGGTGGAGAAAAATCTACAGATAAAAAAAATATTAAAAAAACATTGTAACATTGTAACATAGAAACACTAAATCACGCCAGATTAAGGTATGGTGGGTTATTGGCCACCTAAAGTTTAGAAAATGGGAGTGGGAGTGTCACAAAGTTGCAAGGTGAACGTTGTTTTGACATTTTCGAGCGCGTCCGAATTTTCTTTTTATTATTTCATTTTAACGAGAATCGAGTACCGAGTACTCTCCAAAAGTATCGTAGGTAACTCACCAGTCAATCTGTATAAAGGTCTTATATTTGATGGAGAGCCTCAACAGTACATGAGATACCGTTCTCTATGTTACTCTGACGCGCTCGAGTAAATGCAAAAATTTCTCTTGGGCTCCCTACTATTATAATATTATCATTAAACTTGCTTTTAAGTTCTATATATGGGTGGGTAGAGGAAAAGGGAACTTATATAGGGGGTTGAAAAAGTATCTAGCTTTATATTGAAAATAAATGTTCAACCAAAATAGTGCTGGTGTAGGTTAAATTACGATATGAACATAACTGTTACATACAGAGGGAAATGTGCTGACCATAAGTATTTAACTGTGCCTGTAATGCTTTTTTAACAATTTACTGAATACTTATTTAATAGCGCTTTTCACCATTTCCTTTTAAAAAATTCAAAAATTTTGCTTGTGCGACGAAGCACGACCACTGTTGGATGGTTTTTGATGAACACTTCTAAACTAAGTCGGTCCTCTTTAACTCTACCCTCCATAGTGATAGAACAGATTTCAAAATGTTGACTAAATTGTCCCCTTCTATTAAGCATGCGATGCTGTAAAAACTAGTATTTTTGACTAATATTTTAAATACAATAAAATAAATAACTAAAAATAGTTTTAACAATGTGAGTATTTTCTTCTTGTGACATATTTAAAGTTAATTTATTGGTAAATGATAAAATGAATATAATGTGATTCATATTTGAGTATTTTAATATTTTTATATTGCAGAGTAAAAGCACCTCGTCGTAGGCCTCCAAGTCAAGCACTTCGAGATGACACACCCCAACAAATCGGTCTTAGTAATGGACATGAAGGTGAGTTTCTATTTTGTTAACACCCCTGTATCTCCGAGGGATACATAAACTGTAAGTCCTGATTATTACAAAATAAATAAAATTTAAGATTATTAAAAATATTGTGGGTTTTTGAAATCAATTTTTCGATTTAGGGATTCGTTTGTGCTATATCAAGCTGTAAAGTGATAATTTATGTTAAAGTCAAGTGTACCCATCTCTTGCCAGCTAATTGGTTATTTCTGGATGTGTTATAAAATGGCTGTGTAAAAGGAAAACGGTCACAGCTAAGTAGAATATTCAAATTAACGAGTAATTGTCGACAAACTTACAAAATGTACTTGGAGAAGTAAAAGCTGCCATATAAGTCATTGGCGTCGAGAAGGTTAAATGTTATGTATAGGACAATAAAAAAGCCTTCTTAGTTCGCATTATTGTGATAAGAGATCCTACATTGTTGATCACGTTACCCGGTTTGTCATTTGACGAGATGAGTGATGATTTTCATCGCCGCATTTTATCGACCTGATAATGATTAATCGATTATTTCTAGCGATAATCGAGGTCGACATGCATACCTTCTCATCCGAGGTACGGGGGTAGTAAACGCACCACTCGTTAGAATCCGAGCTGTCACTGAGTTTGTGTATTTTCGAGAAAAACTTTGAAAAAATTCTAAGAAAGAAAAAACATATTTATTTGTAAGAATATGGGTTTTACTAGTTGTTAGAAATTAATTAAGTTACCAACATATTCCACCATTATACGGTGTGTAAATATATAAATATCATTATCATTATATAATATTACATTTAAAACTTTGCATAGATTTTTTAGAATTATTACCGGATCGGAACGCGGCCACACTGAGAAGATCCGGCGGAAGACACTCTGCGGGCTTGTCTTTTTTTCTCTATTTTATGCACTTATTATGAATGTACACGAATGATTTCATATCACAAAATCTATTTTTATAATTATAAGTTTCATTTTTTGTGTAATATTTTTTTTATAATTTACAAAGTTGTTTTATTTACTAAATTTTATTATATTTTTTGAGGCGAATTCAACAAACTTATATTTCTATCCATTTACTTTTGATTTTATCGGCTGAAGATTCTTTAATCAAACAACTTTTTACGAAATTTATTCATAGGCAAAGATTTAAGATTATCAGGAATATGATTGTATAATATTAGACATACAATACACATTTTTTGTAAAAATATTGAATATTTGGTAAGGCATGTATAATTTCTTACTATTTCTAAAGTATGAGTTACCAGTGAGATACGGAAATTAATCCGGGTCATTATGACCTGTGCCGAATAGGATAATTGCCGTATTCCAAGCCGGCCTCAGCTCACTGCCGCCGTTTGGAGAGACTTGCGTGGTGATCTACTACAACTAATTAAAATATCATTTAATTAGGATAACTGAAAATTTCACGACGGTGATGTCATGTTGATTTTTTTATATAGTAAAAAAAAAGAAAAAAAGTATCTTCACGCCCGTATTCTCGAAGGGGTAGGCAGAGGTACAACAAGTGCACCCATGATTAGCCGAAGATACTTGGTCTCACAAATGTGGTAGGTGGCAAGCCTATCGCCAATCGGGCACTTTCACATCCCGGGCAACTTTGTATTTATCAGAAAACTGAAAAAACATTTTTTAAGTGCCCGATCCGGGAATCGAACCCGGGTACCTCATGTGGTCGACGCCAACGCTGGACCACTAGACCACAGAGGGGGCAAAAAGCAGGAGGTGCACCTGATGATAAGTGATCACCGCCGCCCATGGACATCCGAAATACCAGAGGTCTTGCAGTTGCGTTGCCGGCCTTTTCAAAATGAGTAAGCTCTTTTCTGAAGGCCCCCAAGTCGTATCCCTTTGGAAACACCTCTGCCGGTAATTGATTCACCAACAGAGTAGTGCAAGGCAAAAAGTGTTGGGAGAAATGCACAGTTATGTATTTCCAGACATCGAGATGGTGAGGGATCTCAGAAATGTAGATTATAAGAACAGAAAAAACGAATGGACGCGTTGAACTGTAGTTTATATCACGTTAACTTAAAAGGCCCAAGAACATGTTGTTATACAAGTACTGACAACTCACATAATCTTTTTTATAGTTTTCTATCATGTCTTTGAAATTTCCAATAAGTTTCAAAGCGAAGCGACTACATAGCTTCGCTGATCTTGATTTGTGAAATTATGTAACTTTTTGTTCTTTAATTTCTTCAAAATTAAATTATTGTACAGTCTCTTGGTCTATTGATTAGCCTATTCATTTCAGATCTTAAGTTACGGGGTAATTTTTCACGTCGGATAAAACACATAATTTTTGTCAGGTATTTCGAGAAAAAACCTTAATTACAACGTTAAGTCTGGTAATGGTGTTATAAACACCCATGCTTGAGTTGAGCAATTAAAGATATCACAGGTATAAGTTATAGTCACTATAGTCGGTAAAGTGTGGCGATAAAATCAATCACTACCCACATCAAACTGAAAATCGGTGAATTATAGAAAACCGAAGCATCTATTGTCGTTCTATTCCATCTTCCTAACTACAATTTAACCAGCGTTAGGTTAAAATGTAATATTGATTTCAGTGCCCACAGAAAAGCCTGCACCAGATAAAATGGAGGAGATCAGGCCTCGAGCGCGAGAATGGGAGAAACACAAAGCACCGTGGATGGAAGAGCTGAAACTTAACCAGGCCAAGAAGACCAGCTTCGACGGCAAACGAGGCAGCACCGACAGGTAAAACAAGCTATACTAGAATACAATACGAATCAGTTAATTTTACCCTTTTACATGCTAAGTTGTTTGTCCATTCACCATTGATTCATTTTCTCATCCACGCAAGCTCTAGGTACGGTGAAGTTATCGTGCTAACTCCTAGAATATCTCTTGGCAATTATCACCTCAATGATTTGCACTGTCGCCTTTTAACAGAACTAAAAATAGAACATTGTTTTCGAGTTATCTTTGCGCGCTATTGCTTTGATAAACATTTGCTTTGATATTGCTTTGATTCGCTTTGATAAACATCTGTGTGAACGAGGACATTTTGTTAACCATAGAGTAGCAAATTGTTGGTTGGCTCGGAACTCCCTCTGAAGAAATCCTATCCGATCCTGATGATCCCATCACAATATACACTTCACAATTCACACGCACACGCCAAAGTCGCCGCCGGCGGCGTTTCGTCACATTGTTTCGGCCCGCTAACACTTGAGACTCCGGTCAAGAGCCGTTGGCGAGTCGAAATCCTGATGCCACTTACTCTCCCACCAATTATCAAGATATTGCCCTAAGCCCAGGTTCGGTCTCACAGGAGACACCCTTAGGGCTCTTAAGTCCACTTAACTTAAATTCTGCCTGAGCACTTTGCTCGCCCCAAAAGCCCGGTTTCGCAGTAGCGGTCATTTGGACCAACTGCTTAAGTTCAATTCGAAAAAAAAAAACTGAAGAAAAGACCATCTGCCGTTTTGCCAAGCAGTTTGTAAGAGGCGAAGGCTGTGCAAGTTACTACCATTGTAGCTACTAGGCGGTAGAGTTCTGCATTGTCTCGCTCGTGATCTGGTACCACCGTCTTACCTATTGCTGCGCCAATAGAATCAGTACTTGTTACTTACGTATTTCGGTTGACAGGGCTTACCGTTAGCCAGTAAATTTATGCATGTGGCATTGAAACCCCGCCACAAGGATAGCTGAACCGATTTGGCTAATTTTGGTTTTGAATTAATTGTTGAAGTCCAGGGAAGGTTTAAAAGGTGAGAAAATATAGAAAAAAAAAGAGTAATTAAAAAGGCAGAACAACGTTAAAAAGGACAACATTAAGTTATGTTTGAATTTTGTAGATGTATAGTCAGAATTGTTTTTATACCTAGCCACAAGTATACATTTTAGTAAAATACTCTTTTAATATCAAAATGTTATGCTAATAGACCTCGAAGGTTAGTCACGCACTTTATAAACAAGCACCGTTCTACGCCGTTAAATAGTTATGTTGTAAATAGTTACAAGGTTTATTTTACGACAGCAATTTTAATCTATGCTACTAGTATTAACACCCGATCAACGATCACTAGATTAAGGATTATATAATATGCATTCGAAATTTTCTTAACTCAACCTGCGATTTTATCTGCTTCCTAAATAATACATGTTGGGATTTCTGTACCGATTTTCATAAGACTAACTTTGATTATGTCTTTAGGTTCGATTTTAGTTTGAGATGCATATCCAAAGGACGAAATGCTTAAAGATTTTAGTCTTTTACTCTAATTTCAATTTTAAATTACAAAAGAAACTTGAAAGCCTGAAAAGAAGAATTATCAATTAAATTTAGGAAGCGTATACAGTGCCGCATAGCGCCCCGTTGCAGTTGGTCGTTTGGTTAGCGAATGTAATTACGAAGCGATGGGGCTTTGGGATGGGAGACAAAAATTTTGTGTGATGAGCATATATGTTTTTATTTATTTGGTTGGGTTTGGGTGGCTGGGTTTGGGGTTGGGTTTGGGTTTGGGTGTTTTTATGTATTTTACAGTATTTATATATGTATTACTATCGTTTTCTAACACCGATAACACAAGCATATAATTTGCTTAGTTTGGAGTTTGATCGATTTGTGTAATTTGTCCAGTGACATTATATTTTTAGAGTGCCGCGGCCGCTAGCGGCCGCTATACACTACCTTTGCTTTGGTTTTACATCATATTAGGAAATATGACTATGTAGTGTAGTCATACATACAGAGTTAAACATTATTTTATTTATCACACACAATCTATTTGTATTTATTGGTCATTGGTTATAAATAATTCCGTTTGCGTGCGCGCAGAAAATAAATATACAATGATAAATTATTAATTATTGATCGCAGGTTATTGGAGTGCGGCTTAGAGGAGAGAAAATCAACTCATTCGATGGAAATGTCTAAGAGCACGTCCTCCATTAGTAGTAGAATATCCGTCATTGAGAGCATGGAGTCTACCATTGAAGTAAGATACTATTTTATAATAACTAGTGCATCGTTAATAAGTCTTACTATTATTCGCATATTTTATATTAAATTGGTTTAGTCGTTTTCGAGAAAAATGGCTTAGGGGTCGTCCATAAACTACGTAACACGAATTTCATGATTTTTTGACCCCTCCTCCGTCCACTGGTCACATTTGTGAGACCCCTCTTGCCTATTTTACAATTTTACATTGGGAAAATGATTTCCTTCGATTATTTTTTATCTACAGAGGTATTATATTGTGAAAAAATGTGATGTCACAAAATTTGGGACCCCTCCCTACCCCTCGTCACACAATGTCACACTTCTTCGACCCCCTCTGTCCCCTTTAACGTGTGACGTAATTTATGAATGGCCCCTTATTTTCAAGTAGCTGTACCCATGACTGACTTATATATGTTACGTATTGACTTTGTTTACTATTTAATTTAATTATTCCTTTTTTTTTACACTGATGTAATTATTTATTTTACTTTCACTAATTTTTAAACTTTGACTTGCAGAATTGATATACCTGAATGTTTTTTTAATTATTATTGTTTTAAGTTGTGACACAGCCTCTTAATTGTTGTTTACGTTTATTTTAATTTATTACAACATTCAATTACATTCAATATAAATATACATGTACTTTTTTGTTTTCCTCATGAACGGGGAAACATTCTTAGACGTCGGTACTTTTTGCGTACTCACTTTTATTTAATATGTAAAATTATTAATTATGTTTATAAGTATTGCTAATGTAAAATCTAATTTTTGTGTACTATAAAAATTAAATGTTTTTTTATTATAAATATTACGGGTATAAGTTAACAGAATGTATGTAAGTATAATGGAATAAGGACGTATTTCATGTGTAAGTTTTACCTACGAAATAAAACTATTTCAATTTGAATTTAACTTTGTCCGCTATATAAATATTTCTAAAATAAAAGTAGCCTAAGTCACTTCTTATTCCATCACCTATCTGCCATTGAAAGTCTCGTCAAAATCGGTCCAGCTGTTTTAGAACTTAGCCGGAACAAATAGACCGACAGATAAAAAATATAAAAATATCATTTTGGTATTTGTATCCTGTGTACATTCAAATGCATCTAGTAAACAGTGGTTATTTAAAGGAGGAATGAGGAATTTCTCAGGAACTATAAGTCATATCGAGATATTTTTTTTATTTATGTTAGTTATATTCCATAGTTTATGAGATTTAAGTAAAGTTGATATTTGAAGTTATTTTAATTTCCTAAATTACCATTATATATCACCAATTTATTATACTTATAACTTATGAAAAAGAGGTTTTATCATCTATGGGTTGTTTCTTTAGTATTTTTTTGTGGAGTGATGAGTATTATACTATTATTGGCGTCACTTTTTTTGTTATTACTGACATTCGAAATTTAATGCGTATTTTAATGTTTCCAGGCAAAATCGCGCAATTTTGTGGAGTCCAAGAGGGAGTCAGTGCCTCCTGAGCTACCGACAAGCAAACCTCCTACCTTACAATCACCCACCGCAGCAGGTTTGTCACTTTTATATAGTGTGTAAAGAAAACCCTGTCCGATCCGAAAAAAGCATATAGGTTGGTTAAAGGCATTACTTAAAAAAATATTAAAATAAATTTATTTCAAAAAATAAAAAAAATATCGTTTTTTAATATTCGTATTTTTACTTATATTTCCCTAGCGTTAAGCAAATATTTTAAAAATGACAACACTTTGTCGCTGCTTGTTTCATTGTTTCGTTTTGGCGGCTTTCGCACAAACACCGCGCGAAGGCGCGGTCTTCATTTTTCGGCTTTTTATAAAGGATTTTTTTTATAGTAGAATTTACTTATTTGTAGGTGTTGTCGTACTTAATGTATGAAAATACCATTTAAATTTTTTTTTTTTTATTGGGAAAACTAATTAATTAATATCCATAAAATAATAACACATATGTAACCGTGTTATGGTACCAAATAACACCTTTAATTATTCGACAGGGTTTTCTTTACACAATGTATATTTATTTAGGGGCCATCCATAAATTACGGTATACAAATATAACCGAGAAGCAGTTTGGCAGAATAATACACTTAAATCACTTTTACACGCAGAGAGTAACGCCCTCAAGAAGCGATAGAATTACAATGACTCGAAAACATGTTATTTAACCGCCTATTTATACTGTTACGTACTTCGGGTTCGTAATTGTAAGAAAACACCACTTATATTAAATCCGTGTATTTACAATACAAATACACGCAACACAACGTAATACTCATATACTCTGATTAACACTAGTCACTCACTGTACTATCACTGAACTTAACCGACTACAATAAAACACTTCTCGCTTTGCACGGGTCGCTTCAAGTATCGCTCTCGATCGCTTTATAAAAACTGCCGTACATTCGTCAACACATCTCTATTTGTACCCAGGATAATGTTCTAAAACAATCGCGAATGTTCGTCAATCATCTCGTAAATAATAGATAATTATTGTAATCAACTTATGATAAACAAGTTATGAATCATCCATCCTAGTACACGCTACTTTCAACCTTATGTTTTATATCACAAAGTTCATTATGGTATAGCTTAGGTCAACTATTTGTTTGTCAATAGGAGTAGCTATCTCTTTCTTTTATTTCTAGATCTCTCCAGCGTTCTAACGCTACACGTTTCTAGATTATTCGTAACAATACTATAGTAAGGGATCTCAAGAGGGGATTTTGGTATTTACTCGAGCGCGTCAAATCAACATACGAGGGGGTACCTCGCATACTGTTAAGGCTCTCCACCAAATATAAGTCCTTTATATGGAGGGGGTTACTAGGTTAGAAAAAATAAAATTAAGATAACTTCGGTTTGTGGAAATTGTCAGATTATACTTTTTTCGTAATTTTTATATCATTTCTTCCATAATAAAAGAAAATTCAGACGCGATTGAGAATGTCAAGACAACATTCTCTTTACAACTGTGACCCTCCCACTCCCTTACGCTACACTTGAATCGTCAGATTTTCTAAATTTTAGCTGGCTATTAACCCACCGTACCCTAATCTAACGCGCTTCAGTGTTTCCATGTCACTGATTTTTTTAAAACTTTTTTTTATCTGTAGATTTTTCGCCACCATTGAAATGAGAAACATTACATAACCTTTTATTTTTTCTATAATTTATTCTACAAAATTCTATACATCCCTACGACGCTCGAGTAACCCATTTAGCATCTTGGGCTCCTCTACTACTATCCTTATTTATATTTGTCGATTTTTATAATGACGTCATTATCTCACAATAACAGAATGGATGGATATTTGTTACTTAATCACGCAAACCACAGAATACTTAGAGACTAACAGAAGTCAATGTCACATACAAGTAATATTCGAGCATAGCACACATAGACACCTCTCACGGACACGATATCTCGGACTGGTGGCGGACAAACTATACCGAACCATTCCGAGATATCGCGTCCGTGAGAGGTGTTTATGTGTGCGTTGCTCGAATATCACATGTATGTAGATTTACTACTGTTAGTCTCCAGTATACTGTGCGCAAACACTACTGAACGGATTTGAATGAAATTTGGCACACAGGTAGATGATGACCTGGAATAGCACATAGGCTACTTTTTATCTCGGAAAAATCAGGTGATCCCGCGGGATTCGCTGAAAACTTTTATAATGCAGCTGGCTGCACGCTGCAGCTAGCTATACTATAGAGGGTTAGTTTATTTGCTATATGTATTTATAAAAACAACGTGATAATAAGTGTATGAATTTTGACACATTCAGAGATGATAATTACGCGCAAGAACAAAAAGATAAAATTATTTTGTTTCCTTTCTTTTATTAAGATATTATTTCTATATTTATTAAGATGTAACGAATGTACAATATTAATGTAATTATTGTTGTTTTGCAGGTCGGACATTTATAACAATGCTCGACGATGTGAAAAAACCTACAGCGCCTTCACCACCGGTCCCGACTCAACCGGAGTCGCTCGACAAATCGCCCAATACTAAAAACGAAATCTTCGAGAAAATCTCGGAGAGTAGCGCTATCAGTAGATTCTCATCCAGCACGCTAGAGAAAAGTACGTCGCTATCGGAGAGAATAGAGAAACAGGAGAAATCTGAGAAGCCTAACGCGGAAAAAGGCTCTGGAACTCTGGAAAGGAGAAGCGTGTTTAAAATTGATAAGCAGGAGAGTTCCGATGTGTTAATAGCTCAACTCAATACAAGGGTAAGAAGACATAAGTATTATAAAAACATTTCTTTACTTTCCCCGTGTTGGTCCGGTTTGATCTGCTAGGCAATCCGTATAAGGCAATCGATTGGCCGAACTTGTCGCTCCGGTAGAGTTCCGCAACGTCTGGCCTGGGTTTAGCTTTTGATCGGGTATGACGCAAAACATTTCTATCCAAGCTTCCTCTTTATGGGATTCAGTATTGTTGATATGTTGCGATTAAGCAACATTCTTTGCTGCGCGGATGACAATACTGTTTATGCGTTATACTCCAGGCAGTGGAATTTATTAGGAATGCGTCAATGAATGCAGAAAAAAATTGTGTCTATATTCGAGAAACGACTTTATAGTCTCGTAATGGGGTGGACTAAATTTAGACGTCTGTAAATAATATATAAGCTAGCGGGACAAAATGGCAGAATATAAAAAAATATATACGCAAAAATAAGTGCTTATTTAATGGCAAAAACCAAAACTTAAGGGTGTACATTGCTAACTTAATTACAACTTAAACATATAATTTTCTGCCAATCTATTAGAGCATTAAATTTAAGTGTTTGGCACTAAATAAGCAGTATTTTTTAGCATTTCTTATTTTGCTTATAGACGTTAAATTTAGTTCAGTTTAAACCAAAGAAGTTTGCACGTGTAGCGCTAAAAGATCGCCTTTTGTTGTGTCTTCTTGGTTTGAAAATTATTCCCTGACAAGCCTGTCAGTGTTGTAATTCATAAAGTGGACATATCGAGACAGTTCCTTGTTCATTTGGAAGGTAAGTCCAAATTGGCTTTAAAAAGCTTGGTGTGTCCAGTATTTCATACCGGTCCGCCCACTGCAATTTTACAGGATAAACATCCATTCTATAGAAATATCGATCGGCCTGACTCTGGGCAGGGGCACCTAAGGGAAAGGGGCTGGTTCAGCTTCTTCCTTTTGATCAGTGCAGGGCTGCTTGAACTCTCGAAGACAAGAATATTTCTAATCAGCTAGATTATTTGGTGTTATGTAGAGATGTGGGCTTGCTCTGTATGTTCTGTCCTGTTTATTGTGGAAAGTGATCTAAGGTAGCAGTGTATGTAAGGTAGCAATGTAGATTGCAATGTAGGGAATAACCTACACTTAGCAATTAAATATGCTCTCCCACACGAGTAGTGCATGAGAGAACACGATGTAGTACAGTGTTTCTCAATCTGTGGTCCGCATACCCCTGGGGGTCCACGAGTTATATTCAAATCATTTCATATAGGTATTCAATCATCCGTCAAATCTTTGGATATTTGAGTTAGTAAATAAATGCCAGCAAATCTCGTAATCGCTACGCTTACTTAGCACGGCATATTTACAATTGTAGACCGATTTGAGATTACAACTAAGTGTACTAGAAAAGTCAACCCAAATATTACTTATTTCGTTACAAAAAAACAGTGCTAACCTTCATATTAATACATAATAAATTGTCCTGAACTTATTCCTGTGTTTTCATTAAGGAGGTCCTAGATATCGTGCTTGATTTTCTAGGTGTCCGCGGACTCAAAAAGGTTAAGAAACGCTGATGTAGACAACGACAGGGCCATGCCCTTGTCATAAATATTAAGAACTGCCTTTACGAATTGCAACTGTGTAATCAATTTGTAATACATAATTTTGTGTTGTTTAGAGATGTGGGCTCGCTCTGTACATTCTGTCCTATTTATCATGGGGATTGATTTGAAGCACTTTTTGGCTCAATCTATTCCACTGTGGAACCAATTGTCGGCTGGAATTTTTGTATTTGATGATCCCTAGAGGCCTTCAAGAAAAGAGCATACCTACTCATTCTTAAATGATCGGCAACGCAATTGACAGCATTTCATTTTTTTAACACCCTAATATTATATTTTAACTGAAACTAGATTGAAAAATAGGATACCCGTATTTTTTATTTTCTCGCAATTCATTCATTTTGATATTTATTTTAATTTTTAAAATTCTTCCTATTCTAAATAGACAAATGCCAAATGACATCATTTATACGGCAGAATACGCCTTTGCTTTTTGTGATCCGACAAAAAAGCATATGTCATCTATGAAATTTATTAAATCTACATCAAGTATTATAAAAATTAAACCATTGTTTACATTTGATCATATTCTGTAAAGCGTTCTAGTTTGCAGTAATATTGCGAAATATCAAATAAGTCCAGGTATTGATTATAAATAGAGCAGAGCGGAGTCCCTGAAGCAGTCTTTGATAATTTCTAACAAAACTAAACAACATGGTATTGTATACTCAAGGAAGTTACATTCTACCCGGAATATTCACACGCGCTTCAAAATCGTTCCGAAGAGTACCGCGACATGGGTGAGTGTGTCTCTTTCAACTAAATAAGGCGCCAATCGCCATATATAAGTGCGGCCATGCTTAGTTTGCAAATTACTACTAAGTAATTCTACTAATTTAAAAAACAGTTTTTGCATTGCATAAGTAGTTACGTAATAATTAAAATTAGCACATTTTGGAACTTACTATGTTAATTACAATACATTTTATGCTAATGTATTTATCGACGTGTATGAATAAAAGAGATTTAACGATTACCGAATATATATTAAAATCTACCATCAGATATTTTTATTTACACTGGCAATTGCAAGAAAGGGAAAACATCCACTCATGTCGTTGTCTTGCTCAGAACGTTTTTCCCCTCTGTTAAGTAAGAAACAAATGTCAACTTTATGAGTAACGAAATAAAGTACATTTTTATTTTCCAAATATTGCTTCGAAAAAATTCCAGTTATCGTATATAACTTCCTTGTGTATACTCTTTGCTTAACAATACAGAGAGTGGTTTAGTGAAAGATTGGCATATTTGACATTATCCTTTGGTGACATTCCCATTATACTTTTTAAACTATATGTTTTTAGCAAAGCAAAAGTAATCGCCCTATTCTGCTATTTAAATGGCGTCATAACACAGTTTTTAATTATTTTTTTCTCCGGTTTTGGGTTACAAAACAAATATATATTAATCAGGATTGAAAAATAAAGAAATGGTATTTTTGTTTTGGTGACTTCATAATTTTCAAATGTCAATTGTAAATCCTCTGGGAGTGTTGTCGTTATAGGCGGTGACGACCATTTTCCATTAGGTGAACCTACGAACCTACTGCTCATGTGCCCACTGATCTACACATATCTATATAATATGTATTTTTTAGGAATTTTTCACTCGCGGTTTTTATAATTTTATCGGAATTAAAAATATCAATACGTGGTTTTATACGCGCATATGTAGGTAAAATATTCGAATCACAATTCCGATAAAAATATAAAAAACGCGAGTGAACTCCTACTAATACAATTGATTCGGAATAAACACAGTGAATATGTCTTTTTTTTATTGCAGATATTAAATCTAGAGAAGCTAATAGAAGTACAAAATGCAAAATTCACCGCTGCCATTGAAGAATTAAATAACAAATTAAAGTTAGAAACTGAAAAACGACAAGCATTACAGTCTGAAATTGAAAAGCTGGCTCACTGTGTGACTCAAGTTTAGTCGACGTTTAGTGCATCACTGCCGATCACAGTATGTATAAAAGACATTTTATGTGTTTATCCACGGCGGACTGATTATTTTCATTGACTAAAGTGGAGTAAATTGTGTATTTAATACAATAACTGCTAAAATTAATGACCTATTTAGAGTAAGTTATCAAAGCTCTAAAGTAATATTGGGAGAAAGTTGTGATCTAGTAATTTTAGTTACATGAACAAATTGTTCGTTAGTCGGTTTTACAAGAAATAACAGCTTAGTATTAACTTGTTATTGGGCTCACAAGATGGCTAGTTTACCTAAGTAATTCAGTACTGTAAACTTCGATCAAAAAAGTTCAAGATCACATCCTTAAAAGTGGCTAATCAAATATGAGAACGTAATAGAATAAGAAATAAGACCACACAATAAATTTGTGGTCTTATTGTGTCAAACAATTTTTTTTCTTGGCTTGACGCGACGATGCAAAAAAAACATTCAATTTTAAACGTTAAAGATATAAACTTAAAGTTGAATTTTTTTAGGGCCTAATAAAATTTAACGAGCTTACTTACAAACTAAACCATAGCGAACAGAAATAAGGTTGATCTAATAATAAAATACTTTTAAGACGTTGCGATATTTTTTGTATTTCTGTATATATCATTCTCAAGCCATTTTCAATCGACTGAGGAGGTTCTTAAATCGATGCGTATATTTGTTTATGTTAGAACATACATAACTGTTTACAGAGTAGTCCGCGATTATAATAATCCTTTTTTTATTGGAATGTGAATACCGAGGGTAGTCCCATTAATTTTTTTTAATTTCAACCTAGGGGGACGTAAACAAGGGTTGATTGATTGTTAACTCACTGATTTGAATGTATGACTGAACATTATACCGCATACGACAGTAACTGAAGTGCGTGCGGGTGGTGTGTGCGGGGTGCGGGGGACACTATACGAGCCGCGCTCGATAACTGATACTACCGAATCAACTAAATTTTGTGTAACTGAAAGTATATCCATGCGTTGTGTCTTTTGTGCAAGATAAAAATTAAATTTTAAGTTTTGTTTTTTTTTATTTCATAAATCAAACTTATTGATTCTGAACAGCCTTTGAAAATTTGGCCGGACCTTTAAAAATAACCCTGTATTATCTTGCGCTGAGTTTGTAGGCGACGCTGAATCTTGTTATTTCTGATTGAAGACAATAAATAGTAAACTAGTCACTGAAATGGTATATTTATACCTTAAAAACAACTAAAACTAGATATTAGTTGAAACCGTTGACCGAACTTGAACTCGCGATTGTGTAGGTTTAACGTAAGATTTTTGGCCCTTAATAATCTTTATATATCTACAACCCTATGACCTATTAGGCTCATGTTCGAATCTTAAAAATTCTTTGTGTCTTATTTTGTCTGCTAAATTTCATGTTTCAATCATCGCTACTCGAGCTATCGTCAAACAAATATACAAACATAATTCATCACATTACAGGAAATACTCATTAATTTGCATAATTACCATTTTAAAGAACTTTAAGTAAAAGTAACTGCCAATACTTAAGAAAAAATGCAGTCAAAGAGTTTTTCTTTTGTTTGTTGAAAAAATAGAAAATGTGTTTCGGGACTTGTGAGTTTTTTCAGGCCAAGCTAGAGTTTAAATTGATATCATCATGTCAATAACTCAAAATTATCCAAAACTCTGCTTACTGAGTTTTACCTGTCAATTAACAATAAATAAAAATGCCAGATTTTTCAATAGTCTAGGAAACTGAGAAATTTTTGTTTGCTTGTTTAATGAGACAAAACGTTGGATGTATATTTCTTAAAGAGACCAACAAAATCTTTGACAATTATGACCTTTTAAATATAAAAGGCGTTTGTCGGTGAAGACAAATGGAAATAGTTATATTTCTAATCTACTAATTGCGAGGACCAGTGCTGTTATCATTCCACTCATGCCTTTTCTTTTCAGAGTCCTAAAATTTGATATTTAGTATGTCAATATTCAAATTTTTTATATTTTCAGTACCGTTTACCCTGTGTTAAGTATAAAACTTCGGCAGTAGATCACCACTTGTTTCCAGATGGTCATTACTAAGTTTTTATCGGTTTCAGTACTGTATATGCTGTGTAAAATATAAAATTATTGTAGTAGAACTGCTTATTTCGAAATGGTCATTAAATTCAGCAAATAGATATAATTAAATTAAAAGTTGTGCTACGGTTTGTGTTTTATATTATTTAATTGTATTAGTACAGAGAATGAGATGATAAAAAAATCTGATCAATACACACCAACTTGGCTTTAAATTGGTGGATATGGTGTTACTTTGAGATATGATGTTGCTTGTGATCAGTTCTCTTCGTATTTACCGTTGAATATGGGAACTAATGGAAGTCCTAAAAACCCCGTATTTAAAATAATTTAAACATCAAAAACATAAGCTAACCAAAAGTATATGACCAGATAATAGACACTGAGATTTTATTATTTACAATTTCATAATTTTTGTAAAGTAAAAATTTAACCTAGTTTAATTTATTTTTATTTATCGGCTAATGAATTCGAAGAAGTTGGTTATTTACAGTTGTATTATTTTTAGTGTTAATTATTTTACAGTAATACATTTACAGTAAAATTTATTTCAAACTTATTGTTATTGTCTGGTATCAGAGGGACAGGTTTAGTTTATATGGATGACGTACTTAATACAAAATGCATCTGTCGCTGTAATAATTTCGAGGCTAAAAATATTTTACATTTGTCATTAGTGCCACAAGAAATTGATATTGCGATGTAAATCTGTAAAATTCAGTCGGCTAGTCATAAGTTTTTAGAAAGAACGCAGATTGCTAAATATTCAAGATTTTTTTCTGTGCTTTTGGAGTGTATGTAACATATTCAAATCAAACAAATATTAATATTATTTTAACAGTATAATAAAAAAAATATTTTAAGAAGGTTTTCTAAGAAAGACACTTAATATTATTGGATTGTTACTTAAAGTAAAAAATGTTACCGAATTCAAAAATATTTGATTTTACACTTAATAATACAATAGCGGATCATGTATAATATGAATACATGAAGTAAAAACTTACCCTTTTTCCGATAATTACGCGAACAGTGAAGTATGAAACACTGTTAAAATTTATAATGCGGAGAAGTGCAGAAACCTAATATTTTTAAATAATATGAATTATAAATACATTAAATTAATAAAAATAAACATTACACACACTATCCTTATGACTCATACATGATAATATATATACAGGTATACTATTGTTACATGCTTTGGGTTCTTTTTGCACAAGAAAACACCACTTAAATATAACGCCACTTATATTAAAACCGTGTATTTACAACACAAATACACAATGTAATACGTAAATACACTGATTAAGAATAATAACACTCACTGTACTAACACTAAACTAAATCGACTATGCTGAACAAAAACACTTCTCTTATTCACTATACTACAAACTGGTCACTCCGCTTCACACTGGTCGCTCGTACTATAGCATATGATAGCTTTATAAAAACTGCCCTCTATTTGTCAACACATCTCTATTTATACCCAGGGTAAAGTTCTACCTGGTTCCCGAAAAATCTAAATTCATCGCGTAAACAATAAACAATTCTTATTGTAAACAAGTCAAAGTAAGTACACGCCATGTTCACCCTGATGCCCTATACCAGAAGATCCATTATGGCGCAGCTGTTAGGGTGACGGCGGCTATTGTTTATCAACAGAGGCAGCCTCTTTCTTTTATTTCTAGATTTTTCCAGCGTTTTAATTCTTCACTTTTCTAGATTAATTGTAACACTATTATGTTTTTGGCTTAAACCTATTGTCAAACATACAAGAAATGTTATTGTGTAGTCTATGGTCGAATAATGATCACAGGGCGATCGCTAGTATTGTAATTTGACAAGAGAAAGATTAGGACTTGGCATTAATTTCCATAAACAATCAAAATTATAAAATTGCAAGCATTCCAACGCTGAACAAATAAAAATGTCTTTATCTCTGTCTAACAAGTTAGAATTTTCATAATAGACAAAGCTACAAAAATTTTGTCAGTGTTCAAATCATTTAAGAAAATTAACGTGACCTTAAACAGCTTCCGGCCAAAACGCCCTTACTAAAATACGCTGTCAATGTAGGTAAGTTAAACTTTAATGTCAAATAACACTGTGATTACAAAATATTAAATTGATTTTAGCATTTATTTGTATTTTTCTATAATTTTATTGTGTACCTTAAATATAAAATAAAAACTAATTGTTAAAATAACATGCTCAATTGCAATATAATTTATCAATTGTTATGTAGACAGTAAACAGCTGTTCTTAAGTCCGCCATTGTTAGGGACGAAATAACACGGTATTCCCTTGGTTATTTCATACCAAGTAGTAGTAGTTTCCTTCATCTAAGGTATTGTATAATTAATAGACTAAAGCACATAGCTTACAGTTTAGATCCCTATGTAACAATTTACGAAATACATTCAAGTAATAGCACAAACAGAAGTGACACGAAACATCTATCTTCATCAACGCAGATACACAACAAACAAGAATTAAAACCGTTTGTAAGGCCTAATTAAAAAACGACCGTATTGCTTTAAACGTAAGATCGAGAACGTAATGACTGATGAAAATGTGTAATCTTATTTAAAGTTACTAGATAATATGTGTAATGTGTGGCATATGAGAAAGTCCATTGACGGTCAAATAAGTAAATGATTTAATTGAGATAAGTGATACATTTGGACAGTTCGCATTTTGCTTGTGCAAATTGACACATATTTTAATGTTTTCACATTCTAAAACACATTATTGTGCAGGATCACACTTATATTTTGTGTTAATAAAATCATCGCAATATCAATACCTTTTTAAATCGGCAAAATTCGTTTTTTTTTTAACGAATTGTCTGAAGTTTTCGAGTAAATACGTTCATACTGAGTTGTCGATGAACGAGATACATCAAAATGTAGCACTAATTTTGTTTAGAACTGGTATCTAGCTTTTATTTTTTCTAAATTTTGCAAATTTTTCCGTTATATCCTTGTTATTTGTTGTTGCAACTTTATGCTTTGGTCACAAAATCCTCTATAGTGATTAAATATCTTACTTAAGTTTCTTATTTGTAATTCTTATTGTTTATAGAAATAAATGTACTTAGTCTTGTTGGTCGAAACATCGAACATCTTGTGTACAAAGTTCATATTATTATGTTATCATTACGAAACTTTTGTGCCATTTTTGTTGACGCAGATTTTACTGCTTTTAAGTTAAACTTTTCAATGAAAAATTAAAATGTATAGCAATTTTAAAATGGCTTAGTATCTTTGTGATTTTGCACATTCCTTGTTGAACATATATATTTAATTAGTTCATAAATCGGTGTCAAAAGTAGACAAAAACTCATTAAAAATAATGTTTTAAGCTAATAGTAAGGGAACATATATTTAGGGTACTGTGTGAATTTGCATATTGAATTAATGTAAGGATTTTTATTACAATTTTTAGGATTTTTATAAATAGTTTATAACGTTACATACATTGTTCAAAAATTTCAAAGAAAGACTATCACATTAACGGCCGGTTTCCGAAACGTAAATTAATTTTAACAAGTAATTAATTGTTTAACATAATTTTTACAAGCAAATGATGTGTTAAACACAGATTGATTGATCGTTAAAATTAATTTGCATTTCGGAAACCGACCGTTAGTGTATACTAACGGACGGTTTAGACTCTATATAGACTCATAATAATCCAAAAAGATTTTACGAATCTATTCATATTTGTTCTTTTAATATTTAAAAAGCTAAAATTGCAGCCATAATTTAGTTTTAAATTTACTGATCGTGTAATGTCTCTTTTGGCTTTTGGCTCTTAGCCTGTTCATATATAGATCATGAGATCTTGTCTTCGGATCCTTGATTGAACAAAAAAAATGTTATCGTGAATAGCAATAGCAAGACACGTGTAAAATGTAGATAAATATATAGGTTATTAACCATAACCTTCTACCATCACGTAAGCAATTTGTTTGTTTACTTTGCTGCCATTTTTTATTCTGGACGTAGATGAAGTATATGTCCAAAGTAAAGGCTATTTTTACAATAATAAATAATTAAAAAAGGCGCTCGTAGACTTAGTTGAAAGATTTTCATTTCTGTCTATATGTACTGATAGTTGAAACTGACAATTTTTACACGATAGATTTATATCTCACGACACATACAAGATCATTAACTTAGATAAAACGTATTTGCTTTAGCTTAACACTACATGATTATTAGTTAAATTGCACTGCTAAAGCATATCCCGGTGTAGATGCTAGTTTTGCTATAACTGTAGAATATTATTAACGTCAAACTATTATTTCCGAATTTTCAATAATATATTAAAAGTTCTTACGTACTTTTACATTTAATGTCCCGATTCTTTAACGTTATTGCCAGCTTTCTCAAATAAGATAATTTTAATCCTGTAAAAGTAGTTAGCAGTGACGTGCAATAAGTTGTTGTATTTTGACGTTTTGACTTAAATATATAAAGAAATGTAATCAGCAAATTAACATTACACGACATATAATACCCTGTTTCTTTCTTTTCATAAGGCTCAACTCACACTGGCGCAAAGTCGAAGCGACTAGACGCGACATATTTTTCCGCCTAAAGCGTATTCATCTCTATTGTTCTATTATTTAAGTACATACAGTAAATTTGTGCTATGTAAATATGGAAGCGCGCGTCGACGCGCGTTGACACGCGCATTCTCGCTTCGACGCTCGGCTGGAGTCGATTGGATTTGCGACTCGCTGCGCGTACTCGGGCGCAGTGAGACGTCAGATACCGACCACGACGGACGGACGATAGTGCTGAACTACGACGACAATGGACGAAGATGAAAAATTAATTTATTTAGTACAGAAATTTGATGTCTGTTTAACATAAAGGCGAAAACCGAATGTTCAAAAGTCTCTGAACTCCGGCACTGACGCGCCGTCGCGCAGAGACGGGCGAAGGCGCGCGTCGCGTTGCAAAACATGACGCGTCGCGTCGCTTCGACTCTGCGCACTTGTGAGTTGAGCCTTATGCTGAAAGAAAACCATCAATAACTTAAAGATTCTGTAGAATAAGGGCTATTGACTCTTAATGAATTACCGATTTGCTATTTTGAATGTGACAGTTTTGATGCTGCCTATAGTATATTTATGGTAAATAGTTTCGTCCACATGTAAGTTCCTTTGAACTTGTTTTTAATGGTTTGTCTATTTTTGCCGCGCTTGTGTACATGCGCTATAAATGTGTAACCAAAGTTTCCTTTACCGGTACGTATGTTAGAATACACGATATAGCATGAAGAGCCATATTTTACGTAGGTAATATATTTTTATATATGTACAGATATATCGCGGCTGGTTTGCCGCCACTGTGTACCTTTTTGTGAGACATATCTTCAGTTGTTTAATATTTAATAGACAAGTTAATTCGAATACAGTTTGATAAATAAGCTGTTGCGTTTGTCGTTCACGTGACTTAATTAAAAATATAACTTCTTTTTGCTTTGGGTAAAAAAGGAGCCTAATTTACTCTAGAATAATGTAGCTTTCTGTAGATGAAAGAATTCTTAATATCTATATATAGTTTTTGAGTTTATACATTACAAACAATTGCACAAACTTACAAGCAAATGTTTCCTCCTTATAATATTTTAGTAAGTATAGATAAACGTTAGATGCGTTTGATGGATTATTCTAAAACTCGATTCTAAAAAAAAAATTTTTATAGTAAAAATTCTTTTTTATATCTTAGCTGTTGAAATATTATGTACTAGTTTATAATGTAGAGTTCTACAACGTTTCGTACGGATATGGAACCACCACTTAACCCGGTGTTTGCCAACGTGGGGCCAGCGCCCTACAAGGAGGCAATTTGATTATAGTAGTTACCAAAATGTCAACTGGGTGATAAGTTTCGTCGAGTAAACTTCGTCAGGGATTGCTCGCGGAGTGTGTCTCCTACCGCGGGGAATCCCGGAAGTTTTAAAACCGCTAAGCAACGCTGTTGTAGTTTGTACAAATGTTAGTGGGGCATGGCACAAAAAAGGTTGGGAAACACTGGCTTAACCTTTCCTGCGTGTCGGTTTAGATTCAGTTAAAATATAAATACTGCTATTGCAGTTGATTTTAATCCATTAGGACTATAAACGTAAAACTAATCTGCCGTCAGTGTGCAGTTATAAAGTCTGCACGGCGACTGCAACTACGCAGTCGGTATGCGGTTTTAATACAGATGTGCATACTGCACAAAACCGCAACTTAACTTTCTGACATGCAGTTAAGTGCTAACCGTCTGACTTCACGTTATGTGTACAGTCTCTAGTCTGAGAACTTGAAGACGACACGTGGTATCTTTATACTTCATATTATGTATCCGACAAGACCATGACGTATGAAAAATTCATTGTGTCATGCTCATTTACCACGAGTGACTGAGAAATGACATGAACGAAACGTGATAAAACTCACTGTAATGTGTCGTTTAGTGTACACTATCATTAAAAACAACAAAGAAAAATATCGACACGCAGGATATGAACCCGCGACCATCTCCCTAAAGCCGGGACGCTCTTCCACTGAGCTAGTGTTGACAGGCTCGAGGCGGCGAAATTCTTCTTTGCTATATGATCGATTACGTCGACTATCATTGTTGGAAATCTTTTATCTACAGGTTCGTTAATACGTAAATAAGTTCACTTTAAATTCGTTTTTTTTTCAAAAGTTGTTGATTTTATTTATTAAACTGTATTTTAACATCTATTAAACTTAGAATATCAACCAGATTTTATTGTGGTTGTGTATGGTTTCTAACTTGCGATTTGTATATAAATATTAATCTGTTTAAAATATGTTATGGGCTTCGCTTTAACCCCTAATATAAAGATGAGTGCAAATTTATTATATACATACATGTAGTCGCGTAGGCGACCTAAGTGCTAATATTTTTTCTTTGCTTTAAAGTATTTTGTATTAATATCTTAAAAAGACGGTTTTATGTAAAAAATATTTCACATGGTTTTATACTTTGTATTAAACGATATAAGCATAATTTTAGTGATTTGTGTATTAGGTAATTTAACTTAAAAGAATATTTTTTGTTGTTGAATATTAAAGAGGTTCTAATAATAAGTTCTTATATTAGAATTGAGAATAACTCAGAGGGGATTGTGACGTCACTAAACATAGGGTTAAACAATGTCGTGTTTGGGTTTGGATAGCAAAGTATCCGAATAACTTATGCAGCTTAAGTACAAAAAATATACAAAGTCAGTTTTGCATCAGGTAACTATTGAAAGCATTCATTATACTGTTAAATATATGACTGCTATAATTTTCCAAAAGATTGTCAAATCCAAATCATCCATTGTTTAGCGAAGTCGCACTGGATCTCCGATGTAATGTATAAGTAATCTTTGCAAATTGTTAATGCACTTAGAGAACGTGTAATTAATTCCTGCGTGACATCTTCGTACTGTAATTTCTTCGTAAACTGTAATAACTTACGTCACGTGCTTGCTCGACAGTGTGCTAACATTCTGTAAGCGCCTATCTACGTCTGACGTCACAAATGGCGGACGCGTGCACTAGTAATTTTCAAAAATTATATTTCCTAACAACTTTCCTTTTAGGAATATAACAAAAGTAGTATTTCAAAGGGTTGTCTTTTTAGTAATGACTGAGCTTATGTAATACAGATTTGATAACATTTTAACCAATTTTTTGTGGTAAATTAAGCTTAGTCATTAATAAACTTGAACACGCATAACTTAATATTGTAAAACCGGATATAATTTTTGCAATGTTTATTCCGAATTGTTCCGATTTGCTGAATTAGTGTACATAATTTAGACGGTATTTGAAATTTAATGGAACAGGCTTATGTATATTTAAAGCAATTGTTTAATATTAAATGCGCATTAACAATTTCATAGCAAATACAATATACACTAAAACGTAAATTTATTACCTTATAAATGGGTCATAACAACTGGGATACTTTATTAAGTCCCTTTCTTTAATTTTTTGGCTACTAAATATGTTAATGCTTGTTTAATATTAAATGCGTATAAACAGTTTCGCTGAAAATACAATATACACAAAAATGAATATTTTTTACTTCATAAATTGATACGAAAAACAAAACTACTAAAGTTAAGTTATTTCTTTAATTTTCGGCTACTAAAAGTAAGATTAACTGTTTAATAGTTGCCAAAATAATAATATCCGGTTTTGATTCATCTAATAGGAATACGCTTAGAATAGTCCAACCAAAGATTACAAGCTACAATCAAAATAAAAAATCATTGGTGGATCTTTTCTTAACGTTATTTCTAGTGGTGGGTGGGTTTGTCTGCGTGTTCCTTTGGTATTTGTGTCAAAACGTAGATTCAACTAACGCTGCGTAACACTAGAGGTTGTAGTTTTAGGTTATTATGTGATAGATATTGCCTAACGTAATGGTACATTCTAAAAATAAAATGGCTTTAATCATGCACAAATAGAGTCACATGTTTTATGCGATGCATTAATATTACACTAAATTCCTGTTTTAAATGTATGGTTTAGATGCAAGGCTTAAGTTCATTTGAACAAAACTGTTTAAACACTTTTTAAGTTACTTTACTATGGTTAAAATACATTTAAAAAGTATTTAAATAGTCTTGCGCAGGCGGACTTTATTTTATATTGGTGATAACAACACCTAGGGTATACTGAAGATTTGATATATTTAATGGGTAATAATCATGATTTCGCCGGCGTATTAAATTTTTAAAAATCATTTAACATCACCACGGGATTAGGGTGATTTAAATTTAAAAAAAAAAGGGATCAATACGCATGTCGAAAATCAATAACTAAGCAATATGTTTGTGTTAGATTAACAAAACGGCAATAATGTAATAAATAATATACACTGGCTGTATGACGTCATAAAATTTCTGCATTTTTTATATCATAAGATAGCAAACAAGCAGATGAGTCTCCTGATGGAAAGAGTCAACCATTGCCTATAGACACCAAAGATGTTAATGGTGCGTTGCTATCTTGTGACGAGGTCTAATGCCACATGCATAAGTTTACCGGCTACCTTACTCTCCAAACCGGAACACGACAGTGACCAGCACGGACGCTATTGCGGCAGGAATAGGTAAGGCGGTGGTACCAGACCCGGGCGAGCCGATGCAGTAGTCACGACGGTAGAGACGCAAATAGCCACACACCTTTTACGACCTGCCTGGCAGAACGGCAGTTCTTCAAAGGAGCCCGGGACCAACGCGGTGTAAATTTCCAATTCATCTAAATTTAAACATTCTCGCGTTAATTTGCGAAAATCTATAATTATAAGAAGTAAAGGTGAATTTATGTTTATCTACTCACAACTTTTGTATAAAATATAGTTTTGCCTGTTTGTTCTATATAAAAATACTAGCTGTTGCCAACGACTTCGTCCGCGCGGACTTCGTTTACTCCGCACAGCACCTCCCCCGTAGGTGATAGCGTGATAATATTTAGCCTATACCTTTAGTTGACCTGACCTGTTAGTAATATTCATGCAAAATTTGAAGTAAATCCATGCAGTACTTTTTGAGTTTACCCCGGACATACATACAAACAGATAAACAGGCAAACAGACAAAAAATTCTAAAAACTATATTTTTGGCATCGATATCGATTGTAGATCAAGCCCCAAGTATTCTTTTAAAAAAATATTCAATGTACAGTTTTGACTTTTCTACGCTTTTATTATATGTATAGATGTGATATATGTTATATTTATAAAGGATCAAGCTATTTATAACCATATCAGTAAGAATCGGAACTTGATCGCGTATTGCAATGGATTAGGATATTGAAGCGATATTATTCCGTTGTTATTATTTAATTTTCTGTAACTAATCATTACGAAAAGGTCATATACACTAGTGATGCTGTAATTCTCTCAAACTAGGTGGTAGAGTTTTGCATTGTCTCGCCCGGGTCTGGTACCACTCCTTACCTATTCCTGCCGCAATAGCGTTAGTGTTTGCCACTGTCGTGTTCCGGTTTGGAGGGTAAGGTATAAACTTATGCATGTGGCATTAGACCTATATATATATATATATATATATATATATATATATATATATATATATATATATATATATATATATATATATATATATATATATATATATATATATATATACTATTTGTGGTCTCATACAGCGAGTGTGTATGTCGCAGTGAAATTGTCAATAGCCGTTAGATTATAATCTACCTAGGGATTTTATAATTTGGTTAGGTTAGGGTTAGCAGTTAAATTATAATATCACTTAGGTGAATTATAATCTAACGGTACTGACAATTTCACTGCGACATACCTATATTTACTTTCCATAAACGAAATTATGTAAAATTAAGAGTTGGTCTCCCGATTACAATTTACAACAGGTAAATAGGTGTTATGTAGTCATTTTTATATAAAACGCAATGTCTGTAGTTTATGAATGTACCTGAAATCATTTCGCTGTAGTTGTCTATTATGAATTATGATACGTGAATCGCTTATTGTAACGTCCATTTCAGAATTATTTAACACACGTGATTGCTAATTCACATATACTCGTCATTTTTAAGCCAAGAGTCTATTACTGTACTTTGAAGCGCTTTTGTCGGAACCTTCATAACGATATCACCGATGTACCGAGTCGTGTGAATCCGCTGCCGGGTGGTGTGAGCGATGTGTGGCAGCACTACACCAGCTGCGCCCGAAATTTTTGCGTAATTGAAATTATATCCAGAGTTTTGTTTTTTGTGTTGGATAGAAATGAAATTTTGAATTTTTTAAATTATTAGACTGTGTTCGCACGAACAAATATTTTTTGAATAATAATAAGCTGAATTTTTGTGAACAGCTTCGTTTTGTCGAGACAACCATTTTTTCTATCTTCGAAAAATCTCGAATCGGGTAACTAGTAGAGTTATGGGGCTTTGAAAATTTTGATTCGGTAATTATTTTTCGACTTTAATCGCTTGATTATATCATGAAAAACACGATGAAACTTGTCCTACACATTCGATGGATTTTCTGACGAGAAGTTTCGGAATATGAGATTTTTAAATTGATACTAATCAATTTAAAAACAAACTAATTTTCACACAACAGCTTGTTAATTATTACTGAAATTCAATGGTAACATTGTCCTACACGTAAAGTGAAAACTTTTCTTAGTCCGACACTCTAAACTTTTTATCTATCTTTAGTTACCCGGTTCGAGAATTTTCGAAGATAGAAAAAATGGTTGCCTCATCAAAACGAAGCTGTTCACAAAAAAAATAATCTTGAATGTTTGTTTGTGGGACTACGGTCTATATATTTTCATTACATAAATCGAATATATTATCGATTCTGAACAGTCTCTGATAATTTGGCCGGATTTAAAAATAACCCTGTATTGTACAAGTTGAAGTAAAAGGGAGCGTCTGTAGCATTCATTTCACATCATGACGGTTGTCTTTAGTCTAATTGTTTCATCTTCGTTATTGTTATTTAGTGATTCAAACAAAGCGCTTCGCTGTATAGTACCAGACTCTTAAGCCAATAACTGCATTTATATACCTTAATGTACATAAGTATAAATAAACCTGTAGGTTACTTTATTGTACATAAAGAGTACACGTTGACATATTGTAAAAGGTTTATTTAATAGACCATATAACGTTATGTAGTATAGGACAATTTTTTAGTACTTAATTTATTTTTCTTACGCTGTCCAGACTCCATGCATTCCTAAAATTTTAATTATTCTGTATATTCATCTTATGAATTATAAAATAAATTTATATCTAAAATATTTGGTATTTTAATTTCACGATATTCTGATTGCGGCGGATTAATCAAGTCAAATTAACTATAAGCAGTACATTACATTAAAAAAAATTTTTTTGTACCCTATTTGTGCAGAAGTCAACTGCGGATATGTGTTACCCCGAGTGTCGTTTGGGTACTTAGAAAAAGTATCTACTTCCCGCCCATATCCCTGAAGAGGTAGGCAAAAGTACAAATGCACTCGCGATTAGCTGAAAATACTTAGTCCCACAATGTGATAGGTGGCAAGTCAGCCGGGTACTCATTCAATCCCAGGCCACGATTTTTATTAGAAAACTGAATAATCGCGACTGGTTGCGCTGCCGTGGTGTCTCGGTGAAGTATAACTCGGAAGCTTTCATTCTGCTCCGTTTATCTACTCACGTGGTTAAGGGCTATGTTATAATAAAATATTATTGTTTATTTGTCATATAGCGGATAATTATCTTTAAAAATCTACCATTTTGTCAACTTAAAATAAATGTTATATTTTTGTGATGAAGGAGAATGATGAGGGCCTACACAAAGTTTGCCTCGAAATCATCGCATGTTGATAAATGCTTGTATTGTAATACATTATTAACTTCTTCTGAATTGTAAATTGAATCATGGAAACTTATTATAATGCTAAAAATCGCAACCTTTAAAAATTTAATATTACTTGAATTGACAATTGTTACGTACCTACTATTTTAAGCCATTCACGTTGCGATATATTGTCAACATTTATAGAGAATAATACGTTTTTGTATCTCTCATCATGAATATTAGGTATTTGATTTCCATCACTTAAAAGTTAAAAGATGAACAATGTTTGTTTACAATAACAAAGCAACATATTTATTGTCATTCGTTCAAATATTGCGCAATAAAAATTAAACACGCTCAAACTTTCGTTTAATCTTTGTGCAATCTTCAATATTAACCCTAAACGGTGAATAATATTGCACAATACGTAATATTGCGCAATATTATTGTAGGTCTATGGGGCATCTAAATAGATAGATGACACTTGTTTTTTTGTTTCCTTAGGATGACAGAGTAGCTTGTTTATACAGTCTTCTGTATTGTAAGTTTCGACTACAGTAATAAACACATTTTGGTTGTATTTTATACAATAGTTTGTTTAACATTTTGAGTCTTCTATCCGTCATTTTCTAACTTGTGTGATTGATCATAAATAAATGAAAGTGTTAACTTTATGACAGAAAAGATAAAGCGTACGAGTTTCATGGCTTTCCAAGTAACCTGTTTCCTTTTACTTGTTATTAAAAAGTGTCATAAAATTCTAATATGGGATTATTGTACACTAGCTGTTGCCCACGACTTCGTCCGCGCGGACTTCGTTTACTCCGCACAGCTCCTCTCCGTAGGTGATAGCGTGATATGTAGCCTATATGTTGACCCGACCTGTTAGTAATATTCATGCAAAATTTGAAGTAAATCCATGCAGTACTTTTTGAGTTTACCCCGGACATACATACAAACAAAAATTCTAAAAAACTATATTTTTGGCTTTGATATCGATATTGTAGATCACGACCCAAGTATTCTTTTAAAAAAATATTCAATGTACAGTTTTGACTTTCCTACGATTTTATTATATGTATAGATTAAATTAATGTCATAACTTCGACTGACGCTATATTCTTGTAGCACTTTGAGGCCGATCTCATCAATCTCCTTTAATGTAAATTAAAAAAGAAAACAAGTTTAAAACCATCCTCGCTCATACAAAGATAGATTCTGTTTATTTTTCAGTAAATGCAACATTATTTGTCGTTACACTGTACAATATGGGTTTTATTTCGGATAATTTGATAATAAAGGAATGTGATAATCAAGCTAATAATATTATAAAACGGCACCCAAACCAAATACGCGAAGGGAAGTAGCGTAATATGAGTGATTTTATATTATTTGAAAAAAGTTAGTTTTGTCTATTGTCTGTTAATGATAAAAAAATCTCAGCCTCCAATAATGTGTTGGGTCGCCATTTGATGATGCTGAAACCAGAAACTGTCTGTTGTCGTTTCGTGCACATAGACTACGTTCTTCTGTTTTTTCTTGTGATATTTTCGGCTTTCGTTTATTTGAATTTCCTGCTTGACTTGAATGTCACCACATTTAAAAATTGGGCCAGCCTTGCCAGCACCTTTTGTAATAGTTTTAGATAATGCCCGTTATCATTTGGTGCAAGTCCAGAAAACAACTATTTCAATAGAAAAAAGAGTTGGTGGCTTGGCTACAAACTAACGTCGTTGACGTATATATGCAAATGTTAAAAGCAGAAATTTGGGTTGAAATAAAAATTACGCAGCCGGCACAACACTTCATCAATATTCGACGTAATAAAACACGACAAAATAAGTATATGTACTTTTGTTTATTTTATATAACAATTCATAAAAAATATTATATTCACATGAAATATCTTACTAAATGTTAAGGGGTTATTTTATTGTACAATTTTAATTTCTATCTAATATAGACTTAGCTTATGTACCTAGATATAATGAATACATTGGAAATTGGTTTACATGGGTAACATTGGCATAGACAGAGCTCTCTTAGATCACAGATGCCATTTGTAAATCCAATTAATATAATTCAGAAAATAACAGACGAATATCATAATTAATTAACAGTCATAATATTGCATTTTTAAGGTTATAGTTTAGGAGGATTACAAATTCTACATCCACGGCCAACTTACAAATCTGCCATTTTAGTAAAATCGGTATTTTGATGAAAAACTTTACCTAATTTGGAATTACACACTTCGGCAAACTGGCGTATTTTTATCAAGGTAATCTCCAAAACCACTGTTACAAAAAAAAGAAAAAATCTATGCTTTCAATACTTTTACAGCTTGATTAGCTGTGGATGTGACGAAATTATATCGCGTTAAAATGATTGTTTAGTCATTTCTCATTTTTTAATAATTTGATTGTATTTTTTAAAATTGTAAACAGAATTATTCTCTTACAAAGGTGGCGTTACTCACTTCCGACCAACACACACAACTAAGAATAACATTGGAGTGCGTTTTTATTAATAGCAACCTTAAGTAATTGTAATACAAATTAAAAATTCGTGAATACAAAGTAAGAATTAATTCTATATTTATTGTCGACGAGATAAAATATTTATCAAATACTTAAATATAATAGACATAAGTATAAATGCACTGATACGTTAGGTTCGTTTAACAGATGGCATATTTAGGTAAAGGTGTAGACAGCTGTAGATTTTTTTTCTCTTGTCATTCTTGTTTTGTCTCGTTGATTCTTGTATAATGGTTACATTAAAATTTATTTTATACAGATTTATAAATTGGTATTTTATATTTATTTCATAATTATCAAATTTATTTTATACAGATTTATAAATTGGTATTTTATATTTATTAAAATAATTGTGCAATTATTTTAATAAACAGACAAGGCAAGTAAAATTATGGCAAACTAAAAAGGTAAAATACATCGAGTATTCAGTATACATGCAGTGTGAGATTTTTTCTACGATGATCAAGTCACATCATATACATAATATATACACATATAATGAGATTTTCTTCTATGATAATTTTTAAAAGTATGACAACCTAAAAAGGTAAAATACATCGAGTATACAGTATATTATACATACAGTGTGATTTTTTTATGATGATCAAGTCACATTATACATATACACAGTAATACACATTGTGATTCACCAAAAATGTTGAAAATTATGACAAACTAAAAAGGTGAAATACATCGAGTATACAGTATATTATATATGCGGTGTGAGATTTTTTTCTATGATGATCAAATCACATCATATAAATAATACATACACATATAGTATGAGATTTTCTTCTATGATGATCAAGTCACATTATACATATACACAGTAATAAACATTGTGATTCACCAAAAATGTTTAAAATTATGACAAATTAAAAAGGTGAAATACATCGAGTATATAGTATATTATACATGCAGTGTGAGATTTTTGCTACGATGATCAAATCACATCATATAAATAATACATACACATATAGTATGAGATTTTCTTCTATGATGATCAAGTCACATTATACATATACACAGTAATATACATTGTGATTCACCAAAAAAAACAGTAGCAGTCGTGGGACTGCCGATAGAAGTGAAAACGGAACTATTAAGTTGAGAGTAATTAAAACTATATGCAAAACATAGCTATAGATATACTATTATCATTAGCATGTCGGTGACGCGAACCGAGGATTTTACCCTCTACCAAAACGCTCAACGCGCCTAAAGAAGTTTTCACTTCAAAAAATTTTAAAATTATGACAATCTAAAAAGGTAAAATACATCGAGTATACAGTATATTATACATACAGTCTGATTTTTTGTATGATGATCAAGTCACATCATATAAATAATACATACACATATAGTATGAGATTTTCTTCTATGATGATCAAGTCACATTATACATATACACAGTAATATACATTGTGATTCACCAAAAATTTTTAAAATTATGACAAACTAAAAAGGTAAAATACATCGAGTATACAGTATATTATACATACAGTCTGATTTTTTTATGATGATCAAGTCACATCATATACGCAGTAACGTACATTGTGATTCATCAAAAATGTTTGTAATGTAGTGGACTGCGGATCTCAGCTAGTGTATTTATAAAATTAATAAAAATTAAAGCTTATCCGAAGTTTCACGCCATAATATGTAGCACCATATAGAAATTTAAATTGTATAACTTCATAAGTCGCTGTTCACTATGAATCGGTTCCCTTCAGAGTGCTTGCCATTATATTTGTAGATACATTTACCGTAAGCTCCTGTAAATCAATAAGACCATTAATAGTAATAGTTTAGCATGTGCCGCCTCATTAGAGGAGGGGAAAGTGGAATGTTTAAATAAAACTTAAAATATGTAAGCCGGTTGAACCTTCAGGTCATCCTTGAAACTTTCCGCTAAATTGAGGTATTTTTAAGCTCAAAGAAGTAAAAACTATTCTACACTTTTCATCGTCGGCACTTGGTGAAACTCCATTTTAATGTAATATTTCATCACTTATATACTTGTACCATTTTACAATAAAGCTATTGTTACGTGCTTCGGGTTCGTAATTTGCAAGAAAACGCCACTTATATTAAACCGTGTATTTACAACACAAGTACACAAACAATAAAATGTTATACGTAAATACACTATACAAACTGGTCACACTCGCTGCACTAGCACTAAACTTAACCGACTACGTTTAAAGATAACATTACTCTTATTCACTTAAACTGGTCACTTCGCTTCGCACTGGTCGTTTTAAGTATCGCTCTCGATCGTTTTATAAAAACTGCCTTAGATTTGTCAGCACATCTCTATTTATACCCAGGGTACAATTCTACCTGGACTTAGCAAAATCTAAATTTATTGCGTAAACAATAACAATAAACAACTTATGATAAACATGTCCTAGTACACACTATTTTTATTATGCCTTATACCACAAAGTCCATTATGGCATAGCTATTCGGGTAACGGACAACTATTTGTTTGTCAATAGGTGTAGCTATCTCTTTATTTTATTTCTAGATCCCTTCAGCGTTCCAGCTCTTCACGTTTCTAGATTATTTGCAACACTATTATCATTTATTTCCAACCGGTTTCGCTTACACAAGCATCATCAGGGCAATTTATAGTTACAAACTCCTAGAGTTGCGAAACCGGTTGGAAATAAATGATAATAGCTTTATTGTGAAACGGTACAAGTGTATAAGTGATAACATATTAAAAGTGAGAATTATGCCTAAGCATAAATTTGCTCAGAGTTAAAAAATCTAATTTTTAAAAATGAGGGTATTTTAATTTTAAAAGAGCTGTGTATTTTCGAAATGATAATCGATTTTGATCTCTGGAATGACGTTCAACGCAATTTTTGAGTATTTTAAAAATATTTTTTCAAAAATTTTCTGCATTGATAAATGCCGAACAAATAGATATGACAAATAAACTCACTTGTACTTCCAGTTCACATTAATTTTATATAATTTTATACACCCAACCGGTTTCGCTTATCACAGCATCATCAGGGATGTTTTACACAGTTTTTAGATAATTAAAAATTATATTATTTAAGTAAGCCGAACAAATAACCGATTTTAATCCGTTTCATTGGATTTGTTTAGATTTTGATAAAAGTTGTTTAGATTTTTAATCAATCGGTATATTAGACTGGAATGTATTTTTAAAATATTTAGTAAGCTTGCTGTTAACAACAAAATTTTAATAATTGAAAAACTGTGTACTTTTAAAATTTTTAACGGCATTCGACGTATTTTTTAACGTAATAAAATATTGTAGGTCAAAAAGAATGAAAATTTTTCGTCAACGATAACTCCCGAATGAATAAACCAACTTTGATACGACTTACGGCATTGGACGCAGTTTTTTAGGGAAAAGAGCTGAAGAGATTTACATATTATGTAATACGCTCTTTTTCTTTAATACATTAATCTGGAAGTTATTTGTGAAAAAAAATTGTCGCAAAAATCTTTTTGAGGGTTTTTCAAAATTTCGTACATACCTTTATGTTTACCGAACGAGGAAAAGTCTACAGGCAAGGGTCTGATGTTTCTAATTGCGGTGTCAGTGTCGGATGAAGGCGGCGGCCTGCGCACGCTCATGAATTCCCCGCGAATGTTCGCCTCTCTGCGTTCACTCGCAGATATTGGTCTGGAGTCCAGAAACCGTAAATTGGGCAGTTTATTTATTACAAAATATCTGTAAAAAGATTATTTTATAAGATACTATATTTATTAGCTGCTGTGGTTTAGTGGTCCTGTATCGGTGTTGACCATATTAGGGCCTGGGTACGATTCCAGAGTCAAGCAATTCAAAAAAGTGTTTTTTCAATTTTCTAATAAAAACAACGTTGCAAGGATTGGATAAGTGCCAGTTAGCGGTAGGCTTGCCACCTATCACATTGTGGGAAAGTAGTTTAGACCTTCCACACATAGTATAAGGGAAGGTAATATACAGGGTATAAGGGAAGGTCTATCGAAAATCGAACCATTCGACCATGATTCTAAGTCGAAAACTGTTGGAAATTTGTTTGTGGGCTTTTTTATTTTTTTCACCATTGTTTTACTTAACTTTATATTATTTGATTCTAATACTTCATATAGATTTTTATAATATTAATATAGATTGTTTTGAGAAAAAACACCGTGTTTTTTTCTAAAAAGAATCTATATTATCTATATTAATATTATAAATGCGAAAGTTTGGATGTTTGGATGGATGTTTGTTACTCAATCACGTAAAAACTACTAAACGGATTTGAATGAAATTTGGCTCACATGTAGATATTGCATACATATCTTCACGCCAGATGCCTACGGGGTAGGCAGAGAGAACCGAGTGCCATACATCACGATCCTTGCAGGCTTGTCTCGCTTCCTCCACATTCATCACTCTCTTCATACACACACGCCGGTTGCGAAGACTCTTTTTTTTTATAGACAAAAGGGGCAAACGAGCAGGAGGCTCACCTGATCGTAAGTGATTACCGCCGCCCATGGAGAGCCACATCACCAGAGGTCTTGCAGCTGCGTTGCCGGCTTTTTAAGAATGCTCTTTTCTTGAAGGTGCCTAAGTCGTATCCGTTCGGAAACACCCCCGCCGGTAATTGATTCCACAGAGGAGTAGTGCGTGGTAAGAAGTGCCTAGAGAATCGCACAGCTGTGGATTTCCAGACATCGAGGTGATGAGGATGGAATGATGAATGATGATGAAAATGAATAAATAAATAATGAATAAATGAATGATCTTGACACCACCTTCGGACAGTACTCGATCAATCTGATCGTGGTGTGTCAGTCTTGGTCTTCCCCGGTACCTACATCCTTCCACATTCGCGTTGTATATCTAGATACAAAAATTGCCCCCTCTTCTATAAAAAAAAAAAAGATATTGACTTGTAATAACACATAGGCTACTTTTTATCCCGGAAAAGTTAGGGAATCTCGCGGGATTCACTATAAACTCTTATAATGCAGCGGGCTGCACGCTGCAGCTAGTAATAAAATATGAGGAAATACATAAAATAAGCAATCTATTATAAGCCATATACCACGCAAAATAAACGGCTGGTTCGATAGTTCCGCGGGCCCAACGAGTCGGAGAAACGTACGCTTTATAAAATTGCGTAGCGTGAAAATAAGAAAAAAGACAAAAAGGAAAAAATGTGTTTTAATAATTTTTCGGTAGACCACCCCTTACAGGCGGTATAGTGTCGTGGTTACAACAAATTATTAGGATCGTCGGCCAACACATACATCATAAACAAATAATTTGCTTACTTTGGGGTTTGATAAATGTGTGTAATTTGTCCACTTAATTCCCAACTCCCAAGGCCCTTGGTAATAAATACGTTAGATCTATATTTCATCTAGTTCACTCACTTAGACAGATGATATTTACCAGTAACTTGAGCTCAGACAATAAACAAAAAATACACTTGTTAATATATTACCGTACAAAAGCTAAAGGTATTGTTCTATCATTAGATGACAAGAAGCAGATGACTCTCCTAATGAAAGATAAACCATCGCCTATAGACACCAAAGATGTTAATGATGGCGGGATGATGTCACATGCATTAATCTACCGGCTACTCTACCGTCTAAATTGGAACACGGCGGTGATAAGCATTGAGGCTATTGCGGCAGAAATAGGTAAAGCGGTGGTATCAAATATCCGGGCGGGCGTTGCGGAATTTACCATTAAATAGTGACATTGGTAGTGATACGTATAGTCACTCATTCGCCTTTAGCAAACAGCCTGATAGAGTAACCGATGTTCTGTTCTTTAAAGGCAACCCGGACTAACACAGGGAAACCTTTGAAGGGTGTCCGGACCTTTGTTTATCGAAATATGCAACAGCAAGTGTATATCGAACAAACAGTTGCGTTTCAATTACCTGAGATTAAGTTTTATGATTTAGAAATAATAACTAGCTAAGCGACCGAGTTTATTATGTTGTTTCATTATATTGTTTCACGTGAAAACAGATTATCACGGAATTAACACTTATGTAAGACTAGACCATTTTAATACGAAATAAGTTCAAAATCGTTACAGCCGTATTTCTCCAATACGTTTGAAAATAACATTAAATTTCTGTTTAGTTCGCCATGATTGTGAGAGTGAGAATACAAAAGTAAGCGAGAGAAACGTAGTCTGCTACGTTTGTCGCATTACTTTGCGTTCGACTGACCGAGCTTAGGTTTAGCAATTGCGATGTTAGAGCGTAACATATATTCCATTTTTATATCAATGCCCTCGTGCTAGTAATTGTAGTCTAGTATAGAGGTGGGCGATATAAATCGTATATATATACAATATCTATATATTGACTCCAAATCCAATATCTATGTATTGGTTTTTTAGTAACTATATATTCAGATATCGTCGAAAACCACAGATAATTATGACCTTGCACGCTCGAACATGAACACAATAAATAGTAGGTATCGCCGAATCTCTGTATCTATGTATTGGTATCATGCCTTACGACTAAGCGAATAAGAGGAAGTTACAGTATGAGTGAAATAGCGTATTTACATACACTACCTTTGTATTTTACATACACTAAACCAGTATCTGGAGTTTTCTCCACACTTTAATCACGAAAACAGTAATTAAATAATTTAAATAAAAAATAAAATAAATAAAGATATTATTAATGCAGTCAGTCCTAAGCCTGAAAAAAGTACGAAAGAAAGTCCAACTATTAAAATGTAAAAAATCATAGTCTGAATCAGGTAACCAATATGGCATCTGCATAAATAAAATATAATATCACCAGATAAAACCGCATCGGTAAAAACGCTCACATCCGATATCATCTAGTCTACTTCGCGATGTTAGAGTACCATAGATTCAGTCCAAATAGATATTGAAATATATAGATACTATATCCGATTTTCAAAACCAATACATAGATACGATTCAATATTACTTACTAGAGTGGGGAATAACCCACTCTAGTAAGCAATATTGAAGAATTATTATTTAAAAAATATTACGTCAGTTCCGAAATGCGCTAAGAATGAAATAAATTATGCATTATTTTACAAGACATTTAATCAATAATATAATTTTCACCTTGACGGAAATAATTTTGTTCGGAACATTTTAATGTAAAACCAACGTATAAAACATTATGACGGTGGAACAGCGCCAGTGTAGATGCCAAGATTACGCAATAATTTAAAGTGGCGCTATTTCAGATGTTGAAATAGCGTCAGTTTAGCTAAACAAATTAAGTATTGCGAAATAATCGTAAATCGTAAAGAGACGGCGACAATGATGCTACAGACAGACACAGATTAACACATAAAAAACATGACGGTTAAAAAGTGACAATGCCTTAAGTTAATAATAGCAATTTAAAAAATTAAACCAACTTAAAATATCAGCTAAATTCATATCTCAAAAACTGTTGAATCAATTTTGATAAACTTGGACTGTTCCCTAAGTTAAAATATACTTGGTTTAAATCAAAAACTGGCAGGTATTATAGCCGGTAAACTTATGTGGCGTTACCATCTCGGCACATGGATAGCAACCCACTATTAACACATGTTATTTTATGACTGAAATAAATTTTCGGCAATTCTTAGGTAAGTACCGCAGTGCCTACTTCTAACCATTAAGCTGGGTACTCACTTAGCAGTGTAGCATGTAATGTATCAGATACGGTATCAAGTGAGTACATAAGCACGAGACCGCTGCGAGGCGCTCGCGCGTGGAGCGCTTTAAGCTCTCTGTGTCGCGCAGAGTGGCGGTATCACTGCGAACCAGCGTTGCCAGAATGTTACTTTTGTAACATTTTACGTTACTTTTGACCCTCTCATGTTACTTCTATGTTACACGACTCAAAATGTTACTTTTACGTTACTTTTTGGACTTTTGATTTGTAAATAAATCAATACTTCAACAACAAAGTCGCGTTTGCAACTGAAATATGTTTATTTTTGCATTAATTGTCTTATACTTAGACAAATAAGTTGATTAATTATCTTTAGTTAGATATATGGTAAGCTGTAGTTTTTCATATAAAATAAGGAAATGTTACTTTTCTCATGAAAATGTTACTTTTTACATTTGACTACCTGTCACTGGCAACACTGCTGGGAACACAAAACCTCACAGTGTGCTCGTGGACGGCGACACGACCACTTGTGTAGTGAGTACGTAGGCGCGAACTTCAAACCAACTTACGTATTCCATTATGGAATGGACTGAAGAAAAAATATTAAATCCAAAAATACTCCAGTATTGTGGGACCCTACATTTTTATTAGAAAGATTTCTATATATTTTGAATATTTCACTTTTCCAAAATCGACGTGGGCTTTTATAATTATCTAAAATATTATACATGAATATGAACGCAGCAATAGCCCCCATTTGTGATATGTTGTCGGTGTGACGTCCAGGGCTGCCAGGCATGAATCGTGAGATTACCCGCAAGCAGTCATAAAAATACCCGCTTTTACCCGCCTTCAAACATAAAATACCCGTAAAGAGGCTATTTTTAAGGCTATTAACAAAACGTTTTTTTTGTAGTCAATGCGTATAATTTTGAAACTTAAGGAAAAATTTCTTCTAAACTAACTTATTTATGTACCACAGTTTTGTGTTTAGCACGTCAGCATTAGGTTGAAATGTTACGATGCCACCAGATTTTCGAAAACCTTCTCGTTCAATCTATGTTAAAGTTTTTGTCGTATATTTTAATATTTTTCAGATTACTGAATAGTTTTCAACTGATGCATTAGAAAAAATTAGAACAAGTAATATGGTTATTACTTCCTTCAGATTTATAAACAGTCATAGTAGCATTATTTTTCTCCCAATATGAAATAATAAAAACAGTTCCTATCCTTGGTGACTCTCTCACCATAGACAATATGCATTGTTTTTATATTGCAAAAATATAGGCACTGATTTAGCATCCAAACCAAAATTATGTAGATACAATATAAAATACCCGTTTTTACTCTCAAGACAACAAATACCCGCGAAATTACCCGTCTTCTCAGTCCATCGTCAAATTACCCGCAATGCGGGTAATTACCCGCACATTGGCAGCGCTGGTAACATCGTCGCGAGCACTGCGGATCCGGCAGCTCGTAGCTAGATACGCGGTGGACCGTGGACGAGCCGTACCCACTTGCACGTTGATACAGTATCTGATACGTTACATGCAACACTGCTAAGTGTGTACCCAGGTTTAGAAAATTGCTTTGGTAGTTTGGTATAGTGTGATAAAAATATTGGGTTACAATGGATTCCCTCACATGTGGGAATCTGTGGTTATGACGTGGCTGATCAGTTAGCGCGAAGTGCTGTAACTAAAGGTGATAAAGTAAGATAAAGTGTAAACCTACTGCATCAGAATTATTGACCATAGCTAGACAAAAAAGCTTTTTTAATCTATGGAACAAATACTATGAGGAGAATTCATTGGATAAAGGTGTTTTTTATGAGTATAAAATTATTCAGACACGTCCGTCACGTAAACCACGGTTTGATGGCGCCGGTCTTACAAGAGAAATGGGCGCTTAGAATTAGGTCTGGCCACATACCACACCACTAAATACATTTCTTTACCTAATTGGAAAAAGATCCTCTCCATTATGTTAAAAATTGTGATAAAACTGAAGATATTATTCATTTGTTAATGGAGTGCAGTCAGACCATTACGATAAAAAATAAATAAAATAAAAAAAAAGATATAACCGAATTCAATCTCTACTTATTTATAAAAAAATATTTAAAACTAAGAAACTAATGTATACTAAACCCTTACGTATTTTCCCTATTGACTATTTTAGTCAAGACTATTTTTGTTAAATAAATGAAAAAAATATTGGGTTCGAAAAATTATTTCAAATGCTCTTTCTCTTCTCTAAATTACTTGAAATGTAGAGAGCATTTCGATCCATATATCCTCATGTAAAATTTATAGCTTGTAGTTTTAGTTTAACGAATACAAACTCAAGCAACCTGTGAGTGTCTTCAGTGTAGTTAGACGTCGTCTCTATGCAATCAGTAAATCAATTTGCTGTGGCAATATATTGGCTTTATAGACTGGGAGCTGGCGACGAATTTCGGGAAGGTCCTTTTAGCAGACTGGAATTGCGAAAATATATAAATTCATCAAATGGCGATACCGGGCCTGTGAGTCTGGCAGAGCGTTGGCGGTTATTTCACTACTACGCAGTATACAACATTTGCAAAAAAATATCCAAAAAAGGTATTTTTAGCAATTTGATTTTTATTTCATCTTTTAATGAGGTTTTTTTAGAAAAAAAATATGCCAACATTTTTGTCAGTTTTAAAGTACTTCCAGACACCTTTAAACACATTTATAAATAAATTTATTTTATATTTATTTATTTAACATTTAAATTGTACACAAAAAAATATATGTAAATAAATATTCCCAGAGTTGGTCCAAGCTCCTTTGAAGAATAGGCCAACTGCTGTTCTGCCAGGCAGGTCGTAAAATGCGACCGATTGGCTGTACGTGACACTATCGTCGTGACTAGTAGGCGATAGAGTTCCGCAACATCTTGTCCGGGTATTTGCCGAACTCTACCGCTTAGTAGTTACAATGACAGTAACACATATAGCCAATCGGTCGCCTTTAACACCCTGCCTGGTAGAACAGCACTTGGTCTATTCTTCAAAGGAGCCCGGACCAACACGGGGGATATTTATTTATTTATTATATATATTTTGTTGTGTGCTATTTTAATGTAAATAAATAAATACATTTATTAGTAACTTTCGTAAAATGTGTTTGAAGGTGTCGGGAAGTACTTTAAAATCGACAAAAATGTCTGGCATATTTTTTTTTGAATTCTAATTCTAAAAAACCTCATTAAAAGATGAAATAAAAATCAAGTTACTAAGAATACCTTTTTTGCGATTTTTTTTGTAAATGTAAACTGCGTAGTAGTGAAATAACCGCTAACGTTCTGCCAGACTCGTAGGCCCGGTATCGCCATTTGAGGAAATTATATATTTTCGCAATTGCAGTCTGCTAAAAGAAACTTCCCAAAATTCGTCGCCAGCTCTTGGACCATTAGAAGTTTAGAGCGCTTGGGAATGTGTCGTCGTGAATGGGGGTTTACAACTTGGTAAATATTAATAACAGTTGCTTGGTGTAGTTTGATACAGTTTTCGTTATAAAGATGTCGTAATATTAAACAGAAGTTTATTTAAATTATACTTTCTAATATGCTCATATAACTACGCCACTGATTACAAAATCAGTGGCGTAGTTATAGTAAGGGTTAGCCGGGGCAATATACCAGGGCCCTCTAGGTCAGGGTATCCTTTGGCCTTCATGAGCTACATTTGCATTTATCTCGATACGTCTTTTCGTTTTAGTATTTGTGCTTGGACGCCTAAATAGATCATCATACTCAATATTATCCAATTATTATATTGCAATATTACATACATACATTTCAAAGTGTAACCTCCGTTTTTTCGTGGGTTAAAAAAATAATATAAAATCGCATTTTTAATGATTTTGACATCGTATAACATAAGAAAAATCTATATTGTTGATATTCAACATATTGTTATGAGTTATGAGATCTACGATATCCAATTATAGGAGTCCCAATTAGTAATTGCTGAAAGCCAAATCGATTCTTTATAACACTCACCTGTATCTCTGATAATCAGACTCATCCTTGTCAATATCCGACAATTGATTTGGGCACGCTTTGTTACTCAACAGACTCAGATACGAGAGTGACGGCAAATTCTCGTATATTTTGTAAATAAGTCCCTCCAAATCAGATATCTGTAAATAACAATCCGTATTATTGAATTTGAGCCTTCGTATAGAATTTCCACATGAGGGTTTTATAGAAGCTTTGACGAGTATTTATCTCATTTTGAATTGTATTTAAACAATTCGTTTTACCTACGTTATCAACGGTTCAACAATCGACATCGATTTTAAGGGTCAGCTCACATTGACGCAGAGACGAAGAAGCGCACGGAGCCTCGTATTTTTAAACTTTAAAGTATATTCATCCCTATTTCCATTACGCAACGTACAAATTTGTGTTCTAAAAATTCAAAGACATGAGACCCCGCGCGTCGACGAGCGAATATATAAAATTTTGTAAATAGATGAATATACTTTAAATACCAAATATTCGGAGCCCGAATAGGAGAGGAACCCAAGAGGGGATTTTGGGATTTACTCGAGCGCGTCAGATTAACATAGGGGAGGATACCTCTAATATTGTTGAGGTTCTTCACCAAATATAAGCCCTTTATATCGGGCATCTAGGGCAGTAAAAAAACAAAATTCCAATAATTTCGCCTTGTGGAAATTGTCATATTATATTTTATACGTTATTCTAACATTGTTTCCTTTAAAATATAATAAAGACAACGTTTTCTTCGCAACTTTGTGACCCTTCAACTCTCTTATGCCACACACCAATCATATTTTCTAAAATTTAGCTCGCAAATAACCCACCACACCTTAATCTGACGCGCTTTAATGGTTCTATGTCCCCTAAATATTATTGTGATGTTTCTTGGTAAAATATATAAATTTTTAAGGAATAAGTGGAACTTTTTCTAGTGATTAGTTATTTAGCCAAATACAAAAAATATTATATAACGTATAACAAATACAAAGAATATTTATCTGCTTGGTTTCGACTGTGTGTCAATGTGAGCTGACCCTAATGTTTTTAGCTTACTTCAATCAAGAAACGGATTGATATGGTATACACTGTCATTTAGATAATAATTTTTACAATATGTACATTGTAAATACTGTTATATTATATTCTAACTAGGGAGTACATAATTTGGTTAATTTAATTAGTTTTTTATATTACTACCGTAGATTATAATCTCACGGTATTAACAATTTCACGGTGACATATAAAATATGAATTGCCTAGAGTTAATAAGAAAAATTAGAATACTATTTAAAGTAACTATTATCTAAACTAATATTATAAAATTGTAGTTTGTTCGTTTGTTTGGTTGTACGCGGTAATCTCGAAAACTACTGAGCCGATTTGAATTACTCTTTTTGAGTTGGATAGCCTGTTTATCGAGGAAGGTTATAGGCTATATAACATCTTGCTACGACCAGCAGGAGCGGAGTAAACAAAGCCCGCGCGGACGAAGTCGCGGGCAACAGCTAGTTTTATATAAATTAATAGCAATGAATTTGTTACAAAATAAATACATACATATTTTCACGCCAGATCCCTTATGGGATAGGCAGAGAAAACCGAGTGACATATGTCACGATTTGTTAATTTTTACGAAATAAACATGAAATAAATAAAAGCATACCTGATTATTGTTAAGTGAGAGCGTTTTTAACCGAGGAAGACGTGGGAATGTGACATTATCGCCCAATTTATTGTTATCCAGTATGAGTTCCTGTAAACGGCAGAAGTTTTCTAGGCCTTTCAATGTCTCTATATTATTGTAACTGAAAAAAAGATAAACTATAAGATTTCATATGGTCACAAAGTTAATCTGTGACAATGTTACTACGAAGATTTCATATGGCGACAAAAGTTAATCTGTGACAATGTTATTACGAAGATTTCATATGGCGACAAAAGTTAATCTGTGACAATGTTATTACGAAGATTTCATATGGCGACAAAAGTTAATCTGTGACAATGTTATTACGAAGATTTCTTATGGCGACAAAAGTTAATCTGTGACAATGTTATTACGAATATTTCATATGGCGACAAAAGTTAATCTGTGACAATGTTATTACGGAGATTTCATATGGCGACAAAAGTTAATCTATGACAATGTTACTACGAAGATTTCATATGGCGACAAAAGTTAATTTGTGACAATGTTATTACGAAGATTTCATATGGCGATAAAAGTTAATCTGTGACAATGTTATTACGAAGATTTCATATGGCGACAAAAGTTAATTAAAGTATCTTCGGCTGATCGTAGGTCTACCTACGCTTTCGGGGATACGGGCGTGAAGATACTAAAAATATATTTTTAGTATATCACTCAACCGGTTATACTTTTAAGCATCTTCAGGATGTAATATACTTAACTGTTAGTTATAGTTAAATATATTACATCAGGACTGTCCAAGCCAGATACCATACTGGGCTAATATGAATTACTAAAGAGATTGGAGGGCCGCAAAGACAAATCACAAATTTCCAAATAAAAATGCATAAAAATTTTAAAAAAAGTAATTTGAAGGAAAATTTATAAGTATGCAGGTAATAAGCTAAGGTAGATAATTTTTGAAACAAAAGAATATTATAGTAGGATGAAACCCATTGCAAATGGAAGAAAATAAAGCCAAAATAAGAGGAAAAATAAATTACGGGCGAGTTGAGTTCGGGCATTGTGGGGGTGGGGGGTGGAGGGGATATGAACGGGGAAAACGGTTTATCACGAATTTCGGCAAAACTACGAGTTCTATCGAAAAGAGTTGAATGGCAAAGTTATCGACAATAAGAAGGCCTACAACTTTTGTATTAAGTAGCACTTTTTTCATATTAAAATTATGCGAAAAATTTGAAAAATTGACTTTTTGATTTTTTATTTCTATCTCTTATAAAATAGATTTTTTTTCCACGAAACTTGGTAAAAAGTTACTTTTTTGTATTCCAAAAACACTGTATTTTTTTAAATTTAACACATTAATTTTTTTTATCTTATTTTGACTTAATTTTAAAAAAACATCATAATTTTCAATCGAAAATTCACACGTCAAAATATCTGATGTTTTCAAAAAATCGGTATTAGTTTTTTCTTTGGAATTTCTACTTTCTGATGGTATCAAAAAAATATACAACCCTGTGGAAAATTTTCGCAGAAAATGGAAAATAATGAAAGAACTCGGATTTGAAAATTATTTATTTATCATAATTTAAAATTTTAAGCTATTTATTAAAATGTTCACTTTAATTACTCGAAAATTGTAAGTTCTCATGTTATATTGATAAATTAAAAAAAAACTAAATCCATGAAACATAGAAATCGCGAAATACATGCGGAAATAGTTAATTTTTTAAAGTATCAAACATAAGATTTTAAGGAAATTTTGTTAAATTACCTTCTAGAAAAGAGCCTACTCATTCTTAAGAGGCCGGCAACTCAACTGCAAGACCCCAAAGTAGTGGTCTACGGCAGGTGATAATCACTTACCATCCGGTGACCCTCTTGTCCGTTTGGGTAAACTTTCCTCTGTAAAAACAAACTATAATATTAAATTAAGTTTAGTTTAAGGCATTAAGTTCGCCTTTGCTACGAAAATGTAGATATGTTTTTGGTGTACAGTAAAGTTAAAATAAAGAAATAATAAATAATTAAATCAATTAAGATTTTTAAAATATCAGTCAGTAAGAAATAAATCATCTTCTATATTGCAAATCTTCCACCTACAGCAAGCGCAGCAGAAAAAACACTGTTCTAGAGCTTATTATCAACTTAAAACTTGACTAAGTTTTAAGCTAACAGCAATAGGTTGGGGCTGGAAACAACATTAACATCAACACAGAGGTTGGCTAGTATAGAATGACCGTAAGCGTTAAGTTAAATCTATGTACTTTTTGTTTGTGCATAAATATAAATAAATAAACGTGACATTATCAATTTGGGCATTTGCTAGAAAATAATTAATTCTGGAAACATTGTTGAAAACTATTTGATGTAACTTTGAAACTGGATGTAACAGTCTAATTGTGACTGCTGGAAACATGGTTTAAGATGCACAAATCTATGTTCAAATTGTCGTGGTTCTGAAAAATGCGCCAACGTGGAACAAAAGACCTACGATGAACATGATGATGCAGACGAAACTGTAGACAGACTGGAAAAATTATTGGAGACGAAGGCGATAGTCTTGTAGATTTCGAAGATCTACTAAAATCACAAAATAGTTGAATCTAAAGATGAAGTCAAACAGGCAAAACTAATGAATAAGTAATGCATATCTAATACCTTTAAACGAGCAATTCCTGTATATATATATTTATTTCTAATCTCGGAATCGGCTCCAACGATTTTCATGAAAGTCACAAATTAGGGGTTTTTCGGGTCAAGGAATCGATATTTTATCAAGGTTCCAGGTCCAAGAAAAGCTCGGTTCCCAAGATACGGGTATGTGAAAAACCGAGCAAAGCTCGGTCAACCACAAGGTACATAAAAAAAAAATTATAACAAAGTATATTTCAAATAAAGTAAGTTTCCTATGACATATACGTAATTAGAATTAAATGTGTTTTATTTAGTTTTCTGACAAAAACATTGTTAATTTTTTAAATTCATCAATGTAACATGGGAACTTACAATTTTTGAGTAATTAAAGTGTAAATTTTAATAAACAGCTTAATTAAAAATTTACATTGTAATGAAAAAATAATGTTCAAATCCGAGTTTTTCCATTATTTTCCATTTTCTGCGAAAATTTTCCATAGTATTGTATATTTTTCGATACTATCAGAAAATAGAGATTTAAAAAAACTGATACTGATTTTTTAAAAATATCAGATATTTTGACGTGTGAATTTTCAATTGACAATGATGATGTTTTCTTAACATTAAATCAAAATAAGGATTAAAAATTAATATTTTAAATAAAAAAAAAATTACAGTGTATTTTGGGATATAAAAAAGCAAAATTTTACCAAGTTTCGTGAAAAAAAAAATTTTTATGGAGACAAAAATAAAAAACCAAAAAGTCAGTTTTTCAAATTTTTCGCATAATTTTAAGGTTATATGAAAAAGGTGCAAATGCAAACGTTGTAGATCTTCTTATTGCCGATAACTTTGCCATTCAACTTTTTTCGACAGGACTCGTAGTTTTGTCGAAAATCGTGATAAAACGTTTTCTCCCTATAAATCCCCTTAATATCATACGGGCGATTTGAATTCGGGAAGTGAGAGGGGGGGGGGCCCTCTCACTTCCCGAACTCCAAATCGCCCGTAATTTATTTTTCCTCTTATTTTGGCTTTATTTCCTTCCATTTGCAATAGGTGCATTTGCAATTTCAGAGGGATCGGCTCTGGTCTATAAGGAAAACACACAAATACAGTTAAGGGATTTATGAAATAAACATAATAAACGAGCTTATATTGTAGTGAGATTTCTTACAGCTTACCCGCACGAAGAAGGTAGTAAAATTGTATGTTACGGTAGATTAAAAATACTTCGCGGCCCCATCTCTCTCATCTCAATCTCAAGTTGTGGGCCGCATGCGGCCCGCGGGACATGTGTTGGCCAGCTCTGTATTACATCATGAAGACGCTTACAAGTGAAACCGTTTGAGTAATATACCAAAAATACATATGTTGTGAAGTGAAATTACAGTACAAGTGCATTGTTAATTGTGTCTAACAGTAATGGAATTTCACCAAGTGTCGATGATGGAAAGTATAAAATATGTTTGTAAGTTTGTTTAGGGAAATGTGTCAGGTACGCAGAGAAACGTACATAATTTATTAATAAAAATAAGTAAAAATAATGTGAGTCAGTGTAATAGTGTTTTAGCCGAGCCAACATCTGGCGCGGCTAGGATGCTGTATACATTCATGTAATGCCGGCGCCAGACATAGCTTCAAATATTTGAACACTTGTTTGATTGCTATGTGTGGCACGGGACTTTGAACAAACATTTGCCATTTGCCACGCGTTTTCAGTTTTTAGCGCACATTAAAGCGTTCAAAGTTGGAATGTGTTCAAATGTTTGTGTAGCCTGCCACATTTGTGCAAAGTTCACTTCAGTAGCGCGATCACTGCTATATGGTGAAAGGTCGTGTCGTGCCGCGTACGTGCTAGATCAAGATTATTTATTTTTGGAACATTTTGCAAATTTTTCATATAATTACAAGCATGTAATAAAGCGTCCACAAAATTGACGTCCATCTTGTTTGTCGTCTACCGGCATACTGTGGAGAAAAATGCTTGCAAAGCATGTCTGGCAGGTTATATTCAAATAAAATGTATTTGAAAATGTATTCAAAGTCTTGAAATAAGTGTTCAAATGTTGGAAGCAATGTCTGGCGCCGCGCCGGCTTAAGCAATCTAGATTTAAAGCAAAGCATCAAAGGCAAAGCACGCTTTGCCATGATCCTTGTGGTTAGCTAACGCGCATACCACTCTCACACAACGTGCTTATGCACTTGTGCGCTTCAAGCAAGCGTCATACTTTTGCCTGTCTGTATTTTCTTCACGCCTAAACCACTGAACCGATTTAGATGAAATTTGGTACAAAAATAGTTTGAGACCCAAGAGAGGAAATAGGGTAGACTTTATCCCGAAAATCCCACGGGAACAGGAACTATGCGGGTAAAACCCTGAGGCTCATCTCTTAAACCACGATAATAAGAAGTAGTTTAGGCTACTTTTTAGATTTTTTCTACGTGGACGAAGTACGGGCACAGCCAGTTAGAAATATATAAAATTAATAAACATAACACACACTACATTCATATGACATACATGACAATAAACACATATGTATACTCACGAAATAAAGAAAACAAGGGGAAGTGAAGAGTGGGCGTGCCGCGTGCGTCACTATTATGCGCTTTTACTCTAAATTGCCTTAGTGATACTTGCCATATCATTAGGAGATAGTCGTCGTGCGAAAATCTTTTATACACTGAATTATGCCGTATTGTGCCATCCTTGAATGCAGAAATGATAGTAGAATACAGATGATTAAAAATGGAGATATTTCATATCATTCGAAAGTAATTTTCAAAGCAAAAGCAATTTTCATTTTATTTTAATTAAATTCCTGATTTAATATAATCTCTAATGATATAATAGAAAGTCAAGCTAAAATCAGCCGTATACCTTACATATAAAGTTCATTTTAGGTTGACCTAATTTTTCTAGAAAGATATACGTAATGACGGTCATTACGTATATCATTCTAGAAAGTTCTCTACTCAAATATGATCAACTGAAAACTACGGAAAAATCAATGCTGCCATCTATTGTAGAATAGACTACAAAAGGACGTAAATACTCTTTTTTTTGTAGCAAAATAAAATTTATTGTAACGCAGTTTGGTATATTTTTAAATGTTCTGTTTGTGTGTTTCGGATTATTGTTGTTTAAAATGAAAACGACCAATGAAACAATGTTTGCATTAGCAGTTTATATGCAATAATGCTTATTTTATGTGTGAGTGTGGCGATCGCGGTCCTGATACAAATGTTTGTACTTGCCAATTCCGTTGTTTTCTTTATTTCGTGTGTATACTATACTATTTTATTTACGGCTAAAGTCAGTTGTTAAACTTAAAAGAGATTTTATTTTTTTAGTCAAAACTTAAAAGAGATTTTATTTTTTAGTCAAAACTTAAAAGAGATTTTATTTTTTAGAAAAGTCGAGTTTCAGTTACAGGCGTTCGTCAGTACTAATTACTATTGCTAATAGCACATTTGCAGCTAGCAGTAGTATAAATTTGAGATGGTGTGGTGCTACTGCTATGCCGGTACTATGCCCCTGTATAGTGTACTAGCTGTTGCCAGCGACTTCGTCCGCGCGGACTAAACGAAGTCCGCACCTCCCCCGTGGGTGATAGCGTGATAATATGTAGCCTATATGTTGACCTGACCTGTTTAATAGTAATATTCATGCAAAATTTGGAAGTAAATCCATGCAGTACTGTTTAAGTTTACCCCGGACATACATACAGACAAACAGACAAACAGACAAAAATTCTAAGAACTATATTTTTGGCTTCGATATCGATTGCAGATCACGCCCCAAGTATTCTTTTAAAAAAATATTCAATGTACAGTTTTGACTTTCTACGATTTTATTATATGTATATATCATTGATATAAAAGCTATAAAACATTACTCATAAAATAATATGTCAAGTGTCAAGGATCTTTTCCGTGCAGATTTAGGTCGTAATATTTGTACCTGATAAGATCTTATTGCCTTCTTTTAGATATCAAAAACTTATTTGTAGCTTAGACTTTTCATAAGTGTTTGACTCTCGCAATCTCGTTCGTTCGAGGGACGATGACACTCCATAGAAAATAAAAAAGTGTAATTTTTTGGAATATAAAAATGACTTAATATTTATCAAACACGGTTACTGTTTATAGACCGTGGTCTCACAAACAAACTTTTTTTGATTAATAACAGCCGAATTTTTGTGAACAGATTCGTTTTGACGAGATGACCATCTTTTCTATCTTCGAAAATCTCGAAACGGGTAACTAATAAAGATAGATAAAAAGGAAAAGTTTAAGAGTGTCGGGCTAAGAAAAGCTTCCACTTTACGTGTAGGACAATGTTACTTTTTTATTATTACAAGAATTATAATAATATAATTAACAAGCCGTTGTAAGTAAATTAGGTTGTTTTTAAATTGATTAATATCAATTTAAGAATCTCATAATTCCCAAACTTTACAGTGGAGGACTCGTCAGAAAAACCATCAAATATGTAGGACAAAATTTTTATCGCGTTTTTCATAATATAATCAAGCGATTAAAGTCGCAAAATAATTATTGTTATTAATAAATATTTTTCTTTCACCGAATCAAAATTTTCAAAGCCCCATAACTTTATTAGTTACCCGATTCGAGATTTGTTGAAGATAAAAAATATGGTTTTCTCGTCAAAACGAAGCGGTTTACAAAAATTCAGCTTGTTTTAAATAAAAAAATGTTTGTTCGTGGGACCACGGTCTATTAATAATTATTATAAGAATAAGAACATCTATACCACAAGTTGACTATAACCATACTAATATTATAACTGCTAAAATATTGTCTGTCTGTCTGTCGTGTGGCGAGATACTACTGCCACATTTATAAGTTTATCGTCTACCTTACCCTCCGAATCGAAACAGTACAAGAACCGGAAAACGAATCCAATAATGTGGAAATAACCTACTTTAAAAAAGAATAACTGTATCGTAAATTTTAATCTGAAACATCCGTACTTAATATTATAAATCCGAAAGTAACTCTGTCTGTCTGTCTCTTCTTCACGCCTAAACACTGAACCGCTTTGGATGAACTTTGGTACAAATATAGTTTGAGACTGGAGAAAGGACATAGTATAGTTTTTATCCCGGAAATTCCACGGGAATGGGAAATATGGTAAAACCCGGGACTGTCTATCTTTTAAAAGAATAGGTATACGAAATAACTTGTATTTTAAAATTTTTTCATACGCGGAAGTAGTCGCGGTTAGACCTTATAGTATATATTCAGACACTATAGTCGTGCTATAGTTAATGGTGATATGTAATGTAATCAATAATAATACGCCTCTCAGATGATTTCGTTCTCCAGGCAGAATAACTAGCCTGGCTTATAAGATGTTCCTTTTCCAGATACTCGTAACGAGTGTGACGTCATCAACCTCCATAGTTAAGACGTCACTCTGACAGTAGTTGGCACACTGGTTTTGCCGCTAAGCTTTTCAGTGGTTGAATTTCAGTCATAGGCGTTCGCTAAAACTATTGCTTATAGCATATTGGCAGCTAGCACCAGCGGCGCCGAATAAAAAAAAAATAAAAAAAAACTTCATAGTAAACCTCAACGTAATTAGTGTCGTCACGCCCAGTTCCCTTGCAGGGTAGACAGAGTAAACCGAACGTTTATAGACATTCCAGCCCCCCTAGACAAGTGGCAAACGCTCAATAACTATTCAAATATTACGCTTTGGCGATATTTAGGCCAAATTGGTAGCCAAGTGGATCATGTCTTGTTCAACGTTTGTTCCATACGAACTTTACGAAGTATATCGAATATTGTCTCTGAATTGACGGTAAACGTCAGTTTGAAGTATTATTTTCACCAAGATTATAAGTTTTATTTATATGAAAAGTGCATTAAAAGCAAAAAAGACTTGCCTTCCAAGACGTGGCATCAACGCTAGTACAATAGAAAGAGAAATGTATGGATTTGTCATAAGCTGTTGACACGAGCGTATACGGATTTGTAATTGGTACAGTACCCGGCGATAAATATTGCACATCGACCTTTGGAAAGAGACAATCGGCTAATTTCGGCTTCGTAGAGCGTTATCTCTGTCGCACAAAATACAAACAGTCCGGTACCTATTAGGAGCTGTTAAAACAAGTATGATTTGCTTCTTTTGATATTTTTATTCTTTGTATAAAATACACTAATTTTTCTATAAGTGATGGCTTTAGGTTGGGGTAAAATAAAATAAAAAAACATGTTTACATTATGTTTACGTATTTAATTATTTTGGAACATTACAGCTTTAGTGTACATAATAAACACCATTATACCTATTGCTAAAATGAGACATTGCAATAAAAATAATAATAATTCTAATTCTCAATTACTTCCATTTCACTATCTGTGCTCTCAAAGAGGTCAATATCACTGTCACTATCAGCCGTATTTATTACTAATCTATCAGTGTAATTGTCTAAACTGTGTTGAATGCTTCTATATTCATTCTCACATTTGATTGCATGATCGCAAACCTTTTTCCACTCTTCAGCGCCGATCATGTTTACTTTTTCAGTCAATAATGTTTTTACTGTAGTTAAGTTCATACCCACATTTCTAGAGGCTACATAGCCTTTCAGTTGAGACCATATATTTTCAATTGGATTAAAATCCGGATGATATGGTGGCAATCGCAACACAGTGTGCCCATGTTCGGCAAGTATTTTGTCAGACCCCCCAACTCAAACACCATTAAACGGGAAATGATCAACTGGTTAAACAGACATGAAATTCCAGTTGATCCAAAATTAACAAAAACCCAGATTTACGCTATTATATGTCAGCACAAGGAGAGGTATACAGAGTTTTCTGTGGACAAAATACTTGCCGAACATGGGCACACTGTGTTGCGATTGCCACCATATCATCCGGATTTTAATCCAATTGAAAATATATGGTCTCAACTGAAAGGCTATGTAGCCTCTAGAAATGTGGGTATGAACTTAACTACAGTAAAAACATTATTGACTGAAAAAGTAAACATGATCGGCGCTGAAGAGTGGAAAAAGGTTTGCGATCATGCAATCAAATGTGAGAATGAATATAGAAGCATTCAACACAGTTTAGACAATTACACTGATAGATTAGTAATAAATACGGCTGATAGTGACAGTGATATTGACCTCTTTGAGAGCACAGATAGTGAAATGGAAGTAATTGAGAATTAGAATTATTATTATTTTTATTGCAATGTCTCATTTTAGCAATAGGTATAATGGTGTTTATTATGTACACTAAAGCTGTAATGTTCCAAAATAATTAAATACGTAAACATAATGTAAAAATGTTTTTTTATTTTATTTTACCCCAACCTAAAGCCATCACTTATAGAAAAATTAGTGTATTTTATACAAAGAATAAAAATATCAAAAGAAGCAAATCATACTTGTTTTAACAGCTCCTAATAGGTACCGGACTGTTTGTATTTTGTGCGACAGAGATAACGCTCTACGAAGCCGAAATTAGCCGATTGTCTCTTTCCAAAGGTCGATGTGCAATATTTATCGCCGGGTACTGTAGCCAAGTGTCATTCGTGAAACGAAACGTTATATTGCATCGATCATTTTTGACAATTCTCGTACAAAACCGTAGCCAAGTGGCACTTTTGACAAGCAAAATAGTAGCGAATTATCCGATAATCAGCGAACGCTAGAACCCTGCAGATTACGCTTAAAATGGCGGTTGATCACTATTATTCAATCAGCTGTTCTAAAGCGTGGATAACATCTGTGAGAATTTTTGATAATTTTAAAGTAAAATGAACGCAAATTAAGGCCTTTGGTGACATATTATTAATGGTGCTTTGATATCCTTGTGGCGCGGGCGGGGTATTAATGCCACATGCATATATTTACCGGCTACCTTACCCTCCAAACCGAAACACGACAGTAACAAGCAATATTGCTATTGCTGCAGGATTTATCATCGTTTTCATAAATCTGAAACATAAGTTTTGACTATCGATAACATTTTGCACAATTCTACGTTCACTCGTAATCTAAAGAGGATTTACTTAAAATATGTTAACACATCAAATTTGATAGCAACGAAGATAAATACATAAATCTTGGTGACAGTATTTAATTTTATATAACTCTTTAAATTGGTAGTACTGACAGAGTTCAATTGACATGTTAGCTATATAGAAACTTACGGCGTGACAGTAATCGAGAAGAAAAGATAGTATATTTTATCTTATTCGCACTTACGCGGTACATACAATCAAAATTAAATCAGATATAGCGACTCTGTTCTTATTTTTTATATTACATCCATGTATATTATTCATCCGATATTCACGTTGTGAAAATAATACTTCAAACTGACATTGTCGCCAATTCACAGACAATATTCGATAGACCTCAATAGAATGAACGTTAAACAAGCCACGATCCACTTGGCTACCAATTTGGTCTAAATGACGCCAAAGCGTTATATTAGAATGGACAGAGAGCTCGGTTGGCGGTCAGTGCGTGCGCAGGACTTAGTTCTAATTTTGATGGAAAATTTTAACCCTATATAACACCCCTTTTTATTGCACTATTGCGTGAAGGGGGTAAGGGACACCAACTTTTGTCAAGGTCACTTTACTCTGAGTTCATTCCCCGTGGAGTTAGGGAATGAAAACCGAAATCTATTACAAAGGCGTCTGCGGCTTAGAAAAAGAAAATGTATTGAAATCCCCCTAGTTAGATTAGGACACTTAAATTGTGGCAATTTGCGTTCATTTTACTTTAAAATTATCAAAAATTCTAACAGATAATATCCACGATTTAGAACAGCTGATTGAATAATAGTGATCATCCGCCATTTTTAGCGTAATTTACAGGGTTCTAGCGTTCGCTGATCATCGAATCACAATTTTGCTTGTCAAAAGTGCCACTTGGCTAAGGTTTTGTATGAAAATGATCAAAAATGATCGATGCAATATAACGTTTCGTTTCACGAAGGACACTTGGCTACCAATTACAAATTCGTTTATGCTCGTATCAACAGCTTATGTCAAATCCATACATTTCCTTTTCTATTCTCCTAGCGTTGATGCCACTTGTCTTGAGGGGCAGTTCACCACGATGAACCAGTTTGTCGGTTGGCGATATGAGTGGTGATCCCCATCGCCGCATTTTACCGACCTGATAACGATTACCGACTATTGCTAGCGATAATCGAGACCGATAGCTTTACGTGTTCATCCGAGGCACGGGAGTAGTAACATATTATAGGGTTTCGTTCTTGAGTTCTCGTTCTCGGGAATTACCCGAAATTTTTCATTCCCGATCTCGGAAAATATGCGACCGAGATTAAAAGGTTTAAAAAGTTATTAAAACAACTAAGTAAGGTGTTGGTTCCCCGTGTTGGTTCCGGGCTCCTTTGAAGAATAGACCAACTGCCGTTCTGCCAGGCAGGTCGTAAAAGGCGACTAATTGGCTATGCGAATCACTACTATCGTGGCTACTAGGTGGTAGAGTTCAGCATTGTCCCGCCCGGGTCTGGTACCACCGCCTTACCTATTCCTGCCGCAATACCGTCAGTTCTTGTCACTTTGTTTGGAGGTAAGGTAGCAGGTAAACTTATGCATGTGGCATGAGACCTCGCCAGAACATAGCAACGCACCATTAACACCTTTGGTGTCTATAGGCGATGGTTGACTCTTCCCATTAGGAGACGCATCTGCTTGTTTGCTATCTTATGATATGATTATGGGAATCCCAGATAAGTTTTTAAATGCTTTGGCTTCTCTAAAGGCACAGTTTTGTAATGAGGATAGAAAATAATATCTAAAAACTATAAATTTAAATGTAAAGCTAAGTAAGTTATTATATTTAGAATTGGAATTAAGAATTTCAAGTATTTTGATTATAAAAGTGTATTCTGACTGAAAGGATGCTGTTATGATGTGATTTAAAAATTAAGACTGTCTCACGAATAATAAAAATTATCCTTTTTAAATTATTTGTTTTATTTTACTGCTAAAACTTCCGTATAAAAAAATAAACAAAATTTGCGCGTAATATAATGATATCTGCTTTTATCCCTTTTTTATAATTAATTTTTTGTCATAGCTACAACCACAGATATGACTTTTTTTGGTCAAACAAACAATATCTAATTTAGATTTAAAGGAAAAAAAGTTGATATCATTACATTTAATATCTAAAAACTATAAATTTAAATGTAAAGCTAAGTAAGTTATTATATTTAGAATTGGAATTAAGAATTTCAAGTATTTTGATTATAAAAGTGTATTCTGACTGAAAGGATGCTGTTATGATGTGATTTAAAAATTAAGACCGTCTCACGAATAATAAAAATTATCCTTTTTAAATTATTTGTTTTATTTTACTGCTAAAACTTCCGTATAAAAAATAAACAAAATTTGCGCGTAATATAATGATATCTGCTTTTATCCCTTTTTTATAATTAATTTTTTGTCATAGCTACAACCACAGATATGACTTTTTTTGGTCAAACAAACAATATCTAATTTAGATTTAAAGGAAAAAAAGTTGATATCATTACATTGTGATAATGTTATTCTGTAAAGATACGAACAACGAACATAAAATAAATTTGATCGAAAATCACGAACAAACGAATTAGCAAGAAACAAAAATTTTAAAAATTTATTTTCCCCCGCTAACTTAGAAGAGCCACGGGAGCAACTTAAATTTCGCGCCATTTATGTACGTAGGTCACACTATAAGTTTTGCGTAACTTAAAAAAACAACATGTTATAACCAAAATATTATGTTTATTGCCTTTGAAAATAATCTCCTTTACATTTTAAACATTTTTTCATGCGATCGAACCATTTTTTAAAACAGGAGGACCACAGATCTGAAGGCATGTTTTCTACGTGCTGATTGAACGCTATCACTGCTTCTTCGGAGTTGGTAAAAGTAAAAACACTCATCAAATCTCTGATTTTGGGGAAAATACAGAAATCACAGGGTGCTAGGTCGGGGCTATGCGCAGGACGAGTGATGAGATGTACTTTTCCGGAAGCTAAAAATGACTTTGTTTTGTTGGCCGTGTGTGAAGAAGCGTTATCATGCTGTAGGAGAATGCGGCTTTTGGGACGTCTTTCGCGAACTTTTTCTAACATCCTGGGTAAACAAATAGTAGAATACTACTCGGAATTAACACTCTTTTAATCTTCAAGTGGAATTATACAGATGGGACCCGTAGTTGAGAAAAAAAAAACGCGATCACTTTTTTACCAACGTTTCTCGAATGTCTCACTTTCGTTGGGCTGTTCTCATTTTCAAACACCCGTTCACAAGACTGCTGTTTTTTCGGGTTCAAAACAATAAATCCACGTTCGTCTCCTGTGACAATGTCATAAACAGCATTAGAATGTCCGTGGTCGTACTTCAGTAGCATCTGTGAGCACCATTCCACGAGAGCCCGCTTCTGCTCCGCTGTCAGTTCATGAGGGATCCAACGATAACAAAGTTTCCGAACTTTCAATTCTTCGTGTAAAATTTTCTGAATTTGGCTCATACCAATCCCCAATAGTCCTAGAATTGTCTTATAAGTAATCCAGGAGTTTTCTTCAATTAACCGCTTAACAGTAGCAACATCATTTTCGTTGACAGCAGTTGAAGCCGCCCTTAACAAAATTTGTCATGTAAAGAAACTCGACCTCTCTCAAAATTCAGCAAACCATCGCCTCACAGTCTTGCGGAGAAAGAGAACTTTTAAAATCATAAAAAATCATTGCGCTAAAATCTTTTCGACTTAATTCCATTTTCGTTGTGTACGTAGAACTTTGATGTGTGATAAAAAAACAATTGACAAATAATTTCCCTCCAATTGTTTCTTTTTTTATTACTAAGAATGTTGCAACGTTTGAAAAATATGACATTAGAAATTCAAATAGTCCCGATTAGCTGGAAGTGCAAAACTTTTAGTGTGCCCCATGTATTATATGCGCATGTGCGGCTGTCATTTAATATATAATTATCAATAAAACAAATAAAATGCATAATTTAACAACCAAAATGATGAACCAATACGGACCTAACGATAAAGAATACGATTTTGATTAAATTAGCCAGGTTTTCATTAAATGAGGTGCTAAAATGTATTTTTTTAACTAAAATTTAAAAAAATATTTATAAAAAATCTATAAGGGACCTAACAAATTTTTTTATGGACCTACCTAGACCTAACATAGACCTATTGATTAAGGCTGTTTGCACTTCGCAAATCTTCAGATGGTGTGCTGAATTTGCACAGATTCTGTAGTTTCTACTTTCTGTCTGTACATTATATTTTTTTGTCAAATTTCGTGATAAATACTTATTTTATGACTGACATTAATCTGTAGTGTCTGCCTGTACATTATATTTTAGTTTCAATTTTCCTGGTGAATACTTGTTTTATGATTGATATTAATCTGTAGTGTCTTTTTATACATTCTATTTTTTTCGTCAAATTTCGCCATTAATTTTATATAATATAAAAAATCTTGTCATTAATTACACGGTTAGTGTTTGTTCATTTCCTTGAAGGATAGCGGGTATATTTTTCTGGATCAATTTGGAAAAACAAATATCATAAGTACATACAGATATATCTACGTAAAATCTAAGATGTAGCTAGAGAATATCAAATGCATTTTGTTTTCTTATCCACCTTTAATATTCCACATGCCTTATTAGCACTACTCTCCAATTCACGTAACAAACTGTCAATTGACTCGAAGCGCTTAAGGTTATTACACACATAAACACGTACAAAACGTCGCATCGTGCTACGACGCGGAATATAGGTAATATGTAAAAACATGTGTAAAAGCTTTAAATTCTTCAACTCGAGTGACGTTTACGTAAATTGGGCTCTTGCCTTTTCCACTATTCAATTTGCGTATTAGTACCTGGGACACAGCGTGTATTGCCATATCTATCACCTTTTACTTAAACAAGATTCCCCTTCTCACATTTTTGTACAAGATTGCAGTTGTTGTGACAAAATTGTTTCTTTTAAACTGCGTCTTCAATTTTCCCTTACCTTAAATCTAAATAATTCGCAATAGTTCCATACATAGTCCATAAAGCAGGCGGAATCCTCTGGCAGTCTTGTCCACAATAAGATAACTGCAACAAAAAAAATTAAATTAATAAAAATACTTTAATTTTACTTCAAAGGCATTCAAATTCTCAATAGACAGAAGCATTGTTAACATTATTTCTTCGGTAAATAAGCTAACCAAAATAGATCTAGGGGTACAGAGTACAGACCACAGAGTACTAATTGTTGGGCGTAGTACGTGTAGTCGTGGACAAATGCTCCTAAGTGTGAAATGGTTATTGATATATTATATCGAAAAAACAAATAAAAATATGCCGTGTTGCCTATTTTTTTCATTATATCGAATAAAAAGAAAAAGTTTAAAAATACCCCTGATTTTATTTCATCGGTAAGCAGTATAAATTGGCTAGTCTCCACTAAGAATGAATCGGTTATGTTGTAGTTTGTAATGATTAATTATGATATGGAGGTAACAAAAAACTAATTTGTTTGTTTTAATATATAAGGATAAGGATTAATAATATCTTTAGGACATAAATTCGGTAAAAATAGACATCATTAAGTAACGTGCCACTGAATACGAATTTGGAAGCGTTACGTCACGCCGTGGTAAAACGTCATCTTGATGTCATTTTCATAGAAACCAGAGTATAAAATGTAGATATTACCACGACGTGATGTCATGAGGAACGCCATGTCAGTCTAGAGCATTTTCGCAGTAAACTTTAATTTCAATTTTAAAATGCGAAATTTTTATTATAAATGTACGTTATTTAATAAAAATAAACAGTTTTTTGGTTAATTTAACTAATAATGTAAACTATTAAACAGTTTTTCAAATTTAATCAACTAACCCGTTCTGTATTTCTGGGAGTAAAATGACCATCTCGAAAAGTCTTGAGAAGCGTACCCAGTTTAAGCCTTTGAAGAATAGAACTGCCGTTCTGCCAGGCAGGTCGTAAAAGGCGACCGATTGGCTATCGAGTCACTACCATCGTGGCTACTAGGTGGTAGAGTTCTGCATTGTCTCGCCCGGGTCTGGTACCGCCACCTTACCTATTCCTGCCGCAATAGCGTCAGTGCTTCTCGCTGTCGTGTTCCGGTTTGGAGGGTAAGGTAGCCGGTAAACTTATGCATGTAGCATTAGACCTCGCTACAAGATAGCAACGCACCATTAACATTTTTGGTGTCTATAGGCGATGGTTGACTCTTTCCATCAAGAGACCCATCTGCTTGTTTGTTATCTTATGATATAAAAAAAAGGTGCAATAGGCACATTCGGTTTATCACCGGGTCGGGTTAAAATATTACTGAGGTTTTATCTAAGTCTTACTATCAGATCGGAGTATGATGGTGGTGTTAGCATTACCGTGCCTCGAATAAGTGTGTAAAGCTGACGACGCCGGTTATTGCCAGAAATAAGCGGCGGTAATTAGTTCGATAAAAAGTGGCAACGGTCCGGACCAATTTTGCAAACCGGCGAGCCGGGAAAACGTGTTGGAGTGGTCGTCGGTGTCGGTATTAACGGTCGGTTTACTCTGCCTACCCCACAAGTAAAATGGTATAAGAAATAGTGTTTAAACGTGTAAGTAGAGATGTTTATCTGGATGATTACAGTAGGCATATAAATAGACTGCTGATATAAAGGAAGTACATTGGGAACAGCATGCGGACGGATTAAATTTAGTGTTGGAGTAAATCACTTGAAAGTTCGTTCCTTGGTCATCTTGCCCTGCACATCTCTCTTATCTTCCAAATTATTTTTATGAAATGTAAAGATTAGGAGCATAATCTCAACGTGAAATAAGTGTTTCTGAAACAGCCTTAAATCAAGATGGCGTTACAGTAGCTTTAGACCATTTTTAAAAAAACGCCCGTTCAAGTAATAAGTAGCATTTCGCACGCAATTTTTATGAACCTAATAAATTAACGATAAAACGGTTATTTGTGTTGTTCTTTTAAAAACTCGCTAAATAAAGTCAAATTAATAATTCAGCCCGTGACCATTGATATTTAATGCTCGTGACACATGTATCCAATACTTAAAAGGCTGACAAGACCTAATTTGTTGAAATTGATGTTATTTAAGCAGTTTTTTAAGAAAAAACTATTTGTTATGCACATCACAAAAAGATATTTGATAATATTTATCATATATCAGACTGTGGCTGGATTCGATACATAATTGATTAAAACTGGGCCGATAAAAATAATTAAGAAGTTTGGTCTAAAATCATCATTAAACGGTTCTATATCTTTTTTTTGACATATGGGTCTGCAATTAAAAACATGAAGTCATCATATTCATACCTAAACTGCTACCGTGTCATATTTGACAAATAATCTGCACGTTTTTTTATTTCAATATTTATTCATTACTAGCTGACCCGGCAAACGTTGTTTTGCCATTCATATTAGGAATTCATAGCGGACAAACAAATCAACGTGACACGTAATTTATATATGTAAGTCTACGCCCTACGGGATTGTCCTTCCACGCAGCTAAAATGGCATTAAACTTTATATGGTGGTTAAGTATTCTTAAATTTTCTATTTTTCCGCGCAATTTTCTTAATATTTTCTTTTATAAGAACCTTCTCCTTACAATTACAAACACAACAAAAAAAATTACCGAAATTGGTCCAGCCATTCAGGCGTGATGTCGTGACCAAGGTAAATAGGGATTGATTTTTATATATATAAGATAAGACCTGGCCGGCGGCTGCTCAGTTTCATTAATAGTGGGCTCTCGTTTACTCCGATAGAAATATACAGAGTGCGCGTTTTTAGTGTTACCAGCGCCTTAAGTCTTCGATGATTTTGCATGTTTGTTGTATTGTGTGACTGTTTGCTCAGTAAGCATATCCATATTTATAGAATTCCTATTGATGTGTTTCACTTTTGAGCATAGACAAGTAAGATAGAAAAGAGATATACAGAGCATAGACAAAATTGACTAAATTTTTTAGAAAATTCAAATATATAAAAAATATACTGCTGATGAACCATCAAGACCTTCTCCCTCCTACCACTCATGTCTTAATGTCTGAGTGCTAAGTGTGAGTTTTTCTTTTCGCATTCGATCGTGAGCGCGTTTCGAGTTTACTAGGAATTTGTATGTGATTTGTACATCGCCACCTAGTGGTAAACTGGTTTCTCACGTTTACCACTAGGTGGCGCTGTATAAATCACATACAAATTCCTAGTAAACTCTAAACGCGCTCACGATCGAATGCGAAAAGAAAAACTCACACTTAGCACTCTGATGTCATCAAAAAGAAGCAAAGCAAGAATCCCTTTCCCCCGCAAATTTTTGCTGCTTACGTAATATTTGAATGGTCCCGAAGCGCCAAAAATAGCTGAAGTTTGGTTCTATCTTATACTCAAAAACATCGATTTTCTTATGGAGAGAGATTATCGGGCTTTTAAATTAATTAATCAATTCATTAAATAGAGGTATTTTCACAATCTTTCTTTCATGTTCGCCGCATCCAATTTTTGTTCGTACACTGGCAAGAATTGGCAGTTTTAGCTTAAAGCCCCGTTTTCACTTTGATTAGTGCACTACACACATTTGATTAGTACACTCGCACTCGAACTAATCAAAGTGAAAACGGGGTTTAAGACGCCGCCCGTCAACACCAAAAACTCGCATTCTGTCTATTTCTATCAGAGTAAACGAGAGCCCACTATCAGAGTAACTGGGCGGCCAGGCCTTATATTAAATAAATATTGAAATAAAAAAAGTGTAAGTTATTTTTGTCAAATATGATCCGCTAGCGGTTTAGGTATGAATATGAATTCGTGTTTTTAATTGCAGACCTATACGTCAAAAAAATAAAGATATAATGTTTTTTTAAAATCATAAGATAGCAAACAAGCAGATGGGTCTCTGTCTCTTGATGGAAAGACTCAACCATCGCCTATAGACACCAAAGATGTTAATGGTACGTTGCTATCTTGTGGCGAGGTCTAATGCCACATCCATAAGTTTTCCGGCTACCTTATCCTCCAAACCGGAACACGACAGTGACAGGCACTGACGCTATTACGGCAGGAATAGGTAAGGCGGTGGTACCAGACCCTGGCGAGACAATGCAGAACTCTACCACCTAGTAGCCACGATGGTACTGACTCGCATAGCCAATCGGTCGCCATTTACGACCTGCCTGGCAGAACAGCAGTTGGCCTAGTCTTCAATGGAGCTCGGGGCCAACACGGGGAAAATGTAGTTGTGTATGTGGTAAATAAAGATAAGTTTAATGATCCAATCTTCGCAATTGTTTTCTATCGACCAAACTTTGTTCAATTATGTATTGAGTCCGGCCACGGTTTTTGACATAATATGATAAATATTAACATATATTTTTTATAATGTACTATAACAAATAGTTTCTCTTAAAAAACTGCTTAAATAACATCAATTTCAACAAATTAGGTCTTGTCAGCCTCTTAAGCCGGTTTATTTGGGTTTATGTTGCGCTCTTATCTCAGATTCGCTTCGAGTAAAACCTTTTTTAAAAACCGATGAAAACTTCTATAACTATACCGATATTTTTTTAACCCAGACTATTAACGCATTGTTACGGTGTTTATAGACATGGTTATATATTTTCATCAGGACTAACTTCTCTAATACGCAGCTATAAAAATCTCTTCCTTTTATGACCAATGACTTTTTTCGTTTCGTATTTCTTGCATTTAATATGATGCCAAGTAATAAACGGTAGTAAAACGTTGATAAAGTGACCTCCAGTAAAGATAAGGCAAACGCGCAAACAATATGGCGGTGTATAACTTGACGACAGGATACTAAACTTTTATGCCTTCATATATTCCTCCGATCTCGCTATATCAAAAGTACACATACAAAGTACAATGTTACTCAAGCACCTTAGTTCTCATAATTAGACTTTTTTATTACATTCTTCTCAAATATGAAATAATAAATACCAAAACACATAATCCTACTAATCTATATTAATATTATAAATGCGAAAGTTTCGATATTGGATGATGATGAATGTTACTCAATCAGGCAAAAACAGCTTGACCGATTTGGATGAAGTTTGGCCCACAGGTAGATAATGACCTGGAATAGCACTTGGGATACTTTTTATTCCGAAAAAACAACAAATTTCATAGGGTTTTCGATAAACTTTTATAATTTAGCGGGCTGCAGGTTGCAGCTAGTGTCTATTATAAATGCGAAAGTTTAGATGTTTTGATGGATAGATGTTTGTTAATCAATCACGCAAAGACTACTTGGATTTGGATGCAATTTGTACAGAGGTACAGCGGTAGATGATGACCTGGAATAGAACATAGGCTACTTTTTATCTCGGAAAAATTAGGTGATCCCGCGGGATTCGCCAAAAAACTTTTATAACGCAGCAGGCTGCACGCTGCAGCTAGTATTTTATAAATGCGAAAGTATGTTTGGGTTGATTAATATTTGTTACTCTCTCGCAAAAACGGCCGAATCGATTAAGATTAAATTTGGCACACGTATAGACGATGACCTGGAAAAGCACACACTTTATTACTTTTTATCCCAGAAAAGTAAGCTGTTCCCGTGAGATTCACCAAAAACTGTTAGAATGCAGAAGCTGCAGGGCGCAGCTAGTATTATAAATGCAAAGTGCGTTTGTTTGTTTGTTACGCTTTCACGGTCAAGCCGCTCAACCAATTTCGATTAAATTTGGCGTCAAGATAGCTGAAGATCCGGGATGAAAAAAGGCTTTTTGTCAAAAATCAATATCAAACTTTTTACGAAAAGCTATATCGACAACATTTTAATCTACTCGCGGGCGAAACTGCGTGGGTCAGCTAAAATATATATTGAACAAACATCCAAACCCAGAAATACAATAAACAGAGATTTACTGTATGGGTTTTAATCGAATTCGAACTTCGGCCGAACATTCGGTGAAAATGAAAAATTCGGCCGAATTTCGGTTCAATTTTGGCGCGCATTCTCGATAGCGACACTTCGTGACTTGTTTACGAATTTACTTATTTTATATTATATCTTTAATTGACTTATTATTATATTTTATATATAATTGAATTAATATTGACTTATTGGCAAAATTTTGATACCTTGGGTTACATTGTTACGATTTAAGTAGGAATCTCCAATCTTTTTTTAAATATAATATAGCCTTTTTTAAATATAATATAGCCTATATTACTCGGGGGTAATTTAATTACTTTCTAATAGTTGAAAATTTTTTCCAATCGGTCCAGTAGTTTTTGAGTTTATTCGATACATATAAAAATACAAATCTTTCCTATTTATAATATTAGTGTAAAGTTTAATCAAAACATTGCAAGTATGTGTTTTCTCTAGTGCCGAATATTCGGCATTTAACTCGAATTTCGGCCAAATGTCAAATTTCGGTCCAAGCTGCGGAAATTCGGTTAAACCGAATATAAAACGAATTTCGGCCCATCCCTAATAAACATACATACTTTCAAAACCTGTTCGTGATAAAGTTTGCAAACTAACTCTTATTATTTTATATCATAGGAAAGTAAACAAGCAGATGACTCTCTGATAGAAAGAGACTATAGGATAGGTACAAGCAGATGGCTCCTCTGATGTAAAGTGTACCTATTGATAAACACTAAAAATGCTAATGGTAGTTGCTATCCGAGTGGCGGGATGCTAATGCCAGATGCATAAGTTTACCGGCTACCTTACCCTCCAAACTGGAACAATGTCCAGCATAGATGCTATTGCGGCAGGAACAGATAAAGCAGTGATACCGAACCCGGGCAAAACGTTGCGTATCTTTACAACCTAGTAGTCGCAATAGTAATGAGACGAGTAAGTTTAGATGGTAATGATAGTTAAATAAATGATACGTTTATTCTTTTTACAAACTGCCTAATAAAATTACAGATGGTATATTCTTCAAAGGAGGGGCCGGCGGGGTTACCACGTATCTAGCAATACGCAATAATTGCAATTGTTTAATTATTACAAGACACAATACATCCTTGTATATATTTATGATAGTCGTTGCCGCTTGATTATTTTTAGGGCTGTGTCATCGCAAAAAGTGCATCCAGTGACCAGCAAGCTATTGGCGACGTTTTGAGGATTTATTTGTTACGTATAAGGGTCATCGCTGATCGCTGGCGGTTTGCAAATTTTATGTGATATGCCTACCGGAATAATATGGGAGCAAACACTAAAATCGCTGATATTTTATACATTTAAAAAAATAATGAAAGAACACGAGAGGTTTTGGCAACACCCGATATGATCGAAGTTCCAGTCGCCCATTATTAAAAAAAGTATCATCACGCCTGTTCCTTGACAGAGTAGACAGAGAGAAACGGACGCCTATAGATTTGCCCGATTTTTTTATATTATTAGAAAGCAAACAAGCAGATGGTTCTCCTGATGGAAAGAGAAACATCGCCTATAGTCAGGTGCGTTGCTTCCGTGTGATGACAATACCATATGCATAAGTCTACCGGCCACCTTACCCTTCAAACCGGAACGCGATAATGACAAGCTTTGACGCTATTGCGGCCAAGGAACTTATATACGATAACTGGAATTATTACGAAGCAATGTTTGAAAAATAAAAATGTACTTTATTTCGTTACTCATAAAGTTGACATTTGTTTCTTACTTAACAAAGGGGAAAAACGTTCTGAGCAAGACAACGACAAGGGTGGATGTTGTCTCTTTTTTGCAATTGCCAGTGTAAATAAAACTATCTGATGGTAGATTTTTATATATTCGGTGCCTAATCGTTAAATCCCTTTTATTCAAACACGTCGATAAATACATTAGCATAAAATGTATTGTAATTGACATAGTGAGTTCTAAAATGTGCTTATTTTAATTATTACGTAATTACTTATGCAATGCAAAGCTGTAACTTTGTAACTTTTGAAAACTTGATTCGATTTTGATTTTTGAAACTGCATTTAATGTAATTTTGTAAGCAAACTGTCGAAGTTATGTCGCAAAAACACTTTTTTCGAAACTTTTCGTCAACAATAACTCCCGAAAGTTATCCTTTCGCATTAGACGCAATTTTTCGAGTTATAGAGCCGATTAGATGTTGTACTCAATAGGTACATTAATCTAGAAGTTATATTAAAAAAATACTGTTTCGCCAAATTTTATTTATTTATTTATTTCACACTTTATTGTACACAAAATACATGTTTTTGAAAAATTAATATAAAACATGTACAAAGGGCGAGGTTATCTCTACCAGATACCAGCAAACCCGAGAAACGAGAACGCACAAATAAAGGTAGAACACAGTGTACAAGTGCATAACTTACAATTAGAATTATATAATGCAAAAAACATAATCGCCTCTGTGGTCTAGTGGTCCAGCGTTGGCGTCGACCACATGACGTCCCGGGTTCGATTCCCGGGTCGAGCACTTAAAAAAAAAAAATTTTCAGTTTTCTGATAAACACAAAGTTGCCCGGGATTGGAAAAGTGCCCAGTTGGCGATAGGCTTGCCACCTATCACATTTGTGGGACCAAGTATCTTCGGCTAATCGTAGGTGCACTTGTTGTACCTCTGCCTACCCCTTCGGGGATACGGGCGTGAAGATACTTTTTTTTTTCAAAAAACAAAAAATAATTATAAATGATATTGATTTATACCTTATACCTAATGCTTCAAATTATCATGAAAAGTAATGTGCTCTTTTACTGCTTTCTTAAATGTATAAAGCAATACATAGCGGGAAGTTAAAAAAGTTGATAATAAAAAGTTTATAATTGTACAGTAAAATTCAAACGATTACTAGATATTATTATTAACCAAGTTTATGCGGCTACGTAAACACTCTGTCTCGTTCATTATTATAATATTATCATTATCATTCATCATTACCATATCATCATAGTCCTTGAAACATAATAAAACCTAATGTACATTTATGCTTAAATAGGTTTATACATTCAGTCAAAAAGTATCTATAGTCGGTAGGCTTGGGTTACATACTGCTCGATCGATACGATCATGTGCGGAGATTTTTTCATGATACAAAAATGGTTTGAAGCAGATGATTACTACATATTTAAACCATAGAGATTAAGATCATACTACTTTCATGTTTTTTTTTGTCATATACATAGGGTAACAAATAAGCAGTTTTTTTCTTGATGGGCCATTGCCTGCAAATGCTAAATACAGGGTTATATTTGGACCTCCCATCAAATTTCAATTTGCGCGACGCCTTGCCTATTCCTGCCACAGTAGCGTCAATGCTTGTCATTGTCTTGTTCCCGTTTGGAGGGTAAGGTAGCTGGTAGGTTTATGCATATGACATTGCCAACCCGCCACACTATGAATGTGACACCAATGCACCATTAACATCTTGGTGTCGGCTTACTTTGCCTACCCCGCAAGGAAACCAGTTTTGATGTTTTTTAGCATATAATAAAAAAGGACGAATTAAGCCTATTTAAAAAGAAATTTCTCTTCTGGTTCAATCTACAACCTAATAATTCATACATATGCAAATTTTTACCACCCATAATTGACCATCTCATTGGTTGAGTGGTTAGTATATAAGTTTAAAGTTGCTGATCAGGAGGAGGCTCAATTTTAATCCCTAACTGGGGCAGGTATTTTTGTGATAAGTGTAGATGGTTATATTTCTGTGTCTGGATTTTTATGAAACACATTTCAACATTTTTATATGTATTTTCTATGTATTAGTAAATAACCCCTTATCAGAACCAATTATTTGTTCACTTTGGAGTTAGATTAATTCAAATAGTTTGTCCAACACTGACTAGTTACCTATTTATAGTTCATATTTATTATATTATGCTTAAATTTTTGTTGTTAATTGATAAACTAAGAGGAGTATCAGCTGATTAGTTCTTATAAATGTTAGTTTTATCAAAGGTTATCATTTTTCATGATTCAAATTGTTGGAAGTTCCCAGACAAAAGGTATTATGCAAATGGATTACAAGTACTTGGTTTTAGGCAAAATCCTTCCACCCTTAGTTTTTTATTTCATAATTTATGAAAAAACTAAGAATAGATAACTAAATTATAATAATTGACATGAATCATAAAAGTATTTACTACTGCATAAGATTATAAATATGTCATATAGGTTTATTTTTTGTGATATAGGTACTTTTAATTTGGAAACCAGTCTAAAACTAAAACATTTGTAGGTATTTTTTTAAATAAAGTATCAAAATAAAGATAGGTATTACTGCTTTATAGTGAGCTATATATGTATAGTTTTTTTCTGTAATAGCTACACAACTGATATAAAATGACAACTGAGAACCTTTTTAAATCAATTTAAGACATTCAAATGTTAGAATTTTTTAAATAAGAATATATATATATATATATATATATATATATATATATATATATATATATATATTATTGAATATATTTATATTTTCATATTGATCAAGTGGCACTTATGGAGGTGTTAAGCTTCCCTCATGTGTCTACCCATCGGGGTAAAGTGGGGCATTTGTCCCGAAATTCAAGTTATTATATATATTACCTTGGTCCCGAAATTCAAGTTAATAAATTTATTTTTCATTGGTAAAATTAGAAAAAATACTCTTATATTTATTAGTACGTAACTTATTCTGATATTTTGAGAAAATTTTATTTGCATAGCAATTTTTGGTCTGGGGTCCTTTGAAGAATAGCTTAACTGCAGTTCTACCAGGCAGGTTATGAAAGGCAAGTAATGGGTATATGTGTCTCTACCTCTGAGACTACTAGGTTCTGCATTGTTTCATCCAGGTATTTGGTACCACCTCCTTACCTATTCCTGCCACAATTGCATCAGTGCTTGTAGCCAGACTTATGCAGACTCTAGGCATTTGTTTCTCATTCCGCTTCTAAGCCATCTGCTTGTTTGCTATCTTAAGATATAAAAAAAATATGCACAAATAATGTTGCCCCTGCACATAATACTTTAATGGTTTTATGAAGTTATTTGGATAAAATGGAATATAAATATAATGACTAAAAATTATGTAGCACTCTGCGGCTGAGTGAGGCTGACCTATGGAAGCAAAAAATGTAGCACCGGGCTAATTAATGGAAATGGGTTTAGTTTTGCTAGCAAAAGAAATACAATTGTTATATCCGCCTATAACACAATAGCATTCTATTTCACATATACAACCCTGCACAGACCTGCATTATTGAAAAGGCAATACTTAAATAAAGCTCTTAAAATTTTTAGTGTCATTGTATAATTATGATACTTCTTTGATAGGTTTTGACACATTTAAGTAGCAAAAACTAGAAAGTAGACATGCGAAAAATATGTCAATGAAATGAAATGAATGAAGTACTTCTTTTCGCCCAATGAAGTACTTCATTGGTTTAGTTCAGTACTTCATTTCCTTCAGTGAATTTTATGATTAATCTAGTCCATTTAATGTATGAATGAAAGTCAGTGTAAAGTATTATGAGACATGCGCAGAATGTCTCATAATACTTAACTCCTTCACTTCGTCAATGTTAATTGACTTCACCTACTTCAGTAGTCCATTTAGTTCAGTTGATTATACCGTGGCCTTTGATTTCGATTGGCATTTGGAACTCGTTCCCATTCAAGTACAGAATTGTTTATTCAACTATAAAATATTTACTACAGTATCTTTTGACTATACTTTTCAAAATCAATTACGTTTTTCGCCGTGTTGGTCCCGGCCTCCTTTGAAGAATAGGCCAACTGCTGCCAGGCAGGTCGTAAAACGCGACCGATTGGCTATCGAGTCACTACCATCGTGGCTACTAGGTGGTAGAGTTCTGCATTGTCTCGCCCGGGTCTGGTACCACCCCATTACCTATTCCTGCCGCAATAGCTTCAGTGCTTGTCGCTGTCATGTTCCGGTTTGGAGGGTAAGGTAGCCGGTAAACTTATGCATGTGGCATTAGACCTCGCCACAAGATAGCAACACACCATTAACATCTTTGGTGTCTATAGGCAATGGTTGATTCCATTAGGAGACCCATCTGCTTGTTTGTTATTTTATGACATAAAAAAATGTACAAAATAGTAGTAATGGGATTATAAATAAATATTATTGTCATTTATAAACAAATGCAGTAATGAAATTGAAATGTACTTTAACGTAATGTAATAAAGGTCATAAATAACTTTTCCCCTAAAATCCGATGACTGAGAGGTATCAGTACAAAATATAATATGTGATAGCGATGTGGATAGCAAATCGCTCGCGTATGTCTAGGTGCTCGATTAGATTTGTTTAATACGATCAGCCATCGCCAGTGCTCGGGTCAGTCAATGTACTTCAATTCGTATTTCGTTCATTTGTTTGATGTTCGGCGTTCCACGATGCACAGATTACTTATGTATCACGATGGACTAGAACTAGATGAAGTAGTGAACTAAATGAAATTCAACTGAACTAATGAAGGAATGATGTATTTGAAATGTAGTACTTCATTTGAAGGATTCATTCGTGAACTACACACCGCTACTAGAAAGTTTGTCTAGGCTAAATCGGCAATGTTCACATGTTTAGAATATTTCTTTTACTAAAATCTATATAACTTAGATTTCTACGATGGTCTGCAGAATTTTATGTGAATAAATGAAGTCACCAACAGTTTGTGAGAATCGAAAAAAAAATTTTCTTTTTTTTCTAAAAAATTAGAATTTTTATAGATACAATATAGACCCTACTACAAAAAATTTCGAACACCAACTTCATGAGGCGCTAAAGTACAGTTTAGCCACCTACGCTAAATATTTGGGTTTTATGAGTATCTTTTAAATCAGTAGCATTGTTAAAGTTATTTTTATTGAATATCAATTTTAAAAGCAGTTAGACTTTAAGTATTTAAAATCTCAAAGTGATGTTTTGTGGTCATTAGTGTCCGATTTGCAACTGCAATGAAATTTTTGTTCAGTAGTTACCTACTTTAAGATGGAACTCGTTAAACAAAACTCGTATCGTAAATATCGTAAGTATCGTTTGATGCTGTCATTCAATTTAATATATTATAGAGATATCAACTGTATTAACCCTAAATATTTTATTTGTGACTATTATTTATTTACACGTAGGTAATATGTAGAATAATAAATGATATTTTGTAATAGCTACTTACATGGTTATTTTTAAAGGTAAATCCAAAATTATTGAATTGACAGGAATCCATTATGGAAAATGTAATTTTAGCTAAATATAATGTTCAACGATAGTATCTTATCATTTATAGAAAACCCTGTTAAGATAGAGATATAAAATCTCGCGTCGTGTTGTTTACAAAGTTATTATCTTCACAGATTAATATATATGTACGAGATTGTCATTATTAAACTTCAAAGCACAGAACAATATATACTCCCCTAATGTTAGCAGATCCCTCATCCCATTGATATATAAAAACTCAAAATACACAATCAGTGTCTCAAAAACGTCCTCTAACCCCTCGTTTACACCAAAAAACATGTTTTATACTTGTTTTATACACAACTTGTAGAATACTTATCAAAACATAATTATTTGTTTTTTACATGTATTGCAACTGTCTCAAACATATTTTCGTTCACACTGTGTAGCCAACAAGTCTTTATACAAGTATAAAACACACTCGCGTTTACATTTGTGTCAGACATGTTTTTGATTTGTTGGATACATTGACAGCGTTCTCATCTACGAAGACCTGTCGTGTTTTATACAAGTATTGTTAATTTTATTGAAATTTCTGTATACAACTAGTTGTATAATACAGTGTACACTACACCCATGAACAAAAAATTCCTCAGTATCTTCACATTCCATTGTGAATGTTGTGTTAAACAGCAGTTAATTGGGCACCCAGGACTTAATAAAACTACAGAATGGCCGATTGATATGTTCCAATTGTAAAAGAACTAAAATAAGTATATTATGTGAGATCATGAACAAGAGGCAGGCAACTAGAAGTTCACAAATAATTTACCTACCTACAACAAGTTTCATACAAATTTTGTCTACATGTTTTATACAAGTTTTGTATAAAACAAGTTTAATGCAAGTTTTGTCTACATGTATTATACAAGTTTTGTATACGACAAGTTTCATACAAGTTTAGTGCACAACAAGTTTCATACAAGTTTTGTATACAACAAGTTTTATACAAGTTTTGTAAATGTATTCCAATGTGAACAAGAAACGAAAACATTGCATAAAACTTGTCAAATACATGTATTATACCTTGGTGTAAACGGGGGGTTATACAAGTTTTGTATAAAACAAGTTTAATACAAGTTTTGTCTACATGTTTTACCTATACAAGTTTTGTATACGACAAGTTTCATACAAGTTTTGTGCACAACAAGTTTCATACAAGTTTTGTATACAACAAGTTTTATACAAGTTTTGTAAATGTATTCCAATGTGAACAAGAAACGAAAACATTGCATAAAACTTGCCAAATACATGTATTATACCTTGGTGTAAACGGGGGGTTACCCCTCGTTTACACCAAAAAACATGTTTTATACTTGTTTTATACACAACTTGTAGAATACTTGTCAAAACATAATTATTTGTTTTATACATGTATTGCAACTGTCTCAAACATATTTTCGTTCACACTGTGTAGCCAACAAGTCTTTATACAAGTATAAAACACACTCGCGTTTACACTTGTGTCTAAGACACGTTTTTGATTTGTCGAATACATTGACAGCGTTCTCATCTACGAAGACCTGTCGTGTTTTATACAAGTATTGTTAATTTTATTGAAATTTCTGTATACAACTAGTTGCAAACATGTTTTATACTTTAACCATGCTTGATGGATAATGTTTTATACTTTTACTAAACATACCGCTCCTTTCATCCTTTAGTACCTATCTAATTGCATTTTTTCCTAAATTTGTATCATTTCGTAATATTATGTTCATTATTTTATAATCTTTTTATTATTGTAATATGTTTATTATTTTGAATTTCATTTTTTGAATGCAAAGAAAACTAAAGTTCTAGGATTTGAAAGAGAAGCAACAGAACGGATGTAAGAGTTTTGGTCGATGATGTAGTGCTGGAACAAGTGGAGATGACTGTGTATATCTTGGATGTACTTTTAACAGGGATGGAAGGTACATCGGTGATGTTGAAAGAAGAGTGTGTGCAGGGAACAGAACGAATGGAGTGTTAGGGAGATTACTTAAAAGCACAGTTTTAAGACAGGGTGCCATCTAGCTCTGCATAATTATATGCTTATCCCAACTCTATTATTGTGTGAGAGTTGGGTATATCAGAAAGGGCATGAAAGTCGAATCAATGCGGTTGAGGTAAGATCGCTGGCGAAGAATATGTGGCGTGACCCTGGCGGACCGGGTTCGTAAAGTGAAAATGAGAGAGAAGTTAGGCTTGAAAGAAAGTCTCGGTGTAAAGATGAGAAAGGGCATTCTCCGTTGGTTCGGATATGTAGAAATAATGGTAGACGGAAGGTTAACAAAGCAGATATTATACAACGCGAATGTGGAAGGATGTAGGTACTGGGTAGAGCCAAGACTGACAAATTATGATCAGATTGTTCTAGTACTGTCCGAAGGAGTCAAGAGTTTCCGCAACCGGCGTGTGTATATGAAGAGAGTAATGAATGTGGAGGAAGCGAGACTAGCCTGCAAGGATCATGATGAATGGCACTCGGTTCTCTCTGCCTACCCCGTAAGGCATCTAGCCTGAAGATATGCATGTACTTTTATTGTATAATACAGTGTACACTGCACCCATGAACAAAAAATTCCTCAGTGTCTTCACTTTCCATTGTGAATGTTGTGTTAAACAGCAGTTAATTGGGCACCCAGGACTTAATAAAACTACAGAATGGCCGATAAAAGAACTAAAATAAGTATATTATGTGAGATCATGAACAAGAGGCAGGCAACTAGAAGTTCACAAATAATTTACCTACCTACAACAAGTTTCATACAAATTTTGTCTACACGTTTTATACAAGTTTTGTATAAAACAAGTTTAATACAAGTTTTGTCTACATGTTTTGTACAAGTTTTGTATACGACAAGTTTCATATAAGTTTTGTGCACAACAATTTTCATACAAGTTTTGTATACAACAAGTTTTATACAAGTTTTGTAAATGTATTCCAATGTGAACAAGAAACGAAAACATTGCAAAAAACTTGTCAAATACATGTATTATACCTTGGTGTAAACGGGGGGTAAGAATGAGTGCACAATTTAAAATTGTGCACTCACTTCAAATTAGAGATGTGATATAGTCTTGGGTAGTTCGCGAGTGACCTAGGTGGGAAGAGCGCTCCTTTAGGTGATTTATATTTCTGTTAGCGTCCACTTTTGACTTTACTAGACAGTGGCACTATGTGACCAACCGAGTTATTTACTTTTACTGTGCGCGCTTTGATATTTCGATAATCGATATCGATACTAAACAACTTCAAATCCCCATGGTTGAAATTTTATCAAATCATATGAAATCATAACAATCGTCAACCGAAGTATTGCTGGCTAATTATCAAACAGAATACTAATACCATTTATGTCTTATTTTACGGTAAGTTAAATTAAAATTAAAAATTTTCTCTCCTATTCCCATTTATTGTTAGAAATAATTGATTATTATTATTATATATCACGTTAATTATGACTAATTATTAATATAAATAATTTTATTTTTTCGTTTTTATTTCGATAAAAGATTTTATGTGCCATAACAAAAAAGTCAACTTTAATTGTAAAAATTCGTACTTTTTAAGTATTCTACTATAATTACACATTATATTAGGAACTAGCCTAGCTGTTGACTAATCATTAATATAAATTATTTTATTTTTCATTATTTAAATAAAAAATCTCATGTTTCATAAATGGACGTGTAAAATTTTCATCTTACTTTGTATTTTTTAAATAACAATAAACAAAACTTACAATAATCATAACTATATTTTTTTCTTTATTTATTGTTCATAATAAATTATTTCAAAAAAAGAACTAATGAACTAATAGAACGAACTAGTTCATCGTTGGATTATGAACTAAATTGAGCGCTCTCTGTAGTGACCGGTTAGGCCCAAGCCTAATGTGATAAACGGCTTTTAATTATTAACACGTTTAAACGTTTTGCTTATACTTTTAAGCGTGCTTAAAAAGCGCTTTTCGTTTAAACGCTTTTTTAAACAAAAGTTGTTGATCGTTGAGAAAGTCGATTTTAAAACGAAGATTTAAGTGAATTAATGGCGACCGATAATGTTCAATGTTTTGTGGTTTTGTTAGTGTTATTACTTATTACTAGCTTATAGAAATGACGTGTTATCAAATACAATACAAATTATTATACAATACTAGCTGACTCGACAAACGTTGTTTTGTCATATAAATTATTGAATTAAAAAATAGGGGTTGATGATAGAAGGGTGAATATGAGGGTTGTATGTATTTTTAAAGCCACAATTTAAAAAAATAAATAAAAAAATTGTCTTAAAAATAAAAAATAATGTTAGGGGTGGACAACCCTTATCACATAGGGGTATAAAAAAATAAACAGTAGCCGATTTTCAGACCAACTGAATATGCATAAAAAATTTCATAAAAATCGGTCAAGCCGTTTGGAGGAGTATGGTAAATAATATTGTAGCACGAGAATTTTATATATAAGGTTACTTTATCAATCACTCAACTTCCCTTCGCACTTTTCAGACTTAGGACTGTCTGAAATGAATAGTAACACAATATACACTTTTTTATCCATCACGTAATTTCAATAATTAATATAAATAAAATTACTTTGGAAATTTGTAAAGGGATTCGTGTCATGTTCTTACGCGCGCTAAGTAAAATAAACAATTGATGAGCTCGTCGAATTGCTTCAACAACGAAAAGCGTACTGGAACTCAGAACTTGAAAAAACGTAAGTTGTCAATTCGTTGTAAAAAGTACTAACCAACCAAAAACGAAGCGTTGTCAGTTCGACACAAATATTGCGTAAACAAATAGAAAATAATTTAGCCGCTTAATACGATAACCAATCCAAATTGTTATCGTTTCTTATAGGAATAGTAATAAGGTTGTTAATCCAATGAAATGAAAAATTATATTGAGTTTTAGAGTATAGAAATAAGGTTCTTTATGCTATTGTATTTTGATTTTTAACATTATTGAAATAAGGTTACTTTTCTTCAATCATGCTAATACAGTATTTAAATTTTTGTATCTTAAACAACGTTTAAACGAAAACAGCTTAAATCCATAAGCGCGCTTATGGGCTTATTTTGAAAAGCCTAATTTTTTAAGCCTATATCGTTTAAACGCCCACGACTACTTCAAATAGAAGCCCGTCGCTCGCGTCACTGCCCGCGCGTCAAAAATACAGAATTGTTCTCTGATAAATTGTAAAATACAACATCATGAACGTTAAAAAAATATAAGATATTGTATTTTCGGTAAGTATAAGAGTTTATCAATTTATTTTTGTTGTTTATATTACTAAATATAAGGTGTAATGTATGATTTTCATTTTATTTGTCTAAAAAATGTACTCGACGCTCCAAATATAATACGACAAAATTTCAATGGTCACTTTTTCAGTAAAAGGACATTGTATTACAATCTCCTTTTAATTTAGTCGAATAATACAAATTGATCCTGTTATTATTAGTGGAGTCGATTTTTTTTCATTAATAAGTTAATTTTTTTTAATAAGATTAATTTTTTCATTAATAATTTTGAATACCTTTTATAGTTGTTAACCAACTGCCAAAAGAGAAGAGGACATCAATTTGACGATTTTAAAATGTTTGATTATATTGAGTACTTATTTAGAGGACCAAGTTAGGTAATTCTTTTTATTCTATTTGTACGAATATAAAATAACAATATATAATTGTGATTCTTACGATGAACTTTGGAGATATATTACGAAACTTTTAATATAACAATAGGAAATCATAAGTAGCATCGAATTTTGTTCTGTTTACACGTGTTGTTGATAACGATTTCTTAAGTGGAAGGCACAAGTTGCATTAAGAATGTTTATTTTTTGATTTAATAATTTATTTTTAATAAAATGTTTTTTTGATTGCGGACATCTTATACTATACATATTATAAATGTTAAAGTTTGTATGTTTGTATGTTTGATAATCAATCACGTAAAAAATGGCTGTACCAATTTGTATTTGGACTCGGATATAAGATGACCTGGAATAGCACATAGAATACTTTTATCCTAATGCAGAGATCTGCAGCTAGTCTCGTATAAATTTTAAGTGACTGTTTATATGTACGAGTTGTTTTATTTGCATACTAGCTGTTACCCGCGGCTTTGCTCGCGCATATTTACTTTAGAACTTATTTAACCCTTCTTTATTTTATTAAAAATCTCTACATTGCCGGGTGGGCCGCAAGTACGTTAAAAATAATATTTACATATTCATCTTAATTATTTATATACGACATTTTTGTTATTAAAATTTTCGTAAAAAACGTAAGACCTGAACTTCCTATAACTTCTAAATTTTCTATACCTAATATCATAATTAACTATACCTCAAACTTAAAAATACCTATTAGTAACACACCTATCGAAAAAACTAACGTAATTATAAAAGAAATTTATAATAGACCGGAAATATCTAATCTAAAATTACCTTTGGAAATAATATTATATGTACTAAACTATACTCCAAACTAAATATACTTATCTATTAGGATTTCTGTGTATGTAACACACCTATGTAACCAACTAATGTAACTATATTAAAAAAATCTGTGAGCTGGTTGACCCTACAGGCCACCTGAAATTTCCCGCTAAATTTAAGTATTTTAACCTCAAAGAAAAAAACTATGCCTAAGCGCAGACTATTGAATTAAAAAAGTTCAAAAATCCAAAGTTTTTTTTTAAAAATGATACTTATTTAGTATTTGAAAAGATGTATATTTTTTCAAAATCATCAACGAGTTTGATCTTTCGAATAACATTGAACACAATTTTTTAGCTCTAAATTGTTTTATTGGAATTTTTTATACGAGGGTCAATAAAATTTTCAGAAGCCGACATCGCATTAGCAACTAACCTATTGTGTTTCAAATGTCTATGGGCAGTATTCGCTCGTACGTCTGCAGATACTATAACTAAACAAATGTTCGTGTTTATAATACTGCAAAAAAAAAAAACAGAAAAACTGAAATCTAATTCAAAACGAGAATTCTACGAAAAGCTAAGCTTATTTCTAGGAAATGCGTTTCCTTACTATGTTGTTGATACATTACACAATAAGTCTGAAAAAAAATCGTGTCTGTTATCATGTAAGAATCTATGAACTTTATAACGTAGTCATAGTCACCATTGCAGTAAATTTCCTATTTCAGTATATTCTAAATCTATTAGACTATGCAAACTAAATGTATCAATATCAAGCGTCAAATACTACATGACTATAAACCCACAGTTTGCCTATATGTGTAGGTTCTGTGTAATAGAACCAATAACCTATAACGTTTGAAATATAAATAAATTATTTTAATGGTCATTATTTGTTTTATTGATATATAAATGTTCTACGCAAAAACAGATTTTCGACAAGATTTTTTTATGTAAATTTTACAAACCCTTAAAATACTACCTCAATGCATAAAAATATTTATATTCGACTCCACATGTGCCTTGTCCTACCGGCTAACTTAAGTCAGAGTTTTATTGCTTTTTGTACATTGTTTTTTAAAAATGACTTTAAATCTTGCGTTTGAGGTTGAATATGCAAAAACATGTTTGAGCCATAACTATAAATTGTTTAGTCTGAATTAGCGACAGTTTTGAGTGTCAGTTTTGTTCGGAACTGTGTATCTTGGGTATTTTATATCAATGGCAGATCCACAATAAATTATTATTGAGCCAGAGCCGTCAAATTATTGTACTGTTAACAAAATTATTGTACACTAATAAAGTTACCTATATTTAGTTTTTATTTTTAGACTAGGCTTGGGCCTAACCGGTCACTACAGAGAGCGCTCAATTTAGTTCAAAATCCAAGGATGAACTAGTTCGTTCTATTAGTTCATTAGTTCTTTTTTTGAAATAATTTATTAAGAACAATAAATAAAGAAAAAATATAGTTATGATTATTGTAAGTTTTGTTTATTGTTATTTAAAAAATACAAAGTATTACATGAAAATTTTACACGTCCATTTATGTAATATGAGATTTTTTATTTAAATAATGAAAAATAAAATAATTTATATTAATGATTAGTCAACAGCTAGGATAGTTCCTAGTATAATGTGTAATTATATTAGAATACTTAAAAAGTATGAATTTTTACAATTAAAGTTGACTTTTTTGTTATGGCACATAAAATCTTTTATCGAAATAAAAACGAAAAAATAAAATGATTTATATTAATAATTAGTCATAATTAACGTGATATATAATAATAATAATCAATTGTTTGTAACAATAAATGGGAATAGATGAGAATTTTTTTAATTTTAATTAAACTTACCGTAAAATAAGACATAAATAGTATTAGTATTCGGTTTGATAATTAGCCAGCAATACTTCAGTTGACGATTGTTATGATTTCATATGATTTGATAAAATTTTAACCATGGGGATTTGAAGTTGTTTAGTATCGATATCGATTATCGAATTATCAAGGCGCGCACAGTAAAAGTAAATAACTCGGTTGGTCACATAGTGCCACTGTCTAGTAAAGTGGACGCTAACAGAAATATAAAAATAACTAAGAGCGGGATTTTCAATGAACTAGTTCGCATAGTTCACCTAAAAGAGCGCTCTTCCCACCTAGGTCGCTCGCGAACTACCCAAGACTATTTTAGACATTATTTATTGAAAATGTAGGTATTTGAATTGAAACGGGGGGGGGGGGGGGGCAGGTTTGCAAGAGTCGGCTGTTGGAGCAAAAGCGATTGATTGAGCAGTCTTAGGCACCCCATAGACCTACAATAACTTTGTAATACTTTTATTGTGCAATAATATTGAATAGCCCCTTTGACTCCAAACGTTCAATACAAAATCTTTATACAATTCTATACACCCGAGTAAAAACTCCCGTTCTTTATATTTTATAGCATTCTTGCTCACTATTTTGCTTAAATTTACGACACAACGATACCTTAAACACCGTGCCTGAACGAACGCGACCGCTCCAAACTCTGAAGTAAAAAATATTGTGCAATATTAAGCCTACACAGTGCGAGTAAAAATATTGCGCAATAAAAATTAAACCCGCTCAGACTTTCGTTTAATCATTGTGCGATCTTCAATACTAGCCCTAAATTAATATTGCACAATACGTAATCTTGCGCAATATTATTGTAGGTCTATGGGGCACCTAAAGAAAGAGTATACCATGCGTTCCGACTGAGAATAGGACCAGGTACCCTTATACGTAGAACGTGTCACTAGAATTACAAGTTTTGTTTTTGAACGTATAATATAGATGGCAGTGATCGATAATCGCGATGATTGCCTTGTAAATTATATAATTTAATATGTTATATGTTAATTATAAAATGTGAAATATGTGGCAAATTTTCGTTAAAAAGTCTCTCGAAATACATAAAATACACAAGAGTCCGGAAAAATCAAATCTATGAAGCAAAAGTGTACATGTGACGCCATCTGTATTTGCAATAAGAAATCATTTTATTTATACTCATTTCATGCCTTGAGATAAGTCTCTATTTAGGTATGTTACAAGGTACCTACTCTGTGAATAGGACTGTCAGGAATCAGGATGACATATTGCTCCGCATTTTGCAAAAAGTTCATAAGTGATGAGTAAGGTGTGCAAAAAAATTCTAACAAATAAATACTTTAAAAAAAATATATTTTCATTCTAATTGGTATATTTTTATTTAGATTCCCATCAGATTATGTTACCATGTATGGGATAAGCAGAGAGAACCGAGTGTCATATCCTTGCAGGCTTGTCTCGCTATCTCCACATTCATCACTCTCTTCATATACACACGCCGGTTGCGAAGACTCTTGACACCACCTTCGGACAGTAGGGTAAGAGTGGCACCCTTCGTACACCTTTTTTTTATGTCTTATAAAAACTGAACTATTGCCCGTTACTGCCTGTATTCAGTACTATTTTGTGATGAATATATCTGGGCACAAAGAAAACTTTTAATAATATTGAAAACAACTAACATGAGCTAGCGATGACGATTTTTCTGAAAAATGGGAAACGTACGGAAGTACCCCACGAAAGGAGTACATTCATACAGGTCCTAGGGTGGATTCGTGCATGGTTGGGACCTTTCGTACAATTAAGTAAAACAACTGTTTACTCATTCAATACATATATTATTATTCAGTTTTATACATATTATGTAATATGAGATCTTGTGCTTATAATAATTATTCAATAATAACATAAATTATAATGAAATCAGTCTTTATTTGGTTAACTCTAGGAATAACTATGCTATTCAAAATCCAAATTAAGGAAAACTCAACATTAATGATATGAAATTTTTAAAAATATATATATATTTTAAGATATTGTTAGTTGATACAATATCAATTGCATAAAGACAGGTTTATGTTTAATAAGGACAAAATAAAAATATTATTTCTAACAAAAATTATAACTAGTAAAGTTTGATACAAAACAAAGTAAACATAAAAACTAATAATAATCAAAATTTAAACAAAAAGTCTTCTAAACTATAGGTATTAAGTATAATTAGTTGAAGTTTTTATTTATTACCTATACAGGCTTATAGACTTGAAACAATAATCAAATTATTATTAATCTACTAAACATTATATCCAATAAAGTTTCGTTCAAAACAGAATATGTTTGCAGTTCTCGCAGTGCTTGCTGATTTAGGTGCAGGTAAAACTGCAACGATATTCGACAAAAAGACTGTTTCTTCGTCTGTCACATTTGGCAAAACAAACTTCCAAGAACCTGGAACTTTTCCGACATAATGAAGAACAGTTGTCTTCTTCTCAAATTTTACTAGTACAAAAGTTTCTTCATTAATGTTGTGGCTCAATACTGGTTCTTCCTTATTGATTTCTTCTTCGAAATTAGATCCTTGGATCGATAAGGGTGAAGAAGAGCTTTTTATTAAACTTATATCAGTTTCATCTTCACTATCAGTCTCCAACTCTGCATCTTTCTTTTGTCTCTTCGGGTTAGCTTTTTATCAGTCTGGGATATCAACTTTAGTGCACACTTCATTTCTTTAGCTCTACTTTTTCTTTCTTGGTCTTGTTTTTTAATTATCTTTGCTTTTTGTATTTCTAAAAGTCTTTGTTTTTCTGGTGTGTCTGTATAAATTCTTGACTTTCCCGGTGTTTTTCCTTTCTTCGGCTTTGTATTTTGATCCTTGTTTACTTTAGGATAGGGCCGGACTACCTCTGGTGAGTCCAGGAGCAGGTGATGATTGTGGATCAAAGTGCATTGATTGGTGCAGCAGGGATGGTGACGAGGGCCGACAATTTATAGGAGTTGATTGTTCAATAACTACATTTTCTTCGATAACGGCTTCCTGCTGTTGTATATTAATATTTGTATTAGCTGAAGAGTTGGATTGGTAAGCTTTAACAGGAGTTTTTACTTAAAAATTTCACTATTTTTTACTTAAAAATTTCAGCACATACCTGCGTAAAATACAAGATTAATATGATAAAAGTTGCATTAATTAATTATTTAGACAACTTTGATTAACATGTAATGAAATTAAAAAAAAGACTAGATAGTTATATTTATAGATTTCGTCAGTAGACAGCATTTACTGACAAATATTCACTTGTGCAATTCTTATTGGTTTTGATTATGATTTAAGATAATTTTTTTTTAATGTATAGGGGTCGAGGTTAAAGAGAAAAACATTGATATAAAAACCCAAGATATACAATCAGTGTCTCAAAAACGTCCTCTAAAAATGAGCGCACAATTTTAAACTGTGCGCTCATTAGGATTGCGTCGTTCGCGACACTGTCAATTTTATTAAATTTTGTACATTGCTTTTTAAAAACAACCATAATACTTGCGCTTAAGGTTGGATATGCAAAAACAAATTTTTTAGCTATATATACAACTATTTGTGTGAAATTAGGGACAATTTTGAGTGTCAGTTTTGGGTTTTTTTATATCAATGGAGAAAAACGACAGATTTTATGAAAATTATGAAGTTGCATCAATTGAAGTTTGTATGTGCAAAGGATTTCAAAAAGGAAATCCTTTCAAAAAGGTCCTTACCTTAAAGTTGTAAAAATATGCTGTAACTTCTATAGGATTTTTTCAACATCATCAAGATACCACCACAACAATATACAAAATGGCTAGGTTTTTGTATTACTTTAAGTACATAATCGAGATAATTTATTGCTGGTAAACACTTTACTGTTCAGATATATTAGTACTAGCTGTGCCTGCGACTTCGTTCGCGTGGAAAAAATTCTAAAATAAAAACCCGCATAGTTCCCGTTCCCGTGGGATTTCCGGGATAAGAACTATCCTATGTCCTTTCTTGGGTCTCAAACTATATTTGTACCAAATTTTATCCAAATTGGTTCAGTGGTTTGGTCGTGAAAGCGTAACAGACAGACAGACAGACAGACAGACAGAGTTACTTTCGCATTTATAATATTAGTATAGATAGTATGGATTTAGTATTGAGTAATTGCCAAAATAGCAACTTAAATTATGAAAGTTACATACATGTAAATTTTCATATCATATCCCATATGGGTAGCAAAAATCGAAAGTTGTATATCAATCACTATCCAGATAAATTTGCTTTCCCCCCTCCTATTCCCCGTATTGGTTGAGGCTCCTTTTGAGTATAAGACTATTTGCAATTTTGGCAGGTTGTTCGTAAAAGGCAAACGGTTGGCTAACAACGTCAATACCATCAGAAATACTAGATTTTTTTATATCAAAATAGCAAGCAAGCAGATGGCTCTCCTGTTGGAAAGTGAAACCATCGCCTATAGATATCAAAGATATATAATGGTGCCTTGTTATCAATGCCACATGCGTAAGTCTACCGGTTACCTTATCTTCCAATCTGGAATACGACAACGACGTGCATTGACGCTATTGCGGCAGGAATAGATAAGGCAATGGTAGCAAATATCTGGGCGAGACGTTCCAGAACTCTACAAATTAGTGGTCACCATGTTAGTGACACATAGAGTTAATCGGTTACATTTTCCGACTTACCTAGCAGAACGGCAGTTGGTCTATTCTTCAAAATTAGCCTGGACCAACACGGGGATAGTAGAGTGCTACAACATCTCCCCGAGTTAGGGAGCCACCGTCTTATTACCTATTATGAAGTATGAACATCTCCGTATATCCGTATAGCAATGCACCACTAACATATTTAGTGCCTATAAGTGATGGTTGTCTCTTTCCATTAGGAAAATTACTCGCTTGTTTGCTATTTTATGGTGCTAAAATAAATTGTTACTATCTGTGCAAATAAACATTTAAATTGATAACGAAAATCTGTGTTTTGCCTTTACACAGATTTTTTATTATTACACATTTATTTCTTACAGATAATTAAAAGATGACCAGCGTGAAATTATTAGTTTTGAGCTTTAAATGCATGGAACATAGACCAAGTGGAATTGGCAAGTACAAACATTTGTATCAGGACCGCGATCGTATTATAATAGTTTCGCTATTGTACAATAGATGGCAGTATTGATTTTTCCGTAGTTTTCAGTTGATCATATTTGAGTAGAGAACTTTCTAGAACGATATACGTAATGACTGTCATTATGTATATCTTTCTAGAAAAATTAGGTCAACCTAAAATGAACTTTATATGTAAGGTGTACGGCTGATTTTAGCTTGACTTTCTATTATATCATTAGAGATTATATTAAATCAGGAATTTAATTAAAATAAAATGAAAATTGTACTTTCGAATGATATGAAATATCTCCAATTTTAATCATCTGTATTCTACTATCATTTCTGCATTCAAGGATGGCATAATACGGCATAATTCAGTGTATAATAGATTTTCGCACGACGACTATCTCCTAATGATATGGTGAGTATCACTGAGGCAATTTAGAGTAAAAGCGCATAATACTGACACACGCGGCACGCCCACTCTTCACTTACCCTTATTCTATGATCCATGTTTAAATTCATGTCTAGATATGATATACTATTAAAATACCATTTTATAAACATTAAAAAAAAATTGAAGATAGATGTTGTATTAGAATTTTATTACTATATTCAACACTCTTTATCGTCGGCACTTGGTGAAACTTCATATTCATACAATATTTTATATTAATAACACATGTACTGTTTCACAATAAACTTTTATATATATTATCCGACCGGTTTCGCTTATATAAGCATCATCAGGGCAATTACAAGTTTAAACTAAAAAACAAAACAACATCTAACCGTTCCGGACGGTTAGATGTTGTTTTGTTTTTTATTATACATATGTCTAATATTTACCTCTGCGAGATTCGAGTGGCTAAATTGGTTATCTATAGAATAAGGAATATCGATATATTCCGCAAAAACCCAAAACCTTTTTACTATGTTGGCAGTATTGCTTATTCAGTAACAGTAATTGTTATCTGTGGTATTAGTTTCATCTTATTATGTTGGTATTGGTGGAGCATGTAATACCATACATTATTTTTTTCTGTGGAACCCCCGTCTCTTAAAACGTAGTGATTATATTAAATACTCTTTGATTCAATATTCATTCGTCTCCATTGACATGTTATTACCAAGGAAGTTACATTCTACCCGGAATGCTTACACGCGCTTCAAAATCGTTCCGAAGAGTACCAAACATGAGTCACAGACCAATTAGAGTACTACGTACAGACCGCCATCTGGGGAACATTTGGTTTAAACCGTATGCAAAGTTCGAAGGAAAATGTTAGTTCTTAATTTGTTTTTCTCGGTTGATATGTTGGTAAGGCAAACGATTAATATTCATACAGCCAGACGCGTAAGGTTTGACCGTATACCTCCCTCTTTTACTTATTTCAGTTTTTATTTATTTTTAATTAATGGATAATCACGTAAATAAAAGAACAATTTTAAATACTTAAATTTATTTATTATTTTTTAAACAATGACCTATTCCCAACTTGCGGATGGAACTGAAAAACATAAATAGCATTAAAATGAAAAGGAAATGTGTCGGTTTTGATTGGATCGGATGGGATTAGTCGGGATCTGGTATGATAATTGAGAATTAGGCGGGGCTGTGGTGAAATCGAAAACAATCGGATAGGTGAATAAGTAGGAAAGTGGGTTTAGTCGGGTTAGACTGAATAATAAAGGGTGAGATTGAGGATTAAGTTGGATTAAAAGAAATTGGTGGATATATGATCTGACATTAGTTGGATGTGGTGGGATCGAATGAGATCGATTACGCAGAATCTTGTGAGATTGGGTGGGTTTAGGTGGGGTCTAGTCGGATTGGTGAGACCTGATGTGAATGGACTGGAATTGATGGGATCTGGCGAAATTTTTAAATTTGCATTAACATTACTCAATTTACATTACTTAATTTTTAAATTTGCATACTCATGATTTCGATTCGTACAATATTAGTCTTTTATAATTTTTTTATTTATTACATTGCACCAATTCAAAATAAAAGTCAAACATTCTTCCAGTACAATATCTTTGTACAATTCGTAGGTCACAAAAACAAATGAATATTCCAAAAATATTTAAATTTGTTTAATTTCACGTCTTGTAATAATAACATGAATGGAATGCTCAAAATATTCATTTGTGATTCTAATAATAAAGCCAAAACATCGAACTGCATATTCGGATGGGTAAGACAACTTACTTTGTTGTAATAATTTTAATATTCTTTTTGTTTTATATACGAGTTTGTTTGAACTTGGTAACCAATTTTTTCTGCCATGATCACAATTTACTTTATGTAACATTTTTCGTGTTACCCATCCATATGCCCTGGAATGCACATTAACGCATCTTTTTGCTCTGAATTCAAGAAATTGTCATCGATATATATTTGGTATATAATTAACTGACTATTTAGTAGTTGGTGTCATTCTCAATTAAATAATTTTTACAATAATAATAATTCCAAACGAAAATTGATACAGTTTATTGGTTTTAATACATGGATTTAAATGCGTTTATAAAAGTATAAATCTGAATTAAAATATCTCGGGTCTCATTATTTTAAATTTCTTTTGTGATTCCCATACCCTTTGCAAAATATCCACACTGATGTCCCAATTTATTTATGTGTTACACAGCATAGAATATTTTAGTTATTATGGATGGTATAATATTACAAACAAGATACAATTTCCGCCATTTGTTGATGGCATTCAAGTTTACACTATTTGTATACTAATTAAAAATTATTAATTACTGATGAACATAAAACTATACATTAAACATAATAGGTGAAAATTGAATAGTAAATAAATACAAGTGAACTAGAATTAATGATAAAAAAACATATGTTTACATAAGCCGACACATTTTTAAATTTTCATGCTACTAATATATAATTCGATACAAAACAAATTTACTTCCTGCGATTACTTACAATAATGCTAGTTTAAATGTTTTAATGAAATATTTTTATACACCTTGCTTGTCAACTGTGAATTTCTTTGATAGTTTTTGTCTTTAATATTTTAAGTAGCTACGCTTTAACATTTGCTGCACTTTGTTACAAATTTTGTTTTTCCCAGTATTTTTATATTCTACTAGCAGCTTCGCTGAGCATAAATACATTGATGATTCAAAGAAATTATGTGACCAATCATTTATGCTCTTAGTACCAAAACTAACTCAAAACTCAATGTTTATCATGTTCAGTCAAGTATTCTCGAGTTATAACGGGACACACAGAGACAAACAAACGGACAGAAAATACAAAATGTTACAATTAATGTTGGAGAGTCTCAGAGCGAACATTTATCATGAAATTTGATTTATATAGTAATATATACAAACGATATATCTACAAACAGACATTACAAATATATATAGTGAAAGAGATAGATAATAATGTGATCTTCGATTTTTTCATCCTATTTTGCTAAGTGTAAGTGCAAATACCATTAATTGGATCAAAATCGGTCAATTATAGTGCGCACGGAACTAGTTGGCCGCGCCTTACGTATTACGTATTACGTATGGCGCGGCCAACTAGTTCCGCGCGCACTATAGTTTGTGATTTATCAATGACTAAAATTTTTGAAAGAAATGGTTTTTCACATTCTTCGAAATTTTTCAACCTATCGGTTATTTAGCTAAAGCCATATTTTAAATCTCAAAAATTAAGTTGAATGTCATTCGAAAGATCAAAATCAATTATCGTTTCCAAAATATACAGCTTTTTAAAAATCAATATACGGCCATTTTTAACACAATATATACATGATAATATAATTATGTATACGGCTTAGACGTTTGAACTGAAAAAATCTATGCCTACAGTTTTTACTTTATGAGCTTAAAATACCTTAATTTAGTGGGAAGTTTCAGGGGGTCATCCCTGAAACTTAAAGGTTAACCGTTTACACATTTTTTTAAACTAGTTTTTAGGTAATTGTACATTCAGTCAGACATTTTATAAAACCAAAAACTTTTTATAAAACCAAATTTTTATACGGATTCCTTTGAAAATAGTATACGATTTCTGAAACAAATTATTTTTGCGATTCTGCTTTAAATTTGGAAACTAAATATAAATCTTATACTATTTCTATGAACCTTCAATTTTAATTTGTATTTATTATTTGAAAAAGTTTACATTTTACATCTATATGTAGTAGTTTCAAAGTTTTAAATGCTTCTAAATATCTAAATGCACTAAACTAATAGGAACATATTGCTGCGAATATTCAGATACAGACAGATATATAAAAATTATAGTCTGTTATTTGCGCAATCACGTGTTTTCACTATGTAATAATTTTCATCAAGATTCAGCAAGCCAATCATAACTTATAACGAGACATACAGACAAGATAAGACAAGTAAAATTAATAAAAATGATAGAGCCCAATATGTGCACAATTAAGCGTTTATTTACTTATTTAATACTTTATTGTACACAAAGGGGTAAAATAACATTTTGATTTAAAAAAAAATCTACAAAAAACGAGTTTATCAGAGGTAAGAGATTTCTTCAGCAAATCCAAAACAGTGAGAATGCGTGAAAGATATGTAGAAGACAAGTATATAGACATTAGTTTAGAAATATACATTAGGAATACAAATATAAAAAGTTATTTTAATTTATTTAATTCTATACGTTACAAATTACAATGCCTTTTTATACTAAAAATTAAACAGATTTCGGGTTTGGGTGTTTATTAAATATATTCTAGTATTATCTAGTAAAGAATTAATAAAAGTATTTTCAGGCAAATTACCCTGACGAGGTAGGCAAATGTACAACTAGGTCAACAACAATAGTTCCTTATACGTGAAGATTGGGTCCCGCAATGTGATAGGTGGCAAGCCTATTACATTGTGGGACCAAGCGGCACTTTCTAATCCCGGGCAACGTTGTTTTCATCAGAAACCTGAAATATCGCATTTTTGAATTGCCCGACCCGAGAATCAAATCTGGGACCTCATGTGTCAACACGACACCGCACCACTAGACCACAGAGACGATAAAATTCAACACACTTAAGAGGGACAATTTGAGTTGAAATCATATAAAAAGTTCGCGAAGAAGTGTTCTTAATGTATACCAATTTTCACAAAGATAAGATACATAATGACAGACAAAAATGTTCAAAATTGTAAAATTTATGTAAGCAAGTCATAAAACAAATACTTATTAAATATTCGTGACTGTGAATGAGTGTGAGCGTATGCCTTACAAAAATTGACTAAATAAAATTTAATGTACAGACACACAATAAGATTTATACAGTAGTATTCATTTCAAAATTTATGATATTTTTTTATATTAAAACAGCTTGTTGCTACTATTTAGCTGTCATTCTTAATTGCAAGTTACTACTAGCACCATTAGCTATGTCAAATAATTCGTCGAAGAAAGAGACTACTTGTGCCATGTTCTCCAGTGTTTCTCATATCGGTTTCATCTGGATACAAGGCTGGAAATAAAAAAATATAACATTACAGTGTAGTAGGAGTGTATATTTTCAATGGAGAATATTATGTTGTGTTTAAAAAATACTAAAAAAAGATTTTTTCACCTATTGCTGATCTCTGTCACGTTCCGGCACAGGAAGCTTTTTTTTATCATAGGATTTCAAAAAACCCCCCTGATGAAAAGAGACAACCAACGCCTATAGACACCAAATATGTTAATTGTGCGTTATTATCCTTGCAAACTTGTTATTATTTAGTGCCATATGTATAAGTTTACTGGCTAAGTTACTCTCATAATCTGAACACAACAGTGACAGGCACTGACGCTATTGTGGCAGGAATAAGTAAGGCGATGGTGGCCGACCCAGACAAGACAATGCAGAACTCAACCACCTAGTGACTACTATGTTAGTGTCTCTCATAGCCAATGGTTCGCCTCTTACGAATTTAAATTTACACATACGCCTGATTAATCTTTACGTATTAAGAGTGGCTTAGGCAGTTTGTAAAATACCAACGATAGACTATAATATGTGTACCATCGTGCCTACTAGATGATAGAGTTCCACAATGTCTCGACCGGGTATGTATTCTCACCACCTTTTCTATCCCTGCTGCAATAGCGTCAATGCTTGTCATTGTCATATTTCGGTTTGGATGGTAAGGTAACCGGTAGATTTATGCATGCGGTATTATCATCTCGCCACACGGATAGTAACGAACCAGTAACGCATTTAGTGTCTATAGGCTATGCTAGGCTATCTTTTTCAATCAGGTAAACCATCTGCTTGTTTGCTATCTATACAGGTACCTTCTAGGGAAGCGAATTCCATCTTAGGCCGCATCTTAGCCTACCACAGGCGAGATCATGATCAAGCTCTTCCCTATCTATAAAAAAACGTAAACTCATATAGGTACAGCCTATCGATAAAAAAAGGCTATAAATATAGTCTATGTGACTTTTTATATGCTAAGATATATATAGATTTTTATCTGGTCCTTTGCATTTGGCTCTAGTTAATCTCCTGCCCTTTTGATTTTAGTAGAAAGTTTTACTTGTCACAAAATCTTTCTTTTCAAGGGATTTGTTTTTTTGTTACCTAATTATAGGATTTTTCTTTACTAAAGACTACAGCTCTCTAAGTACAAGCTCTATAGTTTATATATTCCCTATACAGGCGTCGACAACGCGGTATTATAGCTTGCACACCTGAGGTTAAGTCTCTTTTTTCTCTAATTTTAAGAAATTGTACAAGACGAACCAAAAATTACTTGTAGATTTACATATTCTAATATTTCGAATGTTTAATGAAGTCCTGCATTTATAATTACCTAAGATGTTTATATCCGTATCGCTGTCTGTTATCAAAGTTTGGACTGCTATTTTCATAATTTCAATATCTGAAAACAAATTGTTATAATTTAATTTTGTGACAAATGTTTTTTTTTTTAAATAAGGTAAAGTTTTAATTCAAATTTTTTTTTAATATATTCGGGTTTGGGCTCCTTTGGAGAATAGACCAACTGCTGTTCTGCCAGGCAAGTCGTAAAAGGCGACTGATTGGCTATACATGGCACAACCATAGTGACTATTAGGAGGTAGAGTTCCACAATATCTCATCCGGACATGGTACCACCGCCTTACCTATTCCTGTCGCAATAGCGTCATTGTTTGTCTGTCATGTGTTGTCATGAAGCAGACTAATGTATGTGAATTGCGATGATAGCAACGCACTGTTAACATCTTTGGTGTCTATAGGCGATGGTTTCTCTTTCCATCAGAAGAGTCATCTGCTTGTTTGCTATCTAATTAAATTTAAAAAATATCATCCTTTTGCTATTTGCCCATAACAACAAGGAGGAAAACATCTAAAAAAGTTATTTCAAAAATTAAACCGACTTCAATATATCAGGTACACCATATATCAAAAACGACTGAACCAAATTGGATGAAACTATGACTATTCCCTTAGTAGGAATATACTTAATTTAAATCAAAAAGGCATCTTGATATGCCTTTTAGTTTCCGAGAAATTCATGGACAAACATATATATATATATGTACATACAAAATTTAGCACACATGCTTGGAAATCTGAATACATCATCATACCTACTTAAATATTATCCAATTTCATCAATATTACATATATACAGGTTAAACTAATAAACTCATTTTTTTAATCTTAGCTACAGATATATGTGTCATAAACTAAGTAATGACACACTACCTATTTGTATATGTAATATAATATAATAATATTCACGGGACAAATTACATATACTGATCTAACCCCAAAGTAAGCAAATTATTTTGCTTGTGTAATGGGTGTTAGTCAACGATACCAATACATAGAAATACATATATAAATACTGGAATATATTTAATAAACACCCAAATCCGGAAATACAAACATTTTTGCTCATCACGCAAATGCTTGTCCCCGTCGGGGATCGAACCCGAGCCCCGTCGATTGCGTAGTCAGGGCCGCTAACCATTCGACCAACGGGGCGGTATATTTAGTAATATCAGTCGATTAGTTAGTGACATTGACTAAGCAATAAATGGGGCTCAGTTTCAATTCCCAACGGGTCAAGCATTTGGTTGATAAACATAGATGTTTTTCTGATTTTATGTGTTTATTTTTTACAATCATTTATTGCATTAAATATTTATTTATTATTTTTTTATATTATAAGATAGCAAACAAGCAGATGGGTCTCCTAATGGAAAGAGTCAACCATCGCCTATAGACACCAAAGATGTTAATGGTGCGTTGCTATCTTGTGGCGAGGTCTAATGCCCCATGCATAAGTCCACCGGCTACCCTACCCTCCAAACCGGAACACGACAGCGACAAGCGCTGACGCTATTGCGGCAGGAATAGGTAAGGCGGTGGTACCAGACCCGGGCGAGACAATGCAGAACTCTACCACCTAGTAGCCACGATGGTAGTGACTCGATAGCCAATCGGTCGCCTTTTACGACCTGCCTGGCAGAACGGCAGTTGGCCTATTCTACAAAGGAGTTCGGGACCTTTATTACTTTTTTGTTCACATAGAGGCAATATTACATTTTATTTCTTGAAAACTCTACAAAAGGCGAGCTTATCTCTGTAAGAGATTTCTTTCAGCAAATCCAAAACAGTGAGAACGTGTACAGATTATTAATTAAGAAAATATATACAATAAGTATACAAAAAAAACTTTATATTACTTAATCCTAATTCGTACAATGCATTTCTGCCCAAAAAATTACACCGATAAATAAAATTTTGTATACTAAGCTCTCCGAACCCCCTAACCGTTGGTCGAGTGGTTAGCGGCCCTGACTACGCAATCGACGGGGCTCGGGTTCGATCCCCGACGGAGATAAGCATTTGCGTGATGAGCATAAATGTTTGTATTTCCGGGTTTGGGTGTTTATTAAATATATTCCAGTATTTATATTTGTATTTCTATGTATTAGTATCGTTGACTAACACCCATTACACAAGCAAATAATTTGCTTACTTTGGGGTTAGATCAGTAAGTGTAATTTGTCCCGTGAATATTATTATTATATTATTATTATTATTATAAATTTTAATTGTTTACATGTTTGGCCTAATGGCATTGAATAGGTATAAAATAAATAATTAAATCTATATAAAAACAACATCAACCTTCATGATTAATATCATTATTAATACAATTTCCATTTTTTCATAAATTTAATTATTATTTATTTATTATTTTTAAAATTATTTATTTTATTTTATTATACTTATTCCAGTAGGTATTTAAATAATATGTATTTCTACGAATTAGTATTGTTGACGAACAATCATATTATTACAAACAAATACTTTCTTTACTTTAGGGTTGATAAATTCGTGTAATTTGTCCACCCATATTATTATTTTTTATAAGTAGTTTAACATACAAATAACAATAAAATTGTACTTACTACAGTCTGATGCATTTGTGATATTGTTCAGTCTTTGCTGAATATGCCTAGCATATGACTGGCCAATGAAGAACTTCCTTGAATAGGTGTACCATAGTCCATAGACCAATGCATGTTGTAATCTCAATATCTGAAAAATATGATTTGCTGTTTTAGATCATTTTAATTACATTTTATAAGTAGCTGTTCCTCACGACTTCGTTTTTGGGACTCAAAATCATTACTTCTTTTAACTCAGTTGGGTGAAAAAGTACCTTTTGTCACTCTTGTAGTGTAGCTTTCTAATATGTATTAAAAAAAGTTTTCAAGGTCTGTCTAGTAGTTTATGAGTTAATTCATTTCAAACATAAAAAATAGAAATGTCTTCTCTTTATGATATTATTTGTATAGATTTAATACAGATTTAATTTAATTAAATTGAAACATATTTGATAATCATGGTTTTAGACTCACTAAAGTACGACAAAATACATTATTTTTGCACCAGTTTTGTAGCTTTAAGAATTAAGAATTAAGAATTTTCTATATCCCTAGCTCCGCGGCTATTGACCTAAGAGCAAAGTGACCTCTACAAAAGTTGGTGTACCTCACCCCCTCCATCCTATGGTGGAAGAAAAAACGGGCCTTATATAGGGTCGAAATTTTTCGTTGAAATTTGCCTAAGTCCCAGACGCCTATGTAATGGTTTTCGGTTTTTACCCCCCAGCTTCGCGGCTATTGACCTAAGAGCAAAGTGACCTCGACAAAAGTTGATGTCCCTCACCCCCTCCATCCAATGGTGCAATAAAAAAGGGGGGTTGTATAGGGTTGAAATTTTCCATCGAAATTTTTCTAAGTCCTGCGTCCCCTTTCCTACTCAAGACCGTAGTTTTTGATTTTACCCCCTAGCTCCGCGGCTATTGACCTAAGAACAAAGTGACCTCTACAAAAGTTGATGTACCTCACCCCCTCCATCCAATGGTGCAATAAAAAAGGGGGGTTGTATAGGGTTGAAATTTTCCATCGAAATTTTTCTAAGTCCTGCATCCCCTTTCCTACTCAAGATCGTAGTTTTTGATTTTACCCCCTAGCTCCGCGGCTATTGACCTAAGAGCAAAGTGACCTCTACAAAAGTTGATGTACCTCACCCCCTCCATCCTATGGTGGAAGAAAAAACGGGCCTTATATAGGGTCGAAATTTTTCGTTGAAATTTGCCTAAGTCCCAGACGCCTTTGTAATGGATTTCGGTTTTTACCCCCCAGCTTCGCGCCTATTGACCTAAGAGCAAAGTGACCTCGACAAAAGTTGATGTCCCTTACCCCCTCCATCCAATGGTGCAATAAAAAAGGGGGGTTATATAGGGTTGAAATTTTCCATCGAAATTTTTCTGTCCTGCGTCCCCTTTCCTACACACTTACCAACGTCTTCCTAGTTCCTTACAGGGCACATATCAATATTATTCTCTTAGGAGTTACAGGGATTTTTATGAAAATTAATGTCCTGTCGTAAACTGTTGCTTGTGGGTACACAAAACTTGAGAACTTTGAGAATTCACAATATTTTTAACTGATAGCAAGAAGCGAAAATATTTTACATTTTTCCCAATAAAACAAGCACCGAAACACTCCAAAAACAACTTAAAAATGAAAAATAATCACCATTCAACACAAACATATTAAACACAACGGCCATTTTGTTTATTCAATTTTTTTTTTTTTTTTCTTTTTGGCATGGGCGTTAAGCAACTGCCATGATCAAGTAAAACGAGGAAACATATTTTAGACAATAAACTAGGATTTGGAATTTGGATTGACAGGAAAATAGAGGATCTGAAAGTAATCAAAATAACATAGATACTAAAATTATAAATTATTTACAACAATAATATTTAAATAAATATATACAGAGATAATACTTAGTTATTTGTATAATATTTACAAGTGGGTTAATATTAATTTGGTATTAGATACTAAATGTATCTAACTACGCTTAAATATTAATATTATTTTCTTGAATGAATAATGAAAGAATATTATACATACAAGGGTTTAATAACAGGGTTAGAATGGATGTAGGTAAAGGAATGTCATTAGAATATAGATTGTTATATAATGATGAATGATTGTATTTAGGACAAGCAAAAAATATATGATTGAGATCTCCAATATCAGTGCCACACTCACAAACATTGCTATCTTTGATGTGTAGCTTGAAGAGGTGTTCAGGAGAATTAGTGTGACCAAGCCTCATTCTGGTGATAACAGATGTTGACAACTTATTTAATTTCACTACAGAAAACCAAGGTTTAGAAGGTATCAATGGTTGTAATTTGGAATAAGTTTTGCCTTTCACCAATGTACCACTATCCCAGACACTTTGCCATGACTGCTTAAGATGGAGTTTAGGGAGAGCAGCTAGATCATGGCAATAATTAATGTAGGGGTATAAATCACCACACTGAACTGCCTCTTTAGCACACCGATCAGCTCGCTCATTTCCAGTGATATTACAATGACTTGGAACCCAGGCAAAGTAAATAATATGATTATATTTAAAAGTACATTTGTATAAAAGATTTCTTAAGTCTAAAATAATAGGAGGAATAAATTTGGATTTTAAAGGGAACTTTTGCAAACAATGTAGAGCACTCAGTGAATCAGTCAGAATCATACACTTGGGTAGTTTCATAATGTGTATGTATTCTACAGCTTTATAAAGTCCATAACATTCACCTGTAAATACAGATGCTTCCGGTGGAAATTTGATTTTTTGAACAATATTGTACTGTTTATGGTATACACCTATTCCAACATTACTATTATTTTTGGATGCATCAGTAAAAATCAAATGAAAATCTTGCCATTTTTCATTGATAATATTGTTAAAATATTGATTGGCATACAAAGATTGTTTATCTATACCTAAATTTACTACAACAGGCTGCAGAGTTAATGATTCATAATTGTGTTTATATAAGGGATTTATAGGGGATGTAAAAGTAAAAGGCTTAAGGCTGTGATATTTCATATAGCTGTATACAAGGGCTGGGATTGTTTTGTGTTTCCAATACTTATCTGACATTAAATCACTAAGACTAGAGAGCTTTGTAAGCAGAGGGTGATTTTGTGATTCCAAAGTGCGAAGGAAAAACCTGTCAGATAGATATTTACGTCGTAAATGTAATGGAGGTTCAGCACATTCTACTTGTAGGGCAGAAACAGGGCTGGATTTCATTGCTCCTAGAACAATTCGTAATGCTTTAATTTGAACAGAGTCAATTTTCTTTAGACCTATCTTACTACATGGTTCTAGTAAAAACATTCCATAATCCAATAAACTTCTTATTAATGCATTATACATAAGTTTTAATGTAGATGGGTGTGCACCCCACCAAACCCCAGAAACACATCTCATTAAATTGATATTACGTTCACACTTTGCTGCTATATACTCACAATGATCTAGTCCTTGAAGTTTATTATCTAGTATTATACCTAAGAATTTTGTTTTCGATTTAACAGGAATTGAACTATTTTTGTAAGTAATATTTATAGGGGGTGGAAATTTTGTGCGAGAAAATAAAACTATGGAACTTTTAGAAACAGAAATATCAAGACCATTGTTATTAAGCCAAGTCTGTAGGGATAGAATAGACATGGAAAGATTATCACAAGCCATCTGTATAGATTTGTCAGTTGAGTATAAAAGGAGGTCATCAGCATACTGAAGAACATTTACATTGCTAGTTGCTACAGTTTCTATATCATATGAGTATATGTTGTAAAGGATTGGACTTAAAACAGAACCTTGTGGAAGACCTTTATATTGTTGTCTTTTTAAATTATTAGGGTCATTTGCTAAATTAATAGTTCTATTGTATACAATATTCATAATAACATTAATTAAATAAAATGGTATGTTTAATTTCACTAGCTTATTTTTCAGAATTGATAGAATTACATTATCATATGCTGAGGATATATCTAAAAAAGCTGCTAAAACAGATTTGTTATGAGTAAAAGCTAATCTAATATCAGTTATAAGTAAGCTAATATTATCTATGGTGCTCTTTCCTCTCCTAAAACCATACTGACTTTGACTTAATAAATTTCTGCTTTCAATAAACCATTCTAAGCGAAGTTTGACAAGGTGCTCTAGAATTTTCAACATAACTGATGAAAGCACAATGGGTCTGTATGAAAAAGGGTCAGAAGGGTTTTTATCAGGTTTAAGGATAGGGATAACAGAATGTGACTTCCATGTCTGAGGTATATTACCTGTAGAAACAAGGGAGTTCATAACCTTTAATAAGTATGATAGAGATTTATCAGTCATGTTATTTAAAAATGAGTAGTTAATATTATCCCATCCAGGAGTAGAGTCTTTAACATTTTGAAGGATACCTTTAAGCTCAAATAACGTAAAAGGGGAAAAATTGTCTGAAGAAGAAGTAGAAGGAAGAGAAAGGATACATTCTGGTACTGTAGGTGGAGCAAGATGATCTATCAGCTGATTTATTAACAATGGACACATTTCATTATTATTAGAAACCTTATAGGCAGATCTAAATTTTCTTATGTTTAACCATACACTTGAAGGTTTTGTTTGGGGTGATAAGGAAGAGCAGAATTTCTTCCAACCTTCAGCTTTTTTCTTTTTTAATAATCGACGAGTAGTTTTTATAATATTAGTGAGAATATTAAAATTTTCTGTAGTTGTATACTGACAATAAAATTTTTCAGCAGCTTTCCTTTCCTTAATAGCGTCTGAGCACTCTTTGTCCCACCAAGGTGGCGTATTTATTTTCTTAGTTAATTGTTTTTTAATGAGAAAAGTGTTTTCAGCTGATTTTATAATTAATTGAGTAAAGGCTTCTGCACAAGAAGAGTCATTATATGAGGAAATGTTAGGCAAAACATTAACACCAACTTCCATCAAATTATTAAACTTGTGCCAATCCGGGTTATGCAAATTATATTTGAAATATGATGTAGATTTAGGTGAAGTTTTATGATATGCGGAAGGGAAATTTATTATTATGGGGAAGTGATCACTTCCAAACGTAAATGGGAGTGTGTACCATGTCAAAGAAGGTGCTAAATTGGGACTGCAAATGGACAGGTCTATAGCGCTTTTGCCTTCGGAGGGTTTTGTGCGACGAGTGGGAGAACCGTTGTTTAAAATACATAAATTTAATTCTTCAATGACTTTCAAAAGTTCTTCACCATAATAATTACTGGAGGAACAACCCCAGGCTTGATGATGAGAATTAAAATCACCTAACACAATAAAGGGTTTAGGTAGTATGGCTAATAGGTTATTAAGTTCTGTCAAAATATTCAAATTTGGATGTGGAATATAAAGTGACACGAAACAAATATTATTTACATTAACAGCTAATATAGACATATTTACAGTATGTACAGGAAGATTAACAATGGAAAAATTATATCCTTTTTTGATCATGATGGCTACACCTCCATAACCATCAGATCTATCTTCTCGGATACTAGTGTATCCAGAGAATTTAAAAGTACAACTTGGTCTTAACCAAGTTTCTGAAAGAGCCACTAAAAATGGCTCATATTTATTTAATAAGTGAATTAATTCACTTTTCTTGTTGGTGATGCTCTGCGAGTTCCATTGAAGAATTTTGGCTTGACTGTCCATGATCACCATTAAATTTAGAATAATTAATTAAACTTTCTGTCATTAAAGCAGCGTTGGACGGTGTTATTACTTCGGACTGAGATAAAAATTTAATAAAAGATATAATCATGCCTATTGAGGCTGATTCTTGATTATTGTTATTATTTTTTGTCAACAAAGTACCATTTTCTCTAGAATTAGTGGAATTATATTCATTAATAACTGAATTTTGGAAATCATAGTCATAACTCTTACTGACTTTTGTATGGGGTTTAGGTTTCTGAAATATTGTTTTTTTGTATGACCTATGGGATTGTTCTTGCGAATCTAAGTTTTTTTTCAAAAGTGGATGAAGAGCAGTTTTAATAGGTGTTGAGATGGCATCAGCATATGATTTGGAGACCGGGGGATAATTTTTTGATGCCTCGGCATAAGAGACACAGTTTTGAGCCATAAACATTTTAATGTTTTTTTGTCTTAAATGTTCTGGGCATGATTTGCTAGTGGCAAAGTGAGATCCCTTACATAAACAACAATTTACATTGAAATCAGCCTCGCTAGTACAAGAGTCTCCACAATGATCCTTTCCACATTTAAAGCATCTTGGGTTGGATCTGCAAGTTATTTTAGTATGACCGTACCTACAGCATTTATAGCATTGTATAGTAGGGTAAATGTATAAATCTACTGGGAGAGCATTATAACAAACGTAGACACGTTTCGGTAAAGTCTGTCCATCAAAAGTTACGACAACTGTCTCTGTTGGTTTCCAGGTAGTGTTATCATTAATAGTTATTTTACGGTTTATTCTTCTAACCTTTATTATTTTTCCACAACCAATGGGAACCTTAACATTATTAGCAATTTCCTCAGGTGACCAGTCTGAGAGAACACCTCTAATTACTCCTACTCGTGAAACGTTAAATGATGGGATAAAAGCTTTGAAGTTTTTATTTGAGAGATTAGGGTCATTAATAAAGTGGTTTGCGTCATTGTGGTCCGAAAATGATAGAGATAATCGGTTGCGTCCAATTTTCTTGAGGCTACCATCAATTATATTTTTAAAAGTATTATTTTTAAGGAATCGCCCAAACGAGACTGGATGTAGAGTAACATTATCAGTCGGAGATGTAATAACTCTTTGGACATGAATAACGTAAGGTCCAAGGTCTGTAGATTCATACTGTGTGCGGTAGTTAATATAATCTTTAGGTTTTTGGGGTTCCTTACTATTTGTTAGGGGGTTTGACAAATCTTTCATTGTAACATTATCATTTACATTATTATCACCAGTAATAAATGAGGCGCCCGAAGCATTATTTATATCTGAGATTTCAGAAACAGAGTGAGAGCACTGACAGTCAGTAGATTTCAATTCATTGTTGCGCTTTTTGCGCCGTTTATTGCAGTGTTTGCAAATTTTATTAGATGTATGAGATCTTTTCCTGTTAGTTGTTTGAGTTGAAGAAAGCGAAGTATCTGTATCGACACTACTCTCATCTATAGTAACATAGTGCGCTACCTGGAGAGGTCCACCTCCAGGATCGTCAGGGGGTTTGTTCATTTTAAAAAGTGAAAAGGAGACTTACCTACTTTAAACTGATAGTAAAACTAATGATATTTACATAAAATTAAATATTTACACAAATAAAACTAATATCGATCCTCTGTTTCGCTAAATAATAATATAAAAAGTCGCAGAACCAAAAATGACGTCCGCCAAATTTTATGTTTCCCGCGCTTTTTCTTTATTCAATTTCGACATTTCGACAGACAATTACCTATCCGTTCCGTCAATCGTCACGCATATGGCAGTTGTCAAAGTCGTTACGGCATATCAAACGTCTGTGTGAAACTTTGCAGTGTCATTCTATACGGTTTATTTTTTTCTATATGACATGACCTGGCGGACATGAGTGGAGTGTGTCTCGTTCTACTAAATAAAGCGCCAATCTCCAGGTGTAAGTGTGGCCATGCGTAGTTTGCAAATTACTACTAAGTAATTCTACTAATTTGAGAGACAGTTTTTGCATTGCATAAGTAATTACGTAATAATTAAAATAAGCACATTTAAGAACTCACAATGTTAATTACAATACATTTTATGCTAATGTATCTATCGACGTGTATGAACAAAAGGGATTTAACGATTAACGAATATATAAAAATCTACCATTTGAAAGTTTTATTTACACTGGCAATTGCAAGAAAGGAACAACATCCACTCATGTCGTTGTCTTGCTCAGAACGTTTTTCCCCTCTGTTATGTAAGAAACAAATATCAACTTTATTGAGAACGAAATAAAGTACATTTTTATTTTTCAAATACTGCTTCGTAGTAATTCCAGTTATCGTATATAAGTTCCTTGGTTATTACTATGGACATCGGGTCTCATAGTAAAATCGCGAAAAAATGTGTCCCAATTACACATCACAGAAATAGAAATCTTAACTAAGGAATTTAAACTGTAAATTCCAAACTTGTTCTAGATCATATTCTTTATTTGAATTTAAATATGGATAATTCAAATAAAAAATATGATAGAACAAGGAATCCATGAAGTCGCTTTGTTGACAAAATTTGATAAAGTTATTTAACTTTACGAACTAGTTTATGGAAGAAAAATCAGTAATGTTAACTAAAAGTTTTGTTAAGATTTACTTTAGTCTAGTTTTTCAATAACTAAAAAATATTGGATACTATTTTTTCTTTTCTCTTGTGAACAAAAAATGCCGATAATACGTTGTGTAATTAATTAAAATAATTAATTATAAGTTACCAATTTATTCTACGATATTGTGTAAAAATATTTAAAAAAATATTATATTTTATATTTTATTAAATTTAAATTGATTTTATTAATTTTTCATTTGATAGGTCCGGTATTTTATTATTTATTATATGTTGACAGTCTCTCTATTAGTGTCATCGTTTAACTATAAAGAAACAAATGATCACAGTGAAAAAATATTAATTAGAAACACACACGTTATTTTTTGTGAATTATATAGCCCAAACGGATTACAGTCATAATTAAACCCGGTTATCTATGTAGAATATTGGTGGCAACTGGTTTTAGAGATGGGGGTAATTATAATTAAATAAATCTCTGTTATCTTTGTTTATTTACATAGCAAAATAAATAATTCCAATAATATATTATTGACATTGATATTTGTTTAGTATATGACACTCGTAGTAAATAACTTGGATACGTTCCATATAAACATCCGGGAATAATATATTATTTAAATTATTTATTTTTTATGTAAATAAAAAAATACATATTTATTTAACTATAATTACTCCATTTTTAAAATCAGTTGCCACCAATATGCTACATAGATAACAGGGCTTGGTCATTATAACAAAAAGAATATGTGATCAGATATTCCTTGTATTATATAAATCTACAACACTTGATAAAATATATGAAACACCTGTTTTTCTTTTCGTCTATATTATAAAGGTGTTTTTTATCAGTTATTGTTTCATACCAAAATAAGGTGAAGAGTAAGGTAAGGTATTAAATATGATTGCCCTCACGATGTAGCAATAATACTCCTCCATGCTGAATAACGTGTTGGGTCTCGAGAAAATCTAGAATAAATATTCTAAAAATCAAATCCAAACTAAATATATTTAAAAAAACAACAAAACGACTCTGTGAAGTTTTTGTTCTATATCTCACAATGGGTCTCGGGATAGATGAGATTTTCACATTTGTTTTTGCAATTAATTCAATTTAAAATAAAATTGTGTATTTTCGTAGCAAAACAATAATTTACAAGATTAAACAATAGCCTTTTTCCGAAAATATGATACACCTTCGTCTTTTTTCAGTTTACTTGTGTAGTGTTTACACGATTTTACAATACAATACTGCATCGTTGATGTGTACACGTCAATGCGGTCGTACAATGACTAACGCCAAATTGTAGCTCTTTCTTCGTATTGTAAGACATTTGCCTCGGACATTTTTTAGCGCGGACCCGACGTCCATAGTAATAATATGTCAATGTTCGTCTCATAAAAATGTCCGGTGTAATTATTCAATTTTTCATCAGTTGATGCTTTATTTAATAATTGGTAATAAATCGCACTGCACAAAGAAAAAATGAAACATTTAAATTTTTGCGTACCGTTCTACAGTGCAAACTAGGCCTTTTTCTTTATTTTTGAAGTTATTAAAAAGTATATTCACAAAAATGTTTTCTTTTGAACCCTAAAAGTCGTCAAATATTTTTTTGTTGAAACTCTCCGCGAAATGGATGTAGAAGCTGCTGCCGCAATAACTACGTTTGCTTTGGCATCATATCACTGTTTACACGTACAAAACAAGAGAGTTATTAGAAAGCGTTGAAAAAAAACATGGTGGATTTTTTTTATATCATAAGATAGCAGACTCTCCTGATGGAAAGAGTCAACCATCGCCAATAGACACCAAAGATGTTAATGGTGAGTTGCTATCTTGTGGCGAGGTCTAATGCTACATGCATGAGTTTACCGGCTAACTTACCCTTCAAACCGGAACACGAAAGTGACTAGCACTGACGCTATTGCGGCATGAACAGGTAAGGCGGTGGTCGATGAATAAAATACATCATAACCACGTAAAAACGTAAGGTATGTTTGCTATTGTAATAAATTTTTTAATTGAATTAGTATGATTAGAACTGTCATTATTAAGTATGTATAAAAAATTAATTTGCAGACTTTCTGTGGAGAATCAGTTATCAGAATTACATTCTGAACCCAGCGGCGAATTTAAGAAATTTACTCGTATGTCAACAGTGGACATTGAGTATTTGCTTCAGAAAGTTTCTCTAATTATTTCCTAAACAGATACACAATTTAGACATGCAATACCAACAAGAAGTCGTTTAGCCATAGCACTACTCCATTTTATTAGCACGCGTGCAATGACATCCGTACGCCTTTATAGTCCGGACGAAAGTGGCACTGGCAGTAGTCTTGGGTAGTTCGCGAGCGACCTAGGTGGGAAGAGCGCTCCTTTAGGTGAACTATGCGAACTAGTTCATTGAAAATCCCGCTCTTAGTTCTTTTTATATTTCTGTTAGCGTCCACTTTACTAGACAGTGGCACTATGTGACCAACCGAGTTATTTACTTTTACTGTGCGCGTCTTGATATTTCGATAATCGATATCGATACTAAACAACTTCAAATCCCCATGGTTGAAATTTTATCAAATCGTATGAAATCATAACAATCGTCAACTGAAGTATTGCTGGCTAATTATTAAACAGAATACTAATACCATTTATATCTTATTTTACGGTAAGTTTAATTAAAATTAAAAAAAATCTCTTCTATTCCCATTTATTGTTACAAATAATTGATTATTATTATTATATATAACGTTAATTATGACTAATTATTAATATAAATCATTTTATTTTTTCGTTTTTATTTCGATAAAAGATTTTATGTGCCATAACAAAAAACTCAACTTTAATTTTAAAAATTCATACTTTTCAAGTATTCTAATATAATTACACATTATACTAGGAACTAGCCTAGCTGTTGACTAATCATTAATATAAATTATTTTATTTTTCATTATTTAAATAAAAAATCTCACATTACATAAATGGGCGTGTAAAATTTTCATGTAATACTTTGTATTTTTTAAATAACAATAAACAAAACTTACAATAATCATAACTATATTTTTTTCTTTATTTATTGTTCTTAATAAATTATTTCAAAAAAAGAACTAATGAACTAATAGAACGAACTAGTTCATCCTTGGATAATGAACTAAATTGAGCGCTCTCTGTAGTGACCGGTTAGGCCCAAGCCTAACTGGCAGAGGGCCGCGAACGTGGAGGTGTACGTGTGAACGCCGCGCGAAAGGGATGCGAGTCCTTTCTCGCGGGGCAAAAGACCGACTCTGGTCGGAGAACAGGCGCGAACGCGCGTGAACAACGCGAAAACCGTCCACATTCACGTTCACGCCTGTTCACGCAGCTTCACGGAACTAATGTGGAGCCGCCATAATGTATTTATCTATATCACAGAATACTTAAAGACTAACAGAAGTTAATGTTACATACAAGTAATATTCGAGTATAGGATACATAGACACCTCTCACGGACGCGATATCTCGGACTGTTGCGGAACAAACTGCCCCGAAGCACTCCGAGATATCGCGTCCGTGAGAGGTGTCTATGTGTGCGTTGCTCGAATATCACATGTATGTAGATTGACTATTATTAGACTCCAGTATACTGTGCCTATATCGTCCAGCGACTTGTGTATTTTTGTATCGTTATCGTTCCAAGTTTTTAGGGTTGTCGTATCTCGGCCGAAAATATGCTGTATTTCAGTGGGATAATCAAAAAACGGGCCGTATGTCCTAAGTTTTTATACTAAGTCCTTTAGCACATCGACGCAGCTAAACGGGGTAGCAAAACTACGGTAATCTGCCATATACTATGGATTTTATCGCATACGTTTCATCTCGCTCTATCTGTAATTTCCTTTGACAAGAGAAAGATAAGGACTTGGCTCAGAGGGACTTGGCACTAATTTCAATAAACAACCAAAATTATAAAATTGCATGCATTTCAACTGTGTATAATAACACGTAATTGATTTCAACGCTAACAACAAAGAGTATACAATACTACGTAATAGCTAACAAGTTAGAATTTTAATAATAGACACAGCTACAAAAATTTTGACAGTGTTCTAATTTCAAATCATTTAAGAACATTATCGTCACCTTAAACAGCTTCCGGCCAAAACGCCATTACTAAAATACGCTGTCAATGTAGGTAAGTTAAAATTTAATGTCAAATAACCCTTTGATTACAATGCTCAATTGCAATATAATTTATCAATTGCTATGTAGACACTAGACAGTAAACAGCTGTTCTTAAGTCCGCCATTGTTACGGACGAAATGACACGGTTTCCCTCGGTTATTTCATATCTAGTAGTACCTAGTTTCATTCATCTAAGGTGTAAATTTCCTATAATTTTAAGTCTATCTGTATGGTGTCACTGTTGATGGCGAACCTTGTTACACACGGACGCCGTAGTACCGACTACCGCCATTTGGGTTTCACCGTTGGAAGAGAAACGTGGTGCTTTGTCTTTTTTATTGTTTTTTGGCTTAAAGGAGTAATAGAATATTACTCACTCTACATTTTATGCTATTGTATTTATCGATGTGTATGAATAAATGGGATTTAACGATTACCGAATATATAAAAATCTACCATCAGATAATTTTATTTACACTGGCAATTGCAAGAAAGGGACAACATCCACTCTTGTCGTTGACTTGCTCAGTTTTGGTCAAGTAGCGGGTAGCAAGCAAAGCGATTAATGTCATAGAAGTCGTTAGTAGCAGGATAATGTCTTTAGGTGTAATATTATAAATACAAAAGTTTTTATGTATATACTAGCTGTGCCCGCGACTTCGTTCGCGTGGAAAAATCTCTAAAATAAAAACCCGCATAGTTCCCGTTCCCATGGGATTTCCAGGATAAGAACTATCCTATGTCCTTTCTTGGGTCTCAAACTATATTTGTACCTAATTTTATCCAAATCGGTTCAGTGGTTTAGCCGTGAAAGCGTAACAGACAGACAGACAGACAGACAGACAGACAGACATAGTTACTTTCGCATTTATAATATTAGTATGGAAGTATGGAAGTATGGATTGTACATATGTGAATTATGCAAAGCTATATCGTGTCGTAAAGGCGTTTTTTTTATATCACAAGATAGCAAACAAGCTGACGGTTTTTCTTAAGAGACACCCATTTCGTATAGACATCAGAGATGTAAAAGTTGCATTGCTATTTTATCGGCATGGATGGAATGCCAAATGCATAAATATATCGGGTATCTTAATCTCCAAACCAGAACACGGCAGCTAGAACCACCGACGCTATTGCGACAGGAGTAAATAGAATAGGTAAGGCGGTGGTATCAAAAGCCGAGCGAGACGTTGTAGAACTCTACCACATAGACAGTAGTCATGAAGTTAGTGACACGTATAACTAATCAGTCACTTTTTACGAACTGCCTGGCGGAACGGTAGGTGATCTTTTCTTCAAAGAAACCCTGACTAACACGAGGGAAAAGTAATTTCAACTTCGTACTATGGATTTCCGCAAAGTAACGCCTAAATCAATAAAATGTAATATTTATTCCTTTTTCTCATCTTTAACTAGAATCTACACTTTCCATCGTTGGCATTTGGTGAAATTGTATCCAATTCAATGCAACATTTTACACTTATACACTTGTACTGTTTTAAACAGTGATAAAATATTGCATTAATATGCAGAAGAAACGGTGTAGGTGATAACACACAGCCCTGAGGAACACCTGCATTGACGGGTTTAAGTTCAGAGCATGCGCCATCAACAACGACCTTGATACTACGATCTGCCTAAAAATTGGTGATCCAGTTGCAGAGTTTCACAGGAAGCCCATAAAAAGGGTGCTTGGAGAGAAGTGCTTTGTGCCATACCCGATCAAAGGTTTTCGCTATGTCCAAACTAACCGCCAAAGCCTCCCCCTTGTTCTCCACAGCCTCCGCCCATCGGTGCGTTAGGTAAACTAAAAGGTCACCAGCTGAGCGACCGCGACGAAAACCGTACTGACGATCACTAATCAGCTGGTGCTCTTCTAAATATCCTAAAAGCTGGCTGTTAATAATGGATTCCATTATTTTGGAGAACAAAGGGGTTATCTTTATAGGCCGATAGTTGGATGGATCTGAGCGATCGCCTTTCTTAGGGATTGGGTGCACTAAAGCTGTCTTCCAAGATTTAGGGACAACATCTGTTGTGTATGAGAGCCGGTGTCAACTCGGGAGCACAGATCTTGAGCACGATTGGTGAGATGCCATCAGGCCCACTAGACTTGGACTGGACATCCAAGGAAAAGAGTGCTTTACGCACTGCTGTTTGGAGGAATTGAGCCTCGGGCATGGAACTGTCACACTGCGTGATGGTAGGCGGCATGTTTCCTTGGTCGTCCAGAGTCGAGTTGGCAGCAAAGAGTGAGCCCAAAAGATCGGCTTTCTCCTTGGTAGCATAGGCCAGAGAGCCATCAGCTCTGCGCAGAGGTGGAAATAAAGGCAGACAGAACAGCCCTTGGACAGCCTTGGCGAGAGACCAGAACGCACGAGTTCCCGAAGGAAGGCGAACTAGTCTCTCACCAATTCTGCCAATGTGCTCCGATTTTGCTTTTGCGATGGCTCTTTTGAAAAACCTAGAGGCAAAATTATACTCCTTTCTAACTGCACTGGTGTTTACATTATGAGATGCCGCCGCAGCAGCCCATGCTCGGTAGCACTCCTGCTTTCGACGTGAAGTCGTTTTGCAGTGGCGACCAAACCACGGCCGTGACTTGCCACCTATGGTACCGCAGTAAACGGAACGAACAGTTCCATGCCCTGCAGCACCACTTCGGAGATGCATTCAGCAACGACATCTGGATTATCCAGTGAGAAGCATATTTGCCTCCATGGGTAGGATGCAAAGAAGGATCGCAAACCATCCCAATCTGCTGACCTGTAGTGCTAAACGCGGCGACAGCCTGAGAAACGAGGCCGCGATAATCGCATTGCCGGCACTTCGCTCCGTATGAGGCAGTAGTCTGAAGAACCTAGTGGAGCATCTACGGAAACTTGGTAGTTGTCCGGATGAGAGGTCAGCAGAAGGTCTAACAGGGAAGGTAAATGGTCATCCACATCTGGAACACGCGTAGGTGAGGTAACTAGCTGTGTTAGACTATATGCTAGAGGAAAATCGTGAACAGATCTCCCCGCATGATCGGTGGTACGTGAGCTAAGCCATTCAACATGATGGGCGTTAAAGTCACCAAGGATCACGATCTCCGCGGAGGGGATCTGCTGAATCACGTAATCCGTTGCTATTTGTAAATGCTCTACGAGTCGGTCTACTTCGGCATTTCCACTATGGGACCTGTAAAGGTACGCATAGATGCGTGGATGGTCGTCGCACTCTATGCGTAGCCATAAGATGGATAGGACCCTGCCTTCAAGGCTGCTGAGACGTCGAGAACAGATATCCTCTCTAACGTAAGCACAAACTCCTGCCCGGGGTACAAATGAATGATCTAATTTGTACCCCGGGTAGGAGAGATATGATATATCCACCGGAGAAGATATCTGTGTCTCGGTTAAAAAGAGCAAGGCCGGCTTAGCCGTCTCAAGGTGGTAGTGGACGGCATTTAAATTAGAATTGAGCCCCCTAATATTAATAAAATCCACGCGGAGTGTGGTAGGGGGTGCCTTTAGTTTTTTGCTCCGTTTGCCCCGAGCAGCAAAGTGTGTGAGCGCAATTTTGCCCCCTCAGAGTACGCAGGGCAGCCTGGGCATCCATGCTTAGGTTGATTGCAAACTCCTGAACATGGATGTCCAGAGGGGGATTCTCCACCGTTTACGCTGATGGTACCCCCCTGGGGTAAACAACTACCTTTCAATTGCGCTTCCATAGTATTAGGGGGAGGGGGGAAGGGCCTCTGGGAACCTCACTAACCAGACGAAACGCAACAGCAAAGCTGTTACTTTACGTTGGTTTTCAACCTACACGGGGCAATACCACTACCACTACCTCACTGGTAGTGGTATTGCCCCGTGATAGACCTATTACATCGTGATAGATTCACGTGACCCCGTATGTCAACGTTCTAATCAATTTAAAACGCGCAGGTTTTCAAATAACCTTATCTTTCATGTGCTAGTAAATATCTTTAGTGCTGTTTCTGGTGAAGCTCAAGACGCGATGTCCTATGAAATTAGTTTATTTACTTATCCGACCGTGTCCTGCCGTCTGTCAAGTCTATATCTTTCTGGTGTGTTGTCTTTGTCCACATTGTGCTTTTTGTCCACAAAACACTTTGTTCATGCATCAGGATACAAGATGTTATGCTGATGATAATAACAATGCACGTATTTTTAGACCTGTGAACAGTATAATGCCTATTACAAATGCGAAAGTTTGTATGCGTATGCTAGTGACTCCTTTACCTAGAGAGGACTGAACGGCTCTGAATAATGATTGATACACAAGCTATTTATCTCTAAATCTAAACATGAAATTAATTGAACTAGCGATCGCCTGTGTCCGATATTCGACCATAGATTAAACAATAAAATCTCTTTTAAGTTTGGCAACTGACTTTAGCCTTAAAAAATAGTTTAGTATACATGTGTATATCTAATACCTTTAAACGAACAATTCTTGTATATATATAATTGGAATCTCGAAATCGGCTCTAACGATATTCATGAAAGTCACAAATTAGGGGTTTTTCCCTTCACGTATTAATATTTAATTTGCTATTTTCTGCGAACTGTTTCGTGTGAAAGGAAACAAAGCAATTCAATAAAGTTGTGAAATTAATTGAGGATGTAAAATAAAGAATGAAAAGAAAGTTTTTGTCTATATCATAAGATAGCAAACAAGAAGATGGCTCTCTTGATAGAAAGGGAAACCATCGCCTATAGACACCAAACATGTTGACGGTGTGTTGTCATCCGTGCGGTGGGATGGCAATGCAACAAGCGCAAGTCTACTAGCTACCTTACTCTCCAAACCGAAACCCGATTAAGACAAGCATTGAAGTTATTGTGGTAGAAATAGGTAAGGCGGTGGTATCATATACCTGGGTGAGATGTTGTGAAACTCTACCACCTAGTAGTCACGATTGTAGTGACACGTATAGGCAATCGGTCGCTTTTTACTACCTGCCTAGCAGAACGGGAATTGATCTATTCTTAAAAAGAGCCCGATCTAACACGAGGGAAAAGTAATTACATCTTCGTTTTATGGAATTCCGCAACGTAACGCCTAAATCAATAATATTATATTTATGTTTACTTCGGCCATGCTGGAAAAATTAATTATTCCCGTGGGATTCACAAAATCTTTATTAATGCAGCGGGCTGCGGGATACAGTGTATTACATTCTTATTTTTCGGGCAATATTTGATTCACAGATGATTTTAATAACATCAATCTAGAATTGTTTTTAATATGGCATATAATACATATATAATAAAAACGGGCAACAATAGCTAAACGGGTTTTAATAAACTTGATCTAACCTGTTTCTATGTTCAAAAATGGTTATTATAAGAACTTGTTGGTTTCTTTGTATATACAGCGTGTGAAAGTACGCGTACCTACATAGGTATATTATTTTAAAATATCTAGGATCTTATTTGTAATTATGTTAGTTTAAATGTAGATTGCTTATGCAGGTAGTTTGTCGAAAAGAGGCCATTCATTTATGACGTAAGACTTCAACGACGATGGAGTCTTAATATTTTCGTACGCAACATTATAAAAATGCACAATGCTTAAATTATACTTTGAAAATTTCAGGCAAGCTCGCGAGTACCGAGGTACGCTCTTATGCCTATGTATAGGATAACAAATTCCAAAAAAGCTTTGTATAATGTTTCTTGTTGTTTTTTCCTAAAGATTTTTATCTAATAAATATGGAGTAGCTTATATTGTTTGAGAGCAGGAGTCGGGTCTACTTTTATTTTTTATATATATTCACAAAGCATTAAAAATAGTCTTACGTGATAAATGACTGGCACTAAAGAGGATTCCCTATTTTGTGAAAAATAATTTTCTTAGTGCGTAATCACGCGTAATAAATGCATATACATATATAATATAATGTACCTATAGACACAGTAAAGGAGCCGACATCCATTTGGTAAACGTATTTATATAGATTAGATAGAGATAAGGGATTAAATTTCATTTTCTTTCCCGCTCTATTGACGGGACTACTTTTTGTTTGGCTCGCCTACTCTATGAATACCTTCTTTATGTATACATGTCAAGTATGTTTTGATTGCAAAAAGTGCCGAGAGTGGATTTTCAGACATTGAGATGGTGAGGGTGGAACGTCAAATTTTGACGCAATGTCCGATGATGGAATTAGGCGGCAGGAATTAATCCAGACAACTCGTCGGAACAATCCCTATGATAGATACGCAGAGCATAGAAGACGCAGAGTGAACGTTTTTGCGCAATGTTAAGTCATCATCTCCGTGCAAGGATGAAAGAAAGGGCTGTGAGAAATTCCCTAAGACAGCCTTGGCAACAGACCAGAACGCACGAGTTCCCGAAGGAAGGCGAGCCAGTTCCTCACCAATTCTGCCATGGTGTTCCGATTTAGCCTTGGCGATAACTCTATTGAAGAACCTCGAAGCGGAATTGTACTCCTTTCGTAACGCACTGGTTTTTTCATCAGGAGATGCCAACGCTGCAGTCCAAGCTCGGTAGCATTCCCACTTTCGGCGTGAAGCCGCTTTGCAGGAGCGACCAAACCAAGGCTAAGACTAACCACCAATTGGTACCACAGAAAATGGAATAAAAGTTCCATATCCTGCAGCACCACATCAGCAATAGAGTCAGCGATGGCACTCGGAGAGAGAGAGAGAGAGAGAGAGAGAGAGAGAATACGCAGAGCAACCTGAGCATCCATGTGCTGGCTGTTTTTTAAATCAAGAGCGCGGATGTTTTGAGCTCCGGGACTCTCACAAAACGGACTAAACACGACACAGGAGCTTTACGTCGGTGTAAAGTGAAAGAGTGGTGTTGCGATTTTGCGATTTTGCGATTTTCACTGCTGAAGTAATATATAGCATTTTGCGCTATTTATCCAGTTACTTTATCTTAACTATCTGCTGGCTACTGTAGACGATATACGATTTTAATTCACGACACGAGTATCAGCTAAAAGCCGTTAGTAGAAGTGTTTTACCTAGTTAGCTAGCTACATAAGGTCCGGTGTCGGATTTGACCACATGAGGTCCTAGGTTCGATTTCCAGGTTGGGCAATTCCAAAAATGTGTTTTTCATTTTGCCCGGGGTTTTTTTCATTTTCACGTTGCCCGGGATTGGAAAGAGTGCAAGTGCCATAGGCTGGCCACCTATCACATTTGTGGGACTTAGTATCTTCGGCTAAATTTCGCGAGGATTATAGGTATATTTTAAAATTGCAATCACAAAATCTAAAGTCAATAATGCTTGTTTATCTGGTAAATTTAATTTAAATAATAGATACACATGAATATAATATAGATAAAGAAGGAATAATAATTGTCCAAGCATATTTTATCTTGGGGATTAGTGAAATACGTTTCTATCACTTTAACAATCTGAGTTGTTTTTAAATACGTACAATTTGCATTGCGCCATGAGTCTTGACTTATAAGCAATTTAAATTATAATAACACGTTACTCGCTGAACAAACAACAGCCTGTATTTTAAATAGCAGTATTATCTCATCCACTACTGATTAATGCCAGTCACGATTAAAAGTAGTTATCTACAATATATAGTCAACCGTATGCGTTTTTGGAGTGTTTGATAACAAATATTGTTAGTTCTCGTGCGACACCGAATAAGTGACTGCTTAAAATGGCTCCCGAAATAAAATATACAAAGGTATTTTTTATATTTAACAATATTTGTAATATGACTTCATTTATAAAGTTTTATTGTGTCCATTTTTGCTTTGTAATAGTTTGTATAAGTAATATAAAATAAAATAAAAAATATAAGATAAGAGTTATCAACATATTACACAATATTTTAGTTGGTCATTGAGGACCAACTAAAATATTGTGTAATATGTTGATAACTGCTGCACTTATTCCCCACCTTGAATCTTGTTTTGCTATAGATAATTTTCTTCAGATTAGTTAGTTAGGTGAATTATTTTCATACGAACAATTGCAGTATTTGGACATTATAAAGTTATAAAAATTCATGTCTATAAATTGAAGATATTCTTGAAAAACGATGAGTGTGTGTTACAGGACACTCTTAAGCTTTCTTTAGTTTTTAGTTCCTTGGTTCCTAAGCATAGGCGCACACAGGTTCTGGGCCAGGGGTGGGGGGCAACCGTAATATTTTAAGACTATATTTTTTATCTTAATATTTATTTTTTATTTTATTATATTTTTATCTACAACAGTTGATTGTTAGTAGAGAAGTAAATAAATTTCAAGGGGGGCAGCTGCCCCTCCCTCCCCCCCCCTCGGTATGCCCATATTCCTAAATTTAGTGAAGATCTAATTCAGGTTTCTAAAGATCCAGGGTTCGGGAGGCGGTTGATTCAGTGTTAATGGTGTTAAATTATTATTTATTAGTAGTTAAACGGAAAATGGCCAGTTTTATTAAAGTCGGTTCCGTGGAAACGCAGATAATTTCGATTGAACCAAAAGCATAAGGATTTCATGCAAGTGTGTGTTTTAATTTTTAGGGCTCCGTACCTACCTAAAAGGTAAAAACGGGACCTTATTACTAAGCCTCCGCTTTCTGTATGTCCCTCTGTCTGTCTGTCACCAGGTTGTATCTCATAAACCATGATAGCTAGAAAGATGAAATTTTCACAAATAATGGTTTTCTGTTGCCGCTATAACAACAAATACTAAAAATAAAAAATAAAATAAAATATAAGGGGGGTCCCCATACAATAAACGTGTTTTTTTTTTCATATTTTTTACTCCTATTAATAACAGTAACAGGTAGACGCTAAAATTTTTACAGCATAATATTTACCTAGTTATGATTTTTTATTTCAATCAGTAGTAACCAATTTTACATTGACGACGCAGTATATTTGGGCTTCAATGTAACAGAGACGATAGATGTTTGTAAGAATATAAATTTAATTAAATTTGAAAAAGTCGAAGTACTAGTATTTCAATAAGAAGTAACCAGAATGGGTGTTGGAGCTCTGGTAGTTTGCAGGTATGCAGGAAACAGAGCATATGGAGCGTTAGCAAAATTATTTCAAAGTAGGTGCAGTCCTAATTTGCAGTAGTCGTCTTGTCTTACACTACAGTTTGATTCAACGATTATGTAGATACACAGATTCAAACCACTATAGACTTGAGTATGTGGTTTAAATTTTAATTCGATATCTCTACGCGTTCCTAGGTTTTGAGAGACGGACGGATAGTTCTGTTTTTTCGTTTGAATTACGGAATCCTAAAAACATTAAAAAATATCATGGTTGAGAAGAGAGCGTTGAAAACTCTCTCTTCTCAACTGTCCGTAGTTCTGTTTTTTCGTTTGAATTACGGAATCCTAAAATCATTAAAAAATATCATGGTTGAGAAGAGAGCGTTGAAAAACTCGTAGGTCATTTTTATTATATTAAAGTGAGGTTTTAGATTTGAGAGAAAATATCGATGTAAAACCGAGAAAATATGAAAAAAAAAACAATTCAATGGAGCGGTTTGTCATGTAAACTGGTAGATAAAAGATTCGCAAAACAGATTTACAATGAGAATGTGGACGGACGTAGGCCATTTGCTGAGAAAGACCCCGACTAAAATCAAATTGATTGAATGTTCTTCAAGGCAAAGGGCAAAGGCAATTTTTCGTGACCCGCGTGTTGTATGTTTTTGTCAGATTATGTAATGTTCTCAGAGAAGTAATATTATTGTTAAGTTTGGTCTAGTGGTTCTTATGTTTGTCGTATTTATTTGTAAGTGTTGTTGTAATTATTTAAATGTATTTTATGTGTTCATAATATATTATTTTATATTTATAGAAATAACATCAGTAACAGTTCGGATTTTGGCAGTGTGAATTGATACCACCAAAACTACGTAAAGCTGCGGGTTCGGTTATCACAAATAAGAAGCGATAATCGCTAATGTGGTGAGACCATTATTCAATTCATGAGGTAATTAATAACCCAGTAAATCATTATAAACCAGGGGCAAACTGAAAACCTGCCCCGTAAGGGAATTAGCCTTACAAGAATCATCACGCCCGGTTCCATTGCGAGGTAGGCAGAGTAAACCGAACACCTATAGACGTTTCGGTTTACCGCGATTCACCGGTTTGTCGGTTGGCGAGATAAGTGGTGATCATCGTCGCCGCATTTACCGACATGTTAACCATTATCGACTATTTCTAGCGATAACCGAGACGGATAGCTTTACGTGCTCATTCGAGGCATGGGAGTGGTAATACACTACTCCGCCAGACTTCGAGCTGCTACTGAGATTTTAGATTTTCGAGAAAAACCTCAATAACACCATTTTGCCCGACCACGAGGCAGTCCATTAGGAAATTGGCTTTATTGATAATTAAACATTTGAACTATTTTATAATTTTAGATCTTCATTAATAACCAATGGGTAAACTCAGTCAGCGGAAAGACATTTGAGACAAGAAACCCTCACGATGGAGCTGTTACAGCTAAAATCGCCGAAGGAGATAAGGTAAATACGATTTTAAGAGAGTATCACGTAAGAATGTTGAAGATCGATGCATTTTTTAGACGAGAATGATAGAATTTAGAATAGAATAGATTTTTGATGCAAATCATAAAAAATATGTAATATTTATAACAACGTATCAAAAAACATTTCGTGCAAATAATAATATTATGCATAGGCGGAACTCATAAATTCGTAGTTATTTCTAACAGAAGATATAAAAGAAATTACTACAATAAGAGTACTTATTAGTATGGTGGTTAAAAAAACTTTATTCTCATTAAGAATTACATAGGTAATTCACTAACGTGAGAAATTAACATTACACAATTATTGCACTTTAAGCAGACAAAGAGCAATAACAATATTATTTCTCGATTAATTAAAACAATATTCTAATAAATGAATGAATGATTACTTTTTGATGCGTACCAAAATTACTAAAAGTATAACAACCACGATATAATCGTATAAGTGTTAAAAAAAGTTTACAATAATTTCAGAATTTATGTAAGTAAGAAGCTAGGAACCATCTAGGAACAAAGTAAATCGATCTGCTTGACTAATAACCAGTGTATAGTAGTTCAAATTTAAATTTATTAGATTAGAACGGTATTAGGACTGTCAACAGCTTACTCTAATTTATTAGTAAGAAACTTAGCCCATGCACAGTGCACTACTATAATATTATGTTATTATCATATGCCTAATATAAAGAGTAGGCCACTAATTTTTACCTAAAAATACTAATTACTAAGCAAGGATCGATTTCTTTGATCTAAAAGATATTATATATTATTTGACCATTTCGACTTTTTAAACATTTTAAGTTGGCCAGGATCACGTTAAGGGAAGAAAATTTATCTTAAGCTACAATTTTTACTCTTGTTTAAAAGTACTACATTTTCTCGTACATAAACTTAATATTGTCAAAATCATTGTTTTGTTTCTTCGTTCCACACATAGGTAAAATGATAATCTTCAAGTTTTTGCCAGAATTTCGGTTTTAGACTCTAGCCCAATGTTATATAAGTTTATGTATTTAGTATAAATTGTTTTAGTTTCTTTCATAGGGTTAAAAAATAATTGTATTTGATATATTTAAGGCTGACATTGATGCTGCAGTGAAGGCAGCTAAGGCAGCATTTCATCGTAATTCAGAATGGAGACTACTTAGTCCAAACGAACGAGGAGCACTGATTAATAAACTTGCCGATCTAGTAGAACGTGACGCTGAATATTTATCTCAGTTGGAAACTCTTGACAATGGCATGCTTTCCAGCAATAGTAAAATGTTTGTACTCGGAGCCGTAAAAATTGTCAGATATGTTGCTAGTTTGGCTGACAAAGTTGAAGGTGCAACAATCCCCATAGGTAAAACTCTTTTTTTTATATCAAACCGTATTTAGTTAGTAAAATGTACCTTGTGTACTACCGCATACGATAGAATGAGTTAGACGGATATAAGCCTTACAACAAGCATTTACAATTATTAGCGACCCAGTCCCTCATAATTATTATTTTTTAATCCCATGAAAACGTCGGGATAGAAGATAATAATAATAATAATAAATATTCACGGGACAAATTACACTTACTGATCTAACCCCAAAGTAAGCAAATTATTTGCTTGTCTTATGGGTGTTAGTCAACGATACTAATACATAGATATACATATGTAAATACTAGAATATATGTATATTAGTAAACACCCAAACCCGGAAATACAAACATTTATGCTCATCACACACTTGCTTGTCTCTGTCGGGGATCGAACCCGAGTCCCGTTGATTGTGTAGCCAGGTTCGCTAACCACTCGACCAACGGGGCGGTCAAAAAATAAAAGGTTTTAAATATGAGTTTAGACTATCGTTATACAAATTACGTCCAAATCTGCCCCCCAAGACAAGTGGCATCAACGCTAGGAGAATAGAAAACAAAATGTATGGATTTGACATAAGCTGTTGATACGAGCGTAAACGAATTTGTAATTGGTAGCCAAGTGTCATTTGTGAAACGAAACGTTATATTGCATCGATCATTTTTGATCATTTTCATACAAAACCTTAGCCAAGTGGCACTTTTGACAAGCAAAATTGGTGATCCAATGATTAGCGAACGCTAGAACCCTGTAAATTACGCTAAAAATGGCGGATGATCACTATTATTCAATCCGCTGTTCTAAATCGTGGATAATATCTGTTAGAATTTTTGATAATTTTAAAGTAAAATGAACGCAAATTGCCATAATTTAAGAGTCCTAACCTAACTAGGGGGATTTCAATACATTTTTTTTTTAAGTCGCAGACGCCTTTGTAATGGATTTCGGTTTTCATTCCCTAACTCCACGGGGAATTAATTCAGAGCAAAGTGACCTTGACAAAAGTTGGTGTCCTTTACCCCTTCCACGCAATGATGCAACAAAAAAGGGGTGTTATATAGGGTTGAAATTTTCCATCAAAATTTTAAGTCCTGCGCACGCTCTGACCGCCAACCGAGCTCTCTGTTCATCCATACTATCCATACTAATATTATAAATGCGAAAGTAACTCTGTCTGTCTGTCTGTTACGCTTTCACGGCCAAACTACAGAACCGATTTGGATAAAATTTGGTACAAATATAGTTTGAGACCCAAGAAAGGACACAGGATAGTCCTTATCCCGGAAATCCCACGGGAACGGAAACTATGCGGGTTTTTATTTTAGAATTTTTTCCACGCGAACGAAGTCGCGGGCACAGCTAGTTCTAATATAACGCATTGGCGTCATTTCGACCAAATTGGTAGCCAAGTGGATCATGGCTTGTTTAACGTTCATTCTATTGAGGTGTATCGAATATTGTCTGTGAATCGACGGCGATGTCAGTTTGAAGTGTTATTTTCACAACGTGAATCAATCTCGGATGAATAATATACATGGATGGAATATATAAATATTATAAAAAATAAGAACAGAGTCGCTATATCTGATTCAATTTTGATTGTATGTACCGCGTAAGTGTGAATAAGATAAAATATACTATCTTTTCTTCTTCATTACTGTCACGCCGTAAGTTTCTATATAGCTAACATGCCAATTGAATGCTGTCAGTACTACCAATTTAAAGAGTTATAAAATTAAATACTGTCACCAAGATTTATGTATTTATCTTCCTTGCTATCAAATTTGATTGTGTTAACCTATTTTAATTAAATCCTCTTTACATTACAAGTGAACGTAGAATTTTGCAAAATCTTATCGATAGTCACATTTTAAAACTAATGTTTCAGATTTATAAAAGCAGATGATAAATTTATTATTAAAAATAAACAAAAATATGCAAAACTGAACATACAAAACTTCTTTTTTACGTATTTTTGGCATACATATTTACAGAAATGTAAAATTGATCGAAATCTATTGCTACACTGAAAAATAAACTATCTTTCTTTGTTTCATTAAATTTACAAAATACAAGGGTTATAACAAGAATATAGTGTTTATAACTTGAACTTATAGTGTCTGTAAAATATTTAAAGACGAAATATTATATTTATCACCATTAAGACATTGTCAGCATTTTGCAAACCTATCACTATTTACAATGTGTCTAGGCAGTTCGTTAGAAGCGAACTATTGGGTAAACGACCCACTAGTATTGTGGCTTCTAGGTGGCAGGGTTCTGCGTTGTCTCGCCCGGGTCTCATACCACTGGCTCACCTAATTTTGCAGCAATAGTAACAGTGCTTGTTACTGTCGTGTTCCGGTTTGGAGGGTAAGGTAGCCGGTAAATGTATGCATGTGGCATTAATACCCCGCCCGCGCCACAAGGATATCAAAGCACCATTAATAATGTGCCACCAAAAGCCTTAATTTTACTTTAAAATTATCAAAAATTCTCACAGGTGTTATCCACGCTTTAGAACAGCTGATTGAATAATAGTGATCAACCGCCATTTTAAGCGTAATCTACAGGGTTCTAGCGTTCTCTGATTATCGTATAATTCGCTACTATTTTGCTTGTCAAAAGTGCCACTTGGCTACAGTTTTGTACGAAAAATGTCAAAAATGATCGATGCAATATAACGTTTCGTTTCACGAATGACACTTGGCTACCAATTACAAATTCGTTTATGCTCGTGTCAACAGCTTATGACAAATCCATAAATTTCTCTTTCTATTGTACTAGCGTTGATGCCACATCTTGGGGGGCAAGTCTTTTTTGCTTTTAATGCAGCTGGGGGCTGGGGGCAGGGGGCTGACCTGCCCCCCTAGACAAGTGGCATACGCTCAGTAACTATTCAAATATTACGCTTTGGCGATATTTAGTCCAAATTGGTAGCCAAGTGGATCATGGCTTGTTCAACGTTCGTTCCATACGAACTTTACGAAGTATATCGAATATTGTCTCTGAATTGACGGTAAACGTCACTTTGAAGTATTATTTTCACCGAGGTTATAAGTTTTATTTATATGAAAAGTGCATTAAAATCAAAAAAGACTTGCCCCCCAAGATGTGGCATCAACGCTAATACAATAGAAAGAGAAATTTATGGATTTGTCATAAGCTGTTGACACGAGCGTAAACGAATTTGTAATTGGTAGCCAAGTGTCATTCGTGAAACGTAATGTTATATTGCATCGATCATTTTTGTCAATTTTCGTACAAGACCGTAGCCAAGTGGCACTTTTGACAAGCAAAATAGTAGCGAATTATTCGATAATCAGCGAACGCTCGAACCCTGCAGATTACGCTTAAAATGGCAGTTGATCACTATTATTTAATCAGCTGTTCTAAAGCGTGGATAACATCTGTGAAAATTTTTGATAATTTTAAAGTAAAATTAACGCAAATTAAGGCTTTTGGTGGCACATTATTAATGGTGCTTTGATATCCTTGTGGCGCGGGGGGGGGGGGGGGGGTATTAATGTCTCATGTATACATTTACCGGCTACCTTACCTTCCAAACCGGAACACGACAGTCACAAGCACTGTTGCTATTGCTGCAGAAATAGGTGGGCCAGTGGTATTAGACCCGGGCGAGACAACGCAGAACCCTGCCACCTAGAAGCCACAATACTAGTGACTCGTTTACCCAATTGCTCGCTTCTAACGAACTGCCTAGACACATTGTAAGTAGTGATAGGTTTGCAAAATGCTGACAATGTCTTAATGATGATAAATATAATATTTCGTCTTTAAATATTTTACAGACACTATAAGTTCAAGTTATAAACACTATATTCTTGTTACAACCCTTGTATTTTGTAAATTTAATGAAACAAAGAAAGATAGTTTATTTTCAGTGTAGCAATAGATTTCGATCAATTTTACATTTCTGCAAATATGTATGCCAAAAAATACGTAAAAAAGAAGTTTTATATGTTCAGTTTTGCATATTTTTGTTCATTTTTAATAATAAATTTATCATCGGCTTTCATAAATCTGAAACATAAGTTTTAAAATGTGACTATCGATAACATTTTGCACAATTCTACGTTCACTTGTAAGGTAGGTAAAGAGGATTAACTTAAAATATGTTAACACAATCAAATTTGATAGCAAGGAAGATAAATACATAAATCTTGGTGACAGTATTTAATTTTATAACTCTTTAAATTGGTAGTACTGACAGAGCTCAATTGATATGTTAGCTATATAGAAACTTACGGCATGACAGTAATCGAGAAGAAAAGATAGTATATTTTATCTTATTCGCACTTACGCGGTACATACAGTCAAAATTGAATTTATATTATTTATATATTCTATCCATGTATATTATTCATCCGAGATTGATTCACGTTGTGAAAATAACACTTCAAACTGACATCGCCGTCAATTCACAGACAATATTCGATAGACCTCAATAGAATGAACGTTAAACAAGCCATAATCCACTTGGCTACCAATTTGGTCGAAATGACGCCAATGCGTTATATTAGAATGAACAGAGAGCTCGGTTGGCGGTCAGAGCGTGCGCAGGACTTAGAAAAATTTTGATGGAAAATTTTAACCCTATATAACACCCCTTTTTTGTTGCACCATTGCGTGGAGGGGGTAAGGGGCACCAACTTTTGTCAAGGTCACTTTGCTCTGAGTTAATTCCCCGTGGAGTTAGGGGATGAAAACCGAAATTCATTTCAAAGGCGTCTGCGACTTAAAAAAAGAAAATGTATTGAAAACCCCCTAGTTAGGTTAGGACTCTTAAATTATGGCAATTTGCGTTCATTTTACTTTAAAATTATCAAAAATTCTAACAGATATTATCCACGATTTAGAACAGCTGATTAAATAATAGTGATTATCCGCCATTTTTAGCGTAATTTACAGGGTTCTAGCGTTCGCTAATCATTGGATCACCAATTTTGCTTGTCAAAAGTGCCACTTGGCTAAGGTTTTGTATGAAATTGATCAAAAATGATCGATACAATATAACGTTTCGTTTCAAGAATGACACTTGGCTACCAATTACAAATTCGTTTACGCTCGTATCAACAGCTTATGTCAAATCCATACATTTTGTTTTCTATTCTCCTAGCGTTGATGCCACTTGTCTTGGGGGGCTGATATTACACCAAGCAAATTATCGCATATTCGATCAACAATAACTAGATTTAAAACCGCGGCCTTAAAAATAGCTGATGAAATAAGAGCACGAAAAAATTTGTGGTCCTATTTCGTCCAATTACAGCCAACGTACGGACGTGTCGCGTCATGAAAACGTCTTATGAGTTACATGCGACTTGCAACTAAAAATATGAAAACAATGAACATGCTCTCGTCGGTAAGTCCGAGTAATAGTTGAAACTATTTCACAACATAAAGAAAAAATGTTGATTATTATTACGATACTTTTATGATGTTGCGATATTTTCTATTTCTGTATATAGGTATTTCTCATTTTCAAGCCCTTTGCTGAGGAAATTGTAGACAACGTTGAGTCTTGTTATTTATGATCGAATTATCGTATTGATTATAATATTTGCTCATATTACGGGCGAGTTATATGTAGATATCATTTTGGTTGAACCGCTATCCGATTCTGCCAGAATACGATCTAATTAGTAAGCAAATAGTTAAATAGGATGTGAAAATATTGGTATTGTATAGAAGATTACAGAACTGACATGGATATTGTATATTTCAAAATTCTTTTAAAAAACTAAACATAATAAACACATTGACGATATTAGCCTTAATTCTGATCAAATTTTTATAAATGATTAAATATCACTGGACAAAATACACGAATTTATCTAGTCCTAAAGTAAGCAAATTATTTGTTTATCATACAAACATTTGTCTTTGTTGGGAATCTAACCCAAGCCCAAGTTGAATCCCACTGATGCGCAGCCAGGGTCGCTAATCATTTGACTAATATTTATTCTCATCAATCGGACCGGGCTGTCATGTTTTCTAATGTTAACATTGTTTTTGTTTTTAAAAGCAAACAAGCAGATGGCTCTTCTGATGGAAAGAGACAACCATCGCCTATAGACATCAAAGATGTTAATGGCACGTTGCTATCCTTGTAACGAGGTTTTAATGCCATATACATAAGTTTCCCGGATACCTTACCCTGTAAACTGGAGCACGGCAGTGACAAGCATTGACGCTATTGCGGCAGGAATAGGTAAGGCGGTGGTACTAGACACGGGTAACACCATGTAGAATTCTACCACCAACTAGCCAGGATGGAAGTGACTCGCATAGCCAATATTCGCCTCTTACGAACTGCCTGGCAGAATAGCAAATTGTCTGTTCTTCAAAGGGAGCCCGGATCAATACAGGGCAAATTATGTTTAAGTGTGGTACTGAGTAATTTGATAATTGCTAATTTTTATATTTTAGGTGGTGATCTATTCTCTTATACTCTCAAGCAGCCTATTGGTGTCGCCGGTCTTATTTTACCATGGAACGGGCCATTATACCTCTTCCTTTCTAAAGTTTCTACAGCTCTAGCAGCAGGTGAGGCACAAACATACTATTTCTAAAGATTTTTATAGCATAAGAATAGCAAACAAGCAACTACTCCTATGTAGGATATAATCGTCGGTTAAACATACGTCTTTTATATATATATACTAGTTATTGCCAGCGACTTCGTCCGCGTGGAGTTCGTTTACTCTGCACTGCCCCTCCCCCGTAGGTGATAGCGTGATAATATGTAGCCTATATGTTGACCCGACCTATTAGTAATATTCATACAAAATTTGAAGTAAATCCATGCAGTACTTTTTGAGTTTACCCTAGACATACAAACAGACAAACAGACAAAAATTCTAAGAACTATATGATGTATATATATATTATGTTATAGACAACATATATATATATATGTTGTCTATAACCACACAATGTGATCTATAACCACACTTTATGCACGCTTTTTCGTGACCTAATTAGTCTTTTTTTTACATTAAGAAGCATGCGATTATGTCAAACGTGCTATAAAATATATGACACGTGTGACTGAAGTTATCTATTATCGCGGCATATTTAGGGGTCAATGATCGCGGCGTATCCATTCGCTTTGCTCGTAAGTTACTTCACGCTGTGCGATAATAAACAACTTAGGCTCCGGTTACACTTTGATTAATGCGAGTGCGAGTGTTTAATGCTTAGTATTAAGCAAAAAACACGAGTGATTAGTAATCAGCGTAGTAAAAGTGAATAGACGTGTAGCAAAAAACACGTATAGAAAGCCGTTGATTAGTGCGAGTGATTAGTAATCGGCGTAGCAAAAGTAAATAGATGCTGATTATTAATCACTCGCACTAATCAACGGCTGTCTACACGTGTTTCTTGCTTAATACTAAGCACCTGCATTAAACACTGGCACTCGCACTAATAGAAGTGTAGCCGGGGTCTAAGTTACATTTATCGTAATGTACTATTTTATCAAACCTGACAGGCTTAGGATAAACACCGCGATATACGTCTCGATCGAGAGAGTGACGTTTGATCGACTATTTTTTTGTTTGATAAAATGACAGCAATACAAGACGTTCGATCGGTAGAGGAAATAATTATCGTCGACAATTACACAGGTCAACAAATTTTTTTTTTTCTGAGTCTGTTATTTAGTGACCATTTTCTGATTATATAAATCGAATAGTAAACAGAAACGCTATTAACAATCAATAAACTTTGCTTTTGTACTTTATAAAATGAAAACTAAATGTAAACTAAACTAGATTTTTTGAAGAGCCATTGCATTTATGGTGTAAAAGAGGAGCAAACTTTATTAGATAAAAATATTTTTTCATTCTTTAGTTAAGCATAAGTAATCAGAATCAGAGGTACAGAACTCAGACTCAAAATTCATGTTGACCTGTGTTATACACGTCATTGCCGTCGAGCAATAATGATCATTTACTCTTCCTTTAAAATATCATGTCGAATAAGTGTCAAATGCATTAGCAAATAGAGAACATGACATAAATGTCGAGAAAACGGGTCGATAAATTTTTATCATGTTGCTTATCCTAAGCCTGCAGGAACACAAAATACTGGAGACTAACCGACAGTTCATATTTCCATCCTAACTTCAGGGACGAAAGTGCTACATTGTCTCTTGTTTAAATTAAGTAGTTGCACACGATTTAAATTTCTCGCACATTTTGCACATGATTTTTGTATTAATAGTCAAAAGCTTTTAAAAATGTTAAATGTCTACAGTTTTAAATCTTCTTTTTAGTTCCGTAATTTTAAATAATTGGAGATCGCTTGTGGCCGAAATTCGATCATAGACCAAACCACTTACGTAGTATATTCTTTGGACCAAAGAATAAAATCTCTTAAGTTTGACAACTGACTTATGTTTAGATGTGTGTGTATTATCACGTATGTCCCATGAATGTAGTGTGTATGATGTTTATTTCTATTAATTCAATGTGTTTCTAATACATTTCATTTAAAAATATTTGGTTTCTGCAGTTCTCTGCAATTATCTTTAACTGAGTCAAATTTAATAATCCACTGTTCACCCAATTGTTTTAAAAATGGGTCAAATGTTTTTCCTTTATATATTAACAAACAGATTTATGTTTTCTCCGTGTTGGCCTAGGCTTCTTTGAAGAATAAACCAACTGCCATTCTGCCAGGTAGGTCGTAAAAGGTAATCGATTGGCTTTACGTTTCACTACCATCGTGGTTGTAGTTCCGCAACGTCTCGCCCGGGTATGTGGTACCTACGAAAGTCTTACCTATTCCTGGCGCAATAACGTTAACGCTTGTCATTGTCATATTTCCGTTTGGAGGGTAGAGCAGCCGGTAGATATATGTATGTGATATTGCCATCCCACTACACGGACAGCAACGCATCATTCACATCTTTGGCGTCTATAGACGATGCTTTCTCTTTTCATCAGGAGAACCATCTGCTTGTTTGCTATCTAATGAAATAAAAAAATACATAAATCGTGAACTCGATTTAAATCGTAATCAAATACATTCAACGCTCATTACGTTTACGTGACCGCAGTCCGTAACGTGACAAGAGCGATGAGCTTCAGACATTTTATATTAATAATACTGAAGCGAAAGCAGTTTTTCCCTGTATCGAATTAGGACTCCCTTTGAAGACAAACTCCAGCCCGTGAAAGACAAACATGTCATTAATAAATTTTAGGCATGGAACATTTCACGAATAGCATTTGGAACTTCATATGATATAGAGGCTGTAAGGATAAACACTGTTGTCACTAAAACCATAGGTAGATGACTTAATTATAAATATGTTATAAATATATTAATAGTTAAAAATAAAACCGTTATTTTCTTTCAAAAATATTAGAATGTTTCTGTCCGACACCGTCCGTTCGGGCGGCTTGCGATGTCTGATCAAGCGCTGTTTCCCGGGCTTCGTCCACTTTGCTGTGTAGTTGTAAGCATGGGCATACCGAGGCGGGGGGGGGGGGGGGGGGGGGGCAGGGAGAGGCAGCTGCCCCCCCTGCAATTTGTTTACTTTTCTACAAACTATATACTGTTTTAGATAAAAATACAGTCAGATAAAAAATATAGTCTTAAAATGTTACGGTTGCCCCCCCCCTGGCCCAGAACCTGGGTACGCCCATGTGTATTGTGTAGGGTGAAATAATTTTGAGAAAAGATGGAGACTTTAAAATTTTTTTTTTTATTGTGGTGACATGGCACGTGGTGAAATTCCATTATTATTACACGTTTAAATGATCACTTGTACATTAATCTCACTTTACAAACTTTATTTTTAACATAATTACTCAATCAATTTCAATTTTTTAAGCATCTTCAGGATGTTAATATACTTACTTGATTATTATTGATTGTGGTAAGATGTAAACGAACATAAATATTTATTGTTAGAAGGTAAACTTAAATATCATTCAAAAATATTTTTAGCATAAACGATTATCCCCCAAGATGTGGGAAATTTTAATTTACAATTATTGCACTAATTTAAGACTATAACTATGGATACAAATATAGGTATATATTTTTTATATATATAAAGTGAAACCGATTGAGTAATATGTTAAAAATAAAGTTATAAAGTGAGATTAATCTACAAGTGATCATTTAATCGTGTAATAATTACACATGAAATGCATTTTCATACATCGCATTTGCTAGTTGCTACCTCTCTTCATTGTGAGAAATTTCACACCGAATGAAATCATCCAATTCATATAGGAGCGTTAGTGGTTACGATTCATACTTCATTTTTAATAGCTTACGGTCATTTGACGTTCGGGTAATTTTATAAGTAAAAATTATTGCCAGTAAAATTTCACATGTGAAATCATTGTGTTTTTTTTGTTTTATTTCATCCACGGAGTAAATGGAGGCGCCTTCTTAAGACATTTCTTAGACATCAAGCGTAGCTAAATCTTGAACTGACATAAATACGAGAATGTATGCAACAGTATGACAACAATAAAAACTCAATTACAATTAGTGTCAATTTGCCTATATAATTTGCTATGTTTTTGACATTGATATGAGCATTTGCTAAAATGCATGGCTACACGTTCAATACCAAACGTCATGTCTATTAATTAGTATTTATGTAGTCTGTGATTTCATCTCATAAAAATGAATTTAAAAGTAGGTAGCAATAATTTCCATGCTTATCAAATTAAATTCTAGGTGATTTGTTTCTGTAAAGTGTCGCTTAGGTTGTGTACCAACACTTTGGATTTTCCTATCACAATAGCGTCAATACTTGTCATTGTCTTGTTCCGGGTTGGAGAGTAAAGTAGCCGCTAGTTTTATGCATGGGGCGTTACAAACCCGCCACGCGGATAACAAAGTACCATTAACATATTTGGTGTTTATAGGCGATGATGGTATCTCTCCATCAGAAAAGCCCCCGTGTTGGTCCAGGCTCCTTTGAAGAATAAGTCAACTGCCGTTCTGCCAGGCAGGTCGTAAAAAACGACCGGTTGGCTATGCGAGTCACTACCATCGTGTCTACTAGGTGGTAGAGTTCTGCATTGTCTCGTCCGGGTCTGGTATAACTACCGTCTCACATATTCCTGCTGCAATAGCGTCAGTGCTTGTCACTGTCGTGTTCCGGTTTGGAGGGTAAGGTAGCCAGTAACTTACGCATGTTGCATTAGACCTCGCCACAAGATAGCAACGCACCATTATCATCTTTGGTGTCTATAGGCGATGGTTGACTCTTTCCATCAAGAGACCCATTTGCTCGTTTGTTGTCTTATAATATAAATAAAATTGGTAAAGTGCGTGTCGGGTCACGCGCAATGTAGGGTTTCGAAGTTGCCCATCACGATAATGTTGACTAAGAAAACAGCTTTTATTGTTTCGTACTACGAACATACGTGAATACGGCAGTATGACTCACACTCACCGCCTATAAAAACTTTTCCATAAAGATGGGCGATTGTGAAGGACATTATTCGAATAATTCGATTATAGTAGTCATTTAAATTTCATTACTACTACATATATTTGAATATCTGTAAGCTCATCCATGAAATTTAAAATAATTTATCAAATAACATTTTATAAGTTGGTCGACTATTACTAAAAAACTTGTAAAGCCTTCTAAGCTGTGATAAGTTTTCCTTTTTTTTTAATCATTTTTATTTAAGGAACTTTTACACCATGTGTACGCCAGTTCCATCGTATCCTATTACATCGTATACTATCTATAATAGCTTTCCTTTAAATTTCATTATATTTACTACTACCATGATTTTTTTCCCACCCCCAAAACCAACCGTTGAGCCTGCAGAGGAGGGGGACACTTGACTCTAACAAAAATTAGCACTTAAAAGCTTAATATTTTAAAAACGAGTCCCTTAATCGAAAACTTGTTGTCACAAACCCACTATATTTTTTAAAAATCTATTTAACGATATCCCACTTGATGGGGTAAGTGAAAAAAAATAACATTCCCACTTTAGATGTAGGGGAGTTACTCTGAAAAAAAATATTTTTTATGATTTTATATTACCACTTTGTTGTCGTGATCAATATGTACATATATTCGTGCCAAATTACAGCTTTCTACTAGTAAGGATCTTTGAGCAATCGTGCGGATTGACGGACGGACGGACGGACAGACATAGCGAAACTATTAGGGTTCCTAGTTTACTTCGGAAACCTAAAAAAGAGCCCCTATTTGTTCTATCTTATATAAAAAAAACTGTCTTAATTTCAGGCAGTTTTTTAAAAGGCGTCCGACTGCGAAATGTATCAGTGCCAACCTGCTTACTAAGTAGTTTCATTATGCAGAGTCGGTCAGGTTTGGTACTAACGCTTTCAGTTTTCATGTCACAACAGAGTAAGCAGTTATCCCTGTTTTGTTCCGGTTGGTTAAGTAAGTTAGCCACTAAACTTATACATGTGGATGGCAAGACTCCATTGATGGTGTTTATGATGTTTATACACATTATTGCTTATGATGGTTATCTCTTTTTGTCAGGAGCACTATTTGTGTCTTTACTTCTACTTTACTTTACACCTTATACTGTAAAAAAGTTTAAAACCACTGTTAAGAACTTGATTAAGTTGATTTATATGTCAAGTTATAATAGACACTACAATAGTTAGTTTGTTATCATTCTACATCAATTCTACATATATCATCGTTAATCATCAGCAGGAACAGCAAATTCATGGTGCGAAGGCAATAAGTTCTGAGTAATAAACATAGTCATCAATTTTCGATGTGAATTTGCGGGTTAAGAATATTTCTAGTATATTATAATCTTAGTAAGAGATACTACTAATTTCTTCGTCCGTATTTTTGTACCTTATTTGTCCAATGTCACAATGTATCGCAGGGGATGATGGTTATCGATGTGAAGGTTGATGACATTGTATAAGGGCGGAAAAGGGAGGAACTTCCCAACCAGTCAAGGTGTGCTGCCTGGGGACCGAAGTCATCTGAGAAGCGTTGAAACTTTTTCTACAAGTTTCAACGCTGTTTGTAATAGCGCTATTTAGAATTAACTTAAACTTTGGGACTAGCGGACCGTTGCTTAATCGATACAGTATAATTAATTTAAAGTAGGTGGCGTGCGTTGTTACAGTATTTTTTATTAAAGTTTTTAATTTAAAATAACAGTTGTCTGAATACTGTCACAATTATTTATTTTGTGGCGAAATTTCGGTTTCATATATTTCTTATTTTATCGTTATAAATTTTCAAATTAATTTGTCACGATTTATGTGATAAATAATATATATTTTAAATTGCTTGTACTGTTTCATTATTCACACACTGTATAATTGTTATTAATGAAATAGCCAACCATTATCACTTTTTACTGCATAATCATAGGTAGCTAAAATGTAAACCATGAGTATTACTCACTGTCAAAAATAAAGGAGATTGTAAATTATAACAGGTGATATACTTACCTAATATAAGTAATAGGTGAGATATAATAATTTGAAACATTTTCGTTAAGTCGCGGTAAATTGGCGAGTATAATTGACCATATGATGGAAGGAATTAACGGTTTTTACTTTAATCGGAAGAAATACATACAACTTTAAAACCACTTTAATAATGCTAAAACTTTTCCAGATGAAAACATTTGCGCTATTAAAGATCGCGTAATTTTGATACTTTGGTATTATGATACGAACTGCGAACATTTGACATTTGTAATAGGTTGTACCGTGGTGGTGAAGCCGGCGGAGCAGACCCCGCTGACGGCCCTGGCGGCGGCGGCGTTGGTGGCGGAGGCGGGTTTCCCGGCCGGCGTGGTGAACGTAGTGCCTGGGTACGGGGAGACCGCCGGCGCCGCGCTCACGCACCACCCTGACGTCGGGAAAATATCCTTCACGGGATCATGTGAGGTCAGTATTTATATTATACATAATATTATATAACGTGTTTGTCAGAACACACTTTTTCAGTGAGTCAATAGCTAAGGTCATTTGCGACTATTATGCACAAAATCGTCCACACTGAAATTTAACGATTTTCAAAATATTTGGATTTTTGATAAATCAAAAGTTGACATAAGGTATTAATAACTTTTCTAGTATATAAACCATGTCGTCGTATCCTACGAATAAAGGCGTATATAAAATGGCTGATTTTTTCCTGAGCTTTTAAGGTCCTAGTATTACACTGAGTTCGTTATTTTCTAATTTAATATGTATTTAATTATTCAAAACATAAATCAAAAAGTGAAAAATTTACGAGCGAAATTCAAATTTGTATAACGTCCCACCATTGTTCGAAATGAAACGTGACGTCATAGGGCATCTCCTGTCAGTCACCTGTGATTCCACTGCCGCTTGTTAACTATCAAACTAACTAACTAACTCTCAATGCAAACAATAAACTGACAGGACGTGCCCTATGACGTCACGTCTCAGCGCGCGAGAAATAGGAGCGTTTGAACTTGTCAAATTAAACCAATATTTTTAAGATGTTGTGAAAAAATGATTACTACTCTTACAGCTATGTTTATTTTTTTCTATATCAAAATTAAGTGAATATTAAATATAAAAAAATAAAAAATTGTCTGCATATTCTCTGGCCCTAGACTCACTGAAATGTTTAAATTGTCGTGTCATTCCTTTTTTCTCCTCGTTGAATTCCAAAGAATATTAAAAACTAGATGAAAACTTGTGTTTGCTCGGAAGTCTCATGATAAGCAATCTTAAATACTAACTCAAACAGTAGATATTAAAAAGTAGCAACACTGTAGTGACGTCTTCTTTCAACTATTACATTAGTTTAATAAATACAACACTATAGTGTTGCTATTTTTTAATTTCTTATCTTATAAGAACGAAAAGAATCAAGTTTCACGATAATCTGCGCTCCGTTTTACGATACTTTAATAAACGCTCACGCCATCTACACCACATATTTGTAACCTTTAAAGAAATATGGCCGATTTGTCTTATCAGCACGGTTAGAATTTTTAATCACTATTTTTGCAAAATACTCGACAATCCGAATTTTGCGGATATATGTTGTCGATTCAAAATTATTATTTTTTTACGTTTTATAAATTAGGTAAGGTTTCGTTCGAGTCTACCGTAACCCTTGACGAAATTATTGATATATATTATAGATATACATCTTATATTTCCTGTGTATGCCTTTCCTTGTTGCTAGACATCTCGTAAAAGTCGACAAACGTGTCACTAACATCATGACTAGTAACCAGTTTGTAAAGTTTAGTACCACCGTCTTGCCTATTCTTGCAGCAATAGCTTCAAAGCTTGTTGCTGTCGCTTTTCGGTTCGTAAATTTACGCATTTGGCCTTACTTCTCTGCTTCTACGGATAGTTATGTACCATTTACATATGTCAATATAAAAGCTATTCAGTCGTTTGCTATTTTAAGATTTATTACGATACTCGTAGGTATCTAGTAGAGCTAGATACGTTCGTCTTTAAGGAAATGATAAAATGCATGTTACAAATGTTTTGTTTTCCAGGTTGGAAAGCTTATACAACAAGCAGCAGGCAAGGCAAATTTAAAGCGCGTCACCCTTGAGCTAGGGGGGAAAAGTCCACTTGTCATCATGAACGATGCAAATCGTGAGTATTTTTATTTCACACTAGCTGTGCCCACGACTTCGTCAGCGTGGAGTTTTTTTTAAAGTAGCCTAAGTTACTTCCTATCACATCAGCTATCTGCCAGTGAAAGTCCCGTCAAAATCGGCCCTGCCGTTCCAGAGATTAGCCGGAACAAATAGACAGACAGACAGGCAGACAGACGGACAGACAGACAGACAAAAATCGTAAAAAGTGTTATTTTGGTATGTGTACCGTGTATAAGTACATCCATATGCATTTAATTAAAACCGGTTATTTTAATATTACAAACAGACACTCCATTTATATTTATTTGTGTAGATCAGCAGCTATAAGCCGTTACAGTCTGCGGTGTAATCGAAGGTTTTTTTGAATCGCTCAGGAACTACGTTTTTTTTCTGGGATAAAAAGGAGCCATTGTGTGGCTTTAAATGCAGAATACCTGTATACTAAATTTCATTCTAATGTGTGTAGTGGATATAGCGAGAAAATGCACACATTTGTCAGTCACCGCAACAAAGTGGTAACATAAAAACTTGAAAAATATTTTTTAGGGTAGCTCTACTACATGTGAAGTGGGGATGTGAATTTTTTTCTCGTGTATCCCATAGTATGAGGTATCGTTGGATAAGTTTTTTAAAAATATTGTAGGTTTGTAATTAGATGGTGGTAGATTAAGCGATTCGTTTGTGAAATATTAACCTTTAAAGTTATAATTTTTGTTAGAGTCAAATTTATCCCTTTTCCTTCTGCTAGCTAAACGGTTGATTTTAGGGCTGGGAAAAAATTCACTGTAGTAGTAAATATAATGAAATTCAAAGGAAATCTATCACAGCTTAGAAGGCTTTACAAGTTTTTGAATAATAATCCATCAATTTCTAAAATTAAATTAGAGAAGTTTTTACAGGCATAGTGCGGATATACCGCTTTCGTCATTGACATTAAATAGCTTAAATATTCATAGCATGAAACAATAAAAGCCTTCTTCTTAGTCCGCATTGTTGTGATGGGCAACTTCGGAACCCTATATTCTTATATACGGCTAACCCTATAATATAACCCTATATACGGCTCAACACGCACTTAACAAATTTATTTAATACTAGCTGTAGCCTGCGACTTCGTCCGCGCGTACTTCGTTTACTCCGCACAGCACCTCCCTCGTAGGTGATAGCGTGATAATATATAGCCGATATGTTGAGCCGACCTGTTAGTAATATTCATGCAAAATTTGAAGTAAATCCATGCAGTACTTTTTGAGTTTACGCCTGACATACATACAGACAAACAGACAAACAGAAAAAATTTCTAAAAATTATATTTTGGCTTCGATATCGATTGTAGATCACGCTCCAAGTATTCTTTTTAAAAAATATTCAATGTACAGTTTTGACTTTCCTACGATTTTATTATATGACCATAATTTGCTCGTTAAGTTATACTATTACTATACAGAAAAATGTCTTTGTAGTGGATGTTGCTGTACCATACGCTGGGATGGGTGTGTTTGCCAATCAAGGTCAAATATGTGTTGCTGCTTCAAGGCTGTACGTACAATCTGGAATTTACGATGAATTCGTTAAAAGAGCGGTTCAGTTTGCAAAGAACATCAAGATTGGTAATCCCGCTGATCCTACAACGCAACATGGCCCTCAAGTAAAACAAACTTCATTACTTATTCATTTAAATAATTGTATAATCCTATACCTATATTAAAATATAAATGAGAAAGTTTGGATTTTTGGATGCATGGATGTTTGTTACTCAATCATGCGAAAACGGCTAGGTTGATTTGGATGAAAATTATCACAAAGATAGATGATAACCTGGAATAGCACAAAGAATACTTTTTATCTGGGAAAAATGAGTTTTTCCCGCGGAATTCATCAATAATTTTCATAATGCAGCGAGCTGAAGGATGCATTTAGTAGACTACAGAGATCCATACAAGTTCAACTTTTTTTACATGATTTTCTGTAACAAACATCCGAACTAACACACTTTTATAATAAATATTAGGCAGTAGTCATTGTCTCGCCAGGGTCTGGTACCACCGCCTTACATATTCCTGCCGCAATAGCGTCAGTGCTTGTCACTGTCGTGTTCCGTTTTGGAGGGTAAGGTAGCCGGTAAACTTATGCATGTGGCATAAGACCTCGCCACTAGATAGCAACGCACCATTAACACCTTTGGTGCCTATAGAGGCGGTGGTTGACTCTTTCCATCAGGAGACCCATCTGCTTGTTTGCTATCTTATACTATAAAAAATATATAGTATTGTGTATTGACCAAAATAGGCAGCTCAAACACTTCTTATTTTTACAAAATATTTTATTCATATATATTCTACACTTTTTATCGTCGGCACTTGGTGAAACTCCATATTTTATTCAGTCAACAGTTTGTATATCTAAAGGCAAGATTTAAACTGTACACAGAGAAATCTGTTAGTCTGTAAGAAATAACCCGTTGCTTATTTAAAACGCTTTGCCCCTACCGTTTACTGGAACGTTTGAAAGCTTAGTCCCATTATAAATTTATCTAACCAAGCACCACAAGTTACAGACGCTGGAGCAGAAAACTCCCCGTCATCAAAGCCGTTTTATATATTATTATAAAGGACTTTCTTTCATTCATTTGTAGATTTAAAATGTACTCAGATTGCTATCTATGTTCAATCATCTTACACTTCCTCTTTGTTTTTGTTAAACAAGCGGTCTTTATCGAGTAAGTTTATTCAACCTGGAGGATTACCAGTTTAGTATTTTTTAACTGAAAGTATAATTGTGTTTTAATGCAAAACTAGTATTTTATTGTTATTGTTTTACAATAAGAACAATTTAATCATATTTTGTGTGTTGCTGCTTCTTTCAATAATGATCTTGCTGGCTATTATTTATTATTTTTTAATTTTTTGTTTTGTCTTTGTCTTCTTTGTTTTTATACCACTATGTTTTTTTTTGCCCATAATGTTTTGATATTTTTGTTATCTATAACAATTGTTCAGAACTAGAATAATTATTGGTCCTCTTGAAAAATATTATTAATTAATTAAAATAAAAAATAGTACATTTAAACTACTTACTTTAAAGTTAATTAGCTTTAGTGTTTGATTTTATTAATTTATTATGGAAAAAAGCAAATTTGTCATACCGAAAATATATACCGAACCGGTTATACCAATTCTTTATACCAAAATATCATTTGAATTTCTTATCGTATAAACAAACACATATGAATATACATATAAACTTTTTTAAAGTTTATATAAACTTTAAAATAAATGAGGTTAGCTATACTTTTTTATTGGAACGAAGTTCCTTACGGCAGGCTTGGAGGGGATAGGGATTTTGCTGCGCGACCGAACTGAAAAAAATGTGATAGTAAAACCGTAAGAAAAATGCGTGGAATAAAAGCGTTAAATGAGATGTGCGCAGGCGCGACAGTCGCGTACACAAGCGAGTAGTGCCGTTTAGCCGAAGGAAGTTCGTTCCTACCTGGTGTCCCGCGACACCACATCATTTTTTTACATTACATTACATTCTTTACTACACACTACACATTATATATATTATTATTATTATAACAGGTGGACGACATAATGTTCAACAAGGTGCTCGGCTATATAGAGAAGGGCAAGCTCCAAGGCGCGCGGCTGCTAGCGGGTGGCAAGCGTGTCGGCAGCTCCGGCTTCTACATCGAGCCCACGGTCTTCGCGGATGTCACTGATGACATGACCATCGCCAAGGAAGAGGTGCGCTAAAAACTTTTTGATCTATAAAGTAGTAAGAAAGCAAACCTATTTTCATATGAGCTCAGCACTTTACGTATAATAGGCAACTAATAAATAAATTGGTAGTGCATGTCGAGCCACGCGCAATGTAGGGTTTTAAAGTTGCCCATCACAATAACACTAAGAAGAGGGCTTTTACTAATTCGTACTATGAAAATTTATTAAACGTCAATGACGGTAATATCCGGAACACAGGTTCACCGCCTATAAAAACTTCTCCTATTTTATAAGTTGATCAACATTTCACATACTCGAAAATTTTTAAAGTATTCTAAATCATGATAGTTTTCATTTTAACATCATTATATTTACTACTACCGTAAAAGCATGTCTTAAGTCATTGGTAACTTGAACAAAAGCAGTGAGGGTGCTGTGTCCTGAGTAAAAATCAGAATGAAACAGATTTAATAAATTACTATTTCGAAGACAAGCAGTTAATAGCGTGTAAACCATTTTACAACCTTGGACAGTAATGGAAGAATTGATATTAACGATATTGAAAAAAAGTATTAGATGAGACTTTAGGAAGTGGAATGAATGACATGAGCTTTCTACCAGTCTGAAGAAAAAGTTCCAGAAATAAGTGAAAAATTTCTAATATGAGTAACAGTGCAGTGGAGTAGTTCAGGAAACTGTTAAGGCATCATGCGTGAATTGATGTTGTCGTTGTTAACGATAGAGGTCACATTTTATATGTTTGGCCAAATTAGATTCACTTGCCATCTAAAAGTAAAAGGGAGAATTGATTCTTTAGTGAAAGCTAAAACCTTAACATATCTTTCTAAATTGGTAACTTCTGTTTAGAAGTCACCAATTTAGAAAGATATGTTAAGGTTTTAGCTTTCACTAAAGAATCAAGGATAAGCAGGGTAGAAAAATGTAAATTAAAACGATTGAGATCTTTATTTGCATAGAGGACTCTGAAAATCAATGTTATGGCAAATATTGCTATATAAATATGGCATAGAGGACTCTTTGAAAATCAGTGTTATGGCAAATATAGCGTATGCTAATATGAGCGTCCTTTTGGTATCACATCACTTATAAAAAATAACTTAAGATTACATTTATTATTTGCCTTTGTTTTTGTTTTGTTCCTTTTTCCTTGTAAACTAAAATATTTGTATATTGTCTGCTATAATAGTAAATATAAAAATGTGGTACCAATAAATATTATCGTATCTTATCTTATCTTATGTGAACCGCCAGTGTTCGTGGTCTTACCAATACTAATACCCTTGAGAAATTTCCAGACTTAACCAGGATTTACCGATTTTATGGTATCATGTACGTAACAACGCTTAGTATCACAACACAATCTGTACAAAGATTACGTAAGGTTTTGTAAATTTACTTCATTAGAATGTTTAGTTTATGTATACCGTGAATTCGCCCTGGTTTTTGGACATTTATGTTTTTTTTGTAGTAGAGGGGGCAAACGAGCATGTGGTTGGTGCACCTGATGGTAAGTGATCACCGCCGCCATGGACATTAACAATACCAGGGGGGTTTGCAGCTGCGTTGTCGGGCTTTTAAGAATGAATAAGCTCGTTTTTTGAAGGTCCCTAAGTCGTATCCGTTTGGAAACATCCCCGCGGGCAATAGATTCCACAAAGGAGTAGTGTGAGGCAAAAAGTGCCGACAAAAGCGCGCGGTTGTGGACTTCCAGACATCGAGGTGGTGAGGATGGAACTTTAAATTTTGACGCGATGTCCGATGATGGAATTTAGCGGCAGGAATTAATCCAAACAACTCGTTGGAACACTCCCTGTGATAGATACGGTAAAAGATGCAGAGCGAACCTACATCTCTGCGTAAACCCAAAAAGTTAAGCCGATTAGAAGTAGCCTGGTCGTCGACGATTCGAACCGCTCTGCGTTGAATGCGATCAAGAGGAAGAAGCTAATACTGAGGAGCTCCGCCCCAAAGTTGAGAACAGTACTCCATGTGAGGTCAAATTTGGGCCTTGTAAAGTTGGAGGCGATAGGCTGGCATGAAGTACTGCTTTGCTCTTCTAAGTACACCAAGCTTTTTGGAGGCTAGTTTAGCCTTACCTTCCAAATGAACGCGGAACTGAACGTTGTTCGATATGTCGACTCCCAGAATTCCAATACTGGCTGAGGCTGTCGGGAGAGTGTTTTTGAATCGAGGTGACATGACAAAGGATGTTTTTTTTGCGGTGAACGCCCAAAGCTGCGACTTTTTGCGGTTAACAAGGTTTTGACGACCCCCATTCCGAGACATCGGTTAGTCGATTCTCTAGTTCAGACACGAGCTTGTTTCGGCCCTCTTCGACGTGTTCCCGAGAATTACCGCTACGGCCGAAGTATGTAGCTTCACCAGTACTGTCGTCCGCATAGCAATGTATGTTACTAATTCGCAACATATTACTGATATGCAGAAGGAACAGTGTCGGTGATGGCACGCAGCCTTGGGAAACACCAGCATTGACAGGTTTGAGGTCGGGGCATGCACCGTCGACTACGACCTTGATGCTCCGATGAGCCAAAAAGCTGGTGATCCACTTGCATAATTTCTCGGGAAGCCCATAGGAAGGCAGCTTCGAAAGAAGCGCTTTATGCCATACCCGATCGAAGGCCTTCGCTATGTATAAACTAACTGCCGATGCTTCCCCCTTGGACTCAACTGCCTCCGCCCAACGATGCGTCAGGTATACTAGAAGATCACCAGCTGAGCGGCCGCGACGGAAACCGTACTGACGGTCGTTAATCAGCTGGTGCTCTTCTAAGTACTTTAGGAGCTGACAGTTTATGTCTTAATCTTATCTACTTGCCATGGTGCAGGAGCTCTCTCAAGATAAGGGAAATTGTTTGTCTTATAAAACACTATGTTTATATGTAACGTGAGCACTTATAATAATAATATAAAACGAAGCAAGAAATGATTGTGCAATACTTAGTTAGATAACGGAGATAACAATTGAATGAAGTCGTTGAAAACAGAATAAAATTATTGTAAATACATTGCATAACTGATATACTCGTATGAACATTATTTATATACGTAGGTCACACTATAAGTTTTGCGTAACTTAAAAAAACAACATGTTATAACCAAAATATTATGTTTATTGCTTTTCAAAATAATCTCCTTTACATTTAAAACATTTTTTCATGCAATCAAACCATTTTTTAAAACAGGAGGACCACAGATCTGAAGGCATGTTTTCTACGTGCTGATTGAACGCTATCACTGCCTCTTCGGAATTGGTAAAAGTAAAACCTCTCATCAAATCTTTGATTTTGGGGAAAATGCAGAAATCACGGGGTGCTAGGTCGGGGCTATGCGCAGGATGAGATGAGAAGATGAGCGAGAGAGATGAGAACGAGATGTACTTTTTCGGAAGCTAAACATGACTTTGTTTTGTTGGCTGTGTGTGAAAAAGCGTTATCATAGTGTAGGAGAATGCGGCTTTTGAGTCGTCTTTTGCGAACTTTTGCTAACACCCTGGGTAAACAAATGTTAGAATACCACTCGGCGTTAACACTCTATTGATCTTCAAGTGGAATTGTACAGATGGGACCCGAAGCTGAAAAAAAACGCGATCATTTTTTTACCAACGTTTCTCGCCTGTCTCACTTTTGTTGGCCTGTTCTCATTTTCAAAAACCCATTCACAAGATTGCTGTTTTTTTCGGGTTCAAAACAATAAATCCACCTTTCGTCTCCAGTGACAATGTCATAAACAGCATTAGAATGTCCGTGGTCGTACTTCAGTAGCATCTGTGAGCACCATTCCACGCGAGCCCGCTTCTGCTTCGCTGTCAGTTCATGAGGGATCCAACGACAACAAAGTTTCCGAACTTTCTATTCTTCGTGTAAAATTTTCTGAATTTGGCTCATACCAATCCCCAATAGTCCTTAAATTGTCTCATAGGTAATCCGGGGGTTTTCTTCAATTAACCGCTTAACAGTAGCTACATTATTTTCGTTGACGGCAGTTGAAGGCCGCCCTTCACGAAATTCGTCATATAAAGAAACTCGACCTCTCTCAAATTCAGCAAACCATCGCCTCACGATCCTCAAACAAGGTGCTTCCCTCTCAAAAGCATTTTGAAGACGAGCGGCACAGTCTTGCGGAGAAAGAGATCTTTTAAAACCATAAAAAATCATCGCTCTAAAATCTTTTCGACTTAATTCCATTTTCGTTGCGTACGCAGAACTTTGATGTGTGATAAAAAACAATTGACAAATCATTTCCCGTCAATTGTTTTTTTTTATTACTAAGAAGGTTGCAACGTTTTAAAAAAATATTCAAATAGTTCCGATTAGCAAGAAGTGCAAAACTTTTAGTGTGCCCCATGTATTATGCTTGATAAGTGACTACGTAAAGCGAAAACTTTTTACCCATTTTTACAAAAATTGTGTGGATGTATATTATTAGTATACCTACATGTCAATTCAAACCGAGAAGTGAGGACCTGGCGACCTGTTTATTACAGGCACCAGTCTCTCCAAACGGATGATAGGCACTAATCCCATGTCGATCTTTATTATTAAGAACCCCTTGTGACGAGAGAAGAAAGAAATAAATTAAAATTATATGGAGAAAAAGCACAGAATGAATATCTTTCTTTCTCAGCTTATTCATACAAGGTCGGGGCAAAAGTATTTTCGTATTGTTCATACAAAGGAAAATATTTTTTATTTATTTATAATACGTATATATGCCGTTTTGATAGTTGCCACCTTGTGGGTAATGGCAAGATCAAATTCTTGTAGCAATTTTAAGATTTTTGATTAAACTGACAGGTAGTGTTCATAGTGTTCTTTTGAGGTTAGCCTTATGCTTCCTAAAGAGTTCTGCAATGACCGAAACAGGTGGAAATCTGATGGGCTATGGCTATGCATCAACACATCCCAGCCAAGCTTACTCAATTTTTGCTGTGTAGATGAGTGCAGTTGTCATGGTGAAACACTACGTTTTCTTCCTATTCATCAGCTCCGGCCGATTTTTCTCAATAGCTTTTTAACCTCATCAGTTGCTGATAGTAGAGGTCAGAATCGATAGTTTTACCTGGTGGCAAAAGCTCATAGTGGACGATTCCTTTCCAATCCCCCTGTACACATACCATCACTTTGTTCCGAGTCAGGCCGGACTTTGCCACGGTCTGTGGGGCTTGTCCATGATTCGACCATGATCCTTTTCGCACATTCTTATCGTAAGTCACCCATTTTTCGTCACCCGTTATTAACTGTTTAAGAAATGTTTAGAAATTTTTACATTTCAACAAAGAATCGCAAAAGGAAACACAGTGCATAAGGTTTCTCTAAGTGAGATCATGTGGTACCCAAATGTCTTTTTTTTTTGTATCTATACTTTCGTAAATGACGTAAAACTGTTTTATGATCAAGATCCAGTTTTTGAGAAATGTAGCTACTAATATGATGATCTTGCTCCACTTTCTCAAAGATGGCACTGATTTTATCTGTGACAGGGCATCCAGAGCGAACCTCATCTTTTACACTAAAATTTCCAGACTTGAAACGCTTCAACTACATTTGTGTTACTCTTATTGATACCGCATTAGGTCCGTAAACCGCACAAATTTTATTCGCGGCGTTCGTCGCATTTTTACCTTTTTTGTAATAAAACTTTAAAATGCACCGAATTTCTTCGTCACATACGTTCATTTTGCTTGCTCGAAAAACAATTGAAAAATGGCGGGACCTAGTTTTTAAGCTATTGCATAGCTTCTATCGCGGGCCTTGAGCGTGGAGACCGAATCCATAAATTCCGTAACGAAAAAACCTAACACCCCCCACTCCGACCGGCACAGCGGTGATACTTTTTAGTTTTTCCATCTATCGATAAATACCAGAACTTTTAATGACTTTTTGAAATATCACGCTTGCCCCTTTAGTTTAGCAACCCGCCTTTAGATGGCATTGTTTGTATAGGAAAACTACCGTAATCAGCTGTTTGTGAGAAAGTATATAGGTGTATAGGTATTTATCATCTACGTACAACAGTGAATATCTGTACTCGTATAATTTGTGTACAAAGTGTTTTAAATATGAATAAACAAAGTGCATTTATTAAATACTAGCTGTGCCCGCGACTTCGTTCGCGTGGAAAAAATTCTAAAATAAAAACCCGCATAGTTCCCGTTCCCGTGGGATTTCCGGGATAAAAACTATCCTATGTCCTTTCTTGGGTCTCAAACTATATTTATACCAAATTTTATCCAAATCGGTTCAGTGGTTTGGCCGTGAAAGCGTAACAGACAGACAGACAGACAGACAGACAGACAGACAGACAGACAGAGTTACTTTCGCATTTATAATATTAGTATGGACTAGTATGGATTAGTATGGATAGTATGGATAGTATGGATTCCTGAAGAACCGACATGTATTGAAAGATAATAAAAATATTTTGAACAATATTAACATCTCATTTATTTAATAAAAGAAAAAAAATTGTTTTTTTATCAGTCACCAGGCTCAAAGTCTAACTTCAATTATTATCAAAGAAAAAAAAAACAAAGAAAAAAAAATACTGCATAAATAAAATAAATATATAATTGTAATTGCATAAGTTGATAAAAAATGCTATGCAATAGCTTTACCGCGGCAGTCTCCGAGTGCCACACGTCTTTTTTTTATTTATTGCATCTTCAGAATGTCACATTTAATGGTATTAAAATCAGCCAATTACATTCAGTACAGCCAAAGAGGTTTGATTATAAATTATACATTCTAAATACGAAAATAATTTTGCCCAGACCTATTATTACAGCTTTATGTAACGTGCGCTAGAAAAAATCTAAATGAGCATGCATCATCATCAACTTCATGATCACCATCACCACACCAATACAATCATCATAAACTACATTACTTCGATCGCTTAGTTCTATAAGAATTGAGTGTTTTTAAGAATAGTATCAGCTGTCTCAAAGCTGTATTTATACAACAGTACCAAGCTGCTTGGATGACAGAAAAATAAAAATAAGAAATTAACTTCTGTTCAACGAACAAGTTCTAAGCATTAATTGATAAAAAGTGTCTTCCCGTATGTTTAATGAAGACGTTTAGATAAGAAAATAGTTACTAAAATATTCTTCGAGAGTTATTGTGTTTACAAGACCGTGAAACTGTGACCTTAATCCCGTTTGGTTCGGGCCACTTTTGAAGAATAGACCAACTGGCGTTCTGCCAGGCAGGTCGTAAAAGGCAACCGATTGGCTATATGTCACCTTTGTGACTACTAGGTGGTAGAGTTCAACAACGTGTTGCTCGTGTACAACAACGTGTTGGTACCACCGCCATACCTATTCCCGCCCTAATAGCGTCAATGTTTGTCATTATCATGGTCCAGTTTAGAGGGTAAGGTAGCTGGTAAACTTATGCCACGGATATCCTGCTACACGGATAGTAACGCACCATTATTTGGTGTCTATAAGCAATGGTTTCTTTTTCCATCGGGACAGCCATCTGTCAGCCAATAATATAAATAAAAACACAAAATTTTGTGAGATGATGCTATGTCTGCATGCTAAATATGCTGTGTATGAATAACATATTCATGTTTAATTAGTACATGTGTATTTCGTATCGAAACATGTTTTGCAATTTTTCAGAAAAGATGTTACAAAACAAAACACGATATTTAAAAAAAATACAGCATAACCGATTAGCATGAAATAATATTTAGCATAAATACTTTATACTAATCAGTTCTAAAATAATTTTATTCTGTGTTTCAACTTGTGTTTCAACTTCAAATATCCATTGTTTTGTTTTTACCGACAGCTTTGAACAATTTTATGAAAAAATATAGTAATCTATATTAATATTATAAATGCGAAAGATTGGATGTTTGGATGGATGGATGTTTGTATGGATGGATGTTTGTATGGATAAATGGATGTTTGTTACTCAATCACCCAAAAACTACTGAACGAATTTGTATAAAATTATGCACACAGGTTGATGATAGCTTAGTGTAACACATAGGTCAGGTGATGCCGCGGGATTCATCAGAAACTTTTATAATGCAGCGGGCTGTACACAGCAGCTAGTACTACTAAAATAAAGTGGCATAGTTCTGCACTATCTCGCCACCGCACCATCAACATCTTAGATGTTTATAGTCAATATATTTGTGTAATTTGTCCAGTAATATTATTATTATTATAGGCGATGGTTGACTCTTTTCCTCAGGGGACCCATCTGTTTGTTTGCTACCTTACGATATAAAAATAAAAAAATAAAGTCAGTGTTGTTGCGATATTTTAACGATTTCATTCTGCTAAATTGCGACACATCTGAATAGTTGTTTACCTATATGGGTGATTCTCAGATAACTGTGATTTTTTATGTCTAGTACTTTATTTATCATTCAACATAACTTTTTTTTATCAAAAAACTATAAATATGATAAATTTGATAGTATTCTACAATCTACATGAAAAATTAGGACATAAGTGGACACGGATCACATATAACTTACGGAAATACACTCAAAATGTCAGTACCGTGGCATGTCCGATTCTCATTTTTTAAACTATATGTATAAATTTCTATTAAAATTCGTTTGGTAATTTAAACTTTATCTCTTGTAACTAAAGTATAATGCATAGACCATAAAATTATATTGCAATCATACCAAAATATTAATTGGTAAAAAGAAATAATCATCATTGATTCATGTCCGAGAATTTTGTTGAATTTTTAATTTTAAAATGTTTGCCGCCTAAGCTCCATCTTTCATTCAGTTTCATGCGCCCTCTCTGGTGGCATTTTAAAGAAGGACTATTTGTATACTATTTGCAGCTGTGTCTTTATTTTATAGTGTCAACATTATGATAAGAGTAATATGTTTTGTTTTGAAAAAGGTAAGTCATAAAATTACAAGTCAGTACCATGGTATTGAAATTTACGAGTGTTAATGCGATGTTTAAATTAATTATACTAAATTTTCATTCATTTTTACGTGAAAGATTAAAATTATTTGAAAAATTTTTTTAATTATCTGCAATAAAAAAGTTAGGTTAATTATTAATTGAAATGTCAGTACCGTGGATGTCAGTACCATGGTAAAATTAACAAATAATTTTGTAATTTTTTTTCCCTTAAAGTTTTAGTTTATTATTATGTTTAGTTGTTCTAGTTTAATCAAAAATGACTCCAATACTCCGGACAAAACTCAAAGAGATACCTGGGATCCAAAACTTGTGCAATAATATGACGTCTACGAAAAGCAAAAAACGTGAATTTAAAACAAAAAAAAAAGTTACTAAAATTCAGCAGGATGAAAGATTAAAGAAAAAGAGAAGCGGAAAGATAACGAAGACGGAAGATAAGAGAAGATCCCGAAGCTTATGAAAAATATTGTCAAAAAGAACGAGAGAAAGAACAAAGTGAAATTTGGTAACGACAGATCTACTTTTGACATGTTGGTATCAACTTTGCGTTGCTCCGTCAAAAAAATTGACGTTGTAACTACTCCACAAATCGAAACTATTGATGCCTTACTGCCGGAAAAATTTCCTTCTTTTACTGGTACCATGAAAATGCACCAATACACTTGGAGTAAGAAAAACCTTGGTCTAATATTATTTAATTCATTAAGTTGTCTTGATTGTCTACCTGGCGTAATATGTAAACATTTCTCGATGGGAATAATAAATTACGATGATAATCGATTTCCATTAGATTCTCCGAAAGTACAGAATGATAAAATGTTGAAAAAATCTCAGAAAGACACCGAAGTCAATAATGAAATTAAAAAACCAAAAGTGACTCCGACTGTAACCCTTCGGAGGAGTGTACGAAATAAAAAATAATTTACCAAATATTGTGATAAAATACTCTAAGTTGTAAAATAATATTGAATTATAAAAAAAAATATGTATTATTGTTTTTTACATTCATAATTGTTAAAAATTGTAGTAGATTTCATTTATCAACTTATGTTAAATTTAGTTTTGTTCTAATATTATAAAAAAAATTTTCTTCTAATTCCATAATTAATAAATTTTAAAGATTGTTAATATCAAGAAAAAAACTTTAAAAATTTCTTTGGATTATTATGATCTCTAATTTATTTTGCTACTTTAAGATTTTGAAAAAATTTAGGTAAGTAATTTGAATTTTTCATTTATATGTCAGTACCTTGGAAATGATGTCAGTACCGTGGCATTGAAATTTTCAATTTTTGTCATAGTTTTTGATTTGTTGTAGTTGTAGTAAAACTACATTACAGGCTTAATTCTGTGGGTAATTAGATAACAATAACACCCAAAACATGGGTTTTGAAACATTTTTAATTTTAGGAAAATTAAAATTTAAAAAATCACAGTTATCTGAGAATCACCCATATAAGCAATTTACTGTTGCCGGTAAAATTAAATTTTTATCATGAAATTTCCTTTTTTGTTTCTTAATTATATATTGTTAGGTTTAAATTTAATAACAGCGCGTCGCACAAATATGTTTATTCTTTAACAACTCACAGCAGAATGCCCCCGAGTAGGCCGGTATAAGGTGTTTTATAGTATCGCAGTTTTACAATTAAGAGTAAGGTAGATTGAATAATGTCAACTGCAAAACTATCAATCAGATGGCACCACTTCCAAGTTTATTTAAAATTGTTCACTAGGATTTCATAATATGTTGTGCGAGTGGTGCTACATTTATTATTGTACATTTTGATAAAAATAAAGTCTAATATCTATTACGCGAAATAATCGTTATAAACGAATATTAATATTACATTCGAGAATAATAATTCTTACAATATTACCCATATTACAAATAAATATACCCAACACTATGTATTATTAAGTCGTCTCTGTATTATAGTAGTCCGGTGTCGGTGTTGACCACAGAGGTCCTGGGTTCGATTCCCGAGTCGGGCGTATCAAAAATATGTGTTTTAAGTTTTTTGATAAATACAACGTTGCCTAGGATTGGATAAGTGCCCGGTTGGCGATTAGCTTGGCACCTATCACATTGTAGGACTATTATCTTCGGGTTGTCTTGGGTGCACTGGTTTTACCTCTATCTACTTCTTCGGGAATACGGGAATTTGTCCTTGAGTCAATGAATAAGCGACCTTGAGTTTTAGCGTGTTCATTAAGGCATAGCATTTTGTTCTTGTCGATGAAGCTTACCAATTAAGACATAGCTAATGGTAGAATTTTCATTTTCTTTTAAAAAATACAAGTCAGATAATTACGTGCAATATTATTTTTACAGATATTTGGCCCAGTACAGAGTATAATTAAGTTCGAGACATTAGAAGAGGTTCTCGATCGTGCTAATGACACGAACTTTGGACTAGCGGCCGGTATTTTCACCACAAACCTTGAAACCGCACTACAGTATAGCAAACATGTTGAAGCTGGGGTTGTGTGGTAAGAAAAACAATTGATTACTTTTTAAGCTTTGCAGTTCCTGCCGCAATAAAGTCAGTGCTAATCCCGTTATGTTTTGCTGCTTCTGCCGTTAGAGGATAAGGTATTTAGTAAGCTTATACAGTGTGTAAAGAAAACCCTGTCAGATCCGAAAGATGCATATATGTTGGTTAAAGGCATTACTGAAAAAAAATGTGGATGGTAAAACACAATTCATAACTTTGGTGTTTATAGACAATGGCTGTATCTTTCCATCAGGATAACCATGTGGGTGTTTGCTGTCCTATAATATAAAAACGTGAGTAAAAATTAGAAAAATTTTCTGAAAATTAGGAAATTTTAAAAGTAGATATTAGAGACTTAGTTTTTGTTTAATTAGGGTAACTAATTCGCCTTAGCATCTATTCCTATTTAAATACTATTCCATTAACAAAATCTTACTATTGTGATACTACTAATACTAATTATAGTGATATTTAATTAAAATTTCTTTACAGCGCCCTAGTATAAGGATCACATTTAAATCTATATACATATAATAAAATCGCAGGAAAGTCAAAACTGTACATTAAATATTTTTTAAAATAATACTTGGGGCGTGATCTACAATCGATATAGAAGCCAAAAATATAGTTTTTAGAATTTTTGTCTGCCTGTCTGCTTGTCTGTATGTCTGTTTGTCTGTATGTATGTCTGGGGTAAACTCAAAAAATACTGCATGGATTTACTTCAAATTTTGTATGAATATTACTAACAGGTCGGTTCAACATATAGGCTACATATTATCACGCTATCACCTACGGGGGAGGAGCAATGCGGAGTAAACGAAGTCCGCGCGGACGAAGTCGCAGGCAACACCTAGTAATAAATAAATATATTTCTGGACTATTTTACACGAATTGATCTAACTCCAAATTAAGCAAATTATTTGCTTGTAGTAAGGGTGTTAGTCAACGATATTGTTACATAGAAATACATAAATAAATACTCAAATATATTTAATAAACACCCAAACCCAGAAATACAATCATCTATGCTAATATATTCTATACTTTCCATCGTCGGCACTTGGTGAAATTCCATTGTTATTAGACACTTTTATAATTGCACTTGTACATAAATTTCACTTTTACACATAATATATTTTTAATATATTAATCGACCGGTTTCACTTTTAAAGCATCTTCAGGATGAAAGATACTGAACTGATTATTATTAATTGTTATGGGATATAAACAAACGTAAATACGCCTTAATATGTGTAAAGTGAAATTTATGTACAAGTGCGATTATAAAAGTGTCTAATCTATGCTCATCACATAAATGCCTGCCCCTGTCGGAAATCGAACCCGTGCCCGATTTGAAGCGAGCATTGATTGCGAGGTCAGGGTCATGTCACTCAACCAATGCGACGGGGCAGTCAAATTTTATTGATTCGGGTTAAACGAACAAAATGGATGTAATTTATAAATTGATATGTGAACCGAAAACTTTACGAAAATGGCGCTTATTGAGCAGTATGAAGTTTGGCACAGCTAAATTTCATATGGACAAAAAGCGCAGCAAGCGAATATTTTTATATAACATGCATTAAAAACGCATTAAATTAATAAAAATAAACATTACACACACTACCGTTCCCCGTGTTGGTCCCGGGCTCCTTTGAAGAATAGGCCAACTGCCCTTCTGCCAGGCAGGTCGTAAAAGGCGACCGATTAGATATACAAGTCACTATCATCGTGGCTACTACGTGGTAGAGTTCTGCATTGTCTCCTCCGGGTCTGGTACCGCCGCCTTACCTATTCCTGCCGCAATAGCATCAGTGCTCGTCACTGTCATGTTCCGCATTGGAAGTTAAGTATGCAGGTAAGCTAGTTCATAAAATTTTACACCCCAGTCTAGAGAATTGGATTACATAATTAACATTTTTAATGTCTGTAGCTATGGTTAGATCTAACTGCCATGAGAATCATCTGTTTGTTTTGTTGAAAATAAACGTTAACTCATTACTAAGTCAAGAATCAAGAACTTTATAATTAAATATTATATAGCCTTGTTAATTATGAATTTGAATTACGAAAACAAATTATTGTAATTTCTATAAACCAAGGTTGTTTTGATGAATCCAATAATTGAATTTGAACGTATTTATTTTTTAGATTGCCTTTGAAAGTAGGTTATAAACTTGTTTCGAATTTTGTAGTCGGATTTAATTGTAGATATTTTATTGAACAATTAACTTTATAAGCAACCAATTTATTTCTATCTATATAATGTAAATCTACTAATCGAATTTCAGTGTATCAGTTAAAATCATAATTGTTAGTTAAAAAACCAGAAGTAAGGACATAATTTCGACACCTGCAATGAAAAACATCTTGACTCACTTTTTGGCGATTTTGAATTATAATCATATTTATAGTGAACAAAAAATGGTCTATTTTTTGCGCTTATCCCTGTATTTAAATTCAGTTGCGTTACGATTTTAGATATAGGAAAAATATTGTAAATAAGGTCCACTGAAGATGAAAAAATCGTGTATTACAGCACATGTAAGTAGTGGTTGCTTAGCCTGCATTATTGTATTTAATGATTTTACATTGCAATAATTGTAATGCAAGATACCCTCTTTGTATTTGGAAAGTATTTGTAAGTATTACATTAACTTTCATTGTAACCTTAGTTACGATGTTTTCATTCATAAGCAGAAAACAAAGTTTTCAATTCACAAATTGTAATATAAGTTGGCATTATTTTCCCAAAAATATCTTTAGGTTATGTTTATTCGCACAGTAGGTTATTATTAGACTTATAATGCGTAGATTCCCGATTGCCCCTGTTGGCATTTCTTGAATGCGCTGTTTTCAAAGAGTTTTCGCACTTCGCTTACATTTCATTAAAATGCGAAAAACAACGTTTCATTAATTTTACTAGAGCCTAAGTCTAAATTAAAATATATTTTTTTATCAAAAAGCTCGTTTGGCGGAAGAGTCGGGAGGACTGCAGGGTCAGGGACTTATCTTTGGCATCTGTTTGTTATTTATGTGTTCAGAAAGGACGGGCGTCGGCAGGAAGGCGGCGGCATAGGTAAACTATTTTTCTGGAGTCGTGGAGTCGTTAAACGAAGTCCAAACAACTAGTATAATAAAAATAAAAATATAGCTTAAAATAAGTCTATTCGAGCAGTTACTCGTACCCGTCGAGTTGCAATATCTCAGAACACCGAATTACAGCAGCAACTTCCGCGTCCGGTACCGACCAATTTTCCAAGCTTATAATATGATGAGCTTATGCAACAGCAAAGCTATTCTTAGGATATGTTGATTATGTTGTTTAAATTACTAAATACCTATTCGGTTTAAGATGTTTGATTTTATAATATTTTTTGTTGCATAAATTTGTAACGTTAGTTTCTTTACATATTTTATAGTTCTATATTAAATTTATTATAAATATATATTAATGATAAGTACCACGTTAACAATATTTTATGTACTACCTGCTTATCTGCAATTTGACTGGACAGGTGTAGGCTCCCTCTAAATCTTTATCTCAAATGCATACTGGATGAAGAATTTACCAAAATGGAATTTATTGATACATTTTATCAATAATTATCCATGGATTTTGATGCATGTATCTAATTTATTTTTCCTATTATTTAACTATGTGTTATTCTTATAGCAACGTCGAAACACATGAAAATACATGATAGGCACTGTATCTCAGACTTACAATTTTTTTACTTTATGAAGCAAATATTAATATACAAAAATAAATTGTATGCCTGAGTTACCACGCCATTCTATAAATTTTTGGGTCGTGAAATATCATTGTAACTCACAAAAAGCACTAAAATACATATTTAAATAGCATATTAGCCACATGGAATTGTAGATTTTCTTTTATTAGATAAAATTTTAAGGACTGGATTGCTTTAGGACTAAACACGATTTCACAAGAATTTTTTGAATATTTAAGGCGCTCTCCTGTAAAGTTGCGAAAAATAAGTTACGATGTTTTTCATTGCAGGTGTCGATTTATTCAGTTAAAATTACTACGCTATAAATCATAAGCCTTATAGTTTTTGTTTGTTAACGCTAACAAAAACTAATGGCAACATTTTGTTAAGTCGTGTTTTTGTATAATAATACAAAAAAATAATATTCTAGATTCTGTTTAAGTCCTTATTAAATGAATAGAAATGATGAAGAATTCCAATTGGGGCAATATTTCGGTAAAAATTCAATAATGTCAGATACGTTTACAGGAATTTCTATATCAAAAAAAAATATATCGGATCCTATTTTAAGAATCATATGTTAGATTTGATTTTGAGTAATAGGTCAACTACAAATAAAAAGATATTAAAGTATTTTCTTTATATCTGTATTTGTAACATTGCACACTATGAAAAACTGCTGACAATATCAAAACCTTTTGGTAATAATATTAAACGTTTATAAATACCTACTAGTTTTTGGCCGCGACTTTTCTACGTCTTTAAATTTGCCTTCATAGGGGGGACAGTTCAAAAAAACGGATGATAACAAAATTGGAGGATAAAGTTTGGTGTTATTTCTACATAACTATCACCAACATCCAAAATCGCTGGATAAATAAAGAATCAAAGAATTTGATAAGCTGAGCATGGATTGCAATGCTTCGCGGAGAGTGGAGTAGGAAGTGCCGCCATTTTTAAGTAAATTCACTGCGTTATGTACATATTGTGCAAATTTTCTGAATCAGAGAAACTATAAAATTCTATTAAGTTTTATTCGAAAACTCGGTAATGTTTTTTAATTGTACAATTTAAAAAATAAAATTTACGGTAAGTAAACATGTATTGCTTTTAAATAAAAAATCAAAGAAAAATTGTAGTCAGGCAAAAAATCTTTAAAAAGCTATATCCAAATACAGGAAACGTATACCGTCTGAAAAGGATTTTAAATAGCAATCTAATGATACCCATGAACCTCCATATGAAAGAGTGAAGAAGTGTTGAGAACGCAAAAAGGCAAAGGCGTCCGAACCAATCAACGATGGCACCTGTACGACGAATGATTTATTTTTGAAATGTCTGAATCACTTCTGGCCTTAAGGGCCGTCACACGAGTAAATGGAGAGGAATAGGGCTGACAGTAGAGAGCCCTACAGGATTCCTGCAGCTGTGATCGGCTTATGGGTGGAAAGGAAACTTTCTACACTGAATTAAAATTGGTAATTTTGTTAGGTACTCTTGTATGATGAGTACGAGTTTGCCGGGCACTCCCATTTGGTATAGCTGCTATTAATATTCAAGCAGTGGCCTAACGATCATTATGCCAGATCTTATCGAAAGCCTTCGCGACGTCAAAAAAAAGAGTACCGGAGGGAATTTGCAGCCCCGGGGCTGCATTTAAACCATTTAAAATGTACTGTGATTCCGTACACTTGATGAGTTCAAGAGTGAGCTGCCTGAAAACCGAACTACTCATTTATTATGAGACCTTTTTTATGAACAAATGCCTTAAAGCGATATAGTATGATTTTTTAGTAGATTTTACCTAACGTATTGATTAGGTAAATGGGAGGGTAACTACTGATGTTATTTCGGGGTTTTCCAGGTTTGTGTATTCGTATGACGGTGGCTTCTTTCCACTCGTCCGGAAACGCGCAACCAGCTAGGAGTGCATTGAAGATGCACACTAGTATGTATATAAGGGAGGGAGGCAGGTACAGTAATACCCCGACTTACGCTACCTCGACTTACGCGAATTCGGAGTTACGCGATTTAATTTTCTTCGCGATTTAACCTTCTACATCAAAATAACTTCAGATTGTGTTTATACATTTTATTAATATAGTTTGTCATATTATCTAGAATTAAATTAAAATTTATTTCCTAAATTATTGTTTTATATTTCCTAAATTATAGTCTCCGGTCCCAATTAAACATACTTTGTATGACTTTATAGGTATATGCAAAATTGTACCCCGACTTACGCGAATTCGACTTACGCGGATAGCGCTCGGTCCCACCTATCGCGTAAGTCCGGGGTATTACTGTATTTAACTACCTTATTTGTGATTTTATTAGGCCCTGGGGCCTTTTTATTGTATAAGTTTTTGATTATTTCAAATACTTCTTTGGCTTCGGTAATACCGGGTCGCCCTCTGGTCGCGCCGCTCTACGCTCTACTTCGCTATCCTTAAGATGGACATGGTCTAGGTCCGTAGACTGGTTTAATGAGAAAAATTGTGATTGGAATGACGGATGAAAAATGTTGCCATCGCAAGATATTACCCATGACGTAGACGTATTCACGTAAAAGATGCATGGCTGTGTCCATGACATTGCCACAACTCGTTTTTTATTTTTCTACGGCAAAATGCAGCCCATATTTTAAGTTACATCTCTAGTAATACATCTAAGAAAAAAATGCATTCAAATTCCATTCATATATTCTCTTATATGCATAAGTATAATTAATACCCATGTCACTATCACAAGATTCATATTGCTCTGTATTACTTGTCCAGTAACTTTTTTTTTATTTGGTCGTTGGTAACCCTGACCACATGATCGACGGGGTTCGGGTTCGATACCCGACGGGGACAAGCATTTGTGTGATGAGCATAAATGTTTGTATTCTCGGGTTTGGGTGTTTATTAAATTTATTCCAGTATTTATATATGTATTTATGTATAAGTATCGTTGACTAACACATAATAACATAAAATAAACAACAAATAATTTGCTTATATTGGGGTTAGATTAGTCAGTATAATTTGTCCCGTGAATATTTATTATTTATTATTTATTTACAGGGTGAACACATATCTGAGTATGGAACCGCAAGCTCCATTTGGTGGTTTCAAGGATTCGGGCCTGGGGCGCGAAAAGTAAGTTTACGCACATTTTTTATTGGTTACTGATCAAAATTACAATACTATATTTTATGGTAAAGATAAGTTTAAGAATAATGAGCTACATATTTTTAACTGACAAGACTTTTTGATTGTTATATTTTTTAACTTCTACTAATTTTCGCCGCTTGTAGATTAAATTTTTTTTCTTAAAAAGATCATTAGTTTTAAGCTCATATTTTTACCAAATTGGAATTTAATGTTTACATCTCCATAAAGGCATGTATAGATTATATGGTGTATATTTCTTTTACAGTGTGTTGATCTAGGGCCCTTTTTAGGATATACAGTTTGCTTTCCAGTATTTTGTTAATAGCAAAAGAAAGCCTGCGATTGTGACTACTAGGCAGTAGAAATTTGCGACGTTTCACCGGGTAACACCGCCTTCCATTTCCAGGCGTCAGACATGCTTTACCCGTTCCGTTCCGTACAACCTCGTCACTCGGATGGCAATATACTATCGAAATTTTTGCTGTATTTATTTTAAACCATGTTTATCTGTATCTATTAAGAGAGCCATCTGCTTATTTCCTGTACTGTGATATATAACATTAAAGAGTTGCAAAATCTTTATTACTAATATGTATCTATATCTATATTCTATATTAATTATAATATAATATTATAAATGCGAAAGTTTGGATGTTTGGATAGATGTTTGGATGGATGTTTGTTACTCAATCACGCAAAAATTATTGAACGGATTTGAATGAAACTTGGCACACAGGTAGATGATGATCTGGAATAGCACATAGGCTATATTGTATCCCGGAAAAATTAGGTGATCCCGCGGGATTCACCAAATACTTATAATGCAGCGGGCTGCACGCTGCAGCTAGTATTACATATAAATTTATGTTAGACACAATTAACAATGCACTTGGAAAGTATAGAATATATAAATTTACGGCTGTGCGACACATAACTGTCAATTTAGACTCTGTGTTTATCTAGACCCTTTTTGAAGAATAGATCAAATGCTTTACTGCTAGATATCTCGTTAAAGGCGAGAGAAAGCATTAGCTAGAAGTAATGTAACTATTTATGAGGTGGTAGAGTTTTGCAACATCTGGTACAAGTTCGGAACCACCATCTTCCCTATTATTCGACAATAACATTTGTGCTTTTTGCTGTCGTATTCAGGTTGGTGTGTAATGAAGCCGGTAAACTTATGCATGTGACATTATACCCCTGACAAATAGATAGCAATGTACTATTAACATCTTTAGTGTGGTTAGGGGATGAGTATATCTTTCCTCTATGAGAATCACTTCCTTTTTATCTATTCCATGATATAAAAAAACTTCAAAGGAACGTGTGTAATTAATTAATATTTTCTTTAATATTTTTGATTTTTTGATGCACTTAGTCATATATTAAATTTATCTCTCATTATTGTATACACTATTGAATCAATGTTCCTGACATTGCGCGTACAGTGGCTTGTAAATATGTATATGTAGAAAAGTTAAAAATATTCTTTATTTAGTTTCAGTTACTGAATGAAGAGGTTTATATATATTTTCAAAACAAAATTAAAAAGCCTTTCTCAACATTTTAAATTGAATTATTGATATCCATATATCGAATGATAATTTATTAAAAAAAAACTTAAAATCGGTAAGCTAAAGATAACGTAAAAAATAAAAAGAATGTAAAAAAATAATTTTTATCATATTTACCGTGCTATTTTTTTATATATATCATAAGATAGCAAACAAGCAGATGCTTCTCCTGATGCAAAGAGTCAACAATCGTCTATAGACACCAAAGACGTTAATGTTGCGTTGCTATCTTGTGGCGAGGTCTAATGCCACATGCATAACTTTACCTTTTACCTTACCCTCCCAACTGGAACACGACAGTGACTAACACTGACGCTATTGTGGCAGGAATAGGTAAGGCGGTGGTACCAGACCCGGGCGAGACAATGCAGAAGTCTACCACCTAGAAGTCACGATGGTAGTGACTGGCATAGCCTATCGGTCGCCTTATATGACCTGCCTGGCAGAAGCGCAGTTGGTCTGTTCTTCAAAGGAGCCCGGAACCAACACAGGGAAAAACAGTTTGGTCCCTAAATAAGGCTTTACTGTCAGGCAATTCTTAAGAAGCTAGGCTAAAGTGACTGAAGGGGGTAGGCTAACGTTTTCATGACTATCAGGTGGTAGATATCTGCAAAGATTTGTTGATATAATGTCCGTGTCGCTGTCGTGTTCTGTTTTGAAGTATCGGTAGTAGCATCAGTGGCTTCACTTGATTTTCATGCGTATAATAACGTACCACTTATTTTGATAGCATCTACAGGCGACAGTTTAGTTCCGTCACAAAAAGAGAGTTTGCTATCAAGTATCATATAACAATTGTATCGCTCCGAACTGTAACTCGCAATTCCATAGTTTCAACATCAGATATTTGGTCCATTCCAATCCCTTACCAATTTCTTCAGAATTTAAAATTGTTGTCGTATCATTGATTTGCTTACCAAATTTCAGATTAATAATACTCGAGTTATTGTCAAAAATTCATACATACTTATGTACATATAAAAACTGTTTTTTTCAGTGTACTCCGATGAATTCAGAATTATTTGGTATTTTTTGTTTGTTTTGTTTAAACTAATCAAAACTGTTTTTTTTTCAGCGGACCTAATTGTCTGGATGTATATCTGGAAGAAAAAACTGTAACTATATCTCTACCAAGAAAATTTTAGTACATTGTCGGTGATTTTTTTAATGTATTGTTTTATTTTTGTTAAATATTTATTTATATAACAAATGAATTGATTTGTATATTAAAAATCTTATATTTACGGATTAAATGTTTTTTTATAGAAATACATAAATTTAACAAGAAACTAAGATAATTTAATTTGCAACTTTCTCCGTAGACTAAGATAAGGATTAAGAAATTTGTTATTAATATAATTACCAATATCATATGTCAGATAATATGTCTATATAAATTGCAAGTGGTTTGCTTAGCATATGATTTTTATGAATATCAAATAAAAATTATAGAAAAGCTATAACGGCCCTCTCTGTTCTCCACAATCCTTTCCATTCAACCATTCATTAGTGCACCTTTCATTTTCAACCGAAATTTTCTTAGGGGTATTGGACTGTAATATACTTAACAATGGCTAAGAAATTTATGGTCAGCCATTACGTTGCAAAATAAATTACCTTTATTTCTTACTTTCCTATTTTTTTATATTATAAGATAGCAAACAGATGGCTTTTCTGATGAATAGAGACAACCATCTCCTACAGATACCAAAGATGTTAATGGTGCGTTGTTATATTTGTAGCGGGGTCTTAGTTCCACATACACAAGCTACCTTACCCTCTAAACCGTAACATGACAGTGACAGACAGTGATCCTATTGCAGGAGGACTACTGCACTTCCTTGGTGATATCGAACCCGAGCGAGACGAACGGACAGCGGATTCTTAGTCAGAGGGTCCCATTTTATCCTTGGGTACGGAACCCTAAAAACTATCTGGTTAGCCTTCATAGGCAACAAGTATATAACGTGTTCGATCTCCTCATTAAGCGATAAATAATTTATACGCATCTTTCCACAATATGTTAACTAGGTACCTAATCTTATACATACAATGCACTAATGTGGCGAAACCCTTAAGAGATCAGCGGAGTTATCACGTATCTCGCAATGCACAATTATCTTAATTGTTTAGTTATTGCAAGACACATTGATTATTTTTGGTGCTGTGACATCACCAAAGTTTAACCAGCGATCAGCAAGCATTTGGTGACGTAATTGACAGTTATCTGAGATCGCTGGTGGATTGCAAATTTTAAGTGATACGCTTGCGGGCGAAGCAGTGTCTGTTTCCTTTGACTTTTCAAAGTTTTTAGACAGTGTTTAACAAAATGATCGTACTGATTTCTTGAAGAGTCAATACAAATAGTTGTCAGCGGCAGTTCATCAGATTTTCTGAACATTGATGCTGATGTTCGTCGGGGGACTGACCTTTTTGCAACATTTGTTTTAATTGAAATAAAACAATCTTATTGTGCATATTGTCCGTAATGCTGATAATAAAAAGGTTACACATTGCGCCGTGGATGTAAGTGCCCTGTCACTGATGTTTTGGAAAAGTGAGATATATAATTTTTTATTAGGGCGAGCGAAGCGAGTCCTACACTAGGCGACTTTTTATGCACTTTTGTGGTACCGTTTTACTAAAAAAGTATCGCACTTTTAGGTTTGCGCTTTGACATGGTAGTTTAAATTCATGTCTAGATATGATCCACCATTAAAATACTATTTTATAAACATAAAAAAATAGAAGATACATGTTGTATTAGAATTTTATTACTACTATCGCCATCTATTATAAAATTAACGAGTTAAAATGTTAAATGCTAACAAGTTAAAATGCTACTTTGGCGTGGTAAATTTAATTCATTTTCATTTACTCCATTTTAATACAATATTAATCTATTAATACATTTGTACTTTTTAAATTCCCGCTACGTATGTAGATAAGTAAGTTACTTATTTTGCTCTGATTTTCAAAATCGAGTTTTCACCAGATGTCTACGTTTTGAGGTCCTATGAACCTTTTTCGACTATTTTCGCGATGACGTCAGTGTGTCTGTATGTGTGTGTGTATGTCTGTATGTGTATGTATGTATGTATGTAAACACCACATAACTTTGAACGGTTGGACCGATCGAAACGCGGTTGCATTCGATTGGATTCCACTCAACTTAGTCTCCCTGAAAATTTAAACCTAATGGGCCCAAAAGATTTTGAGAAATTTTGAAAAAACCCAAACAAAAATTTTGGCGAAACAGATTTTTTTAATGTACCGATTGAGTACATAAACTAATCAGCTCGATTTTTAAAAAAATTACGTCTAATGCACAAATTGCATCAAATCGGTTTATTCTGTTTGGAAGTAATCGTTGACGAAAATTTTTAAAGTGTTTTTTGACATAACTTCCAAATGTTTCAACCAATCATTTTTTAGTATTCTACGATATTTTAGTACTAAAAAAATGACGTCCAATGCCGTTTTAAAAATCAAAATCGAATCTTATTTTCAAATGTTACTGCTTTTCATATATTAAAATTACGTTGTTTTTAGCAAACTTACTTAATATTTTTGAAATAACAAATTGACTTCAAAATCTTATCAGCTTTTCTTCTTTAAAAACTGCGTCACGTACCGTTAATTGGATAAAAATCGGTCAATTTTTTTGGGATCTATCAATGACGAAGCTTTTTGAAAAAATGTTTTTTTACATTGCTTCGAAATTTTTTAACCTACAGATTATTTAGCTAAAGCAATAGTTAAATTGAGTTGAATGCCATTTGAATTTGACTATTTGAAATTTGATCAATTTGGTCATAGTTTCCAAAATATAGTTTTTCAAAAATCAATATACTAGAATTTTTATCAAAATAGACTGCGTGTATGATTATTTCGTTGGTTCATTCGTAAGTGTTTTCTTGCTGTTTTTTGTGACTTAGCAATTGAGACATTTCAATACTTCTTAGAACTGAAAAAAACTATGCTTATAGTTTTTACTTTTGAGCTTAAAATACCTTAATTTAGCGGGAAGTTTCAGGGATGGCCTGCAAGGTCAACCGTTTACTGATTTTTCACAATATGATTATTGTGAAGTACAAGTGTATTAATTGATTAATATTGTGTTGAGATCAATTTCCAATCTTAGCCCGAGGGGAAAAAGCTAAAAACGGTATAGTCATGCCCGTATCCCCGAAGAGGGAGGCAGAGGTACAACGTGTGGGGTTTTTCTGAGAGAAAAATTCGAAAAATTTATGTGCTGAGTTTCTACCGCCAATTCTTCGTGCCAATAAGTAAGGTAAGTCCAATATTAATCCTAAAAATATTGAAGGTTAATTAAATAAAACATTTTTTGATTTCGAAAATCGATGTAAAACTAGGAATTTCCCGATTTTAGAAAAAAAAAACTATTTATCTTAGCGAAATGTTAAAAATGTGTTTTTCTTTATAAGATCAACTTTCATTTTTAATACCCATTTTTACTTGAAAATTCTTTTACAAGAAAGCTACCATAAATGCAAATTTAAGAGCGGCGATGATTTGATGGCGCGAGATGGATCTTGAGTTGCTACATATTATAGGTAGACCGAACTAATTATAGGTAGGCCAAAAAATATGGTGTATAATTTTAGTAGATAACCTTCATATTTGTTCTGTGTAGATAACATTGATAATAATAAAAATTGAGTTTTTAATAAATCAAGAAAATTTTAAAAAACTTTTCTTGTAAGTTCTAAAAAAAATTGTCTTAGAAACATGTTTTTTTATTTTGGTTTTATTTTCGTGCGCCCTTCTAGACCAAAGCCTGACGACGCCTTTGATGGGAATATTCTGTTTGGATAAAAATACGTTAGATAATTAATTATAAATAAAGTTCATATATTAAAAGATGTAATTCTCATGAAAATACTTTCCCAACAATATTACTATGTAGTATAACTTTGCGAGCCCTTACAAAGCTCTGCTTTTTGCTAGTTGAAGAGGGGGCAAATGTAGTCTAGTCAACATGTGTCTTTTAGGTCTAAATTTTTAGCTCGCCTCGGAAAATTATGTTAGAGGTGTCATTCGATTCGTCATCGCATTTAGAAACTTTTTGAAAAATTTGGAGTTTTGATTGCAAAAATTACAAAAGTTATAAACAATTTAGTAAAAAAAGAGGGTGGTTTTGTTTTGTTGCGAATATCTCAAAAATTATTCAAAATTTTCAAAATTCGAAAAAAAGATCCATAAAGAGGAAGAAATTTTCTAAAAAAATTTCTACCTCCCGGAACTCTAGGACCAATATTTATAATTTTTCTAGAGGGTTGAAAATACGGCCGAAAACGGGAACTCTCGCTTACGTAAGCTCCGCCCACTTTGGACCTTTAATGAATAAATATTATTTAAACTTATTAAATATGAAAATTAAGAAATGGAAAAATTCAGGCACCTATAGGATAGATCAATGATTTTTCAAAAAGTTTCTAAATGCGATGACGAATCGAATGACACCTCGATCATAATTTTCCGAGGCGAGCTAAAAATTTAGACCTAAAAGGCACATGTTGACTAGACTAATGAGTAGAGGGTTCGGGGGGGGGGGGGGTTACCTGATAGTAAGTGATCACAGCCGCACATGAACGTCCGCAATACCAAAGTTCTTGCAGTTGCCGACCTTTTAAAAAAATGAGTAGGCTCTTTCCTTGAAAGTCACTAAGTCGTATCCGTTCGGAAACACCCCCGCCGGTAATTAATTCCAGAAAATGGTAGTGCGAGGCAGTAAGTGCCGAGAAAGGCCCAGATGAGGATTGAACTTTAAATTTTGACGCGATGTCCGATAATGAAATTCAGCGGCAGGAATTAATCCGAACTATTGATCGAAACACTCTCCATATTCTTGGGTAATTGAAAACTCAGCAGTATGGTTACTATATAGTAGTACTTTTATGGCTTCGGTAACGGTACGGTTAGTTTAGTACCACCATGCGTTATTGTACGCACAGGGCTGTAGCTAGAGTTGAATTTGAGGTAGGATAGCATTGGTTACATGTAGGGCGGAAGCTCCCTGGAGTAATATTGCTCCGTGGGTGGAAGTAAAAAAATATCATAATTAATCTGTACTCGAAGTATGGGCTACAGAGTCAATCACCATATATATATTACTGACATATCAGTGATGGACATTCAATAGCTATTCGTAGACAAATAATTTCTGTGAGAAAGCATGCACATGGATCTAATAACTATTAAATCCTCAATTATGAAGAACAAGCAAACAAGATTGTTGAACTTCCAGATTTGGATGAAGAGATCTACGTCTGAATGAGAGTGAGGTTGTAATCATTTTTTATCGGGTGGGGTGATATTAGTAAATAGATGCGACCAAAAATACAATTTAGGTCATATTATTTCTGTATACTTATTACAATTATTAACATTATAATAAAATAAATATATTTAAAACGGTTAAATTCGATTCGCCATTTTATTAAAAAGCGAAGAACTTCATTCATATCGACTAATTTTGTTCCTTTTTTTCAAAGGCCAAGAATACAATACTAGCCATTCTCTCGTGACCCATTGACAGACGTTGAGGTCTACTGTCGTTTGCGAACGTTTTTTGTCTCGTCGTGGAAATAAAGATGATTCTCGGGACAGCAAAAAATACAAACGATTTGCCAACACATTGACCAAAAATACATTTGTCTCTTCCTTCAACACAAAATATAGCCCTGTATATCATGGTCACTGTGGTGTAATGTGTCGAGCTAGCGACCGGTCTTGTTCCGCTTTACGTTACGCGCTTAAGAGCAAGGCTACGAAGGGCAAGGTGGAGTCTTCTCGACCTGGTAAGGACGAGAGCAGGGGGTGCGATGAGGAGGGCTTCACATTGGTGGAGAGAAGAATGAAGAAGAAGCCCGCCGCCCGCAATCATCGCGGCACCATACCATATGTACCCGAGCTACGTCTGTGGAGCGAGGTCCCCGCAACGCCCTTGGACATATCTTGCCTGCACTGGTCCATGGATGTCGAGGACGTCATGGACTACATCAGTAAGAAGACATCGCTCCACTTGAGGGCCGAGCGTCTGCAGTGTCGCCACAAGGTCAACTTTAGTTCCTTTGAGGTGAGAGTACCAACGCATCTCCTGTCAACCTTTGAGGTGGGGGAATTCTGGCTGACCGGTGTGGTCTACCGGAGATAAGACGACAAAAAATCCAGTTATTTTTATTTATAACTTTTTTATTTTCTATTTAACGATAAAAAGTAAAAGGAATAAAGTTGCAGATTATTTAATTTGCTGCAAATTATGCTTTTTAAAATGTTGTGTGAGATTACTAGTTTACAAGATACAGCACGAAAACCCTTTGCATCTATTATTCGAATATGGTGGCCGGAGGACAAGGCTGGCGACTCCATTAACTTGAACCTAACTTTATGCTAACCCCCTACACACCAAAAAAATTAAATTGTGTCCTCTGGAAAACGCACGCAGGCCTAATAAATGTTACATTTTAATGGAGTAATATGCGTTAAAAACCACACGAAAATTGAACCCAATGACTTTGAATCGTCATAATTTTCTTAGTAATGTTGATTGTTGGGTCTTGTTTTAATTTTTATTATATGTATGTGCTCCCACTGCACATACTTTACATGATAAACACGACATGTATAAACAGGACAAAGAATTATTATCATATGAAATAAATTGTCACAAACTGTGGTATGTTCGGAAAAGTTTAGATAGGTACCTTTCGCTACAATTTTTTTTATCTCAAACTATGAACAAACCATTTAATTATAATAATTTATCTTACTTTTTGGTATTTTTAAGGTAGGTCATTGTGAATTTGAGGTAGGGTAATGCCCCACAATTCCATCCCCCACCTCCCCCCTTGCTACGGCCGTGTGTACGCAGTTAGGATCGCCTTACTGAAAGTGAAAACTGACCACCTCGTTGTTCGTTGGTTTTTTTTTATTATCGATAGAAAAGCGCTTGACCTCCATCTCACCTGATGATAAGCTAAGATGAGGCCTAAGATGGAACGCGCTTCCCTAGAAAGTACCTCTTCACTCTTTTCTTTGAAGATCCCCAGATTGTACTCGTTAGGGAACACAGGAAGCATGTTCTACCGCAAAGGACACTAGTCCTTTGCGGTTCGAATGAGGAATGTTGAGTAGAACCGCTTTGTCCGGGTACGTCGAATGTCCACCATATTGGAATGCCTAGAATTTGTGCGCCTCGACGATCGATAGAAAAACGGGGATGGCGGAATTAAGTCGTGCAATTCCGCAGCGCACGCTCCAAAGTGTATCCGATAAAAAAACCGATAAACTAGCCACTCTGCTTCGATGAGTTCGAAATTGACACATTAATTAATGAAACTCGGGTTCGATTCCCGACAGGGACACACATTTGTGTGATGAGCATAAATGTTTGTGTTTCTGGGCTTGGGTGCTTATTAAATATATTTGAGTATTTATAATGTATTTTTATGTTTTCTTATCGTTGACTAACACCTATATTACAAGCAAATAATTTGCTTATAGGTTGGATCAATTCATGGAATTTGTACAGAGATATTAATTAATTAATTTATTATTTGGTGGTCTTTAATAATCTTGATCCCTTAGGCATATAGGACTGCTACCACGGAAGTCTTGCCAGTTATGCTGGAGTGCTGGGTGAAGAGTCCGAAAACGAAGCAGTGAGGATGGGACAAATCAGAAACACATACAGTGTTAGGTTAGTTAGTAGGAAAATGATAGAATAAGTGGAACGGTAGTAATAGTGGTAGGGATTTGTAAACAATGTTTCCGGTAGCACAGTTTAGTGCTAAAAGGATTAAACCGGATCATGGAACATCACAGTTGCTGGTGGACCATCCATGAGGGATGGAGAGGATTACAGGTTGCCTGAGAGACATAGGGCTGAGTGATACTGGCTTGCCACTGCGTGCTGACAATGCATTGATGATTATCAGGCCCATATATTGTGAGATTTTCCGCTGTAGACAGATATCAGGTTAAATATGAAAGATTAGATGGAAGATAGAGAAGACGGAAAGTAGGGTTGATTCACTTTATGAATTCACTCGTAGATCCCAGGTAAATTTTTAAGCAATTTACAAATTTGGACATGAATGATATAATAAAAAGAAATTCCTGTAGCAAAAAAACAGGAAATTGACGAATGAGTTCGTACCGTGTGTAGTCAAACTTTAGGGGAGAGGTGATATGGAACGTAGAATTAAGAATAATTCCCTAGTCCTTCTAAAACTTAGAATATGGGATGGGATGGGAAATGGTAGGAAGCTGTCACAGCGCAGTGATATCCCCATGGCAGAGTAAAAAGTAAACAAAGGGAACCATTTTAGGGGCTATCCATAAATAACTAAAGTCACAAGTTAAGAGGAATAAAGGGGCCAACGAAACAAGTGTTACAAGGGGCAGAGGGTTAAAAAACCTGAGCTTTTGAACCGGGGCAAAAGGTTCAAAAGCTCAGGTTTTGCTCAGGCTCAGGCTCAGGTTCAAGAGTCAAAAAAAGAAACATACAATTTGTGTGACGTAATTTATTGATAGCCCTTTAATATTTTTTCACTTCATGTGTAGTTCCGCCCTTCAAACCAATAACCTCCTCTGAGAAAAATTGCCAAATACCTTTCGAGAAACGGCTCGCCTCGTGTTCCGCAATCAATTTGGATTCAGTGCAGCCTCAGAGTGCTAGAATTCTGTGCTCAAAATTACTTCACCAGTGTGCACAGCTGTCGCACACTGGTGAAGTTTGACTATGACGAATATTTACTAAACGTAATAAAACTAAACACAGAAAGCGCTAAATCTTTAAATTGAAATAATTTTAGTTCTTGGCCCATCCATCGGGTCTTAGTCCAGCTCCTAGTCCCAGTATAGTATTAATCTATTCACAGTAAGATATTTCCTTTTTACATGGTTTTTATGAGAATCCTAATTTTAAATCAACGTATGTTATTTTCATTTTCTGTGACAGAGACGAAAATAACATTCAGTTCTTCATATTATGCTCGACTTCAAATGTACGTGGAATATTGCCACATGCATAAGTTTACCGACTATTTCATCAAAAATTAAATTAAATTGTGGTGGTGCTGCTTAATAATTGAAACTTGCAAAATGGTGAGATGGGCGGTAAAACGTCGCGCATATATATATATATATATATATATATATATATATATATATATATATATATATATATATATATATATATATTGGAAGTATGTGATGATAGGCTCTGAGTTTCAATTCATACCAAGCTTGAAAATTAGATTTTGAAAGGATAATAAAATTGATATCGACATGAGCCTTTGTCTACTTTTTTAGGAACGTTGAAAGCACTGGATTGTGTATTTGAGACTTAAAAGATTAGAGAGTGTTATTATCACTACATATTATAAAACAAAGTCGCTTTCTCTGTCTGTCCATATGTATGCTTAAATCTTTAAAACTACGCAACGGATTATGATGCGGTTTTTCAATAGATATAGTGATTATAGAAGAAGGTTTATATGTATAATAACATTCAATAATGAGTAGAGAACTAATGTAATTTTTGAGGTTTCTAATGTGGTGACGTAAATAATTATATTTTTTTCCGCTTACATTGCAAACGCAGGCTGAACCCTACGAGATTTATCAAAATAATGTATTAAGTATTTGTACACTTCGAAAAGGTCTACAGAAAACTTCGCTATGGTATATGTCTATCTTTTATGGATAACCCAGAATAGCACTTATATTGTCCTCCAAACAAAGTTATGTCTTCTCGTGAATTGCATTTTACTTTCTAGTGAACTTTATACGTAGGTCACATTATAAGTTTTGCGTAACTTAAAAAAAACAACATGTTATAACCAAATTATTATGTTTATTGCTTTTCAAAATAATCTCCTTTACATTTTAAACATTTTTTCATGCGATCGAACCATTTTCTAAAACAGGAGGACCATAGATCTGAAGGCATGTTTTCTACCTGCTGATTGAACGCTATCACTGCCTCTTCGGAGTTGGTAAAAGCAACACCTCTCATCAAATCTTTGATTTTGGGGAGAATACAGAAATCACAGGATGCTAGGTCGGGGCTATTCGCAGGATGAGTGACGAGATGTACTTTTTCGGAAGCTAAAAATGACTTTGTTTTGTTGGCCGTGTGTGAAGAAGCGTTATCATGGTGTAGGAGAATGCGGCTTTTGGGTCGTCTTTCGCGAACTTTTTCTAACATCCTGGATAAACAAATGGTAGAATGCCACTCGGTATTAACATTCTTTTGATCTTCAAGTGGAATTGTACAGATGGGACCCGTAGCTGAGAAAAAAAACGCTATAATTTTTTTACCAACGTTTCTCGCCTGTCTCACTTTTGTAGGCCAACAGCATTAGAATGTCCGTGGTCGTACTTCAGTAGCATCTATTAGCACCATTCCACGCGAGCCCGCTTTTCGGATCCAACGACAACAAAGTCGCCGAACTTTCGATTCTTCGTGTAAAATTTTCTGAATTTGGCTCATACCAGTCCCCAATAGTCCTCGAATTGTCTCATAGGTAATCCGGGGGTTTTCTTCAATTAACCGCTTAACAGTAGCCACATTATTTTCGTTGACGGTAGTTGAAGGCCGCCCTTAACGAAACTCGTCATGTAAAGAAACTCGACCCCTCACAAATTTAGTAAACCATCGCCTCACGGTGCTCAAACATGGTTATTCTCTCCCAAAAGCATTTTGAAGACGAGCGGCACAGTCTTGCGGAGAAAGAGAACTTTTAAAATCATAACAAATCATCGCTCTAAAATCTTTTCGACTTAATTCCATTTTCGTTACGTACGTAGAACATTGATGTGTGATAAAAAAACAATTGGTAAATCATTTCCCGCCAATTGTTTTTTATATTATAAGAAGGTTGCAACGTTTTAAAAATATAACATTCGAAATTCAAATAGTTCGGATTAGCTAGAAGTGCAAAACTTTTAGTGTGCCCTATGTACAAACATTTATGCGCATTATACAAACCCCGAACCCGACCTCCTTCGACTGCGTAGTCAGGGCGCTAACCACTCGACGATTCGAAACACTTTTAGTGTGCCCCATGTACGCAAAACCGGTAGACTTTAAATAATTTGGAATTTAAATATATATAAATATATATATATATATATATATATATATATATATATATATATATATATATATATATATATATATATATATATATATGAATATATCGTGAAATCAGTACAAGTATTTGGCCTATTCTTCTTCTACAAACTTGCTAGCAGATGGTCTATTTCTTTAAAGGGAACCGTAACCGACACGGGGGTCATATTCAACCTATTGGTCTGAAACAACGCAGCAAGGAATTTGTCGGACGCTGTAACAGCTTGATAATATTATACAATTCAGCAAAAATAAACTACTTACATATATTGATTCCTTTCCCAAACAAGAATGCTTAAATACGGCATGTTTGCGGAAGAAGACTCGCAGTGCAGTATCTTTGTCGAACAAAACATTATTCAAATTATTTATTAAATTATCTAGTAAATGCCGGTGGCATCCGGTGGGAGGGATGCGCTGTGCCGCGCTCCCGGCTGCTTGGTTCTCCCGTGCTTTTCCCAACCATTTTGCTTGTTTCTCCCGTGAAACAGGTTTACTATGTTTCGGAGAGAAGGGTAAGACAGGTAGTGTAATTACTGGCACCGAGACTTAACATATTATGTCTCAGGATAGGCAACGCATAAATGAGTCACCTGGACTAGTTCCAGGTAAACTAGTTTATGTTCATTGGCGACGTCGACCACTTACTATCAGGTGGCACGTCTGCCAGTTTGCCTATCCAACTAACATAAAAAAAGCCTGGTGATAGACATGCAGACGGACATACAGACGGCGGAGGTTTAATAGTAGGGTCCCATTTTTACCTTTTAAGTACGGAACCTAAAAACGAGATTCAGGCATATTTTAATCATGCTTATTTGAGAAAACGTGACGCTTTCAGATTTTGTAGAGGAAATTTTGCTGGACTAGAAACTATTCGCGATGTTTCAAGGGTAAATTAATTATTTAGCATGATGTCCCGCGGATTATCACCCGTAGAATTTACTTATCTGTCAAATAGTTTACTTATCTGCCAATAGCGTGCCAATCATTGACATGTATAATATTTTGCCAATCGATAATAGGACGTAGATGATATGATAGCTTATCGTTGAATAACCAAAAGTAGATTTTCGTATATTTTATATATAAGAGAATATCGCTTCTGAATTCGTTGATTAAATTACTTGTCGCAAAATATTAGACGCGTGTTTTTCCTTGCAATGGCTCCAGAAGTAAAATATACAAAAGTAAGTGGCTAATTGATTAAATCTTATTTGAATCTGGCGAGAATTATTACGTCAACAACGTCATACGCAGAAGACTAGACTCCTGTGATCAGAGTTTATTATTGTTCCTACACAACAGTGGCCAGTGCGCAACTTTCTGATTGTTATTACGTGTGTAGTTTCAAATTCACTGTATAGGATACAAATAACGTAGAATATCGGTTAAAGTTCCAAGTGTAAAACTTGGAAATATAACAAGCATAATAATCTGTGACTATAACCAATATTCTGCGTTCTCTGTATCCTATATTGGATCGGTCGAGGCTGCTAGAACTGCTAAGCGTGTTGCTAGGGACCCTGGCTTTGCAATCGACGGAGCTCGTGATCGATTCCCTATAGGGACAAACATTTTTGTGATGAGCATAAATGTTCGTATTTTTGTATAATTTATACTTTTTTTCCAGTGAAATACTTTGTCCGATTTGCTTTCAATTGGTGATACATAAACTAGCAAAAACCAGAGATTTGTAAGGGCTCGCAAAGTTATACTACCTAGTCATATGGACTTTGTTAATGTATGGACTTTGTTTATAATTATCTATTCTAAAGAAATCTAGCGTATTTTTACCCAAACATTTTATTCGCATCAAAGGCGTCGTCAGGCTTTGGTCTAGGGGGGCGCAGGAAAAAAAAAACTAAAAAAAAACATTTACTAAAATAATAAAAAACAACGCTACCCGGGATTGGAAAAGTGCCCGGTTGGTGATAGGCTAGTCACCTATCAAATTGTGGGACTAAGACGTATCTTCGGCTAATCATGGATGCACACGTTGTACCTGTGCCTACCTTCTCGGGGATATGGGCATGAATATACCTTTTTTTAGCTTTTTATCCTCGGGCTAAGATGGGAAATTGATGGGAAGATGGGAAAAAGAAATCTAGCGTATTTTTACCCAAACATTTTATTCGCATCAAAGGCGTCGTCAGGCTTTGGACTAGGGGGGCGCAGCTAAAAAAAAAAAACTAAAAAAAAACATTTACTAAAATAATAAAAAACAACGCTACCCGGGATTGGAAAAGTGCCCGGTTGGTGATAGGCTAGTCACCTATCAAATTGTGGGACTAAGACGTATCTTCGGCTAATCATGGATGCACACGTTGTACCTGTGCCTACCTCCTCGGGGATATGGGCATGAATATACCTTTTTTAGCTTTTTATCCTCGGGCTAAGATGGGAAATTGATCTCAATACAATATTAATCAATTATTACACTTGTACTGTTTCACAATATACTGTTTTATTACTTAATACTGTTTTTTTCCGTGTTGGTCCCGGGCTCCTTTGAAGAATAGGCCAACTGCCGTTCTGCCAGGCAGGTCGTAAAAGGCGACTGAGTGGCTATGCGCGTCACTACCATCGTGACGTAAAGTTAGAAATCGGCGGTAATCGATATCAGGGCGCTTTAAGGCGGCGATAAGGATCACGACTCATTTCGTCAACAAACAAATCGGTGAGTCATGATGAACCTACTAGGCTATAGACGTGCGGTTTACTCTCCCTACTCCACAAGAGAACTGACATGATGATACAAAACAAGAAATATGCATTTATGTTACCTAAGGCAAGAGTTTATCTATGGGCTGCACTATTTATAAAGTCAATAATCGCACAAACCGAATAATACTTAATGTGTAAATTAATTTCTATTTAAGATTTTCATCAATAATCAATGGGTGGATTCAGCAAGTGGCAAGACCTTCCAGACCATAAATCCCCATAGTGAGGCTGTAATAGCGAATGTTGCTGAAGGAGATAAGGTAAAGTGAAAGTTTAGTGAAAAAATTTTTGTCATAAAATTATAATTTTTCATTTCATTTCAGCAGATTATAAAACAATAAAATCTCTCATTAAAATAGTGAAATAAAGTTCTAGTATTTGAAAAAAAAATACCAGTACAGATGTAAGAGTTGTGGTCGCTGATTTAGAGTTAGAACAAGTAAATGGGTTTGTATATCTTGGATATGCTTTAAGCAGGGATAGAAGGTATACCGTTTATGTCCAATAAACAGTATGTAGAGGGAACAGAGTAAATAGAGTACTAAGAAAATCACTAAATAGCACAGTATTAAATCAGGTTTTCCCTAATCCCCTGCATAATTATGTGCTTATTTCACCGCTATTGTGTCAGTCAGTCAGTTTTGGGTATGTCAGAAAGTAGAATCAACGCGAGGCATTTTTTTGCATTACGCGAAAACACATCCGGACGTCACGATACACTGCCACAACTGAAAGCGCACGGAGACCCCCGTGCGCTTTCAGTTTCGCCAGTTGCGTGTGCTTTCAGCGCGCGCACCTGGCGCTGGTGATCGCCACAGTAACTATTATGTAATTCGCGCTAGCGTAGCGTAGTTATTTGACCAATGGCGCGCGTACGTACGGATCTATAGGAATATGATTTAATAGTAGGGGAGCCTAAGATGATAAATGGGTAACTACCCAATTAACATCTACTACTTGGGCCTCGTAGGGACTTATTGGATTTTATAGATTAAATTATAGGAAAAATTAAAGGTTATATAAAGTTTTTCATTTCAATGGTGGGGAAAAAAACGACAGATAAAAAAAATTTTAAAAATCAGTGCCATGATAACACTAAATCGCGTCAGATGGTGGGTTAATTTCCACCTAAAATTTGGATAATCTGCCGATTAAAGTGTAGCGTAAGGGAGTGGGAGGGTCGCAAAGTTGCAGAAAAAACGTTGGTATGATATTCTCGAGCGCGTTTGAATTCTTTTTTATTATATAGGAAATGATGTAATATAATAACGAGAAAAATATAATCTGACAATTTCTACAAGCCGAAGTTATCTTAATTTTGTTTTTTTCTGCCCTAGTTACCCCCTCTATAGAAATGGCTTATATTTCCTATGTTAGGGTACTTTCCCTATGTTAATCTGACTCGCTCGAGTAAATACCAAAATCCCCTCTTGGGCTCCCTACTATAAGTATATTATGGAATAATTAGATCAAAAACTAAGATCATATATTTTATAGATATTTGGGCTCGGAATCGAAAACTGAGTACACTCTTTCGATAGGTCCCACTGCTAAAAACCAGCCTTTAGAAAGGAATCCCCTCTTTATAACGTCAGCGTATGTTATGGGTATGATTTAGTCTACGACTTATCACCCTAGGTTAAAGTAGGGTGAAATGTTTTAAGTTTAGAAAAATAAATAAAAAGCTGTTAGGTGTCCCAGCAAACGCGTAATATTTTTAGGTTTTTGTGAGTTAGGTCAATTTGTTACACCCGATTCTATACTTTTATGGAAACAAAATGTTATATAAAAACATAAATAGAACAAGGATAGAAAAATATTTCAAGTATAATTTTGTTCTTATTAAAATTTTAGGCAGACATTGATGCCGCAGTAAAAGCAGCAAAAGCAGCATTTCATCGTAATTCAGAGTGGCGGCTACTGAGTCCAAGCGAGCGGGCATCACTATTAAATAAAGTAGCTGACTTAATTGAACGCGATGAAGAGTATCTGGCTCAATTGGAGACTCTTGACAATGGCATGATCGCAAGAATGGGGCAAATGTTTGTCAAGAGGGCGGTCTCTCTTGTTAGATATATAGCGAGTCTGGCTGACAAAGTCGAAGGAGCTACAGTGCCTATAGGTAATACTTATAAATATTATGACTTAATATGTCAATTATTAAATGTATGCATCGCACGTCATTATTTCGGAAATATGTTCGGTTCATTGTATTTATTTATTTAAGAAAACCTTAGTCAGTTCCAAGTACATTACATAGTATTATGTGAATACAATGGCCAATAAAAGGTTTCACACTTTTATTTAAATGTTAAACTCTAATTGGCTTACCCATATTGGAAAAGCCATTTTTTGAAGAATATACCATCTGCTAGTCTGCTAGACAGTTCATAAATGGCAAATGATTGACTATTCGTGTCACTACCATCATGAGTGCAAGGCGGTAGAGTTCCGCAACGTCTCGCCCGGGTGTGTACTGCCTTGTCCATTCCTGCCGCAATAGGGTCAATACTTGTCGTTGTCATGTTCCGGTATGGAGGGTAAGGTAGCCGGTAGACGTATGCATGTGGCATTGCAATCTCACTATAGCAACGCAATATTAACGTCTTTGGCAATCTAGCCGATCTCTCTTTTCATCAGAACAAGCAGATGTCTTTTTGCACCAGGAGAACTGCTTGTTTATTATCTAATATTATATATAAAAAAATGTTGTTAAATACTTTGATGTCTATGGGTAATGTGCACTTTTCATCAGGAGAGTAATAAGCTGATTTGATATCCTAAGATATAACATAATATATAAAAAATATCATATATACGTCATTTTTGGCCTCTATGGGCGATAGCGGATAGTACCTTTTCGAATCATGTTTTTTTAAATCATTTAAGTGAATAAGCAGATGGCTTTTATGAAGGCGAGATATTATAGCATCAAAGATGTTGATGGTGTGTTTCCATCCGCGTGGTTGGTTTAAATGCCACATTCATAAGTTTACTGGCTTCTTTACCTTTTACACTAGGACACGACAGTAAGTGACACTATTACGACAGGTTAATCCTGCCTCCCAATTCACGTAACAAAACCTTAATCGAATTGAAACCCTTAGGGATCTTACAGACACAAACACAATACAATGACGCGTCGTGCTACAACGCGGTATAATGTGTAAGAAAATGTGTAATAGCCCTAAACACTTCGATTCGATTGACGTTTTGTTACGTGAATCGGCCATCTGGCTGGCGCAAAATCTACTATTGCCGTCGTTATCGATGTAAGCCCCCCAAGACAAGTGGCATCAACGCTAGGAGAATAGAAAAGGAAATGTATGGATTTGACATAAGCTGTTGATACGAGCGTAAACGAATGTGTAATTGGTAGCCAAGTATCCTTCGTGAAACGAAACGTTATATTGCATCGATCATTTTTGATCATTTTCATACAAAACCTTAGCCAAGTGGCACTTTTGACAAGCAAAATTGTGATTCGATGATCAGCGAACGCTAGAACCCTGTAAATTACGCTAAAAATGGCGGATGATCACTATTATTCAATCAGCTGTTCTAAATCGTGGATATTATCTGTTAGAATTTTTGATAATTTTAAAGTAAAATGAACGCAAGTTGCCATAATGCCATAAAAAAGTCCTGCGCACGCACTGACCGCCAACCGAGCTCTCTGTCCATTCTAATATAACGCTTTGGCGTCATTTAGACCAAATTGGTAGCCAAGTGGATCATGACTTGTTTAACGTTCATTCTATTGAGGTCTATCGAATATTGTCTGTGAATTGACGGCGATGTCAGTTTGAAGTGTTATTTTTACAACGTGAATCAATCTCGGATGAATAATATACATGGATGGAACATATAAATAATATAAATAATAAGAACAGAGTCGCTATATCTGATTCAATTTTGACTGTATGTACCGCGTAAGTGCGAATAAGATAAAATATACTATCTTTTCTTCTTAATTACTGTCATGCCGTAAGTTTCTATATATCTAACATATCAATTGAACTCTGTCAGTACTACCAATTTAAAGAGTTATAAAATTAAATACTGTCACCAAGATTTATGTATTTATCTTCGGTGCTATGTGTTAACATATTTTAAGTAAATCCTCTTTACATTACAAGTGAACGTAGAATTGTACAAAATGTTATCGATAGTCAAAACTTATGTTTCAGATTTATGAAAGCTGATGATAAATCCTGCAGCAATAGCAACAGTGCTTGTTACTGTCGTGTTCCGGTTTGGAGGGTAAGGTAGCCGGTAAATGTATGCATGTGGCATTAATACCCCGCCCGCGCCACAAGGATATCAAAGCACCATTAATAATATGCCACCAAAAGCCTTCAAATTTGCGTTCATTTTACTTTAAAATTATCAAAAATTCTCACAGATTTCATCCACGCTTTAGAACAGCTGATTGAATAATAGTGATCAACCGCCATTTTAAGCGTAATCTACAGGGTTCTAGCGTTCGCTGATTATCGGATAATCCGCTACTATTTTGCTTGTCAAAAGTGCCACTTGGCTACGGTTTTGTACGAGAATTGTCAAAAATGATCGATGCGATATAACGTTTCGTTTCACGAATGACACTTGGCTACCAATTACAAATCCGTTACGCTCGTGTCAACAGCTTATGACAGATCCATACATTTCTCTTTCTATTGTACTAGCGTTGAGGCCACGTCTTGGAGAGTAAGTCTTTTTTGCTTTTAATGCACTTTTCATATAAATAAAACTTATAATCTCGGTGAAAATAATACTTCAAACTGACGTTTACCGTCAATTCAGAGACAATATTCGATATACTTCGTAAAGTTCGTATGGAACGAACGTTGAACATGCCATGATCCACTTGGCTACCAATTTGGCCTAAATATCGCCAAAGCGTAATATTTGAATAGTTACTGAGCGTTTGCCACTTGTCTAGGGGGGAAGGTGGTGTTATAAACTCAAGTTAGATGTTGTAGAACTCTACGTCTTAGTAGTTACGACGGTGTGACATAGCCAATCCGTCGCTTTCCTAGGAGAACGGCAGATGTTTTTTTTTTTTAAATGGGAGCCCATTTACTAAAATGGTTTTCAACTAATTCTATATATTGCGACAGATGATTAATTCTAGGGACGATCTTGTATCTATTGTCTTTGTTAACATAAATTTCGGCTTCTCGACTCCTATGTACCGTGACTCGCTGGCGAGTAAATTCAATTAGAATAGAATTTTTGAAGGGATGCGTAAAAGTCCGTGAAAGTATAATGCTACTTATATTACATATCTGTTAAGAAAATATTGTAAAAAATCTGCTCTTTGTTTTGTAATTTTTTTAAGAAAAAATATTCGGCTTGTTACGAAAGGTCTACATCGGCAGCGATGATTTTTGTTTTATCATAAGATAGCAAATAAGCAAATGGGTCTCCTGATGGAAAGAGTCAACCATCGCCCATAGACACCAAAGGTGTTAATGGTGCGTTGCAATCTTGTGGCGAGGTCTTTAAGCCACGTGCATAAGTTTACCGGCTACCTTACCCTCCAAACCGAAACACGACAGTGACAAGCATTGACGCTATTGCGGCAGGAATAAGTAAGGCGGTGGTACCAGGCCCGGGCAAGATAATGCAGAACTCTACCACCTAGAAAATTGATGATTCTTGAAATTATTTTGCATGTCTATGCCATGTGATCATTTTGCAATATCTGTCTCCTTTGGAGTGATCTGACTTTGTCAATGAACTATCCGTGAAATAAATATGATAAAGTAAGCACGCCAGTTTTTCATTAGCCCACAAATTTTAATTAACTTCCCCTATATGTAGAGGGATTTTATTGTTTTGCTATGGCAAAATTGCGTCCTCTTACAAGCGCAACCCTAATTGTAACATTTTAACGGAGTAGTTTGTTTTAACATAATTGACGGTGAAAAGTAACCTTCAAAGGTTACTTTGATGGATTGATGTCAACATCAAACACAATATATTGAATAACTAGCTGTACCTGCGACTTCGTCCGCGTGGAAATTTTTCTAAAAGAAAAGTAGTCTAAGTTACTCCTTATTACATCAGCTATCTGGCAGTGGAAGTCCCGTCAAAAACGATTTATCCGTTTCAGAGATTAGCCGGAATAAACAGACAGGCTGACAGATAATTTTTTTTACAATTTATTTAATTTTTACAATTTTTTTACAAAATATGTTATTTTGGTATATTGTTTTGTTCCTCCGTGTTGGTCCGGGCTCCTTTAAAGAATAGACTAACTGCCATTCTGCCAGGCAGGTCGTAAAAGTTGACCGATTGGCTATACGTATCACAACCATCGTGACTACTGGGTGGTAGAGATTCGTAGCGCCTCGTTCGAGTATTTGATACCACCACGGACTACCATACCTATTCCTGCCGCTCGCTATAGCGTCAATGCTTGTCATTGTCGTGTTCCGGGTTGGAAGGTAAGGGTAGCCGGTAGACTTACGCATGTGAGAGTGTCATCCCGCCACACGGATAGCAACGCACCATTTACATCGAAGGTGTCTTAAGCGATGGTTTATCTTTCCATTAGAAGAGCTATCCGCTTGTTTGCTATCTAATGATATCAAAAAAAATCATCCCTATGCATTTAGTAATTTTAATACTAGCTGAGTCAGCTAGTATCGCGAGTCGAGTAGTCGAGAGTAGTCGCGAGTAGATTAACATGCCGCCGATATAGTTTTTCATACAAAGCTCATACCCTATTTCAGCCCTTTAGGGGTTGATATCTGGAAAAAACTAGACTATGTTTGACCCCAGATCTTAAACTATTTCTATGCCAAATTTCATGAAATGAGTCTAGCGGTTTAGCCTTGAAAGCGTAACAGACAGATAGACAGGCGTTGGCGATGACCACATGAGGTCCCGGGTTCGATTCCCGGGTCGGGCACAAAAAAAAGTGTTTTTTCAGTTTTCTGAGAAACACAAAGTTGCCCGGGATTGGAAAGTGCCCGGTTGGCGATAGGCTTGCCACCTATCACATTTGTGGGACCAAGTATCTTCGGCTAATCGTGGGTGCACTTGTTGTACCTCTGCCTACCCCTTCGGGGATATGGGCGTGAAAATACTTTACTTTTATTATTTCCGACACTCCAGTTTTATATATTTGTATAGATTATTATCTATTAACCCGGATTCATGTAAAGACAAAGTCGGTTGTTTTAGTTTTACTGCGTTTAAATTGTTTGTGAAATTATATATTGCATTTCTTTTAGGTGGCGACCTTTTCTCTTATACTCTTAAACAGCCCATCGGTGTTGCTGGTTTAATTCTGCCATGGAATGTCCCCTTATTAATGTTTTTTGGAAAAGTTACCACAGCTCTTGCAGCAGGTTAGTTTTTTTATAATTATTTTATAGGTAAGTTTGAACAAAAATACGTTATTTTTATAATTATTTTATAGGTAAGTTTGAACAAAAATCGTTATTTTTATAATTATTTTATAGGTAAGTTTGAACAAAAATCGTTATTTTTATAAATATTTTATAGGTAAGTTTGAACAAGTGTAGGTTGACTGATAAAAATAGTATATACTGAAGGATTCAGAACGTAGAATCTTTTATCAAGAGGAGGTTCAAGGCTCGATTCTGATACCCGAAATATAATAATATAGATTTTTAAATTTTGACCTAGTTTTGTATAAAATAATATTAAACATTAAACTAAAAGTACAAGTCAATTTATTTGTAACTAGCTGTGCCCGCGACTTCGTTCGTGTGGATAAATTTCTAAAATAAAATTAGCCTCAGTTACTCCTTATTACCGTGGTTAAAAAGATATACAGTCCCGGAGGTTTACCCGCATAGTTCCCGTTCCCGTGGGAAAATTCCAGGATTTAAACTATACTATGTTCTTACTCGGGTCTCAAACTATCTTTGTACCAAATTTCATTGAAATCGGTTCAGTGGTTTAGACGGGAAGAAGAGACAGACACACAGAGTTATTTTCGTGTTTATAATCTATATACATATAATAAAACAGTAACGAAACGAAATCTGTACATAAAATATTTGTTTAAAAAAATTATTGCTGTGTATTGTGTACAGGACATAAACCCCAAAAAGATAGAAATTAAACTTTTTGAATAGAATTTAAATTTTATTTATGGTCACTAGAAAGTAGTGAAGAGGGCGAAATGAGATTAGCAGACGATCGGGAGCGCCGCACCGAGTCCCGCGCCTCTGAGACCTTCACTCCGCGTGAATTTCGGCTTAGCTCTCACATACCTGCCATGCCACCGTACCATAAACCACCGTAGAGCGCGAAGAACGAATTCTTATTGATAAAAAAACATCAATCTATTACGTTCAGCAGAAACAGGAACAGCGTGATGAACGTAATGCGGCTGCTTGGGAGTGGCACCATGATTTGATAGATAGATAGATACTATCAATACCCAGCAATCACAGGAACGCGAAAGAGTAAATGAGATTCGGCAATCTCACTCTGATGAACAACATAGTGCTCTGTTGGATGCAGACCGTATACGGCATTCTGTGTACAGATTGTCTGATGATAATTCTATGATATAGTAATAATGAGGAGGTTTATCTGTGAAATTTTGCAGATTACAGCCAATTACTACAAATAGAGTAGCATGTAGCATGGCACAACATAGTATATTCTTATCATAATTATCATCATATCATCTTGCTTATTTGATATTATTAGGGTCCTTTAGAAAAAGAGTATCTTCACGCCCGTATCTCCGAAGAGATAGGCAGAGGTACAACAAGTGCACCCAAGATTAGCCGAAGATACTTATGGTTACTTGCACCGACCTTCTCTTAGCTTTTAGTGACATGCTGTCACATTCTTTTCATTTAAGACAAAAAGTGACAGCATGCTACTTAGGACTATCCTAAGCTAAGACAATGTTGGTGCAATTGGCTATTAGTTGCACAATGTGATAGGTGGCAAGCCTATCGCCAACCAGGCACTTTCCAATCCCGGGCAACATTGTTTTTATTAGAAAACTAAAAAAAACACATTTTCTTAGTTGCCCGACTTGGGAATCGAACCCGGGACCTCAAGTGGTCATCTCCGATACCGGACCACTAGACCACAGAGGCGATAGAAAAAGACCTAGGTGAAATTTTAGTAATATATAACAACAGACAGACATAAACTAAAATCTTAATACGAAAGAAAGCTAGTATTAGTATATAATTCTATATAATGCAGTTTCACTAAATGCCGATGATGGAAAGTATCCATTTCTGAAAATTATACTTATTTGATATAATATGGCTAAGGTTGCACTGTGGTGGTGAAGCCAGCAGAACAAACACCACTTACTGCGCTGGCAGCCGTGGCACTATTCAAGGAAGCGGGCTTCCCACCCGGCGTAATCAACGTGGTGCCTGGCTATGGTGAAACCGCTGGGGCAGCCCTCACTCACCACCCCGATGTTGGAAAAATTTCCTTCACGGGATCCGTCGAGGCAAGTTTTACAAATTTCTATTTTATTTTTTAGGATAGCAAGAAAACAGATCATTTTCGTGATGGAAAAAGATAATCTTGGCCTTTAGACATAAAATATATTAATGGTGTGATCCTATTCATGTGGGGGGGTTTAGAATACCATATACATGCACAAAAGACGACAGCCACAATATAAATATATGCTATACCTACATACACGTTCATTGTTTAACGCATATGGTGCTTATACATTATTTTCGTACTACAATTGATTAAAAAATTATATACAAGGTTTACATACATAATGAAGTGTTTATTAATTAAACACTGTGTATTATTTTAATAATGTCTTTAAAATGTATAATGATAGTTGGATTTAGGAAAGTTATTATAAAAACAAGTAATAAATCAAATGAAAAAAGAAACAAGACTAAATACGCAAGACCAAGACCTAATAAGCAAGACCAAGGCCAATATCAAGACTGTCCGAGTCTTGTTCATGCTTTGCTCATCACTACTCCTGATGGAAATAAACAATCAACGACAATAGATACAATATATATTACTGGTGAATTGCTATCTTTGTGGCAGGATCTTAATGCCACATGCATTAGTTTACCGTTACCTTACCCTCCAATTCGGTACACGACAGTGATAAGCACTGATGCTATTGCGACAGGACCTATTTCTGGAATTCCTAGGAATAGGTAAGGCGGTAGTACCAGACTCGGGAGAAACAATGCTGAACTCTACCACCACGATGTATCTATAGCGTATAGCATGTATAGCGTGTCGTGTGTGTAACGTATATAGCGTTTAGGGTGTTCAGATGAGCGGGTCCAGTGGCGTAGCTAGGCGTGGGCGAAGTGGGCCTTCGCCCACGGCCTCGCACCTAAAGGGGCCTCGCACTACCTGATTTAAAATCTTTGTTTATTTTTAAATTAAATAAAAGCCTGAAAAATATTGGCCTCACTCTTCTGTATCTGAAATACAAACAAAACAACTCCTAGATCCTGAGTTAACGCGATATAAAGACACGATAGCTTTTCGCTTATTTCAAACTTGGCGCGTGTTTTTGGGTAGCTTTTGGGAACGAACGGAAAGGAGCCTCGCCGATGCGACTTTGCCCACGTATTTATTGTCCACGCTACGCCACTGAGCGAAATATTCGCGGAATAGGTATCTACAATTTGTATCCGACATGGGATTTAATAAACCAGTAAGAAATTCGGGTAAAACTAGTTACATACATTTCTTCATGCCAGATTCCTTACGAGGTAGGCAGAGATAACTAGTTACTGTTAATTTTAGAACCCTTTAACTCCCCTAATGATAGCGACTGTAACGTTTGATACATGCACCAATAAAGCTCATCACACACGGTTAAGATACTATAATATTTGATCTTAAGATACCCTAATATAAATTATTACAGTATCTTAACGTATCACATACGGCTAAGATACGATAATATTAGTCTGCGTCCTTAGAGTTCTATGTACAGGTTGATTAACCATAAGTGATACGACCTTACTTCTTGATTTGTTAGACAGCTCTTTTAAGACAACGATACGAATAATATGAAATATCCTTCTTCACTTATATAAGTGGTGTAACTAACACGACTTTTTTTTATATAATATTGATGATGTTTTTGACATTTTTTTAACACGCAATTCATCAATATGAAAATAATAAAACGTTATATGTTCTTTAATAAATCAGCAATATTTTTGATTTGATTTTGCTGACATTATGAGAGTAAGGTGTGCAAAAACATTGTATAACAAAGAAATACTTTAAAACAAATAATTTTCATTCTTATTGGTATATTTTTTATTTAGATTCCCATCACCCGTAAAATAAGGTGTGTTAGTTATTTTATGTGCTGTTGCCCGCAACTTCGTCCGCGCGGACTTCGTTTACTCCGCACAGCTTCTCCCCGTAGGTGATAGCGTGATAATATGTAGCCTATATGTTATGTGACCCGACCTGTTAGTAATATTCATGCAAAATTTGAAGTAAATCCATGCAGTACTTTTTGAGTTTACCCCGGACATACATTGACTTTGACTTTGAATGTACAATTTTATTATATGTATACGTATACATAAAATAAAATTGTAGGAAAGTCAATGTATGTCCGGGGTTAACTCAAAAAGTACTGCATGGATTTACTTCAAATTTTGCATGAATATTACTAACAGGTCGGGTCAACATATAGACTACATATTAGCACGCTATCATCTATAGATGAATACAGATGAACGGCTAGACTGATATATTTTGTTGGGTTGTTGGGCAACGAGTCGGGTAACTATTTGGGCAACCAGTTGGATAACCAGCCGGGCAACCAGTCGGGCAACCAGTCGGGCAACCAGTCGGGCAACCAGTCGGGGGCAACAAGTCGGGCAACCAGTCGGGCAGCCAGTCGGGGGCAGCCAGTCGGGCAACCAGTCGGGCAACCAGTCGGGCAACCAGTCGGGCAACCAGTCGGGCAACCAGTCGGGCAACCAGTCAAGCAACCAGTCGGGCAACCAGTCGAGCAACTGGTCGGGCAGCCAGTTGGGCAACCAGTCGGGCAACCAGTCGGGCAACCAGTCGAACAACCAGTCGGGCAACCAGTCGGTCAACCAGTCGGGCAATCAGTCGAGCATCCAGTCGGGCAACCAGTCGGGCAACCAGTCGAACAACCAGTTGGGCAGCCAGTCGGGCAACCAGTAGGGCAACCAGTCGAACAACCAGTCGGTCAACCAGTCGGGCAATCAGTCGAGCATCCAGTCGGGCAACCAGGCGAGCATCCAGTCTGGCAACCAGTCGGGCAACCAGTCGGGTAACTAGTTGGGCACCACGTTGGGCAAACAGTTAGGCAACTAGTTGTGCAACCAGGCGGGCAATCCGTTGGGTAATCAGTCAGGCAACCAGTCGGGCAACCAGTCGGGCAACCAGTCGGGCAACCAGTCGGGCAACCAGTCGGGCAATCAGTTGGGCAACCGGTCGGGCAACCGGTCGGGCAACCAGTCGGGCAATCAGTCGGGCAACCAGTCGGGCAATCAGTCGGGCAACCAGTCGGGCAACCAGTCGGGCAACCAGTCGGGCAACCAGTCGGGCAACCAGTCGGGCAACCAGTCGGGCAACCAGTTGGGCAACCAGTCAAACAACCAGTCAAACAACCAGTCGGGCAACCAGTCGGGCAACCAGTAGGGCAACCAGTCGAACAACCAGTCGGACAACCAGTCGGGCAACCAGTCGGGCAACCAGTCGGGCAACCAGTCGGATAACCAGTCGGGCACCACGTTAGGCAGCCAGTTGGGCAATTAGTTGTGCAACCAGTTGGGCAACTAGTTGGGCAACCAGGCGGGCAATCCGTTGGGTAACCAGTCAGGCAACCAGTCGGGCAACCAGTCGGGCAACCAGTCGGGCAACCAGTCGGGCAACCAGTCGGGCAACCAGTTGGGCAACCAGTCAAACAACCAGTCAAACAACCAGTCGGGCAACCAGTCGGGCAACCAGTAGGGCAACCAGTCGAACAACCAGTCGGACAACCAGTCGGGCAACCAGTCGGGCAACCAGTCGGGCAACCAGTCGGATAACCAGTCGGGCACCACGTTAGGCAGCCAGTTGGGCAATTAGTTGTGCAACCAGTTGGGCAACTAGTTGGGCAACCAGGCGGGCAATCCGTTGGGCAACCAGTCGGGCAACCAGTCGGGCAACCAGTCGGGCAACCAGTCGGGCAACCAGTCGGGCAACCAGTCGGGCAACCAGTCGGGCAACCAGTAGGGCAACCAGTCGGGCAACCAGTCGGGCAATCAGTCGGGCATCCAGTCGGGCAACCAGTCGGGCAACCATTCGGGCAAACAGTTGGGCACCACGTTGGGCAACCAGTTGGGGTTATGTACATATTATCACGCTATCACCTACGGGGGAGGAGCTGTGCAGAGTAGACGAAGTCCGCGCGGACGAAGTCGTCGGCAACAGCTAGTTATCCTATATTTAATGTTCCTAGTAATAAGAGATATTTGGTTCTTAGTGATATTTTAGAGTTTAGTTTGTGTATCTAATATGTGTAGTAAAAGTTATAATATTTTAAATATTGTTATGTGTTTTTGGTGGACAATAAAGAGGTATTGTATTTTATTTAAGGGGATGAATTTCAAAAAACCCTTTCTTATTCCTTGCCTACATAATACGAACAATCCCCATAAAAAAAATTAAAATCCTCATTTAGCCGGAAGTTTCGGGTATGGCCTGCAGGGTCAACCAGCTTGCGGATGTTTGAATTCTAGCAATAAGGTTATGTAAACAAGGGATGTTTGATTGTTCACTCACTGATTTTAATGTATGGTCATGTCATTGATATAAAAAACCCAAGATACAAAATTAAGCTCATCACACACGGTTAAGATATTTGATCTTAAGATGCCCTAATAAAAAAATATTACAGTATATTAACGTATCACACACGGCTAAGATACGATAATATTAGTCTGCGTCGTTGGAGTTCTATATACAGGTTGATTAACCATGAGTGATACGGCCTTACTTCTTTTATTATTATTTGTTAGACAGCTCCTCAGATAACGATTTGGATACAGAATAATATGCTTCTTGACTTATACGTGGTGTAACTAACACGACTTTTTTGATATATATTGATGTGTTTTACCATTTTTTTTATTGATGAAAATATTAAAACGTTATATATGTTCTTTAATAAATCAGCAATATTTTTTGAACAATGTTTTTTTGCTGACATTATGAGTAAGGTTTGCAAAAACATTCTAACAAAGAAATACTTTACAACAAATAATTTTCATTCTAATTGGTATATTTTTTATTTAGATTCCCATCAGATCATGTTACCATGAGATAATATAAACCTCGCTTATTCTTAAGATAAAGATAATATTTAAAGTTCTGTAAATGTGTCTTTGTTCGGGTCGTAAAGATCTAACTGAATAGAAAAAAACAGAAGATAAAACATGAATACGTCTTGCTTTTATTGAGATTTATTTGCTATCTAGAAAAACATACGTTGTAGGAAATATAATCCCTAATACAAGCTCGTTCCTTTTCATTACATTCAGCGTAGAGTGGCTCGAATCGTGGGCGACAGTATTATTTCTAATTGGCTTGTTTCTCTCTACGTTGTTTCGCTCTACATCTTTTATCGTAACTATCACGGGCAGTATTCCAAGAAAATGTTTAGATAAATTCCTGCCGCTGAATTTCGCCATCTAATAACGTGACAAAATTCAAAGTTTCAACCTCACCATCTAGATTTCTGGAAATTGTGCTATTTTGGGGATACTTATTGCCTCACACTACTACGCTTTGCAACCAATATTCGGCAGGGCCTTTTCCGAATAGATAAGACTTAAAGACCGTTGAAGAAATAAAGCTTACTCATTTTGAAAAGGCCGGCATTGCCACTGCAAGACATTTTGTAGTATAGTTGTCCATTGGCGGCGGTGATCATTTATCATCAAGTGAGCCTCTTGTTCGCTCCCCTTTTCTATAAAAAAAAAGACGTGTGGCACTCGGAGACTGCCGCGGTAAAGCTATTGCATTTTTTATCAACTTATGCAATTACAATTATATATTTATTTTATTTATGCAGTATTTTTTTTCTTTGTTTATTCATATTTAAAATACTTTGTACACAAATTATACGAGTACAGATATTCACTGTTGTACGTAGATGATAAATACCTATACACCTATATACTTTCTCACAAACAGCTGATTACGGTAGTTTTCCAATACAACCAATGCCACCTAAAGGCGGGTTGCTGAACTAAAGAGACAAGCGTGATATTTCAGAAAGTCATTAAAAGTTCTGGTATTTATCGATAGATGGAAAAACTAAAAAGTATCACCGCTGTGCCGGTCGGAGTGGGGGGTGTTAGGTTTTTTTGTTACGGAATTTCTGGATTCGGTCTCCACGCTCAAGGCTCGCGATAGAAGCTATGCAATAGCTTAAAAATTTAATAGAACAAATTGATTGTAACTATCATTGAAAAATAATTTTAAATTATAACATAACTGGCAAGTAGATAACCATCTTATAGATAAATGTTGTTTATCGACAATAAAGTATTAACTATTAATGGTGCGTAACTATCTAGGCAGTCAGGACGTAATGCCACATGCATAAACTTATTGATTACTTTACTCTCCCATCAAGAACGCACAGTGAAAAATACCGACTCTATTTCGACAGCAACAGCTGGTAAGATGATGGTATCAAACCCGGGAGAGGCTATCTCAGGTTTTACCATCAAGTTTTCAGTGATGATAGTGACACGTTCTCTAGACATTTACGAGATGCTTGCATTGAGTCCATATTTTCTTCAAACGAGGCCAAGATTAATACGGAGCAGTAAAAACAACGGACTGTGTATTTTACAATGGCAAGCTAACATCTCACTACAAAATAAATATTATTGATAGTAATTGAAAGCCGGCATTGTTAAATCCAAATTTAAAACCACCATGATGTGCTCAAGCTTAATTAGACCTTAATGCAATGGATTAGGATATGCTTTCTATCATCTCAATTTTTAAAGTGAGCAATAGGGCTATCGCGAATGAAGTAACAATCAATATCTATGCTATACATGTATTAAGTTGTTGAACAACACATATCAAAGAGATTTCGCACTCACTGTAAGTGGAGTGACTGAGTCCTATGTCCTTATTCAATAGTATATTTTTGATTCAATTTAAGTTTTATTACTATATATTATATAGTAATAAAACTTAAATTCAATCAAAGCGTTTTGGGCTCTTACATACATAAATATAATACAATGACGTGTCGTGCTACGACGCGGTATTATGTATAAGAAAATATTTAAGAGCCTTAAACACTTCGATTCGATTGATGTTTTGTTACGTGAATAGGGTCCTGATTCTGATCTCTCTTTAAATAAGACATTTTCGTTTTCATCGCAGTATTTATGTAAATATTAATACGTGAAGCAATATCTCTGAATTTGTGTTTAAAAGTTGTGCAAACAGAGAAGTTTGAGATTTGACATATTTAAAGGTTATATGGAGATAACGTATTTAAAATTAAAATGTATATAAAATTATATAATTATATTTAAAGCACTAAGAGATTACAACACAAACAGTCCTTTGACTCAACATTTTTTTTAATCAAAGTTAATTTGATAGAATTACGAGTGTTTGAAAAGGGTCTTTTTAAATAGTTATTACCATTTTATTGGAAAGTAATAACTGTCACCGTTTTTTGATTTTTGAAAATCTGCTTTAACGAGTTAATAACAATGTCCTTATCCTCCTTGACTACGAAAATTACACAAATGCTAATAAATGAATGAAGTGTAAATTACCTTAATATTTGCTAAAAATGTTGGATCTTATTTTGAATTATATTCCATCTAGGCAGATAGTAAATATTTCTGTTTTCGTCATGTACTTCATAAAATTAAAACGAACGATTTCACTTCTAGAAAATAATTTCATATGAGTGGTATTAAGGTTATAAAAATATCGTCTAGATTACGTCTGAAAAATAAAGCCTCATGTTGGTTCGCACCCATTTTTGAAGAATAAGTCAATAGCCTTACTGATAGACATTGCATAAAAAGTGAGAAAAAGATAGTATGTGTCACTTACTGAATAATTACCAGCTAGGTGGCAGAGTATTATATCGTCTCGACCGGGTTTGGTACCACCATCTTACACATTCCAGGTGCTACAGCGCTAGAGTTCGTCTTTGTCCGCCGGTTTTTATTCCGGTTTAGAGGGTAAACTTATACATGTGTTATTACTATCCCGCAGCACGGTAGCAACATATCATAAGCATATCTGGCGTTTAAAGACTAGGACGTACACATGAAATAAAAGAAAAGTAAAACAACGTATCTGATACAACAAATGTCGTTATTGGCTAACTAGGGGATAGTGAAAGCAAGAAAAAGTACGAAAATTTAATTGTAATAAAACGCAAAGAATCAAAAGCGAACAAACCAGTGCTGCGGAAGATATTAAGGTAAATGTGGTGCTTGGTACCTGAAATAGTAAAGATGCGAGGAGTTCACATTCTACCCATTTGTGTCTGTGTCGATAAAAGAAAAAAATGTTTTTATTTTAAAGTATGTAAATCGACAAAGTTATATTTATGATGATTTCTATATAATAATGTGGTTGATATTTTTATTTTTCAGGTAGGAAAGCTTATTCAACAAGCAGCTGGGGCTAACAATCTCAAGCGCGTCACTCTCGAGTTGGGGGGGAAAAGTCCACTTGTTATCATGAATGACGCAAATGGTATGGATTCAATGTCTTTATCTTAATGATATATTTTTTAAATAATGGCTTATAATAATCGTAACTTGAAAATTGATTCAAATTTATGATGACAGCATATAGACTAAGCAGGACTATATTAAGTTTATTCTCACTTAATTTAAAAATTTGAAAGTTATATACTTACCTCCTGAAACAATCAATCGGGAGTGAATTCCAAAATATTCGTGTGCGATATCGAGGCTGATTTATAAGTTTTTGAAATTAAAAACTTTAATTCATATAATACAAAAAAATTACATTAATAAATTTAGAACATTTAATTTATATTCAATCGAATTGCTGAATGTTAATTTTAAAATTCGAATTATTATAATGTTTGCGCAAACTTTATATATCGAGCTTTTTATAATGGAAAAAATATTCGGGTAATTATAACTTTTTACTGTAGGCCATAATATTTAGCAGGGCTAAATACTGTTTTCGGTTGTTTTAATGACACAAATTTTAAACGCGTAAGGTAGAGGTTAAGGTAGGTAGAGATATAAAGACACTTATAGATCTTAATTTAAAGTTACGTTAGTGAAATACTATTTCATCAAGACCATTGCTTCAAATGAAGAGATTTTATGATACTGATGGTAACAATTTATATTTCAATGCTTATATTTAAAGACAAAAAGCTTAGCTTCTGTATTTTGAGATTAGACATATGAATAAGAAAAACAATATTTTGTAGAAAAAGATGGAAAGCGTTAAGGAAAACGATATGCTAAATGAATTAAGGTAGAAAAAAGAATTAAGTTAAAAGGTTTTTTATGGATTTTTGGCACTTCTTTTTTTGCTCAATTCTATTTTGTTGATAATTATGACGGATAAAAAGTTCCTATTTGTCATATCACTGTTATAACGAATTTGTGAAAACGGTATTTCATAATATTTAAACTTATTGGTACAAAACCAAAGGCGGAACACGGCTGGTCCATTTCTGGTTTTCCTATTAAAGGAAGAATCAAGTACATACATGCAGTTAAGTGTGATAAGCAGGTATGGTTCAAGTCGTTCCAAGCAGATATGTACTGATATTTGTTTTGTTTAGCTTGTGTATGTTTGGTAGATGAAAGCCAGTTGCGAAATCGACGACAACTCAGTTGTCATCGAAAATAAAAAAATCACATGGAGCTTAAACAATACTAGAGTAAAATAACTCAATGCAAAAAAATATAAATATCATGACGTGGTTTCAAGAGATTAGCTATGTTTCACCAGTGTCGTTGGTTTGTGGTTTTTTACCGTCATACTTTTCAACTTTGGCGACCTTTGCTTATTCTATGATAAGAGCGATCGAAAGATTTGCGTGTTAACATGAAGAATGGAGATGTTAGACTACAATCGAACTCAAACTTGTTATATTTCTTTAATACGATAAGATAGCAATCAAGCAGATGGCTCTACTGATGGAAGAATACGTGATATTAGTATTTTTCCATTTTCCAGATCCATCTGATATTCGTAGATACTAAATATATAAATAGTGCGTCATCATCCGAGTGACGAAGTGTTAACGCCACTTGCATAAATTAATCGGCTACCATACATTCAAAATTGAAACACTATAATGACAAGTACTGATGTTATTACGGCAGGAATAATTAAGACGGTGGTACTGAATACTCGGCGAGATGTTGCGGGATTTTACCACGTAGTCACGATGTTAGTGACACGTATAACCAATCAATCGCCTTTAACGGACCGCCTGGCAGAATAGTAGATGGTCTTTTCTTCAACATGAGGAAAAGAATTTTCTTCGACAGGCATCAATAATTTTCAGACCCAGCTAATATTAATCTAAAACATGACTGTTAAAAAACCTTATAAGTAATTTCATTGTGCTTTTATAGTTGACGTGGCTGCACAATTTGCTTCGATGGGTGTCTTCGCGCATCAGGGGCAAGTGTGTGTCGCTGCTTCGAGGTTGTACGTACAGTCTGGAATTTACGACGAGTTCGTTAAGAAATCTGTTCAACTTGCGAAGAACCTAAAGATCGGTAACCCAGTGGATCTAACAACTCAACATGGTCCTCAGGTAATGTAGTTTCATAAAATTATATATATGTTACATCATAACGCCACGTACAGTGGTGTCGTTATAATGTACTATTACGACAATACCGCAAAAACTTCTCATTAAATCAAAACACCAAATCCCATCTCATTAATATATGTGACAACTTGTGTGTGTGTGTGTGTTTGTTTCTCTTTCACGGTTAACGGCTAGACGGACTTAGATATAATTTAGATGCAAGTAGCTGACATCGAGACTTAGATTATTGATTAATTTTTTTCTCTGAAAATTTTAGTAACTATTAAATAAGAAGACCACATTATTTTCCTTGCGAAAGTTGGCAGCTAAATCGAGTTGTTCGGATTAATTCCTGCCGCTAAATTTTATCTTTATCACCTCGATGTCTGGAAATCCACAACCGTGCGGTTTGGTCAGCACTTTTTGCCTCGTACTACTCCTTTGTGGAATAAACTACCTACGGGGATGTTTCCGAACGGATACGACTTGGGGACCTTTAAGAAACGAGCTTATTTATTTCTAAAAGGTCGGCAACGCAGCTGCAAGAGTCCCGGCATTACAGATGTTCATGGGTGGCGGTGATTACTTACCATCAGGTACACTCCCTGCTCGTTGTTCTCTACTAATTATAGTATATAAAAAAAAGCTAGAACAAAATTTTAGTAAATATTGCCGTTTACCACAAATAGCCGGTTATTGTTTAGCGGGACAGGTGATGGTCCTCTATGTCGTCTTTTAACGACTTATTGACTTTCAATCGTTTCATGCATGCAATAACTGGGAATTACGGTTTTACATTCTTATATAAAGAAAAGGTGTGTTAAGACTAGCATCAGTTTCTTAACATCCACCTTAGGTGTCGTTTTTCAAGGATATCCTTAAAAATACCGGGGCTCATCCAACCCGGGACTTCACGATTCAAGCCGAACATGAACCAAATAAGCTACTAGATACAAGATAATTACGAGGCAAGGGTGAAACTTCAGAAATCTAAAAGTTATTTGGATGTTTTTGCATTTTTGATTTAACTCAATACACAGGTAGACCTGTAGTTAGCGTTGTAGGCGTTGGTGTTATACACAGATTATGCGTTAAGCCGCGTAAGGCCGACTCCTACGGGCACCAATGAATTACACTCCACAGTTATTTTAATGTCTTGACATTCGAAGCCATTTTGCGATTCCAAAAAACACCGCAACATTGGCTTAACTCATGACGAAGCAAATGCATCGCTAAGCAATCCTCTGCATAGTCTCAGAGGAAAAACTTTTTTTAGTGTATTATTGCCGGAAGTTCTGCGTCTAACCTCATGACACTCATTGGAAAGCTGTAATACTAATTAATATCATCCCGCATCCGCTATATGCATATATAACAAGTGAATGTGTTAATTGCTATCTATACTAATATTATAAATGCGAAAGTTTGTCTGTTTATTACGGTTTTACGATTAAACCGCTGAATTTTGATGAAATTTGTCTTTTTTTTTAAAAATCAGTCTATAAGGGGCTGTAGTAAAGGACAAAAGACTATACTTACATTGGTGACCTATTCGCAACGGGTCAGCTAGTATGTGTATAAGGCCATTCCAAAATAAGCGAACATATTTTAACATCAACGTTACCCACCCAAAAAATAATGCGATTCAAGGGAGTAAAACATTTTGATTTTTACGAATATAATAATTTTGTCTCACGCACTGGCTCTGACGCACACCCATAAAATGTGAACGAAACGTTGAATGAAATTATCACTTCACAGATATGGCGCGACATTGTTTACCTTACTACTCACGTTTACGTTAAAAGTGGCTTATTTTGTGCAGAAATATGTGAAGCGTTATTAGACAAAATCATTTCATTCGTAAAAATCAAAATGTCTTGAATTGCATTATGTTTTGGATGGATATCAGGTTGACTGGTAAATATTGTAGGACACGAATTGCGATAGATAATGGTCATATAGTATAACCAATAAAAATGTACTTTATAAAAAGAAAATATTACTTAAATTCATATTAACCTCAATGAAGTAAAAAAGAAATGCAGTTTGTCAATAAGGTACGATATCTATACACGGGCGGCCGTACTTAATATTTTTATTGGATGATTAGGTCAAATTTAAGTATTTTTTTTTAAATATTTGATATTGAATCGAGTACTGAACAGTGAACACCCTTTTAGTATGTACAATTTTTTATCAGTGATCTTACATATCAAATTAAATGTTACCCATTATCTGCTCACACAGAATTAGACATTTTTAAGTTGACCCATTAGCATTATTATGCTCCTACGTATTAGTTATTACTCTACTCCATGAAGTAAAGAAGACCAACTTAAATGGGTGGAAAGTTGTACAAGTGTTCAGCTGTTTACTGAAAATTTAGTTTTAAATAATTACCAGAATGGCGGTTGCGTAGGACAAACTATTGTTTGAAACGTCGAAATTAACAACGCTAGTGCGTTGTTAATATCAGCCATTGTTTTTTAATCAATTTAGACCTATGCGAGTGGTTGCGTAAAATGGAAACGATGAAATGGCAAGCTAGGCCCAAAGGACGCAGAAAAATTTGTATTATAAAAAAAGCAAATTTTAGTAATTAATTGTTAGCACACATATAGAAGTAAAGATAGTCGTCGTACATAGTTACAAGTTTGAAAATGATTTCAGACATCTTGAATTATTGCACGGTAGTTCGTGCAAAATATCGTTGCCGCTAACATGACCACAGATATTACCGCAATAATGTTATAGTGTCAAATCATGTAAAGCTTTGGCGCATATTATTTCGAGACGATAGACACAAGTGCAGCCCCAAAATAACAGTTTACTAGAAACGTATTTCAAAGCACTTTTACTGCTTCCTTTTTAAAAATTCTTATGCGACGGTAGCTCTACCACTATTAAACACTTCTATCACGAAATAAAGAAAACAACGGAATTGGCAAGCATAAACATTTGTATCAGGACCGCGATCGCCACACTCACACATAAAATAAGCATTATTGCATATAAACTACTAATGCAAACATTGTTTCATTGGTCGTTTTCATTTTAAACAGCAATAATCCGAAACACACAAACAGAACATTTAAAAATATACCAAACTGCGTTACAATTAATTTTATTTTGCTACAAAAAAAAAGAGTATTTACGTCCTTTTGTAGTCTATTCAAAATAGACTCATCTATTTGTACAATAGTGAAACTTAAGATCGTAATACATAGTTTCGCTATTCTACAATAGATGGCAGCATTGATTTTCCGGAGTTTTCAGTTGATCATATTTGAGTAGAGAACTTTCTAGAACGATATACGTAATGACTGTCATTACGTATATCTTTCTAGAAAAATTACGTCAACCTAAAATGAACTTTATATGTAAGGTGTACGGCTGATTTTAGCTTGACTTTCTATTATATCATTAGAGATTATATTAAATCAGGAATTTAATTAAAATAAAATGAAAATTGTACTTTCGAATGATATGAAATATTTCCATTTTTAATCATCTGTATTCTACTATCATTTCTGCATTCAAGGATGGCACAATACGGCATAATTCGGTGTATAATAGATTTTCGCACGACGACTATCTCCTAATGATATGGTAAGTATCACTAAGGCAATTTAGAGTAAAAGCGCATAATAGTGACGCACGCGGCACGCCCACTCTTCACTTCCCCTTGTTTTCTTTATTTCGTGACTTCTATCTACAGAACTAATCCTTACCTCTATGTATATTCTATGCCTATTAGACTTAACCATAAATCTAGAAATTGTTTAAGTTTCTGTGTCATTATATTGCATGAATTAAGAGTCTTTTGTGTTCAAGTATCTAGTTAATTTTTTGATAACATTTTATAGTCGTACCTCAGTAAGTGTAAATCTGTCATATTTATATCGACTTCAACAAACTCCATTTGCATCTGAAATACATCATATTTTATACGTTTTAAATACGGCTACTTTTTTTATATAATAAAACAGATATTAAAATGCATTTATTTCTACAATTTGCTAATTTAACTTGCGCTTATTCACAGATAGATAAAGAGATGTTTGACAAGGTGCTCGGCTACATAGAGAAGGGCAAGCAAGAAGGCGCGCGGCTGATGACGGGAGGACAGCGTTTTGGCAGCTCTGGCTACTATATCGAACCCACTGTCTTCGCGGATGTTACCGATAACATGACCATTGCCAAGGAAGAGGTGAATATGAGCATAGATAATAGTTTCAAATTAAGAAAAAAAACGTTAATATAAAAAACAGAACATACTCAAAATACAATGCAGGTTTTAAGTAATTTAAAAGGCAACTTGTTAAGGAATAATATTTACCACTCCTGCTGGAATACTTTTAATGTAAAGGACTTTTTCTTTTAAAGGTCACACATATTTACACATATACACACGCACACACATACACACACATACATACACCCACACTCAGAACTACACATACGTAAGAGAATCAGAATCAAAAATATATGTTTTCTAATTATGTAGTTAAGCAGGTAACCGGAGAGCTATAGCAGTCACTTCCACTTTACATCTTATGCAGATCTGGTTATCAGCAATACCTTATGGCTGAAAGCCGACTCTGTTTGGGGTCATGTTCCTGAAGCAGGTTAAGCTGGGTCACTTCTTTTTGTTCATTAATTATCATTATTTTTAGTTTTATTGAAATGTTTTTACTGTGTGACAATAAAGAAATATATATTTTTTTATTATTAAAAAAAAAGGGAATACACGTTCTTATAATTCAGGTATTTTGTATTTAAATAAGGTCTGTCACAGAAATTGAATTGCTGAAATTGTCTGTTCGAATTCGAATAATTTATTTGCCTGTTGTAAAAGTTTGTAAGAATAATTTCTAAGCTACTCTTCATTACGCTCAAAAATATGCATACTTTAAGTCAGAGTTCCCCAAAGTTTTTTGTGTCGTAGACCCCTTGCCATGTTTTTCCGTGTTGGGTAGACCCCCTATTTACCTGATATTGATTTTGTGTAAATTTCTAACTGTAGTGAAGTTCAGTGTTAAAAACTTAAAGTAAAAACACATGTTAATTTATACATTTATTAATTGAATTTAAATTAAAACTACTCAAAATAAAATTTTGTATCTGATATGTAAAATACACGTAACATTAAATAAACATAAAATAAACTATAAATAAAATAACATAAGCAATAAGTCAATATTTTTAGTGAGAAGGATGAACCTGATGCTTTAATAATAAATTATCAACATTTGCCGTCAATTTTGTAAGGGTTAATCTTAAATCTCCTCGGCTAATGATGTCCAGTCTGTTTCTTTTTTTCGTTAGGAGATTGGTAACAGCGCTGAACCCCCTTTCCACTAGGTATGACGATGGAAAGGAAATTAAAAATTTCCTTGCTATATTCCATAATACGGGATAAGTAACGGGTATGTTGTATTGCAGCCAGAATTGCTGATATCCGTTTTTAAACTGAACCTTAAGTTCTTCGTTTTACTTAGTTCAGTCAGTTCCTCTTGTAATTTGACATTCGTTTCTTCTATGTCACCATATGGATTAATTATCCACGGTGGTATTATCATAGTCAAAATATCCTCAAACCTAGATTCAAAATCTGAATAGAGGGCATTTAAATGTTGAATGTCTTCCTGGCAGCTCGTCTGTGACAAATTGGGGAACAGAGAAAATTCGCCCCGTCCAATATTTTGCTTCATTAGTTTAACTCTGGCAAGAAACGCTGATAAGATGGACTTTGTTTTAATCAAATTTATACTGTCGCCTTGTAATTGCAAATTAACCATATTAAATTTTGTAAACATTCATAGATTTCTTGATTCATAATAAAACGAACATATGCCAATGATAATGCTGCATTATCAGGTAAAGTTGACTCATCCAGTTGTATAGAGAAATGGGTCGTTTGCAAATAATTACATAAGAAGCTTTCTATATCAGAACTCATTTCGTTAATACGTCTTTCAACAGTATTGTTGCTTAAGGGAATTCTTTTAATGATATCAGATGCAGGTTTTTGTAAAACAGTTTTTAAAACTTTAAATTAACTTCTTTAAATTAAAATTAACTTCTCTCCGATAGTATGCGGTTTTCCGGGTTTAGCTATAAGTAACGAGATATTGTAAGATGTCCGCAAACCATCATCATTTCTTTGTGCCATCGAAGCGAACATTCTGTCCAGTGTATGTCTCTTCTGAAGTTTATCTCTGAGTGTTTGAAAGTATTTCAAATCTTTCTCTGTTTTATCAGGGTGGCATCTTCTCAGATGATCTTGCAGTTTAGATGGTTTCATAGCGTCATTGCCCAAAACTTTGTTGCATAAAAGGCAAATAGGCGTTTTTTTGTCCGGCAATGATGGAATGAAGCCAAATTTTAAATAATCAACACTGTACTGTCTAATTTTTTTTTTAGATTCGGACATGGCATCAGTCATCTGTGGGTAAAATTAAATTATTTAAATAAGACAGAAAATCCAGCAGCTGTATATTAAAAATATTTTTTGATTTTTCCGAAAACATTCCATAATTCGACATCTTCTTGGAACAATTAGCTCGAATTACGAAGGTTGCACTGTAATTATAATACCGATTGCTAAAACTTTCAAAAAGAAACTATTGAGAAGTACTCGTGTAATTTTGCATGATTGAATATTAAACTACTAATAACTAAAGTCATGATTGGCGTACTGTATCTATCTTTGCTAACTACGAGTACAAAACTAAAATTTAATAAAAAATAATGTACTTACTTTTTTCTCCAGCACTCTCAAACAAAATAACACTGACTCACTATAATTTGTGTGATATACTATCTGTTTCCATTTTTTTAAAATATTTTCTTAGCACTTTCCTTTTCAAGATTCAGGAAACGAATAGACGTCTTTGTCCCACATTCGTATTTAGAGAGTGACGAATTGAACGAGTCAGTGCAAGGTAGCGAAGCTCTGAGACTGCGACTCTCAGGTTTTTACAAGTTCAAAATGTATTGCGACCACAAAGCGAATACCAACATCCTACAACTTACACAATTTTATAAACATATAATAAATTTTTTACTTCATAGGTACTTTTATAAATAACGTATATGTTTTGATATTACAAGACAGTATGAAGTAAGTAAATAAATACTATTAGTGTATGTGTTAAGATCCACTATCTTGGACCCCCATTTTCATTTCATGGACTCCCAAATTTCTTTTCGCTGACGTAGACCCCTTGCAGGTTGTCATAGACTCCTAAGGGTCGATATAGACCACTTTGGGAATCACTGCTTTAAGTAAACAAATCAAATTCAGCACGCAGCCAAACTCATACTATCACGAGACGTTTATGGCGTAAGACATGCCTCGAGTCTCGACGGTATGAATTTGGATAATGTCATTAGCTGGACAGTCACATGAGCTCTTAATTGGAGGTATTCCTCGAAGCGCAACCATTTTCAAGCGCATCTAATGAAGCGCAACTAAACTATTCCCCGAAGCGCATCTTTTAGTTGCGCTAACCAAATAAATTAAAAATATTACAATTTTATTCCTCGAAGCGCACCAATGATGAAAAATAGGGAAGAGCATAAAGCAAGTACTGGCAATAATTGAAAAAGTAATTATTATTTAAATTACAAAAATCACAGATTATTTTGTTATTTTGAGAGCTATTTTGTGTTTATCAAACCAAAAAACCTTTTCAATAATTTTAACGGGATGTTATGGAGCTCCGTAACCGTAACCGAAAGTATCGGATATCCGAAATAAAAATATATCCATGACCATAACCGTATCCGTTAAAAAATTTTCGGATTAGAGTGTAGTCAATAAAACATTCTTGAAATCTTGAATACCTAGTTTGTTTGTTATTTCTAGTCATAATTCTTTTATTTACGAATAGGTACCTACTTAATTTAATAAAATGAAGAAAAAGTGTTGTGTTACGTATTAAATTCATTTATATGGACCGTCTATTCGGTCGAGTGGTTAGTAAACCTTACTACAAACAGATGGAGGTCAGGTACGGTTCCCGACAGGGATAAACATTTGTGTAATAAGTTTGTGCTATTTGTATTTCTGTGTTTCGTGTTAATAATGTATATTATCGTTTTTATTTATCATGTTTTTCAATGTATTAGTATCGTCGATTAACACTCGTAACACAATTAAATAATTTCCTTACTTTGGGATTAGATCGATTTGTGTAATTTGTAATAAGCAATATTATTATTTACAAAATGCTTCCAGAGTCAAATTTAACTTGCTCATTTTTTGATCAAGTTGATGTAGATTCTGCAAAATATAAACTGTGTCTTATTAGACCAAAACTATAAACAAAACTATTCTAAAGTGACGGACAATCAGAAATAATTACATATCCGTAACTGTATCCGAAACCGATATAATTTTATTCCATTCTTATTCAGTTCCGGAATTTCATATCCGTAACTAATTTCTTCATAGTTTGGTGTCATGATTAAGAAAAAAAGAATTAAAAAGTTGTGTTACCTTTGTGCTCTTCCCTATTTTTCATCATTGGTGCGCTTCGAGGAATAAAAATGTAATATTTTTAATTTATTTCGCTAGCGCAACTAAAAGGTGCGCTTCGAGGTATAGTTTAGTTGAGCTTCATTAGGTGCGTTTGAAAATGGTTGTGCTTCGAGGAATACCCCCTTAATTGCTCCTACTGAAAATCGATCAACGGGGCTAAAGTTTTCACTTCAATAAATTAATCAATGCCTCAGAAAGCACTAAAATTTGCCACTGCCAAATAATGCAAATAATAATGAATAGTCGTTAATGTTATGAATCATGGTGATTGGTTTTACTACATATTTCCCTAGCCGATAAACTAATAAATATTAGTGAAATCACGAACCTACTATGCGAAGTAACGATCACCCGCCATGGAAATTACTTGGAAAATGAAAGCCGAAATTAAATCCATCTATAAAGGACTTTATTTTAATAAATTTAATATGAATTAGGTCTGCGCTCCCAAAAAAATACCCTGGGAAGGGTCAGACCAATAGTTCCTAATCGATGGTTTATGGACCACTATGGTCCCTGAAAGTGTACTCAACTACCCTCGCTTTCGGAGTAGTGACTGTTTATTTAGGCATAATGACACTGAAAATATATCTATACAATGTATGTACTATATTTATAAAATGAGACAGCGAATGTACCGCAGACTAAATGAATACTAATAGACACGTCACTGGGGAGGAAACGTGTCGCCCCACATATGAGCAAACGCTATCACTGTCAAAAATGTCATACATTTGTAGGTATATTATATCGTGAAAAACGGTAATGAACCATGTTGTACTGTTTTATCGTACCGAATGAGGTGACAAGGTTTAGAAATTACTCTTGAAGGGATTTTATTTCATCGATAAGTAACAAAACTCTGTATTTCTTTGTGTAGTTGCAAGCTACACTGACAAACTAAGAAATTGCCTTTAAAGGCGTATCCATTCAACCCCTGGAATATGATTTTGATACTAATTGGCTAAGTGGTAAGCAACCCTGATTCCACAGTCGATAAAACTCGGGTTCAATTCCCTATAGTGACGAGCGTTTATGTGATAGTAATAAATGTATTTCTGAGCTTCGATGTTTATCTTACATAATCCAGTATTTTCTTAGTATCAGCAGGTGCGTTTGTCTAATATCTATATCACAAGTCAATAATTGACTTACTTTGGAAATTAGATTAGATTATTACATAAAATATGTAAAGTTAAATTTATTATCTTTATATTAATACGTGAAGCGAAAACTTTGTACCATTTATTTACGACAATTAAATGAAATGAAATGAAATTTGGCACAGTTTAAGATTACGTTGTGAAGAAGTGCAGAAAGTTTCGATCCTTTGAATATATAAACCTCCAAAGATAACCAAATTCAAAATCGTGGCCTTAAAATTGGTGGTAGAAATAAGAGCATGAACAAATGTGTGGTCTTATTTTGTCCAGTCGTAGGCAGCGTATAGATATGTCATTTCATGAAAACGTCGAGTAGAATATGACCTGAAACTATATAATTTAAAGCCATGAACTTAAAAAAAATTAAGGCTTGAATTTTCTAAAAGCCTAATAAAATTTTACGAGCTCTCATCGGTAAAAACGGGCAATAGTCGAAATTAAACTGCAACATACAGAAATAACAGGACTATTTCTGATCGGCTTGATTCTTTGGCATTGTGTAGAGATGTGGCTTCGTTTAGCATCTTCTATCGGATTTATCATGGGGAGTGTTCCGAGGAACTGTTTGGATTAATTCCTGCCGCAGAATTTCATCATCGGACATCGCGAAAAATTGAACATTCATCCTCACCTTCTCGGTGTCTGGAAATCCACAATTGTGCGATTCTCGAGGCACTTTTTCCCCCGCACTATTCCTCTGTGCAACCAATTACTACCGGCAGGGGTTTTTTCATGCGGATACGACTTGGGACCTTCAAGAAAAGAGCCTACTCTTTCTTAAAAGGCCATGCAACTGTAAATCTTCTGATAGTGTGGTTGTTTACGGGCGGTGGTAATCACTTACCATCAGGTGAGCCTCCTGTCCGTTTGCCCTCTTTTATATAAAAAATATAAAAAAATAATAAGGTTAATTACTATTAATATACTTTTATAAAGTTGCGATATTTTCTGTTTCTATATACAAGTATATCTCTGTACTACACAGATAGGCTAAGTAGGTACATTAATCTCTTTGTTCTTAAGCCATTTTCTTACGCTGAAATTGTAAGAAACACTGAATCTTTTTTATTTTTGATCGAAGCCAGAGAGCTAATATTTTGATATACTCATAATATGCGTTAAATACATCTTAAATTGATAAAAATAAACATTACAAACACTATTATTCATTTGTTAATTGACACACATCATTCTCAAACTTAGAAGCTATTTTATTGTTTAGTTTACGGTCAAACATAGTCATAAATTTTGATCGAATTTTGACCAGAGGGCAATCGTTAAATTAAATTAATTCTTATTGCGTAAGGAAATTGGTATAGTGAAAATAATAATTTACTTTTCTTAAAGTAAATAAAATAAAAAATAAATATACTTAAGTAAACAATTATTTTGTAGATTTTTGGTCCAGTTCAGAGTATAATAAGGTTTGAAACATTAGAAGATGCCATCGACCGTGCCAATGACACGAGTTATGGTCTGGCCGCTGGCATTTTCACTACAAACCTCGAAAACGCTCTCCAGTTTAGCAAACACGTTGAAGCTGGAATTATATGGTAAGCAATTGTTTACATGTCTAGTTTTGAATTATGCAGTCTCGCCCGGGTTAAGTACCGACATCATACCTGTAATATATACAGTTAATAATTTTAGATGCTAAAACAACACATTGTAGGACTTACATAATATGTACCCTGATAAGGTGTAGCAATGCAGAAACAAACTAAGTTTTTTTAACGAAAAATAAATGTTTATTTAAAAATTATTATATAAAAAAATATATTTAACGTTAAAATTAACGTCATTTACAATTTTTTTTATCGTTTTCTCTCGATTTCAATTTTTCGGGTAATCCACACTATTATAAATTCGAAAGTAAGTCTGTCTGTCTGCTTGTCTGTCTCTTCTTCACGTCTAAACCACTAAACCAATTTGGACGAAATTTGGTACAAGGATAGTTTGATACGACCCGAGAAAGGACATAGGATAGTTTTTTTACATGCAGTTATTTGTTATTGCATGCACTTGCTTATTGGGAGTCAATGTTCTACACATTATTTCGCACCTCCGCTCAAATAGTGTCACAATTCAAAAATTCGTAAAATCACTTTTATTGTATCATTCGTATTTTATTATGCCATAGTTTTATCTCGAATGGTGATCTACTACTGTTTTTAATAATTTGATACTATATGGTGGTAGTGACGTTAGTGGCGTTGGCCGGAAAAGCGAAAAAAAGAAGCAGGAGCAACTTTAAACCCCTTTTACTCGAGAATCGTTTTTTTGACTTGTGACACTATTTTAGCGGAGGTGCGATTTAGAAAAACGGATTCGTTCATCTTATGGCTCTCGATGCGTTGATTCCAAATACGGCCTTAACTCAATATGGTCCACAACTGTACTTACGGTCGACTACATTAGCAGGGCAAAGTTAATTACCGCGCAATAGCGTTAGAGCTTATCACTTTCGTACTCTGGATTCCATTTTTGAGAGTAAGATAGCCGGAAAACTGATAAATGTAGTTCCAACTCCGTTACACGAATAGCAATGTATCATTAACATCGTTTGTGTCTATAGGCGATGGTCACTTTTCATTAAGGAAGCCATTTGATTATTTGCTATCCCCTTATATAAAAAATACTATATAATCAATAATAATAATCATTTAATGTAATCCAATTGTGTCTATAACTATTCTACAACACAAGTTTTTCAAAAACAACACTACAATTTATCCGTTTTTGAGGTGGTCAAGGGGATACTTTGCGGTAAACTTTTTCTCTTAAAAATTTGGTAGCACCGGTTTATGTACCGGGAGGGGGTCGGTCTTTCGTTTCGTGATGGAAAGAGACAACTATCGCCTACAGATACCAAAGATGTTAATGTTGCATTTATGTCCATTCGGCAGGGTTTGGAATACCACAGGCTTAAGTTAATCGACTACTTTGCCCTCCAACCCGAAACATGAGATTGACAAGCATTTAAACTAAAGACGTTGCACAACTGTACCACTTAGTTAGTAGACACTTTGTTGATGACATGTATTAGAAATTTAATAGATGTCTGAAAATCATTATCAAAATAAGGCGTGTATTAACAGGGGAGAAAATAAATTGAAACTTAGTTATGACTATAGTTATCATAACTGATGGTAAATGTACACTGATATTTTTATTACATTACAATATTTCTGTTTCAGGGTAAACACTTACTTTAATATCGATCCACAAGTTCCATTTGGTGGATTCAAGGATTCTGGTCTTGGGCGAGAAGGGTAAGTTTGATAATTTACACAAATTATCAAAACAATAAGCAGCAGCCTCGTTCACTTCCTCGTTTCGAGGACGAACGAGACCAGTGATTTAAAACAGTAATTCGCGATGTCGATCTAATTACACTTAAACTTATTAATTTTTAACTCTTTTTGTACATCAAAAATATACATTTTTGTACAAAAGGCGAACTGTTGGCGTCATCGACCAGTCAACCTTTAGGCCAAGTAAAATGCAATGTATAGGTGGCAGTGAACAAAATGATCTTAAATTACAATTAATATTTAACATTTTAAACATTACATGGCGCGAAAAAATCTTCTTAGCCTACTTACTAGGGGTGCAATTTGTAGCTGTGTAATCGATCCCGGGACCTCATGTGGTCAAGCTACAGAGATATATAAGGTCCTTCCAAACTATGTGATCAAATTTCTACACAGGGTTTAATACGTCTAACCAAAGGCACCAAGCCAAAAAACAACGTGATTCGCATTTTTTAACTTTTACGAATATTTACAATACAATTATCTTTTACAGCATAAACTCATCCATTTATTTATGTCAGAGCGAGAGCGATCTGTGATGCGTACATCATTCATAAACCATTATACTATTTCCATTTCTTTATTTTCTCGACGACAGTTCTAATTTGATAGATATTATGTAGATAGATAGATATTATGTAGTGTCGTGACCAAATAAGTAATGATATCGATCGCATTTATTTATTATATTTTGAAGAAAGACAAATATAACCGCTCACATCACTTTGGTAACTAATGAGACCTCTGAGAAAATGCCGTTAATACACTATGGTCTCTATAGGGACTAACACTAACTTCATACAAAAAAACAACATTGTCACTATTTACCAGTTTTAATACAATACTCTATGGTATTTTATCGTTTTCGAACGAAACATTGTATAGAATAACATCCCATTGGCATTCTTTTTTCAAATACGCTCTTGGGGAAAAAAAAAGAACTTAGTTCGCCATTTTGATTCGTGCTGTGTGTTATGTGTTGGTTGCACTTTATGGTACAGGTTAATTTAAAAGTGTTTTGGCGTATTAATCAACAAGTAAACTTTATTTATAATCAAGATTAGTTCAAGATCTAACAGTTTAGATGATAATTTTGTCATAAAACCGTAAATATCAATTAATAAAACATATATTTCGTTAATGACCAACTTAATGATATCAGCGCTTTGGGTATGACGGTACCTATTTTTATTTATTTTCGTAAATTTTAGTGTTGATATCTATGATCTCAAAAAAATCAAATGATGTGAATGTGAAATATCCTAAACAATATTTTAAAAAAAATTAACATAGCTGTAAAATTGAAAAAGAAATAAATTATTTAAAAATTACGAAAAAAAATTACGTATGAATTATGAAAAAAAAAGATATTAATATTTATGTAAATAAATATTTTTGTACTATAACATATGTTGTTTATTTTTTTCCGTATGTATATGTTTATCAATTATATAAAAAAATATAAAAAGCATAGGTCATCGATTTACTTTTTGAATTAAAAATCCTCGACTAACTAGTAGTCATATTTTTCTCAAAGTGTCGTGTTACACCTGAATTATTTTGTAGTTTAAGCCATTTAAATTAAACAATTTTAACACCAGTGTATTGCAGTGCTCAAGACCTCTTAAAAAATATACGCTTTACAGTATCAGATTCAATCCAAACAACTCATAAACCATTTTTGTGACCACGGTCCATCGGAACGGATTCGAAACGCGTGCGCGTAACGGTCCGTGTGTTTTTAGAAAAAAATACGAAAATGGCTGGTGGTGTGAGCGGATAACAAAAACGTTCAAATATATTTTTTCGAGATGTGAACACTCAATGGCCCAGCGCCATTTTGTGTTTGTTTTAATCTGTCATTCGCAAAAACACGGTCGTGCTAGTCACTTATTTTTATTATTTTATTATTATTTTATATTTCAGTTCACTGAGTTTTTTCACATTATCCATACGTTACGTTGTGTATTTTGTGTTCCTCTGTGTTGACTGCTGCCCAGCTGTCAAATATCAAAACGCCGAAAGGATCTGTTCTAAAAAGGCAAGCGAAAGAACTGGTGATCAAGGTTCGTAATTACTTTGAAGCAAAGTATCAAAATGGCGGCCCGCTTTTACCACTGTCGCAAGTGCGAGAGTTGTTGCGGCCGCATTAGGAGTTAGTGGACCTACTGTTTCAAAAATTACTACCGAAGCTTACGGTACAAGCGGCATGCAGGAAAATAACGCGTACGAAGCTTCGTACGCCGATGAAAAAACGCCAACGACGTCGTGTGACTTCGATTGACAACTCGACGCTGATGCTATTCGCTGTCATATATATGACGATTTATTACTTGCACAAAGAAATTCCAACACTTAAAAAACTTGTTGTTTCTTTTCGTGAATGTGGTTTGTTTCATGACCAAAAATCGTCATTAAGCTTGGTTTTGAAAAAAATAGGATTTTCTTATAAAAATCGAACAAACGTAAAATATTGATGGAGCGTCACGATGTTGCTATGGCACGCTGCGAATTTTTGAACGAACCAAAAAAATATCAGATTGGTCAAACATTATTTTTACTGACGAGACTTGGTTAAATGCAAACCACACGGTATCTAAGAACTGGACTGACGACACTACCGCTTCCACTAGTTCAGTGCCAATGGGAAAAAGTGGATGTCTTATAATATGCCATGCAGGGTCTATATGTGGATTCGTGTCAGATGCTTTACTGGCCTATAATCCAAGAAAACAGTGGACTATCACGAAGTAATGAACGCGGAGAATAAAGAAGAATGGTTTAAAGAAATGGTTCAATCTCTGGAAGTACCGTCCATAATTATTATGGACAACGCTATATATCACCCCAGATAAATTGATAAAATGCCGACGAAGGCCAATAAGAAACAAGAGATAATTAACTGGCTCCAACGTGATGGCGAAAGTGTGGATAGTACTTTATTAAAAGTTCAATTAGTGAATATTTTAAAATTGAAAAAAGCCTCTCTAAAAGACATGTTATCGACGAAATGGCTGCTGAATGTGGTCATTAGGTTCCGCCGTGTCATAGCTAGTATAATGCTATAGAACAAATCAAAGGACACGCCACTCGAAACAATACCTATCCCCCTCTTAAGGCAAACAAGATGTTAAATTTATTAAAAAATGCTTGTGCTGCCGACTGCCGAAAACTGGAAAAAAATTATAAAAAGAACCCAAAACATTATAGCGTCGAATTGGTAAATTCATGTGGCATTTGATAATATACAAGAACAGGAACTTAAAATAAATGTTGGGGAGAGCTCATCGAGTGATAGTGACGATTCATCAGATTTTGATTAAAATAAATAAATAAAGATTATGTCGTTATAATTATTTCGTTTCACTGTCGGGTACCTACCAATACCTACTTATTTTATAACAGCTCCGAAAATTTTAAAGAAGTAGGCATTGTCAATCAAACTTTTATACGTGTCACATCTTGTAATGAAATATAATATTATACTTATATATAATACTAGCTGACCCGGCAAACGTTGTTCTGCCTTTTTAACAACCCTTGTTTTTTTTCTATATTTTCTCACTTTTTAAACCTTCCCTGGACTTCAGCAATTAATACAAAACCAAAATTAGCCAAATCGGTCCAGCCGTTCTCGAGTTTTAACGAGACTAACGAACAGCAATTCATTTTTTATATATAGATAATATTGTAGTTCATACATTTGTACAAAAGTATCCGGCAGTAGTTTAGTTTCTTACATTTTGTAAAAAAAAGGGTCTGTTATCGTGTTACGTATATCGATATAGCTCCTATGGTAATCATTATGTGTAGCACATCCATCCAGTACCCGTCCATGAAGTACAGTATTATTTGTGAGACACTTTAACGTAAACAACACAAAATTACATGGGCGTCGAGCTGTCATCGAGAAAATAAAAAAATGGAAATAGTCAAAATAATAATAAAGTGTTTAAATAAAATAATTCATTTATTTTATTTAAACACTTTATTGGACAAAAATAGTGCAAAAGGCGTATCTGAATACTATTAAGCATTTTCTCACAGTTTACCTTAATTATGCTGAGAGAAAATCTTGGGTAGTGGATGAGTTTACGCTCCAAGCAATAATGGTGTTCTGAGACATTCGTAAAGATTTGAAAAGGTTTTTTTGCTAGACGTCGTATACATTGACTGGAATATTATACCCATTGAAAATGATTGAATGATTGGATACATATAAACCATATTATTATACGATAAAAATTATTTGCAATTCAGCAAGTTGAACTGAAGCAAGGACTGAAGCATGTTATCAGCCCGTTGCAGTGATAGTGGTAAATTGTTTTACAGCCCCGAAGAGTGCGCTGTAAATGATGTTGAGACAAAATAAGAGCAAGTATGAGAATAGACAGGGTCAATGTATCAGTAGATTGAAGATTTAAATAACACGTGTTTAAAAAAAATGAAATTTAAAGTATTGTGCGAGTAGGGATTGGATAGATTTTTGTATAAAGAATATTAAATAAAATAATTATAAATTAGTGCTATTTGGGTTTAGATCAAATTGTCTGGGATATTAGACAGTAATTATTAACTGTTGATATACAGTGGCTTTTTTTCTCATAAAGAGATTCCATACAGATCTGCCAAGAAAACGTAATTGGTGCCACTAGAGGCTCTTCCAATTTTGATTTAAATAATATATTTTATAGATTAATCACAAATTAACCATCTCAAATGTCAAAAAGTGTCTTTACTGTAGTTAATATGTTTATTAAATAGCCTAATTCATAAATACAAACCTCTATTCGATTCTTGAAATTAATAAACATAGTCTTATGCTTGTTAATTTCAAGAATCGAACCCACCTTGCAGAAGAATAAAACCCACTTGCGGACTGTCATTATTTACGTAAGAAAATATTATTCATAGAATTGAGGGGCTTAGGGCTCCCACACGTATAAACATGATACATCGTCACGTCGTTGCAGAACTCGAGAAAATGTGAAAGAGCTTTAAACATTGTGCTCTAAATGTTTGTGATTCGTTAAAAAACATTTAACTTATATCAAAAAATAATTTTCTACTATATCTTCTATTAAGTACTACCTGCGCCCTGCAGTCCGCTGTAGTAAACATTTCTGGTAAATCCCACGGGAACTATTATTTCTGGAATAAAACATATCCTATGTAATATTACAGGTCATCATCTATATGTGTGCCAAATTTCATTCTAGTTGTTTTTGCATAAAAGACTAACAAATATCCGTCCATCCTTTCATACAAACTTTCATATTTGTAATATCATGCTCATTTTTCTTACAGAATTCTAATCGATAATTCCAGGATACATACATTGTTATTTAATGTTTTTCGTTATATATTTGATAGATCTTTATCTGTAGATATACATTTAAATTAAAATGCACATTAGTGATTAAAAAACAACTGTGCTTTATTAAAATATCATCATCCCGGTTCCTTTGTGGAGCAGGCAGAGTGAATTAAACATCTATTGACGTTCCAATTCACCAAGTTTCACTAGTTGTTCGATTGGTGAGATATTTGTAGTTCATCGCACCGCATTTTACCGACCTAATAACAATTGTAGCAATAACCGGACTAACAACTTTACGTGCTCATTTAAGACACACACACACACACACACACACACACAGATTTTCGAGAGAAACCTTGAAATTTGTCCGTCTGTCTACTTATATATTTGGGATGATTTCCAAAAGAGCAGAATTAATAGTAGAATTTTATAAAAGTTAACTCAGTAAGCTTATGTCTAATGCATTTTTATAAAGTGTTAATTGTTTTTTTTCAGTGGACCTAACTGTTTGGATGTCTATTTGGAAGAAAAAACTGTGACTATTTCTTTACCAAGGAAGTTATAGGACCTAAAGAAGAACTTTTTTGTTACTTATAATCATAAATATTGTAAAAATAAATGATTTTTAATAGGTATCTGAGATTTTATTCTGGTTAAATAAAATTTTCCATATAACAATATGGAAAATTTTATTTAACATATATAAGAAGATATATAAATATATATATATATATATATATATATATATATATATATATATATATATATATATATATATATATATATATATATATATATATATATATATATATATATATATATATATATATATATATATATATATATATATATATATATATATATATATATATATATAATTTAGGCCTTTTTTTGAGAAAATACCACTTGGGTAGGCAGCTCGTTATATTCAAGCAGTGAAAAAACATATATCTATAAAAATTATGAATACTTGCCCCAATTAGTATCCATCGTCTTTTTCATCCCTACTGCCATTGCACATTGCTGCCGTGTACCGACATGAATTATACGTAGCTTGGTATACATACGCTATACTCTCTCCAGGTAACAGCAGCGTCTAATCATGCAGGTTATCTTTTTCCTAGTTTGCGAAGTGGCAAAAACCTACCTACTTCTGTTGGTCGGCGATTGGAAATATCTTACTTCACAAGGTGGAAGTTTTAGCTCCATTGTGATAACAATCTAAATTTTTTTTTATTATTATTAAACATGTGATTAATATTATATTATTACTATATTATATTAATACAGCTTTAGTAATATTCTTACTTCTGATCAATATCACATTTTAACTACTTCAATATCCTAATCATGACAATACCATTAATATTTTCAATCAATCACACATAAACAAACTTATTAAACCAAATACAATTGTTGTTTTTCACATTTATAACCCCTGATTTTTCTCTTACTTTGAATTTTTACTTCTACTAATAAACAGGCTATTACAAAAGATTCTATACTTTAATCAACACTGTCCAATTACTGTACCGTTACACCCCAAAGGCAGAAAAAAATTACAAAATTTGGTAGCACTACTAATTCTATCTCAGTTTTGCTATGTATTGTCTTCACGTAATTATGTTAACAGTAAATGAATGAATACGGTACTATATAATCAATAAATCGCACTAACGTACAATCGCTTGCTTCCCTCGTTTGTTCGCGTACAGCGAAAATTCAAAGTTTGCAAGTCTAACTCGAGTTAAGAAGAATCAAACCCGAGTCGAGTAAGTAAACTCGAGTTGACCCATCACTATTCTTATTCACTATTAGCTATTACCTGCCGTAAAGTTGAACGTATATATATTGGTCCGGCCTCTTTTGAAAAATAGACCATGTACCATTTTACTAGGCAGTTGGTAAAGGCGAGTAATTGACTATACGTGCCACTCCCGTTATGTCTACTGGATGACAGAATTCCGCAAGGTCTCGCTCAGGTATTTAGTATCACCGCCTTACCCATCCCTGCCAAAATGGCACCAATTCTTGACACTGTCATGTTCCGGTTTAGAGAGTGAGCTAGCCGGTATTTTTATTTACGTGACGTATCCATCCCGCCACACGGATAACAACGCACCATTAACCTCTTTAGTGTTTATAGGCGATCATTTCTCATATAATCAGGAGAGCCATCTGCTTTTTTGCTATCTAATGATATAAAAATATGAATTTGATTGAACCATACTGATAACAAGGATAAAAAGTAGCCAATGCATGGAGTCAACATAGTACATTATTGATAAGCCAGTAAATAAACTTAAAAATAAGGAAAAAATTGTAACGGTCACCTTTAGAAAGCATTTTACTAATCTATACGTATAATAAAATTGTAGGGAAGTCAAAACTGTACATTGAATATTTTTTTGAAAAATACTTGGGGCGTGATCTACAAACGACATTGAAGCAAAAAATATAGTTTTTAGAATTTTTGTCTGTTTGTCTGTATGTATGTCCGGGGTAAACTCAAAAAGTACTGCATGGATTTACTTCAAATTTTGCATGAATATTACTAACAGGTTGGGTCAACATGTAGGCTACATATTATCACGCTATCACCTACAGGGGATGAGTAGTGCGGAGTAAACGAAGTCCGCGCGGACGAAGTCGCAGGCAACAGCTAGTTTTTGTAATAAAATATAACTTAACTCAAATGCTACCACCGATACAAGCTCGAGGTTCAACATGCTTACCTCATCAGAACATACTAACTCACTCATAAGCGTGTGGATGGTGCAGTTTGCTTTCCAAAATCAAGCCAAACGTTTGTAGAAGTTTGGAGTTTGCGGCAAGTCGCAAGCATGTGGACGTGGCATTAGACTATTATCTATATACATTAGACATGCGAAAAATGTGTCAATGAAATGAAATGAATGAAGTACTTCTTTTCGCCCAATGAAGTACTTCATTGGTTTAGTTCAGTACTTCATTTCCTTCAGTGAATTTTATGATTAATCTAGTCCATCTAATGTATGAATGAAAGTCAGTGTAAAGTATTATGAGACATGCGCAGAATGTCTCATAATATTTAACTCCTTCACTTCGTCAATGTTAATTGACTTCACCTATTTCAGTAGTCCATTTAGTTCAGTTGATCATACCGTGGCCTTTGATTTCGTTTGGCATTTGGAACTCGTTCCCATTCAAGTACAGAATTGTTTATTCAACTATAAAATAATTACTACAGTATCTTTTGACTATACTTTTCAAAATCAATTACGTTTTTCGCCGTGTTGGTCCCGTCCTCCTTTGAAGAATAGGCCAACTGCCGTTCTGTCAGGCAGGTCGTAAAATGCGACCGATTGGCTATCGAGTCACTACCATCGTGGCTACTAGGTGGTAGAGTTCTGCATTGTCTCGCCCGGGTCTGGTACCACCCCATTGCCTATTCCTGCCGCAATAGCGTCAGTGCTTGTCGCTGTCATGCTCCGGTTTGGAGGGTAAGGTAGCCGGTAAACTTATGCATGTGGCATTAGACCTCGCCACAAGATAGCAACGCACCATTAACATCTTTGGTGTCTATAGGCGATGGTTGATTCCATCAGGAGACCCATTTGCTTGTTTGCTATCTTATGACGTTAAAAAAAATGTACAAAATAGTAGTAATGAGATTATAAATAAATATTATTGTCATTTATAAACAAATGCAGTAATGAAATTGAAATGTACTTTAACGTAATGTAATAAAGGTCATAAATAACTTTTCGCCTAAAATCCGATGACTAAGAGGTATCAGTACAAAATATAACATGTGATAGCGATGTGGATAGCAAATCGCGCGCGTGTATGTAGTTGCTCGGTTAGATTCGTTTAATACGATCAGCCATCGCCAGTGCTCGGGTAAGTCAATGTACTTCAATTCGTATTTCGTTCATTTGTCTGACGTTCGGCGTTCTACGATGCACAGATTACTTATGTATCACGATGGACTAGAACTAGATGAAGTAGTGAACTAAATGAAATTCAACTGAACTAATGAAGTAATGATGTATTTAAAATGAAGTACTTCATTTGAAGGATTCATTCGTGAACTACACACCGCTAATATACATATAATAAAATCGTAGGAAGGTCAAAACTGTACATTGAATATTATTTTAAAAGGATACTTGGGGCGTAATCTACAATCGATATCGAAGCCAAAAATATAGTTTTTAGAATTTTTGTCGGTTTGTCTGTTTGTCTGTATGTATGTCCGGGTTAAACTCAAAAAGTACTGCATGGATTTGCATGAATATTACTAACAGGTCGGGTCAACATATAGGCTACATATTATCACACTATCTCCTACAGGGGAGGAGCAGTGCGAAGTAAATGAAGTCCGCGCGGACGAAGTCGCAGGCAACAGCTAGTTACTTATAAACAACTTATTCCAAGGCCAAGTTAGAAATTGAAGGTTAGTGAGCCAAGTTCATAACTTTAAATTACTTGTAATAATTGGTTACTAACGCTACCTAAACTAGTCTAACTTAAACTAATTAACTAATTATTTTACTGAACTTGAATCAGTACAAGAGAATAATACAGTTTTATGTCGAGATATTTTATCTTACCTAGAAGTTTTACAACCATTATTGTCCTTATGTCGGGATGGCATTAAGGAGATAACTCACCTGATAGAAAGAGACAGCCATCGCCTATAGACCAAAGATGTTATGTGTGCGTTTTATCCGTATGGCAGGACAGTAATGCCATGTGCATTAGTTTACCTTCACACTTACCCTCAAAACGGAAACACGACAGTTATAAGCATTGATGCTATGTTGACAGGAATAGATGAAACTGGATATAATATGGATAAATACCTTCGAACGAAGCTCTTCTAATAATTGTGATCGAACTTCACGTACAGGTAAGTTCGTTTAATCATCAAATATCTACGTTATAAGAAAATTTTGTTTAAATGTATATTAGAATCACAAAAACAGTCGATTTTGAAATATATTGAAAATTCCTCTAATTAAAGCTTAAATTCCTCTGTAAAGCTTCATGGAATGTGATTAAAAGTACATTTCAGAACAAAATAAATGTTAGAGAAATAGAAAAAATCAAAGTAAACAATTTAAAGTACACAAATACTCAAACAATCAATCAATCAATCAATTTAATAATTCTACACTTTTTAACACAATATTTGCTAGCATATAACACTTGTACTGTTTCACAATAAGATAATTATATTTAATTTCCGACCGGTTTCGCTTACACAAGCATCCTCAGGGTATTTACAATAATTATTAAATTTAATAATTTTTTTATAAACCAAACACAATCAAGTAGTGTAAAAGTCAAACCCACAAATACTATAATACTTTACCAAATTGTAGTAAAACTATGTATTTGACACCGGTAGATGAGCATGATGTGAAAAAGATTATTTGTTCATTGAAAAATACATGTGCTACTGGCTATGATAATATTAGCACAGAATTATTGAAAAATGTTGCTAGTGTAATATCAAGACCTCGTAGCCATATAATTAATTTGTCATTTTTGGAAGGTAAATTTCCGGAACGATTAAAAAAGTGTATTGTTAGACCATTGTTTAAAAAAGGAGATATGTGCGATATGAACAATTATAGATCTATTACTTTAATTCCAAATATTTCAAAAATCTTTGAAAAAATTATGTATGAAAAGCTCCATAATTATTTACTTGATTTTGACCTACTAAAAATAATCAATATGGATTTAGGAAAGGTAGGTCTACTACATTAGCATGTTTTGATTTAGTAAATAACATAACTGAATGTCTCAATAAGAATGTATCCACTTTGTGTATTTTTGGATATGAGTAAGGCATTTGATTTTGTTTCACACAATATTTTATTATCAAAACTTGAAAAATATGGTATTAGAGGGAAGTATTTAGATTGGATAAAAAGTTATTTAGAGAATAGGAAACAATGCGTTGAAATATCTAGAATATGCGGAAACCGTATAAAAATATATACTTCAAACTACCTTGTTAACAACTGTGGAGTACCACAAGGCAATGTTTTAGGCCCCTTGTTATTTTTAATTTATATTAATGATCTTCCTGATAGTATAAAACATGATTGCTTTTTATTCGCTGATGACACTACCCTACTTATCAAATATAAAAATAAAAATGACTTGGTAAATGAAGCAACTGAAACCTTACTTCAAGTTTCAGACTGATTAGTTAATAATAAGTTAAAAGTTAATGTAACTTAAACAAAATTAGTTGAATTTCAGAACTGCCACAGTAATATTATTAAAAACACAAATATATTTTTGAATAAAATAAATATAGATGATGTAAATTGTAGATTATACAAACTTTTTAGGAATAGTTATTGACAAATATTGTAATGGGAAAGCACACATTGAATCTCTATGTAATAAGATCGATAGATTTGTCCACGTCTTGAGAAGACTAAGAGCAGTAGGAAACGTAAAAGCCTCCCTATTAGCATACCATGGATATGTCTCTTCTAATTTACAATATGGAATTCCTATTTGGGGAAATTCTGTTGAATTGGTACGAATTTTTAGAGTCCAAAAGAAATGTATTCGAGCAATATGTAATGTTAATCAGTTACATTACTGAAAACCACTTTTCAAGTATCTTAAGGTACTTCCCTTACCACGTTTGTATATTTTAGAGGTATGCGTATTTGTAAAAAACACCAAAAGTAATTTAAAACAAATGCTGAAGTCACTGGTAACTTATATTTTAGGAATAGTAAGAAATTATATGTGCCTAACCAAAAATTAAACATTTTTACAAAAAATGTGTATTGTATGTCTATTACTATATACAATCATATTCCTGATAGTCTTAAATAAATTTCGCAAAAAGTTGTAAAAGATAAAATTAAATATTAATGCATAGAAATAGATGTTTGTTGATTGCCTTAAAAAAATCAATGTAGTAAAATTTTGTAAATGGTGGAAACTTTGTAAATTACAAAAATCTTAATCACACAAAAAATGAAACTTGCAATTATAAAAATAATTTTGTAATATGAAATCATTCTTGTACATTAGTAATAAGTACATAAAATAGGGGAAAAAAGGACCAGCCCGCTGAGTTTCTTCCGCCGGATCTTCTCAGTGTGTGGCCGCGTTCCGATCCGGTAGTAATTCTAAAAAATCGATACAGTGTAAAAAAAAAAAAAAAAATAAAATAAAAAAGTAACTTAGTTAATTTTTAACAACTTGTATCGCCCATATTCTTGCAAATAAATATTTTCTTTCTTTCTTTCTTTCTTTCTTTGAAATATGTTAATTTTATATAATTTCTACAAGCAGTCTATTTTGCGGTTTTTTAGATTAATAGCAATATTTACTCATAATTTCTGGCCGTTAGGGATTCAAATATTGTATAAATATAGGACAAATTGTGCAAATAAAAAAATCATTCGATTTTTAACTTGCGAAACCTAACCCGCTTGAGGAAACTTCACCTGGTCCAGCTGCTGCTTCTACCTCTGCCGAGTCTCCGTCTTCTCTGCATCACCGTCCTGAGCCGAACCCTTCTGAGACAAATCTTACAAGGAGTCAATTGCGGGCACACGTCGTCCTGCTGCTACGATCGTCTAGTGATACCGACAACATCCGCTACATTAAACAATGTGAAACGGTAAATACTTTTTTGTGCTCGCACTTTACGTCGTCCAATAAATCCTGCTACTGCGACATATAGGTACCTATATTACTAAAAGTAGATAATGTTTACAGGTTGACAGACTAAATACCTACGTACTGAAGGAAAGTGCTTAGTACTCAATTCTGATACTGAATATGTAAAAAGTAGGTTCTTAAGTTTTGACACAATGATCCAATAAAAATGTTGTTTAGTACGGAAAGCCGCGCATAGATACCGAAGTTTAATATTACAAACTATTATATCCCCTGACTGTAGGCTAAAGGGCTTGCATCAGACCCCCGTCAACAAAACCCTCAAAAGTGCTTCATCAGCACTTTTGGCCCTTGTTCCATTCCCTAGTCCGCATCAGTTAGTCTCCGTCTAGATTCCTACCAGATCATTTGTCTTTCCAATTCATCCCCTACTATTTCTTTACTAGTTCTATTATAATTTGTGTTAGTTAATAAACTATATTATTTTGAGTGAAAGTGAATAAATGATTAAATAATTAAAAACTCTTTTTTAAAACATAAATCTCGGGGCCCAGTGTAACATTGGTGGCAGCGGTGGGATCTCGAAACAGATCCTCGGAACGTCTCTAATACAAAACTCTAAAATCGTAGTGAAAAGTGAAAATTAAAAAATGCTAAGTCCGAGACTTTCTTAAGAGAAGAAAACTTATCATACCTACTAGTTCATTTCTCTACGGCCCGGTGAAAATCATCTATATAAAAGAAAATCTACCATTTTCAAATTATCACAGAAATTCACCCATAAATCATATCCATATTCGCGTGATAACTAATTCGTCGTTGAAGTCTGCATATCAACGCTGAAGACATGCAGGTGTTTCTTATCGCGTGAGTCTGGTTCTTTGTTTACAATATCAAATATCCGTAAAGAAAAGGGTTTGATCCACACTGCACCTTGTAATAATAATTTATATAATATTATAATTCAAACTCTCATTTTAATTTAGATTTTTTTCTGTGTGTGTAATTTTTTTTTTGTGTATACTATTTTCCTTTTGTGTGTGTAAATTTTATTTTTGTGTGAGTATAAAAATGTCGGAAACTAAGACATCAAAGATGGCAAAGGAGACCCTTCAGGTTCCTCAAGACGTTTTATTACCCTCTGAATCCGAGGACGAGCGACCTCTTGATTCTCAGAGGTCAACCAGTTCTAGAAAAGAAAATGTATTTACTGCCATGCCAGAAATAGAACTTAGCATATTACTAAAGCTCATTAAAATTTACGATGGCAGCAGAGAAACGTTAAACTCTTTTATTATCAATTGTAATAACGCCTATGATATTGCCACGCCCGCACAGAAACCTATTATATTCAAATTTTTTTTATGCCAACTTCAGGGAAAAGCGGAAGTTGCTTGCTCAATCAAGGAGTTCCAAAATTGGGAAGAACTCAAAGATTTTTTAAAAACGCAATTTAGCGAAAGAAAACATCACTCCCACCTTTTAATGGAACTCCAAGATAGAAACAGCTTCCTAACGAAAACGTAAGCAAATTTTCTCTTCATATAGAAACACACCTTTCACAATTACTCACAGAAATTTCGCTCATAAATTCTAAGGCTAAGGAATTACCAGGACGCATCGCTTCTATGCAGGATTTCTCAGAGGACTCAGATTTCAAATATAGTTAGATGTAAATCTCCTAAATCCCTAAACGAAGCGATCAATTATGCCATTTTAGAAGAAAAGATACAAGAAACCCTGTAATTATCATTATCATTATGAAAAAAATCTTATTGTAACAAATGAAATGACTTCAAACACCAGTATATTAGCAATTTCTATCTGTGAGTTACAACTGGCACTTTTACGGCTCTATCTTCAGTTCTTCGACATTATATGATGTAATGGAAAGTACACATCATAAAAAAAACCATCGAGTCCGAACTTAACTATCTCATCTCTTTCTACATTTGACGCGTGAGTTTCGGTAGCATATCGTCGTCATCATATTCACTAATCAAACTTAGTACTTATAGCAACAAGACAGTCCAAACAAGATTGTCTTGTTAAAACTCTGCATCAGAGAGTTCCGGTACCTATTCAGGCTATATCATGAGCTCAGTTGGATGGTGCCACAAAATTTGCATTGTCACTGAGCTTTCACAAGTCTGCCAAGTTTTTGTACAAACGGATATCAGAAAGTCGTTAAAAAGTGGCTTGCAATATTTGGGAAATCTGTTATTGAAATGCGAAAATTGCCAGTCAAATAGACGCTGATGATCTTCGAATGAGGATCTGAAAGTATCAACCCAACGTTACTATATAAATGCAATATCAATGAAAAAAAAATACAAAATTTAGTATTGATAAAGCTTTTACAAGTTACTTAATTCCTTTCATCAATTTGAAAAATGCTGGTGATCTTGAAATGGTTGAACAGATTCTATTAAATCGTAACTAAGAACCATCTCACAAAACAGGGCTTTCAATTAAAAAAACCGCGACCAAATCGGACCATCCGCCTGGCCGCTACGTTGCCACGGACAGACAAACAGATACACAGATACACACCTGAAACTTATAACACACCTCGTTTTGCGTCGGGGGTTAAAAAACAAAGTGACACAAAATCGTAGTTATGTAGTAGTATAATAGTAGCGTAGTTAATCAATATTCTGCTTAATTATATAATATATTCTATTGGTTACCTTACATATGACCATGAACTGTTGTGTCCTTCAATGTGTATAGTCTTTTACCAGTCAACTTATACAGGTATCATGTAATTCGAGAAAGTCATCCCGCGGGCTTTGAAAGATAAGATTATTAACGTGTGATCAAAGTTTGGAGGTCTTCGGAAATATCATTCATTGCAAAGTTTAAAAATTACTGTTTGAATTACCCAGATGTAATCGCCTGGAGACACCAAAGACTAAGTAAATTGAAGTAATGTGTGTGGTCAGAAGCACAAAGTTACGAGGTACAGGTAGTTCAGTTTAACTGTTTATTTAAAGAATGTACTTTATCAAGGCTTTGTATAATATCATCTGATTTACTCCATATTTATTTTGTAAAAAGTCTATTTTTAGAACACGTAGTCGGAAATGTGTTAATAAGTTTGTTAAACAATATATTAGAAGTAAGTGCGATTGTTTGTTGAAACACTGTGAGAGTCTTAATTTAAATTCATTCGATTTATTACATTTTAATTGTATTTCAAAACCTTACTAATTAATTTAAAGTAGTTGTATTATGTAACGTCCAATCAGAGCATAAGATAGCCTCGAGTGGGGTCGAGGCGCCATCTTGTTGTTCACTACATGAAAAAAACTTATCCTATAAGTGAGGCATATTTAATTACAATGCAAAAGATATAAGACGACTATAAAATGACTTAGATATATAACTATGAAAAAGAAGACTGAGTTGGACTACCAAAGTAGAATATCGATATTGAAATTATCGATATGACCTGTTGATATCACTAGTGAAATTCTAAGCAAAACAAAATTAAATAAATATTATCAATTCTGCCGAAAATCAATATCTCTGTTGCTAACAAAATATTGTATTAAAAGAATCCGATAAAAATTAGATGCTTTAAATATAATGTTGGTTAATTTTGATTTAAAACAGTGACATGCATGTACCTGTGAAACGAAGTTTTACTCCCCTTTAGGTAGGGAAGTTTGCAATATATATATATATATATATATATATATATATATATATATATATATATATATATATATATATATATTTTTTTTTTTTCTAATGTCTTAAAACTTTAAGAGTACACAATGTATAAACTTAGAAATTCACTAAAATATTAATAAATTAAATAAAATGCGTACCTGCTTCATAATATTCGGACTACCACGGCAACCATATACAGCATACGTCAACATTATTTCCCGAGATACTCGTAGGTAGCATTTCAAATGGCCACAAAAAAATATCTGTCATTTGTATGGGATAACCTGTCCAGTGGTAATGTTATATACGTCATTGGGTACTATTAGATGTCAACGTCATGCAGGCAACTGTCACCTGCACCATGCTACAGCGCAAATAGTGTATGTTGTACGAAGTGTTATCGAAATGATTAAATTAATTTAATGAAAAAAAAACCCATATTAGAGTTCAACAGACACTTTTTAATAGCAAATACATTTTTTATAGGAAAATATTACGAAAGTCATAAATTCAAATTTCTATGCTTTTAAAACAAGCATAAAACTTTTAAAAAATACTATTTTTTTTATAATGAAGCTTCTTTAACGCGGTTAAGATTTAAATATTATACAAAAAAGATATTTGAATATAAGAAAAACTATAAAACATGACAGTATTATAAGTTGCATGCACTTCATGCCTCTGTGGTTTAGTGGTCCAGCGTTGGCGTTGACCACATGAGGTCCCGGGTTCGATTCCCGGAACGGGTACTTAAAAAAATGTGTTTTTTCAGTTTTCTGATAAACACAAAGTTGCCCGGGATTGGAAAGTGTCCGGTTGGCGATAGGCTTGCCACCTATCACATTTGTGGGACCAAGTATCTTTAGCTAATCGTGGGTGCACTTGTTGTACCTCTGCCTACCCCTTCGGGGATACGGGCGTCAAAAAACTTTAAGAAACTTATAATACTGTTATGTTCAGTTCAACTTTCTTCACTTCAACATCTTCAGTTCACTTCAACATCGTATAAGAGTACAGAAAAATTAAAAAATTAAAAATATTAAATGCCAAAAACACAATTTGGAGAGAGTTTAAAAAGTTTTTATGTAAACTAAGAAAAAAACGAAACTAACAGAAATAATAACTATTTTAATTGTAATTTAGTTTCTAAACAAAGTCAAAGTTTACTTTTAACGCCATATAGGGATATAGACAGTGATATACAAAATACCCTGTAAAAGTATTTGGAATACAAAATACAAAATACTTTTAAATTAAGTATTTCAGATACTAAATACAAAATACTTTCGAGAAAGATATTTGAAATACTAGATACAAAATATGTATTTTATAAATACTTTTGTAAGAAAACAACATTTGAATTTAAGGTTTTTTATTATAGCTCTCATTACACATAGATCAGCAAACCAATTATTGTAATTTTAAGTTAGACTTAAGTAAAACTAGCTCTTCGAACATCTTATGCGTCATTTTCCTTCGATGTGGCCTCATAATCATAACCCCAAAAGAAAAGAGTCGCTCCACAGTAGGTAGGTAGTACCTAGTAGGTATTCACTATGGTAGTGACATATTTTTCGCATAGTCTATTCTTCAAAGGGGCCCGGGCCAACACGGGGTATTTTGACTTAACAATTATTTACACATATTTTGAAAAATATATTTAAATACTTATTTTGTTAAAAGATGTATTATATTTTTTATGGAATTTAATTTGCTGACATGGGACAACAAGATACATGGGTATCTGACCTATTTTTTTCTTATTTTCTGATTCAATATGACGAGTGGTGTAATTTTTCGCTTATCGACATATTTTGCTTGGTCATTCTTTCTAATTTACTCCTCAAAAGAGATTGATGAAGTTGGCATAAATTCCATGAAAAATATATCTTGAATCGAAATGATTAAATTATTTTAATGTAAAATAAACCCATATTAGAGTTCAACAGACACGTTTTAATAGTAAATACATTTTACATAGGAAAATACTACGAAAGTCATTCAAATTTGTATGCTTTAAAAACAAGCATAGAATTTTAAAAAGAACGTTATTTTATTTATAACTAGCTGTTGCCCGCGACTTCGTTTGCGTGAATTTCGTTTACTTACCTATTTCATGTATCTTTACGCCCGTATCCCCGAAGCGGTAGGCAGAGGTACCGTATACTACAGGTAGTAAGCTCTTTTCTTGAAGGCCCCTAAGTCGTATCCGTTTGGAAACACCCCTGCCGGTAATTAGTTCTACAACAAAGTAGTGCGAGGCAAAAAGTGTCGAAGAAACGCACTGCTGTGGATTTCCAGACATCGAGATGGTGAGGATAGAATTTCAAATTTTGACGCGATGTCCGATGATGGAATTCGGCGGCAGGAATTAATCCAAATAACTCGTCGGAACACTCCCCATGAAAGATACGATAGAAGACACAGAGTGAACCAACATCTCTGCGCAATGCCAAAGAGTCGAGCCGTTTCGAAATAGCCAGGTCGTCAACGATTCGAACCGCTCTACGCTGAATGCGATCAAGAGGAAGGAGCTGCTACTGAGGAGCTCCGGCCCAGAGATGAGAACAGTACTCCATGTGGGGCCGAATTTGAGCCTTATAAAGCTGAAGGCGATGGACCGGCAAGAAGTACCGTCTTGCTCTGCTGAGCACACCGAGCTTTTTGGAGGCTAGTTAAGCCTTACCTTCCAAATGACCGCGAAACTGAACGTAATTCGATATGTTGACTCCCAGAATCCCGATACTAGCTGAGGCTGTCAGGAGAGTATCCCCAAATCGAGGTGACACGACAAAGAGTGTCTTTTTAGCGGAAAACACGCAAAGCTGTGTCTTCTTAGGGTTAAAAGTGACCAGGTTTTGACGACCCCATTCCGAGACATCGGTTAGTTGATTCTCAACTTCGGACACAAACTTGTTTCGGCTCTCTTCGACGTGTTCCCGAGAAACACCGCTTCGGCCGGAGTATGTAGCATCACCAGTACTGTCATCTGCATAGCAATGTATGTTGCGAATTCGCATCATGTCATTGATATACAGAAGGAACAGTGTCTGTGATAGCACGCAGCCTTGGGGAACACCAGCATTGATAGATTTAAGGTCAGAGCACGCACCGTCAACTACGACCTTGATGCTCCGATCAGCCAAAAAACTGGTGATCCACTTGCATAATTTCTCGGGAAGCCCATAGGAAGGCAGCTTCGCCAGAAGCGCTTTGTGCCATACCCTATCAAAGGCCTTCGCTATGTCTAAACTAACTGCCAATGCCTCCCCCTTAGATCAACTGCTTCCGCCCACCGATGTGTTAAGTATACTAGAAGATCACCAGCTGAGCGGCCGCGACGGAAACCGTACTGGCGGTCGCTAATCAGCTGGTGCTCTTCTAAATACTTGAGGAGCTGCGAGTTGATGATTGTCTCCATAATTTTGGAGAACAAGGAGGTTATGGCTATCGGCCGATAGTTAGACGAATTAGAGCGATCTCCTTTTTTAGGGATGGGATGCACTAAAGCTGTCTTCCATGAAATCGGTACTACGCCGAGTGAGTAGGAGAGCCGGAATAGGCAGGCAGACACACAGACAGACAGACAGACGGACGGACGGACGGACGGACGGACTGACGGACGGACGGACAGACAGACAGACAGACAGACAGACAGACAGACAGACAGACAAAAATTCTAAAAACTATATTTTTGGCTTCGATATCGATTGTAGATCACGCCTCAAGTATTCTTTAAAAAAAATATTCAATGTAAAGTTTTGACTTTCCTACGATTTAATGATATGTATAGATATAGTCGCCTAATAATAGAGAAGAAGCTTAATCTTCTTATACGCGGTTAAGCTAACCGAGACTGATTCTTTGATTGCTCTCTCACTTGATCAATTATACAGAATGATTAGAGGTTTCAACAACTTCAAAGGATGTACATTATTTAATAAAGCATGTTTCAGGCTGATATCGATGCCGCGGTGATGGCAGCAAAGGCAGCCTTTCATCGTGGTATTTAAGCAATGGCGGCTACCGAAACCTAGCGAGCGGAGAGTTCTACATAATAAGTTTGCAGACTAATTTTACGAGACGCAGAACATTTACCCTAGTTGGAGATATTAGATAACGGGATGATCTATATCGGGAAATACGGTGGAAGGTGGCTACCCACCTTATTAGTAACATCATAAGTTGTTGTGTACCTGTGTACCTTTGTATACCTGTGTTGTGTGTACAGTTATTCTAAAAGTCTTTGTTTAAAAAGCTATATATATATATATATATATATATATATATATATATATATATATATATATATATATATATATATATATATATATATATATATATATATATATATATATATATATATATATATATATATATATATATATATATATATATATATATATAGGTATTAGAACTCCTACTAAGCTAAGAAAATCAAATAATCGGGATAATAGTAATAGCAGCTTTGAACTGCAAAGAGAAGACAGAAGAAAAATGTCGGATGAAAAAGAACAGCCTAAACGCTCTCGGAGCCCAAGTGTGAGAAAGTATTATGGCCATGGAAAAGAAAGGATCTATATACCATCAGAAGAAGAATTAGAAGAAATGGATTTCGATAATGAAGAAACGAAAGAGGCATTTATGGAACTGGGGATTCTTAAGCAGATAAAGTATTCCCGAAATTTGAAAAGGGAAATTTGTGAAGAGATAAGTTCCAGAACTAGTAGTCTGTATAAAATGACAGCCAAAGCAATAAAATAATTAAAAGCCAAAGAAAAACAAATTGAATAAATGAGTTTGAAGTTGAACGAAAAACACATAGTTATAATAGAGAGGAAGAGGAAGAAGAAACAGAGAAAATACTGAAAGAAAACATACGTTATAATGATTTACTTAAAGACAAAACAGAAGAACTATTTTATAACTGGATGGATATGCAAGGTAACCAAACTATCTTATATAAAGACATATTAGCTGTCATTGTAAAAAATAATAATATCCTAGAACATGTAGCAAATAAACAGGAGGAACAGGAAGGAAAGTTCTTGGGAAAAATAGAGAAAAATAGAAAGAAAATAGAATATCTAAAAAGAATTACCCAGGAGAGACAATAAAAACAACAAGAAGAACTAAGCACTATACTTGATAAAAATTATAAACTAATAGAAAGACTAGAAAAGAAAATCCAATTGAGCGAGATAAAACAAAGCAAGGAAAATACGAAAATGACACAGAAAAATAATAAAGAAATAGAAGATATTAAAATAATTATACGAGAGAGTCAACAAAAGCAAAATGAAGAAACCAATAAAATAGTTGAGAAGAATAATAAACTAATGGAAAATTTGGATTAGATAATGAAGTCGAACCAGGGTAAACAAAACGAGGAAAGTATAAAAATTATAGAGGAAAACGGCAAAGACATAGAAAATTTGAAAATAATAATACAAGAAAACCAACAAAAACAAAAGATAGAAACAAATAAAATAATTGAACAAAATAATCAAGTATTAGAAAAAATAGAGAAGAAAATAGAACAAAGTCAAGGAAAACAAAATGAAAATACTAAAAAATATTACAGAAAACAATTGGAAATTAAAAGAATTTAATTTTTTTTTTATAGAAAATGCTGAAATACAGAAAGACAAATCGTACGCGAGTGTAGTAGCGTTGCGCAATGGTAGGAAAATCTCAGAGCGAGCTGTTCTACACTCTGTAGTTATAACTTCAAAGGGCAAGGCAGGGCAAGACATATTGGATATGGTGAGGAAAACAATATGAGCAAAGGAAAAGGGGGTCAAAGTAGAGAGCGTGCGAAAAGCTAAAGACAGAAACATTATAATAGGCTGTAAAACGGAAGAAGAAAGTAAAGATATAAAAGAAAGGTTAATGAAGGCAGAAGATAGACACCACGTGGAAGATGCAGTGAACAAGTGCCCACTTGTAGTCCTCAAAAATGTGCTCGAAAGCAACACAGACTCTGATATAACGGCAGCTCTGCAGAAGCAAAATAGGCACATTTTTGAGGGCCTGAGTGAGGAAGATTGTTCACTGAAAATTATTTTCAGAAAAAAGACCAGGAACCCCCAAGTGGGCCACATAGTGGCCAGAGTCGCTTCAACGCTATGGCGGCGTATGACTGAATCTGGCCACTTACACATAGACCTGCAAAGAGTAAGAGTGGAAGACCAATCTCCACTCATACAGTGTTCTATGTGCCTCGGCTAAGGACATAGCAAAAAATTATGCAAAGAAACCGTAACGAGGTATAGCCACTGTGGGGGTCCCTACGTGAGGGCTAAATGTGGAGAGTGGTTGTCGAGCGCGCCACCCAAGTGCACCAACTGCTTCCAAGCAAAACTTGAGAAAATAGACCACAACGCCTTCAGTGAACATTGCCCGATCAGAAGCAAGTGGGAATCGTTAGCCAGAGCCACAATCGCCTATGGCTAACGTTGTCCCTTTTTCATTAATAATGGTTAATTAAAAATAAATAGATAACAAATAATAATGTACATAAACGGAAAGCAGACCAACTATGTTGGAATTTATATTTAAGTATATAAATTTCAGCATAGGATGTTTGAATACTGTCACAACACAAACAAAATAAAACAATAGTTACAGATTAAACAAAGATAGAATGTACATATATATGTGTATATAAAAAGTATGTATATTAGATATAAATATATATACGGATATACAACATTATGTATAGAAACGTACATATACAAGTACAAAATTAAAAAAAAACAGTTAGATAATATAATATTGTTATAAAAAGTAGAATAAAAATAATATATGTAATTACATAATGTGTGTAATTGGTTTGAATTTGACCACCCCGTTGGTCGAATGTTTACCGACCCTGACTACGCAATCGACGGGGCTCAGGTTCGATCCCCGACGGGGACAAGCATTTGTGTGATGAGCATAAATGTTTGTATTTCCGGGTTTGGATGTTTATTATATATATTCTGGTATTTATATATGTATTTCTATGTATTAGTATCGTTGACCCATAAAACAAGCAAATATTTGCTTACTTTTGGGGTTAGATCAGTAAGTGTAATTTGTCTCGTGAATATTTATTTACTTATTTATTTATTTATATAAATCTTCCCACTATTAAAATATTTATAGAAATAATTAAATGTTGAACATTAATGATAACAATGGTATTGAATTGGAAAGATAGACAATGTAAATATAAAAGAATGAAGATTAGAACAAATAAGATAATAAATTTAAATGTAGCATTTTTTATCTCCTTGCATTTTATTTGAGAAAAGCACTAATGGCAGTTGCGTGTCTCAAACGCGTGACAAACTTATTCTCGACCTGCAATTTCCTATTCACGGCCTTTGCAATAATGTTTTATTAATATTGCGCTGCTGTTAGTGAGTGTTTAATGCCAGATGCGTAAGTTTACAAGCTTAGATTTTTGAAAACTTGATTCGATTTTGATTTTTTGAAACGATTTTTATGACGCAGTTTTTTAAGTACTAAAATATTGTAGAAAGTCAAAAATTAATCGATTGAAGAAACTAGAAGTTATATCAATAAACACTTTTTCAAAAGTTTTCATCAACGGTACTTCCCGTAGGTATAGATAAATATATGCCAATTGCGGTTTAGGATGACCCTCTTACGAAAAAGAAATGATAAAATGTAATGAATCGGGATATTAATCTGTGAGTTTTTTATTTAAAAAAGAACATAGTTTTGCCAAAAATTTTTTGAGATGTTTCATAATTTTTCTAAATCTCCTGAGCCGAATCGGTTTAGATTTTCAAAAACATATACATAGTTTGGCAGAACCCTATCAATCACGTTTCGATAGATCAAGCTTACGAGATGTTTAGATGGATTTATCTACATACAGACATACCTAGTTAGTTAATGTAAAGGTTAACATTGTTTTTAATAATTTTACTCTTTATTTATTCATTCTAAGTACCAATTCTGTTAGTCCCATAAAATAGTTTTTTTCTGTGGGAATAATTAAGGCCAGGTTCGGTACAAATGATCTAGGCCCGCGTTTCCCATTTGCCAGGTCGCGACCCGGAACCGACTACCGAGACATCGAAATAAAATATCGGGTCGCAATATTCCTGCCTTGTTTTAAAAATATTAACTGCTATCGATCGACGCATCGTAAATAATTAAACTGTAGTGCCTTCTAATAAAACTTTTCTACTATTAACAAATATGTATTACTTTACCTAATGGAACCAATTTGGGTTGGTAGTATTAAGTGTGTCACTAAAGGGCAGTGTGAAAATTACCGGGCCATAGCAGAACAATGTTTGGGAAACACTGATCTAGATATTTCTACTCTGTTTTTTCTATTTATATCATTCTTTACAGGCAGGCAGATTTCAGTGTTCAGTGTACTGTCGCGGAAAAATCTTCCCATTTAATTATATTAGATCAGCCGTAATCTCTAAAAATACCCGACGCCTGTTTTATTATGAGAATTCAGACTAGTTGAGGTAATTCTGTACGACATTAAATATTCAAGCTTGTTTGAAAAGGAGATTTTAAATCCTCACCACTCTGGGAGCACCTGTGGAGACCCCATAGGCGATGAAAGTAGCTTTCCACCAGGAGAGACATGTGCTTGATTGCTATCTTATGATATATAAAAAAATCTACATTTTAAATTAATGTTTTAATAATATGGTAGATACGAATAGTCGTATTTATTATATTATTAAAACAGCTATAGAGCTGTAATTTTAAAATATGTAATTTGAAAAAAAATATCGCATAAATATAATTGGTATTTCAAGACGTTACAGTAAATAAAACAATTTTTTGCCTACCTCTACCTCCTTTATAAGGCGAAATCTTTATCATAAAAGTATGGTATTTACAAAAATAAATAGTTTTTTGGGTAGTATAGGTACGTAATAAAGTCCTAATGTATTAAATAGTTTTTCATATTGAGCTAACTAGCCTATTTCTTTTGTTTTTCCACACCTGACTGTGGGAATTTAAAATCGAACACACACACACACATATTTATTTCACTAATCATATGTATCACCGATACGCCAACACAAATATCTAACACTTATTTACTCATTGCGTACCTATATGCGCCTGCAACATAAGTAAGCATTCATTGAACACTAAATATCAATTTTAATAAACAGTATCGAAATTGTCAATTTTAATGGGTTGTTGCCCTGATTATGCGTTTAAACGCGAAACCGGTTGGTGTGAAATAATAAAACCTAAGTAAAACAGTACAAGTGTTTGTAACATAGGTACTATTAATACAAACGCAATGTATAATTTCATGTGAATGTAGTGATGGAGTCATAGTAAACATGTTACAGGTACGTGTAGTAATAGACTGTATTATTCACAATTGTTGGATAATGTACCTATGACCCTTATTAAACTGCGTATATATTTTTGAACTAACTGTTGATCGCGACTTCGTCCGCGAGGACTTCGTTTACTCCGCACAGCTCCTCCCCCGTAGGTGATAGAGTGATAATATGTAGCCTATATGTTGACCCGACCTGTTAGTAATATTTATGCAAAATTTGAAGTGAATCCATGCAGTAATTTTTGAGTTTACCCCTGACATACATACAGACAAACAGATAAAAATTCTAAAAAACTATATTTTTGGCTTCGATATCGATTGTAGATCACGCCCCAAGTATTCTTTTAAATAATATTCAATGTACAGTTTTGGCTTTCCTACGATTTTATTATATGTATAACAGGGCCACGGAACATAGCTCAAATCATTGATATAAAAAACCCTAGATGCACAGTCTCGAACAAAACTGACACTCAAAAGTGTCCCTAATTTCTTTTAAGTAGTTATAGATATGGCAAAAACATATGTCTTTGCATATCCAACCTTAAGTGCAAGACATAGGTGTTTTTTTTCAAACCAATGTTCGAAAATAAATAAAATTGAGTGACGCTACCGACGCGATTCTATTTGAAATGAGTGCACAATTTAAAATTGTGCACTCATTTTTGGAGGACGTTTTTGACACACTGATTGTGTATCTTGGGTTTTTTATATCAATGGCTCAAATGTAGATTTAGTTCGATTTAAGTGTATCCCTTGTTATTAAGCTATTGCATAGCTTCTATCGCGGGCCTTGAGCGTGGAGACCGAATCCAGAAATTCCGTAACGAAAAAACCTAACACCCCCCACTCCGACCGACATCCATTCCATCTATCGATAAATACCAGAACTTTTAATGACTTTTTGAAATATCACGCTTGTCTCTTTAGTTCAGCAACCCGCCTTTAGGTGGCATTGGTTGTATTGGAAAACTACCGTAATCATATATATAATTGTAATTGCATAAGTTGATAAAAAGTGCTATGCAATAGCTTTACCGCGGCAGCCTCCGAGTGCCACACGTCTTTTTTAATTTTCTTTGTCTTATTACAGAATTAATCGAGTTGGCGCCTTTTTAAAACCTTAAAACATACATTTTTATCTTGGATTTATATTGTTCATCAGTCTTCTTCAGTGTTCAGAGTTACTTTTTTATAGCAAGAACAAATATTTTTTGTGATGAGAATCACAAAAATGAGTTAAATCTGTGACGCATATATATTACGGAAGGGATTATGAGAAGGAGCGTCTTTTAATGTTAGTGATTTTCATTTTTAAAAGTTGAAATAACCTCATAATATATTACCGAAAGTTTTCTCTAGCACGGGTTCAGTGTTAAAACACGTACCTACGAGTATATTGTCTACCCGTATGTCTGTCCTATATGTAGGTATATGAATACAAAGCTATAACTTAGTACGCTATGTAGTCTAAAATAATTGAGAGATTTTAAAAATTGAGATGACTTATAAAGGCCGTTTTTTATATAAATTTAGTTGTTTAATGCCATTTGCAAAAGTTTTTCGGCTACCTTACGCTCCAAACCTGAACACGACAGTAACAAGCACTGACGCTGTTGCGGCAATAGTAGTTAAGGCGATGGTACCAGACCCGGGCGAGATAGTGCAGAACTCTACCACGTAGTAGCCACGGTGGTAATGACTCGCATAGCCAATCTTTCGCTCTTTACGAATTGCCTGGCAGAATGGTCTATTTTATGTGGTTCTATTCAAAGGAGCCGGAGACGTTTCGTAATAAATATTCGTTTTATAATACACCGACATAAATTTTACCATTTTGAAAAGTTTCGTCTGTTTGTACCACAATAATTCATCTTTTGACTGTTTTCGTTGTAAATTGATATTACATAGAGAAATCATGAAAATGCGCAAATGATAAGGCATACATTTATTTTACAAGCCCGATAATGTGCTTTCTGTTCATATTGTACTTATACTGTTCGTAAAAACTAGCCAAGTCAAATTTTGTGCTAGATATATAGGCTGTTTTTAGCCGTAGGATCTATTGAAGGAGTGCACTTAGTATTAGATTCTGAGCCAAAATATCTATACAATATATGACCTTAGTTTTTGTCCTAACTCTAATCTAAATCCCATAAAATACTGAAATCATATTTGTATAGAAACACACGTACGCACGCCATGGGTCAAGGAAATATGCTTCGTTTGCGCAAATTACAGCCCAGCGTGCCTTTAAATGTCAGCTCACTGGCCATATAGCCTACAGATTAATGGTGTGACTGATATATTAGTATTCGCTAAGATATTAGTAATATTGAAAGGATTCGTGGATTAGTAATCCGGCGAACTGTAATATGCTAATATTTCATATTCGCCTAATATCTGTAACGGGTATCCAAAATGAATCGGATAATATCATTCGATCTTCGGAATAGTTCGGATTCACTAGATCGGCGCCCGTTCGGATTCGTCAAAATATTAAAATATTTTCACGATACGCCGCGTCGTACGTACGAATGAGACAGACGTATTTCCTGCAGTATGCTGTTGTTTTAAGGTCCAAATTACAGTGAAATATTAGTTAATACTGATATATTAGTTAAGATATTTTCCTGCCGTATTAGTATAAGATCTTATTACTGTTGCTTTAAGGTCCAAATTACAGTGAAATATTAGTTATTTTCCTGCCGTATCAGTATCAGATCTTATTACTGTTACTTTAAGGTCCAAATTACAGTGAAATATTAGTTAATACTGACATATTAGTTAAGACATTATAATATTTGAAAGTGAATATATTAGTATCACCTAATCTTGAGAAATATCGGTATAAACCCATCTCTACTACAGATGGCTAATGTTTGTTTTTCCGTATTGAATGTGTTCTGGCAACTAGCTGAAGTAAGACGAAGCGGGGTTTCAACGCCGTGATTGGCTAACTCAAGGCCACAGTGAAAGATAGTGATGTACAAGTACAGAGCATTTGATTGGTCGACACTGATTACTCAATTAATACTCATTGGCGCGTGGACATTTACACCGGAACCAGATGTGTTGATAGAAGCCATTTGCCTGTTATTAGGTGCCTGTTATGGGATGTGTGGTTGATGTACCAGCCCATCGAGACCTCCGGATGTGTTTCCGTTAAATACACCACCACCTCACGTATTTTTGTGCTAGTGTTTGACTAATAATAAAAATGTTTTCTTATCAGTATTCAATGAAGAATATTGGGATATGGTACATGCCTATGCACTACGTAATGATTATGTTACCCAAATTGACAAATACACAAGGATAATTAAACAATTGAAATTATTATAAAGTGTTGTTAATTAATCAAATCCGATCATTGTGAAAGGGATAATTCTATTTTATATAATTTTATATATATAATTCTATTATCAGAAATACTAAGGTAATATTAGCTGTGTCTTACAATAATTTTATTCATGTCTATTATTTAATTCCTAGGTATTTTTGTTTGTTCTTTCAAATATAACTATACCAGGAACAAAGTATAAAGGGAAAATAAATCAAAATTCACCCGAGTTTACAAAAGGGAGGTAGATTACATTTACAATATCTACCTACTTACTACTGATATTATTATGATGATTCGTGAATCGCGAGTCATGGCGACTTGCACGTGAGGGTAACCATGCTTCACGAGATTTCTTTACCATATTTCAATTACTGTTTTCTTGGTTATTTAACATTTTTTAAATTCCTATAACTAACATATTAAGAGTTTTTTTTACAAAACTTGGCACCCAAATAGATCTCAATTCTTTTGTCTGCAAAGTCGACAGCGAGGCATACTCTTATATTGAAATTGGCTTTCATTTCACATTTGACTTTTGATGGGATATCATTATCATTACTTTTTGCTCTAAAATCACTCTTTATTCTAAATTTACGCTGTATTGGGTTTTTGTAATTTTTCAATATTTTTGATATTTTTTAAATATTAAATAACCCATTTCTTAATTGTAATGTTTCTTACATATTTTCTGTTTATTTTTAATTTGGACAAGTCATGGCGATATAATGTGTGTAGGCGGTTGTATTATTTTAAAAAATATTCTTGTGCCTTTATTTGCCTTGGATATAGATTGATAAGTTGTACTCTAAGGTTTTAACTCGTGAGCGCTACGTAAACCTACTCTTTTCTAAATATTGAGGAGTTTATGTGGAGATGATTGCTGTAAAGATTAAGGCCTTGTAATTTTTTGTACAATAATTATAGCATATGCTAAGGAATATAGGGAATTATTACCCGTTATTACTTAGATAATTTTTATAATCTAAAACTCGGTTATGACACGTTCAAGTTTGTAAATTAAATTATGATTAAATTTGATATTAACCGTGTCTACATCGTTATTGTTTCTGTCTATGTCCTAATATACTGTCTCTATTTTTCCTATTTTCTATTGGAAAAATAGAGACAGTATATTAGGACTAATACACTGTCTCTATTTTCCCAATAGATTAGTATATCAAATTCTTACTGATATCTATGTTTCCTCGCAACACTACACAATACATGTAAAACTTTTTATTATTTTGTAAGCCAGGGACTAATGATAATCTCCCGCTTTCTTTTTCAGTACTTTTCTTGCTTGTATTTTATAAATACCGCGGACAGTATGTTTAATCAATTTCCTTAAATAAATTATAAATTTAAAAATTTAATCTTCTGTCTAACAGACACGCTTTCACGGCTAAGTCACTGAACTAATATTGATGAAATTTGGCAAGGAGATTAGAGTAAAACATAAGCCACTTTTATAAAATTAAAGATCAGAGTAATACATATACCAATTTTTATAAAATTAACCTTTAAGGGCATCAAAGATTTTATGAACTATTTTATATAGATCAAAGCTGCGTGTATCATGTCACTCAATATTTTATATTTATTTATTAATCCATTATGTCAGCTGTAACTCAGATGTGTTACATAAAGCAAAATTATAAGGCTACTACGGCAACTTTTTTACCCGACTACGCAAACGGAAGTAATTTTTTTGTATCACGCGAACGAAGTCGCGGGCAACAGCTACTTATCAAGAATTTAGACTTTTTAGATTTTTTCTTTGTATATTCATGAAAGTCTAACTTGGTGCCAAATATTGAGTTTCTAGGTCATCTAGAAGTGGGTTAAGTTCTTGATCTATAGATAGATGAGTGAGTCAGTCACAAAAATGGCGGTTTTTAGTTCTTAATAACTTAATAACTGCTTGTGCTACATTTACAAAACTTTTGATTCTAGGTGAACTAAGATGTCTTAATAAATGTGCCAAATTTCATGTATCAATAACATGAACAAAACTGACAGTCAAAAGTGTCCCTAATTTCTTTTAAGTAGTTATAGATATGGCAAAAACATATGTCTTTGCATATCCAACCTTAAGTGCAAGACTTATAGTTGTTTTTACAAAGCAATGTACGAAAATAAATAAGATTGACATTGACGCGGCCGACGCGATTCTATTTGAAATGAGTGCACAATTTAAAATTGTGCACTCATTTTTTTTGACGTTTTTGACACACTGATTGTGTATCTTGGGTTTTTTATATTTTTGAGGACGTTTTTGACACACTGATTGTGTATCTTGGGTTTTTTATATCAATGTATGAATAGGATAAATAGTTTTTGAATTGTGAAGGGGAAGGGGGAAAGTAGCTCAAGATGGTTCGTGTAATAATTACACACCGGCACCGAACACACAAACCATAGACCCCTAATAACAGGCGAATGGCTTCTGTCAACACATCTGACTTATAGTTCCGATGTAAATGTCCATCCACCAATACCCAATCAGTGTCGACCAATCAGAGTGCTAAGTGTGAGTTTTTCTTTTCGCATTCGATCGTGAGCGTGTTTGGAGTTTATTAGGAATTTGTATGTGATTTGTACAGCGCCACTTAGTGGTAAACGTGAAAAACCAGTTTACCACTAGGTGGCGCTGCACAAATCACATACAATTCCTAGTAAACTCGAAACGAGCTCATGATCGAATGCGAAAAGAAAAACTCACACTTAGCACTCTGATCCTCTGTACATCACTATCTTTCACTGTGGCCTTGAGTAAGCCAATCACGATGTTGCAGCTCAGCTCAGCTAGTTGCCAGAATGCATTCAATACGGAAAATCGAACATTAGGCGTCTATGGGCTGTGTGGTCGATGCACACCGGAGTGCGTTGCCAGTTCTTTCTTCGAATTGACTGGACACGCGCACGCGGGTCTTGATACAAATTATCACGTTATTTGTCTGCTATGGATTCCTAAACCACTCGACCGATTTCAATGAAATTTTGTAGATAGGTAACTACTGTTTGGTCCAACTTAAGAAATAGAATAGTTATAATCTCAATTAATACCTCCCTCTCAAGTGCCTCACAAAAATATTCAATACAAGTAATTTTGTATGGCAAAACATCGTTTGCCGAGTCACCTAGTCTAGTAAATAATCTAATCTATTTTTATTACAATTAAATTAGTAGATTTCAATTAGACTTTTTTATGTGTGTAATATAATATAAGAGTTGTAGTCGATGATGTAGGACTGTAACAAGTAGATGAGTTTGTATATCTTAGATGTGCTTTTAGCAGAGATGGAAGGTACATCGCTGATGTTGAAAGAAGAGTGTGTGCGGAAAAAAGAGTGAATGGAGTGTTAGGGAGATTATTTAAAAGCACAGTTTTCAGTAAAGTTGTCTGTCTTGCCCTGCATAATTATGTGCTTATCCCAACGCCCATGTTTTCCCGTGTTGGTCTCGGGCTCCTTTGAAGAGTAGGCCAACTGCCGTTCTGCCAGGCAGGTCGTAAAAGTAAACTGATTGGGTATACGAGTCACTGCCATTCTGGCTACTAGATCGTAGAGTTCTGCATTTTCTCGCTCAGCTCAGTTCAGGTCTGGTACCACCGCCTTGCCTATTCCTGCTGCAATAGCGTCAGTACTTGTAACTTTCATGTTCCGATTTGGAGAGTAAGGTAGCCGGTAAACTTATGCATGTGGCATTAGACCTCGCCACAAAATAGCAACGCACCATCTTTAACATTTTTATAGTGTCTATAGGCAACGGTTGACTCTTTTCATCACGAGACCCATCTGCTTGTTTGCTGTCTTATGATATAAAATAAATATGTATTAAACGCCAATGTATGGAAGTGAAAATTAGGTATGTCAGAAAGGACATTCAAGTACAATCAACGAGATGAGATCGCTACGAAAAATATGTCGTGTAGCACTCGTGGACCGGGAGGCCTTAATCAGATTAATCGAGTACTGCCCGGCGTACCGGCGTGTGTGTATGAAGAGGGTGTTGAATGTGAAGGAAGCGAGATACGCCTGCAAGGATCGTGATGTATGGCACTCGGTTCTCTCTGCCTACCGCGTAAATGGTTTGGCGTAAAGTTATGTATGTGATAAAATAGCACAATTTGGCATATTTCTATATTTTTACGATATAGTAAATCTACAAGCGTTTGACATTTACATACAGTTGCTCATATGAGCGGATCAGCATTTTGCGCCCAACACCGTGTCTATTAGTATTTGTGTGGTCTGTGACGCAGACTATAGACAGGATTGTCAGTACATACATTTGTACTAAGTAATTACACAATGGCTTCATATAAAAAAGTACGTGTAACTTCATTCTTAACCAATCCGTAGTCAAAATCGAAACGTCAATTTAGGTACGTTCCTTTGACACATTCTAATTCCAATTGTATGTCGGTTACAAAACGAAATAACTTGTTAACGTGAGTGTGCACATTTAATTTGTGTTGTGGCTTATTTGCCTCGTTCTCTGTAATATTCACGTCGAGTTAACCACCATCCTTCTAAAAGTTATCTAGACTATTTTGCTTGTTTCTGTTGAGTTAATAATGTATTGATAAGTTTCAACTCTCTAGTTTCGGCGTTTAGACCGTATAATTTATTGTTACATGAACTTGAGAATGAGGATGAGAAATATCTACGACATAAGATTGTCGTTTTATGTTATAAGCAAAATTATAGTAAAAATAAGAATAGCTCAAGTGAGTTTTGTGAAAATGTGCATATTTGATTATTATATGGCGTTTTTTTAAAGAAAAATATCGACACGCTGGATTTAAACCTGTGACTGTCTCCCTAAAGCCGGGACGCTCTACCACTGAGCTAGTGTCGACAGGTTCGACGTGGCAAAATTCTTCTTTGCTATGCGATCGATTAAGCATATTGTACTGATCGCTAAGTATACATACGTATAACGAGTTAAATGAGTTAACCGTAAACATTATCGCTCATTACAGACGAAAATTGTAAAAGTATATTAAAATGACTATTCTTTTTAACTTATCTCTCAAGACCGGTATTATGCCGAAGGTCTGGAAGCAATCCTATAAGCACAACATAAGAAACTATAGACCTATTTCAAAAATAAACACTATAGCCAAGTTGTTTGAGAAAATTATTTATGATTACATGTTCGCACTTATTAGGCCCCAAATCATTGCAGAGCAACATGGATTCATAAACAAAAAATCCACAGAAAGTAATGTATGTGAATTCGTACATCATGTTGTCACTGCAATGGACACTGGTTTTCAACTTGATGCAATATATACTGACAAAGGCTTTTGATAAGGTGAGACATTCGATCTTGGTGCGTAAACTTGAAGTAGTTGGTATTCATGGAGATCTCTTACGTTGGTTAATTTTGTATCTTCGTGAATGTAGCCAAGCTGTCACAATAAAAGGTGTCTGTTCCTCATTTCTCCCAGTTACTTTAGGCTTACCGCAAGGTTCTCATTTAGCTCCTTTTCTCTTTAATTTATTTATTAATGATATTTTATCTATATTTGACCAACCAAACATATTATTATACGCTGATGACATGAAGATATTTAGGAGAATTAAATCTGTTGTAGATTGTGTGAATTTGCAAAACGACCTCAACAAATTTATAAACTATTGTAAAATTAATAAACTTCATTTAAATATCGCTAAATGCAATGTCATAACTTTTTCGAGGAGTCCAAACCACATCAAGTATAACTATGAACTTGATGGTACCACCATCTCTCGCGTTACTGAAGTAAGGGATTTAGGAATAGTATTAGATAGTAGTCTTACATTTAACCAGCATCTAAATTATATTATCCCGAAAGCTTACCGTATGCTTGGCTTCATTTTAAGAACAAGTAAAGATTTCCAGAACAGCAGTACACTAACTTTACATTTTAATGCTTATGTTAGATCTTTACTGGAGTATGGCTCAATTATTTGGAACCCACAGCACAAGACTAAACAAACAAAGATTGACAGAATTTTTTATTTACAAGACATCAAATATATCGTTAGAAATCGGTACTTACAACCACAACCCTTACAAACAGACGAACAGAAAGAGATCAAGTTTTTTTATACAAAATTTTAAATGGCTATGTAGATTCTCCATTTCTTCTTCAGCAAATACATTTCAGCTGCCCTCGGATAAACTCACAACATAAACCGATGTTTTATACTCACTCTACTAAAAGAAAGTACGCTATACAATCCTTTCTCTATCGCGCATGTAATTTTTATAATCGTCACCTTATTAGTGTTAAACATACGACGAATAATAGCAGGTCTTACCTAATTATAACTTTGTTTTGCCATGTTACTCAGTTTTTATTACGTTTTTGTTAAATTTGGTTTAAATTTATTATATATTTTTTGCTGCTACAAACTACTAAATTAATATAAATGTGATAGTTATAAGTGGAAACTTAATTGATTTATGTATTTTTTTTCTGTTATATTAGTAATGTAATACCATATTGTATGTTTCCCAAAAATAAATAAATAAAAAAAGCATATTTTTATGGGGAGTTACAAAATCTACGATTATAAAACATATATGTAATTGTACGGATATGATTATGTATGCGCATATAAGTGTGTGTTTACGTATGAATATATATATATATATATATATATATATATATATATATATATATATATATATATATATATATATATATATATATATATATATATATATATATATATATATATATATGTCGGCGTCCGCATCGTCAAATGCAAGAATATTGTAAAGTATAAACAACAAATGCACGGCCCGGGCCGGCAAGCGCATCGTTCGATATCCCTACTACTCAACTTGTTTTGCTACCTGTATAAAAGGCTCGGGGCGCCCGCCGATAAGGCAGTCTAGGCTCTGGCGTGGCTCGGTACACTTGTTGTATCTTGCTAGTAGCTTATCCTTGACTCTCGGATAATTAATTTGTGCAAACAAGTTAATTATTATTGTCAACTATAAATTAGTCGCAGTACAAATTATAATTGACTATCTATTGCTTAAATTATAACTTATTTGTAGTAATTAGTGAGGAATAATTATAATTTACATTGTTAATGAGAACTAGTAATTAATAATGGAAAGTTGATCAAAATATAAAGAATTGTTATATCACCACATCCTCATTTTATTTATCGTATCTGACCCACTTCCTACATCAGAATTGGGATCGGATTCACTCCCACTTCAGCATCAAACTATTTCGGTTAATTATGTAGAGCAGTAAATGTCTCTTTTCACTTTTGGTATGGAAACTATTCTTTGAAAAATAGCAGAAAATATTAATTCACGTTCTGTAAATGCATCTACTCCCCTTAAGTTGATATACTTTGATTCTGATGAAGCAAACGATATGACTAACTGGTGTCCTCCTCCAAGCTTCGTATTCTTCATTACTGAGGGTCGTAACCTCCTCATTAGATTGTTCTTGATAGCACAATATTATGCCATTGGACTCTATCTTCAGCGGCGTGCAGAGCATCATAAAACATTTTAGACATAAGATTGGTGCAAACCTGGTCTGACCATCGCATAGGAGTACGACCACGTGGTCTTTTGTCTTCTACTTTTCCGGTCACTATTAGCTTTTCGAGATTGTCTCCTTGCTTTCTAGAGATGTGGCCGAAATATTATAGAATTCTTTGAAGGCACGTAGCAGACAGTCTGGTCTTTACTCCAAGTTGTTTTAGTATGAAGGCGTTGGTCCTGTGTGCTGTCCAAGGGATACGTAACATTTTCCTCCAGCACCACATTTCAAACGCATCAATGCGACGTCTGTCTGCAGCTCTTAGTGTCCATGACTCTGCGTCGTACGTAAATATGGAGAACACCAGCGTACGAACCAGCCTCTGATTGGTTTTTAATGAGATGCTTCTGTCGTTTCAAAGACACTTCATCTGTCTCATAGCATTTTTGTGGTGTACCTTACTAGATGGTGTGCCTTAAGTAAAATTATTATAGAAAAGAAACAATTAGACGGGGTAGATCAAATCATTGTACCTACTCACTCACTTGAGTCATGCCGTCACCTACTTCACAAACTGCTGTCTTGGCAAACTATATTCTTTTAGACGTAGATATGAACCGATTTAAGAGCACCACTGCATTTCGAGGAAGTTGAAATCTTCGTGATAGAATTGAACATCGTGACAACGATTGTCGTGATAAACAGAAATTTATCTCAATTAATTTTTGCTTGCAGGGAAAGCAGGTCATCTACCACTATCTCTGGTGGCGTGTCCAGTGGCCGACCACCAGTGGTCTGCTATGTATGTTGTGACCCCGGCCAAGCCACAAAGCTTCCATTTGACCGATGCGCTACAAGAAGAAAGAAGTTGCCACTTCGAGTTCCGAAAAACAGAAAACCAGTCAACATCTGTTCTAGAGCGTCACATGGTGTATTACACTAAGTGAAATTTAATTACCTTTTATATTTGACTCTGTTCAAAATTCCATATCAAACAAATCTCTTGTGATTTCTTTGTAGGAGAACGGTTTTATGAACAAGAATCTAAGTAGTCGCTTGTCCTGATGTAGTTTCCACTCAATAGATCAAATGCTTAACTTAATTGAATTAAAACCAGCGAACTTAAATCGATTTAGTTGACCCTAGACCGTTAATAAGCGATCTTAAAGTTTATTACCAACTGAACTCAAATTAATATTAAAGAAAAAAAACAATACAGATTTACATCTTCTTGCGACAGGCACATAAAGAGCTAACGTCAGTCCGAACGTGTTTAATTTATTTATTTATTTTTTTATAGAAAAAAGGGGCAAACGAGCAGGAGGCTCACCTGATCGTAAGTGATTACCGCCGCCCATGGACAGCCACATCACCGGTGGTCTTGCAGCTGCGTTGCCGGCTTTTTGGGAGGGAGTATGCTCTTTTCTTGGAGGTGCCTGAGTCGTGTCCGTTCGGAAGCGCCCCCGCCGGTAATTGATTCCACGGAGGAGTGGTGCATGGTAAGAAGTGCCTAGAGAATCGCACGGTTGTGGATTTCCGGACATCGAGGTGATGAGGATGGAACTTTGAGTTTTGCCGCGATGTCCGATGATGAAATTCGACAGCAGGGATCAGTCCAAACAGTTCGTCGGAGCGCTCTCCATGATAAATGCGGTGGGGGATGCTAAGCGAACTTACATCTCTGCGTGGAGCCGGGGAGTCAAGCCGATTGGAGATTGCTTGGTCGTCAACGATTCGAACCGCTCTACGCTGAGTGCGATCAAGTGGAGGAGGCTGATACTGCGGAGCTCCCGCCCAGAGATGAGAGCAGTGCTCCATGTGCGGGCGAATTTGCGCTTTGTAGGGTTGCAAGCGATGAGAAGGCAGGAAGTGCTGTCTCGCTCTACTGAACGCACCGAGCTTTTTGAGGCTAGTTTGGCCTTTTCTTCCAAGTGGTCGCGGAACTGAACGTTGTTCGATATGTCAACGCCAAGAATTCCAATATTGGCTGGGGTTGTCAGGAGAGTGTTCTCAAAGCGAGGTGATGCGAATATTGTAGGGTTGAATAATGATAGCGGAGTATAACTCTGACAAATTATGGCAAGAGCGGTTAGGTAATATTCAACACGCGCTCAACAACATTAGGTGTAGGGTATTTGGATTTACCCCCATAGATTTGACATTCGGAATTCAAGGCAACTAACTAAAACTGGCAAAAGTATCTACAAGCATTGAAGATCCAGTGTATCCAATAGAATCAAAAAATCAGTCTAATCGGACATTTTACGAGTAGAGGTAAAAGAAATGTTAAACCTTTAAGTGTAGGTGACATTGTCTTTGTTAGGAATGAAAAACGACACTAAACGAAACTTGATTCAAAATATAAGGGCTCCTTAAAAGTTACCGCAATCTTAGAAAACAAGTGCGCCCATGATAGCCTCTGCGAAGTACCCATATTCCTGCAGGGTTTCTTGAGGTACCTATATGAAAATTATAACAAGGACGACGTGTCGGCGTATACTCATGATAATGATCTTGTTCATAAAACTGGTCCAAACAATATTGATAGAAATGCAGTGTATATTGTAAATAGTTATAACAGAGTTTTTAATATCTACCTGAGAAGGAGATTCTCTAATGTTGTAATAACTAATGCCACTATTCATAAGGCTGCATCATCAGCAAAAAAATACGATATTAAGTAAACGAAAAAAAAAAATGTAGTAAAATGATGATAAAATATCACTAAAAATGTAAGTAAAAAAAAAAAGCGAAAAAAAAAAATAATTAAAGGAAATGGGAGTCTTATAAAACTATGAAAAGAAAGCAATGGAAAAAAATGTTAAAGAAGTAATTTAAATAAAAAAATTAGGATTGACAAAAGATGCAGGGTTGACAAAAGATGCAGGGTTGACAAAAGATGCAGGATTGACAAAAGATGTAGGATTGACAAAAAAAATGAAGAATTGACAAAAAAATGTAGGATTGACAAAAAATGTAGGAAGATGACTGCACACTCCAGTCTCCGGTTTTAAACTGATGAGAGGGAGCTTAGTACACTCCAGTCTCCGGTTTTAACTGATGAGAGGGAGCTTAGTGCACTCCAGTCTCCGGTTTTTAACTGATGAGAGGGAGCTTAATACACTCCAGTCTCCGGTTTTTAACTGATGAGAGGGAGCTTAGTAAAATCCAGTCTCCGGTTTTTTTAACTGATGAGAGGGATTCCTAGCTTAGTAGGATCCAGTCTCCGGTTTCAAAACTAACGAGAAAAGTTTAATAGTTGTAGTTGCTGAAGGGGTTACCGGACCAGCACAATATTGTAACATTTCGCTTAAAGATCACGCTAATTATAGAGTTGTAAAAAAAAGAGATTATGTTTAGTTTTCTAAAAGATATGTCAGGATGAACGAGGCGTTCCTTGTTCTCAGATGTATAAAGATGCGCACACGAGGACGTGTGCATGTCAGTATGGCCGTGTCGGCGTCCGCATCGTCAAATGCAAGAATATTGTAAAGTATAAACAACAAATGCACGGCCCGGGCCGGCAAGCGCATCGTTCGATATCCCTACTACTCAACTTGTTTTGCTACCTGTATAAAAGGCTCGGGGCGCCCGCCGATAAGGCAGTCTAGGCTCTGGCGTGGCTCGGTACACTTGTTGTATCTTGCTAGTAGCTTATCCTTGACTCTCGGATAATTAATTTGTGCAAACAAGTTAATTATTATTGTCAACTATAAATTAGTCGCAGTACAAATTATAATTGACTATCTATTGCTTAAATTATAACTTATTTGTAGTAATTAGTGAGGAATAATTATAATTTACATTGTTAATGAGAACTAGTAATTAATAATGGAAAGTTGATCAAAATATAAAGAATTGTTATATCACCACATCCTCATTTTATTTATCGTATCTGACCCACTTCCTACATATATATATATATATATATATATATATATATATATATATATATATATATATATATATATATATATATATGAATAGCCTTTTACAACTTTACAAGCTTATTCTGATAACAACTTTAAAAAATAAACTAATTTATTTATTAACTTTCAACAAATTGCATTTACGCATTATTCTGTATATTGCTATTCACTCAAGAAACTGACGCGTTAAGGACTGGCCAACAAACCGATTTCTTATCAGCATGATCAACCGAAGACATTATTCATTGCATGCATATAATTATGTTTACGCCACTAGGTATCCTATGCAAGACCATAAGTTTTGTCAACATTTAGTAAAGTTTTCGAAAAAAATGTTTTGAACCAATTGTTGGCACATTCCCAATAACATAATTTACTTCATAATAAACAATTCCAATTTTCGAAAGGTCTTTCAACGATTGATGCCGGAGTTAAATTGATAGAACACATTTATGATGCCTGGGAAAATTCACGTAATACATTAGGAATTTTTTACACGCTTTTTATTAGCTTCACCTGTATGTTTGTATATTTGTATATTTGTATGTTTATTTGTAACCGACTTCTTTGGGCGCCATTTTGACCCACTTTAAACGGCCAGATTTCGTTCAAACTTTGTAGATTTATCGAGGACCGATGACAATACACTAATTTGATAAAATTATTCCATTTTTAAGTGGTAATAAAAAAAATCTTTTTTTTTTTATTACCACTTGAAAAAATTTTACTCCTTATAAAATATTTATATTAGATGCTTTGGATAAAAATTGCCTCTTAGGTAGTAAATTTTTAATAAACTACAAAACTAAAATGGTTAAAAAAAATAGTTCTGATAAAAGAATAGTAGCCCGTACAGGAAGCCCCAGAGTTGAACGACGGGGCCATGCCTGGGATATTATTGGGAAGCCCATTTTGGCAAACCTATATTGTCCTATGCCCGGGCCATAACTGGGCAATCAGCCTTGGCCATTCCAATGATTACCCAGGCTTGGGCCAAGATTGAATAACCTAGCCTTGGCCAAGCCTAGAGTCACCCTAACTTGGGCCAAGTTTGTGTAACCTAACCTCGGCCATTCAATGGCGATCCAGACTTGGGCCAGAATTGAGCAACCTAGCTTTGGCCGACTCAATGATTACCCGAGCGTTAGCCAAGACTGGGATGCCTAGCCTTGGCCGTTGAATGGCAACCCAGACTTGAGTCAGAATTCAACAACCTAACTTTGGCCATTCAATGGGAAATCCAAATTTAATTAATCATTAAGTAATAGAATTTGGAACAGTATATATTTATTACTTAACGAATATTTGATAATAAATGCTAAAATTGAAAATTTATTATTTCAACAAAACAATTGTATATCGCCAAAATTTATACGGTCTTAAAAAAAAATTAAAGTATTATAATATGATATTAAAAATATACAGAACGATTTAAAAAGTCTAAAGTAAATGTAAGAACTTGATTTTTGCTTTTTTTTAAAATTAATAAACATTTGTAAAAAAATAGATAAAATTATCATCAAAACACAAAATTAAATAACATAAATTATTAAATAATAAACCGTCACACTCTGTCACCATATAGATTTAGCTTATATGAATGGTGAAATATGCGTTAACTTATCGATCGTACGGAGTAGGGATTAGTGGTCGATCTGGTAAGCGCGCGGCTCGGGTTTGAATCTCGGTTAGGGTGAATGCAATTTTCACTTTATTTCTATAATTAGCGAAAGTTAGGTCTATATTAAGAGTTAAGTCATCTGAACTTGCGTTAGCTCTATATCAAAATCGAAATAAATTATTGACAAGTAAAAAAATTCTTTTTTTTACACGCTTTTTATTAGCTTCACCTGTATGTTTGTATGTTTGTAACCGACTTCTTTGGGAGCGATTTTGACCCACTTTAAACGGCCAGATTTCGTTCAAACTTTGTAGATTTATCGAGGACCGATGACAATACACTAATTTGATAAAATTATTCCATTTTGTGGTTTAGCCTCTGTGGTCCTCCTAGTTATATACTAGGAAGGTACTGCACAAGCGCCTCTGGTAGAAAAAATGTACATAATATTTATAGATATAGATATACAACCATCCATGTTAATTTTACATGGATATATATATAGATATAAAGTCTTGTAGTTTTCGTTTTTTATTAATTGTAATTAAACGACACTGAATTTATTAGCCATTCGCATTCGGTGACTTCAATTGTCGATTAGAATTTAAAAAAAAAATTAACTCAAATAAGTGATTTTTTCACAAGTTACAGTATTTCCAGAGTTTCATACATGATGGACAGGAAATTTTTTTGACCTATTTTGATGTTTTTTCCATTTCTATTGCACTAAATCAATTTTTAGAAAGTATAGAATTAATTTCCATTAAATTATCTCGACAATAGTAAGCAAAATATCTTGATTCCGTTAACTAACAAGGCTATATATATACTAATAAAAGTTGCCAAAATGAGGCGAAAAAAATTTTTCGATCGTAAAGCACTCTCTAATGCTTCGCATCATGAGCCGTGCAATAGTTTAAAATTTAAAAAACAAGCTATTATAAATAAACCAAACTAAAAAGTAGAAAATAAATAATAGTTTAAAAAACTGAAAACACGCTTTTTATAGAAAACCAAACTAAAAAATAGAAAATAAATTTTAATAAATTTAAATTAAGAATAGTGTTAAAAATTTCAATAAATATAAATTAATAATAGTGTGAATAAAGAAAAAATATTTTATTTTAAAAAAAGCGTGGGGTGCTTTTTAAGATATTATCAATATCAAATAATCACTCTACTCATATATGTCAATAAAATATTTATAACTATTGACACCATGCACCCCACGCTTTTTTTAAAATAAAATAATTATTCTTTATTTACACTATTATTAATTTATATTTATTGAAATTTTTAACACTATTCTTAATTTAAATTTATTAAAATTTATTTTCTATTTTTAGTTTGGTTTTCTATAAAAAGCGTGTTTTTAGTTTTTTAAACTATTATTTATTTGTGATTTATCTAAGGCGTTCAATTGTGTAAATCACGAAATATTGTTAAACAAATTATACCATTACGGAATTCGGAATAAAGCACTAGCATTTCTTAATTCCTATTTTGAAAATAGGCTGCAAATAGTTAGTATTAGGTAGGTAAAACATCTCCTGGTTCTAAATTACGTATGGGCGTTCCTCAAGGATCCATCCTTGGTCCCTTTCTACTTCCTATTTATATAAATGATTTGCCATTTTTAGTGGGTCAAAAACATAAAATAGTATTGTTTGTAGATGATACTTCACTAATTTTTTAATTTGATAGAAATAAAACTAACTATGACGACGTAAACAATGCTATTTCTGACATCGTGTATTGGTTTAACGCAAATAATTTATTGCTCAACTGTAAAAAAACAAAATGCATTAAATTCGTTTTACCTAACGTGAGACACATGGAAGTCAAACTAAGTATAAATCAAGCCGTTTTAGATTTTATGGATTCCACATTGTTTTTAGGGATTAAAATAGATTCGAGCCTATACTGGGGCTCCCATATATTACATCTGGCAAAAAAACTGAGTTCTGCTGCGTACGCAATAAAAAGAATTCGTGAAATAACTGATATAGAAACAGCCCGCTTAGTTTACTTTAGCTATTTCCATAGCATCATGTCTTATGGTATATTATTATGGGGTAGTTCAACAGATGTTGAAGTAATTTTTGTTTTACAAAAAAGAGTATTTCGATTTCTATACAACAAGCATAGAACTGAGTCTTTGAGAAATAAATTTAAAGAAATAGATATACTTACTGTGAGCTCTCAATTCATTTTGGAGAATATATTATATGTGAAAAAAAATATAAATAAATTTTCCAAGAATTGTGACACTCACAGTATAAATACTATAAACAAAACTAAAATAGTAACACATTTTTCAAGACAGTAAAATTCAAGTCTTTTTTATGCCAAAGCATTCGTTTTACAATACACTTCCTAACGATATTATAGAATTGCCTTATTGCAGATTTACCACTAATTTGGTTGACTGACTGCACTGGTGTTGAATAATTTTGGCACCCACTGGTAGGCAATGGGGTCATCACATCCTTACGCCAGCGATGTAAAAACGAAAATCTTTTTGTAAAGGAAACATCAGAAAACTTATATAAAGAATGGTTTACAGGCAACAATCTGAAAATCAACTTGACTTAAACAAAAATAGTTGAATTTCAAACATATTACAGTCATAATTTCCAAAGTTCAAAAACTTTTTTTAATAATACTAATATAAAAAATACAGATAATACTAAATTTCTAGAAATATTAATTGATAAACACTGTAATTGGAAAGCACACATTGATTCCCTTTGTAATAAAATTGATTGATTCGTGTATTTTTTAAAAAGAATCGGAGATACAGCAAACTTAAACGCTACTCTGTTAGCGTATCTTAGATATGTCTCATCTGTATTGCAATATGGAATCCCTATTTGGGGAAACTCAGTAGATTTAATTAAAATATTTAGAATACAAGAGAAATGTATACGTGCAATATGTAATGTGAATCAACTTTATTCTTGTAAACCACTTTTCAAAAGTCTTAAAAACTTTTAAAATACTAGTATTAACTTGTCTTTATATTGTGGCGGAATGCGTATTTGTAAAAAATATCAATATTTGTTTAAAACAAATGCTGAAGTAGTAGGTAACGCATATTTTAGAAATAGTGATAAACTGCATGTGCCCAGCCAAAGACTCCACACTTTTAAAATAAATGCCTATTGTATGGCAATTAATATATACAATCATATTCCTGATAGTAAATCCTTACCTCTTAATAAATTCCACAAACAACTATTTGATTTACTAGTAGACATATCTTATTATAATGTAAATCAATTTTTTGTTGATGAAATGAAATATTAATCTAATAATAACTCTTTTATAAAACACGTTGAAATTAATAAATTTAAATTAATATGAATTTAAAAATTACTCTTATTAAATTAAAAGTATGTAGATTTATAAAATTGTCAAATATAATTTGTGCACCATATATGGTAGAACATGTTGATAAATATACATTAAATAGTACAACTTGGAACACCCATATTGTTACAAATTATTCAAATTATTATTATCTTTCTTAAACATTTTAATTAAACAAAAAATGAAATTTTGTATATTATAGAAATAAGTGTTGTGATGTGAAATAATTTTGTATATTGTTACATTTATATTGGCATTTAGCTACTCGGATCACAAATCCTACACTTCAAAGCTATTAAATAAAATTAATTCAGTATGTTCCGTGTTTCCGATAAAGTAATTCAAATTATTCCGATCAGAAAAACAAATGTATATAATCGAACTTGAAATACTTGGAAAGAAACCAAAATTTTCATTTGTTTTCCGGTTCATACCGGCGTAACAGGTAATTTTTCAGCGTGAATGAGTTACTAGTAGAGTACTACTATTCTTTTTCACCCCAATTTTCACAAGGGTAAGCCACGTGTCACCTGTATTCATTAATTTTCGTTAATTTATGCTCGCCTCATAAAATAGTGTTTACTAGCTATTACTCGCGACTTCGTTCGCGTGACCCAAAATCGTTACTTACTTTTGCACACTCGGGTAAAAAGTATCCTACGTTCTGCCTTATAAACTTTTCTATCAGTGAAAGTTCCATTAAAAATCGATTCAACAATTCCAGAGATTACCAAGTACAAACAGAAGTTTAAAAAAAAAGTACAAACAGAATGACAAACAGACAGAAATTAAAAAAAAAAAATGTTTAGGTATTAGTATCGTAAAAATAACAAACTGTACCTAAAAAGATTTTTTTTAACATAAGATAGCAAACAAGCAGATGGGTCTCCTGATGAAAAGAGTCAACCATCGCCTATAGACACCAAAGATGTTAATGGTGCGTTGCTCTCTTGTGCTGAGGTCTAATGCCACATGCATAAGTTTACCGGCTACCTTACCCTCCAAACCGGAACACGACAGCGACAAGCACTGACACTATTACGGCAGGAATAGGTAAGGCGGTGGTACCAGACCCGGGCGCGACAATGCAAAACTCTACCACCTAGTAGCCACGATGGTAGCGACTCGATAGCCAATCGGTCGCCTTGTATGACCTGCCTGGCAGAACGGCAGTTGGCCTATTCTTCAAAGGAGGTCGGGACCAACACGGCGAAAACGATCTAGTTATTTTGAAATCAAAGATAGACGCTTTCATTTTATTTATTTGTATAGATATATAGATAAATGTTAATTGACGTTGTTACGTTTACTGAAATTGAAACCAGGAAACGAAACAAAACATAGAAGAGTAACTTCAAATAAAATGTGATAAATGGCTCCACGTTGCAAGTTTTTTTTTATTACAATCACAAAATAACGATTGACTTTATTATTAAATCATGTCCCTAAGTGAGTCGACTTCACTTACTCCAAGCAAATCATAGTAATAACGACATCATTATCGTGCAAAATGAACGTTTGTCTGTGAAAGTTGTTGAACTGGACCAATTATGTAAAAGGTATTTTATAGATTCAGGCGTTCCTTTGCAGAAATCTTGTTCAAACGAAGAAAACTAGTTATTTTGAAAATGTTCGCAAAATTATAATTGTATCTTTGCGATGTTACTGAAAGGAAAAACATAAAAGCGGAGTAAGAAATGGAACAAACTCACCGTAGATCTGAAAAATCTGAAATGAAGACCCCAGCGGTACAGTTATCCACCCGCATCCATCACACTTTACACAACAACAGCACCAAACACAAAAGCACGCAATAAACGTACGTTTCACTTCACGATTGAAGCATCTTTAGGAGACACGAACACTACTGCACTCAACAAGAACAAAAGTAGTCCTACTTTGGCTTTATTTTTTTAGACCTACGGTGATTTTGTACCATTTTTTCACCGTTTTTATATTTTTTTTCCTTTAAGCAACATCGCAAAGGTATAACAGTTCGCGAAAATTTGTAAAATAAATAGTTTTCTTCGTATGTTAATAGGGAGCAATCAATGAGTTTAATACTTTTGAATTATTTTGTGGTATATGTATTTGAAATTTAAAAAATGATTTATTCACATAAAGTTAAGTTTTCAATAATGCCTGTACCCACTTTTGACGAGTCTCCATTTTTATAGTTTTTACTTACTCGGGAAACGACGACACATAGAGAAAATCTGGTGAAAGTAACAGTGGGCTGAGAGCAGGATTACAAAATTTTTACAATTAATACACAGTTTTTCGTCGTCTAAATAATCTGAGATTCAGGATCCCCCTTTTATATAGTTTTAATACAAATTTTACATTCGTTTTTTTAATGTAGATAGCAAACAAGCAGATGGGAGACCTATCTGATGGAAAGAGTCAACCATCGCCTATAGACACCAAAGGTGTTAATGGTGCGTTGCTATCTAGTGGCGAGTTTACCGGCTTCCTGTCCCTCCAAACCGGAACACGACAGTGACCATCACTGACGCTATTGTGGTAAGAATAGATAAGGCGGTGGTACCAGACCCGGGCAAGTTAATGCAGAAGTCTACCACCTAGTTGCCACGATGGTAGTGACTCGTATAGCCAATTGGTCGCCTTTTACGACCTTTTTAATGGAAGATAGATATTTTAAAGCTTCGGAAAATCTTTTCTAAAAGTGTGTTAGGTACGTTTCCGTATAAAAGGCTTTCTTATTTTGTAGAGTCAAGATGTGTGCACTAGACGATAATTTTTGTTCCTTGTATTTGGCGAATAAATATCACATTTTAAATAGCAACTATTTTTGAAGAAACACAAACTTGTAGAATATTCAATTCTTTCAATTTTTATTGCAGAAAAATAGCTTGTTTTTGTTACACAAGTGAAATCAAAATTATACAAAATTAAGGTAAAAAAGTGTCAAAATAATGAAAAGAAAATTCGAACTGTTTTCATCTCAGAAGCATGGTCTAAAATCTAAATCTATTATTTAGATTTTCAAAAGATCGTCTCCTACACGCCGTATGTACAAAATGGCGCCGACACTTTCAATTTAGTGACGGGTTTGACTAGTCTATTAGGGTTTAACGTTGTTGTAATGAAATAATTGGTTTTAATAAAAATCAAATAATTAAAATTAAAAAAAAAATGTTTTTTTGCTGTATAAAACTTGAAACACGTTTGCAATTTTAATTCACTAACCTGCTGCGAGGTCGCACACGATTCAATATCATCGTATATATAATTATCACAGCCGACGTATTAGTACATTGTAAGCGAATGAATTACAATCTCATTGATTGGGCTAGCGTAGTACTAATTTAAAGTTTTTTTTTATGTTATAAGATAGCAAACAAGCAGATGGGTCTCCTGATGGAAAGAGTCAACCATCGTCTATAGAAACCAAAGGTGTTAATGGTGCGTTGCTACCTTGTGGCGAGGTCTAATGCCACATACATAAGTTAACCGGCTACCTTACCCTCCAAACCAGAACACGACAGCGACAAGCACTGACGCTATTGCGGCAGGAATAGGTAAGGCGGTGGTACCAGACCCGGGTGAGACAATGCAGAACTCTACCACCTAGTAGCCACGATGGTAGTGACTCGCATAGCCAATCAGTCGCCTTTTACGACCTGCCTGCCAGAACGGCAGTTGGTCTATTCTTCAAAGGAGCCCGGAACCAACACGAGGAAAAATTAGTTGAACGAATTACATTGAAATGGTACGTATACAACTTGACTATAAATTATGAAATCAAGAGAATTATTTTATTATTTACTTAAGTGGGTTCATTTTTACAAGGTCTCAAAATATTGTTCCCTTAGTATTGTAGCGATAAACGTGATAACTACACCGTTCCTTACACGCTGTATATAAAAACCCCTTTTTCTTCATTAAAGTCGGTTAAAAATACGTTGTTAAATAAATTATAATATATTAAGCTTAGCAAAAGTTTCTTTCTATTGCAAGATTGTAATGTGAGCCACAATAGCATTAAAACTCTCATGCTAAAACAGTTTGAATCTTGTCGTACGCAACAAACTTTAATTCTGCTGATTAAAATTTAATTTTCGTCTGTTACTTACTAGATAACTCAACAAAATAGCTTACCGCGAACTCGCTTTCGTGAATTTTGTAATTATCTGTTACGAGAAGTAAAATGTAGTAAACTTTCGAAATGAGCGCCTAAATATGAGTATTACTGCACCATATAATCAACTTGCTAAAGTTAACGTAAAAAACAAAATTACTATCTCACTGATGGAAAGATAAAATGGTCTAAGATCCGGTATTAGACATATTATATCATCACGTGTCTTTATTTTCTCTGTATCGAAGGGATGACTTCATGCTTGGCTCATCATGGGTGGAACTTGTATTTTAGTGAGGAATGAACTTGATTTTAAAATGCTAGATTTACAAATACGCTTACCATTTTCCTTTGAAAGTTGCGCTGTTGAAATTATTAATTATAAACTAATAGTAATTTGTATTTATCGTACTCCCAGCTCAAATGTTGATATATTCCTAAATAAATTAGAATTATTATTAGAAAATATTATGATAAATTCAAAAAAGAAAATTATTTTATGTGGAGATTGGAATATAGACCTGATGCAGGATAACTGTACACATAAAAATTTAACAAGCATTCTTTCAAATAACAACATAAATCAACATATTTTAAAACCTACTAGGAAGCATGCATGTCTGGATGTAATAGCAAGTAACATAAATAATGTTCAGTCTAACACTCATACACTTGCTTTGTCTGATCATGAAACTGCTCAGAGTATACATGCCAATATAGAGTCAGTCTTAGAATTTAAACAAAAAAGAGCTTTTTGGTTTGAAACAAAGCGGATATATGGGCAGGAAAATATTAAAAAGTTTCATGAATGTTTATCAAGTTTAAGTTTTAATGAAGTTTTCACAAAGTCAAACTGTGAAGAAGCATTTAATGAATTTCGTGATATTTTACTGTTGTTTTTTGAGTTATGTTTTCCTAAGATCCGTGTAAAAGTTTCCAATAAACCAATAAAAAATAAATGGTTAACTAAAGGTCTTCTAAAATGTTGCAAAGTAAAACGCCAGTTGTACCTTAATTATCGTCATGCTCAATCTAATAAAAAAGAAAATAAATGTAAATATTTACATTATAGGAAAATTTTGTCTAAATGTATATTAGAATCACAAAAACAGTCTGCTTTGAAATATATTGAAAATTCCTCTAATAAATGTAAAGCTTCATGGAATCTGATTAAAAGTACATTTCAGAACAAAATAAATATTAGAGAAATAGGAAAAATCAAAGTAAACAATTTAAAGTACACAAATACTCAAACAATCTGTAATCTATTTAATAATTTTTTTATAAACCAGACAAAATCAAGTAGTGTAAAAGTCAAATCTACAAATACTTCAAATCATATTTTTTATCAAATTGTAGTATAACCATGTATTTGACACCAGTAGATGAGCATGATGTGAAAAAAGTTATTCATTCATTGAGAAATACTTATGCTACTGGCTATGATAATATTAGCACAGAATTATTAAAAAAGGTTGCTAGTGTAATATCAAAACCTCTTAGCCATATAATCAATTTGTCATTTTTGGAAGGTAAATATCCAGAACGATTAAAAAAGTGTATTGTCAAACCGTTGTTTAAAAAAGGAGATATGTGCGATATGAACAATTATAGACCTATTACTTTAATTCCAGTCATTTCAAAAGTCTTTGGAAAAATTATGTATGAAAAGCTCTATAATTATTTACTTGATTTTGACCTACTAAAAAATAATCAATATGGATTTAGGAAAGGTAGGTCTACTACATTAGCATGTTTTGATTTAGTAAAGAGCATAACTGAATGTCTGAATAAGAAAATGTATCCACTTTGTGTATTTTTGGATATGAGTAAGGCATTTGATTTTGTTTCACACAATATTTTATTATCAAAACTTGAAAAATATGGTATTAGAGGGAAGTCTTTAGATTGGATAAAGAGTTATTTAGAGAATAGGAAACAATGTGTTGAAATATCTAAAATATGCGGAAACCGTAAAAAAATATATACTTCAAACTACCTTGTTAACAACTGTGGTGTACCACAGGGCAGTGTTTTAGGACCCTTGCTATTTTTAATTTATATCAATGATCTTCCTGATAGTATAAAACATGATTGCTTTTTATTTGCTGATGACACTATCCTACTTATTAAATGTAAAAATAAAAAGACTTGGTAAATGAAACAACCGAAACCTTACTCCAAGTTTCAGACTGGTTAATTAATAATAATTTAAAAGTTAATGTAACTAAAACAAAATTAATTGAATTTCAGAACTACCACAGTAATATTTACCAAAAACACAAATATATTTTTAAATAAAGTAAATATAGATGATGTAGATTATACAAACTTTTTAGGAATAATTATTGACAAAAATTGTAATTGGAAAGCACACATTGAATCTCTATGTAATAAGATTGATAGATTTGTCTATGTCTTGAGAAGACTAAGGGAAGTAGGAGACCCAAAAGCCTCCCTATTAGCATATCATGGATATGTTTCTTCTAATTTACAATATGGAATTCCTATTTGGGGAAATTCTGTTGAATTGGTACGAATTTTTTGAGTCCAAAAGAAATGTATTTTTTTTTTTTTATATCATAAGATAGCAAACAAGCAGATGGGTCTCCTGATGGAAAGAGTCAACCATCGCCTATAGACACCAAAGATGTTAATGGTGCGTTGCTATCTTGTGGCGAGGTCTAATGCCACGTGCATAAGTTTACCGGCTACCTTACCCTCCAAACCGGAACACGACAGCGACAAGCACTGACGCTATTGCGGCAGGAATAGGTAAGGCGGTGGTACCAGACCCGGGCGAGACAATGCAGAACTCTACCACCTAGTAGCCACAATGGCAGTGACTCGATAGCCAATCGGTCGCCTTTTACGACCTGCCTGGCAGAACGGCAGTTGGCCTATTCTACAAAGGAGGCCGGGACCAACACGGCGAAGGCCAGGACCAACACGGCGAAGGCCGGGACCAACACGGCGGTATTCGAGCAATATGTGGTGTTAATCAGTTACATTCCTGTAAACCACTTTTCAAGTCTCTTAAGGTACTTCCCTTACCATGTTTGTATATTTTAGAGGTATGCGTATTTGTAAAAAAACACCAAAAGTTATTTAAAACAAATGCTGAAGTCACTGGTAACTCATATTTTAGGAATAGTAAGAAATTATATGTGCCTAACCAAAAATTAAATATTTTTACAAAAAGTGTGTATTGTATGTCTATTATTATATACAATCATATTCCTATATCATAGGAAGGAAGGATAGTCTTAAATCATTGCCTATAAATAAATTTCGCAAAAAGTTGTTTGATTTGCTCTTAGATAAAACTTATTATGATATTAAAGAATTTTTAGCCGATAAAATTAAATGTTAATGGATAGAAATATAAGTTTGTTGAATTGTCCTTAAAAAAATTTCAATGTAGTAAAAATTTTGTAAATGGTGAACATTATGTAAATTATATAAAAAAAAATAATTACTCAAAATATGAAACTTGTAATTATAAAAATAACTTTGTAATATGGAATCATCCTTGTATATTTATAACAACAACATAAAATAGAGAAAAAAAGACCAGCCCGCTGAGTTTCTTCCGCCGGATCTTCTCAGTGTGTGGCCGCGTTCTGATCCTGTAGTAATTCTGAAAAATCGATACAATTTATAGTTTTAAATGTAATATTATATAATGATATTTTTTTAAATATTTGCACACCATATATTGGTAGAATATGTCGGTAACTTAATTTATTTTTAACAACTTGTAACACCCATATTCTTGCACATAAATATTTTCTTTCTTTCTTTCTTTCTTTCTTTCTTTCATCGACTGGAGAAAGTATACGTAATACTTTCTCTGTGAGATACTGGCGACTTCACGGTTTCAGATAATTTTGTGATATTATATTTATTTATTTACTTGGCACACAAAACAAGTATAAATGGTAACTAAAACATTGAATAAGTACACATTAACATACAAGCTAGACTTAAAATCTAAATTTAAACACACGTGGATAAATTTTTATAGGTTCTTAGTGCTTACTTTAGGTTACATCACATGCTAACTATAATATAAAGAGGAGACAATTTTCAACCGACGAAAAAACGGATTTGATTTTCATCAGGTATATTCTAACCTAGGAAACAGTCTAAGTTTCTTCAAAATTGGTTCAGTAGTTTGAAATAAATAAAAATATAATAAAAAAGAAAAATATAATTAATACTTGTAGTCGGTTTAATTTTTTAAATTACTATTATCTTCATTTCTCTATCACAAAACATGCATTTTGCATCAACAGTTCAAAACACATGTCCACAAAACAAGCCAATAAAATTATGAAAATTAATATTTACAATATGTGATAAATGAACTCAAAATATCTTCACCGATTTTATCACTTTTTTCACTGGTTATCATACAGATACATTATCACTGAGTGATATTACATGTATAAACTACTAAAAACTAATTACAAAAAATGTTATTACTTACTTTCCTTTTCGAAGTTTGTGATTTTGGATTTAAATACGTCAAAGGTGTTCAAAAATGGTAACAATGCAAAGCCGACACCTTCTTACAATAGAATTGATATATGATGTCTTAAGTTTGTAAACATTGTAAATGAATAGTTTAGAAGTAGGCTTACGTAATTTATAATGGATATTAAAGTTAATTAACGAAAAAAGTTGATTTGGTATGTAATTAAATACTTGTATAAAGTATATTATATCATTACATGGGAGCATGTTCTTTCAATTTTATGGATTATATTCGAAAGTACAATAGCTAGATTCAAAAAACATCATTTCGAGCAGTTTATACTTATTTTATATATTTAAGTTTAAATGTGATTTTTATATTTTGATAATGTTACAAAAAATTCGAACAAACTCTATGATCTTCGGGAACAAACACGTCGCAGCGTATTTAAACATAGTTTGCAAAATACTGGCAGAGCTACCAAAATCGGAACAGCCAAGTTATTTAGATTACGCGGGCGAAGCTGCTGACCTTAAGCATGTTAAGTATATTAAATTAAAAGTAAAAAAAAAGATAAGAGTATCTCAGCTTTTTAAGAGATACACACATAAGTCCGAAAATCATCACGGTAAAAAGGATTTACCTTTAATGACTTCTATGTAGTACTTATTTTTAATTGATAATACCTAAGTGTTTACTAGCTTTTAGTGTTTTACAAATATTTTTTGCTTGGATGTAAATTGAAAATGTTTAAATAACACTAAATAGTAAAATGATAATGTTATGTTACAGTACCCGGCGATAAATATTGCACATCGACCTTTGGAAAGAGACAATCGGCTAATTTCGGCTTCGTAGAGCGTTATCTCTGTCGCACAAAATACAAACAGTCCGGTACCTATTAGGAGCTGTTAAAACAAGTATGATTTGCTTCTTTTGATATTTTTATTCTTTGTATAAAATACACTAATTTTTCTATAAGTGATGGCTTTAGGTTGGGGTAAAATAAAATAAAAAAACATTTTTACATTATGTTTACGTATTTAATTATTTTGGAACATTACAGCTTTAGTGTACATAATAAACACCATTATACCTATTGCTAAAATGAGACATTGCAATAAAAATAATAATAATTCTAATTCTCAATTACTTCCATTTCACTATCTGTGCTCTCAAAGAGGTCAATATCACTGTCACTATCAGCCGTATTTATTACTAATCTATCAGTGTAATTGTCTAAACTGTGTTGAATGCTTCTATATTCATTCTCACATTTGATTGCATGATCGCAAACCTTTTTCCACTCTTCAGCGCCGATCATGTTTACTTTTTCAGTCAATAATGTTTTTACTGTAGTTAAGTTCATACCCACATTTCTAGAGGCTACATAGCCTTTCAGTTGAGACCATATATTTTCAATTGGATTAAAATCCGGATGATATGGTGGCAATCGCAACACAGTGTGCCCATGTTCGGCAAGTATTTTGTCCACAGAAAACTCTGTATACCTCTCCTTGTGCTGACATATAATAGCGTAAATCTGGGTTTTTGTTAATTTTGGATCAACTGGAATTTCATGTCTGTTTAACCAGTTGATCATTTCCCGTTTAATGGTGTTTGAGTTGGGGGGTCTCTCAACATACTTGTTGTGATAGGGTGCGTTGTCGATAACTAGAACAGAATCACTGGGTATATTTGGGATTAATTGGTTAACCAGCCATTTCTCATAGTTATCGTTATTCATTTCATTGTGATAGTCACCTGTAGTGTCCGTGGATTTATACGTTAAAAATGCACCGGGTACAAAGCCTTTTTCATTTCCCGCATGAACTATTATCAAACGTTGACCTTTTGAAATTGGCTTTTTTACTCCTTTTTTCTTATCGTCACTCCAAGATTTCCCTTTAGTGTGGGATGCATGTATATATGACTCATCCATGTAGACGATATTTTTTCCTGTTTCGCGAAATTTGCGTATTTTATCAAGGTATTCCATTCGTTTGAGACTAACGTCGTGCTTTTCCATTAGAATTTTTCGATTATCTTCCATTTTAGTGAACTGAAATCCCATGTCATGAAGTATTTTTCTCAATGTTTTTTCAGACCCATTGTAATTAATAGCTTCAGATAACTTAGCTTTTAATGATTTTATTGTTGGCAGTTCATTAAATCGTAAGTGAAAATCATACACCATTCTTCGAACAACATCGTAATCAAAATCGTCCATATCCAAACGAAATTGCTTTTTTGGTCTCCCTTTTTTTGGAGTGCTGAACTTAATTTCAGTCGAATGTGTTTCAGTACTGACTTCGTTTAATATATTGTTCAAAGTTCTTCTTGAAATTCCAGTGGCATTTGCAACTCGCTCTTGAATCTTCTTAAAATAACAACTTACATTTTCATCTACTTTTTTTTTAAATCTATCAGCTTCGCTTACAAAGTATTTATAAACATTGTAGATAATTTCACGTGACTGACCTCGTAAAGGTTTCCCTCTTTTTCCGAAAGATGCCATATTACAACTTTAAATTATTTAAATTTGTGGGTGTTATCAACTCTAAATATATATTTTTTTCGGGACGCGACTACACTCTATCGTACTTGAACAACGACTGACTAAACGTCACATAGGTAGTGTGGGACAGAGATAACGCTTTACGAAGCCGAAATTATCCGATTGTCTCTTTCCAAAGTTCGATGTGCAATATTTATCGCCGGGTACTGTATGTTAATGTCATATAATGTTGAAGTAGAAGAAAGATTAGACTTGAATGACAATAACCGTGACGATAACGATGTAAAAATGAGAAAAGGCATCTTGTATTGGTTCAGATGTCTTCAAAGAATGGCGGATGATCGATTAACAAAACAAATATACAATGCGAATCGGATGGATGTAGCTACCATGGGAGACATTTATCTATGAATCTTTTATTCATCTAAAAAGAGTGATGCTCAAATACACTTTGTAGATCAAAATTTATTACTATATAAAACGTAGCTAGGCTAGCGAAGTAATTTAATCAAACAAGAAGTGATTTTAATTAAAGCTCCGAAAATAATTTTCTGTTGAGTAAATTCAAAGTTTTGTGATTGTTTGATATAGGCGGAAATTAATTATGGATACTTGAATCAATTACCGGTGGGGGTATTTTTATACGGATATGACTTGGAGACCTTTAAGAAAAGAGCTTACTCATTTTTAAAAGGCCGGCAACGCAACTGCAAGCTTCTGGTATTATGGATGTTCATGGGCGGCAGTGGTTGGTCACTTACCATCCGGTGCATCAATTGCCCGTTTGCTCTCTCTACTATAAAAAACGTAGAAGAGCCCCGAACATGATCAAAATAACTCAAATTTAAAAAAGAAACATATACTTACTTATAATGGCTTTTATGTACTTCTTACTTTTAAGATACATTTTTAATAACACGCTGTTTGACGTACAAACACATTTATTCCTTCACAATTTTTCCTTCACGATGAAGTTAATTATTTAATATAAACTTGTTTACTAGGATTTTATATTTTTTTGTGGAAGTGGTATTACTGCAGTGTTACATTTTAATAACAATAAATTGTAATATCTAAATATAATACGAGATAAATGTTATAAACAAATATTAATATTACATTCCAATTAACTCAACGATATTATTAATATTACAAATAAATATACCTAACAGTACCTGAAATAGAAAAAATCACAAACCTTTCGCCGTTTCTTTCGCTGGATTTCTCAGTATGTGGCCGCGTTCCGATCTTGTAGTAATTTTAATTTCATCATATTTTCACGCCAGATCCCTTACGGGGTAAGCAGAGAGAACCGAGTGCTATAAATCACTATCCTTGCGACTTGTCTGGTTTCTTCTACATTTATTACTCTCTTCATGCAAGACGCCGGTTGCGGAGACTCTTGATACCTTCAGACAGTACTCAATCAATCAGATTGTGATACGTCAGTCAAGACTGGACCAAGGTCTCCCCTACCTACATCCTTCCACATTAGCATCTTATATCTTGGGAAACCTTAAAAACAACAAATAAAAATATCGACACACAGGATTTGAACCTGTGACTGTCTCCCTAAAGCCGGGACGCTCTACCACTGAGCTAGTGTCGACAGGCTCGACGTGGCGAAATTCTTCTTTACTGTATGATCGATTCCGTCGATTGTACTGATCGCTAGGTATACATGCGTACAACTAGTTAAATAAGTTCATCGTTGCAATTAAAATTCACATTTATAATTTTGATTAGTACTTTCGTGTTTCTAATTATTTTTGTGTTATAGCACTTATCCCGTGCTTGGGTAAATTTCAAAAAACTTGGGAAAACTTTTTCTTGGGAACTTGAAACTAAAACTCCTTTTTTTATTGAATTTGCAGGCATACGAGCGAGTGGGCCACCTGATGGAAAGCGGTCACCACTGCCAATGGACATTTACAACATAAGGGGTTAGTTGCTAATGCGATGCCGGCTTTTAAGGAATTTGTTGATCCCCCTCTTAAAAATCCCAAGATCGTAGCTACTCGGAAAAACCGTGTGAGGTTAACTATTTCAAAGCTTGACTGTTCGTATAAAGAAGGTACGTGCAAATCGAACAGTCGTAGATGACCAATCGTCAATATGGTGTGAGTGGAATCCCTCACTACGGCGTGTAGTACGTTGGCGGAACGTGGTAGCCGGTATTATATTAAAAAGCTCATCAGAACACTCCCCATTATATAAGCGGTAGGAAACACATAGAGAACCCACATCTCTCTGGTGCCTAAGGGGTTCAAGACCACTAGTAAGAGTGGGGCTGTCAACAAGGCGCTTCAGTCTGTGTTGAATTTTATCGAATTGAAGGGTTTGTTTGATACTGAGGTGCACCGGCCCATAGGTGCGAACAGTACTACATGTGCGGTCAGACTTGCGCTTTGTAAATTAGTATATGGGCAGGAGTGAAGTACCGTCTAGCCTGATTTAATATCCCCAGTTTCTTGGAAGCTAATTTAGCTTTACCCTCCAAATGATGACGAAATTGGACGTCACTTGCAATTTCAACGCCTAAAGCATTAATGCTATTAGAGATGGTAAGGGGAGTGTTCTGGAATATTGGAGCTATATTAAAAGGTTTCCTTTAAGTGGAAAAAGCACAGGATTGTGTCTTGTGGGGGTTAAATTGGACAAGGTTTTTCTCACCCCAATCTGAGACCAGCTCCAGAGATGTCTCAATTTCAGACACCAGACTATTCCGATTCTCATTTACTTGTGCCTTCGAAAGATTCGCACGGCCTGTGTATATAGCATCTTCTTTACTGTCGTCTGCATAGCAATGAATGCTGTTGTTTTGTAGCATATCATTGATGTGCAGAAGAAACAGCGTAGGTAATAGTACAGAGCCTTGTGGAACACCAGCTTTAATTGTTTCCGCTTTAGAGCATACGCCATCAACAACTACTTGGATGCTGCGGTCTTTCAAAAAGCTGGCGATTCACTTTTGCAGTTTCGAAGGCAAGCCATAAGATGGATGTTTTGATAGAAGTGCCCTATGCCAAACCCTATCAAACGCCTTAGCAATATCAATGCTGACTGCAAATGCCTCTCTTTTGCACTCAATGGCTGAAGCCCAGCGAACAGCGGTAATGTAAATCAGAAGATCACCGGCAGAGCGTCCTCGACGGAAACCGTATTGTTTGTCGCTAATAAATTGGTGATGTTCCAAGTACTGTAGTAACTTTTTATTGATTATGGACTCCATCACTTTAGAGAGCAAAAAGGTAATTGCTATGGGCCTATAATTAGAGGGGTCGGATTTGTCACCCTTTTTAGGAACCGGGTGAACAAGGGCAGTCTTCCATGCCGCGGGAATAATACCCTGGATGTAAGACAGATGGAAAAGGTGCGTTAACGCCGGTGTAAGCTCAGGAGCGCATGTTCGAAGTAGTATAGCGTGGATACCACAGAGCACAGAATCGCAGTCGGTCGCGCCCCACCGCGACCGACTGCGATTCTGTGCTCTGTGGTGGATACCATCTGGCCAGTTCAATTTGTTGACGTCGAGGGAGAGCAGAGCTCGTCTAACAGCCTTCTGTGTAAATATAACGTCAGGCATTGAATTTACACTGGATGGAATGGTTGGTGGAAGTTTTCCCCCATCATCAACAAATGAATTACGCGCAAAGAGGAAGCCTAGGATATTCGCTTTTTCTTTGCCACTATGGGCCAGCGATTCGTCTGGTTTTCGTAAAGGTGGTAGTGACGAGTGACAGAAGTTACCCTGAATAGCCTTGGCAAGAGTTCAGAATGCACGACTAGAATTGCCAATTCTTTCAATGTAACTTGACTGTACTTGTACTACTTTACTTAACTTGACTTGTAATTATAATGATGTTTATGGTCATACACTGACTGCCACGTGATTAACCAATTTGGCTCAAACAAGAAATCAATTCAATATACAACCTTATGCGGAGACACGCAAGTAACTTCTATGACCCCACTGAAAGAGGAAAACACAGTGCAATATATTCACCGAAGGTCCGGAAAAGAAAAAAATCAGAATACCTTTCTGGCAAGTAGTTATAGTAAAAAATTTGCAAACTATCTCCAATGAAAAACATAATGGTCTCCGTATAGCAAAATATGAAAAAAATGTTTTGATCAGGCTTTTAATTTGTGCGCTTAAAATACTTTATGTGTGAAAAAAACAATTGAAAAGGTTTTTCAAAATTGTAAACCACAGTATGACGGGATTTCTTTCAAGCGTAACTTGTGCGGAACTAGATATAAATCAATATATGCATTTTAATTTTACGATATTGCTGAGAGGAGTTTAGTTAAAATTTACAAAAGAAAATTAAATACAAGCAAAACTTATATACTACAATAAATATGCCGTCGAGAGCGCGGTTAATGAGCATGCGCCTCTGGGCGGGCGGGATCTGTTCACAGATATCTTGTCTCTATTTGAGCGGTTAGCACGCACTGAATGTTCATAAATAACTTCTACGTGAATCGTCAAAATATTAACTTTATAAACAAAAGAAAAGCAAGCGAAAATAAGGTTCAACAGTCTTATTTCCTAGCAATAAAATCTTTGTATTGTTTAAAAGTGAATGTGGACATGTGGAAGTTCGTGAATATAAGTTTTCTGTTGGTTTAATTAAAAAAAAGAATGTATATAAGGTATGTATTTTTGTTTTTTACGGTACTTTAACTATCTGTAACACTCGTTTATTACCGACGGCAATTTAAATGCATGCATATTACCTAACATTTTATTGCTAAAAAATTGCAGTGAAGTTAAATTTTTAATAATTCTTCATTTTAAATCGTAGTACTAATTGGTAGAATTTCAATTATGAATTTTATATGCTTTTTCCGGGTAGACGTAAACAGAGTTTGGATTATAGCACAATAAAGAATTCATTTAATTTAAATGGAATCTTCTAAAATATATATATATATATATATATATATATATATATATATATATATATATATATATATATATATATATATATATATATATATATATATATATATATATATATATATATATATATATATATATATTTACCGTTGAAATATTGGTTTCATTCATAAATGAACATATTCTGCCTAGTTCTTTTAGAGTAGCTGGATACTTTGTAAAAGTTTTCGTTACAAATGAATTCCATCATGGGGTCATCATGTTGGATTTTTGTTTTTCATGCTCATATATGGCAGCCCTGCGAGATACCCATGGTTACAGCAGTACCAATGGACCTTTTTCCAATAACCAACCACACAAATCAACCCTCAGAATTCTTTCATTTAAGTAAGAAATCAGGAGATCGAGAGCTTTATTTCGAACTCCATAATGGTGTAAATAACTTCCTGATTAAAATGTTGTGATCTATGCTTCAGACAACACATTAGACATCATACACACAGTATACATGTGTCCCTTAAACGGATATTTAATTAATTGTTAACTTTAATTTTAAGTTAGCTGAGCTTCAATACAATTAGATGTATGTATACATAATGTAAATCCTTAACTAAACATAGGTTTAGTACTATTTTTAACTCCCGACCCAAAACAAGGGATGTTTTAAATATCAGGTGTGTATCTGTGTATCGGTGCGTCTTTTCGTGGCATCATAGTGCCCTGGGGGATGGTTCGATTTGTTTGCAGTTTTTATATGAAAGCCCTGTTTTGCGAGATGGTTCTTAGCTGTGATTCAATATAATCTGTTCAGCCGTATCAAAATTACCAGCTCTTTTCTAATTGATGAAAGGAATTAAGCAACTTGTAAAGGCTTTATCAATACTAAATTTTGTATTCTGTTACTTTATTGATATTGCAATTACATTGGAATCTTGACCTGATACTCTAAGATTCTTATCCGAAAATCATCAGCATCTATTTAACTGGCAATTTCCGTATATAAATAACAGATTTTCTAAATATTGCAAGCCATTTTTTAACGACTTTCTAATATCCGTTAGTACAAAAACTTGGCAGACGTGTGAAAGCTCAGTGACAATGCAATACAATAGTACCATTATGCTGAGCTCATTATGTAGCCTGGACGTAGAGACTGGAACTCTTTGACGCAGAGTTTTAACAAGACAAACTAGTTTTGACTCATTGGTCTTGTTGCTATAAGTACTAAGTTTGATTACTGCTCATGATGACGAGGATTTGAAGATGATGCTGAAAAAGTGCTACCAAACCTCACGTATAGAATGTGGAAAGAGATAAGACAGTCAAATTCGGACTCGATAAATTTTTGATAACGTGTACTTTCCAATATATATAACTAGCTGACCCGGCAAACTTTGTTCCGCCTTAATGGCAATAAATAAGCAGATTTATTTTTTAATTGGAAAAAAAAAACCTCCCTGTCAATTTTCAGCTAAATCGGTTCAGCCTTTCTTGAGTTATAAGTGGAGTAACTAACACGACTTTCTTTTATATATATAGATGTCGAAGATCGAAAGCCATAAGAGTGCCATTGTACAGATAGATATAGTGCCACTCACGGATAAAAATTGCTAATAAGTTCGGAGTCATTTCAGTAAGTTATTTTTCATGTTGATAAGTCTTTGAAGAGTTACCCAAAAAAGTGACGTTAGAACTTGGAAAATCCAGATTCAAAAGGCAACTACAATGAACTCCTTAACTAAAAGAGGTAATATGTTATTGAACTAGCACTTAATTGTCTTGCATTGACAAACACCTCAGTGCTGAATGATTTTCAGGATCTGATGATGAAACTATGAGGTAACCATGAGAACTCCCAAAGCAAGTAAGATAAACTAATCGAAATTGGACTCATTTGTTCTGTTTGGACAAACACTTTAGTGCTAGATGATTTCCAGAGTCTCATGATAGAGCTGGAAGTACGTTATGAGAACTCCGGAAAAAAATAGAGCAACACCATCGACTTTGGAGTCGTTTGATTCGTTATCATAAGGACTTTGGAGCGGAATGGTTTCCAGTTCCTGGTGATAGAGCTGGAAGATGTACCCCAGAATTCCTAAGCTAAACCAGGTTAACCCATCAAGTTGGGACTAATTCGGTTTGTTTCGGCTAACAATTTGGTGCTGGATGATTTCTAATATCAGATGATGGAATTGGAAGGTAGTCATGAGAACTTCTAAACTAAACAAGGTAAGGTGAATTTGGGATCCTTTATTCTGTTTTAACAAACATTCTGGTGCTAATTATTTTTGTTTTTATAGCACTCACCCCGTGCTTGGGAAACTTGAAAGAAAAATGTTGACACGCGAGACTCAAACCCGCAACCATCTCCCTCAAGCCGGGACGCTCTGCCACTGAGCTAGTGTCAACTGGCTTGACGTGGCGAAATTCTTCTTTGTTATATAATCGATTACGTCGATTGTACTGATCGCTAGATATACATACGTATAACTAATAAAATGAGTTCATTGTTACAGATGAAATTCACATTTATAATTTTTGATCAGTACTTTCGTGATTTCTAATTATTTTTGTTTTTATAGCCCTAACCCGGTGCTTGGGAAACTTGAAAAACTTTAAAAACCACAAAGAAAATTGTCGACACGCGAGACTCGAATCCGCGACCATCTCCCTCAAGCCGGCGCTCTGCCACGCTCTTTGTATGGGTTAATTGGGTTTGTTTTTGCATACTGTTTGGTGCTGGATGATTTTAATAATCTATTGATGTAACTGGAAGGTGGCTACAGGATTTATTAAACTCAACGAGGTAAACCCATCGCGTTTGGATTTATTTGTTTTGTTTTGACAAATAATCTGGTGTTAGATGATTTCCAGGTTCTTACGAAGTGGGAACACAGTTATGGGAACAAAACTAACGAATGCATGAAAATTGAGCAGCACCATCTATTTTGGTCTCATGTGATTCATTATATTAAGGACTTTGGAGCAGGATGTTTTCCAGTATCTGATGGTAGAGGTAGAAGTAGGCCATGAGAACTTCTAAGTTAATCTAGATAAACCCATTGAATGTGAGCTAATCCGATTTATTTTGGCAAACATTTAGGTGCCGGATGTTTTCTAAGATATAATAATGATGGAATTGGAAGGTGGCCATCGGAGATTGGGGTAATATAGTTGGCCTTTATTACTACAAAATTCACAGAGTTTGATAATGGAACTAGAAAGTGGCTATGGAACTCCTGCATTAATCAAAATAAGCCCATTGAGTGTGATTTCATTTGTTATATTATTACTAACACTCTGAATCAAAATGATTTCCAGGGTAACATAGTGGGGCTGGAGGATATTGAAGCTTTGCAATAATACAACTCAAGCTCACTGAGTAAGGAACCGTGGTAACCTTAACCTGATGCTGCAAGTTCCCTTTTCGAAGATCATCAGGTCCTTTCACGTTTTGCTCTGAAAGTGATGCATATGTAGCAGAATGGCGGTCTGAGGATATGTCGAGGTTTTTGAAATTTTTAATTTCATCTTGTTTTAGTTGTATTATTATTAAGCGCTGTGGATTTTGTATAGTAAATAAATTAATAAATAAAATGTGATCAGCTTTTCTTTCTAAAATTAACTGTATCAAATACCGTAAAACTGAATTAAAATAAGTCGGTTGATTTGAAATTTGTGAATGACGAAAATTTTTGAAAAAACAATGTATATTTTTGACATTATTTCGACGTTTTCAACGGCAAAATTATTGAAATTCACGAGTATGCTGCCTTTTTAATAGAAGCGGCTCAAACTGCTGGAAGCTTACTTGAAGGTAAATTATCACCCTACGCCTGTAGGCTACTATTACTACTACTACCGAAGGTCTTGCAGTTACGAACGTTTTCGACCTTTTGGGAATGAGTAAGCTCTTTTATTGAAGATCCCTAAATCGTATCAATCTAGAAAATCCTCTGCTAACAGTTGGAGACGTAGACAGGCATAGAGTATGAGTGCGAAGCATAAAACGATTTGATAATCGTAGATTTCCGGATATCGAAATGATAAAGAGAAACTGAATTTTATCGTGATATGAAATTATACTATACTGAAATGATAATGAAATTCAGGGGAGGAATTAGTCCACACCATTCTTTAGCACACTCACCATGATATAAGATAAAAAGATAACTGTAGGTTTGCTCTGCATCTCCTTTATGCAAACAAACCAAAAAGCCATCCAATAATAACTTGGCGCAGTAAATCTGGTTACATATTTTATAATAGACTGGGACCTATATTTAGATTCTGATATAATGTCAATAAACCATCTGATACACCCTATCAAACAAAAAAAATCAAATCAGTCCAGCCATCTACGTGACTCCGACGAACTGACAACATCACCCTTCATAAAGTCAGTTGAAATTTCAATTAATTCGAATATAACAAATATATATATTATCATTTTGTAACCTTCATACTTATCAGACGCTTAATGAAGAGTAAGAAGATTAACAGAAAATAAAAAGACGTAATGCCTGTTTGTTATTGGACGACAAGTTCTTAAACAGCGGCATTAAAATCAATTTTATTACAATACGTAAAAATCGGCTACTATCTATTTATTGCCGGCCATCGTTACAGCTGTATTAGATGTCACACCCCAATATGGCAGCGATCATAAAGAGCTGTTCGTGAAGTGTCATCTTTTGTGAAATATTGTTGACAATAATCTTATAATACGTCATTGGTATTCGATTTTTTAAAGGTCTCTTTTTAGCATTCCGAAGTAAACTAAGAACCCTTACACATAGTTTCGCTGTTTCCGTCCGTCTGACCGCAGTCTAGCTCACAGACCCTTAGTACTAGAAAGCTGTAATTTGGTATGAATATACACTTTAATCACGGCAACCAATACTACCTATGTGTTTATAATTTGCATTTGAAATAATTGTAAAGAATTTGTGAAAGCTGCTAAACAAATTTTCGATTCGTTTCAAAGCCACGTTTAAGATTTAGAACGATTTATATGGATCACTTAGAATGCACTATGTTCAGTTGACTGATCTTTTAAAACACCATCTTATACTGAAAAAGTATAAAACATTATCATGTTTATTATAAATTATACTTCTGGGAAAATTTGTGAAACAAAGATCGTGATTGAAGTCTTACTGGCTTAAGAGAAAATGAAAATCTTGTTTATTCTCGATCGTTCCAACTGAGTGATCCCTGTATTGAACTATATTTAATAAACCGAAACTTACAGGTAGAAGGTAGTTACATCAGAAATTGTGAAAAATGTTGTACTAAAATTTGACGAACCAATCGTCCCTGTAAATGTTATATTTTTAAAGATAACTCATTTTTTACAATCCTCAAGGAAAACGTTGAGTACTTGGTACTTGTACTTTTTTATTTTGTTGGATTTTTTTTCGACTACCCTATTTAGTCCCGATAATATTGGTCACTACAGAGGACATGGTGTCCATGACGACAAACTAGTATGTTATGATGATTTGATGGGAAAAAATGTGTAACAGCAAAAAAGAAGAACCAGTTATTTTACATATTTTGTCCTACGGATTTATCTATTAGGTTACATCCTAGTATATTATTATAAATATTGTTAGATAAAAATTTAAAATAATAAAAAGTTAATTTCTTTGGTTATTTTACAAATTCTGATATTTTTTTTTGTGTGTAGAATTCCTTAGTATGATAACCCTAATGCAGTGTGACAATACTTAACTTTGCTGAAACTTGTCACTTAAGAACGTAATTTTATGTTTAAAAAAACTCACACAACTCTCGGTACTCAAGTAAACCGATATGGTCACCCTACTCAACGTTTTCCTTAAGGATTGTACAAAATGAAATATCTTTAAAAATATAACACTTACAGGGACGATTGGTTCGTCAAATTTTAGTACAACATTTTTCACAATTTTTGATGTAACTACCTTCTACCTGTAAGTTTCGGTTTATTAAATATAGTTCAATATAAAGATCACTCAGTTGGAACGATCGAGAAAAAACAAGATTTTTATTTTCTCTTAAGCCAGTAAGACTTCAATCACGATCTTTGTTTCACAAATTTTCCCAGAAGTATAATTTATAATAAACATGATAATGTTTCATACTTTTTTAATATAAGGTGGTATTTTAAAAGATCACTCAACTGAACATAGTGCATTCTGAGTGATCCATATAAACCGTTCTAAATCTTAAACGTGGCCTTTAAACGGATCGGAAATTTGTTTAGCAGCTTTCACAAATTCTTCACAATTATTTCAAATGCAAATTATAAACACATTGTATATTCTTGGATACGCGTTATGGCTTATTCTTCAGGTGTCCAGATTGAGTAATCCAGTTAATTAGTTCTAACTTTCTTTATTTAGGTTTCACAAATTTTATATCTTACTATGAAGTTTTCACAGTTATTTTTTAAATCCTCTCATAATTTGGTTGTGGTTGGATGAAGTTTTCAAAAAGATCTCTCAGTCCACACGCACATGTTGGTCGACTATTACTTTTCAAATAATTCCAGAAATTTTTCCAAATACATTTTATAAAAAATGTATTTAAAATTCATGTAACGAGAGGCGCGAGCCCTCCGAACCAAAAATATGTTACCTTTTTAGGGTTCCGAAGTAAACTAGGAACCCTTATAATTTCACTACGTCCGCCCGTTCGTCTGTCCGTCCGTCCATCCGCACGATAGCTCAGAGATCCTTATTACTAAAAAGCTGTAATTTGACACGAATACACATATTAGTCACGTGAACAAAGTGGTACTTAACAAAAAAATCTTGAAAAATATTTTTTTCAATTTTTGAAAAACCTTTTTCCCATGCGTGTAAAGTGGGAAAGTTATTTTTTTCTCACGTATCCCATTGTGAGGGATATTGTAGAACAGTTTTTTAAAAAATATTATAGGTTTGTGAAAACAACTTTTCGATTAAAGGACTGTTTTGTAAAATATTAAGCTTTTAAGTGCTCATTCTTGTTAAATCAAGTATCCCTCTGCAGCCTAAACGGTTAGATTTGAAGAAGAAAAAAAAATCATGATAGTAGTAAATATTATAATGAAGTTAAAAGGAAAACTATCGCGGCTTAGAAGGCTTTACAAGATTTTGAGTAATAGTCGACCAACTTATAAATTTTAGAGGCGGTGAACCTGTGGAGCAGATATATATTGCCTTGACGTTGAATAGCTTAAACGTCTATAGTATGAAACTATAAAAGCCCTCTTCTTAATCCGCATAGTAGTGATGGGCAACTTCGGATCCCTACATTGCTCGTAGCCCAACACGCACTTTACCAATTTTATTTACATATCATAAGATAGCAAACAAGCAGATAGAAGAGACAACCACCGCCTATAGACGACAAATACGTTAACGGTGCATTGCTATTAGTGTGACGAGATTATAGGTAAGGCAGTAGGATCAGACTCGCACGAGACAATGCAGAATTCTACTACCTAGTAGCCACGATGGTAGTGACTCGCATAGCCAATTTTTCGCCTCTTAGGCACTGCGTGATGGAGAAAACCTTGACAGGCTTCATGGCAGGAACAGATGAAGTGTTGCTATCAAACCAGACGAATCACTACCGAATTCTACCATCTAGTAGTCAAGATGGTACAGACACACCTAGTTTATCTTCTACCTTTTATGCGTACTTTATGCCAAGCAGAAGAGTAGTAGGTAATTTCTTCAGAAGGTAGAACTTACCTTAAGGATTCTAATTAACAAGAGGAGGATATGAGGATACGTGTACATAACGATGAGTGCTCGTGTGTATCAAGCGCATAATTAATTACAAGTTACGAAATATTGGATAAACTAAAATTATTGCAATACATAAACATTATATGCAATAATTTTAATATATACGTACGTGTGTTTTGTTCGTGTGTGTTTGTGTATGGCTGCATATTTTGTATGCGTGTGAGTAGATATTCAAAAATTTATGTATAAAACCTTTTGTCCGTGTATTAATAAAGAAAAAAACTAAACGTACACAACGTTTCATTGTGCAGATCCCTACATTCTGAGTTTGATCCGAGCAAAAGTGCGAAAGTTTTATTTAATTAACAGCTAGGAGTATGGTGATAGTACTTCAATACCTCCACACCTTCGATAAGCACAATAAGCTGTCCACACCAGCTATCGCAAGAAACAAAATATAGTCGCCATCAAGTCGTTAGCATCTATTTACGTAACTGAAAACGAATAATAAAGTAGGTAGATTACATGTAATATAAAGCGAGCTAAAGAGGTACTTCATTGTGATCTATTACGTACCGCATAGCAAACTGCTACGTAGGCGTAGCACATTTTACCACAATTGTATATAGACAGACAGAATTTACTCGTATGTTCTATACTATTAATTGTCTAAACATGGCTAAACTGCATTTTAATAATAATCTTCACAAATATTTTTTTCCCTATTGGAGATTTGGCAAATTCTGGCTATAATAACGCTAACATCCTTTGTAGTTGTAATAGCACTCTCAATGTTTTATAGTCTTCGACAGGGGGAATGTTGGCGTGTCACTGTCAGTTAATAGTACGATAAACAGACATACATGTTGATCCGAGCCTTTTTTGAAGATTAAATAGAACATCTGTCATTCTGCCATGCAATTCGTAAAAAGCGAATGATTGGCTTCACGTGATACTAACCAAAGGGGCGGATCTGCTTCACGCTATGTGCTCAGAGTGTCGTCGCCGACTCTATCGCTGATGTGGTGCTGCAGGGCATGGAACTTTTCATTCCCTTGGTTTGTTCACTACTGCAAAAAGACTTTACGCTGAAAGCGGTGTTGGTCCCGGGCTCCTTTGAAGAATAGACCAACTGCCGTTTAGCCAGGCAGGTCGTAAAGGGCGACCGATCGGCTATACGATTCACTAACATCGTGACTACTAGATGGTTAGAGTTCTGCATTGTCTCGCCCGGGTCTGGTAACACCGCCTTGCCTATTCCTGCCGCAATAGCGTCAGTGCATGTCGCTGTTGTGTTTCGGTTTGGAGGGTAAGGTAGCCGGTAAACTTATGCATGTGGCATAAGATCTCACCACAACATAGCAACGCACTATTAATACCTTTGGTGTCTATAGGCGATGGTTGACTCTCTCCATCAGGAGATCCATCTGCTTGTTGGCTATTTTGTACTATAAAAAAAAGCAGGAGTGCTTGGCTTGGGCTGCTGCGTCGACATCTCATGCAGTAAAAACCAGCGCGTTACTAACGGAGTACAATTTTGCCTCGTAGTTCTTCAAAAGAGCTATCGCCAAGGCAAGATTGAGACACATTGGTAGAATTGGTGAGAAGCTAGTTCACCTTCATTCGGGAACTCGTTCATTCTGGTCTCTCGCAAAGGCTGTCGTAGGGAATTTCTCACAGTCCTCTCTTTCAAATTTACACGGAGAAGATGTCTCTATGGCCTATACAGCAAAGGAGAAGGTCGATCTCCTGGGTACGTTCCTTGCGGCCAACTTGACTCTGGATGACCAAGGGAATGCACTGCCTACCTTCCCGCGATGCGATATTTCTATGTGCATCCCATCCCTAAAAAAGGAGATAGTCTTAATCCATCCAACTACCGGTTCATAGCCCTAACCTACTTGTTCTGCAAAATTATGGAAACCACAATCAATTGTCTGCTGCTAAAGTGTTTAGAAGAGCACCAGCTGATTAGTGACTATCAATACAGTTTTTGTCGTGACAGCTCAGCTGGTAACCTTCTAGTATGACACACTTGGCCTTTGATAAGGTATGGTACAAAGCGTTTATCGCGGAGCTGCCTTCCTACAGGTTTTCAGAGAAATAATGCAAATGAATCACCAGTTTTATGGCTGGTCGGAGCATTAAGGTCGTAGTCGACGGTGCATGCTCCGACCATAAACCTACTGATGCTGGTGTTCTCCAAGGCTGCGTGCTATCACGGTTACCTTTTCGCCTACATATCAATGACATGTTGCGAATTAGTAACATACATTACTGTGCGGACGACAGTACTGGTAATGCTACATACGCCGGCCTTAGCGGCATTTCTTGGGAACACGTCAAAAGGCCGGAATAAGCTCGTGTCCGAAGTCAAGAATCGACTTATTGATGTCTCGAAATGATGTTGCCAAAACTTGGTCACATTTAACAAGAAGAAGATACAGCTTTGCGTGTTCACCGCAAAAAAGACAACCTTTATTGTGTCAGCTCGATTTGAGGATATTCTTCTGACAGCCTCAGCCAGTGTCAGAGTTCTGGGAGTTGACATATCAAATAAGGTTAAATTTTGCGATCATTTGGAAGGTAAAGCTAAACTAGCCTCCAAAAAGCTCTGTGTGCTTAGCAGAGCCAAACAGTACTTCTTGCCGGGCCATTGTCTCCAGCTTTATAAGGCGCAAATTCGGCCTCACATGGAGTACCGTTCCCCTCTTGGGCCAGATCTCCCTAGTACTAGCTTTCTCCTCTTGGTCGCATTCAGCGTAGAACTGTTCGAATCGTTGACGATCAGGTTATTTCGATACGGCTTGTCTCTTTGGCATTACGTAGAGGTGTAGGTTTGCTCTGCATCTTTTATCGCATCTATCATGAGTTCCTACGAGTTGTTTGGATTCATTTCTGCTACTGAATTCCATCATTGGACATCGCGTTAAAATTTTAAGTTCCACCCTCACCATCTCGATGTCTGAAAATGCACGACCATGCGGTTCTCTTGGCAATTTTTGCCTCACACTACTCTTTTGTGAAATTGATTACCGGCAGGAGTTTTTCCGAACAGATACGACTTGGGGACATTCAAGAAAAGAGATTACTCATTTTCAAAAGGTCGGCAACGCACCTGCATGACCTATGATATTTCGGATATCCATGGGTGGCCGTCATCACATAATATATCCAGGTGCACCTCCTGCTCGTTTGCCCCCTCATCCATGAAAAAAGTTAATAGCAATATTTAAAAAAACGTTAAAGAAATTTTATCTGTCTCCATAAATTTAATAAAATTGCATAGTAACAAATTGTTATTATTAGAACTAAGTTAATTGATCAAAATGTAATATGACTTATATCTTTTTTTTATATCATAAGATAGCAAACAAGCAGATGGATCTCGTGATGGAAAGAGCCAACCATCGCCAATAGACACCAAAGATGTTAATGGTGCATTGCTATCTTGTAGCGAGGTCTAATGCCACGTGCATAAGTTTACCGGCTACCTTACCCTCCAGACCGGAACGCGACAGTAACAAGCTCTGATGTTATTGCAGCAGGAATAGGTAAGGCGATGGTACTAGACCTGGGCGAGACAGTTCAGAACTCTATCACCTAGTAAATACAATAAAATATTAAATAAATAAATTTCCTACGCTTAATTATCTTAAAAGACGGACTAGACTTTTGGTTCACGTATTAATAACCTACTAATATTATAAATGCGAAAGTTTGTGTGTATGTTTGTTACTCTTTTACGCAAATACTACTGAACCGATTACGATGAAATTTAGTATGTAGATAGCTGAAAACCTAGAATAACACATAGGCTATTTTTTATCCCGGAAAAGTCAGGTGATCCCGCGGGATTCACTGAAAACTTTTATAATGCAGCGGGCTGTACGCTGCAGCTGGTATAGATATAAAAAATACTCGTTTTATGCATGTTACTTTATTGGATCTTCGTATTTTATGAGTTAGTTAGCCTATTTGGATTAAATTATGAGGGCCAGAGTATAAATTCCGGGTCAGACAAAAATTTTATATTTTATATATATTTTATATTTTATGTATGTTAATATCTGTTCGAGATAAACACAGCTATAGTATACTATAGCATACTACAGCAGCTCGGAGTTGAGCGTAATCCCGCGTTTTAGATAGGGACTAAGCTAAGCCACTTTCCAAATCAGAAATCAGCTTTGAAATTATGTCAACAGAAAAGTGATTTAAAGTTAATTTGATAGGTTTTCATTTACGAAACTAAATCACAGAAATTGTTTTCAAATCTTCTTCACGAAACAGTCAGCACGTAAACCTACTAAAAACGATCCGTGGCTGCGAAGTATGAACGTTTAGTGCCATTATTTTGTGAAATCTCTTTTCAATATTAGGTGAAATTCAAAAGCCTTGAAGTTAAAAAACTGAAACTTTAAGCTTACTTTGCGTTTAATCAGATACTACATACAAAAAGAGTAAAGACAATATAAAAAGAGAAAATATAACATACAAAAAAGTTAATTAACATTTTTGTATGTAATGAAATAACTTAAAATCTATTGACTGATTTTATTTTTTTTTACCATTAGAAAGCTACATTATTCATAAGAGAAAAATAATACTTTTTACCCGACTGAGCAAAAGGAAGTAATCATTTAGGATCACGCGAATGAAGTCGCGAGTAAATTTATAATATCTAATACCTTTAAACGAGCAATTCTTGTATATATAATTGGAATCTCGGAATCGGCTCAAATGATTTTCATGAAAGTCACTGAAAGTTACAAATTAGGGGTTTTTCGTGTCAAGGAATCGATTTATCAAGGTTCCAGGTCCAAGAAAAGCTCGATTCCCAAGATATGGGTATGTGAAAAACCGAGCAAAAGCTCGGTCAACCAGGTAAAGAATTTTTTTTTATATATTCTATAGGAATCGATTTATCAAGTTTCAAGGTCCAAGAAAAGATCGGTTTCAAAAATATGTGAAAAATCGAGCAAAGCTCGGTCAACTAGATATTTATACTAACTCGATTGCCATATACTACTCGCGACATTATTCGCGTGATCTGAAATGATTATTTCCTTTCGCTCAGTTGGATAAAAAGTAATATTCAATAGTTATACTTATGATCATACTGATGACAGATTTTTAAAAACGGTATTACTTTCTATAAACAAATTTACAAAATTTACGCCAACCATTAGTGAGATTATCTAGGCATGAGCAGGCTTTTTAAACCCTTACTTAAGTTCATTTGAAAAACAGATTTTTTAACTTCCCGCTACGGAGTACGTAGTGTACGTAGATAGGAAGTTACTGAATTTGGCCCGATTTTCGAAAATCGAGTTGTCACCGGATCTCCACGTTTTGAGGTCCTAGGAATCTTTTCCGACTATTTTCGCGATGACGTCAGTATGTCTGTATGTATGTATGTTTGTGTGTGTATGTGTGTGTGTGTGTATGTGTGTATGTGTGTATGTAAATATCTCATAACTTTTGAACGGCTGGGCTTATCGAAACGCGGTTGAATGCATTCGATTGGATTCCGCTCAACTTAGACTTCTTGAAAATTTTAACCAAATTGGTCCAACAGATTGAGAAATTTTGAAAAAAAACCTCAAAAAAATTTTTGGCGAAACAGTATTTTTTTAACATAACTTCCAAATTAATGTACCGATTGAGTAAAAAAAACTAATCAGCTCTATTCCTCAAAAAACTACATCTAATGCATTAATTGCATTAAAATCGGTTTATCCGTTTGGGGGAAATCGTTGACGAAAATTAAAAAAAAGTGTTTTTTGACATAACTTCGAAACTTTTCCACCAATAATTTTTTGGTATTCTACGATATTTTAGTGTTAAAACAATACGTCAGATGGCATTTCAAGAATTAAAATCGAATCAAATTTTCAAAAGTTACAGATTTTCAATATTAAAATGACGCCATTTTTAGCAATTTTGCTTTATATTTTTACAATAATTTTGAGGTTAATACACCGATGGACTTAAAAATCTTATTAGCTTTTCTCCTTTAAAAACTGCGTCAAATACCGTCAAATACCGATCAAAATCGGTCAATTTGTTTAAGATTTATTAATGATGAAAATATTTGAAAAAAAATGTTTTTTGACATTGCTATGAAATTTTTCAACCTATCCATTATTTAGCTAAAGCAATATTTTAGATCTTAAAAATTGAGTTGAATGTCATTCGCAAGATCAAATTCAATCAGCGTTCCCAAAATATACAATTTTTCAATAAACAATATACTGCCATTTTAACAAAATAGATGTTTGAACTGAAAAATTCCGTGTTTATAATTTTTACTCTTTTGACCTTAAAATACCTTAATTTAGCGGGAAGTTTCAGGCATGGTCTGTATGGTTAACCGCTTACACATTTTTTTGCGACTAATATTGCTTTTTTAATAGTTTTCCCCGTATTGGTCCCGGGCTCCTTTGAAGAAAAGGGTAACTGCCGTTCTGCAAAGCAGGTCGTAAAAGGCTACCGAGCGGTTATGCGCGTCACTGCCATCGTGACTACTAGGTGGTAGAGTTCTGCATCGGCTCGCCCGGGTCTGGTACCACCACCTTACCTATTCCTGCCGCAAAAGCGTCAGTACTAGTCACTGTCGTGTTCCGGTTTGGAGGGTAAGGTAGCCGGTAAACTTATACATGTGGCATTAGACTTCGCCACAAGATAGCAACGCACCATTAACAACTTTGGTGTCTATAGGTGATGGTTGACTCGTTCCATTAGGAGACCCATCTGCTTGTTTGCTATCTTATGATATAAAAAAATTGCACATGCACGACATGTGGTATATTGATCGTCTAAGAGATGATGAATGGGAACACTTCTCATAATTAAGACAAATCTAATGACACTTCATAAGCTTAAATCCATCAAGATTTTGGGCTACAGAGCATGTCAAAGAAACTGTTCTTGGAAAACATAATCCTCCTTCTTGCGCAGTTGGATAAAACGGTCTTACATATCACACTCTCATTCAAACAATGCTAATATCACGCTTATTTGAGATAATTAGTCATTAACATTCACTCACAAGGCAGCTTCATCATTTCTCAGTTCGTTAAATTTAAAAAGAAAAATCTACTTTTCATCCGACAAAAAACAGTTTGACTCATGTAATTCTGTTGGATTAGATAATATTTGAGTAGAATCTATACATATAATAAAATCGTAGGAAAGTCAAAACTGTACATTGAATATTTTTTTAAAAGAATACTTGGGGCGTGATCTACAATCGATATAGAAGCCAAAAATATAGTTTTCAGAATTTTTGTCTGTTTGTCTGTATGTCTGTTTGTCTGTTTGTCTGTTTGTCTGTTTGTCTGTTTGTCTGTTTGTCTGTTTGTCTGTTTGTCTGTTTGTCTGTTTGTCTGTTTGTCTGTTTGTCTGTTTGTCTGTTTGTCTGTTTGTCTGTTTGTCTGTTTGTCTGTTTGTCTGTTTGTCTGTTTGTCTGTTTGTCTGTTTGTCTGTTTGTCTGTTTGTCTGTTTGTCTGTTTGTCTGTTTGTCTGTTTGTCTGTTTGTCTGTTTGTCTGTTTGTCTGTTTGCCTGTATGTATGTCCGGGGTAAACTCAAAAAGTACTACATGGATTTACTTCAAATTTTGCATGAATATTATTAACAGGTCGGGTCAACATATAGGCACATATTATCACGCTATCACCTACAGGGGGGGAAGCAGTGCGGAGTAAACAAAGTCCGCGCGGACGAAGTCGCTGGCAACAGCTAGTGGTCTATATGAGCGTCCAAGCACGTGTGTTAAGTTTTGCGAGTGGATGTATGTTTGTATGTTTATCCACGGATTTCTCAGTAATTAAGAGTCATATCGTGAAAATTTTTTTTGATTTAAATCAGGTACATTTCAATTTAGGGAACAGTCTAAGTTTCATCAAAATCGGTTCAATAGTTTTCGAGATATGGATTCAGTTCACAGATAACTGAAGTCGGTTTAATTTTTAATTAATATTAGGTACTTTTTTATAATAACGTAGGGCTAATTTTATCAGTAACTTGTTGTGAATGATTGTTATGTAGGTAACATATTATTTGTATTCATAGCATTATTTAATTCATCTTCTTTATCTTTATTACTTAGTTAAAAAGTCACATTCACTGTATGTTTGCTTAGATCTTTAAAACCACACAACGGATTTTAATGCAATTTTCATCAATAGATTATGTGACCAAGAGGAATTTAGACGCTTAAAATAGTAGAGCAAAGCCGAGAAGAATATCAAAGATTTTTACAGCATATCATTAAACACCGTTGGCCGTCCCACTGCGTCTGTCGTGTGATTAGCGAAACCAATCACAAATTGATGGGGTTCGGGTTCGATTCCCGATACGGACAAACATTTGAATGGTGAGCTTAGATGTTATTATTTCTGGGTTTGGGTGTTTATAATGCATGTTACAGTGTATAAATATGTATTTTTATGTATAAGTATCTTTGACCGTGTAATTAATCCATCGATATTATTATTATCTCTTTATTTACAATTTCTTCTTATTTAAAATACATTTATAGTTATAACATTATAAAAAATCACAATATTATATAACAAGATAAAATTAAAAATTTCAAAAACCCCCGACACATCCTCAGACCGCCATTCCGCTACATACGCATTATTTTAAGAGTAAAACGTGAAAATACCTGATGATCTACGAAAGGGGATCTAGCAGCAACAGGTTTAGGTTACCATGGTTTCTTACTCAATAAGCTTGAGTTATTTTATTGTAAAGCTCCCATGGCCTCCATCTCCACTATGTAGTCCTGGAAATCATTTTGATCCAGAGTGTATGTAAAATATAACAAATGAGACCATACTCAATGGACTTATTTTGTTTATATCAGGAGTTTCATAGCCACTTTCTATTTATATTATCAAACCCTGCGAATCTCCTAGTAATAAAAGCCAACGATATCAGCCCAATCTCCGATGGCAGCATTTCAGTTCCATCATTATTTTTTCTTAGAAAACATCCGGCATCTAAATATTTGCCAAAATAAACCGAATTAGCCAATATTCGATGGGGTCTAGATTAGCTTAAAAGTTATAATGGACCTCTTCCAGCTGATAATAATCAGACACTGGAAAACAGAAAAAAGAACGATTCAAACGGGATCAAAATCGATGGTGCTTCTCAATTTTCATTCGTTCGTTCGTTTCGTGTCCATGACCTTCTCTCACTTTATCGTAAGAGCTTGGAAATCATCTACCATCAGATTATTTTTCAAAACAGAACAAATAAGTTTAAACGCGTTGGGTTTGTCTTGTTTAGTTTCAAACATCCTATAGCCACCTTCAAGTTACATCAATAGATACTTAAAATCAGCACCAAAGAGTATAACAAAACAAACCCAATTAACCCATACTCGATGGGTCTCTTTGGTTTAGCGAGATTTCATGGACTACATTCAGCTTTATCTTGAGAAACTGGAAGTCATTCTGTTCCAAATTCCTTATTAGAACGAACCAAATGAACCCCAAATCGTCTGCTTTATCATAGGACCACAGAAATTATCTAACACCAGGGTAACACTCAAAATAGAAGAAATGAGTCCAAACTCGATAGGTTTAACTTGTTTATTTCAAAGGTTCCCATAGCCACCTTCAATTTCCATTATTAAATTCAAAAAATCATCTAGCACCAAAAAATATTCTAAAACAAAGCGAAGCAACCCACACTTAATTGATTTTTTTGGGTTAGCTTAGAATTTCTCATGGACTTTTTTCCCACTATCATTTGACACCGAAAGCCATTCTGCTCCAAAGACTTTCTCCTTCCTGCTTCATTATAAGACCCTGGAAAGCATTAAGCATGAGAGTATGTGTCAAAAAAAAACTCTTGTTTTGTTTTTATATCGTAAGATAGCAAATATGCTGATAGGTCTCCAGATGGAAATAGTCAACCATCGCCTGTAGACATCAAAGGTGTAAATGGTGCTTTGCTATCTTGTGGCGAGGTCTAATGCCACATGTATAAGTTTACCGGCTATCTTACCCTCCAAACCGGAACACGACAGTGACAAGCACTGGCGCTATCGCGGCAGAAATAGGTAAGGTGGTAGTATCAGACCCGGGCGAGACAATGCAGAAGTGTATCACCTAGTAGCCAGGATGGTAGTCACTAGCATAGCTAATCGGTCGCATTTTACGACCTGCATGGCAGAACGACAGTTGCCTATTCTTCAAAGGAGCTCGGACCAACACGGAGCTCAATAGTTTTATCTTGTCCTATACGGAGCTCAATAGTTTTATCAGATCCTAAAAATTATCCAGCACAAAAGTATATGTCAAAACAAACCCAAGCAGCCCACACTCAATGAGTTTATTTGGATTTGATTATATAAGTTCTTATATACTTTTTCTAGTTCTATTATCAGGCAATGATAACAATGTGCTTCAAAATCCTTGTAAAAATTTACTCCATTTTATTTCAAAGTTCCCATGACCTCCATTATCGGCTCTGTTATAAGACCTCAGAAATCGTCTAGTATCAGGATGTTTGTTAAAACACAACTAAAGATCCGAAATTCGATAGACTTATCTTGTTTGGTGTAAAAGTTCCCATGACTACGTTCCAAGTCCATCATCAGATACTAAAAATCGTCTAGTACCAAATTGTTTGCAAAAACAAACTGAATTTTTTTCCCACTTGATGGGTTTACCTGGTTTAGTGTAGGAGTTCTTGGTTACATCCTTCAGCTCTATCATCAGGCACTGGAAGCCATTCCGCTCCAAAGTCCTTGAAATAACGACACAAACTACCTCAAATTCGATGGTGTTGCTAATTTTATTCCAAGGTTCCCATAAAGTATTTCCAGTTCTATCACGAGACTCTGGAAATCGTCTAGCACTAGAGTATTTGTCAAAACAGAACAAATGAGTCCAATTTCGATTAGTTTATCTTATTTAGTTTAGGAGTTCTCATGGTTACCTATCAGTTCTATCAACAGATCCTGAAAATCATCCAGCACTAAGATATTTGATAATACAAGACAATTAAGTGCTAATTCAAAAACATTACCTAGTTTAGTTTAGGAGTTCATTGTAGTTGAACTTTGAATCTGGATTCTTGAAGTTCCAATATCACTTTTTTGGCTCAATCTTCAGAGCCATATTATCATGAGGAAGATCTTACTGTAACAAATGAAATGACTCCAAACTCCACTATATTAGCAATTTCTATCTGTGAGTTACAATTACACTCTTACGGCTCCATGATCAGTTCTTCGACATTATAAGTAATGAAAAGAAAACATCATCAAAAATCCATCGAGTCCGACCTTGACTATCTTATCTCTTTCTAAATTCTACGCGTGAGTTTCGGTAGCACTTTATCAGCCCCATCTTCAAATCCTCGTCATCGTGAGCACTAATCAAACTTAGTATTTATAGCAACCTGACTTAGTCTAAGCAAGATTGTCTTGTTAAAACACTGCATCAGACAGTTCCAGTCCCTACATCCAGGCTACATCACGAGTTCAGTTGGATAGTACCACAGTATTTGCATTTCCTTTCCAGTTTTTGTATTAACAGATATCAGAAAGTCGTTATAAAGTGGCTTGCAATATTTAGAAAATCTGTTATTTAAATACGAAAATTGCCAGTTAAATAGACGCTGATGATCTTCGAATGAGAATCTCAAAGTATTAGCTCAAAGTTACTACTGTGTAATTGCAGTATCAATAAAGTAAGAGAACACAAAATTTAGTATTGATAAAGCATTTACAAGTTATTTAATTCCTTTCATCAATTTGAAAAGAGCTGGTTATCTTCAAACGGCTGAACAGATTCTATTGAATCTTAGCTAAGAACCATCTCGCAAAATAGGGCTTTCAATTTAAAAAAAACGCAATCAAATCGGACCATCCGTCAGGGCTCCACGATGCCACGGACAGACACACAGATACACACATACACAGATACACAGATACACAGATACACACCTGAAACTTATAACACCCCTCGTTTTGCGTCGGGGGTTAAAAATGAAGTATCTTCATACCCGTTTCGCCGAAGATACTTGGTCCCACAATGTGATAGGCAAGCCTATCGCCAACCGGGCCCTTTCCAATCTCGGTAAGCGTTGTTTTTATCAGAAAACTGAAAAAACACATTTTAGATATGCCTGACCCAGGAACCGAACCCGGGACCTCATGTGGTCAACTCTGACCCCGGACCACTAGACCACAGAGACGATTAAATGCAATTATAAAAATAAATGTATAAAAATAGCTTTCTCGCCGATGGGAGCCTTGCAGCTATGCCGCCGGTGGTCAGGGCGACAGAGAAAGAAACCTCCTCATAATACGTGCCGTTCCCAACACTGCCACCTTCTGTATCTGGCCCTTGATCCAAAATTGTAGGGAGAGCCTCCGTAGATGTTGGTCGAGACTCTTCGCTACAAGACCGTTTGCAGAAACGACTATCGGGACAATCATTGTTGAATCCACATCCCACATATCGGTAATCTCATGAGCTAAGTCCAAATACTTAGATAGTTTTTCTTTTTCTGCTTTCACGAGGTTATCGTCATGCGGGATTGTGATATCAACAATAAATGCCCGGCGCTCCATTCGATCTACCGACACGATATCAGACCTATTTGTGATAATAGTCCTGTCCGTGATATTATCAATATTATTATGGGTGCCGCTTAGTGTGAAACCGGGGCGGATAAATTAAAAAAAAAAACTTTAAAGTGCGAATCGGGCTCACACAAGTAAGGTTCCATATCACAGAACTATATTGAGTGAGGTTACTAGCTGTGCCCCACAACTCTCCAGTATCCGGTGGGACAATAAAAGGTTTATGAGTCCCACGGAAACAATGCAGTTTTCCGGGCTAAAAAGTATTTTAAGACATATTACAAAACATTGTATACATATATGCCAAATTTCATCCAAACTAGTCCAGCTGTTTTGTGTGATTGAGTAACACACATACAAACTTTCATATATATAATATGTATTCGATAATAGCAGGCACAGCAAACGGAAAATATCACAGAATGCGTGTTGCATTCTGTGATGTGTATTTTTCGTTCAAGGGATAGAGCCAGACAGACGAACAGACAGACATGCAGAAAGCGGAGGCGTATTAATAGTGTTACGTGCTTAGGGTTGGTAATTTGCAAGAAAACGCCACTTATATTAAACCGTGTATTTACAACACTAAGCTACAATACACTACAATGAATTACGTAAATATATTGATAAGCTTACGTAAATACACTATACACACTAGTCACACTCGCTGTACTAACACTAAACTTAACCGACTACGCTGAACGAAAACACTTCTCTTAATCACTGTATTACACATTGGTCACTTCGCTTCACACTGGTCGCTCGTACTATTGCTTCCGATCGCTGTATAAAACTGCTCTCTATTTGTCAACACATCTCTATTTAAACCCAGGGTAAAGTTCTACCTGGTTCCCGAAAAATCCCAATTTATCGCGTAAACAATAAACAATTCTAATTGTAAAAAAGTCCAAGTAGTACACGCCATGTTCACACTTATACCCTATGACAGAAGATTCATTATGGCATAGCTACTTGGATGACGACGGCTATTGTTTATCAACAGAGGGAGCCTGTCTTTTTCTTTTATTTCTAGACTTTTCCAGCGTTTTAATTCTTTACTTTTCTAGATTAATTTTTACAATAGGTTCTCGTTTGTCACCCTACGGGTATGTAACAATAAAATCTGTGTTAAAAAAATTACGCTTACTTACACTTACTTACTGCTAATCAGAAACATAATGTGTTAAAAACGTTTAATACTTTCGATTGAATTTTTAATCAGAAATAATTTGAAATCGAAATATGTTTCGTATTTAATTATATTTTATTTAATCGAAAGAAACTATAAATATAATTTAAAATAACTTGAAATACAAATTGCTCTTCAAGCTAACAAATTACGTCCAATATTGTCTTAATAATAAAGCTAAAGAGAAAACTCTTTCCAACTAACTGTCCAATTCAAAATCTCAACAAAAATATTAAATAATAAATCCAAAGGGAGAACTCTTTTCAACTAACTATCCAATTCAAAATGATAAAAATATTAAATAATAAAGCCAAAGAGAAAACTCTTTTCGACTAACTATCCAATTCAGAATGATAACAAAAATATTTATTTTACCATAAAAATGTTCGTTCAAGCCCTTTTAATACCATAAGAATACAAGCGGGCGGAATACAATCAAAGCCGGTATTGAAGTGAAATAGAAAAACTTACCGAGGAGAGAATAGCTATACATATCTATACATATAATAAAGTCGTAGGAAAACTGTACATTGAATATTTTTTTAAAAGAATACTTGGGGCATGATCTACAATCGATATCGAAGCCAAAAATATAGTTTTTAGAATTTTTGTCTGTTTGTCTGTATGTATGTCCGGGGTAAACTCAAAAAGTACTGCATGGATTTACTTCAAATTTTGTATGAATATTACTAATAGGTCGGGTCAACATATATGCTACATATTATTACGCTATCACCTATGGGGCACGGACAGTGCGGAGTAAACGAACTCCTCGCGGACGAAGTCGCTGACAACAGCTAGTCTATACATATAATAAAATCGTAGGAAAGTCAAACCTGTACATTGAATATTTTTTTTAAAAATACTTGGGGCGTGATCTATAATTGATATCATAGCCAAAATATATATATATATATAATAGTTTTTCGAATTTTTGTCTGTTTGTCTGTTTGTATGTCTGTTTGTCTGTTTGTCTGTATGTATGTCCGGGGTAAACTCAAAAAGTACTGCATGGATTTACTTCAAATTTTGCATGACTATTGCTAATAGGTCGGGTCAACATATAGGCTACATATTATCACGCTATCACCTACGGGAGAGGGGCAGTGCGGAGTAAACGAACTCCGCGCGGACGAAGTCGCTGGCAACAGCTAGTAGGTAATAAAATCGTAGGAAAGTCATGTGTGTCCGGGGTAAACTCAAAAAGTACTGCATGGATTACTTCAAATTTTGCATGAATATAACTAACAGGTCGGGTCAACATATTATCACGCTAGCACCTACGGGGGAGGAGCTGTACGGAGTAAATGAAGTCCGCGCGGACTAAGTCGCGGACAACAGCTAGTATTAGTATAATAATAAAAATATCTTGCTTCCAAACGATTTTTAACGAGCTGTATTTTACGTATTATATAGGTATTTTAGTTGTTTTTTATAAGTGGTTCTTATCAATTTAGAATATAAATATTTTTTATTATATTCTAAAAAGAATTTATTTTTACTAATAAATTCTTTTATTCACTCTCACAATCCTATGTATGAATGTATAAGATGTATGGCAAACAATTTACGGATCTTTAACGCTAAAACGGCTGAACCGATTTGAAATAAATTTGGCACACATATAAATGATGACCTAAATAGCAATAGCATATAGTTTTATCTCGGAAAAAAAATTTGTTCTGTTATAAAAAAAAAAAACTGTTATAATGCAGCGGGCTACAGGACGCAGCAGTATTATTTTTTAATTTATCTAGTGAATTACACCAGTTACCTATAATTATAATACAGTCCACTTTTACTAACGTCCCGTAGGACCCTAATCACAGAGGTCAATATAATATCTCGGTATTGATCCGGGCCGGTTTTTTTTGTTAGTTGGATAGGCAAACTGGCAGACGTGCCACCTGATGGTAAGTGGTTGACGTAACCAATGAACATAAACCAATTTACCTGGACTAGCCCAGGTAACTCATTTATGTGTTGCCTATCCTGAGACATAAGATGCCAGTAATTACACTGTCTGTCTTGCCCTTCTCTCCGAAACACAGCAAAGCTGTTTCACGGGAGAAACAAGCAAGATAGTGGTAACTATGCACCGGTATCGCACCGGTAAATTGAAATTGATTGAAGAATAGATCAATTATCTTATTGCTAATCGTCTCGTAAAGACCATAGAAGCCTAATACGCTATCATTGCCGTCGTGGCTCTTAATTAAGTAATAGAATTATACACCGTTTCTACCAAGTTTGTACCATTATCTTACTTATTTCTGTTGCAAAAGCGTCGTTGTGTACACACAACGTGGGACTAGTATCTTCGGCTAATCGTTGGTGCATTGGTTGTACCTCTGTCTATCTTATAGTGTCTATTATAATCTTTTGATTTGTCTAGTTGTGTCGATTTTAAAATAGATAAACGCTGAACCGATTTCGAAAAAAATTTGCAAGGAAAGAGTTAAAGACCCGGCGTTTAGCAAACGTATATATTTGTTTTCAAAAATCAGTCTCGAAGGCCCTAAAGTGAGAGAGAAAATGTCTATAAAATATTGTGGATATATTATTCTAATCACGAGCGAAAATGCGCAGTTAGCTAGTTTTCGATGTAATCGTTCGGTATACAAAAAGACGTAAGTATTAATTTATCTTTCTATAATTTTGCTACGAAACTTTAATAAAAGGCTTCAAATTTTTCAATATGAAAATTCTTTTGGGTTAAATAAATTTTAATTTAATGTTCAATAAAATAATAATTTAATTATCAGATGTCTGACGTTACTTTGAACTTTTAGAAGTGCTTTGTTATTATAATGTAGAGCTTAAAAAAAGAATCTTAGAAGTTTCTTGGTACTTGGGCCCATATTGAGCAATATTAATTGCTTGTATTGTTTGCTTGCCGATCTATATAGAATACTTTTTAATTGGAGCTCAGAATGATTTACAGAATTTCCCTTAAACGATATAATTATTCATAGAAATTACCGTTCATCGTTCATCGATACAAAGAGAAAATTTTAAACCGTTACCTTTTCTTACCGACAGCAAGGTTCGCCGAAAATTGTTAAAAATAAAAATGCTTCACCGACACTACTAACTGCAGATAAATAGACCGTAGACCCTGGAACAAACTTTTTTTATTAATAACAAGCTGAATTGTCGTGTACAGTTTCATTTTAATGAGACAACCATCATTCTATCTTCAAAAAATCTCGAATCGGGTAACTAATAAAGTTATGGGGCTAAGATAAATCATGAATCGATGATTTATCTTTATCATTCGATTTTTTTTTGTTATGCTACGTTAAGAATAACTATTCATGAAAGAAAACAATAATAATTTTATTTTATAGCTGATTGATTTAGATTAAAATACACGTCGTATGTACCTTACTATGCAGATTTCAAAAGATTACTTTAAATAAATAAATTGTGTAAAGTGATCATCGGATCACAATTTTGCTTGTCAAAAGTGCCACTTGTCTAAGGTTTTGTATGAAAATGATCAAAAATGATCGATGCAATATAACATTTCGTTTCACGAATGACACTTGGCTACCAATTACAAATTCGTTTACGCTCGTATCAACAGCTTATGTCAAATCCATACATTTCCTTTTCTATTCTCCTAGCGTTGATGCCACTTGTCTTGGGGGGCTGATATCCAGAGGCGCCAAAGGGTTCTATTATTGGAAGACGTCAATCTTATAGGCTTAACAAAAACAAAAAAAAACAAGTAATGATCTATTTTGTTAGTTATTAAAGAGCTCAATGGAGCTGTTTAGGCAATAATAGCAGTGCATGTGCATTTTTTCTAACAAAAAACGAGGCAAGATATTGCAGAACTCTACCACCTAGTCACAATGTAAGTTACATATATTAGCCTTTTTCGCCTTAACGAGATGTCTAGCAGTAATACTTCTTCGAAAGGATATTAAGTATTCTTCGAAAGGAGCCCGAATTAACACGGGAAATTTATTTGTGCAACATAGAACAACGATGCAATCTTGACCGCCCCCTTGGTCAAGTGGTTAGCGACCCTGACTACGCAATCGACGGGGCTCGGGTTCGATCCCCGAGGGACAAGCATTTGTGTGATGAGCATAAATGTTTGTATTTCCAGGTTTGTGTGTTACTTTGGGGTTAGATCAGTAAGTGTAATTTGTCCCGTGAATATTTATAATCTATAGGTACATATAATAAAATCGTAGGAAAGTCAAAACTGTACATTGAATATTTTTTTAAAATAATACTTGGGGCGTGATCTACAATCGATATCGAAGCCGAAAATATAGTTTTTAGAATTTTTTTCTGTTTGTCTATATGTATGTCCGGGGTAAACTCAAAAAGTACTGCATGGATTTACTTCAAATTTTGCATGATGATTACTAACAGGTCGGGTCAACATATAGGCTACCACACCACAGGGGAGGAGCTGTGCGGAGTAAACGAAGTCCGCGTAGACGAAATTGCGGGCAACAGTTAGTGTTTATCTAAATTTATCTAAATATTAACTAATTGAAGTTTTCTTTGTTTCAGATACACTCGAGAAAATTCACTTGACATTGAATAAAATCTGACAAATGTGCCGAAATAATGTCTTATTCAAGCGAATATAACGATGAGAGGGATATAAATTCTTCTCAGTATCCGCAACCATGTTCCGAGTTTAATTGTGTTCACAATGAAACACAAACAAACGACTCATATATCAACGAGCAGTATATCTGTTTATTTGAGGCTGATCCTGAAGAATTTCTCAATTCTAACTTTTTTCAGATCTGTGTATATTTCATGTATAGTGTTGTTTTTGTACTAGCATTATTGGGAAATGGTTTGGTGTGTTTTGTCGTGCACACATCTCCTCGTATGAAAACGGTAACAAATTTATTTATGGTAAATTTAGCTGTTGGAGATATACTTATGACAATATTTTGTGTTCCATTTTCTTTTGTATCAATGCTTCTATTACGGTATTGGCCGTTTGGTGCAGTAATGTGCAAAGTGGTTAACTATTCCCAAGCGGTGTCCGTTTTAGTAAGTGCATATACACTTTTAGCCATATCAATAGATAGGTATATGGTAATAACTCGCCCATTAAAACCTCGGATAAGTAAAAAAGTGGCGAAGGTAGTTGTGGTTGCAGTATGGTGTGGTGCGTTTGCAACCGCTGCACCTATTATGATCGTATCTCAACTACAGAAGCCTTCACTATGGCACGAAATATGTCAACTGTAAGTATTGCATTTAATTTTTAATTATAAGTTAGTGATAATACTAAATTTATTTTTCTGTTTACAAAAAGGAAAACGTAAGACCTAATTACTGAACGTGTAGAAATTACGTGTATTAGATATATATTCACGCCCATATCCCCGAAAGGTAGGCAGAGGTACAAGTGCACCCACAATTAGCCGAAGATACTTAGTCCCACAAATGTGATAGGTGGCAAGCCTATCGCCAACCGGGCACTTTCCAATCCTGGGCAAATTTGTGTTTCTCAGAAAACTGAAAAAACACTATTTTTTTTAATGTGCCCGACCCGGGAATCGAACCCGGGACCTCATGTGGTCAACGCCAACGCTGGACCCCTAGACCACAGAGACGGCGTGTATTAGATGGTTCTTGGTAATACAATTTTTTCGTGAAACTGGTGTCTAACTTACGCACAATGTACCTGAATTTATAGGTCCTAGGTCCCATTATAGAAAATCGGTACATATAATAATATACGAACTTCCGCAGGTCTATGTCTTATCCTTAACTAGAAATGACATATACAAGATGTGTTTAATAAATACAAAATTATGTGTGTTAGCGTGTGGTGTGTATGTTAGTGTATGTATGTATGTATGTATGCGGCGCGCGTGTGTGTATGTTAGTGGATACACGTGGGTACTTGGGTGCAAAAATGGGTACGTACGACCAGGTATATGTCTGATTATAAGGGTGGAACTATAATTATCTCTGTAAGTTCGTAATCTAGAGATTTTGTCTGTTTCTTAAGTGCAAATTTGCATTTCTCTGAAACCTGGCATACCTAAGAGATATTTCTTTATTAGTGTGTTTTCAATATTTGTTGATCATGCGTGGAGATATTTAAGTTATGCCTGAAGTTAGCATAATTCCACCTTTTCATACATTATTTACTTAAATTATATTTTTAATCTTTGTTTTTATCAAGGGTTATCATGTTACCTGCATATAATGGTCTAAGATTCCACTATAGAACGACCTTCACCGATCTGGTTAACGGATGAAAAGTATTTTTAAATGTAAATGGATAGTAAATATGTCAATAAGTATATTGTAAATGGAGTGAGTAAAAATGTTTATTGATCTTGATCTAACCCCAAAGTAAGAAATATTTGCTTATTTGCTGATACATAGAAATACATATATAAATACGGTTACATACATAATAAACACCCTACCCAGAAATACAAACATGTGTGCTCATCACACAAATGTTTGTTCCTGTCGGGTATCGAACCCGAGCCCCATCGATTCGTAGTTGAGTTCGCTATCCACTAGACCAATGGGGCGGTCATTAATTTTTTGAATGAAGAAATGTCAAATAACTTTTTGCTCAAAAATTTTGCTATTGATAAATTCCGAACAAATCATTTGATTTTGTAGATCAAAATCGATTGATTCGCTCGGGATTTGTTTACAGTATTTTACACATTTTTTTCAGTAAAAAAGCAGATAAGATTTTGAAATTAATCGGTGTATTAGTCTGAAACTTATTTAGTCTCTAAGTATTCTGTGGTGTAGTGAATAGCGTAGCTAATCGGACGCCTTTTATGACCTGCCTGGCAAAACGGCAGTTGGTCTATTCTTCAAAGGAGCCAGGACCAATATCGGGGAGATTTTTAATGATATTTTCAATCGACTGCTCGTGGTCTAGAGGTTATTCAGATCATGAGGTCCTGGGTTTAATCTCCCGGTCAGGCAAGAGAGTTATTGAGGTTTTTTATAGGTTTTTCTTGAAAATCTATAATCTCAGTACCTAGCAGTCCGGTGTCTGTCTGTCTGAGTGGTATATTACTACTCCCGTGCCTCGGATGAGCACGCAAATCCACAGGTATTCCTTAAGCCTTCACTTTTTATTCGTCATGATAAAATAGCACAATATAGCATATTAGCACCAGGAGAGCCATCTGCTTATTTGCTAATATAAATAATAATAAAAAAATCTGTAAGCGGTCAACCCTGCAGGCCATCCCTGAGACTTCTAAATTAAGGTATTTTAAGCACATAGAAACAAAAAATATATAGATGAGAAAATGTCGAAGAAATGTACAAAAATAACTTTAAAAAAATTCTTCATCGATAAATCTGAAACGAATCAACCGATTTTAATCTGATTTACGGTATTTGACGTAGTTTTTTTCATTAAAAGAGCAGACTTTATTTTAAATAAATCGGTATGTTAGCCTGAAAGTTATTTTAAAAATATTAAGTGAGTTTACTGTAAGCAACGTAATTCTGATATTTGAAAAGTTGTGACTTTCGGAAACTTGATTTGATTTTTATTTTTGAAATAGCATTTGACGTAGTTTTATTAATACTAAAATTTCGTAGATGATCAAAAATTATTGGTTGAAAATTATTATACTATCGCCAACCGGGCACCTTCCAATCCCGGGCAACTTTGTGTTTCTCAGAAAACTGAAAAAACACTTTTTTTTAATGTGCCCGACCTGGGAAAACTTATAGGATTTTTTTGCTCCCTCTCCGTCAATTTCGTATGATGAACTATTTTTATTATTTCTTGATAAAGCTGACAAAGTAATTCGCACTTTATGAAATTTTCTAGTGCTTTTCCATATACACACACACACACACACACATACACACATACATACTGAAGTTATCGTGATAATAGTCAGGGATATAGATATATACACACATAATTTTAGGTTAGGTATTTTCTGTTTATTGGAAATTTCTTTTTTAAGATAGGTGTGTTACCAATAAATAATTTCAGTTTGATGTATAGTTAGTTACGATATTAGGTAAAATAAGTTTAGAAGTTATAGGAAGTTTAGGTTAGATTTATATAGGTAAATATGTGCGAGCGAAGCCGCGGATAACAGCTAGTTTATAATAAACAAGCAAATTGCTCTCCATGGCAAGCAAAAGCTTTGGTATATAAACGCAAACTTTGCAACTTTATTTTGTTTTCATTATTTATAGTTAATTTCAAAGAACGATAAATGTTCACACAACGTTTGTCTAAAACTCAATGCGCATCGCATGCATGTTTATTTTCAACCGACTTTCCAAAAGGAGGAGGTTGTCAATTCGACTGTATGTTTTTTTGCTAGTGTGGTGTATGTGTTATCTGTGGATCATACAGTTCGTTATCTGTATTGTGCTTGCGAGTAGGTTGGGGTACGCGCTATAATAGACAAGGTATGGTTTGGTATTACCCTGTTCGGAAACGTAACGGGTAACGGGTAACGTTGGACAGTAAAATGTCATTTAAACCGTACATACAAAGAATGAAAGTTAAGGCTAAGTTCGTTGTAGGTCGGTTATATAACCTTATCAATAAAAACAATAAAATGTCACTTAGACACAAGGTGACACTTTACAAGTCGTGCGTACGCCCCATCCTTTCATACGCTTGCGTAGCGTTTGCGTTTGTACGAGGGAGCGTACGGACTTGCATCCGTTGCAAGTGTTACAAAATAAAATTCTGCGTATTGCCACGGGAGCACCGTGGTATATGCACAACGTAGACCTCCATAACGATCTTGAATTGCCGAGCTTAGCAAAGCATTTCAAAGAAATCTCTAAAAGATACTTCGATCGTGCCATCTCGCATTCGAACCCACTGGTGGTAGCCGCGGCTGATTACATCCCAGATCCTAATCCCGATCCCAAATTACGTAGGCCTCGCCACGTTCTTATCGATCCCGATGACCCGATAACTCTGGCCAACGGTTTACACGATAACATTACACACCTACATTCACGACACCGTCGCCGCCGGCGGCGACGAGGACTCTTGTTTCACCCTTCGGCGAACCGAGCCCAAGGGCAAGATTCGGCCGACGGACAAAACAATGCCACTAGCCCTCTCATCGCCAATCACGACCCTACCCTAAGCCGAGGTTCGGTCTCGCAGGAGACACCCTTAGGGCAGAGGGCGTACAGCCCTACACCTATAAATTCTGGCTGAGCACTCTGCTTGCCCCCCCGACCGGTGAAGCTGTAACAGCTCATAAGGCTAGCAGTAACTGAGCCATTCCGAAAAAAAATGGTATCACAGTACGATTCGGATCCATTCGGATCGTCAGTAAGTGCATACGCATGTATAGTATTAGTGAGACTACGTCCTACCAGTGAACACTGCAGCTAGTTACCTCAGAACTTGGTGATTTGAACTGATTTTGAAAATTATTTTTGTTTGTGATGATATACTTCGTGTGTGCTCTTACTTTAATTTGTTGAAGATTTGATGCAGGGTTCCAGAGAGAGGAAATGAGGAGTACACAGTTTAAAGTTTTAAGTAATTTTGTAATTATTAATTGTTAAATAACTTTAAATAAGTTTGCATTTTTTTCTTTCGTCTGGTTGCACCCATTATAATTACCTACACTTATTGTTAGTACACAAATATTGCAAAGGTGTTTCGAGTTTTGTATGACATAATAGCGAATTAATTTGTTTAACATTTGTTTCTTATTTTATTTTAAACTTAAAATAGTTATTTTTGTTTTCGAAGTATTTATGTGGACTAGTAAGAGCTGTGTTTAAAATTAAAGTGATAATAACATCAGCGGCAAGGGAAGGCGGTGGTACCGTACAATCGTTCTTTGAGAGTCGACACAAAACTATTACCACCTAGTAGTAACGATATTAGTAACATGTGTAGCCTATCGTTATCTTTTAACTGCCTGGCAGAATAGCAGATGATCTATTATTTAAAGGGAGGCATTAATAGTATGAGAGGGTTGTTGTTAACTAATTTTGAAAATTTGATTGTTACGTATGAAAATAAATAAAAGGAAACGTAACGAAACGAAACTAAATGAAATGAAACTATTTATTCGCAAGAATATAGGTGTTAAAGTTATGAAAATCGATCAAGGGTACCACCACATTCTACCATGACATGGCGTGCAAATATATAAAATAAAATAAAAATCCTTTTATTCCATGCTGCATATTACCTATGCATTTTACAATAGATGAGTCAGTTACATTTTTATTTAATAAATCAAAGGAGACTGATACCGTCGCATACAAACTTGGGCCCCCTTGTAATAAGATGAAAATTATGTTAATTAATACATAATAAACGTTACATAAATACTGAAAATTTTACAGATTTTAGCAATCTGAGACCAGAGATATAAGATATTCACTAGAAGTAAGGTTATGGTACTATGGTATAATTTAACTCACTGTAACCGTTTACTATTATATAAACAACTGATACTTGTAATACAGGCAACTATGGTTCATGTTTATAAATTGACACAATACTAAAACACAGATTTTTGGAAAACACAAGTTAAACGATGCCTCTCTGTAGGTAGGTACCAAAAAGTAAATTAAATTAATACATACGGAGATGGTAGGTACGTAAAATAGCGAAGAGTGAAGTCCACGACTTGCGAGTGCGACTCTTGCGAGCCGTCAGTGATGTCAGTTGTAATTGTCAATTTTAGCTGTATTAAATCCACAGACACTAAATCATATTAAGTTTGAAGTAACGTAATCAATCGATTATACAAATTGTATCGATTATATTTTTTCTTTTTATATTATAAATGGTTTGTAAAACAATGATGGTACTTACTGTTGATTATACTAAATATTAGTCAAAAATACACTTTTACATATATTTACGAGCTTATATTTCGATTAAAATTATTTACATAAATCGATTATAATTTTATCGACTATACAATTATAGTACCACAAACTTATTTTCGTGATTTCTTTTTTCTCAGAAAGCGGATTAAGCTCATATTTTGAACTTTGAAATAGAAAAATAGCATCATTTTTTTGAACCATACTTCAATCCTTTACATTTGGGCCCAAAAATCCCCCTCTCCTTTTCACTTATTATATATATCACTATACATTTTTAAATTAAATGGGTCATTCTTCGGAGTACATTTTTTGAGCGTAACAGATTCTTATCTCCTATATAAACAAATAATGTTTGCATAAATCTACTATAACATTGTTTATACATTCTATATGCATCGTGTCAAATAGATTTTATTATGTAATAACCATTTATATAGAAGTTATTTCACTCATATCCGGTTAATTTTGCACGTTTTACACGCGTAACACGTGCGCCGTCTTTTGATCAATCGCAGATATTTTTTAATTCACAAACGCTTTTAATCAGATTTATACACAAAATTCAAAAATAGAAATCATTTTATATCCTATCCAAATTTCTAATCCAATTGCACTGAAAGTTTTTATTTTATGAGTGTAAGTAAGTATGTCACACACTTGGCAAAATTTTAGCTTCGCTTATTGCGACGGGTACTACTCTGAACTGGTGAGGTCTAGAGGTACCGAGATTGCTTTTTCTAATTCTGCTTTTATGCTGCACCTTATGGGTCAAGTATTCGTAGCCCTAAATCCCTTTATTTCGGTGCAAGAGTAAGTTCTTCAATTTTTCAATTTTTGGTTCTCAATTTTTAGGAATATCCATGTCACATTTTTGGAACATAATCGTACTATTTTTAGTAAACGGGTATTACGGTCTTATACCTAACTCCCAAATGTAGATAGCCAATAACAAACTAGTAGCCTATATCTTTCCAATGGCGAGAAATTTCAATATATGTGCTTTTTTGTGATTTCCATGGAGCAATTTCCATGTATAAAACACCATGGAAGTTACATAAAACTCATGGAAATTACTCTATTTCATTTTGTTTGCAATAATTAAAATGAAATATTCAATGATTATACTGTAATTCATGCAATTATCAGATTAAGTGATAAATATTGTTATTTTTTAAAAATTTAAATCTGTTAATCCAAAGCTTATAGTTTAGAATGCCTCATAGTCCTAGGTTCGATCCCCAGGTCAGGAAAAGGTGTTATTCAAATTTTTTCGAGGTTTCCTCAAAAATCTTAAACCTCAGTAGCGGCTCAGAGTCTGGCGGGGTGGTGTATTACCACTACCGTGCCTCGGATGAGCACGTAAAACTGTCGGTCCCTTGGAATAGTCAATAATCGTTAACATGTCGGTAAATGTGGCGATTAGGATCACCACTTACCTCGTCAACCGACAAACCGGTGAATCAAGGTGAACCAGAAAGTCTACAGACGTTCAGTTTCATCTGCCTTTTTTATTTAAATTTGTTAAACTGAAGTTCATTATCATTTAAAGCGTCTAATTATCATGCTCAAAGTACCCAAAAATGAGTCTACTATTAATGTTTTGATGTTAAGGAAAGTATTCAACGTAAAGTGTAGTACTACGAATAAGCTAGGCTAGGTAATTACTCGGTTGAGCATACATTCATATTTTTTGCAAATCCTGCAATTCTTCGTTACTCGACTACTTACTAATGTACCGATATGATTACATCGTCGCTACAATTATAATTATTTTTATGAAAATACGAACACTAAGTTTTTCACACTTTCAATTGCATGGCTTAGAAAAGCAAAAGGTAATAAGAAATGTGTAGCACACGCACTTTGTCACTAATTTGTTTTGCTGTATCTAAGTTTAGCGGATAGGAGAAATTCAGAAAAAAAAAGAGTTGCTGAAAAATTTTGCCTAATATCGTTTTAACATATATTACAGCCGTTCATAATTCCCCAAATTACTTTTATCTAATCTTATTTTCATATCTGATACGGTATTAAGCAAAATTTTACTTGCTTGGTCATTTCCGTGGTCTCTAATGTAATTTCCATGGCCCGCAAATGTTCAATAATTTCTTTTAGGAAAACTATAGATTCACTACGTGTCGAATTTTCACATGTTCTTTAAATTTGCATAAACTTTTAAAATGTTTGTGTAATTTACTTTAATTAAGCGATTTCAAAAATACCATGGAAATTACACGGAGAACACATTTTTGAAGAATCACCCAAATATGACATTTACCTTAATGCTTAATTTTGATCACATAAAATATAATTTAATCAGTCATATTAGTATTTTTTAACATATTAATATTCACACATTTTTATTTATACTTATACTTTGGAGAAAAAATGATTATAAAATAGAATATGAAATATGAAAAAATAATCAGCATGAACCCCTCTCAGGTAAAGGCCTCTTCCAAGACTTTCCATTTCTCTCTATTTTTTGCTGTTTGTAACCAGTTTGTTCCTGCGATTTTCTTTAGATCTTCTTCCCATCACATGTAGGGTCTCCCTACTCGGCATTTGCCTGGCGAGCTCTTCCTTGTGGTTACATTTATGGTACATCTGTTATCCACGTACCGGGCTATATTTATTTAGTGTTTGTGCATAAGACAGTGCATCTATCACTTTGGTATAATTTCTTATTTTAGTGTGTCGTATTTTATGTATTTTATTTATGCTCAACATGCTACGTTCCATTCCTTTTTGGCAACAACTAATTTTGTTTTTAATTTTCTTTGTGAATTTCCACATCTGGCAGCCATACGTAAGTTTTTTTTTATATCATAAGATAGCAAACAAGCAGATGGGTCTCCTGATGGAAAGAGTCAACCATCGCCTATAAACACCAAAGATGTTAATAGTGCGTTGCTATCTTGTGGCGAGGTCTAATGCCACATGCATAAGTTTGCCGGCTGCAGTCGAGCCGATGCAGAACTGGTAGAGTTCTGCATCGGCTCGACCGGGTCCAGTACCACCAGTAGTCAGTAGTCACGATGATAGTGACGCACATAGCCACTCGGTCGCCTTTTACGACCTGCCTGGCAGAACGGCAGTTGGTCTATTCTTCAAAGGAGCCCGGGACCAACACGGGTAGAATACATGAATCCATAGTTTTCTTTTTGAGCTATATAAGCATGTTGCTTTTAAAAACTTCTTTAAGGAGTCAGTATTTATTCCACGCTTTTTTAATTCTTCGCTTTATCTCTATCTCATTGTTGTTGTTTTTAAAACTAATTTGTTTTCCTAGATAGATATACTGGTCCACATACTCTATAGGCATATTTTCTAGACTAACGCAATGTCTGGTACTGTTTGTCTAAAAGGCTAATAGGTGTGTAGTTGCCAATGTCATGGGGGTCGCCTTTTTTGTAGAGCAAAATTATGTTTGATTCGGACCACTGCATTGATATAATCGCCGTTTTCAAAATAAGATTAAATAGGTGTGCCAGTGGCGTGATTAGTAGAGTCCCTCCATACTTAATAGCTTCGTTGGCGTCTCTATCTGGGCGTGGCATTTTATCCAATTTTAATCTCTTTATAGCAAATATATAAACGATATTTATTATGTGAGTTGATTTTTTTAGTATTACTACCGGATTGGAACGCGGCCACACACTGAGAAGATGCGGCGGAAGAAACTAAGCAGGCTTTCCTTTGTTTTCTCTATTCTAAATAATTTCTAATACGTAGGTATTACAATTTTACAAAATTATTTCGTTTTATGAAATTTTGATGGAAAACAAGTAATCCCAGTTTTATATAATATAAAAATAAATGTATTACAGATTTAACAAGTAAATTTGTTTAAAGTATAAAATCGTGTTTTATCTAAAATCAAGTCAAACAATTTTTAGCCAAATTTATTAAAGGGTTATAATTTAAGAGTATCAGGAATATGATTTTACAACGTGTCACAGAAAGAGCGCACACTATAAAACAATTTTTTCACGAATTTAAACATTTTTTTTATGAATTCATTTATCCTAATTGTTGCTGAAAGTATGTTTTTGTCAGATATGTTTTTCACTCTATTACCTTGACTTATGTTTATTTTTTCTTTATGTCAACTCTTTATGAAAGGTGTCTTTTATTTTTCTTTTTAATTAATTATTTATAAAAAATATAACAGTATGTTAAAATTATTGCAATGGATTCAGTAGCTGTTTCTCAACCAACTACTTTTCGCTCTTACACATTATAATTCTCTGACAGGTTGTACTCGTATATATTTGTGATATACATAAATAACCTTTGTGATATGAAAATTAAAAATGGGCGTATTTATTCATACGCAGAGGATACAGCTGTTGTTTTCTCTGGATTTACATGGGACTCTGTCCAACATTTTACCGAGAGAGGCCTGGTTGAAATTACTGATTGGCTAAGGTCAAATTTGCTTATGCTCAATATTGAAAAATCTAATTTTGTAGCATTTTTCAATAACAACAAAACACAACCAGAATCTAATTTTAGTATAAAAATGCATAACTGTAAAAACAATTATAGAAATTGTTCATGTAAGAAAATAACCAAAGTGAGGAATACTAAGTATTTGGGTGTAGTAATTGACCAACGTTTATCTTGGTATGCACATATTTTAGAGTTGCTTATGACTAGAATCCGAAAACTTACATGGCTTTTTAAGAATCTAAGGCAAATAGCAGATAGAAAATTACTTAAAAACCATATAAGTTCCCCACGTTAAGTCTATACAAATCATGCGACCTTCTCACAGTAAGACAACTTTACGTAGTGTAGTATATTTAACGTGGTTCTAAGACTACATAAAACATTAGTGTATGATTCCAGGACTCTAGGCATGTGGAGGAAGCATAACGTAGCTAAAATAGTCAAAACAAAAACTATCTTAAAATGACATAATTGTTCTTAATTTTTTTATATATGTAATTATATTGTATATAATAGCTTAAAATATTAAAAAGCGAGATACGATTCAAAAATACGCACTCACACACACATACACACACAAACACACACACATACACACAAACACACACACACACACACATACACACACACACATACACACGCGAACATATATATACACACATGACTAATAAATAGAAAACCGGGATCGATACACCGGGAAAAATAATATTTTTCCCGGTGTATCGATATTCGATAGCCTTAACATTGTTGTTAAGGCTATCGAACTTAACTTCCTTACTTATTTCAACAGTCTTTAGTTACGGAAGAGCGGTGCCTCTTAACACAAGTACAAATGTACTTAAAAGGAGACACCGATCGACTCGCATGTTTTTATGTAAACAAGTTTATGAATAAAGTTTTTTTTTATATTTATTAACATACAAAATACATTTTTGTAATAATGTATAGTTTCTGGTTAGGTCCATAATATGATTTCTGAAATATAAGTTACCAGATTACCAGCATTTGTTAGGGCGAGCGAAGCGAGCCCTACACGAGGCCTTTCTATGCACTTTTGTGGTATCTTTTACTGAAAAAGTATCGCACTTTGAGGTTTGAGCGCTGACGTGGTAGTTTAAATTCATGTCTAGATATGATCTACCATTAAAATTCAATTTTATAAACAATATAAAAAAAATGGAGATTCATATTGTATTAAAGTTTTATTACTACTAACGCCATCTATTATAAAAGTTACGAGTTAAATTGCTAAAATTATCCGAGTTAAAATGTTAAAATGCTAACGAGCTAAAATGTTGCGTTGACGTGGTAGTTTATTTCATTTAATTCATTTTCATTATGATGGCCTGCAAGGTCAACCCTTTACATTAAATAAAACATTTTTTGATATCGAAAATCAATGTAAAACCAGGAAATTCCCGATTTTAGAATAAAAAATATTTATCTTAGCGAAATGTTAAAAATGTGTTTTTCTTTATAAGATCAATTTTCATTTTTAATACCCATTTTTTTTTGAAAACTCTTTTACAAGAAAACTACCATATTTAAAAATTGATTTCTATCAATATTAGACTTTTAAAGCGAAGTGGTGGCACGGGATGGATCTGGAGTTGCTAAATATTATATGTAGACCGTACTATATTATAGGTAGACCAGAAAATATGGTGTAAAATTTAAGTAGATAACCTTTATATTTGTTCTGTGTAGATAACGTTGACAATAATAAAAATAGTGTTTTTAATAAATCCAGAAAATTTTGAAGAATTTTTCTTATAAGTACTAAAAAAATTTTGTCTTAGAAACATGTTTTTTTAATTTTGGTTTTATTTTCCTGTGCCCACCTAGACCAAAGCCTGGCGACGTCTTTGATGCGAATATAATGTTTAGGTAAAAATGCACTGGGTTTTTTAGATTAGATAATTATAAATAAAGTCCATACATTAAAAGATGTAATTCTCATAAGAATACTTTCCTAACAATACTACTAGGTAGTATAACTGTGCGAGCCCTTACAAAGCTCTGCTTTTAGCTAGTTTTAAATAAATGTTGGTGTTTCTTTACAAATACACATACCATTAAAATATGCAAACATGGTAAGGGTAGAACTTTTAGTCACTTGAAAAGTGGTTTACATGAATATAGCTGGTTGACAACATCAATTACTCTAATATATATCTTTTGTGCTCTAAAAATTCGTAATTAATTCTTCTGAGTTTCCCCATATAGGAATTTCATACTGTAAAATAGGTAAGACATAGCCATGATATGCTAAAAGGAAGCTTTTAAGTTCCCTACTTCTTTTATTCTACTTAATTCTACTTAATACACAAACAAATCTATCAAGTTTATTACAAAGAAATTCAACATGTACTTTTTTATTACAAAGTTTGTCATTTATTATTTCTAAAAAAATTGGATATTCTACATTTTCTACATTACGTTGTTGAAAAATATATTGAAATTTTTAATTTATTACTGTAATGAGTCTGAAATTCAATGACTTTTGTTTAAGTTAAGTTAGTATTTAGATTTTTATTTCTTAAGCATTCTGATACTTTAATGAAGTTTCAGTTGTTTCATTGACCAAGTTATTTTTACCCTTACACTTAATAAGAAGGGCATCAAAAATGTGATCAAAAAATAAAAAATGTCATGTTGAATAACATCAGGAAGATCATTAATATAAATTAAAATTAGTGAAAGCCCTAGAACACAGCCTTGTGGTAATCCACAATTGTCACAAAGGTAGTCTGGAGCATGAAGCTGTAACGTATCTGGAGACAGCACTTCTAATATCTACTTGAAACACAACTTTAAATACTGTTGTCATCTTTTGAGGTCTTACCCTCTCTTTCTAACACAGCTGTATAAAAAGAGATAGAGAGACCTCATAGACAGAGATATAACGTAAATATGTGTTTCAAGTGATTAATACGAGTGTTTGCTCTACCTATACCTAATACTTCATGGTCTGGAGTGTATATTTTCTTTTGGTTTTTACATATTCTTGATATTTCAACACACTGTTTTCTATTTTCTTAATAACTTTTTATCCAGTCGTATGATTTCCCTCTAATACCATAATTTTCAAACTTTGTAAATAAAATCATATGCCGTATTTATCTAAAAACACACAAAGAGGATTCATTTTGCTATTTATACTTACCTATTAACCTATAATACCTCTTTCGGATTGGACAGGGTTTTCTTTATACCCTGTATATGTGTTTTATCCCGTGCAGGAAAAACAATAGAAACTTAACAATGAAAAATTTTGATATGACTGAATCTGTACCAGTGACCTTGCCTTAAAGTTGGAAATCGGTGTGGCCGTTATGCTACGTGTCGGTGATTCAACGAAGCGATATTATCCTTTATTTTGTGTTCGATTTTGTCTATTATAATATTACTACAAATACATACATGCGTATGGCTTTAAGGCAAGGTCTATGGTTAAAGATATGTCTTCTGTAAAAATTTTAATTATTACTAGTCTTAATTTTGTTTTTGTTATGTCACTAGAGACATTTGTAGCGAACGTTGGGCGAATACTGAACAAAGCACACACTACACCTTCGCATTGTTAACGCTTCAGTTTGCATTACCACTCGGAGCGCTGATATGCACTTACGCCAGAATTGCATATTTAGTTTGGGGAGTGAAGCCACCAGGCGAGGCGGAGTGCATGAGAGATAAGAGAATACAGGATTCAAAAAGAAAGGTGAATTGTTTTATTATAGAAGTGGGACAAACTTCGATTAAAAATAATCAAATTTAATATCGTGGCCTCAAAAGTAGCTATTGAAATAAGAGCACGAATAAATGTGTGGTCTTAACTTGTCTAATTACAACAGACGCATGAACGCGACACGTCATGAAAAGTCTTATGAGTAATATGTAACTATTAGTTTTAAACGTTAGAGCTAATAACCTAAAGTTGAATTTTCTAAAGACCTAATAAAATTTTACAAACTCTCGTCGGTAAAGCGGAGCAATAGTCAAAACTCAAGCATAACATTGATTATTATTAAAATAATTTTATGGCGTTTCGATATTTTTTGTATATCTGTATTTATCATTCTTAAGCTATTTGCTTGCGCTGAGTTTGTAGGCAACGCTGAATCTCGTTATTTTTGATCGAAAGGGCAAACGATTGGCTGTATTAGTCACTGTCATCGCGACTACTAGGCACCAGAGTCTCACAAAGTCTCGCCTGGGTTTGAAACCACCGGCTTAACTATACTTGCCATAATACCGTAATGCTTGTAACTGCAATGTTCTGCTTTAGATGGTAAATTAGTTGGTTAAATTATGCAAGTAAAATATCCTGAAAATTTGTACAAAAGTACAAAATTTCAAATACTTCAGTTGATTTATGTCAAAATTACAAGCTATAGAACGTTTAATCTGCTCTCCTGTAGAGTTATTGCACTTGCACTAGTATACGTAGGACCCGTCGATTTGGTCGCAGCGTCTTATATTACTTATACTTATCTCCAACCAATGACGACGCTTGACAACGACGTTCCACGCTTGATTTCCCCATTAGTTTGTTTCGCTGAACAAACTATAATCGAAAATATATGGGACGGGTATTATTAAACAAAAAAAGCTTTTAATACTTTAGCTATTTCGGTACCAAAATGTTAAGCAAATGGGACAATAAAGCATATTTGATAAGCAATCCGCGTTCAAACTCGGAAGAAATTTTATTGTTTAATTTTTAGTCAAACGGAGTAATAGAATTATGGTAAACTGTCGACCAAAAAGCGATCACTATATGGGTGTATTATTTTTATATTGTAATATAAATTGAGATCTATTTACAGATGGTGAAAATGATGGTCACTGTTGTAGCTGTTTTTACCATATGCTGGCTTCCGTTAAACGTGTTCATTGTAAGTTTTAAGATTCTTTTCTTTATTAAGTACCTTAATATTAAGAAACTCCTAAGGACAACCAAATGCAACCAAAACCAATTGCAAATCGTCGAGACATAGTAAAACCTCATCTCTATGTATTTATATACTTACTTTTAAGACACATGTACTGTTTTACTTTTTTTTATATCATAAGATAGCCATTTCCCCAGCGTTTCCAGAATGTTACTTTTGTAACATTTTGCGTTACTCTTGACCCTTTCATGTTACTTCCATGTTACACGCTCAAAATTTTACATTTACGTTACTTTTAGGACTTATTAAAATTATTTATATTTTCCATCAAATAAAATTGATGTGATCGAAGATGAGGTTCTTTTTTATAAACTGGTCACCTTGTTAAATGGATTACCAGTCAATTATTTAGTCAACTATTTGCTTAAAAAATTATTACGATTCTTTTGAAGCTTAACTAATGGGACAGACAACTTTTTTAGCTTTTGTGTAATAAAGTGTCATATAATTATAGTATTAATGTCATTTTGCGCATAAAATAAGGAAATGTTACCTTACTCGTAAAAGTGTTACTTTTTGAGCTATCTCATGTTATATTTGACTATCTGTCACTGGCAACACTGCATTTCCCATCTCTCTATTCACTTCTTCTTATCTTTCTATTCTTGTCTTTTTCCATCAAAAGTGCCGTCTCCTTGTTTGCTATTTTATGATTTTAAATAACACACAATTGTTGGATTTTTGATGAACTACTGTTGATTCTAAGGAAACTTATGCAACTCGTGCACGATTCTTTAACGTAAGATCATATTATGGATGTGTTTTATATCATAAATATTTGGCAAATAATGTTATTTACTAGGTACTATGGACACTCCATGAAAACGATGAAGAATGGAGCAAATGGCCAGGGCTGCCATACGTCTGGTTTGCGAGCCACTGGCTGGCTATGTCACATTCATGTTACAATCCCGTCATATATTGTTACATGAATAACAAATATCGATATGGCTTCAAACAGGTGATTTATTATATTCATATATTATACAATAAAAATATAATTAAAAGATAATATTCCTTCACCACATAGTAAACCTCAACGAAATTAGTGTAGTAATATTCGAAAAAATATATCGCCGCATAATGTACTGATGAGTCTGTCGCGGTTCGGTAAATCGCTGCTTGTAAACCAAATTATAATAACTATTATTATTAATTTAAAATTATTAAATCTAAAATTATTAACCAATAAAATATTTCTTGCATTGGTTAATAAAATGTAATAAATATTTACTGGACAAATAAATATTCACGGGACAAATTACACATACTGATCTAACCCCAAAGTAAGCAAATATTTGCTTGTGTTATGGGTGTTAGTCAACGATACTAATACATAGAAATACATATATAAATGCCAGAATATATATAATAAACACCCAAACCCGGAAATACAAACATTTATGCTCATCACACAAATGCTTGTCCCCGTCGGGGATCGAACCCGAGCCCCGTTGATTGCGTAGTCAGGGCCGCTAACCACTCGACCAACGAGGCGGTAAAATGTATCTCAATATTTCCATGTAAATAAAAATAATTAGATAAAATTTCGAACCAATACATATATTTATTAATGTGAATAATATCTAGAAATGTGTAAATAAGTAGTATTTAAATTCTTAAACCACATAGCATATTATGACAATTTTTAAATATTTGCACACCATATCATTTTAGAATACGCTGATGATTTTTGATTATTTTAATAACTTGTAAAATCCATATTCTTGCAAATAAATATTATTCATTTTATTTCATTACATAAACATTTTTATATGAAAAAATGTAATGGGACGGTATGATTTACGGATGACCCTATCACACCGTCCCATTACATGCCTGCCTTTTCTTTGTAAACTGTTAGAATGATTGATAGTTTCTCGATTCCATCCACGAGGGCCCACGTTCAATTAACAACAGAGTGCTAAGTGTGAGTTTTTCTTTTCGCATTCGATCGTGAGCGCGTTTGGAGTTTACTAGGAATTTGTATGTGATTTGTACAGCGCCACCTAGTGGTAAACGTGATAAACCAGTTTACCACTAGGTGGCGCTGTACAAATCACATACAAATTCCTAGTTAACTCGAAATGCGCTCACGATCGAATGCGAAAAGAAAAACTCACACTTAGCACTCAGTTTGGATTTACCTTCGGAAATTCCACTGTCGATGCAGTGCTATCGATGAGAAAAACGGTAGAATTGTCATGAAATAATTATGTTGTATGTATTTTTTTGAATATTTCGGGTGATTTTGATAAATCGTGGTGGCCGATGTTATTGTTGAAATTAAAAATAAGGGGGTGCTATTCAAATATATATAAACTAATTAAGTCGTATTTAGAAAACGGTCATACGAAATTACGGCTAGGGCACTACGTTGTGTCTAAACACTTTACTCTGGGCTGCTCACAGGAATCAGTAGGTACTTTCACCATATCTATAGAACTTAGGATTTGACGATTTATTCTCATTAGCCTTGCCGAAAGGATGCTCGCTTATAGGTTATGCAGACGACGTTGCTATAATAATAAAAGTTACATTCGAGCACAAATAGAGTCGCTGGCTTATACTAGTCTTAATTTGATAATCAATAGGGGCTTGAGAAATCATTTAGGTAAGCTTTGCGACCATTGATATAAAAAAACCCTAGATGCACAGTCCCGAACAAAACTGCCACTCAAAAGTGTCCCTAATTTCATTTAAGGCGATAGGTAATGCCAAACTACGAAATAGACACCTCTTTGAAAGCCTACTACTGCTAACCGGTTGGTCCAATCATTTAAAAAAAATATGCATTATGCGTATAATATAATTAAGTTTAAATTTTAAGTTCGTTTTTTTAAATTTTATTGTTATTTTTGACGGAAAAAAATCGAATATCTTTCTTAATTTTACGCAAAAAATTGCCTATAACTTCCAAACTACTGTAACGATTTTGATGATTTTTTCTTTTTATTACAGACAATTTATTGTTTTATAAAATTTAAGTTCAACATTTTACAAAATCATTATAGTGTGCTATTAAATCAATAAAAACCTTATTATTTAATTCGCGGACAGCGCTCGCGTCGAAAGTCAGTCTCCCGGTAGCGTTCATACGGGGAGGCTGTGTCGCATGTTAGCGAGCTCCGCTCTCCATATTCGAGTCAAAGAGTAATAGTACAGATAGAACGTTTGGCACAATAGTAAGGTTGTGCCGTTTGGAAATTGAACGTTTCGTTTACGCTTGGATGTTTTTTATAGTAGATAATGAGCTTGGACCGAGAAGGCTGTTTTTTACAGATATTGTTCTTATGATATAGACAAGGAATAAGAAAGGTTTTTTTTTTTTTTTAATTCATCCCCTAAGATGGTGAAATAGGGGGTAAAAGTTTGTATGAAACTCTGTCATTTTTGAGTTGAACTGAATGATATGCTGTAATTAAATTATCCTTTAACTGAAAAAAATAATTAAATATAAATTTAATATTTTTTTGAATTCTAGCCCATATGGAGGTAAAAAGAGGCTTTAAAGTTTGTATTAAAAATGAATTGTTTATTTATTGCATTACTATAAAATCTAAATTATTTTAATTTAGTATTTATGATTTTTAATACAATTAAGATATACGAATTTTCGGATTTTTTAGTACTTATGCTCTTCAATCGAAATTGAGGAAACATGCATGAAATGTTAGAAGTTTCATCCATTAAAGGAGTAAAAGTGTGTGTTACAATTTATATGAAAAATCAAACGTTTATGGTCAAAATAACTTGAAATTCGGCACTTACGTTCTTCAACACAATTTAAGAATCATACATTTGGGGATTTTTTTAAATTTCATTCCTTAAAGGGTAAAATAAGCATTGATGTTTGTATAAAAAAAATAGATTGTTTATTGTAGAATATTGTAGAAATTATTTAAAACTTAGTATTTATGATTTTTAATACAATTAAATGAATACGAGTTTAAGGTTTTCAAATGTCATCTCTTCAAACGATGAAAAAAGTGGTAAAGTTTGTAAAAAAAAAAATATGTTTAATCAAAATCTCTTCAAATTTATTAGCCATGTTCTTTAATTCAGTTAAATAAACGTGCATGTAAGGATGCTGTGAGTTTTATCTCTTAAAGAGGTAAAAGAGGGTATTAAAGGGGCTGAAAGCTTACTTATACATAGTTTATAAATAGTTTTGTTTATATGTTTATAAGTACTTTATAAATAGTTTTGTTTGCGAGTAGACGCTGAATAATATTTTGAGACTATTCATGTACTTACCTACGTTTACACTTGAATTTTTTATTATAGTTATAGGTAGATAAGTATTTTGTGAATATTTTGTATAAATGTACAAAAATAAAAAATAAAACATATAAACAACGAAGATAATTCAAACAAGCGAATAAAAAGCAGAACTCTAAAGAAAAAAAAAACTGGTACTATTTGAAGGTAGTAAGGACTTCGCAACAAAATATAAATAAATTAAATATATTAAATATTTTATACACACAAATAGTCTAAATAAAACAACTTATTTAGTAGTTTCCTCTATAAACATTAAATCAATTTATATATCTTCTTTTATATTTCGAGATTTTGAAACAAAAACTAAGAAGCTAGTTAGTTTTAAAATATTATTCAAGAGATTACATTTTAGAAAATCAAATTTTGAAAGGTTTTGTTAAATATTAATTGTTGATTGTATGTATTAAAATAAAGTGCTACACGGGATGTATTGTATATTACAACACTTTCAAAGAAATAGGATACGTAACTTTTATTATTGCGTAAATTATATTTATATAATAAAATAATTTTTTTTTCTTTAGATATTTATCGTTTTTCTAAAATGAATGTATATGTAATCGATAAATGAGCGATTACTGGTTATTGGTTTTGAGTTTGACAACATTCAGTCGATTCATGATGATAAAAGTTCATATAGGTGAACAAAAATGTTAAAACGTATGTATCTGCATCCAATGTAAATACTCTTTGACTTTGGACCATGCCACGCGCTAAATAATATTTGCGCTCCTCCTGTTAGAAACTCAAGGTCGTTCGCAGCTGTAATCGCCTTAAGTAGTTATAAATATGGCAAAAACATATGTCTTTGCATATCCAACCTTAAGCGCAAGATTTATAGTTGTTTTTAAAAAGCAATGTACGAAAAGCAATAAAATTGATAGTGACGCGGCCGACGCGATTCTGTTTCAAATGAGCGCACAATTTCAAATTGTGCGCTCATTTTTGGAGGACGTTTTTGACACACTGATTGTGTATCTTGGGTTTTTTATATCAATGTTTGCGACTCATAAAACTTTGTACTTAATATTAAAAGATTCATTCCTGTCATCTACTAGTATAAAGATAAATAATAGCACAATAAAGAGAAAAGAATTCGTAACATATATAGGTTTAGTCTTAGAGAAAAAATTCACTTTTATAAATCATACTAGCTGCCCGTTACGTGCTTCGCTACGTATCGCTAATTATTGAATTCATTTGTTACTAAAAATGTGATAAATGAAGAACCGCTCTATCGATTTTGTGCAAACTTCACATAAACCATCTACTAAATTGTCCGAACAAAATCTAAACATTTGGTTTGGATAGGTGAGCCCGTTCTTGAGTTATAAAATTACAACGAAAAGTTGCATTGATTTTTATATATATAGATTAACTATATCCGTGAAAAAGCTAAACGGAATTGACATGGGGTTTAACGTTTAACACTTTAAAGATAATTTATAACGCAACATATTACGGTTGTATTTGTTTTGCTTGATCAGCGTAGGCTAATAAAGTTACTAAGCAAACTACTTTAAAATCTGCGTCTAGCATTAATATTTCTATGCAAAGTATATCGCACTGTATGCTCCGAAGCTTTACCCGTTTTAGAAGGTATCTTACTATTAGATTTAGAAATTCAGCGTCGGGCTTCAATGTACTACAATTCTAGGAATTTTATCGACCCAAATTTATCAATCCGCAAGCTCAAACAAAAATACGTCGCCTCTTTAATCCTGAAAGACGGCATTTATATAACTTTTCCCTACGTGTAGACCATTCAAATAGACCATTGTGTTGCGTAATTTTTCACCACCCATGGTAGTTTTAAACTAAATTATTCTCGTTTAAATTAAACTCGGTCTCGGTTAAAAGGAGAAGCTTTTTGCGAGTAATCTACCTTAAATTGTAAATATGAACAAACTGCACATCACATTATTTGGGAGTGTCATCTTTGGCAAAATAAAATGCTTGAACGAAACGAAATGTCAAATGCTTGACAGTATTCAATGTATATCAGGTGTAATTTATTATTCCGACCTTGTGGGAACATGTGAAAACTTCCGTGCCTTCAAGCGATTTTGTCATACTTACTTCTGGAAGTAAAATTAAGTAGGCCATTTTGATAGGTCCCTAATTTCCGAACTTCCATGGTGCAATAGCGATCAGGCTTAACCTGATTGTAAAAGTCTCATTTCGTACCATTTTTATTCTATTAACATTTTGCTCACTCCTGCTGAAAAGGGAGGAAAACTGGATGTATTTTCCTACTCCTCCTATATACTTCTGATTAATTTCGTTGCGGGTTCGAAGACAGCTTAGCTTATCCCTAAAGTACCCTGAGCTCGCAACTCAGTGATTATTAAGTCGGTTGCCCCTATTGATTCTGGTTTACAGAAGATACAGTGGTGGGAACAAGAGGTAGGCCAATAGCCCTATATGAAAATTATTTCAAAATTCTTTTCACATATTCTGTATCAAAATCGAGTACTGAACAACATCCTTTAGTATGTAAAATCATTTAGCACTCAGCCTGTTTATTATACATATATTAGCTGACCCGGCAAACGTTGTTTTGCCTTACATATTAGGAATCCATAGCGGACAAACAACATGACACGTAATTTATATGTCTACGGGATTGTCCTTCCACGCAGCCAAAATGGCATTAAACTTTATATGGTGGTTAAGTATTCTTAAATTTTCTAATTTTCCGCACAATTTTCTTAATATTTTCTTTTATAAGAACCTTCTCCTTACAATTACAAACACAATAAAAAAATTTACCGAAATTGGTCCAGCCATTCAGGCGTGATGTCGTGACCAAGGAAAATAGGGATTGATTTTTATATATATATAGATTATAATCTATTTCCATACAGGCTATTATTATCCAGATAAGCGCAATTATCTCGCAAGTTTCAGAACAACTTAACACATAAAGTAAGCTATGAGGCGAAGCTAATATTTAATGTATACAAAGGTTATGAGTTTAGAAACAAACTTTAGAACGCTATACTAAAATGTTTCTAAAATATAATGCGTTTTTACTTTTTACATTTTTAAAACATTAATTTGAAATCTTAATTTTCATTTTGGTATAGTATTCCTATTAAAATTAGATCATCTGAGTTCCCTTCAGATTGCAACAGGTGACGTTTTACCCTGACACCTATTAACCTGTATCATTGTGACATTTACAGTTCTGCTTTAACTTATTTAGAAATGGTGCTACCGTTTTATTTATTTCTTCTTAAGTATAAGTATTGCAAATGACTGCTTTCGTGCCATTTTGGTATTGTTTGTGTCACCAAAACATATACAACTGTAAGTATGTATAATATATGACTTTATATTACTTCTTCGCGGAGACCATCAACAGCATATTTATTGTCTACTAGCTTTTGCCTGCGGCTTCGCTCGTGTTAAATTCATTTTAGGAATGTGGGGGGTTAGAAATAGACAAAAAGTAGCCTATGTCACTCTCCATCCCTTCAACTATCTCCACTTAAAAAATTACGTCAATTCGTTGCTCCGTTTTGCCGTGAAAGACGGACAAACGAACACACACATACACTTTCTCATTTATAATAATAGTATATGGATAGGCGGTGGTTGTCGTTTACAATTAAAAAAGTGGTTTACTCTTTTTAGTTGTCAGTGTATTTATACATAACTTATTTGATGAGACGCATTATTTTACATTAGATAAGTGAGAAAGAAAAAGTATCGTTACGCCCGAATCCCTGAAGAGGTAGGTAGAGTTACAACAAGTGCCACCACGATAAGTCGAAGATACGTAGTCCCACAATGTGATAGGCCGCCAACCTATCGCCTACCGGGCACTTTTTCCAATGCCGGGCAACATTGTTTTTGTCAGAAAATTGAAAAAATAAATTTTTGAATTTCCCGACCAAGGAATAGAACTCGGGGCCTCATGTAGTCAACTTCGACACCGGATCACTAGACCACAGAGGCGAATATAAGTGAGAATAGTAATAAATGTAGTATTTTTAATGGTAGTTTATTATTTAATTACGACTCTAAAATGAGAATCGTTTAACTGGTTATCTACATAATGCACCGACCACACAGCCTATAGACGGCTAATGTTTGATTTTCCGTATTGAATGCATTCTGGCAACTAACTGAGGTAAGACGAAGTGGGGTTGCAACGCCGTAATTGGCTAACTCAAGGCCACAGTGAAAGATAGTAATGTACAGAGCATCTGATTGGTCGACACTGATTACCCAATTACTACTCATTGGCGCGTGGACATTTACATCGGAACTATAAGTCAGATGTGTTGACACAAGTCATTCGCCTACTATTAGGTGTCTATGGGCTGTGTGGTCGGTGACATAATGTCATGCGAAGATTTATTCGTATAATTAAATATATAATAATCGCTTGTTTTGATTAACTATAATGTACTATAAATACTTTAAAGTATATTAATACCCGTTCCAGGTAGACCTGCTCTTTCGTAATTTTAACAAAGCGATGAAATAAACACATATTAGTCACATTAAGGTTACTGAATAATTTACAGTTACTTATTTTACAGTATTACAAATCATCAACAAGTCATTAGATCAATCTAGAGATTTATTTATTTAACTGTACGTGTGGCAGTATTGAAATATACACTTCAATTCATTCTATATTTACTTATTATAATTTTTAAAATTCACACAAGTAGGGTACGGTAGTTAGGTAGGAAAGTAGTTTTAAAGCATTCTTAACACAAGGATTTTATCATAACAGAGCCCGTAACCCAATGCGAAATATGAGGTATTATGCGTCTTACAAGCGCTAAGCTTTATCCTTGTGTATATGGCTTGTTTATTTTACAATAATGTACTCACACAGAGTTCAGTTTATTTATTGAAACTTTATCCTTGTGTATACGACTTGTTTATTTTACAATAATATACTCACACAGAGTTCAGTTTATTTATTGAAACTTTATCCTTGTGTATACGACTTGTTTATTTTACAATAATATACTCACACAGAGTTCAGTTTATTTATTGAAACTGTTGTGACCTTTTTCATTTTTAGGATTTCAAAATCTTTTTAAATTACATAACTTTGTATGAGTGTTTATTGAATTTTATGTGTATTTGAATGTGTTTTAAATACGAAATATATGAGTAGAAGAAAAATATATTTAATTACTTTATTAACAGGTACTTACGAATTTGGTTTGCATAAGAAGTAAAGAAGCAAATCGTGCATGTCATCGGTCGAGCCTCTGCGACGGCATACCGCTGTCGGGTATAATTTATTTACATAAATATTAATGTCTTATTAAATAATACATATTTTTACATTTTATGGTGTCAGTTCAATGCTACGCTCATCACTTGTAAAGCTGTTAGTCTCTATCCGTCTGTAATAATAATAATAATGACACTGGATAAATAACACAAATCGACTTAACGCCAAAGTTAGCAAATTATATGCTTGTGTTATGGGTGTTAGTCAACGATACTAATACATAGAAATTCATATAAAAATACTGAAATATACATAATAAATACACAAAACCCAGATATACAAATATCTGTGCTCATCACATAAATGTTTGTCTTGTACCACTGCCTGTGTTTTGTACCACTGCCTACCAATTTCTGCTGCAATAGTAACAGAGCTCTTCATTATCGTGTTCTGGTTTATAGAGCACGATGGCCGGTAAGCTTAGCATGTGGCATTATATTCCTGTCACATGGATGGCAGTGCTCCGTTAGCATGTTCGGTGTTTACAGGCAATGATTGTTTTTTTTTCATCAGGCACGCCATGTATATATTAGCTGTCTTATAAAAAACAAACAATAATCGATATGTTTTGCAATATGATGCTATCTCGCCTGAGGCTAAAATTTATAAGAATATTTATAATTTATATACAACTTACCTTAACCTAGCAATAATAAAATAAATATATATATTCTATTCTAAAAATGGGATAACAGAATTTACCATATTATGTGATTCTTAAGTTATTGAATTGGGTTGTGTATCGATTTAATTAAATTATTCGTACGCACGTTTCTTTCCACATCCGAAAACTATATTCATGCTTACTGAAATGGCATCGATTGTATATATATTATAGTAATAATTTCTTTTCAATATTATTATGTGACTGTATGTATTGATATTAAGAACCTATTCCCAGAATTAGGGTATTTATCATTGTTCATACACGTTTACGACTTATATGTTCGTAGTACATGTAACAAGAAATCATGTCGTAGAACAAACGTCACGGGTTATTTTTGATTGCCTTGTCGAAAGCAAAACAATTGCAAGATTAACTACACGTAACATGTATCATGTGTTAATATTTTGACTAATTGCATTCAAATTAAAAGACTCTGATTACAAATTTAATTCTACTGCTTATTGCTACTTATTGTATAATTATAAAAGCATGTCGTTTCCCCCGTGTTGGTCCCGGTCTCCTTTGAAGAATAGACTAACTGCCGTTCTGCCAGGCAGGTCGTAAAAGGCGACCGACTGGCTATAGGAGTCAATGACATCGTGGCTACTAGGTGGTAGAGTTCTGCATTGTCTCGCCCGGGTCTGGTATCACCGCTTTACTTATTCCTGCCGCAATAGCATCAGTGCTTGTCACTGTCGTGTTCCGGATTGGAGGGTAAGTTAGCCGGTAAACTTATGCATGTGGCATAAGACCTCTTTACAAGATAGAAACGCACCATTAACAGCTTTGGTGTCTATAGGCGATGGTTGACTCTTTCCACCAGGAGACACATCTGCTTGTTTGCTATCTTATGATATGTAAAAAAAGTCGATTAAAAATATATGTGTTTTTCGACAAAACTCATAATCATTCCACTTCAAATTTAAAATCCTTGCTTGTTATTTAACCAACGATTTAATTAAATGAAGTAAATTAATTAAAAAAGAAAACTTTATTATCGCTTTGATTTATTTCTGTTAGGAAAAGAAACCTTTGGGTTTACGTCGTACTAAGGACGTAAACCAAATTCATGCTGTATGAATTTGGCTGTGTATTATATTTCATTACTACTTTACTTATAATGCAGTATTAGATAGTGTAGCGTAAAGTAAGATTTAAGTTTTCATTTCTGTCAGCATGCCTCACGACTTCCTTTCCTTTTATTATTACTGCAATCCTGACTCCAAGAAACGTGTAGCAGTGGAGTTAGGGGATCACCTGAAGACAAGTCATCCGTGAAATTACTATTATCAGCGGATGTTATTTAAATTAATGTCCACGAATTTATAAACACTGAAAAAATGAAAAATTAAAAAGAAGCAAAACAATTTATTTAAATTTAAACACATAAACACGCAAATTATTGTAAGCAAAAAATTGTTCATTTGACTTTTATAGCAGGTGATCCGCCTTGGATATATACTTCTCATTAGTAAAAGAACTCCTTGCTCGCAGCTTTTATTGTTCTAGCCGCTAATGGGCAAACACGATTAGGTATAATGTACTCTCCAACCATCTTATTTTGCCTCTGGTGTAAAAATTATACTTTACATAAAGATCTTGGGGTTCTATGGGTTCAGTATATGCTTGAGAGTGATATATGCTTGGTTATTATGCTCTTCGAAGTACAGGGACTTGGATAACTTTTTGAACCTGTTACGGTCGTTCTGGATATTATGGTTACTGTCAATAAAATATTTATTCCATGTGGTGATTTAAAAGTCCGGTTTGGGACAAAGCGAGCAAAGTAGATTCAAATACGTGTTCGGTCCGTATGGTTAAAAAAGTAAATCATACTACAAATCTATTGTAGATTATTGAATGAAGACGAAGTCAGACGCCTACTTTACCCTAAACTGGAACACTATGGTGATAAGTACTAATGCAATTGCGGCAGGCATAAATAAGATGGAGGTGCAAAATTCGGATAAATATTAGAGAACTTAGTAATCACGATGGTTGTGATATATTTGGTCAAACGTTTGCCTTTTATTTACTATCTGGCACGAAGGACGATAACCTATTCTTCAAAATGGACCCGAATTAATGAAGCTTCTTACATCTATACTGATAGACCAAGGGTATTACTGAGGGTAAAGAAAAATGATGAGGGTCCATACAAAGTCGGCCTAAAACGCAACGCATGTTGATGGATGCTTATCGTATTGTAATACACTATTAATTTCTTCTGAAATGTAAATTGTATCATAGACACTTTTTATAATACTAAAATTCACAAAAAACCTGCAAATATTAAAATTACTTGAATTCACAACGATTTTAAGCCATTCACATTGCAATATATCGTCAACATAGATATAATACGTTTTTGTATCTCTCATCATGAAGATTATTTGATTTTAGTTAAAACATTTGTTACTCTTTCAAATATTAAATAAACGACACTAGTGTTTTTGTTTCTTTATGATGGTATTAAGAGTAGCTTGTTTATACAGCCTTCTGTATAAGTTTCGATAATAGTAATAAATACTATTTATTTTTTCCATTTTATACAATAGTTTGTTTAAATTTTACGTCTTCACTATCCGAGATTTTTGTAATTTGTTTGATTGGTCATAAATAAAAGGAAGTATTAAGTTAATGGCAGGAAAGAAAAATCTTTGCTTGATTTAGAAATAAGAAAAGCGTACAAGTTCGATTAGTTTCATGACTTCCAACTATATTCCTTTTTAAAATTTACTTGCTATTAAAAAGTGTCCGTTGAATTAGAATTCCTATCATATATCAATATCAGCTTATTGTACATTAAATTAATTTGAAAATTTCTGGTGGCGCTATATTTTTGTAACACATTTAGGCCGATTTCATTAATCTCCTTTCTATTTAATAAGTTTCGCACGTCTTGAAATTATTTTATATCATGCAGGGCTGACAACATTATTAATTAATCAATTTATTATTTGATTACATCACTTCTTAAGAGTTTTTTCGTGATTAATTGACGCTAGTCGAGTGATTAGCTAACGTTGGATTATCGACAGGGGCACATGTTTTTTGTAATAAATACAGGTTTTTTATAGAGATTGATGAAATACAAGCAACTGTCTGCCTGTCTCTTCTTCACGCCTAAACCACTGGACCGATTTGGATGAAATTTGGTACAAAGATAGTTTGAAATCCGGAAAAGTACATAGGATAGTTTTTATCCCGAAAATCCCACGGGAACGGGAACTATGCGGGTAAAACTTTTATTGTTTTATAATATTATATTTATATTATATTAATATTTTTCCATGCGGACGATTCTCTCCATGTTGGTTCCGGGCTCCTTTAAAAAAAGGCCAACTGCTGTTCTGCCAGGCAGGTCATAAAAGGCGACCGAGTGGCTATGCGCGTCACTACCATCGTGACTACTAGGTGGTAGAGTTCTGCATTGTCTCGCCCGGGTCTGGTATCACCGCCTTACCTATTCCTGCCGCAATAGTGTCAGTGCTTGTCGCTGTCGTGTTCCGGTTTGGAGGGTAAGGTAGCCGGTAAACTTATGCATGTGGCATTAGACCTCGCCACAAGATTGCAACGCACCATTAACATCTTTGGTGTCTATAGGCGCTGGTTAACTCTTTCCATCAGGATACCCATCTGCTTGTTTGCTATCTTATGATATAAAATTTAAAAAAAAGTGGGCAACGGATTGAAAGCCCCTGTTTGTCGTGAATTCGATCATTAAAGAATTATTATCCTCATCTCAAAAATTCCTGTGTCATCTCTTTGGAAATATAATGTGAAAGAGAGAGTTTTACTGTTCGGACAAAGCATGTGTGTGAAAAGCGAACAGTAGTAGATAAGTAAGCTTCTAGATGGTATGGATAAAATTGTTTAGCACCGCGTGTAGTACAAAGATGACATCTATTGTTAAAGTTCATCAGAACACTCGTAATTATATGACCAGTATAACACATGAAGAACCAACGTCTTTACTCTAAATCATTGCTGGGCAAGGAATTATCGATCAGTCGAATAGACCTACGCTTTATTCTGTCAATTTAAATAATTTGATACTGAGAGACTCTCTAATATGTAAGCTCTATTCCACGTGAGGGCGAACTAAAAGTTGCAAGATGTGTATTGACCTGAAATATCATCTTGCGCGATCGAGCATCTCCAGTGTCTTTAAAGCTAATGTAGTGCTACAATGCAAATGATGTCCGAGTTAGAGTTAATTAGGAATTTCTATAGGCTGTATACTGAAATTTTAAGATATGCTAAGAAAAAGATATGCTACCTTGAAATACAGGAGCCTTGACAAATCGTGTTTTCTTAGTGATTAACCCACATACCTGTGTCGTCTGCATATTGACGTGTCAATATCAAAATGGCGGTTGCACATATAATAGCAGGTAATACGCAGGAAATTCGCTCTCATGCAATGTTGGTTGTCCGTGGCCTCGTAAAATTTTTTTAATATTAATAATTTATTTCAGAAACACAATTAGTTTACCATTACGTTTTTTCTTCATTTAAATAATTTCTTAATGCTGGAACTTTTTTGTAAGTTTTCGGTTTTTACAAAAATATAATATCATGTAAAAAAAGAATAATAAATAAACGATTCATTAACTGTTTTAGTGACACTATACACACATGTATTGTGTAAAAGTGTTGAATTATAAAAAAAATAAAAATGCAGATTTGTTGGTAGAAATACTCATTACACTCAACACCTTAAAGATTAAAAGGCGTCGTATTTTAACCTAAGGTGTAAGAAGATTTAGCTGATATAGCGAATTACATTTTATGTTATTTTTTGCAGAAATGGTAGGCGTGAACGGCTCCGTGAATCAGCAAGGTAGATGCAAGTGTCGACATCAGCGGCATGGTCATATCAGCGATACTATTGAGCACTGTACATCTTTTAGAAAAAGTCGAATTTCGCGTCAAACTACACTATCTACTAATACGAGACAAGGTCCCCCACCTAGAGCACTGTCCCTCCGCTCTCACTTAGATTAACTCAAGATAATATTATAATTAGATATAGATAAAATTGTTTATTTAATTATGGTTATAATATTGATATAATAGGTATTAGAGTAGATAGGTATTAGTTCGTATTTTAAAAGTTTCAAAAACAGCTTCGTTTTACGAGACGCCCATCCTGTCTATCTTCAAAAAATCTCGAATCGGGTAACTAATAAAGATAGATAAAAAGAAAAATTTTGTGTGTTGGGCTAAGAAATGTCTCCATTTTACATGTAGGACAAAGTAGCCCTTTATTTATAATAATAATTAACAAACTGTTGCGAGAAAAATAGGTTGTTTTTAAATTAATTAATATCAATTTAAAAATCTCATAATTCCGAATCTTCAGAGTGGAGGACTTGTCAGAAAAACCACCAAATGTGCAGGACAAAAGTTTTTTTATGTTTTTCATAAAATAATCAAGCGATTAATGCAAAAAAATAATAATAATTGTTATTAATAAAATATTGTTCCTTCACCGAATTAAAATGTCTGAAGCCCTCTAACTTTATGTTACCCGATTCGAGAAAGAAAGAAGAAAGAAAGAAATTATTTATTTGCCAGAATATGGGAGTTACAAGTTATTAAAATTTGATTAAGTTACCAACATATTCTACCATGATATGGTGTGCAAATATTTTAAATTTAGAATTATTGTTTTTTGAAGATTTTTTTGAAGATATTTTAGAAGATAGAAAAGATTTGTGTCTCGTCAAAACGAAGCTGTTTACAAAAATTCAACTTGTTAGTTATTAATCAAAAAAAGCATTCAGGACAAAAAAATATGCCAAAGCAATTCGAACTAGCTTATATTTAATAGGTTTATCTGGTTTAGCTTCGTAGTATTCATGGACTTCTTCCAGCTCTATCATCAGACGCTAAAATCCATCCTGTTCCAAAAACCTCAAAAGAACGAATCAAAAGAGTCTAAAGTCGATAGTGTTGCTTAATTTTAATCCTAAGTTCCCACGGACTCCTTGCTTGTCTGTGATAGGTTTATCTTGTTTAGTTTAAAAGTTCCATGGCCAACTTCCAGTTTTATCATCAAATCCTAGAAATCATCCAGTACACAAATGTTTGCTAAAGCAAACCGAATCTGTCCCAACTTGAAAGGTTAACCTGGTTTAACTTAGGAGTTCTCGTCTACTTCTTCCAGCTCTATCGTCAGGCAAAGCCACTCTGCTCCAAAGTCCTGGTAAGAATGAATTAAAGTAACCCGAAGCCGATGGTGTTTTCCCAATTTATTCCAAAGTTATTGTGATTTTCTTCCAGCTCCATCATGAGACCTTGGAAATCTTCTATCACTACGGTGTTTGTAACTACTGAACAAACGAGTCCTAACTAGATGTATTTATATATTGTTTTGTTCAGAAGCACCCATAGTCATCTTCCAGTTCCATCACCAGAATCTAAAAATCATCCAGCACCAGAGTATTTGCCAATAGAAGACAATTGGGTGCTAACTCACACAGAAGTTTAGGAGTTCATTGTCTTAGCCTTTTGCATTTGGACTGGGGAAGTTTCAATGTTACTTTTTCGGCTCTATCTTGTCTCATCTCATCTTGGCTCATTGTGAAAAAAACTGATTGCAAAAAAACGGACGCCTATGAACTCCATAATCTTAGCATTTTAAATCTGTGAATTACAATGGCACTCTTACGGATCCATCTTCAGATCTTCTACATTGTAGGTATGTAAGCCACACTTACACTTAAAAACCAACGAGTTTAAGTTCTATTATCTCATCTCTTTCTATATGAGTTTCAATGGCACTATTTTTGTTCCATTTTTAAATCCTCGTCATCGTGAGTACTAATTACACTTAGTACTTATAACACCAAAACCAATGAGGCAAAAATCCGTTATCTTCTCATACATATATCTCTACACTCAGGCTACATCATGAGATCACCTGGATGGTACCATAATATTACATTTTCACTTAACGTTCATTAGTTTGTCAAGTTTTAGTACAAACCGATATCGGGAAGTCGTTGAAAAATGTATTATTTCTGTTATTTACTGTACTGTTCAGTATAAAACACATCAAAAAACTAACGAATCCAAACTCTACTATTTTATCTCTTTCTACAAGTGAGTTTCAGTAGCACTCTTTCAGCTCTTTTTTTCAGATCCTCTCATTATGAGCATTAATAAAACTACAAAACTAATTAATCAAAAAATTCGATTATCTAGTCAAAACTCTATATTGAGAGTTCCAGTCTCTACAGGGTAGTTACATCATGAATGGTACAATAATACTTTAATTGTCACTGTAAGTTTTTATACAAGTTTGCCTAGTTGTAGTACAAACGAATATCAAGAAGTCACTGAAAAATGGTTTGCACTTATTAGAAAATCTGTTATTTACATACAAACATTGCCAATTAAATAAAAGTTGATGATCTTTGAATGAGGGTCTTGCAGCATCAGGTCAATGTTACCATGTCATTGCAATATTATTGAAGTAATAGGATACAAAATATAATATCGATTAAGCCTTTTTAAATTTCTTAATTCATTTCATTAATTTGAAAGGAGCCCTTGATCTTGAAAACGTTGAACAGATTCTCTCTCACAAAAAGGGCTCTCAATAAAAAGAAACCGCAATCAAAAAGACCATTGAACTGAGCGCTATGGTGTGCAATGGACAAACACACAATTGCACACGTGAAACTTATAATACCCCTCGTTTTTGCATCAGGAGTTAAAAACCGGACAAAGTTATTTATTTTATTTTACCTTGTAATAAAACTTATTGCTTTATTTGAAAAATTTCCTCGAAAATCTATCTGTATCTGTATTTCGGCGCTGTGAGTCTTCGAATGATAAAATTTAAATTACAAGGTAATGACAAAGATTGTTGCTTTGAGCTCGCATTGGATTATTTAAAAAGACCTAATCTTAGGTACTCTTAATTACAAATTACATCTAACACAGCAAGACTCTATCACTAGGTAGTAGAGTTCTGCATCGGCTCGACCGGGTCTGGTACCACCGCCTTACCAATTCCTGCCGCAATAGCGTCAGTGCTAGTCACTGGCGTGTTCCGGTTTGGAGGGTAAGGTAGCCGGTAAACTTATGCACGTGGCATTAGACCTCGCCACAAGATAGCAACGCACCATTAACATCTTTGGTGTCTAAAGGCGATGGGTGACTCTTTCCATCAGGAGACCCATCTGCTTGTTTGCTATCTTATGATATAAAAAAAGACACAATAGAAATAAGTTTCCTTACATATATTTTTTTTGGTAAAAATCGTCAGAAAGAAATAACAGATGTGAAAGTGATAACGAATTATTAGAGGTTCGTATAAGAACACAATTCTTTTCGTAGTTGATAATATTTTGTGTAGTCGTATACACGTAAATGACGACGTAGCAAATTTATGACGTGAAACATCTCTATAATCACACCAATATATGACACCGAAAAGGGTTATATCGTTTTATCTCAATCAACACTATTAATCTCACAAATATACTCACAAATCTATTTATTTAGCTTACGTAGTCAGTTTGGAGTTTTGACCCTCAATTGGCATTGGGGCTTATAGGGGTAATTCTTAAATGTATTTATATAGTTCATTTAGAAGAATAGATAAAAATAAAACTTTTAAGTAACTTGGGAAATATTAATATGTAAAAATAACTAGAAAGTGTTGAAAAAAATTAAAATTCAGTTTGTCAGCCAGCAGCTGTTGATACCAAAAATCTGACCTCAGATTTAAAATCAGCGTCTCGAGGATGTGTTATAATAATAGGCATAATACTAATGAATTTAACAGTATCTATCTTTTTGTTACTGGAGGACTTTAAAAATTACAATATTACACGTTTTTAAATATGGTTCGTATATCGTACATTTTGATTTAATATTTATGGTCAAGTGAAAGCACTTTACTGGGTTGGCTGTCAGAAATACCTTTTTTTAGAGATAATCCTTTGTATTTTTTAAATTTCTATTACTGTATTTTTTATGTTGTCGTATTGTTTATTATAATGAATTAAATAAGTAAATAAATAGACATATTATGCTAAAATCAACGGTTGTCAGCACGGACACAGCCGCACCTGTTATTGAATGTTTACTAGTCGTAATATATAAAATACACATACTGTAAAAATTTAAAACATAAAATTCAATTGATACAATAGACAATTTAACTACATCTAGAAATGCAACCTTTTGTATGACGAGCATAGACAATTGTCTATGCTCGTCAAGGTTGTTGTTGCTCTTAGAAATTGAAAACAAAGTCCACTGATTGCATACGTATTCAGAGTCGCTTATGACACTACTTATGCAGCGGTTTTTAAGTTATATCTCTTTAAAATCGTATTTAATTTACATAGTATTATTAATGTATATGTGTATTTTTAGCAAAAGAGAGTTTTCAAATCTCATTGTAATAATTTAGGCTAGGAAAATGACCTAGTACCACATGTACATATAACATACAGAAACCGTTATCGCTGTACTAAAAGTTGAGGGTACCAGGTTATTTTGAAAAGCCAGGTGACCCAGATTACTCACTGAATATTAGTCTAACTTGTTACACCATATTTGTTATTTCCATATATTGTTGTTGCCCGGAAAACTGAGAAATGGCAAGCCAGTCTCCTGGAGTCAATTGAGCCAGAGAGGTAAACTCTTACAAATATAGAAGAGACAAGTCTAATTTAACTAACAAGATTGTAAAAAAATAAGAACTTTTTAAACTGTATCCGAATGTAAGCCAATGTAACCAATAAAGTAAAAAATAAACATTAGGTAAAAAGTTACCACGAAAGTTACGAAACACATATATTTTATCCGTGGAGATTCAAGTGCTATACAGATTAATATGTAAGATAGATATTTAAAAGAGCTTTGGTAATGACGAACGATCAAAATACAGGGAACTAGTAGTAGGCGTTTATGAAATTTGATTGTTTATTTATGACACTATTAAATCGTATGAAAGAAATAAATTGATATTATTGCAAAACGTGTGATTTAAAGATCCATATAGCGACGTTACTTAGCAGTATTACAGCTAATATTAGCTGCAAGTATCTTTACTATATTATAAGCATTTGTGATATACTTTTTTCTTGTTGATAGTAATGGCATTGTAAATTATCACTAATAAAAATGTCAGTACAGGTTAGTCTCTAAGTCATTGATATAAAAAGCCCAAGATATACAATAATGTGTTTTAAAAACATCCTCTAAAAATAGGCGCACAATTTTAAATTGTGCGCTCATTTCAAATAGAATCGCGTCGTTCGCGATATTTTCAATTTTATTACTTTAGGTACATTGCTTTGTAAAAACAACTATAAATCTTGCACTTAAGGTTGGATATGCAAAGACATAATAATATGTTTTTGCCGTATCTATAACCACTTATGTAAAAATCAGCGACAGTTTTGAGTGTCAGTTTTGTTCGGGACTGTGCATCTTGGAATTTTTATATCAATGCTCTAAGTGGTATAAAATTAATAGAGTGTAAAGAGTGCCGCCTAGAAAAAGAAGCCCCGCGTAGTGAAGCTTCGTCGACTTAGATCTTACTTGACTTGTTATATAAATGGGTAATTGGTTTAGAACTAGAACCCGACTTGATGCATAAATATTCAGAATAATACAATATTCTGCATATTTATGTCAGTCAAGTACTGTATGCAGTATGTTTGTTAGGTTGCCTTAGGCTACGACACCGAAAATTAACTTCCTATAAACCTTTCATAAAATGTCACTTTTAATTTTCGGTGTCGTAGCCTAAGGCAACCTTACAAACATACTGCATACAGTACTTGACTGACATAAATATGCAGAATATTGTCAATAAAGTGCCAATAAAGTGCCAGTGAATATTGCCAATCAATTTCTAATATCTATTACATTTACGTGCATATAATCCAAATATGTTATTACAGTATTTAAAATATTTAAAATCTAGACTTAAACCGAGCAATGATATTGACACTTCAATAAGAACCTAGTTAGAAAAAGATATAAGCGCTACTTTTTTCTTTATATTCTTGAACTACTACAAAGCTGAATGTAATATAGATAATGCTCATAACCTGGTATGAAAGATAACAACAAATGATTTAATAACATTTGTTGTTAACTCATTCAAGCTATTTAATCCATACTAATATTATAAATGTGAAAGTATGTCTGTCTGTCTATCTGTCTGTCTGTCTGTTACGCTTTCACGGCTAAACTGCTGGACCGATTTTCCTGAAATTTGGCATGGAAGTAGTTGAAGAGCCGGGGTCAAACAAAGGCTAATTTGTTTTTCAAAAATCAACCCTTAAAGGGTTGAAATAGGAAATGAAATTTGTATGAAAAGCTATCTTGACGACATGCTAATCTACTCGCGGGCGAAGTTCCGCGGGTCAGCTAGTAACATTATAAATCGATTTCTCGATATGAAAATCGCGAACAAAGGTCTCTTTCGAGAAATTAATTTTGCATATGTATGTCGTGGCTCGAACGGAGAATTGCTCACATCAAAAAATGCTCGAATATTTCATGAAATGGTGGCATTTACTAAAATTTAATACTGTTCATTGGCTACGTCATGGTGTTTCTTGATCAAATCAATGATAAAAAAAATATATCGATATCTTAATAAAAGTTTATCGATATCTTTAAATAACACGCGACTACTTCATGAAATGGTCAAACTTATTTGACAATACCGTAATGTAGTTAAAATAACTAACGATAGAGCTGCCAACATGGCAGTTCCCGTTACCGTGCGTTAGCTGGTAATCACCTGAAAATATTTTTTTAAGGAATTTTAATATTTCCCAGCGTTCATAATTTTAATAAATGTCTGTTGTACTAAAAAACGATAATTCACATTACTAATATATTCTGAATTTATATGAAAAATCTCATGAACACCCTATTTTCACGATATATGGATGGTGGATGGTATAATTAACAGCATTCCAAAGCTGATGCATTTTACTTCAAGTCACAAAAAATAACCTTAATTTTGATTGTAATATTTTTCAATCACGATTTGGCAACTAATTTTGCCAAGACACATACTAACGTGAATTTAAGAACACTACCTACCACTACCAATACCAAACTGTAAAAAACGTTAATCATTCATTTTACTTTTATATTTTACTAGCTGTGCCCGCGACTTCGTCCGCGTGGAAAAATCGTTCCTGAAAAAACTCGAAAAAGGACATGGGATAAAAACTATCCCATGTCCTTTTTCGGATCCCAAACTATCTATGTGTTAAATTACAACCAAATCGGTTTAGTGGTTTAGGCGTGAAGAAGAGACAGACAGGCAGACAGATAGATAGAGTTATTTTCGCATTTATAATATTAGTCTGGATTACTAATAATATAATCGTGTGAGAAACAGGTCTTGTAAAATAGACATGCGCAGTTTATTAACCCTGTGTAAATGGAATAAAAAAAATTCTTGTAAGGAACTGTATGCTTATTTCAATTCAAAAACTGCAAAATTACCCCATGTAGTAACACATTTCTTTTAAAATATGTACAATAATACACTCAAATTGAATCTCAAGTGTGATGATACTTGAGTTAAATATATTCGTTAGTTCTGTAGTCTCGCTGGAGTTTAGTATCAACGTATTACTTTTCTTACTATGATAGCTTGTTACTATCGTGTTTCAGTTTAGAAGGTTAAATATTCGATATACTTTTGCAAGTGGCATTATATTCTTTTTACATTTCGTTCATCACAATATTTTTTGGGTTTTTCGGATAACAATCTACTATTCTATATAAAATATAATGTAGTATAAAATATTCGGAATTTTATAACTGCGGGTATAACGATTGAAATGAAATATTTATGTAATAGCTAAATCAATGTCAAAACTGCTATATCGTGCATTAACACTTGCGCTTTTTCTTAACGTCTTTTTTATGTAAAATATGATACCACTTTACTACACGGTTGTTTTATTTCAATCAATTATTTAACCGCCTTCCCCCTTCTACAAAGATAAGGCGATGTTTTATATATCATGTGCGTTTATACGATGAAGTTACATTATACATACGGAAATATCTTCACGCCAAATCCCTTACGGAGGCCGATGATTGAGTGCCATATATCACGGATCAGACAAACTTGCCTTGCTTCTTTCACATTAATAACTCTCTATATGCAAACACCCCTTTGACAGACTATAGACACTATTACTGTACTATTTACATTGTTTGTGAACAGTAAATCATTATGACATTATAAGCCATTTGTTAAGGAGTATTCTATAATCTTTCTACATAAGGAATATTCTAAGTATACCACATGTCGAACTAGCTTTCTTCGTGGGCTCTTTCGTGGTAGGAAATCAGAAGTAATTTATTCAATAAAAGTTTTTATAAGTTACTTTGATCCATCAACATATTTTTTAAAAACTACTACCGTAACGGAAACGCGGCTACACACTGAGAATATGCGGCGGTAGAAACTCAGTAGGCTAATCTTTTTTTCATATCATCCATTTTTTCACAATATTACAAAAAATATACATGAGATCGGTATGAGCAGCAATTAATCCTAGGCTTTTTTGTTTCTAAAGAATCTGAGATTTTATAGTATCTTTTTTTACAGTTTTGTTTCAACACATTTTTTAAATTTATTGACTGGTAGATCTATTATACTTTCGGGAAGTTTATTGTAAAAGCGTATACATTACCCTGTAGAATACACTTATGTTATTCATACACACCAACACAACACACACAGGCATAATCATATACAACACACAGACACACATACAAAAATATTAGTATTTATAAACATATACATATATGTACATAAACAATACAAATAGATACATAAATGCCTAGACACAATAACATACATATTTATTATTAAGTTAACAAACAAATTATATTTACGTAACATTTTATATTTAACTCACGTTAAATATAAAATGTTACAATGAAAACGCGGCCCGTCCGGCAAGCCTATTCTGTTAGTTAATACGAGGAATGCTCACACGCCTCAGTCCGAACCTAACCCTTCTGACGCGCAGCGTATACAACTCTGCCGCTTGCCGGTCGCGCATCTTACGTGTTAATTATCGCCTTTTAGTTAATTAATATAATTATATATACTTGTGTGGTATCTAAACTTAATTCATATTTAGTCAGTGTGTAATACAGAAAACAAACATTAAAAAACAGTTACTTATAGACGTTGGTTGTTTAACTCACCTATACCAGTAAGGCCATCATCAGGCCAACTACACACCACCATACCACCAAAACCCCATAAAAGCGTTACCTACCTACTCTGTGGAGACGAGATGCATGCACAACAAGATAGTTTTTGTTTCTTGTATTTAGTGCGTGTACGTCACCGACATCACCATTTTTTTTAAACAAGCAAATATTTCTACGAACGTACATAAAGATTTACAAATACAAAACAAACAACAAAAAAGCAAAAAGATCTCAAATATTTATTAGGATAATACAGAATATTGATTTCTTTGATTTTTTCTCTCAGGGAAACCTAAGATTGTAAATTGCCCTAATAGCGCTTTTCTGCAATACAAATATAGTATTTATTTCAGCAGTATTTCCCCAGAAAAGAATTCCATATAACATACCTAATGCTGTGGAAGGAACTAGAGTATACTATTCTTGCTTTATCGACATCAGTTAACTGCCTCATTTTTTTATTGCATATGCTGCCGAACTAAGTCTATTTGCTAAATTAGTAATGTGCGGTCCCATTGTAATTTCTTATCTAAAGTAATACCTAAAACTACAGTGGAATCCACCGGATCCAGGTTGTTTCTATCCTGTTGTACGCTGGTATCTACATGCCTTACATTAGGCAATGAAAATTTAACACACTTAGTTTTGTTACCATTTAGTAAAAGATTGTTTGTACTTACCAATTCGTATTTTCACTTTAAATAAAAATGCAGTGTCATCCGCAAACAGTACGATTCCATGCTTGTCCTCTACGTAGTAAGGCAAGTCATTTATGTATATCAGAAACAAAAATGGATCAAGTATGGCCCTGCGGGACACCCATGGTTACATCAGCACCAGCGGAACTTTTACCATTAATATCAACCCTCTGAATTCTTTTATTTAAGTAAGAAATCAGAAGATCGAGAGCTTTATTTCGAACTCCGTAATGGTGTACTTAACTTCCTGATTAAAATGTTATGATCGACAGAGTCAAATGCCTTAGACAAATCACAGAAAACTCCAGGATTCATAAACGAGTAAATCGACACCAGCATCTATGGTTGAGCGACACTTCGCAAAACCGAATTATTTATTGTAAAATAATCTAAATTTATCAAAACATCTAAGCATTTGATCTAGTACATTTTTTTCAAATATTTTACTTAAGGTTGGTTGGTTACACATTGCTTTAGTAATAATTTAGCAGTACTAACCTATGTAATGTTCAAATTATATTCAAATTCAAACAATGTTTTATTGAAATAAACATTTACAGCCACTTTTGACGAGTCAGCCTTTTTTATAATTACTTCCGGATTTTTTACTTGACTGTGCAGTATGCATTAGAAATTACCCGGTTTACCGGTTTATTTAAAGTGTCTGTGGTTGAGTATTGCAATTCGGATTTTAAGTAACCCTCTGAATTTGGTCGTGTTCGTTATAGTATTTTAATTTAGAGGTTTTTTTTACCACATTACCTAAATTATTTACTGTATTTAGCTGAAATTTGCTTTACATTCACATGAATAAAGGAACTAAGCACTTACGGTCTCCAATTTAAGATAAATTAATAGAAAAGTATGTATTTGTGATTGAATATTTTTAATAACAATTTTAATTACCTTTTTGCCATAAAATCTTTAATAACTTTAAAATTAGAAGATGTTATGATATAACAATTTGTGTGATGTTGTAGAAGTGTTAAATCCACAACTATTACTTAAAATTAAGTTTCTAGAGTCTTTAAAAAAATATTTTTTGCTTTTGATTTCACTGAAGTTGCGGAACAAAAATTCTATCACACGTATTTACAAATCGACCTTTATATGTGTATAAAAATTCATAATACTATACCGCACACATCCGAGACATATACATTTACCAAACGTTACTCCAGCAAATAAATATAAATCTCGAATTCCTGAAGATAGCACATTGACTCACATTCCGTCACATTGATCTAAACCCACAAAGTAACTTTCAAGCTTAATTTTCTACTTTTGTTTGCTACGGTAACGTTTGAAAACGTTATACCAGCCAAATTTGTTTTTATGGGTAATTCAAAAATGGCTGTACTCATATTTTTTTATTAACGTCACATTGAAATAAGATAAAGCAATAAGGATCTATATTATTAGAATTTCGATAACTCGATTTAAAAAAAATACTGCTGTAACGCACACGCAGCTACCTCTTTTAAACTTTAATGACGATTTTCAGTCACTATTTTTCTCCGTTTTTGCCATGTTAACAAAACAACAAATAAGTAATCCCAGATGCAACTCAAACTCCGTGCTTAAATTGAAAATCACTATTTTCCAACTTTAATGAGGATTTTCAGACTACCAGAGATAACATTTTCAGAGTCTCCAAACACAAAATTCCATTGACGGTGCAAAATATAAAACAAAAACTCTTTGTTCTGTACACTTTAGATATGATCTAAAACAGCTAAACTAAATGATTTAAAAGAGCACTGTATTTAATCTAAATAAATAATCACAGAAGCAACTCAAATTCCTTGCTAAAATGGAAAACAGTTGTGTCCATCTAACAAAAACAAAAAAATAAAACCTGAATTTGGAAACTTATGGCGATACAAGTCATCCGTTCCCGACAATTTTTTGACTGAATGTATGATTGCACAATGAAGCTGTGTTATATCTGAAGGCAGCACTTCTAATAACTACTTGAAACCAAATTTTAAATACTGCTGCCATCTTCTGAGGTCTTATCTTGTCTTTCTAAAAATTTGTTTAAAAAGAGATGGCGAGATCTCATAGACTGAGATATAACATAAACATTTATTTCAATTGATTAATACGAGTACTAGATCCACCTTTACCTAATGTTTCATGAATTGTACTAAGCACTCATTTTGAAATTGAATTTTCTTTCTTTTATGCATAATACGTCACTACATCATAATAATTATTTTACTTGATACTTAACTATTTGAATAGTCTGAAAATCATATTTATAACATTAAATTTATTGTTGTATTTCATATACCAGTTAACCTGTATTTTTGATTTAAATATACAGGTTAACTGGTAAAAGACTACTAAAGGGTCTTCAGTACTCTATTTTGATATCGATTATTTTAAAAAAACTTACATTTTGACTTCATTATCTAATGAAGTTTTTCAGTATGGACAACCACGAATAGCTATCGAAGTTCATTGTTAGTGAACAGCTATTACCGCTGCGGCATGTATAAGTCTAACCGCCCGGCCACAGCTCGCGCGGCGCGACCGGCGGCGCGAATTGCGGCGCGGCGAGCGAAAACAAATGTAGGAAACTGTATGAAGTATGCCACAGCTACCGGCGACGCGAATTGTGGCGCGGAAAAACGCGCGACCGTGACGAACGGTGTGATGAGCGAATAAAACAAAAGAGTACTTTTGTTTTATTCACTAGTAAGCCAGGGTTGGAATCAGAATAACACAAAATTATTACCAATGGAAATTATATAGATACTATATTTTTTTTAAATGTTTACTACTGTTTTTAGCCCCCGATGCAAAAACGAGGATTGTTATAAGTTTCAGAGGTGTGTCTGTGTCTGTCTGTGATCTGTCCATGCATCTTAGCGCCCTGGCAGATGGTCCGATTTAGTTGCGATTTTTTTTACTTGAAAGCCCTATTTTGCGAGATTGTTCTTAGCTCAAGATGATTCAATAGAATCTGTACAGCCGTTGAAAGCTCACCAGCTCTTTTCAACTTGATGAAAGGAGCTTAGCAACTTGTAAAGGCTTTATCGATGCTAAATTTTGTATTTTATTACTTCAATTATATTGCATTGACATGGTAACCTAGACCTGATGCTACAATATCTTCATTCGAAGATATCAGCTTTTATTTAACTAGCAATATTTGTATGTAAATAAAAGATTTTCTAAATATTGCAAACCATATTTATCGACTTCCTGATATTTTTTTCTATTGAAACTTGGCATACTTTTGTAAGTTCAATGACAATGCAATATTATGGTACTGTAACGGCGCCCGACGACTATTCAGCCGGACGTGTTACTTTGGGGACGATATCCCTTTTTTATTCAGGGAATCTTTCTTTACACTCGCTTGGCAGCTTGAGGTACTAATGAGAAGCAGGATTTTCCAGGATTCTCTAATAAATAGACTTTCGTAATGTATCTTCTTTTATTTTTGTGGGACGTCTGTCCCTTGTCACATTACAAACTCGACTTACATTATATTGTATAACTTTTTCTAAACAATTCCATTCTACTTTCGAAAACAGACAAAGCTGCCAGTTCTTACGTAACACCATAAAGGTGTTACATCAGCTACCCCCCAAGGTGGGAGCAGCTGAAACTGGTGGGGCATTTGTCTCCCTTCATATGGCCTACCTATCCCTAACCTGATTGCCCTACCTACGAGGGGAAGGTACATTTTGGTGGGACTGTCTTTTTCTAAAAGATAGTTTGCCCCATGTGTGGTTCTGTTCATCATCACCACACCATGGCACAAACTTTGGTCTCCCAAAACCCCTGTAAAAGACAGACCACAGTCCCCTCACCTAGCCTATCCTACCGCAAACATTTTTTATTTTATTACATTTTAGCCTGAAGGGCTCTAGCTGTATAAGAGATAATAAGAGATGGAAAGGCATAACAATTCAAACTTCTTTTCTTTGGTGGACCAAAAGAAAAAAGATTGAAGTATTACTTCCTCTCAACATCGAGCTCGCCCCAATATATAGACCACGATCATAAATATTCCTTACTCTGAACCATATTAATACCATCATTATATTGTCTCCCATGACTATCTGAGTTCATGTATATCCTATACAGATATCCTTTGTGTCGACTATGTCGTACTACAAAGTTGAACTCCCCTTCAATAGACTTTCAACTCCTTAACCTATACCAACTCTTTCGACCTCATACTAAGGCGGCTCAGTCCCTAATATACATTATACCCCATAAGACTTTATTATTGAATGGAAGAACTTGAGAGGAATACATGAAATATGATATTTCTTCATTTAATATTCTTTTGGTCATCTTTTTTCTTTTTGGCTTCGGTCCATCATCACAGCATTGGTTGAGCCCCATCATATTACATGAAACAAATACAAGTATTAGTATTCTCATATATAAGCCCAAACAAAAGTAATGGTCTAACATGTAACAATTATTTATTACAATGAATGACTATAAGTACACTATATATTTTTTTTACATACGTACATGAAATGCTTTCAACCTATTTATATGTACAATATCTCTATATCTCCTATTGCTTAACTTCGTAATTACATAATTTACATTAGATATTCTTTCCACTATTCTGAACGGCCCTTTATATAACCTACATAATTTCAAACTCCTATTGTCCACCCGTCTTGGTGTATAAACTAATACTAATTGTCCCGGTGAAAAGTCCTTTACTTTAGCCCTTTTGTCAAAATATCTCTTTTGCCTAACTTGTGCCCTTCTAATATTTTGTATTGCCTTCCGGACTAACGTACTTTGCAAATTATGTCTCTCGGCAAAATTTACTTCTCGGTTTTGACTATCCCTATTTACCCCCATGTCGCTTTGGAATATCGGTTCCCTAGCGTACATCATCATATATGGTGAAACTTTAGTGGTTGATTGTTTGCTAGTGTTATATGAATGACAAACTAATGGCACAAATCTACACCCTTCATCACATTTTACAACAACATTTTCACTCTTTCGCGTGTCCGCGCACCCCTTTTCCATATCATTTTTACCTCTATATAATTCGTATGAATTATTGCGATCACTCTTATTTTCTCTGAAATTAAACATATTAGTCTTTATCTTTTCCTTCGTATTCATTTTTGACGTCGCTGTCAATGAATACGAAGACTTTATGTCAGCTCGTTTTATAATATTACATATATTGCGCATGTCGTTATGGCAACTATCTCTATTATTTGCAAACTGTCTAAAGCTATTTAAATTAAAATTTACAAAAAACTTTTTATCTATACACAAATAACCCTTTTTACAGTAAATAACTACATCATATTTATTAAGGAAATCCTGCCCCAGGATCATTTCGTACCCAATATTATTTACAATCACCATGTCGTTGGGGAAGACCCTTGCATTAATGAGGAGATTTACTCTCGCCTCACCAACGACTTTTAGTGTAGACCCTGTAACAGATTGAATTTTATCTCTGCTATATGGAACACTGGCTCCATACGGCAGATTTAATTTTTTCGCTAAACTCGCGGATATACATGAGACACTTGCCCCCGTGTCTATTAAAGCGAGACATTCCTGTCCCCTAACACATAAACGAATACATGGATTTTTTACACCTGATATTTTATCCTCTTGTTTGGCTTGAAGTGGTGCGGGCTTGACTGCTTCGCACATATTGACGCGATGGCCCACGCCATCCGTGTGTTGTCGTGGCTTCGTACCGCTTCTGAAAGAACTTTGTGTACATAAGGCTGTCTTTTTATATTGAGGCGTACGAAAAACTTCCGTCGGTTTTTGATGTTCTTGTTGTGAACACACAGGTGCACCAGGGAGGACGTTTGTTTCCTTCCCATACAAATATTTCTGTGGCAACCCAACTGGTGGCTGCAATGGAAGGTCAACCGTGGAATGCGGTTTTCCTCCAAATAACTCGTTATACTGCCTTATCGTGTCACGTAGCTCCTCTCGTGACTTATATAATTGCAATCCCAACTTTTCCTTGAACGAGGGCAATATCGTTTTAAGGAATTGTTTTATGAAAATTACTTCTGAAATTTCAGCTTTGGTTGCGGTGTCGCTGAGCCTGTAAAAATAGGTTAATAGTTCCTCATCACGGCCTTGCTTAGATACATAAAATTGTTCCACATAATTTATTGAAACGGGGAATTCGTTTTCAATTTTACTACATAATTCATCGAAATTGGCCGTGTCGGTATATATCATTTTATAAAATGCTAATGCCGGACCGTCGAGATATAGTCCCAGCAGTAACGGTAGGCTCTCCATATCCCATTTGTTTATCGCCGCGACTGTTCTGAAATCTTTAATAAACTCAGCGAACGCCAAGTTTTGCGTTCCGTTGAAGCGCTTGATGGCCTCCATCACACCTCTTACCCTCTGACACCAATACTTATCCCTCCTGGTTTTTCTAGCGTGGTGATTGCGCGTAGCGCCTGAACGTGGGGACTTCCGTAGCCACTTCACACAGCGACTTCCCGCAGCGACTTCCCGCAGCGACTTCACACAGCAACTGCACACAGCAACTGCACACCGCGACTGCACGGCGCCTCCGCCAATTTGTAACGGCGCCCGACGACTATTCAGCCGGACGTGTTACTTTGGGGACGATATCCCTTTTTTATTCAGGGAATCTTTCTTTACACTCGCTTGGCAGCTTGAGGTACTAATGAGAAGCAGGATTTTCCAGGATTCTCTAATAAATAGACTTTCGTAATGTATCTTCTTTTATTCTTGTGGGACGTCTGTCCCTTGTCACATTACAAACTCGACTTACATTATATTGTATAACTTTTTCTAAACAATTCCATTCTACTTTCGAAAACAGACAAAGCTGCCAGTTCTTACGTAACACCATAAAGGTGTTACAGTACTATCCAGCTAATATCATGATGTAGCCTGGATATAGAAACTAGAACTCTCAGATGTAGAGTTTTGACGAGGCAGCTAAGTTTTGGGTCATCGGTTTTGTTGCTATAAGTACTAAGTTTGATTAGTACTCATAATGACGAGAAATGGAACATGGAGCCGCTAGAGTGTCATTGTAACTCACAGACAGAAAGTGTTAAGATAGTAGAGTTTGGAGTCGTTCGTTTCGTTGCAATAAGATTTTTCATTATTACGAGACTCTGAAGATGGAACCGAATATAGTAATATCGAAACTTCTCGCATCCAGATACAAAATGCTTAGATAATAAACTTCTAAACTCAACAAGGTAAGTTTATTGAGTTAGCGCTCAATTGTCTTGTACTAACAAACATTTTGATGCTGGATGATTGCTAGGAGCTGATGCTCATCATGACTTAGGATTTATTGATCAAACTCGAAGGTGGCCATAGTAAGCTACAAACTAAACAAGAAATATCCCTTTAGATTGGACTCAGTTGTTCTATTTTGACAAATACTCTGGTTCTAAATGATTTACACGTTCTTGTAATGAAGCAGGAAGAAGGTTATCAAAACTTTTAATTAAAATTAAACAACATCATCAATTTTGGACTTGTTTGATTTTTTATTTTAAGGAATGTAAAATAGGATAGCTTCCAGTATTTAATGATAGAGCAGAAGAAAGTCCATGTGATCTTCTAAGCTTGACCAGTTAAAATCCACCAAGTGTAGGCTACTTCGATTTGTTTTGGTAAACACTTAGATGCTGGATGTTTTTTTAAATTTTGTTACGTGCTTCGGGTTCGTCATTGTAAGAAAACGCCACTTATATTAAAACAGTGTAATTACAACAGAAGTACACAAACAACAAAATGTAATACGTAAATACACTATACACACTGATCACCTCGCTGCACTAGCACTAAACTTAACCGACTACGTTTAAAGAAAACAATTTTCGTATTTACTTAAACTGGTCACTTCGCTTCGTACTGGTCGCTTGTACTATCACTTTCGATCACTGTATAAAAACTGCTCTATATTTGTCAACACTTCCCTATTTATACTCTAGGTAAAGTTCGACAACAATCGCGAATGTTCGGCAATAATCTCGTAAACAATAGCAATTATTGTAAACAACTTATGATAAATAATCAAGTCCTAGTGCAAGTTATTTTCAACCTTATGCCATATACCATAAAGTCCATTATGACATAGCTATGCGGTTAATGGTCAACTATTTGTTTGTCAATAGCAGTAGCTATCTGTTTCTTTTATTTCTTGATCTCTCCAGCGTTCCAACTCTTTACGTTTCTAGATTATAACAGGTAACAATATAACGATACAACTAGAAAGTGGACACTTGAAATTGGGCTGATATAGCCTTTATTGCTAGAAAATTCACATGGTTTAATAGAGTCACATGGCGGAGCTGGACGCCTCGGGAGCTTTGCAATAAAACAGCTCAAGCTCATCAAGTGGGTAGACGATAAAAATAGTGTTGGTTTTTTTAAATTTTAATTTAGAGTTAATATGATGATTTATTGATTAAATAAATAATTGGTTATTGACTCATTATTTTAATATTATACTTAAAATAATATTAAACTTAATTTAGTTTATACACCGAAACTTAAACTTAATCTAAAAACTTCACAGCATTTTCTCAATTTAATGTCAGCTTGCGTTAAACAAAATTTGTTCCTATACATTTATCTCACTCATATTAATAAAAAATACATACTTTATACAGCCCACTCCATCAAAAACGATCATCGTTACAAATTGCACGGAAAATGTCTACGTTGCCATACAAAAAAAAAATAGGTGCGTGTACTTATGTACGCGCGTGAAAAGTTATACTTCTTTGGCGTCATTAAAAAATAGTGGCCACGTTTCCGATCCGGTTGTAGTTTTTAAAAAATGTGTTGACGTGTCAAAATAACTTGTAAAAAGTTTTATTGAATAAAGTACTTCTGATTTCTGATAGATTTTAATTGCATGCAAATACTTAATTACATTAAAATAATAAAAGGACTGGAAAAGGATAGTCAAGGATTTCGGGACTTAATGAGCAATTTAGCGGACAACTTCAACCTGTAACTTTTGCGTTATGGTGATGCGCGTGCATCTTAAAATTTCACTCGTTGTCTAAAGAAATATTACGCGCCTAAAAAAATATAACTTCAAAAATCTCGAATGGAGGGATCGATAATAAGGTAATATATGTAAGTATCCACAGTAATGGTATTTTTGCGTACAATCCTAACGTTACGATAATATGTATATACTACGCATCAAAAGAATATAGTAAAAATAGTATTATAAAATCCGACCCTGATACTGGTATGACAGCTCAGAGCGGCACGCCGCCGCGGTTGTAACAAGTCGAGCTGTGGCATACCCAGATGGTCGCGCGACTCACCGCGCCACATTTCGCGTCGCAGGTCGCGCCGCGGGTAGCTGTGGCCGGGCCGTAAGCGCGCGCCTATTGCCCCTAACTTTAACATCCATTAACAATCGTGTCCTTCAGTATGTACCGTCTTCTACCAGTCAACTTGTATACATATTACACCTGTGTAAAGCGTTAATTCCACCTTTTGAACTTTTTGTTTAATTTACTGTAATAGATAAAGAATGAAAAATAAATAAATAAAAGAAACATATTCTCAACTATACATTCGTACCTTTTCACTCCATATCTATTACAGGAATATATATTCTGATTTTATTAGTATTAATATGTCTTATAGTTTTCTCTTTACAAATGCTGTGATAAAACCTTGACCTTTTAACCCTTTTAACAGCTAACCAGACATATTAGGTCATGAGTATGATGATGTAGATAAAGTAATCAATCTTTATAAGTGAATTGAAGTTACAAGGGTGGTCTATTATGTGTGTTCGTACTACAGGGTATATAACCTTCTAATGTATGTCCCAAATCTATGTCATCATTGATTAGGATTTCTTAATGTGCAATTTACGACATTTATTGAACATGGACTACATTTGACCAGTAAATCTATTTATTTTATTTAAAATATATGCACAAACATGTATAGAGGTAGATATAATGCTACATGTCATTCTCTACCAGTCAAACATCACATGACTACAACATTTAGGATAGGTTGCACAGAAAAACTTATTTAAATAATTTCTCAAATTTTAAGTTAATATTACCATTAAATAAAACATTAACATTTTTTATATCATAAGATAATAAACAAGCAGATGGCACTGATGGAAAGACACAACCATCGCTTATAGACACTAAAGCCGTTAACGGCCTGTTGCTATCTTTGTTGCGAGGTCTTGATGCCACATCCACCGACTACCTAACTCTCAAAACCGGAACATGACACAGACAAGCACTGCCGCTATCGCGGCAGGAATTGGTGAGGCGATGATATCAGATCCAGGTGAGACGATCCAGAGTGCTAAGTGTGAGTTTTTCTTTTCGCATTCGATCGTGAGCGCGTTTCGAGTTTACTAGGAATTTGTATGTGATTTGTACAGCGCCACCTAGTGGTAAACTGGTTTCTCACGTTTACCACCAGGTGGCGCTGTACAAATCACATACAAATTCCTAGTAAACTCCAAACGCGCTCACGATCGAATGCGAAAAGAAAAACTCACACTTAGCACTCAGAACTCTACCACCTAGTACCTACCACGAAAGTAGTGACTCGTATAACCAATGCCTCTTACGAACTGCCTAGCAGAACGTCTATTCTTCAAAAGTAGCCCAGACTATCACGAGGTATACCATAATGTGATATTACAACATGTTTAAACACAAAAAACGGTCTTACTAATAAAATATTTCACACAGTGTATACAGGTACTATAACGCTTGCATAAGAAAAACACTACATACTAATAAACATCTGTTTGACACAAAGAGTGTATACATCTGTTATAAGGGATCGAATTTTGGATAGAAAGTTACACACGGTCTATGCACCATAAAACCCTTGTTTAAAACTTGTTTAAGGCAAAAATCAAAATGGTGGCTCATTGTGTATCAGCTGTTAGCCAACAAACGTGAATAATGGATTCGTTTTTGTTTTTATTTTATTAGTTGTTATAACATTTTACTTATTCAAGGTATTCTTTTTTAACAGAAAATGTTTCTTCATATCATTTGAAACAAATAAGCAGATTGCTCTCCTCCTGGAAAGAGGGAACATCGCCTATCGAACACTGAATATGTAAATGGTATGTTGTTATCCATTCGGCGCGATGGCAATGCCAAACATATAAATTTACCGACTACCATTATTTTAATTTATTAGAGATAATTGATGGAAAAGGTTCTTAGCGGATTCAAAGGAAAATCAAATCGTACAAAACCTGGATTGATCCGGAGTTATTGATTGTCACTGTGTTGTTCCGGTTTAAGGATATGGTAGCCAGTAACCATATGCATGTGGTATTATCCCACTACATCCCACCACAACCGATAACAATGCACCATTAATATATTCGCCGTATATAGTAAAAAGTTGTCTCTTTCCAACAACGGAGCGATCAGCTTGTTTGCTATCCTACGATTAAAAAATAATAATTAAAGTTTCTACATATAATAATAAAAAGGGATGCTTTTTCTGTAGAACAAGTTCACTGTTTAGCTCAAAGAGTATACTACCGACTACGTAAGAGTTTAGCTGTTAGGTACCTGTTTGTAAATATTTGAAGTTAGGGTTGGAGGGAGGGGATGTTCGTCGTACGTCCGGAAATTGTAGCTATGAAGACGTTAATTCACGCTATCTAAAATTGAAAAAACTATTTGAATTTCAAAAATTTAATTAATAATTTAATACTGTGTGAAATAAATAGTATTTTTTTAAAGTTATAAAGACATATTTAAGAGTTTTTTTTACCTAAATTGTTATTTATTTCATACAACACTGTCACGCATAGTGGTTTCCAAACAGATTTCATACAATGTTGGCACTATTGTGCGTTTAACGAGTGATTAGTTACCCAAGCTTTACAAGTTGTTTATTGGTAGCGATGCTGTGTGAAGCGTGTATAACTCTTATACAGACTCTATACCCTGTGTAACTATTACCATGTTAAACGGGTGGATAACTTTTGTTTATTAGTAAGGCTGAAATAATATTTAACATTTATATATGTCGCAGTGAAATTGTCAGTACTGTTAGATTATAATCTACCTAAGTGATATTATAATTTAACTGCTAACCTAACCTAACCAAATTATAAAATCCCTAGGTAGATTATAATCTAACGGCTATTGACAATTTCACTGCGACACATATATATATATATATATATATATATATATATATATATATATATATATATATATATATATATATATATATATATATATATATATATATATATATATATATATCTCTTCACGCTCATATCGCCGAAGCGGATTAGCCGAAGATACTTGGTCTCACAATGTGATAGTTGGCAAGCCTATCGCCAACCGGGCACTTTCCAATCCCAGGCAATATTGTTTTTATCAGAAAACTTAAAAAACACAATTTTGTATATATATATATATATATATATATATATATATATATATATATATATATATATATATATATATATATATATATATATATATATATATATATATATATATATATATATATATATATATACAAAATTAAAACTAATAATCAGCGAGCCGTTATAAGTATATTGAGTGTAAAGTAAGGATAATAATTAGGATACTAGTTGAATGGCAATAGATGCGGACAGTAGCGATCAGGGAAGGGATCCTTATAAGTTCTTTCAGATTTTAAAGGATAGGATAGCGAACAAGTGGATCGAGCCTGATTATCCGACGTCACGGCTACTGATAGGGCATGGGTGTTTCAACGGACGTTTTCCAGACCTGATGTTGAGCAACACGGGGTTATGTTTCTGCAACTCTGGAGAAGAAGAGTACTTCGCTCATATGCTGTGGGAATATTCGTTGTATGCGGACATCCGCCATGAATTAATTAGTAAATTAGAGTGTCGGGGAACGAGACCGGTCCATTTTTACCCGAATGAAGAAGGGTAATGTGTTTATCAGTCTATATATGTATGTATGTATATATGTTTGTTCCTATGTGGCATTCTAGAGGCCAAACGCGTAGGCTGATTTTGATGATTCGTAATATGTCAATCGATTCATCTTAACCTTGCGAGTGTAGCTAAAGACATGACATTTATTAGAATCCACCATGGAAACCACCAGCGGCCATACCTACTGTCAAAATTAAAAAAAAAATATGTCAATGAAGAATGTCATGTGGGGTGTCTAGGTATATAAAAATCATGTTGTGTTTCATTTATCACTTTTAATTTTAAATAATAGTTTAGGATATATAACGATTTAAAATTAATTTTCCTATTTGTATTTACGAATTTTATACATACCTATGTACCTACTTTAGTATTCGTTATTCGATCTTCATTAAAAAATCGAAGTATGCCATATTGGGCACCCGCTTAAATGGCACCTAACGTATGCCACACATACGGCACCTCTCGATACTTTTCGCATAGACTGGTAAACATATTAGCCTCCTGCAGTCAGGTGAAAACGCTACGACTCATGCTACTGAGCTATGGTAGGTATATGGCGAACACAATGCTCTGCTGATCCGCTTGCAACGCAACATTTAGCTAAGCTAAGCTTAAAGTCTCACGTTAGTTAATTCAGATTGACGCAGAATCAAAGCGCAGCGACGCGAGTCATCTCTTTTTCTATTTGGTAACGTATCTAACTACCTACTGAGTTATGCAAATACAAAGGCACGTGATAAAGAGCGGGTTCGCGTGCCGATGCTTTGCTGGAACTTGGAGTAGAGTGGATTCATAAACTTTGCAGGTTACCTAATAGAATATATATACTCTAAAATGTTAAAAATATGACGCCATCAAACACGATGAAACTACCTTCAATCAGGTTTCAACGTGTCTGTTGGCTTCAGATGAACAACCTTCCTATTAATAAATTGGTATAAAAAAAGTTTAATAACTTATGTCTAAGTGAAGTTAAGCTTGAGCATTGTCGTCAACGGCGAAATCGACCCTTATTAGTTACAAGAACGAAGGCAAGACGAGCCAATTAACGTAGCTCAGTAACGTCGCCTTATTTAAGGTTATTCGACTTTATTAAATATTATCAGCTACGGTCAACGATATTTTCGTCCTTATATGAATCTTACAACAAAAAATCTGCTTCAGCTATCCATCATATGTTTCTGTGTGATTGAAAAAATATATACAAAGTTTTAAAAAATATCTATCTAATACTTATTTATTTATTTAATATTTTATTCTACACAACTTATCAGATTTTACAGAGAAAAAAATATAAATAAAAACGCACAAAAGGTAGACTTATATCTAAGGTAATAAAGATTTCTTCCAGTCTACCCAGCTTATGAAGCGATTACAAAGAAACAGCAGACATTGTGCACAATCAACCTTAAAGTTAAAATACACATGAGATAAGCAAAACAAAAAAAATGAGAATGACTTACGAAACTATAAAATAAAAAATAACAAAAATAAAAATTTTATACAGAAATAACTAAATTTTAAAAGAGAAAGACAGGTAGTGATTTCTTAATTGTTTTTGAAACTGGCAGGGATGGGCTATCACGAACATGAAATGTGAGTGATTTCCATAAGTGAACGCCCTGAACGCTAAAAGAGCGTGAATAGGCTTGAGAATGAGATTCAGGAAACTTCAATAACGAATTAATTAAATAACTATAACGATTCTTAACGAACTATAAAATTCAATAACGATTATCAAATATTGATATTAATAACATGTGTTCCTACGTAATATATTTTCTCAAATTATTAAAATGTTACAATTTTTCATGATTAATAAAACAACTATTATTAAAATCACAAATTATACTACATTTTGCTAAACATTTTCCCTGACGGGTCCAAGCCCCCTTTGAAAATCTAACTATCTGCCATTCTGCCAAGTAGTGAGAAAAATCAAATAATAAGCCCATAGTGTCATTACTGGTAGAGTTCTGCATTTTCTCGCCCGGGTCTGTTACCACCGCTTTACATATTCTTGTCGTGTCCCGGTTTGAATGATAAGGTAGCTAGAAAATTTACGCATGTGTCATTAAAACTCCGCCGTAAGGATTGCCTTTGGTGTCAATAGTTGTCTCTTTCCATCAAGGGAGTCATCTGCTTCTTTGCTATCTTATGATATATATATTATGATATATATACATGGGGCATACTAAAAGTTTTGCACAGCTAGCTAATCGAAACTGTTTGAGTTTCGAATGTTATATTTTTCAAAACGTTGCAACCTTCTTAGTGATAAAAGAAAACAATTGGCGGGAAATTATTTGTCAATTGTTTCTTTATCACACATCAAAGTTCTACGTACGCAACGAAAATGGAATTAAGTCAAAAAGATTTTAGAGCGATGATTTTTTATGATTTTAAAAGTTCTCTTTCTCCGCAAGACTGTGCAGTTCGTCTTCAAAATGCTTTTGGGAGAGATGCCGTTCTACAGATAATATTTATGGCGTAATTGTAGATTGTTGTATAACCAGAGAAATTGGTAGAAATTGGCTGTATAGCCAATGGTGTTAAAAATCTGCATATAAAGCTGTAATACAGCTTGAGGCTGTATTACTGAGAAAATTGTTATTTGCTGTTTTAAAAATTACCAACCAAGTAATCGTGATGAAGATAAAGCTGAGAAATTACTAATAATATAGTTTTACTATAGTAATATTCATGCAAAATTTGAAATCCATGCAGTACTTTTTGAGTTTACCCCGGACATACATACAGACAAACAGACAAAAATTCTAAAAACCATATTTTTGGCTTCGATATCGATTATAGATCACACCCCAAGTATTTTTTAAAAAAAATATTCAATGTACAGTTTTGACTTTTTTACGATTTTATTATATGTATAGATAAAGGCATAATGATCATAATATTAGTTGCTTATCACGATAAAGCTTTAGCTATTATTAAATATATCTTTTATTTAACAATATATTTCTTTAATGTTGTTTTTAATACACAATAATGGCAACGCTTTGTTATACAGCCTAAAGTGTATTTGGAAGGTGATATACTCCAAATGGCTATACCTACTAAATCCCTTTTTTATTCTATTACACGACTATTAGCTTTTAATCACCGTCCAAATACATTTTAGGCTGTACTAAGCCCCTATTTTAATCTATTATACAGTCATTGGCTTTTAATCACTCAACTTCTTATGTTAAGAGATGCGTACAAAAACCCTAAATACAAGACATATGTGTTTGTCACTTGGTTTCGCTATTGTGATATATTGATGTCAGTCGTTTGACTTTACAACTAAACCAAGTTATTGTTAACTATCACTTATGGGCTGCGTATTTCAATCATGTTTTACTTTATTTTTCAGGGAAATATGTCTTAAAAATAATAAAAACAATTGAGAGAAGCCAAAAATGTCTTTGTATCGTATCCAGTTTGTGGGAGGATAAAGGTGAATTATAATGGCCAAGAAAATAACTTGATATAACTAAGTTGATCAAGAACTAAAAATCAAGCTCTTTAAAGATTGGTCTATCACATTTTTTTATAGAAGAGAGGTAAACGAGCAGGAGGTGCACCTGATGGTAAGTGATCACCGCCGCCCATGGACATCTGCAATACCAGAGGTCTTGCAGTTGCATTGCCGGCCTTTTAAGAATGAGTAAGCTCTTTTCCTGAAGGTTCCTATGTTGTATCCGTTCGGAAATACCCCTGCCGGTAAGTGGTTCCACAACAGAGTAGTGCGAGATAAAAAGTGTCGGGAGAATCACACATTTGCGGATTTCTAGACATCGAGATGGTGAGGAATAAACGTCAAATTTCGACGCGATGTCCGCTGGTGAAATTCGGCGGCAGGAATTAATCCAAACAACTCCTCGGAACACTCCTTATGATATATACGATAAAAGATGCAGAAAGAACCTACATCTCTGCGCAATGCCAAAGAGTCAAACGGTTTCGAAATAGCCTGGTCGTCAACGATTCGAACCGCTCTACGCTGAATGCGATCAAGGGGAAGAAGCTGGTACTGGGGAGCTCCGGCCCAGAGATGCGAACAGTACTCCATATGAGGCCAAACCTGTGCCTTATAAAGTTGAAGGCGATGGGCCGGCAAAAAGTAATATTTCGCTCTGCTGAGCACACCAAGCTTTTTGGAGGCTAGTTTAGCCTTGACTTCCAAATGACCGTGTAACTAAACGTAATTCGATATAGTCAACTCCCTGGATTCCGACACTAGCTGAGGCTGTCAGGAGAGTATCCTCAAATCGAGATGATACGACAAAAGGCATCTTTTTAGTGGTGAACACGCAAAGCTGTGACTTCTTGGGGTTAAAAGTGACCAGGTTTTGTCTACCCCATTCCGAGACATCGGTAAGTCGATTCTCGACTTCAGACACAAGCTTGTTTCGGCCCTCTTCGACGTGTTCCCGAGAAATGCCGCTGCGGCCGGAGTATGTAGCATCACCAGTACTGTCATCCGCATAGCAATGTATGTTGCTAATTCGCATCATATCATTGATATGCAGAAGGAACAGTGTCGGTGATAGCACGCAGCCATGGGGAACACTAGCATTGACAAATTTAAGATCGGAGCGCGCACCGTCGACAACGACCTTGATGCTCCGGTCAGCCAAAAACTGGTGATCCACTTGCATAATTTCTCGGAAAGCCCATAGGAAGGCAGCTTCGCGAGAAGCGCTTTATGCCATACCCGATCAAAGGCCTTTGCTATGTCCAAACTAACTGCCAATGCCTCCCCCTTGGACTCAACTGCTTCAGCACATTGATGAGTTAGGTATACTAGAAGCTCACCAGCTGAGCAGCCACGACGGAAACCGTACTGATGGTCGTTAATCAGCTGGTGCTCTTCTAAATACTTGAGGAGCTGAGAGTTGATGATTGTCTCCATAATTTTGGAGAACAAAGAGGTTATGGCTGTGGGCCGATAGTTAGACGGGTTAGAGCGATCTCCTTTTTTAGGGATGGGATGCACCAAAGCTGTCTTCAATGAATTCGGTACTACGCCGAGTGAGTAAAAGAGCCGGAATAGGCGTGTTAATACTGGTCACAACTCTGGAGCACACATTTTGAGGTCAATCGGAGGGATGCCATCCTGCCCACTCGACTTGTGGATGTTCAAGGAAAGTAGTGCTTTATATATTATTATTATTATTATTATTATTATATATAGTCATCGTCTCCGTGCAAAGATGGAAGAGAGGGCTGTGAGAAATTCCCTAAGACAGCCTTGGCGAGAGACCAGAACGCACGAGTCCCTGAAGGAAGGCGAACTAATTTCTCACCAATTCTGCCAATGTGTTCAGATTTTACCTTGGCGATAGCTCCTTTGAAGTACCTCGAGGCGGAATTGTACTCCATACGTAATGTGCTGATTTTTTCATCATAAGATGCGGACGCTGCATCCCAAGCCCGGTAGCACTCCTGCTTGCGGTGTGAAGCCGTTTTACAGGAGCGACCAAACTAAGGCTGAGACTTACCACCAATTGGCACCGCAGAAAATGGAATAAAAATTACCATGCCCTGCAGTACCACATCGGCAATAGAGTCAGCGACGACACTCGGATCATCCAGCGAGAAGCCCAACCGCCCACATGGGTAGGACGCAAAAAAAGACCGCATCGTGTATCAATCTGCTGACCTATAGTGCCAAACGCGATGACAGCCTGCTAAAGAAGGCCGTGATAGGCGCGAAACCGACACTTTACTCCGGATCAGGCAGTGGTCTGACGAACCAAGTGCGACGTCTACAGATACCTGATAATTGTCCGGATGAGAGGTCAGCAGAAGGTCCAACAGTGAAGGCGTATGGTCATCCACATCGGGAACTCGCGTAGGCGAAGTTACCATTTGTGTAAGATCATACGTCAAGGCAAAATCGTGAACCGATCTCCACGCATGATTGGTGGTGCGCGAACAAAACCATTTGGCGTGGTGGGTATTAAAATCACCCAAGATCACGATCTCTGCGGAGGGGGTCTGCTCTAACACGGAATCTACAGCCGTTTGTAAATGCTCAACAAGCCGGTCAACTTCAATATTCCCGCCATGGGACCTGTATAGGCACGCGTAGCTACGTGGATGGTCGTCGCAAGTTACGCGTAACCAGAGGATGGATAGGTTCTGACTTTCAAGTCTACCGAGGCGCCGGTAACACATGTCTTCTCTGACGTACGCGCACATCCCAGCCTGCGGTACAAAGAAATGTTCCACTTTGTACCCCGGATAGGAGAGGTAAGAAGTGTCAGCCGGAGAAGATATCTGTGTCTCAGTCAAGAAGAGCAAAGCTGGCTTTGCTCTTTTCGTTCAAGTTGGAATGAAGCTCCCTGACGGCGTTCAAGTTGGAATGAAGCTCCCTGACATTACAGAAATCCACAGTAAGCGTGGTAGGGGGTGCCATGGCTTTCTTGCTATGTTTGCCCCGGACAGGATTGTCTATGAGCGCAATTTTGCCAGTTGGAATCCAGAGCATGGACGCCCAGGGGGGGATTCTCCACTGCTGGTGCAAGTGGAACCCCACTGGGGTAGATTATCTTTTGATTGCGCATACATAGTGTGCGGGGGGGGGGGGGGGGCATTAGGCCTCCGGGGCTCTCACAAACCAAACGAAACGCAGCAGCATGGCTGCTACTTTACGTCGATGTCAAGTGAGAGAGTGGTATCTCCCCTGGCGCAGCAGTAATGCACTATATGCAAAAGCAGTATGGCACTACCACTAATTTGGTTGACTGACTGCACCGCTGTTAAATAATTTTTATCACAAAAATTATCGCCCCAGTGGGCGACGGAGTCGTCACATCCCTACGCCGGCATATTTTAAGAAGAACACGTTATTTCATACTTGTCAATTAATATTATTAGTTCTTCAAAAAGAAACACATATTCTCCTGCCTGTAATTGTACCTAAGTATATAATATTTTTAAAATTAAAGTATACGTATATACAGGATGTTGCGAAAGTGGAAGTCGTTGAACAAAGGTTGTTCAGAATGACCGTCTGAGTCACCCCCTTACCGGCTTACTATACCGCTTTTGCAACACTTTGATGAAAAGGATATTCGTAACGTTAAGTAGTTTTCATTACGACCTCGGTTATAATGGTCTTGTTTTTCAGATTTTCCTAATACCTCTCTTGTTTCAAAATTTTTACGGCAAATAAAATCAAATGTCGTTTTAATTGACTCAAAAGTGTTATATTATCACTTACTATTTATTCATTTAAGGCATGTAACAGATGTTTTCAAAATCATTCCATCTCATTCCAGTGATGATGCTATGTCCTAATTAGGTTACCTCCCACGATACAAAAAACAATGAATATACAAAGGAAAACTGCTCTTCATAAGTTGGTATTAGATGTAAAAGTATATATAAGAAAACCCCGTCCGATCCGAAAGAGGTATATAGGTAGGTAGGTAAATAATAAAATATTTTTTTTATTAAAATAAGAAAAATAACGTAGTTTAAATTGCCTCATTTTAGTACTAAAATTGAGCAATTTCCCCTTAAATCAAGCAAATATTTTGAAATTTATGTATCAATATCCATAAAATATTGTCATAGGTATGTTTGTATTAAGCTACAAAGTAATCTTTTTTGAATTTGTCCTTTGACATGGATGTATTTGGATAGATGGTAGGGAAATTTCCGATTACATTCGTCTGTTTCAATACAAATTAAGTTAAATAAAGACAGAGCACTGCCATACGTTACAATAAAGCCAATATTTGATACACGTTCGAGGGATCTTAAGTGTGTAGCTACTTGCTAAATTTTTACCTGTAATTGGGACAATGTGTTAAATATTTTTACCTGATCGACGATTGTATTTAATTGCACGTTATCATTTTAGTTAGTAAACAGTAGTTTAGTTAGTACAAATAAGGAGTATTAAATTATATAAATAATAACTTCATCTTGAAGCATTTTGTACGTACGTATAATGATACTAATTTATATAGTGAAAGTGTCTGTATGTGCATTTGCTGCCTCCGCGAATGTACTAAAACTGCTAGACAGAATTCTAGAAGGAAATTTCACGGTTCTTTCTTCTTTACGTCAGCATGAAGTCATTTTTGAATTATTTGCTACCGTGCTAGATGTACAGTTCAAAACTGCAAATTTCGTGGATTATTATAGAATGGCAAATAAGCAGATGACTCTTTCGTTGGGAAGAGACAATGATCCTCTTTAAAAATCAAACATAATATTTTATGGTATAAATATACGAGTATTATATGTTACCGGCCAAACCCAATTACAGGCCTAACTAGTTTGACCTGGACAAACCGGTGCATCCTAAGCGTGTCAGGATATACTAGTATAGCCTAGGACAATCCGAAGTTGGCCAGGCCGAAATTTTTTTGAATTAGTATTGAACTTATTGAATCATCGCAAGTGACAAAATAAACACGGTGTAACCTCTGAAGGCGGAGATTCGCCTTTCGTGTCCCTATTACCGCCCGGCCACGCGAACCGGCGGCGGCGGTTTATGTTTGTGTGTGCTCAAATATGTCTAAGGAACAAAATGTTTTAAACATTGCGGCAAGGAATGGAAAAGGAGCAGGGGCAGGGCGGGGACCGGGGATATCAAGGGCGGATCCAGGGGAGCGTCATGGGAGTCATGACCCCTCCACTTAAACAGGGGTCTAGGTATGGACTTAATATTGCAAACTAAGGATTAGAGCCTATATTGACTGAACCTTAAATGTGTGACCCCCCCCCCCCCCCTGACTCATATAAATTTACTTTGCTTTTATATAACGTTGACACAGGAGCATCAGTGGCTGCAGCTTCTTGCTAAAGTTCACTTATAGCCTTCTTTATTTCAGTCTCAGCACTGGTAATAGCTACTCCACAGGTGTGATCCATAATTTTTAATTAAATCGCTGTCCATCGTCAAGTACCCACGACAAGGTCTTTGTAGGCACCGTCATAATACATTTTCACTAGTTTTGTAACTTTTGAACTTTCTGTTCTGTCTAATTTCACATAATATAGCAAAGGCTTCCCTTTTTTACTGGAATTGTAGAGAATACCTGGGTTATGTTTGCTACTAACGGCTACAGACTTCATTATTATCACATAAATACAATGCCGTGACGTGTACACTCAGCGCCGTAACACAACTTTCACTAATAATAGATAATAATAATTGCAAGTTTATGTAAACAAATGTCGGAACTTTTCGGATAAGTTTGTAATCCTTCGTATGCAAGTAGGAACGCAATTTAAATGCATTTTTAGCGTAGGAATACCTCGCGCGTGTGGTGAGCGGCATCGTTTAACGGTATCGTTTTGTTTACTAAATGGAGACGAATTAAGGAAACTGATTGTGGTAATAAATGGTAATAAAACATAAAGAAGCTATATTTTTATCACGTAATCTAAGTCTGTATTGATTTTAATCGATTTGTTTAATTATCATTTCCTAAGTATGTCCCAACACTAGTACCTACTAATCCGTAGGTGTCATTTGGGGAATAAAACTTAAAATATTCCACTAATTGTACCTGCAAAAAGTATCGACACGTGCCGGATGTGGAATACCTTAGGTGCCATTTTCTCAGATGCTATTTAAGCGGGTGCGCAATATGGCATACTTCTTTTTTAATTTTACACGCTGTGAGTTTTATGAATATATAAAAAACGTACTTTGAATTAATTTGCGGATTTAATATTTTTTTCAGAGTATAAAAGCTACTTAAAGAAAACTGGTTTGTGTTTATTTTATGGTCCCTGTGGAAATTAGCCAAAACATTTCTCTTCTATAGTTCCATCGAGTCAAATATATTTAAGATCGTTATATAAATCAGACATAAAAAAGGAAAGGATGAGTTTTGGGAAGTAAAGATTTTAGCCTTAACAAGATTCTTAGAAAATCTTTTCAATTTTATTACGAACAGCTCTTACCTAATTATTTATTAATAAAAGATGCTCTTAATAATAAGATTACAAATAATATTAGACATAGCTTAAATGAGCAATAAAAATTAAAATAATTAAAATAAGAAGACACATAAAGGCAGCTAGACCTCCTTTTTTGAGATTATGAAAGTTTTCTGGCCTAATCTAGGCCTAAATAGTGTACAGTATTGTTAAGAGTGCAATTTTATATATGTCTTTCATAATGTCCATGCGCGGTCTTAAAAAAGAGAAGATTCTAGATTCGTCGGAATCTTTTTTCGTTTATTTATTAACCAATTATTCGAAGACGCTTGGACAGATTAAGAAATTCTATATTTGTTTCAAAGGGTATGACTTCCCAGATAGTCACATTGTAAATTGGTGAAGATCTGATACTGATGGAAATACAGGGTTTTACTGCATTTAAATTATAGTCCTTGCAAGTTTAAATCTGAAACTTACCAAACTTGAAGATATAATTTCCTTAATTATACGAATGTTAATCACTGGTCACTGCCGCACTTACATCTATTAATGAATAAAGGATAAGTGTCAAAATACTCTTGAAATTTTTGTTCAAAAACCTGGAGACCCTTCATACATAGATTATTTTATTTTGACAATTTGTAATTAAAAATATTTAAAAAATGGTGTGAAAATTAAAAAAAAAAATAGATATACAAAGATAATTTTACGCAAATGTATTCATTCTCTCTTGCAAGAGTTTATTATGTCTTTGATATGGGTAAATCATTTTTGAAGAATCTTTCATTTCTTGAAAGCAACTGTATTCATTTCAAAGGAAAACTAATGAGAGTACGTTTTCTTTATGCTTAGAGATCACACAAATTTAAAAATACAATACGCTGCAGAAACTATCGAGCTGTAAAAATGCATTTCATAATTGAATACAAAAGCTAAACGTATGTGAAAAAAGTCAATAAATGTTATTCAGTGTTTTTTATGTCCTGTAAATTGAGTTTAAGAATTAGCTTGTCGGCAACAACTTTTGTTTTAACTTCGATTTACTTTTAAATTACGATATACAGAGTAATTTTTAAAGGTCCGGCTAAATTTTTAGAGGCTGTTCAGAATCGATAATATGTTCGAATTATGTAATAAAAAAAATTTAAAAAATTCAAAATTTAATTTTTATCTGACATAAAAAACAAAACGCATGGATATAATTTCAATTACGCAGAATTCAAACTTAGAGTATTTTCGTGCCTTCAACCAAATTAAAAGTGATCGGGAAAAATGTACTTAGGGCGACAGATTACATCGTAATTAAAGGTAAATTTAAAGTGGCACACCGCAAACATTACCAGACTCGGTGCATCCAATTCATGAAAATAATGGAATATTTTTGAACGAATATTTTTATATTATCTTGTAGTAATTTAACAATAATAGTTAAAAAGCACTTTTTCTCAAATTTTATTCCTAATTTTAAAATTTGACCGGACCTCTGTATTTACAGCTAAACTAACACACTCACCGGAATGAAATCAAATCTCGCTTACTTTTGAATTAACATATTGTAGCAGAATAACAGCGGTGATATAATATTATAAAGCATGTATAGTTATAAAGCACGTAAGTGTATCATATACCTATTGATGGTCCGAAAATTATACTCTATAAGTAATTTATTTATTACTAATATCAAAACTACTTGATCTTGACAAGCAAACAGCTACTAGAGGATTAATCATGAATAAATACACTTATATATAGTGAGATCTTTATCTTATCTGTCTTTTGATCTTTACTTTTTTTCTCTCTCGTAATTTCCTTTATAACATTAGTCTTTCCTTCACTTCAGTTAATACGAATCATTAATAAATTATCGCTGTGATCATATTGCGTATAGCGTTGATATCGTCGATATTGAATTCGACCTAAAATAAAATATTTTTAACGCAATAAAATTGCAGCAACCGACATTCCATTTCTTGTTTCTCGAGAACCTTGCATCAGATTTTCACCAAATTAAAATGACACAACACGAAGAGTATACCGTCCCAAACAAAAAGAGAATTTTTAAAATCGACTCAGAAATGACTGAGTTCTGAGGTAACAAACATAAAAAAATTGTAAACCGGTTGTCCCAATAGGCCCGCTAAATTGAGGTATTTTAAGCTCAAAGGAACAAAAAGTATACCTTATCATAGATTTTTTTTAGAGTTCAAAAAAATATCTAAATTTTATTCCAAATTACATTAATATAATTTTTGGGAAGCTGTAAACGATAATCGAAATTTATCTTTCGAGTGGCATTCAACGCAATGTTTGAGCTCTAAAATATTTTCTTAGCTACATAATATATTAGCTGAAAAATGTCGAAGTAATATCAAAAACATTTTTTCAAAAATTTTCATTATTGATAAATCCTAAATAAATCGACTTATTTTGATTCAATTTACGGCATTTGACGCACTTTTTAGAGTGAAAATCTGATTACATTTTTCCATTTTTCACTCCAATACACATATAGCAATGCATTATTAACATCTTTGGTATCTATATGCCGATGGTTATCTCTTTCTATCAGGGCTGTGTTTGCTTATTTGATTTAAAAAATACATGAAAATTTTATATAACTTTACGGGCAACCACGGTACCCTACACATACGCCCTTAGACTGTACTTTATGATACTAGTATAGGCTGCATTACCATCCCAGCCATAGGTACCTATTATTAACCTTTATGCAGTGAGTAACAAAACCTTGTCCTATCACCAAAGGCATTATCTGCTAGCTTAATAAGATCATCCAATTATCGTTTGTAATATTTTTTTGGATTTTTATAGATATATTGTCCCCTATCAAAATATGAACTATCTTACAGTAAGGGCATTTTAATGCACATTTGACACTTCATCAAAATTCACAAACGTAACCTTGTAACCAAGAACACACAACATTATTTATTATTTTCAAAATTAGGACTTTTTAAATTCCTAATACATAGTTATTGCAATAATGATAAATAAAAAAAAAACTAATTTCACGATTTACTTTCACTAATAAACTTTTTGTATCATTATAAAGTTTTTTTGTTATAAAAATCCAACATCGTTACAGCGTTATAATATCAGTGCATTTTTTATACACTAGGGATGTTGCCCAAACAATCAAAAATCTCACTGAATTCTGAAATCAAATCAACTAGAAAGTTAAATTGTATGTAATTATTACTTATGTAGGAGTACTATTTTTTATAACATAAGATAGTAACCAAGCAGATGGGTCTCCTGATGGAAAGAGTCAACCATCGCCTATAGACACCAAAGATGTGTTTGGTGCTTAGCTATCTTGTGGTGAGGTCTAATGCCACATGCATAAGTTTACCACCCACCTTACCCTCCTATTACAGCAGAAATATGTAAGGCGATGGTGTCTGGCCCGGGCGAGACATTGCACAACTCTACCACCTAATAGCCATGGTGGTAGAAACTCGCATAGCCAATCGGTCGCCTTTTACGACCTGCCTGGTAGAACGGCAGTTGGTCTATTCTACAAAAGAGCCCGAAACAAACACGTGGAGGGATCACTTTAATCACAAAGAGAAAAACACATTGGTTATTATAAAACAAATTCTTCTTTTAATCTTCCACAAAATACGAACTATTTAAATTGAAATAAAATCACTGATAGATTGATTCTTAGGCCGAAAAATTCTTAAGATGTTCCTGGCAACTTCGACAGAGTCTATGACGTCATGTCGTCATAATATTATGACACTGTCTTTTGTCGTTCAAAGTGATTCGTTTTTGGTGTGCGCCCTGTTGTTTTCTTCTGACTCGGCTTTTAATATTGGACTGGGTATACTCTTTATCTGGTTGTAACATGGACTTCAATTCCTTAACGATTTTTATTGTTGTTTTTGTTTTATCATGTCCTAACGAGGGCAAACGCTAAACGGTCAAGTTCTTTAAAACTAATAAAAATTACAACAGGTGGTGAAATTGTACGAAACCGACAATTTTGTACAATTTAACTAATTGTTGTAATTTAGTAGAAGTAGTTAGAGAACTTGATCGTTTAGAGCTTTTCCTTCTTTTGACATAAATCAACTAACAATTACAGTAAGTGGCGAAATTGTGCAAAATTGTCGAATGTAAATCTGTCAACCGTTGGCCTTTTTTACCTACGCATCATAACCGAGACAATGTGCTGCCGAAGCATCATGAACAAGGAAAAGGACAGTAACAGAATTTCTAAAAGAGAAATATATACCACCAGCAACAAAAAAAATGTATTCTACGTACACCGAAAAAATAAAGAGAGAAAAAAGTTATAAGCGTTGATAATTTTGATACTACTTCAATCTGCAACCACATTTATGGACATTACACCAGATAAGAATATCCAACATGGAAAAAGCATATGGTTAAATGCGAACTACACGGTTTCCAAAGCATGAACCGATGATACAAAGGCCTCCACTTCAAAAGTTCCAGCAGGAAATACCTGTCTTATAATACGTCACGAAGGTTTAGTTTCAAAAATTTATTCCAGATTGCGCCTTCACATTAACATCTAAAAGTATATCTGTAAAGAGATATTATAGAAATAAATTAAACTTTATTAAAAGTTGAATTATTGAATTTGGTAAAAGTAACTATGCCATCCAAGCCTCAATGTGTAATCGATGAATTAGCCATAGGAGATGGACACGAAGTCATTCGACTGCTTCCTTTCGATTCGTCATAAAACGAATTTTGCTGCATTAAGTCAAATCATGTTTGCAACCATGTTAGCTGTTGGCTATAGCAGAAAAAGAGATAATATTTTAATGACTAGATAAAGATAACAAGCTCACAAAATTTTCTCATAATTATTGTTATTGATGTTTTTTGAAGGAAAATTTCAGGAGTAAGTAATAAATCCATACTAATCCATACTTCCATACTTTCCATACTAATCTATACATATAATAAAACAGTTACGAAACGAAATCTGTACATGAAATATTTCTTTAAAAAAATTATTGCTGCGTATTGTGTACAGGACATAAACCCCAAAAAGATAGAAATTAAATTTTTTGTCTGTTTGTCTGTCTGTTCGCTTTTCACGCCAAAAGTACTGAACAGATTTTAACTAAATGCTGTGTAGTAATAGCTAATTACCCGGGTTAACATTTAGGATACTTTTTACCGCGGGAAAATCTTTCATTTCCACAGGAAAATACAATTACTCTTTAAGCAAGTTCAAACAAAAATTTCAATGACACAATAATTACTTATTACCAAAGCATAATGTTACATGGAACCCTTTAATAACTTATATCCTTAATATTTTTTTTAAATAGTTCACATTTGCATTGATCAGTCGTTTTTAATATTTAACTAGGTAAATGCAAAATTTAGTTCGAGCTTCAACTAACTATGAAACGGAATTCATGTACATGTTAGTTACTCTTTACTGCATAAAAACGTGTTATACTCGTACAATATATATATATATATATATATATATATATATATATATATATATATATATATATATATATATATATATATGTAACAATAAAAATCGTTAAGGAATTGAAGTCCATGTTACAACCAGATAAAGAGTATACCCAGTCCAATATTAAAAGCCGAGTCAGAAGAAAACAACAGGGCGCACACCAAAAACGAATCACTTTGAACGACAAAAGATAGTGTCATAATATTATGACGACATGACGTCATAGACTCTGTCGAAGTTGCCAGGAACATCTTAAGAATTTTTCGGCCTAAGAATCAATCTATCAGTGATTTTATTTCAATTTAAATAGTTCGTATTTTGTGGAAGATTAAAAGAAGAATTTGTTTTATAATAACCAATGTGTTTTTCTCTTTGTGATTAAAGTGATCCCTCCACGTGTTTGTTTCGGGCTCTTTTGTAGAATAGACCAACTGCCGTTCTACCAGGCAGGTCGTAAAAGGCGACCGATTGGCTATGCGAGTTTCTACCACCATGGCTATTAGGTGGTAGTGTTGTGCAATGTCTCGCCCGGGCCAGACACCATCGCCTTACATATTTCTGCTGTAATAGGAGGGTAAGGTGGGCGGTAAACTTATGCATGTGGCATTAGACCTCACCACAAGATAGCTAAGCACCAATCACATCTTTGGTGTCTATAGGCGATGGTTGACTCTTTCCATCAGGAGACCCATCTGCTTGGTTACTATTTTATGTTATAAAAAATAGTACTCCTACATAAGTAATAATTACATACAATTTAACTTTCTAGTTGATTTGATTTCAGAATTCAGTGAGATTTTTGATTGTTTGGGCAACATCCCTAGTGTATAAAAAATGCACTGATATTATAACGCTGTAACGATGTTGGATTTTTATAACAAAAAAACTTTATAATGATACAAAAAGTTTATTAGTGAAAGTAAATCGTGAAATTAGTTTTTTTTTTATCATTATTGCAATAACTATGTATTAGGAATTTGAAAAGTCCTAATTTTGAAAATAATAAATAATGTTGTGTGTTCTTGGTTACAAGGTTACGTTTGTGAATTTTGATGAAGTGTCAAATGTGCATTAAAATGCCCTTACTGTAAGATAGTTCATATTTTGATAGGGGACAATATATCTATAAAAATCCAAAAAAATATTACAAACGATAATTGGATGATCTTATTAAGCTAGCAGATAATGCCTTTGGTGATAGGACAAGGTTTTGTTACTCACTGCATAAAGGTTAATAATAGGTACCTATGGCTGGGATGGTAATGCAGCCTATACTAGTATCATAAAGTACAGTCTAAGGGCGTATGTGTAGGGTACCGTGGTTGCCCGTAAAGTTATATAAAATTTTCATGTATTTTTTAAATCAAATAAGCAAACACAGCCCTGATAGAAAGAGATAACCATCGGCATATAGATACCAAAGATGTTAATAATGCATTGCTATATGTGTATTGGAGTGATTATGTCATATATACCTATAAGTTTACCGGCTGCTTTATTCTCTTTTTTATATCATAAGATAGCAAACAAACAGATGTGTCTCCTGATGGTAAGAGTCAACCATCGCCTATAGACACCAGAGATGTTAACGGTGCATTGCTATCTTGTGGCGAGGTCTATATGCATAAGTTTACCGGCTACCTTACCCTCTAAACCGGAACACGACAATGACAAGCACTGACGCTTTGTGGCAGGAATCGGTAAGGCGGTGGTACCAGACCCAGGCGAGACAATGCAGAACTCTACCACCTAGTAATCACGATGGTAGTGACTTGCATAGCCAATCGGTCGCCTTTTACGACCTGCCTGGCAGAACGGCAGTTGGTCTATTCTTGAAAGGAGCCCGGAACCAACACGAGGGAATCCATAGGAATCATCTGAGGGAATCTCCTAATTGGAATACAACAGAGACAACCATTGACAGTATTACGAGAGAAAAAGGTATATCAGAGCTCTGTAACGTCTCTTCCGGAATATACCATATAGCGTTATATTACCTAGTAGTTATCAAGTGGTAATAGTAGACACTACTACTAGTGGCACTTTTAACTAATCGTTTAGCTATTACGAACTGTCTAGTAGAACAATAGTTGATCTATTCCTTAAAAACATTTCTTATAAATCAGTGGACTATAATTCCCTAAATTGTAAAGCCTAATTAACTACAATAGTTTTTCATTTAGCTTCGTTAAATATCCTACTGTCATCATATATTCACATATAAAGAAACACTCTATTTACTTAGCAAGGTGAAAGGCTCGGCCCAAACAAAGATAGCACTTTAAAAATAAATATTTCGCTAACCCCTTTTCCTCAATCGATAAATGACTCACTTATCTACAATTTATTGAACGACCTATCCGACGCCATCCCACGCCTTGAAATAGACAAAGAAGTGCCCACTTTATATAACCTGTCACAGAATTATATGTAAAAGCGAAAAGTAGTTGGTTGAGAAACAGCTACCGAATCCATTGTAACCATTTTTAACATATGTTATATATTTTTAAAAAATTAATAATTAAAAAGAAAAATAATATAAAACTTTCGTAAAGAACTAACATAAAGACAAAATAAACGTAAATCAAGTTAATAAGGCTTAAAATATTTAAATCTTTAAATTTACAAATATTTAATCAAAAATATCTAAGAAACCATACACTCACCCACACTTAGGATAAATAAATTCATAAATAGAAATGTTTAAAATTATGAAAAATTTCAGTGCCGAGTTCATGGTTTTATTTAAAAACTAGCTGTTGCCTGCGACTTCGTCCACGCGGACTTCGTTTACTCCTACACTGCTCCTCCCCCGTAGGTGATAGCGTGATAATATGTAGCCTATATGTTGACCCGACCTGTTAGTAATATTCATGCAAAATTTGAAGTAAATCCATGCAGTTCTATTTGAGTTTACCCCGGACATACATACAGACAAACAGACAAACAGACAAAAATTCTAAAAACTATATTTTTGGCTTCGATATCGATTATAGATCACGCCCCAATATAGATTCTCCCCGTGTTGGTTCCGGGCTCTTTTGAAGAATAGACCAACTGCCGTTCTGCCAGGCAGGTCGTAAAAGGCGACCGATTGGCTATGCGGGTCACTACTATCGTGGCTACTAGTTTGTAGTGTTCTGCATTGTCTCGCCCGGGTCTGGTACCACCGCCTTACCTATTCCTGCCGCAATAGCGTTGGTGCTTGTCACTGTCGTGTTCCGGTGTGGAGGGTAAGGTAGCCGGTAAATTGCATTAGATTATTTTTAGATTGCATTAGACCTCGCCACAAGATAGCACACCATTAACATCTTGTTGTCTATAGGCGATGGTTGGCTCTTCATCAGGAGACCCATCTGCTTGTTTGCTATCTTATGAGTAAAAAAAAAGTATTTTTTAAAAAATATATCCAATGTAGAGTTTTGACTTTCCTACGATTTTATATGTATAGATACTAATTGACGTGCTTCATTGTGTGGGTTCTTTCTGTTACATGTTGTATTTAGGAATACTACAAAAAATAATTTTCTTTTTATATCGTAGGATAGCTAACAAGCAGATGGCTCTCCCGACGGAAATAAACAACCATCGCCTATAGCTATAGGCACCAAGGATGTTAATAGGGCGTTGCTATAATCCATGTTGTAAGATGGAAATGCTTTTTGGTTGACATATATATTATTGTATAAAACCTCAACAAAGTAAAGATTAAAAAAAAGGAAATGCCATATAGTACATTGATAAATCCAGCAGCTATCTTATCCTCTAAACCAGAACACAACAGTGATTTATGAATTGGTTCTTAGGGCGGAATACATAAACGAAAAATTTAATAAAAAAATTGCAGATTTTCTTATTTGTACTTACGTTAGGATAATAACTCTATATTCTATACTTTCCATCGTCGGCACTTGGTGAAATTCCATTGTTACTAGACACTTTTACTATTCCACTTGTACATCAATTTCACTTTACACAATTTTAATTATATTACTCGACCGGTTTCACTTTTTAAAGCATCTTCAGGATATAATATACTTAACTCACATAATATATTACATCCTGAAGATGCTTTAAAAAGTGAAACCGGTCGAGTAATATAATTAAAATTGTGTAAAGTGAAATTGATGTACAAGTGGAATAGTAAAAGTGTCTAGTGATAATAACTATTTTTACTTTGCTTACGGGGGAAATTCAAAAATCCTTACATACGTGTTTTTTATAGTATTAAAGAGTGTAAATCCTAAATTTCAAGTAATTTTTATGATAAACAGTTTATTTTTTATAAACTTTATTACACGCCTTTAAAGCAAATCCTTAACACGTATTTCTTCAATTGTATAGAAGAGCATAAAAAATAAATACTACATTTACACTACAAGTTATATTAATTTTTTATGCAAACTATAGCACTTATCTCGTTTTACTCCTTTAATCCTTACATACATGTTTCTTTCATTAGATTAAATAGCATAAGTACTAAAATATGACAAAAGATTTTGATAGGAATAAATACTAAATTTTAAATAATTTCTACAATAAACAATTTACTTTTCATACGAACTTTGGCACCCCTTTTTACCCCTATGAAGGGTGAAATTCAAAATATAATTTAAGACGTGTGTCAATTTTTATATTTAAAGGCTAACTAGTAAATTTAGTTCATTTAAAGTTAAAATGACAGAGTTTCGTATAAACTTTCACCCCCTATTTCACCACTTTGGGGATAAATTTCCAATAATCCTTTCTTATTCCTTGTCTACATTATAAGCACAATCCCTTTAAAAAATTAGCTTTTTTAGTCCAAGGGTTTAGGCGGGGCAGGTTAGTCAGTCAGTTAGGTATTTTACTTTTATAAATACAGATAGCTGGCTACTGGCTCTTATAATATGTATAAGGAAAGAAAGACGAATATGGTGATTTATATATTTATTTATGATAAAATATATGCAGGCCTTAAAACAATTACGGGTACTAGGTTAGGTAATTTTTGTAAAAACAGTATTAAACCAATTATGAATTTCCGTTATAAATTTGAATTACATCGAATAATTGCAACGATAAGTATCCCTGTTACCTACAGAACCCTAAAAAGTGTAAATTAAAAATTAGCTCACTTGTGTAAGGACTTTGATAGTATGCGCGATTTTTGTATTTCGACGTTCCCGTGCATAAAGCCGAGTCGAAAATATACGGCGTAGCGACCGCTCGCTTCACTGTGCTTTTCTCGAATTTTTCCTCGTAAACTTTTTTCAGACGAACATAAATTTCAATTAACTGTGTAGCGATACTATTGAGCGCAACTTTTAACTTTATGATTAAATACTAATATCTAATTTTAGCACACAGTGTAGTAAGAAAGCTTTTCAATTATTTAGACAAAATGTCAAACTAGAAAACATTTGTTGTGAAAGTGCAAAGGACGGTTAAAAATAATGTAAGTAAGTGCGCCTCGTTTAACTTTATATTTAATAACTATATTCAATATTCCAATGTGTAAATCTGTTTAAAAGCTAATAGTCATGCTGATTCACACCGATTCACACCGATTCACCAATTTAATTGGCAAGACAAGTGGTATTTTCACTTACGCAATTTATTGATTTGTAAGGATTATTTCTTGCGATAACTGTGGCAGTTGCTTTATGTTGCAGTTGATCAGCTCTTGTTTGCTATCTTATGATACATATTAAAAAAAAAAAAACAACTTTTCTTCAGGACTGATTCATTCTCATAATATTATGTCTTGTTTTAAAAATCATTTTCACACAAAGTCGGTAACTCATCGAAACACCTCACGTACATCCTTACATAGCTAAAAAAACTTATCCGGATTAGATCGTCGTATATGTTGACTAATTTTCTTTTATTTACAGCGATCGGCTAAGTAAGAATATACCCACCAGTGTTTCTTTTTCTCTTGAACCCTCTTTTCTTACGTAGGTACATACAGCAGTAGTGCTATCTCTTTTAGGTCCGTTTTGATACTGTCTCAGTATAGTGTAGCGGCTCTGGTGTGTGTATGGTGTCTAGTTTGGTAGCTTACAGATACCACAGTGGCGCAACTGGTTGCATCGCCATGGTGTCTCGGTGAAATATAGCTCTTATAGCCCGAGCTTTTAACAATTCACCACCAAACTTCAAATTGTTATTAATATAGTAACAGTTTTTGCCGTATCTGGAGATTGAAGCAAGATATTTCTGAACTGAACATAATTAAAGTAAAAGTGCTTAGTCAGTTGTGTAACAATAACGAAATGTCACTAAGTGCCGATGATGGAAAGTACAGAATATAGAGAATATATACATACACCACCAATATAAAATAAAATCGATTCATCTATACAGAAATCAGAACAAGTTATATATAATATAAGCACTTGTAATAACCTGTTAGCAGAATTTCACAAATGAAATTTTAATTTTATTTATTACACAATCACTTTTAAACTTACAGCCAACCGGTTTCGCCTATTAAAGCATCATCAGGGCTTTCACATTAACATTTTTACATTATACTATTGTAAAACTTAACTAATAAACATACACAAAGACTTTAATAACTAAAATTTTTATTTTTTTAGTTATTAAAGTCTTTGTGTATGTTGTTGTAATAAATAAAATTAAAATTTCATTTGTGAAACAGTACAAGTGCTTATATTATATAATCAATATGATGCAGTTTCACCAAGTGCCGACGATGGAAAGTATAAATTATATCAGAACAAGTTATTTTAACACATCAACATATTTTTTTAAAAACTACTACCGGATCGGAAACGCCGCCATACATACAAATAAATAAAATTGGAGTGTCACTTTGTAATATTAAAATAACCGCTTTTTACTAAAATAATAATATAGATTGTACACTGTAAGCACATAATATACCAAAATAAAATTTTTTACAATTTTTGTCTCAGTCTGTCTTTTTATTTTAAAATTTTTTCAACGCTAAATAAGTCGCGGGCACAGTTAGTTTCAAATGTTTTCTACTTATTTTTTTTATTTTATCTGTTTTTTATAAGTTCTGTTACTGTAGATATTAACTTAAAAAATTAAAATTGTTCAGTCTACTAGACGTTACCTAATCCTATTTAAAACTTTTTTAATATTTTTAGGCTAAATAGATAAAAAGTTATAAAAAATAGGTTTACCCCGTGTTGGTCTGTGTAAGGCACACGATTGAAGAATAGATAATCTGCATTTATGGCAGGGCTGAAGTTCATAAGAAGCGAATGAAAGCCAAACAGATCACTACTATCGTGACTGCTAGGTTGTAGACATCTGGTCTGTTTGTTACTTTTCATTTTTCTTTTCAGATTTTGCGTGTAATACACCTACACGATACACTTATTCATATGGCATTATTTTTTTCGGCAGAGCTGGGCACAATACATTATTTCGTTAATTGTTAATTAACGAAGTTAATATTTTGATAAAAGATTAACATTTATGTCAACTTATGAACTGACTCATTGACTTCTGTTAATTTTTCGTTAGTCCGTTAAACTTAATAAGTGCCTACTCGACCACGTGCCAAAAGGACATCACGTGGTTCACACTACATGATGCATCGCGGTGTACTGACAAGAACATTCAGATTTAGGCTAATCGTCGGTGCCGCGTGTGGGAAATGAAACCGTGCCGTTGCGCGTGAAAACTACGAATGAATTTACATGATATATTTAATTTCTTTTATTTTTTTATAAGTAAACTCTTTTTAATATAGTTTTATCTAAACTGCAACAGTCTATATTAAATTTTTACAATTTCTATCACAAGTTAACATTAACAATGGTTGACGCTAACTTCCGTTAATTGTTTCGAAAGGAAACTTTTTAAGTTTTACTAATTCAATTTTTTTAGTAATGGTTTAGCAATCACCGAACTTAACGATTCGATTAACGGTGTTCAGCTGCTGCCATACATATGGCAATGCACATTTAGCATCTGTAATGACTATACATCAATGACAGATGCGATTATAATATCATATTTAATTCTTAATATTTCAAATGAGAAGAGTCACACGGTTATTTGCTATCCCATGGGATTAAAAAAATATTAAGATGTTACAGTTGTTTACAATTAGACCAAGTATGAAACCTTGTTCTGGAAATCCAAAACAGACAAACGAGACAATGTCAATCTAACAAGTCCACTAGATTTATCTATACATATAATATAATATTTATTATTTACATACATTACATATAATCTAATAAAATCGTAGGAAAGTCAAAACTGTACATTGATTATATTTATTTAAAAGAATACTTGGGGCGTGATCTACAATCGATATCGAAGCCAAAAATATAGTTTTTAGAATTTTTGTCTGTTTGTCTGTATGTATGTCCGGGGTAAACTCAAAAAGTTCAAATTTTGCATGAATATTACTAATAGGTCGGGTCAACATATAGGCTACATATTATCACGCTATCGCCTACGGGGGAGGAGCTGTGCGGAGTAAACGAAGTTCGCGTGGACGAAGTCGTGGGCAACAGCTAGTTATCTATATATATATAAAAATCAATTGCTGTTCGTTAGTTTCGCTAAAACTCGAGAACAGCTGAACCAATTTGGCTGATTTTGCTTTTAAATTAATTGTTTTTTTTATATATCATAGGATAGCAAACAAGCAGATGGGGATGGAAAGAGTCAACCATCGCCTATAGACACCAAAGGTGTTAATGGTGTGTTGCTATCTTGTGGCGAGGTCTAATGCCACATGCATAAGTTTTTGTTGAAGTTTAGGGAAGGTTTAAAAATTGAGAAAATATAGAAAAAAAATTAGAGTATTTAAAAGCAGAACAACGTTTGCCGGGTCAGCTAGTAAGATTTATAAAGTTTATTTGAAATGTCAAAATAAATTTTAGAAATGGAAACTAGAATATCAAAGATGAAAATTTTCTTATATAAATAAGGCAAGAATAAATGAAAACACTTTAGTCTCATTGCTAAAGAACTGTAACATTATTTTAAGAGTAATAACAACTTGTGGTTCGCGTAAATTATCTTTAGTTGTTTATTTGGACGTGAATGATCGAACGAATGCGAGGAAATGTTTTATGCTACAATATATTTCACGTAAACGAGACATTAATACGTAAGTATACTGAAAAAAATTGTAGACCGAACTAACATAGGCATAGGCAAAGCGTTAAAAGATAAAGCACGCATTTGCTTTCTTGGCGTAGGGCGACGTAATCTTAAGATACAATACAATACAATACAATAACTCTTTATTGTGCACCAAAATATATGACAACATTATAAGTTACAACATAAAAATAATACAAGTAAGATACACAAAGGCGGTCTTATCACTAATAAAGTGATCTCTTCCAGACAACCTTTATAATAAGGATAACAATATACTAGAAAAAAATAAAATAAAATAAAAGATAGGTAACCATCGAGAGAAATAGACGGGTCTCTTAATAGTAGAAACGAGATAATAATACTTTAAATAAAAATATATATTATTAGGATCTAACTCGTTCATATTTTCCACGTTTTTAGGCACAACGAGAATTATTTGCTGCTCTTCAAATTTAAGAGATAATGCAATAATATTGTAATATAAAAGGTTAATATTTAGTTTTAAGCTTAGGTCTATATAAAATAAATATATAATTAACATCACGCCGATTGGTTAAGGGGTGTGCTGGGAAAATTAATAGTCAGTAGAAGCAAATTTTTCCAAATGGATACGACTTAGGGACCTTCAAGAAAAGAGCTTACTCATTCTTAAAAGGCCGGCAACGCAATTACAAAACCTCTGGTAGTGTAGTTGTCTATGGGCGGCGGTTATCACTTACCATCAGGTGAGCCTCCTGTCCGTTTGCCCCCTCTTCTATAAAAAAAAAGCTGAAACTACGTAGCAAAGTCAACATTTTACGGTATGTCCACTTAATGAAGAGTGATAAAGCAAAATAAAGAACGTTTGAAGTATGAGATCTATGTACTGTAACTGACCGATACATACCAAATAGAAAAACATTGACAAAATAATGTGTACACTTGAACATATTATGTAGTATGGTATGCAGTCTATTTTCTATTTTGCGGTAGACTAACTATGCCCATAGAAAAAATGCACCAAGTTAAGGGGTTAATATGATACATTACTTCTATGTTTTACATTTTTTTTTATTTTAAAGCCATATATTAACTGTTGACTTTACTAGAATTAAAGAGAAAACAGATATTATGTTTTACCATCACATCTTTTAGACAGAGCAAATCGATGAACATTTAATAATATTTTATTAACTTTTACATTTTTGGCATGGCATAGTTAGTTGCCCATAGAAAAAAATGCACCAAGTTAAAGGGTTAATATGATATATTAAGGTCATTACTTCTCTGTTTTAATTTTTATTTTTATTTTGAAGCCATCTATTAACTGTTGATTACTTACGATACCATAATACCATAAATATAATATATATATAATACCATAAAATAATGAAACCGTTCACGTAAATATTATGGACAGAAAGGATTTTTGACGTTATTTTGTTATTTTTCAACTAATCGATTTTGAAGCTAAGACAAAATTTAAGCGCTCAAATATTGAGTTGAGTGCCATTCAAAGGATCAAAATCGATCATCGTTTTGAAAATACACAACGGTTCAAAAAAAGAAGAACAAAGTTCCTTCACACCCGTATCCCTGAAGAGGTAGGTTGAGGTACAAGTACACCCACGATTTGCCGAAGATATTTAGCCCCAAAATGTGACAGGTGGCAAGACTATCGCCAACCGAGCCTTATCCAATCCTGGGCAATGTTCTTTTTTATCGGAAAAATGAAAAAACACATATTTCGAATTGCTCGACACGAGAATTAAACCTAGTACCTCATGCGGTCGACATCGACACGGACTACTAGACCACAGAGGTGACAACTGTTCAAAAACGAAAATAGTTAAATTTTTTAAAAATTCTAAAGTTATGAAGTCTTTGAATTTCGGATATTTCATACTCGTGTGTATGTTTGTTTAACACTTGTTTACAAGAAGTAAGATGCCGTAAGACAGACATTGATGTAAGTTATTCAATTTAGATAGTCAATTAATCTTTATGAAGATAATATTTTGACACTCCTTCTTAATTCCACCCAACTTAAAATTATGAAGTAGATATGACCTTGTTTTGACAGTAGGGTACAGTAAGCCCGATTAAGAAATCACCTTAATAGAGACGAATTTCCACCGAAATTTCCTCACCTTCTCCTCAGATGCTCCCCGACCGTCGCAAAAATACGAAAAATGGAACACAGGCAAAGTCAGACTAAATCTGTAGATTAAAAGCTAACCACATCTCTTGTTTACTTGTGAATCGAAAATGGAAGAATATAAAATAAATAAATATTCCTTCACAAATTACACGAAATGATCTAACCCTAAAGTAAGCAAATTATTTGCTTATGATATGGGTGTTAGTCAACAATATTAATACATAGAAATACATATATATAAATACCAATTACACATAAATAGATATTTCTGGGTTTGGTTATATATTATATATATGTATATATATATATATATATGTATATATATATATATATATATATATATATATATATATATATATATATATATATATATATATATATATATATATATATATATATATATATATATATATATATATATTAATACTTAGGTAGGTTTATTGTTTTTCAAAATAATCTCCTTTACATTTTAAACATTTTTTCATGCGATCGAACCATTTTTTAAAACAGGAGGACCACAGATCTGAAGGCATGTTTTCTACGTACTGATTTAACGCTATCACTGCCTCTTCGGAATTGGTAAAAGTAAAACCTCTCATCAAATCTTTGATTTTGGGAAAAATACAAAAATCACAGGGTGCTAGGTCGGGGCTATGCGCAGGATGAGGGACGAGATGTACTTTTTCGGAAGCTGAAAATGAGTTTGTTTTGTTGGCCGTGTTGAAGAAGCGTTATCATGGTGTAGGAGAATGCGGTTTTGGGTCGTCTTACGCGAACTTTTTCTAATACCCTGGGTAAAGTAATGGTAGAATACCACTCGGCATTAACACTGTTTTGATCTTCAAGTGGAATTGTACAGATGGAACCCGTAGTTAAGAAAAAAAACGCGATCATTTTACCAACGTTTCTCGCCTGTCTCACTTTTGTTGGTCTGTTCTCATTTTCAAACACCCATTCACAAGATTGCTATTTTTTTCGGGTTCAAAACAATAAATCCACGTTACGTCTCCTGTGACAATATCATAAACAGCATTAGAATGTCCGTGGTCGTACTTCAGTAGCATCTGTGAGCGCCATTCCACGCGAGCCCGCTTCTGCTCCGCTGTCAGTTCATGAGGGATCCAACGACAACAAAGTTTCCGTACTTTCAATTCTTCGTGTAAAATTTTCTGAATTTGGCTCCTCTTCGAAGTCCTCGAATTGTCTCATAGGTAATCCGGGGGTTTTCTTCAATTAACCGCTTAACAGTAGCCACATTATTTTCGTTGACGGTAGTTAAGGCGATAGGTAATGCCAAACTACGAAATAGATACCTCTTTGAAAGCCTACTACTGCTAACCGGTTGGTCCAATAATTAAAAAAAAATATACATTATACGTATAATATAATTAAGTTTAAATTTTAAGTTCGTTTTTTCAAATTTTATTGTTATTTTTGACGAAAAAAAATCGAATATCTTTCTTATTTTTACGCAAAAATTTGCTTATAACTTCCAAACTACTGTAACGATTTTGACGTTTTTTTCTTTTTATTACAGACAATTTATTGCTTTACAAAATTTAAGTTCAAAATTTTACAAAATCATTATAGTGTGCTATTAAATCAATAAAAACCTTATTATTTAATTCGCGGACAGCGCTTGCGTCGTAAGTCAGTCTCCCGGTAGCGTTCATACGGGGAGGCTGTGTCGCATGTTAGCATGCTCCGCTCTCCATATTCGAGTCAAAGAGTAATAGTACAGATAGAACGTTTGGCACAATAGTAAGGTTGTGCCGTTTGGAAATTGAACATTTCGTTTACGCTTGGATGTTTTTTTATAGTAGATAATGAGCTTGGTCCGAGAAGGCTGTTTTTTTACAGATGTTGTTCTTATGATATAGACAAGGAATAAGAAAGGGTTTTTTTAAATTCATCCTCTAAGATGGTAAAATAGGGGGTGAAAGTTTGTATGAAACTCTGTCATTTTTGAGTTGTAATGAATGATATGCCGTAATTAAATTATCCTTTATCTGAAAAAAAATTAAATACAAATTTAATATTTTTTTGAATTCTAGCCCATAGAGAGGTAAAAAGAGGTTTTAAAGTTTGTATCAAAAATGAATTGTTTATTTATTGCATTACTATAAAATCTAAATTATTTTAATTTAATTTTGATACAATTAAGAATTAAGTTGATTTTTAATACAATTAAGAAGTACGAATTTTCGGATTTTTTAGTACTTATGTTCTTCAATCGAAATTGAAGAAACATGCATGTAATGTCCGAAGTTTCATCCATTAAAGGAGTAAAAGTGTGTTTACAATTTATATGAAAAACCAAACATTTATGGTCAAAATAATTTGAAACTCGGCACTTGTGTTCTTCAACACAATTTAAGAATCATATATTTGGGGATTTTTTAAATTTCGTTCCTTAAAGGGTAAAAAAAAGCATTGATGTTTGTATAAAAAATAGATTGTTTATTGTAGAATATTGTAGAAATTATTCAAAACTTAGTATTTATAATTTTTAAAACAATTAAATGAATACGAGTTTAAGGTTTTCAAATGTTATCTCTTCAAAGGATGAAAAAAGTGGTAAAGTTTGTAGAAAAAATAAAATATGTTTAATCAAAATCTCTTCAAATTTATTAGTCACGTTCTTTAATTCAATTAAATAAACGTACATGTATGGATGGTGTGAGTTTAAGCTAGTACTTTATAAATGGTTTTGTTTGCGAGTAGACGCTGAATAATATTTTTAGACTATTCATGTACTTACCTACGTTTACGCTTGAATGTTTTATTAGCTATAGATAGATAAGTATTTTGTCAATATTTTGTATAAATGTACAAAAATAAATAAAAACATATAAACAACGAAGATAATTCAAGCAAGCGAATAAAAAGCAAAACTCTAAAGAAAAAAAAAACTGGTACTATTTGAAGGTAGTAAGGACTTCGCAACTAAAAATAAATAAATAAAATATATTAGACATACAAATGGTCTAAATAAACCAACTTATTTAGTACTTTCCTATATAAACATTAAATTAAATTATATCTCTACTTTTCTCTTACGTGATTTTGAAACAAAAACTAAGAAGCTAGTTAAAGTTTTAAAATATTATTCAAGAGATTACATTTTACAGAATCAAATTTTGAAAGGTTTTGTTAAATATTAATTAATGATTGTATGTATTAAAATAAAGTGCTACACGGGATGTATTGTATATTACAACACTTTCAAAGAAATAGGATACGTAACTGTTATTATTGTGTAAATTGTTATATGATTTTTTGTCGATTTTCGGTATATTTTTTTTCTTTAGATATTTATCGTTTTTGTAAAATGAATGTATATGTAATCGATAAATGAGCGATTACTGTTTATTGGTTTTGAGTTTGACAACATTCAGTCGATTCACGATGATAAAAGTTCATATAGGTGAACGAAAATGTTAAAATGTAGGTATCTGCATCAATTGTAAATACTCTTTGACTTTGGAGCACGCCAGCGCGAGAAATAATATTTGCGCCGCTCCTGTTAGAAACTCAAGGTCGTTCGCAGCTGTAATCGCCTTAAGGCTGCCCTTCACGAAATTCGTCATGTAAAGAAACTCGACCTCTCTCAAATTCAACAAACCATCGCTTCACGGTGCTCAAACAAGGTGCTTCTCTCCCAAAAGCATTTTGAAGACGAGCGGCACAGTCTTGCGGAGAAAGAGAACTTTTAAAATCGTAAAAAAATCATCGCTCTAAAATCTTTTCGATTTAATTCCATTTTCGTTGCGTACGTAGAACTTTGATGTGTGATAAAAAAACAATTGACAAATCATTTCCCGCCAATTGTTTTTTTTTTATTACTAATAATGTTGCAACGTTTTAAAAATATAACATTCGAAATTCAAATAGTTCCAATTAGCTAGAAATGCAAAACTTTTAGTGTGCCCCATTTATACACCCAAACCCAGAAATACAAACATCTATGCTCATCACACAAATATTTGTCCCTGTCGGGAGTCAAATCCGAGCCTTGTCGATGCGTAGTCAGGGTTGCTAGCTACTCGACCAACGGGGCGGTCAAAATATATTCTGTTTGACAACGATCAAATTAGTACGTTAGTATTATACGTACTTTTTGTATAAGATAGCAAAAAAGCAAATGGCTTTAATGATGGCTCTAAATTTTAGAGACTACAAAAATGTTAATGTTGCATTGCTATCCATGTAGCGAGGTGTTAAAGTCACTTGCGTAAGTTTACCGGCTACCTTACCCTCCAAACCAGAACACAACAACAACAAGCATTAACGCAATTGTAGCAGGAATAGGTAAGTGATTAAGGTAAAAAGATGACATTATACTCGTAAAACTTTTGTTTGCTGTTTTTGCAGAATTAAAAAAAAGTATCTTCACGCCCGTATCCCCGAAGACGAAGGCAGAGGTAGAACAAGTGCACCCGCGATTAGCCGAAGATACTTAGTCCCATACTGTGATAGGTGAAAAGCCTATCGTCATCTGGACACTTATCCAATCCCAGGCAACTTTGTTTTTATCAGAAAACTGAAATCACACATTATTAATTTTCCGGGACCTCATGTAGTCAACGCTGACAACTGACCACTAGACCACCAGACCACTAGACACACCAGAAGCGATTAAAATTATCGTTATTATAATAAATACACTATTATAATAAAGTTCACTCGTCAAAAGTGCGTAACGTGTTCAGGAATTTCTATTGGTTTTCCACTTCTTTCACACTTTTCATAAAAATACAGAAAAACCTAAAAAAATCTGCATTATAATTCACGAGAAGCATCGCTGCGAGTACTCTTATGTTCGAAATGTTTTATCAGTGTCTTGATGATCCTTACAATAACTGAATTAAATGAAACATGAAATATTTAAACTTTTACAGATTTTGAATATTTCATGAATAAATATACAACCAATATAACCGAGTAAAGAATTTAAGCTTCATAAATATTTAGATGAGGTTTTAGTTAGTTTAGTCAATAAGCTTATCAAAGACTTAATTTATCGCAATGGTTAAGCAAAAAAGTTAAAATATTTAGTTGTAGCAAATTATATTATTTATAAAATTAAATTATATATGAAGTGAAAAAAATATTTTTGTTTTCCAATAACATTAGGAAATGACATTTTATTGTTTGGTACCTAACTAGGCAAGCCTGTCGAGGTCGAGGCAACCTTTAGTCTTGTTACAATATTGCAATTGAAGCTCAATTTTAAGACAGCTTTTTAAATTGTAGGTAGTGTTTCTCTCTCACTTCACTAGAGTTGGGCATTGTAAGATCACTTCTTACAATGCACAATTCTAGGGCGAGTCTTAATATATTTATTGCTTAATATATGTACGCGTCGTGCTCTCACTTCAAATCAAACTTTTGAACGTTGATTAAAGAACCAAGCTTTATTTATTTCTTCTACATCGCCAAAGTAACAGTGATCAATTGTCCTTTTTTCATTATTAGCGTTTTAACGACTATGAGTGGCTAATGATAAAAACGTCTTCTAAATAAATGAAACGAATGAAGAGAAAGCCAAGCAGGTCTTTTATATATCTTATATCTTTGAAATATTAGAGTTTTATTATAAAAATAATTAATTGAAAGGGATTAATTTAGTATAATACAAGTGATTTAACTTCAAAATTACATTACAAGTAATAAATCCGTATTTCTATTATCATGATCTGAAGCTTTTCGTATGAGATAAATGATCAAATTTGAATTTGCTCCCAGCTGAACTTCGGGGGCAATGGTCTTGACTCTAGACAGATGTGATACTAAAAGTGTAATATTTCTTGGTGTAATACTAAACCGTACTATGTAAACAAATGGTTTAATTTAAAGTCTGCGACGAAAACGATATTCTTGCGATAGCTCGAGCGAGGTCGCGATGACCCCACGTGTTATTACAATCTCGTAATCCATATCGGAATGCATATGATTATTGATTAAAGATTAAAAAACAAAGTTTTTCCAGTATATTTTTAAAAATTATATTGGCTTTAATTGTTATTTTTATCTGCATCATCTTGCCCGAGTCTGCAATAGCGTCAATCCTTGTCACTGTCGTGTTCCGGTTTGGAGAGTAAGATAGTCGGCAAACTTATGCATATAGCATTATGACCTCACCACATGGATAGCAATGCACGATTAACTACTTTGGTGTCTATAGACGATGGTTATATCTTGCTATCAGGGCAGCTATCTGCTTCTTTGCTATCTTATAATATAAAAAAAAACACACACTAGGGATAGGGCTAATGATAGTTAGCCCTAATCTAGTTCTTTATCAAGTAAAATACCTAATAATTTGCTTTAGATTTGATCAATAATTTATCTATTGAATCATATTATTAATACAAAGTAGTGATCGCACTGCCCTAACAATACAATCTCTTTTGAGTTTAACAATAAACTTTATCTGACAATAAAATAATATCTGCCTACACACGTGTGTATATTATCGAGTACCTATATCAAATGAATGCAGTGTCCGTAATGTTTTCTTTATTAATGTAATGTGCTTCTTATATAGGATTACTAGCTGTTGCCTGCGACTTCATCCGCGCGGACTTCGTTTATTCCGCACAGCACCTCTCCGTAGGTGATAGCGTAATAATATGTACTGTTAGTAATATTCATGCAAAATTTGAAGTCAATCCATGCCGTACTTTTTGAGTTTACCCCGGACATACATACAGACAAACAGACCAGGGATGTTACGAATATTCGCATCCGCATCCGCAAATGCGGAATATTCGCATCAATTCAGACATCTGCATCCGCATTCACATGCGCATCAATCAATGCGGAGTTTTTACGGATGTAGATTCAAATTACAAGTAGTTCTAAGATCTAAGTTCTACATGTAAAGAAAGTGGGCGGAGCTAGAGTGGCACGTGCTACGCGTTTGTTTTGGTAATTGCTACTATTGCACATTGCATTCATTCTGTAACTGACGAATAGGCTGGGCGAAGGCACACATTGGTAACAAGATCCTACAGGTTTTCGTTGTTGTGTTTTTTTCTTATTGTCAATAAATATATACTATATTATAGTAACTAAAAACTTGTGTAATTTTGTTTTAGAAATAGGATTAATAAATAAAACATTAAATTTAAATTGATTTTCAGTTATTTATGCAATTAACATTTTAATAATTATCCCTTTAAAATCCGCATCAAATCCGCATCCGCGGATGTGATCTTTTAATAATCCGCATCCGCATCTGCATCCGTGGATGTCAAAATTCTTGCATCCGTAACAACCCTGAAACAGACAAACAGATAAACAGACAAAAATTCTAAATCTATATTTTTGGCTTCGATATCGATTGTAGACCACGCCCCAAGTATTCTTTTTAAAAAATATTCAATGTACAGTTTTGACTTTCCTACGATTTTATTATATGTATAGAAGATATTCGACCGCCTCGTTGGTCGAGTGGTTAGCGGCCCTGACCACACAATCAACGGGGCTCGGGTTCGATCCCCAACGGGGACAAGCATTTGTGTGATGAGCATAAATGTTTGTATTTCTAAATTTGGGTGTTTATTATATATATTCTGGTATTTATATATGTATTTCTATGTATTAGTATCGTTGACTAACACCCATAGCACAAGCAAATATTTGCATACTTTGAGGTTAGATCAGTAAGTGTAATTCGTCCCGTGAAAATTTATTTATTTATTATTTTATTATATATATGTCCCAGTGAAATTGTCAATATCGTTAGATTATAATCTAATCAAGTGATATTATAATTTAACTGCTAACCTAACCTAATTATAAACTCCCTAGGTAGGTAATGTTAGATTTCTGATATGCATTAGAAATATATTAAATTAATAAAATAAATATTACACATACTACGTTCATGTGTCATAGATTTTTTTATATCTTAAGATAGCAAACAAGCAGATGGGTTTCCCGGTGGAAAGACTCAACCATCGCCTATAGACACCAAAGATGCTAATGGTCCGTTGCTATTTTGTTTACCGGCTACCTTACCTCCAAACCGGAACACGACAGTGACAAGCACTGCCGCTATTGCGGCAGGAATAATGCATGATATTATACACACATGTAAACTTTAGGTACTATTTTCTTTACGGCTAAAATTAGTTATCAAACCCAAACAAGATTGTTTTGTTTATGATAGAATTTCAGCCACAGGCGATCGCTAGTTGTTTTAACAAGGGGTTCAAGATTTTTATTTTACGTATTAATATAAAGAACTCATTTAATATCACTGGCTAATCACAATTTCGATAAAATAGCCACAAAATCGGCGATGATAAAATTTGAACATTAGACCCAACATACTCGGTATCATTCATCACATTTTGTGGCGTAAATGAAACGCAATCAATAACCCTTTAGTGGTTTATTGAATATGATTGTTAGTTGGTGGGCCCGATTTGATATCTTTTATCTATTTACCTTACATTTAATATGAATGAGTTTATTCGCTTGCCATATAGATTTGATAACAATAATATTCAGCCTTAATATCCCAAAATACATAAGATAGTAAACATTGGGGTATATTAAGTATATTATTAAGCTATTGCATAGCTTCTATCGCGGGCCTTGAGCGTGGAGACCGAATCCAGAAATTCCGTAACGAAAAAAACCTAACACCCCCCACTCCGACCGGCACAGCGGTGATATTTTTTAGTTTTTCCATCTATCGATAAATACCAGAACTTTTAATGAGTTTTTGAAATATCACACTTCTCTTTAGTTCAGCAACCCGCCTTTAGGTGGCATTGGTTGTATTGGAAAACTACCGTAATCAGCTGTATGTGAGAAAGTATATAGGTGTATAGGTATTTATCATCTACGTACAACAGTGAATATCTGTACTCGTATAATTTGTGTACAAAGTGTTTTAAATATGAATAAACAAAGAAAAAAAAATACTGCATAAATAAAACAAATATATAATTGTAATTGCATAAGTTGATAAAAAATGCTTTACCGCGGCAGTCTCCGAGTGCCACACGTCTTTTTTATTTAAATAATTTGTTGCCCACAATGGTACAAATGGTACAAAATACCAAATGCTATTTATTAAGCATTTTCTCACAATTTACCTTCTGTAATCTCGAGAGAAAAAGCTTAAGTAGTTACACAGACTACATGAATACTAAGAGACACGGCGTTTTTTGCAAAAAGTGTAGTCTTCATATGAACAAACGCTCATATCACTATCAAAAGTATGGCAACTTTTTGACTAACGCTGTGGTATTGACATACATTGCTTACTTGTAACTGCAGCCATTGAGGGCATTACAGGGCATAGAAATTCACTCTTTCAAATTTACTATAATGGATTGTACAAGGTGCAATTTTACGGGATTCTTAAGGCACGTACAGATAATTAGTACTTGTCGATAATTTAATATAATACAATATATTTTTTCTAAGTATAATATTTTATTATTTTCACTAGATACATATTTTTATTTTTAGGTATTTTGATTTATTTTAATAATTCACATTTTCACATTAAGTTTATATAAAAAGTTACAAAACCATCAAAGGCAATGTTCTAAAATAAGGAAAGCACAAATAATATTAACAATTGGAAAAGCATAAATAAACAGTACATCTCAATGTATCAAAAACTAAATATTTAATGTTTCTTAAATGTTTGATCATTAAAAGTATACAAGTATATAGCTCTATGATTTTATACAGAACATCTCAAAGAATAAAAAAATAAAATAACACTCGATTTGATTTACTTTTGAAACTTCAATAGTATCGATGTTACTGATACCATAAATATATATATTTTTATCATATATTTTTACATGCTAAGATAAACACATCGTAGTGTGTGTGTATGTACTAATCCATGGTGAACCATATACAGAACTTATATGATATATATATAAAGGATATCGATCATGTAGTGCATTTGCTGGGGCCAAAGATATTTTTTTCGATTGATCTTGCAAGTCTTGAAAGATAAAAGAAAGAAAACTGCGCAGTCAATTATTTAGAAAGAATTAGGGCCTTTTTTAAGTGCCTTGATCCAGCTGTTTCGTTAACCTCTTACCACTCTTCGACATCTGAAAAGCTATAGAAATGAATCCGTATTATTGTCAGCAATGTCAAAATTAAGGGGTGATATTGCTGACAATTTTAGTGGGTATTGAGTCTGAATATTTGTTATCCTAACTGATATTGTTAATAATAATTTACTTTATAAACACATTTTAATCTGTTTTATTTAAACACCAGCTGACCCACACAATATTTCATTCCCTATTTCATCATGTTTGATGATGAATGTAAAAAAATCCTTTATCCTCGTTCCTCGCTTTTATAAAATTGTTTTATAAAAAAACTACCACTGTGAAAATTTTTAGCCTTTTTGGTTAGCCTAAAGGTTTAGTTCTGCTACGCTTAAAGCCACTTAATTAAATATCTGTTTTTTTTACTTATTGTAAACTATAAACGATGCTAACGAATGTAGTAATTTTTTTTAGGTTTTTTTTTATAACATAAGATAGCAAACAAGCAAATGGGTCTCCTGATGGAAAGAGTCAACCATCGCCTATAGACACCAAAGGTGTTAATAGTGCGTTGCTATCTTGTGGCGAGGCCTAATGCCACATGCATAACTTTACCGGCTACCTTACCCTCCAAACCGGAACACGACAATCACAAGCACTGACGCTATTGCGGCAAGAATAGGTAAGGCGGTACGTAGGCGTACGTACGGCGGCACCTAGTGGCCACGATGTTAGTGACTCACATAGCTAATCGGTCGCCTTTTACGACCTGCCTGACAGAACGGCAGTTGGTCTATTCTTCAAAGGAGACCGGAACCAATACGGGGAAATAATTTTTTCGTAGTAGTAGTGATTGAGACCAAAATTGACAAATACAATTTAAAACAGAAAATATTGATATCGATAACAACGCGACACCTAGTAGTGATATTTATGCTATACTGTTTATGGTTTGTATTTTAGTGTTCCAAAAATTTTTGACATAACAAAAAATAACAGAGAAAATTAACAGAATTGTATAAAACTGCGGTATTTATTCCAAAGAGTATACAATACTACGTAAGAAAACTACAAACGATGCTAATGAATGTAGTAAACTAATTTTTTAAGCTATCAATAAGTAGGAAAAAAAACTATAAGCACTGTTTATAGCAGAAATATGAATGATAAAGCAAAAGTTTGATCATATGAATGATAAAGAATACGTATTTAATTATTTTTTGAATGTCATCACTTAAAGGGGTAAAAATAGGCATGATAGTTTGTATGAAAAATTCATTGTTATAATAGAAATATACTTCAAATTTAGTACTTATGATTTTTTTGTATGAAAGATGAAAACAACGTTGCCCGGGATTGGATGAGTATCCGGCTGATGATAAGCTTGCCACCTATCACATTGTGGAACTATACCTACACCAATATTTACATTTAGAGTGGTTAGTGCAAGCTGGTGGCAGCTGGACCAATTTTTTAATCTGTTTTCGGAGTTTTTTATAACGTAAAACTATTTTAATGAAAAGATGCATTTTAACCATAAACTTTATGGCGGTCATTGACGCATGTGCTTACACATGAAAATGAACATGAAGATGCATTTGTTTTACGACCAGCGCCTAAAACAATCTGACATTCCGTCGTCTAATTTACAAATCACCTTAATTTTCCTCCTTCGTCGCTACAATCTAGTAAAATAAGGAATGCATATTAAAATATACACGAAACAAACGCTCAAAGAGAAGCTGGAAACAAGTAACAGTAAAACAATACGTAAATTTCAGTTTATTGCCCAAATTATAAATGTCCCGCATCCGTCTCGTCTTGGAAAAACTGTATATTTTTGATCAAATACGTTAAGTATCGCGAATGATTTAATTACAGTATTGTGGAGGTTACATAAAATACAACAGCCTTTATTTTCAAAAACATTAAAAGAAAGTATAAGGCTAATAAGATTCTTGTAATTTTTTTTATTGAATTTGCAGGCATACGAGCGAGTGGGCCACCTGATGGAAAGCGGTCACCACTGCCCATGGACATTTACAACATAAGGGGTTAGCTGCCAATGCGATGACGGCTTTTAAGGAATTTGTTGATCCTCCTCTTAAAAGTCCCAAGATCGTAGCTACTCGGAAAAACCGTGTGAGGTAAACAGTTCCAAAGCTTGACTGTTCGTATAATGAAGGTACGTGCAAATCGAACAGTCGTAGATGATCAATTGTCAAGATGGTGTGAGTGGAATCCCTCACTACGGCGTGTAGTGCGTTGGCGGAAGGTGGTAGCCGGTATTAGATTAAAAAGCTTATCAGAACACTCCCCATTATATAGGCGGTAAAAAACATATAGAGAACCCACATCTCTCCGGTGGCTAAGGGGTTCAAGACCACTAGTAAGAGTGGGGCTGTCGATAAGGCGCTCCAGTCTGCGTTGAATTTTGTCGAATTGAAGGGTTTGATACTGGGGTGCACGGGCCTGTATGTGCGAACAGTGCTCAATGTGCGGTCGGACTTACGCTTTGTAAAACATTAGTATATGGGCAGGAGTGAAGTAACGTCTAGCCCAATTTAATATCCCCAGTTTCTTGGAAGCTAATTTAGCTTTACCCTCCAAATGATGACGAAATTGGACGTCACTTGCAATTTCAACGCCTAAAACATAATGCTATTAGTGATGGTAAGAGTATCTTCACGCCCATATCCCCGAAAGGGTAGACAGAGGTACAATAAGTGTACCCACGATTAGCCGAAGATACTTAGTCCCACAATGTGATAGGTGTCAAGCCTATCACCAGTCGGGCACTTTCCAATCCCGGGTACTTTGTGTTTCTCAGGAAACTGAAAAAAACACTTTTTTTTATGTGCCCGACCCGGGAACGAACCCGGGACCTCGTGTGGTCAACGCTAACGCTGGACCACTAGACCACAGAGGCGATGGTAAGGGGAGTGTTCCAGAATATTGGAGCTTAATTAAAAGGATTCCTTTTAGTGGAAAACGCACAGGCTTGTGTCTTGTGGGGGTTAAATTGGACAAGGTTTTTCTAGCCCCAATCTGAGACCAGCTCCAGAGATGGCTCAATTTCAGACACCAGCCTATTCCGACTCTCATATACTTGTGCCTTCGAAACATTCGTACGGCCTGTGCATATAGCATCTCCCGTACTGTCGTCTGCATAGCAATGAATGCTGTTGTTTTGCAGCATATCATCGATGTGCAGAAGAAACAGCGTAGGTAATAGTACAGAGCCTTGTGGAACACCAGCTTTAATTGTTTCCGCCTTAGAGCATACACCATCAACAACGACTTGGATGCTGCGGTCTTTCAAGAAGCTGACGATACACGTTTGCAGTTTCGAAGACAAGCCATAAGATGGTAGTTTTGATAGAAATGCCTTATGCCAAACCCTATCAAACGCCTTAGCAATATCAATGCTGGCTGTAAAATGAAACTAATTGGCAAAGGAGTCTGCTCAAGTCACGTTGCATTACAGTATGTTAATAAAACTTACATCAGTTTAAAACATTTTTATTATATTTATATTTAGTGACCTTGCTAGATTTATAAAAGATGAAAATAGAATAGATATACACTAACACGTGGGTGACGGACGGCTCTACGATGATGAATTACTTCAGTTTATATTCTGTAGCGTGTTTTAATGGAAACGTTATTCAATCAACTGTAGATTAGATCGTTTCTTTATAGTAAATAGAGTCAGCGCTTACGGGGATCAGATAAAGCTGAGGTCGGAAAGCAATTCTAGAGGGATTTTTTAGTACATGTTTTTCACAGAACCATTTTAAATATTTTAGGTACATTTAAAGAAAAAAAAAACGAGTTACTTTTATGCCACACCACAATTTTTAAGAACTATAATGTTTTGTGTTGTGAATTGTGCCAGCAAACCGGTGTCATTTAAAGCCGGTGGCTTTACTTAGGAAGGTTTAAAGCCAAAATTTTATTCAACTTTATTGATAGCATACACTTGCAAATGGCACATGGCACTTCTGTTGGAAAGAGGTATACTATACTTTGTAAAACATAGCAAGAGTCCTATGACAGATGTCAATATGACTTTACTAGGTATGTGCCAGTGTATAAATAATTGAAACGGGAGGTATTGATAATTGGCTTTGGATAATTAAAACTACACAAAAATAAAACACATTTATGATAATATTTATTTTATCTGAATCAGATAATAATGGAGTACATTCTAAATCAGTTCCCAACTCACTAGAACAATCTTCTAGATTTATTATGATCTCGTTATTTTGTATATTATCAAAACAAATGTCACGATCCTGATTTATTATCCTTTTTGTTCTTTCCGCAACACTTTTCCAGCTCTCCGGTGTAACTTAATGACTAGCTTCTTTTAGCAAGCGCATCATTTTATTCGCAGTAAACGGCGACGTGGTATTGTTGCGAGCAGCATAGTCTGAAATCAATTTAAAAATTTAATTTTAATGTTGTTTCATTATTTCGATATTACTAGCCTATGCCAGTAACTTCATTATCGTAAAGTTCAATAAGCCGATCATATAAATGAATCTGTGTATAAAACTAGTACCGCAGATAAGTCAAGTTTTGTCTCGAGAACTACACAAAAACACAAGCCACCCCATTGTTTAAACTAGAAACCTCACCAAAATATTTTAGTACCGATTTGACTAATTTTGATTTTGAACTAATTGTTGAAGTCCAGGAAAGGTTTAAAAGGTGAGAACATATAGAAAAAAAATAAGAGTAGTTAAAAAGGCAGAACAACGTTTGCCGGGTCAGCTAGTACGCAATAAAATACATGCCTTTAATTTGAACCCATATCATTTCTATACTGTATTGGCAATGATATGGTGGGAGACGGAGAACAATGTGGCCAAAAGACTTAGCAAGTAGCAAGCCATTCCAAATTGATGGTAGTAGGCGGCTTATCTGTTTGCACGTAATGGTAGGATGCAATGTCCATCACAAGAACGTCTTTCAAAAATGTATGTTAAAATTTTACAAATTAAATTCTCATATAAATTCGTATGGAAGATAGTGGACAAACATATTAAGCATGTTTGTATTAAGACTACTACTTTTATACGGTAGTTTAATCATCAATAAGACAGTGAAAATGTCATATATAGTTCTTTATTAAACAATATTTCATATTAATGGACTAAAAATACTGTAAATTCTGAAAACGGGAAAGGTCTATTTTGGGGCTTTGGGCAAAGTTTACCATTTTTTGTAGAAAACTAAGATTTATTTTGAAACTGTTAACAATTTTTGTAAGATTACTATTGATATTTTTGGAAAACAATTCCATGTATTCATCAAGAAATTTTGAATACCTCAACATTCGTTTTAGCAGCTTTTAGGGAATGGGGCCTTAATATTTGTACGGCAATTCTTGACTATTTGGTGTTGCCGTATTATCATCAAATCGTAAAACGTTTTTAATTATTTTATTCAATTATAAACGAATCAAACATCAAAGCATCAAACATCAAAACAGACTTATTGAGAAATAAATAATTAATTACGTATAATGTAGAAACTGTTTATGTTCTGATAAACAAATTTATCACAACTTTTACAAATAATTACTTTTTATTAGTAATTATTTACGCTTCATCCAACTACCTTAATTGTCTATTTATAAAGTTATTTAATTAATTTAACTAATTATTTATCAACACTCTCTTTGTGTCTAATAAATTATTTTATTATAGACAACATTCAATATTACACATCGAGCTTTATTCCTCGAAATTAGGATAACAATTGTACTTTCACAAAACTACCGATGAACAACCTTAGTTTATAATAATAAAGCCAAGTATTTATAGTTAGCCCTTGTAGAAAGAGTGCAGTGTATTGAGAATAAGTATTTACCAGCGCTAGTTCTAACATTTTATAGTTAACTAGCTATTGCCAGCGACTATGTCCGCGCGGACTTCGTTTACTTTGCATAGCTTCTCCCCCGTAGGTGATAGCGTGATAATATATAGCCTATATGTTGACCCGACCTGTTAGTAATATTCATGCAAAATCGGAAGTAAATCCATGTTGTACTTTTTGAGTTTATCCCGGACATACATACAGACAAACAGACAAACAGACAAACAGAAAAACAGACAAACAGACAAACAGACAAACAGACAAACAGACAAACAGACAAACAGACAAACAGACAAACAGACAAACAGACAAACAGACAAACAGACAAACAGACAAACAGACAAACAGACAAACAGACAAACAGACAAACAGACAAACAGACAAACAGACAAACAGACAAACAGACAAACAGACAAACAGACAAACAGACAAACAGACAAACAGACAAACAGACAAACAAACAAACAGACAAACAGATAAACGGACAAACAGACAAACAGACAAACAGACAAACAGACAAACAGACAAAAATTCTAAAAACTATATTTTTGGCTTCGATATCGATTGTAGATCACGCCCCAAGTATTCTTTTAAATAAATATTCAACGTACAGTTTTGACTTTCCTACGATTTTATTATATGCATAGATAGATGTATTTAAAAGCGCGTTAACCACTTTTTAACTTCCCGCTACGTAGTACGTAGTGTACGTAGATAGGAAGTTACTGAATTTGCCCCGATTTTCGAAAATCGAGTTTTCACTGGATCTCCACGTTTTGACGTCCTAGGAATCTTTTCCGACTATTTTCGCGATGACGTCAGTATGTATGTATGTATGTGTGTGTGTGTGTGTGTGTTTGCGCGTGTGTGTGTATGTAAACATCTCATAACTTTTAAATGGCTGGACACATCGAAACGCGGTTGATGGCATTCGATTGGATTCCGCTGAATTTAGACTTCCTGCAAATGTTAACCAAATCGGTCCAGCAGATTTTGAGATATTTTGAAAAGCACAGAAAAAAAAGTTTGGCGAAACAGTATTTTTTTAACATACCTAACTTCCAGATTGATGTACCGATTGATTACAAAAACTAATCAGCTCTATTCCTAAAAAAAACTACATCTAATGCATTAATTGTATCAAAATCGGTTTATCCGTTTGGGAGAAATCGTTGACGAAAAATTAAAAAAAAAGTGTTTTTTCGACATAACTCCGAAACTTCAACCAATCATTTTTTGATATTCTACGATATTTTAGAACTAAAAAAATTACATCAGATGACATTTCAAGAATCAAAATCGAATCAAATTTTCAAAAGTTACAGCTTTTCAAATATTAAAATTACGTAATTTTTAGCAAATTTACTTTATATTTTTAAAATAATTTTCAGGATAATACACCGATGGACTTAAAAATCTTATCAACTCCCCTCCTTTAAAAACTGCGTCAAATACCGTTAATTGTATCAAAATTGGTCAATTTGTTTAGGATTTATTAATGATAAAAATATTTGAAAAAAATGTTGTTGACATTGCTACGAAATTTTTCATTATTTAGCTAAAGCAATATTTTAAATCTCATAAATTGAGTTGAATGTCATTCGAAAGATTCAATTCAATCAGCGTTCCCAAAATATACAATTTTTCAAAAATCAATATACTGCCATTTTAACAAAATAGATGTTTTACTGAAAAAATCCATGTTTATAGTTTTTACTCTTTTGAGCTTAAAATACCTTAATTTAGCGGAAAGTTTCGGGGATAACCTGTAGGGTGAACTGCTTACACATTTTTTTCTAAAAATTCTTATTCGACGGTGGTGCAACCACGATTAAATGCATTTTGATGGACACTCCTGTCCAAAGAGTTGGGCCTCTTACCTTACCTCTATATTTCATGATAATTACCTTAGTACATTTATATTAATAATCTATAGTCAACAAGCATCCACATGATTGTACTTCGAATCAATGCTCTCTATTTTACCTTGGTAGTGATGAATGGGCACACGACAAAGGGGTGTTTCTGAACGGATACGACTTGGAGACCTTTAAAAATGCCGGCAACGCAACTGCAAGACCTCTTGTATTGCAGATGTCCATGGGCGGCGGCGATCACTTACCATCGGATGCACCTCCTACTCGTTTGAATTTTGAAGAATTAGAATTGGTGCTGTTCATAAACTGTAATAATATTGATATTTTATGCATTACAGAACATTGGCTAAGAAGCCATCAGGTCATGTTCAGCTTCAATAATCACCAGGTTGCCAGCTCGTTCAGTAGAACTAATTTGATACATGGTGGCTCGATGATTATAGTTAGTAAAACAATAAAATTTAAGGAACGTAAAGACATAGTGAGCCTTTCTATTGAACGAGTTATCTAGATTGCTTGTATTGAGTTTGAGTAATTTATTGTTATCAGTGTATACAAGCCCCCTTGTGCATCTTATGATGAGTTTATAAACAAGATGGAGGAGGCTATATTCAAAGCCTTCAAATCAAAGATGAATATTGTTGTTTGTGGAGATTTTAATATAAATATTTTAGACAAATTTTCATAAACATGTAATTTTCTTAATCTTTTTAAATCATTTAATCTGCACAACATTTTCTGTGAGCCTACAAGGATAACTGTCTCTAGTGCTACTTGTATAGATAATATATTTACAAATATAGCTCCCACTAGTAGTTCAATTATATATGTACTAGATTCTGACCATAGTGGCCAATTAGCTAAGTTCCCAAAAGTGACGAACAAACCTCAAAGAAAAGAAATTGTTTTTGTTCCAATGAATACTAGCCGAGTAGAATGTTTTAAGGCTAACTTAACTGAAAAATTGCCAAAGCTGCCCTATCATGATAACCCGAATGATTTATATGGTTCTTTCTTTAATTTAATTGACACAGAATATAGTCGGGTATTTACTCCAGAAATATTATCATTAAGCAACCGAAGAGGTTTTAGTGAATGGGCAACTGTGGGAAAAATTTATCTATCTTTATTAGCTACCCGATTCGAGATTTTTCGAAGATAGAAAAGATAAGTGTCTCTCCAAAACGAAGCTCTTCACAAAAATTCATCTTTTCATTAATAAAAAAAGTGTAATCTATTATCGAGCAAAATAATAAGGGTATTGAATCAATAAACTGGTTTAATGTCTATTCGTTATTTAAATATATCTTTTATGTTTGCCGCTCTCTATATTTATTCCAAGCAAAACCATTTATAAAAACTGCTAAAAACCTCCAAGAACCGGTATTTTGTAAAACGATTTTAAACCCTTCCGACAGCTGTACGTACAATCCAACTCATGGGGATGTCTAACTCATTACCATAAGACTTCGAACTAAAGTTTGAGATTTAAGTTAGCGAGAAAAGTCTCGAAAGAACCTCAATGATACTTTTACCCGACCTGGAAATCGACCTTGGATCTTCAATCCTCATCGCCTAAAAACCGGAAAGATGTTAAAAAAAATGTTGTGGAATTCCATCAATCTCCCCGTGTTGGTCACGGGCTCTTTTGTAGAATAGACCAACTGCCGTTCTGCCAGGCAGATACGTAAAAAGCGACCGATTGGCTATGCGAGTCACTAACATCGTGGCTACTAGGTTGTAGAGTTCTGCATTGTCTCGCCCGGGTCTGGTATTACCGCCTTACCTATTCCTGCCGCAATAGCGTCAGTGCTAGTCACCGTCGTGTTCCTGTTTGGAGCGTAAGGTAGCCGGTAAACTTATGCACGTGGCATAAGACCTCGCTACAAGGAGGTCCATCAGGAGGCCCATCTGCTTGTTTGCTATCTTATGATATAAAAGAAAATCACTTAATATTCACGACATTAGTGATATGTTCAGCCCATCCGTTGATTTCAACCAACAGCTTCACAAAAGTGCAGATAATCTAATTTTCTTAAAAAATATGTGGAGAATCACTCAATCCATCAATAATAATTTTCTGTTGTAAATACACATAACATATTTTTTAAATAATAAATAAACTGATTTTTATATAGTTATTTTACAGTATTTTGGTTTTACCTCCAAAACATTCGCGATACTTAGAGCCGCAATAAATGTCACGCATGAAACATTCCCTAGAGCTGGAACTGTTACTTGTCCTCGTAAACAGAACAGAAATACGACTGTTTAGGCTCTCATTGTTTACACGCGAGCTTTCACTACTCTTCAGCAAATAACTACAGTAATATTTATTACATAAACACATTAGCTACACCATCAAAAATAATTGATCTTTTTTGTGTCTTCTGTTCATGTAAGTTGTCTTGACTTCCCAAAAAAGACAAAATTTTCAATTCGATTGCTTTTTTTATGTGTTTTTTTATATTAGTTGAATAGACAAACTGGCAGACGAGCCATCTGATGGTAAGTGGTTAACGTCGCCAGTGAACATAAACTAGTTTACCTGGAATTAGTCCAGGTAACTCATTCATGTGTTACCTATCCTGAGACATAATATGTTAAGTCTCGGTGCCAGTAATTACACCCATGTCTTGCCCTTCTCTCCGAAACACAGCAAAACTGTTTCACGGAAGAAACAAGCAAGATGGTGGTACCCATGCAACCGGGTGCACGGCACAACGAATCCCTCCCAGGCCACCGGTAAAACGTTAGAACTCGAATAATTATAAACCGATGACTAGCTGACGCGCGCAGTTTCACTCGCGAATATATTTACATATCGATATAGTTTTATATATAATCTTTCATCCCCTATTTCAGCCTCCTAGGATTTGATTTTTAAAAACCAAAGTTAGCTTTTATCTAACCCCAGATCTTCATCTATCTGTATGCCAAATTTTATCAATATCGGATCAGTGGTTTTACCATAAAAGCATAACAGACAGACAGACTTTCGCATATAATGTTTTAGTATGGATTCGAAAAATTCCTGTTTTGTTTGGGAGAGAATACTCACTAACCCATTGCTACCAATATTTTAATTAAAATCTGATCTAGGGTTCTAAAGACGTAAGAAGTTATTGAAGTTGTAGTGCGGCTAAATTCTGTTAATTACAATAACAAATTATTGAAATAGCTAATTTTTAAACGCAAGACACCGCAACCATCAACTTGTTACCTTTCGTTTAGCCTGTTACCTTAAATTTACTCTCTCAAAAAAAAAAAACTTTTGGAAAATCTATTGAAACAGTACTTAAAATCTATACCTTATATATATATATATATATATATATATATATATATATATATATATATATATATATATATATATATATATATATATATATATATATAATATAATAAAAGAGTAGAAAAGTGATTTATAGTTTTTTGTATTTTAATTGTTATTTAATTTTAATTATTTTCTGTCCAGTAGTTTTTATAGTTTTTTGGAAAAAATAATTGAGTCGGTTAATATATCGATAACAGAAGCAAAAACTAATTATTAGTCTAAAAAAACTAATTTTGTCTGTATGTCTGCTTGTTAATTTGTGCGTCAATCACGCAAAAACTACTGGACAGAAAATAATTAAAATTGGCATGATTATCCCTGAAAGCCTGGAGCAACATTAGGATACATTTTATCCCAAAATTTAGCATCGTTTCCGTTGTATAGGAGATAAAAGTCAAAACACATATTTAGCTTCAATTCATTAACCTGTAGTCCGAAACCCTTTATTATTTTTTGTTCCAAAAAAGATAATTTAAAGATTGTCCCTTAAAAATTTCAAGGAGGTGTGTTTTTTAATTCAGAAGGTACAGTCATCAGAAGTTTCAAAGATTTCCGGTTGACAAATCCAATTAAACGTGACACCGGGAATGTATAGAAACCTTTGAGCATACGGCTCATTATAAGTTATCGTGGCATTTCATTGTGTTTTGTTTTGACTATAACCTGGGAAAATCAGTTTTAGAATATACTTACCCGTTTTCAGTAAATGTTACAACTGCATTTTTAGGTATTCGCACACGAATGGTTTTACTAAATATTTGTATCAAATTTAATTAAATAAGAAAGCTATTTTCTCACCTGTGGTGCGTAGGACTCGACATATGTACTAGGTGGTGCTGATAACAATATGGGCATACTATAGTATAGGGAGTAAATTACTATTTACTACAGAAAATTATATGAATTAAATATCAATAATCTGTTCATGAAGGACACTAATTAATAATACATTTTATACATACATACAAATCCCTCTCAGAGAAAAATGTTACCCTGGTACCATACATTAAAATCAGTGAGAAAATAAAAAATCACCTCTGATTTTGTATCCTTTTGGGTAGATTTTTCTAAATTATATGTATAATCCCTAGCGTATGTTCTATCCAATAAACGAATGCAATAGTCATAATCAGGTCGATGAAATGTGACGATGGGGATTCTGACAATTGACAAAACTGTTCGATTCACTTTAGTTATCCTGCAAGGGAACCGGCATCATGGTTCTATTTTGTCTGGCTCATTAAAAGTACATTAATCTTTTGTTTCAGATTAACGGTGAGCAGAGTTGAAATGAAAATGTAAGTCACGATGACCCTTTTGACAAATGACACTAATCACTTCATATCTGATTACAATGCTGAGTACAATTCAACAATTCAAGACAACAACAATACTCAAACAAATTCATCATGGTCAGATGCAGATATATGTAATACCGCCGCTTCAGACGCATTCCATTCGTCATATTTATTCCATTTCTGCGTTTATTTTATGTATTCTACAATCTTCTTTATAGCCTTAATCGGCAACGGACTTGTGTGTTTCGTGGTTCAAAGTTCTCCAAGAATGAAAACTATTACCAACTATTTCATAATGAACCTTGCTATCGGTGATATTTTGATGACTTTATTTTGTATACCTTTTTCGTTTGTATCAATGTTAATTCTCCGATATTGGCCTTTTGGTATGGTGATGTGTAAAGTAGTGAACTATGCTCAAGCAGTATCAGTGTTTGTGAGTGCATATACTTTATTAGCTATATCCATAGACCGATATATAGCAATTATGCGTCCATTAAGTCCTCGATTAGGAAAAACGGCAGCAAAATTGGTGGTCACTTCAGTGTGGGGAGGAGCGTTTGCAACAGCAGCCCCTATTTTTATAGTTTCTCAAATACAGCGACCAACAGAATGGTACGAATCTTGCAAAATGTGAGTAACAAGTCTAGGTGTCATATATATACTATTTTTAATCTTTGTCGTCTTTTCCACGCGCTTTATTAAGAATTAACGGGATTTTACCTCAGACATACATATTATAGTAGGTCAGTTAACTAGTCTGTCCTTACTCTTTTGATCTCGTTAATCCTTAATAGTTTCTATATATTATAATTATAAATAGCTGCGTCTATATATTTATGTATCACCTAGCTAATGTAAATGTATTGCGTCGTCACAAGTTAGGCTTACTTGTTAATGTAGTTTGCGTGTTAAGTCGGAATTATGACCACCCCGTTGGTCGAGTAGTTAGCAACCCTGACTACGCGATCGACGGGGCTCGGGTTCGATCCCCGACGGGGACAAGCATTTGTGTGATGAACATAAATGTTTGTATTTCAAGGTTTGGGTGTTTATTATATATATTCTTGTATTTATATGTATTAGTATCGTTGACTAACATTCATATAACAAGCAAATAATTTGCTTACTTTGGGGTTAGATCAGTAAGTGTAATTTGTCCCGTGAATATTTAATCTATTTATTTAATTTAATTATAAAGGCAACTCAAACTACCGGGTCGAACGAAAAATTAAATGTAATTATTGTTACGGTTTCTATCGCCTAGAAAGTGGCTCGACGTTTGGAAGATGTGTGTCAATTCTAGAGGATACATAAAGATCCTCTAAGGCACGGAAGCCTTAAAGAACACATAAAGAAGAAAGCGTTAAATATCAATAAAAATTGTCTCGATATGTACTCTCTACTAACAAACTTACATCCAATTCAGTTTTTGCGTTATTAAGTAACAAATATCCAAATCTAAACTTTCGTATTAATTATATTACTAAGTTAGTATAATATGTGTTTTTATAAATTCGAAACTAATTATTAATCAATTGCAAGGAACTCTTATTGATTTCCTTGCAATTGGTTAGAAAGAGACACAATAAGAATAACTTTAAATTTCATATAAGATGTTATCTTAAAACAACGCAGATACTCGAAAACATAAATCACCGTGTCTTGTTTTGATGATCGGCAAACATTTCGCCGAATAATTTGCCAAACAATACGACCATGTAAAGACCTTTTTAAATATTCGTCTATACTCTACTAGGTGGTAGGTAGGTAGGTAGTGGTAGGTAGGTTTACTAGGTGGTAAAGTTCTGCATCGGCTCGACCGGGTCTAGTACAACCGCCTTACCTATTCCTGCCGCCATAGCGTCAGTGCTAGTGGCTGTTGTGTTCCGGTTTGGAGAGTAAGGTAGCCGGTAAACTTATGCATGTGGCATTAGACCTCGCCACAAGATAGCAACGCATCATTAACATTTTTGGTGTTTATAGGCGATTGAAGACGAAATATAGCTACGGCGCAGACGAATTACCGCCAGTATTAATAAAACACTGTGCCGAAGAACTAAGCGTACCTTATTGCATACTAATAAACCAATCCTTTCAAGAGGGTTGTTTCTCTGATCAACTTAAATTATCAGTTATCAAACCCTTACATAAAAAAGCATCAAAACATGACCCAAACAACTATAGACCAATAGCGCTACGTTCCACCTCATCTAAAATATTTGAAAAAGCCATGCAAATAAATACGCTTAAATTCCTTTTGTGAAAAATATGAAATTTTTCATGACTCAAGCAAAACGGCTTCCGGAAAAGTCGCTCAACTTTGCTGGCTACTTATAAATATATAGATAAAATACTAAACATAATAAATGAGAAAAAATATACGCCATCGGTATCTTACTAGACTTGTCAAAAGCTTATGACAAAGTAAAGTTCGATATATTATTAAAAAAGCTGTATGACGTAGGGATTAGAGGTGTACCTTTGCAATGGTTTACATCATATCTGTACAATCGTAAGCAGCTCGTAGAAGTGGAAAATTATGACTTTAATACCGGGAAAATTAGTATGGTACGATCAGAAATTATATATACCGAAAACTCCATTCCCCAGGGAAGCGTCCTCGGATGTATGTTATTTCTATTATATATTAATGACCTTCCTAATATATTAAATAATTATTGTGTATTATTCGCGGATGACATTTCTATCTTGACATCTTATATTAATAATAATATTACTGAAATTTTTTTTGATATCTTTAATAATATAGTTAATTGGATGAATGACCATAATCTCGACATAAATTTTTCAAAACCTAAATTAATGCAATTCAGACCTTATCAAAAAAAGACTCTTGACATAAATTTTAAATATAAAAATACCACAATAGAATTTGTAAATACATTTACGTTGCTAGGCTTAGATATATACACTAATATAAGTTGGAAAAATCATGTATCTAAATTAAAAACCAAACTATCAAGCCTTACATATGCACTAAGGGAACTCCGAAAAGCGACCGACCAACATACAGCCTTATCTGTTTACTACGCCTATGCCTATTCGTGGTTAACATACGGCATTATACTATGGGGCAATAGTGTAAACACAACGGATCTTTTTGTATCCCCAAAAAAGTGCATCCGCATTCTTGTTAATATTAAAAAACCAGAAAGCTGTAAACCGTATTTCAAAAAAACTAAAAATATTAACGTTTCCTTCAATTTATATATTTGAAATACTAAAATTTGTTAAAAAATATCCCCAGTTCTTTAAAAAACAAACTGAATACCCACGAAAATTTACAACAAGATTTAAACACAACCTAGAATTACCAATCTCAAACCTTAAAATGCAACAGCTCGGGGCCAAAAGTTATGGCTGTAAAAATATTTAATAATAATTTATTATAATAATCCCGAAAAACTTAAATCGGAAGAAAAGTGTAAAATATTTCTACGCGATGTTAAGAACCTATTGATAAATAAATGTTACTACACCTTAAGCGAATTTTTGAATGATAAATTTTAATAAGAAACAAATTTTATTCAGAAATGTGAATCAGTCCGCCTCTGCATTGCTACACCCTATCAGGGTACATATGTTGTTCCTAGAATGTATACTTAACACCTATAAATGTATAACATATGACGCAATAAAGTATTGAGTATTGAGTATTGATGGTTGGCTCTTTTCATCAGGAGACCCATCTGCTTGTTTGCTATCTTATGATATAAAAAAATACTCGGTAAACACGGCAGTTTTAGACATAGATGACGTGCAAATTGCTGGTACGACTTTATGTGTGTTTAATGTGTATCTATAACGTAAGCTAAACGATGGCAACAGCGATTCAGGGAATTTTCTTTAACTCTACAATAGATGCGTTTATATTATCTTTATAGAGATCCAAGCATCATTAATGGCTTTCTTTGTCGTTGTACAACCGATATTTAGAATCCTAGATAATGGGCTGTCCCTGATAAACTTCTATAAACATTGACATATTTATTCATTCAATTCATTGCAAAAAAATAAACCACTTGAAACGACTGCTTGTGACAAAGTTCAGAAATCTACTGAAATTGTTGAATAATCATGAGTATCAACACCGAATGAATACATATGAAAAATCTTTTGATTCGCGTTTAAAAACAAATCGGTACCGAGACCGAACTGTATTTGTTGTAAGTACCGAATATACCCGAGTAAGGATGAGTTCACACAGCATTATCCTGCACGTTTTTTTTTTATTTGTCAAGTACGGTGAATGTTTCTTTAAATGCCTAAATGTATAATTATATACACAATGTATTTATCACTGTATATTACACGTTATAAATACATTGTGTATTCTGCAAAAAAACGTTCAGGACAATGCTATGTGATCTCAACTTAATTTTTTACATGCTTGCGCTAGTATTTATTCATCTGTACTCGTAGAGTATCTAAGTGGAGCATAATGAAAGATATTTTCGTGAAAACGAATAGTCTAATGGTCCGCGGCATAACACATTTTTTCTTAGTCAGATGATCAATATATATTTATAGTAATCTACTGTTATTCTGTAAGTCTAATAAAATTAAGTACGTACCCATCATGATAGAAGACTGTATGATCATTACTGTATGATCTGTCTGATCATACATCATGATAGAAGATGTATTCAGCATATTTCGATAGTGTTCATTTGGAAAAACGTAGAAGTTTTGAAAAACGTCGCAGAGAGAAAGTTTGGCAGACTTACCAAAAGGAAGCCACTCACGATGTTTCACGTGTGTGTTAATTATTTTTAAAAAAAGGATGGTGTCTCCCGTACTATTATACTGTTTATACAGAATAATAGATTGAGAGACAGTATCCTTTTTGTTAAATAGTAAGAATATGAAAATGAGAATGTAACTATAAAGAAATATATATTGGGATTTTAACAGTTTATGTTCTAAATCAATATACTTCTTTTGTCTTAAATTTGCTATTCGCCCATATTATTCCAGCCTCTTTGGAAAGATAAAACATCTAACTTCCAGCCAGAGAGATCGTAAAAGGCTAATTATTGGCAAAACTGTCACTACCATACCATATATGCTGTGGTCACCATCATTGTCACTACTTACTCTTTTTTGTTAAATAATCAACACACACGAGTGGCTCGCTTTTGGTGAGTCAGCCAAACTTTCTCTCTGCGACGTTTTCCAAAAGTTCTGCGTTTTTTCTAAACGAACACGTTGTCAGTGGTTGTCTATGTAGTGCTCCGGTTGTGAAGCAAAGGTAGCTGATAAAGTGATTTTATATGCCAGCCAGATCGATACATATATTTTCTTGTTGCGTACAATTCTTTTTACCAGCCTTTACCTTTTCTTAACTTCCCACTACGTATGTAGATAAGGAAGTTACTGATTTTACCCCGATTTTCGAAAAACGAGTTTTTACCAGATGTCCACGTTTTGAGGTTCTAGGAACCTTTTCCGAATATTTTCACGATGACGTCAGCAGGGTGAAAGGGGGTGCGCTTGCACCCTCCTGGCAGGAGACAAAATACGCATAAAATAATAACAATATATGTATTATTCTTTATTTTTTAGTGAATGGTATGATGTGTAGATGCTATGCACCCCCTGAAAGTAATCCTGGCGACTCACATGTGTGTGTGTGTGTATGTGTGTATGTAAACATCTCATAACTTCATAACTTTTGAACAGCTGGACCGATCGAAACGCGGTTGATGGCATTCGATTGCATTCCGCTTAACTTAGATTTCCTGAAAATTTGAACCGATTCGATCCAGGAGACTTTGATAAATTTTGAAAAATCACCAAAAAAAATTTGAGTCAAAAAATATTTTTTTAATATAACTTCCAGATTTATGTGCCGATAGAGTACAAAAACTAATTATCTCTATTCCTTAAAAAATTTCGTCTAATATATAAATTGCATCAAAATCAGTTTATCCTTTTGGGAGTAATCGTTGACAAAAAAAATTTGAAAAAGTGTTTTTTCGACATAGCTTCGAAATTTTTCAACCAATCATTTGTTGGTAGTTTACGATATTTGAGTACTAAAAAAACTACGTCAAATGCCGTTTCAAAAATCAAAATCGAATCTAAATCTCAAAACTTATAGCTTTTCAAATATTAAAATTACGTTGTTTTTAGCAAACTTACTCATTTTTTTTAAATAACTCTCAAGTTAATTCACTGATTGACTTAAAAATCTAATCGGCTTTTTTCCATTTTTTCCATTGTTAATTTAATCAAATTTGGTCAATTTGTTTGGGATTTATCAACGTAGACAATTAAAAATAAAATGTTTTTTGACATTGCATCGAAATTTTTCAACCTATCGATTATTTAGCTAAAGCAATATTTTTGATCTCAAAAATTGAGTTGAGTGCCATCATTGGTTTCAAAATATTCAGCTTTTTAAAAATTAATATACTGCCGTTTTTAACAAAATAGATGTTTGAACTGAAAAATCTATGTTTATATTTTTTACTCTTTTGAGCTTAAAATACTTTTTTTAGTGTGAAGTTTCAGGGATGGCCCGCAGGGTCAACTTAGGGACTTTAAAAAAAGAGCCTACTCTTTCTTAAAAGGCCGGCAATGCAACTGTAAGTCTTCTGATAGTGTAGTTGCCCATGTGCAGCGGTGATCACTTGTAATCAGGTGAGCCTCCTGTCCGTTTGTCCTCTTTTTCTATGATAAAAAAAGCCACATGGATGCATACAGTTGCTTGTAATATATTTGCTTATTTGCAAAGAAAGAGAGTTGGTCTATTCTTGCCGTTAAAGCTACGGTGCTTTTCGCTGTCGTGTTGCTATCGTAAGGCTAACTATGAAATAGCAATTTCAAAAAAAAACGTCCAAAACACATACAAAAAACAAAAATCACGTGTATTCAACGGCTGTATGTAGAATAGACTTGCTAATTTTAATAAGGTTTTACAATTTTTATTAATATTACCAAATAAACATTACCTAATTAATTTAATATTTTTTAATAAGTATCTATAGGCGATGGTTGACTCTTTCCATCAAGAGATTCATCTGCTTGTTTGCTATCTTATGATATAAAAAAACGGTAATTATTTTGTAAAGTTTGACATCCGGAGCGCCCCGTTGGTAGAGTGGTTAGCGACTCAATAAGGCTCAGGTTCGATTCCTGACAGGTACAGACATTTGTGTGATGAGCATAAATGTTTGCATTTCTAGGTTTGGGCTTCATTTTCAATATTTATATATGTATTTCTATATCTTAGTATCATAAGCAAATAAATTGCTTTTTTGAGGATAGATCAATCGTTTACTTATCCAGTAATATTTATTTTATATAATTATTGGTGTAAATATACGAGATCTTCGGTTCAAATCCCAACTTAACGCCGAAAAACTTATTTAGAAACAATAGTTTGGGTTTCTAAATAAGTTTTTCAGCGTTAAGTTTTTAATTACGTTGAAATTGGATAGTAACTTTTTAGTAAGTTTTATGAGTGGTAGAGTTCTTCATCGTCGCAGGGGTTTAGAACTATTGCCATACTTTCTCCTGCTTTAATTACATCAGTGCTTATAACTATAGTAGTCTAATTCAGTAGGTTAGGTAGTCTATAAATTATGCATGTGACTTTACATCTCTGCACAGATGTCAACGTATGATTACCATTTCAATATCTGAAAGCGATGCGTTTTATTTTTCTATCAGAAGAGCAATTTGTGTGTTTTCTTATCCTATGAAACTCTCTAGTAATTTAGAGATAAAAGATATTTTAAAAAGTTCCAATATATTTAGAATTTATACCATTGTAAACAAATAAATCTTTTCTATTTAAAAAATCAGTACATTCTTTCTGTTTTAGATTATGCTGACGTATTTAGATTACGTAACTACCACGTAAATCTGTCTAGAGACAAGATTAATAAACTTGAGCGATTTCAAAATTTGATTCATATATTTTCGCCTACACAAATGTTATAATCACGTTTCCAAATTTCGCGCCTTGCTCGAATAGTTGTTCACTGTGAACAACTATTGCACTCATTTTTTTCGGAGCATTCATATTCTCCCACAATTTTTCTGCATTCCTTGTTATTCAAATTCTCTATCCTCCATGAAATATCATTTTCTGTAATAATCAACATATTATTTTCTGTTATTAATAACAGAAAATAATATGTTTTAAAAAAATAGTATTAATGCGTGGTGCAACTTCATCATGTTTTAGAATGAATAAAATTCTTTTGTACTGTTTCACAACCAATTGCATTGTTTCACAATCGGATGTCGTTTATTTGAAGTACCCAGGATGCAATCTGAAGCACAATTTTCTCCCTTAAGCTGGTGTTTGTGCATTCGTTCGTGAGAATATTTGCTATAATCTTCTCGGTGTCTATGAATTTTAGGGCCTATTGGTTATATGGGTTCGTGAAGATCACGATAGCCACATTCGTATCTATGCCTGCCTCTATAGTATATAATGATAGTAAATTTATTTGATTGCCCATAAATACTTACATTTATGGGCAATCAAATAAAACCTTCATGAATTCTCTATTTGTATAAAATGAAGTTTTGTTATTAAATTATGCTCGCCTTTTAGTGTCTCTCAATACTTAATTAGATAGACTCGTCTGTTTTAAAAAACTATTATTTGAAAATGGGCTTGTATAAACATGCAACACGCATAAACGGATATTGCAGTTTTCCTGCAGCTAGAAGATGAATAAATTTTTATTTCCAAGGCGCAAAAACCTCCTTTTTTGCTGAAACGTACACTTTATTCTGTTACGTGAAGGTAGACTCTAATTCATTTTTTATGGAATATAAATGGAGTAATATTCGGAAAAGTCTAAGAAAGTAAGATCGGATCTCTAAATTATAGTAAACGATATTTGGGTTGGATTAACATTCCAAAATTACAACAATCCAGTGCAATAAGCCGTCACGACACTTGCTCCGTTAAAATCGGATTATGAGAGTATTTTTTTATTTCAAACGTTATCGCTATCCCCACAGTTATCGCTAATTCCATTGAATTCAGGTAGTCAAGTAGATAATATAATATCCCGAAATATGTATAACATATATTAGGAGATACAATCAGACAATAAGTGTAATCAGTTATCCATGGAGTAATCATTGAGATGAGAATAATATAATCCGATCTTATCGGTATTCAATGTTATACTGTAATATAATGTTAACGCATACATTAATGTTATTTACCGCCCTGTTGGTCGAGTGGTTAGCAACCCTGACTACGCAATTGACGGAGCTCGGGTTCGATCCCCGACGGGGACAAGCATTTGTGTGATGAGCATAAATGTATGCATTTTCGGGTTTGGGTGTTTATTAAATATATTCTAGTATTTATATGTGTATTTATAAGTATTAATATCGTTGCCTAACACCAATAACACAAGCTAATAATTTGCTTACTTTGGGGTTAGATCAGTAAGTTTAATTTGTCCTGTGAATATTTATATTTTATATTTATTCACTTGATGTGCGGAACATTTTAAAATCCTGGATGGTACACCATAAATAAATCACACCGATATGTATTTTCTACATAATAAAATTATTATTATATTATATATATATATATATATATATATATATATATATATATATATATATATATATATATATATATATATATATATATATATATATATATATATTTTTTTTTTTTTATTTTATTTGGAAAACAAACAGTGTTCATACTTAAATTATATTAGATTTGAGTAGCTAGGCACCATTTAATTGCTTTCGCATATTATAAATAGCTTGAATACTAGAAAAGTAGCACAACAATAAAAAAAATCAGTAAATAAATACTTTCAAAAACAGAAAACCACGTGGGTGACGTAACCACACAGGACCAGTTATTGGTGGTTTTACGTTTTAGTTGACTGGTTGGGAGACGTGTTGAAAAGATCAAATTCTGATAAGTCATCCAGTTTGTTAACATGTTTACGGATCCTATAAGTAAGACTTTATTTCTATATTTTGTTGAACAGTAGAGAATGTGAAGATCATGGGAACGCCTAACAGACTTAGTAGGGTATATTAAATTCGATTTTACTGAGGAAATCCGGGGAGTCAAGTTGGTTTTACGCTATTTTGACCAATAGGATGACGTCGGCAATTGTTCGTCTCTCATAAAGCGGCAAGAAATGATGTCTTTTACATCTTTGTTCATGTCATCTTGCACTCGTAAGTGAACTTATTGTACTTATATTGCAGGTGTTTCACTAATTTACGTTGAACAGGTTCCAATCAATTAATATAAAGTGTGTATTGAGAGTTCCAAATTTGCGAACAATATCCGGGAACACTGCCCACGTATGAACAATAAAGCATTTTGATGAGCTTAATACTCTTAAATTGAGAGCTTTGTCTTACGATGAAACTCATAGACTTGTTGGCTCTCTTGACTATATTATCTATATGTTTCTGGTACGTCAGTTTTGAATCATGAAGAACCCTCAGGTAATCAATTTCATCCACTGATTTAACCTCTTGTCCTATTATTGTGTATTAAAATGTGATTGGCTTAGGTTTAAGCATGAAAGTTATGGAATTGCATTTTGAAACATGTAAACAATATTTCTCAAATCTAGATAAGTCTTGATGGAGGAGACCGCAGTCATTAATGCTAAGCACCTTTTTAAATATTTTCATGTCGTCAGCTTATAAGAGGAACTTTGATTGTTTAAAACAAGTTTTAATATCGTTTTTGAAGAAGTTAAATAACAATGGGCTCAACAATGAGCCTTGAAGGACCCCGGAAGGTACTGATATCTATGAAGAGATATAGCCATGACGGAAAACAGCTTGGGATCTATTCTCGATGTGAGATTTAAGCCATCTATTCAAATTACCATGGATTCCGGCAAACGACAGCTTTTGTAATATTTATGTAAAAAATAACTATTGGAATTATATTTTTTAGTCTACTTTATGAAGTAAAATACTTCTCCTCACAAATATATAATAATAATAATAATAATAAATTTTATTTTGTCTTCACAAAAGAAAACTTAAGACCTAGTCACATAAACATACAGATATTATTTTTAGTAAGAGACTGGTACCTAACTTAAGTACAATGTACCTGAATTGTAGGTCACCAGGCCCGCCCTAACGAAAATCGGTACATATGTATAATATATAAACATTCACAGGTTTATAACTACAAAAAAATAATATAAAATTGAAAAATTGGTGCTATAAACATCATGTGCTAAAAATATACAAAATTATGAATATCGGTACTTGGTATCGGTAATATAATTTTATTTGTTTTAAGAAACCATTAAAAACGAATACCTGAGTTTAGATGACACTAAAAGTAATTTTCAATTTAACTCCATATCAAAAAAAACGTCTAAGGTTAAAAAAAGTCTCTTTTGGGTTAACTTTTCTGCTAATAACTTTCTATTGTGTTGTTTTTATTCTAACAACTTAAAATATGCTTACAGAGATGTTTGCTTAGAACAATGGGGACACCCGGAGCAAAGCAAGCAATATACATGTGTTTTGATGGCTCTTCAGTTTGGTCTACCCCTTGGAGCATTGGTTTGCACATACGCCAGGATAGCGCACGTGGTATGGGGGGGACGGCCACCAGGGGAAGCTCAAACCGCTCGTGATCTCCGTATACAACAGTCGAAAAGAAAGGTTTGTGCTCTTTTTTCACATACTCTATATACACGCAAAATATGTTTTCGATTGGCCATCTATTGAAAAATAGACTATCTGTTTTCTTTCTAGTCAATTCGTAAGCGAGTTGTGTTACCACCACTGTGAATATTAAGTGCGATAGTTCTGCAATGATTCGCAAATCGCGATAGTATGGGACCATTAGGTACTATTCCTACTGCTTGTTTCGGCTCTCATCGACGTGTTCCCGAGAAATACCGCTTCGGCCGGAGTATGTAGCATCACCAGTACTGTCATCTGCATAGCAATGTATGTTGCGAATTCGCATCATGTCATTGATATGCAAAAGGAACAGTGTCGGTGATAGCACGCAGCCTTATGGAACACCAGCATTGATAGATTTAAGGTCAGAGCACGCACCGTCAACTACGACCTTAATACTCGGAGTATCAGCCAAAAAACTGGTGATCCACTTGCATAATTTCTCGGGAAGCCCATAGGAAGGCAGCTTCGCCAGAAGCGCTTTGTGCCATACCCTATCAAAGGCCTTCGCTATGTCTAAACTAACTGGCAATGACTCCCCCTTGGACTCAACTGCTTCCGCCCACCGATGTGTTAAATATACTAGAAGATCACCAGCTGAGCGGCCGCGACGGAAACCGTACTGGCGGTCGCTAATCAGCTGGTGCTCTTCTAAATACTTGAGGAGCTGCGAGTTGATGACTGTCTCCATAATTTTGAAAAACAACATCTATCTTTTTTATAACGTCATTAGTTAGAAGTTTATAGATGTTAAGCCGGTTTTAAACCAGTTAGTTTAAAAAGTAAAAACGGTTTAAAATGGATTTAAACCATTTTCAGGTTTAAAATTATTGATAACGTGTTCTTTTAACAGTAACTACTTTTTCATGATATCACCGAGATCGGGATTACACGGACTATACACTGTATTGATTATTTTTCTGTTTTATCTTATTATGTAAAAATAATTGCTTATTTAAGTAAAATGCTGATGTTCACTCACTAAACACAAGAAACAAAAACAATCTTGTTGTTTGTGCATGCATCTCATCTCAACTGAATAATCAAATATATTAATTTAAAAAAAACTAAACAGGTGTATCAACAATCAATTAGTATTTAGAAATGTCTCCACGCGGATGAATTTGCAGCCAGAGCTAGTCTTTAATATGTTATTCGACTCGGGGATAAACCCTCAGCCAAATGGACAAATTGTTTTTTTATATCATAAGATAGCAAACAAGCAGATGGGTCTCCTGATGGAAAGAGTCAACCGTCGCCTATAGACACCAAAGGTGTTAATGGTGCGTTGCTATCTTGTGGCGAGGTCTAATCCCACATGCATAAGTCTACCGGCTACCTTACCCTCCAAACCGGAACACGACTGTGACAAGCACTGACACTATTGCGGCAGGAAAAGGTAAGGCGGTGGTACCAGACCCAGGCGAGACAATGCAGAACACTCTACCAACTAGTAGCCACGATGTTAGTGACTTGCATAGCCAATCAGTCGCCTTTTACGACGTGCCTGGCAGAACGGTAGTAGGTCTATTCTTCAAAGGAGCCCGGAACCAATACGGGGAAAAACTACGTGGCAATTTTAAAGTTCCCGATTCTTATAGAGAAGATCAAATGCTACACATTACGATTTAGGCATACTTGTCATGTTTCCTCCACGTTTATTCCTTTAAAAACAATGTTTTTTTTTTGTTTTTTTTTATATCATAAGATAGCAAACAAGCAGATGGGTCTCCTGATGGAAAGAGTCAACCATCGCCTATAGACACCAAAGATGTTAATGGTGCGTTGCTATCTTGTGGCGAGATCTAATGCCACATGCATAAGTTTACCGGCTACCTTACCCTCCAAACCGGAACACGACAGCGACAAGCACTGACGCTATTGCGGCAGGAATAGGTAAGGCGGTGGTACCAGACCCGGGCGAGACAATGCAGAACTCTACCACCTAGTAGCCACGATGGTAGTGACTCGATAGCCAATCGGTCGCCTTTTACGACCTGCCTGGCAGAACGGCAGTTGGCCTATTCTACAGAGGAGGCCGGGACCAACACGGCGGAAATGTCTACACTAATATTACAAAGAGGAAAGATTTGATTTTTCATTCGTTTGTTTGTTACGGTTTAACTTAATAACTACTCGACGGATTTTAAAATATTTTTTTACCTTTAAGAAGCGATATTATTCAGGAGTGTCTACTTTATAGTCTACTTTTTACGGAATAGTCTACTTTTTACCCAGCTCAATGAAGAAAAGAAATGATTATTGTTATCAATCATATTATATATAAAATTACATATTATTTGGAAGCCAAAAACATGTTGGATTAACTGCTCCTCATACTAATCTTATTATTTATGGTAACATGAAATAATTATTGTAATATAATTAATTTTATACATAATAGCTGGTACAACTTCGCACGCGATTAATTTCACACGTCAATGTAAGAAATTTTATATATATCGCCCCTAATTTCATTATCTTAGGGGATGAATTTAAAAAATCATTGTCCAGATCGTAAAAACAACCTCTGTGAAAAAACTAGTTGCTCCTAGTTTTAGACGAGACGTTGATATGACAGTCAGTGAGTCAGGACTTTTCTTTTTATTTGTGTATTATACAGTTTTTAATAATGTAAATGAAAAAAGACAAGTTGCTGAGTTTCTTCCGCTAGATTTTCTCGTTGTGTAACTGCGTTCTGTTCCAGTAATAAAATAAAAAGTATTGACTCGTTAAAAGTGGCTGCAAATGCTTATTTAAATAAAACATTTCTGACTTTTGAATAAGAAAAAAGTAATAATTCGATTAAAAAACAAATTATGTTTGTAATATTTGCTGTGAGGTGATACTAGTACAATTTACTAACACGAACAAGGGCAATCCTATGTATGTCTAGTCTAAACATGATATCGCAATGCAAACTAGATAATGCAATATATTCATATATGCTTCTTTATACTTTTGCATTGCAGTTGCTAACCAAGCGTTTTTATTATTTGATAATAACAATAATTTTAGACTGCTTTATTTTTACCCAATTCAATTTTTTCCACAACTTACGTCAACAACATTAAGTAAGAGATGTCGAGTAGTTGTGATTCCCCCAAATTATATTTTTGACTAGCTGTTACCCACGGCTTCGCTTGCGCATATTTATTTTAGCATTAATTTAATCTTTCTTTATAAGCTACGTTACTCAGAAATATTATTAAAAATAAACAATTATTCTTGTTACATATGGTAATTCGACCACTACCCCATTTATGTTTATTGTTGTGCACTACAGCCGGGGGAGCTAGCGGACTGTAGATCTATTCTTCTTCTTCTTCGATGCCGCACCAGGCGTAGTGCTTTTTGGGTTGAGTCGGGAGCCGGGAAGAATAAATCGAGACCACAACTTTTCTTTTACAAGGTGCTTTATTGTAACGAAACAGAACAGCAATAAAGCTAGCACCGTTGCAAATTTTCCTATTTTACGGGAGAGAGAGCCACTACTTTCCCTATCACTACTCTAAGCCGGTACGCTTTAAGTATACTGAAGCCCAGGAACTTGTCTGGGAAACTTAACTTGAGACGTAACGAAACTGTAACTAGAACGGAACGGAACTGATTGTAAGGCCGCGCTCTTTGATAATTATAGCCCGCGGCCCGACGCGCGGATTATGCCGACAAAGACGGCTGGCGCCATGCGTTGGCGCTATAACATCTGGGATTTGTTAAATCGCACTTCTCGTAATCTAATCACAATTATTTTATGTTAGGTAGCTTCTCCTACCTCTAATTAGCTAGTGTGGCCCTTTAGCGAATGCAACGGTACTTTCTTTTTACAGATATAAGCAAAACAAAGTACATAATGCCCTAAGACCTACCGAAAACTAATTACAAATCGTTATTTCTTATCTATATACAAGGATCTAAAAAGTGCGTGAATATATGCCTAAGGCTTATTATACTTACATCGTACATACTATTTACAATCGATAAACATTCATTTTCACAAAGAATTTTGCACTTTTCGGGGTTTTTGTAAGTCTGAGTTTCCGCATATAAATACCATCTTGCAAGAGTCGACTCGTAAGTTTGTCGACAGCGTGGAACCCTTTTTATTCGTAATTTGCCTAATAGGCAATCACCTTAACTACATAAAGCCTTATTATTTCTACACAACAAAGCTGTACGTAGGTCTTAGGGCGAATAAAAAACGAAAACGAACATTATTTATTATAGAAAACTTACAAACTAAACGAAATATACGATTTAGCCTGCCTTACATAACTATTTACATTAATATTTTCAATAAATATGTCTGTGCTACACAATTGCATATTATACTTTCAAAATTTTGTGTGTTTATGTGCGTATTTTCTTTATCACTTTAAAACGGTTAATGAGTTTTAATAAAACCTAGTATTATAGAGTAAAACAGAATATAATATAGAGCATCCTTGCTAATAATATATAATTAGTTACTACTCAAAATTGCCTGAAAAGTATAATTTGTGTTAAAACATGTTGCCTTTGCCTCCGACTCCGACTTCGGCTCCGACTCTGACTCCAACTCCAGGACATAACAAGCGATTGACACTTAGGAGCATTGCCCCTGCGCGCGGCTGCATGTTCCTCACCCAACACCGTATCTATTGGTATTTATGTGGTCTGTAGTGGCGCAGCTGTTATTATGGTAAATGTATTTGAAAGAGAATTTTGCGAATTTGGATATAATTTAGTACACAAATACTGTATATAAGCCCTAATACATGGTCTTCGTTTGAGAATTTTGTTCTTATCGCAAAAGTAAAACAAAATCTTTATAGGATTAGTATCTGTCTGTCCCCACCTTTATCTCTGAAACTACAAGGATTAAAAAAAAATATATGTAAACTGGTTGACCTTACAGGCCATGCACTGAAACTGAAACTTCTCGCTTAATTGAGGTCATTGACTTATATATTAGTAAGTCAATGATTGAGTTACATACTTATTTTAAGTTTAAAAAAAATGAAAACTATATCTAAGCATAGACCTTTGCGCGCGCTAAAGAATTCAACGAATTGAGTTGAGAGAAAAAGAGTCGTAAACATTTCGATTAAATAAAAAAAAAATGTGAATTATAAAAATAACTTTTGTGGTGTGAAATAATTCTTGTACATTTGTAATAAGTACAAGAATAGAGAAAAAAGACAAGCCTGATGAATTTCTGCTCAGTATATAAGCGCATTCTGATTCGGTAGTATTTTAATTTTAATTTTAATAAAATATAAAATAATATTTTTTAAATATTTGCGCACCATATCATGGTAGAATTTATTGGAAACTTTTGATTTATTTTTAAAAAATTTTAACACCCACATTCATGCTAATAAATATTTTTATTCATTTCATTTCAAAATTTTAAAATTTAAAAAATGGATGGATTTATAATGTTATACCATTTTAGGGACACAGGGCGCGTTCCAGGTATGTGTATGATTGTATGGCTATAAATATACTTTAAACATAAGCATATTGATGACGCTGACGCGTGCTGATGCAAACCCATACAATTTTCGCCACCAAAAATTATCTAACCCGGTTAAAGTAGTTTTCACTTCAAAAATATGATAGCACATGAAGTGTAAGTCTGTGTTAAATTGACTAAAGCATTGACATTCGAGATCACATAATGATGTATCTCGCTGGAAAAAATACGTTATATTTTTAAAGACCGATACTAATTTACTTTTAGGGCAGGAGAAACGCATAGATGAGGATTTCTTCAAGTAGTGTTAATCCAGCACTGCGCGAAGAAACACGGCAGGCACGAACTCTGGCGTTATTGTAGCAAAAAAAAATGTAAGGCCAAGTATAGTGCGCACGGAACTAGTTGGCCGCGCGTTAGATATGTGAACGGTGGGGCGGAGAGGCAGGGGCGCTTGCTGTCATTACTCAGTGCGGCGCCGTACTTTGCGACGGCAACACGCGTTGAAAGTTCCGGCTAGTTTAGACAAAACGCACATAAGATTGCAATAGCGAGATGAGTCCGCCGATAAAAAGACAATCTAAGGAAATAATATTTAAAGTGCATACATTTTTTAATAAACGGAAAGCCGATGTCAATAGTTTAGAATATAAAACTGATGCGAATATACATAAACTAGTAGCAGAAGCAACAGGGATATCAGAACGAAGTGTTAGGAGAGTGATTGCTGAAAGTAAAAAATCGTTGCAAAATACAGGGGAAGCAAGATTTAGTTCTCCACGTAGACCAAAAGAAATAAAAAAGAAAAATCATGATATGAAATTTGATACTATGATGGACCAAATCATTATAAGTTTACAAGATGATTCTGAATCAAGTTCAGAGAGTTCAGAATCAAGTGATTCTGAGAATTGAGTTTGTTTGTTTGTTTGAACGTGGTAATCCCAAAAACTACTAAACCGATTTGAATAATTCTGATTTTTATTATATAATACACATATTTAATACACATCCATAACTCATCATTATCTCGTTTCGTGGTCATTTGGAGGCAAAAGCAAAGCTTTCGTCCAAGAAACTTGTTCTGAACAGGGCAAATATTTATTCTTTTCAATAAATGAAAAAATATTGTTCACGATATCTTCCGATTGGTCATCACTGTCTAAGCTCATGTGCATTGCGAGCAGTTGACAACCCGCCCCCTTACCCCTGTCACCACATAAGGCGCGGCCAACTAGTTCCGCGCGCACTATAGTAAATAGCCCGTTGATATTATTACAGGCTTAGCCATTTGTTCACCTTTAACCAACTATATGACAAAAATGCAGATATGCTATTCTTCAAAATTGGTCTATAATATTTTTTGTTGTCATAGTATTATATATAGCAAAGAAGTAAAGGGATTAATTATCTATAATATCTTCTAGTTTTTTAAATTTACTTGACATGACAAACTAAATTAGGATATCAATTTTTTTTAAAAGTATCTTTACAAGCCCATATCCCCGAAGAGGTAGGCAGAGGTACAACAAGTGCACCGACGATTAGCCGAAGATACTTGGTCCCACAAATGTGATAGGTGGCAAGCCTATTGCCAACCGGGCACTTTCCGATCCCAGGCAACTTTGTGTTTCTCAAAAAACTGAAAAACACTTTTTTTATGTGCCCGAACCGGGAATCGAACCCGGGACCCCATGGGGTCAACGCCAACGCTGGACCACTAAACCACAGAGGCGATATTTTTTTAGTCATAAAATAGCAAACAAGAAGATGGTTCTCTTGATGGAAAGAGAAAACCAACGCCCGTAGACACCAAAGATGTTAATGATAAACAACTAACAACATGCGTTGGTTTCTATGAAAACTTTGCATATCGTATATACCTTATACGATATACAAAGATAGAGACACTCATTGTTCTCCTGTACGTTACTTTGTTTTCAAAACTATAGCTGACACTAGCGTTTGCGCACGTCAATCACAATAACTTACATCACTTACAAATAATTCAAAATAATTTCATGCGCATGGCCATTGGTTGCCCGTGATACGTGTGCAACATTGATCTCCACAGGGACCTAGAGTTGCATTACATGAAAGAACTATCGGCTCGTTACTTTGAAAAAGCAATAAATCACACTAACCCGCTAATCGCAGCCGCGACGGACTACGAAACCGCAGCTGCCGCGAATGTGATACCCAGGCTCAGGAGGCCCCGCCATGTACTTTCCTACCCCGATGACGATCCTAACATATACTCACACACTACACTACACCGTCGTCGCCGGTCTCGACGACGAAGACTTCTTTATCGCCCCGCGCCTAACGCGGGGCACAATGCCACGACTCCTCCCTCCATCACTAGTCCGAATGTCGCACTAAGCCGAGGTCCGATCTCACAAGAGACAGCCCTTAGCGCGGGTGTTTATAGGTCCAATTTTAACTTAAACTCTGGCTGAGCACTCTGCTCGCCCCAAAAGTCCGGTGACGCAGTAACGACCCATAAGGTCAACTGTAATAGTCATTTCGTAAAAAAAAACTGACACTATTACGTGACAATATAAAGCGGAAGCATCCAACCCAAATCGCTTAAATTCTCTACCACCTAGTTGTCACAATGGTACTAACATGTATAGCCAATCGTTCGATTTTTACGAATTGCCTGAAGGAAAAACTGAATATGTTATAAAGGTTTATATTGAAATTTGGCCTGATTAAAAGCACCACTTGTTGAAGTATAGCAGGGGTAACATATTTCATAATAGCTGGGCGTATTCAAGGATGAGTAATGACAATACTCATAATTTATAAAAAATAAATAATAAATACAATACCGTCCAACAATATCCAATACCCTCCATAAAGACTTTAATTAATTACCAGTTAGGCAGCTTAATGAGGTTTTACAAGAATACACTCCAATTTTCTAAATTAACTGATAGGCCAAGTCGACTAAGGAAATCGAGTGAATCAAATGCGAAAAGCGTAATAGCAAGATGGCTGCCATTTTATCGTGGACTTTTTCTCATAAAATTGGAGACAAAATCCTAAATACTCTTGAATGTAAGATCTTGCCACACTAAACTGCGGTAATGAATCGTTTGATATAATTAATTATACACAGTCTGGTTTTAATATAATAATATTTGCTATAACTATACTACACAGACAGACATTGCGTCTGTGTACAAAATACGCACACAAAATGTCACAATATTATGTGGGTTCCCATCAAAAGAGCAATTTATTTGTTTGCTATCTTATGATATTATAATAAATTGGTAAGGTGTCGAGTCAGTTCCGAAGTCGTCAATCACAATAATATAGACTAAGGACTTTTACGGACAGATATATACGCAACATACCTGTAAAAAAATCTTAAAGTACATTTTATAAATTGATCAAATATTTCTCAAATTTATAAAGCCTTCTAAGCTGTGATAGTTTTTTGTTAATTTCATTATATTTACTACTACGATAAATTTTTCCACCCCTAAAACCAACCGTTTGGCTGGCAGAGAACACTTGACTCTTACAAAAAATAGCACTCTATAGATTTAAATTATACAAACCTGTACATTAATCGAAAATTTTCCCCGTGTTGGTCTCGGCCTCCTTTGTAGAATAGGCCAACTGCCGTTCTGCCAGGCAGGTCGTAAAAGGCGACCGATTGGCTATCGAGTCACTACCATCGTGGCTACTAGGTGGTAGAGTTCTGCATTGTCTCGCCCGGGTCTGGTACCACCGCCTTACCTATTCCTGCCGCAATAGCGTCAGTGCTTGTCGCTGTCGTGTTCCGGTTTGGAGGGTAAGGTAGCCGGTAAACTTATGCATGTGGCATTATACCTCGCCACAAGATAGCAACGCACCATTAACATCTTTGGTGTCTATAGGCGATGGTTGACTCTTTCCATCAGGAGACCCATCTGCTTGTTTGCTATCTTATGACATAAAATAAAAAAAAAACTCCGGGATGATGCATTAGATTTTCAACCAAAATAAAATGGGACCACCAGAGGACCACCCCCTCAAATAACAATTTTTTTTATAAATTGGTTTTTTTTTCTTGGTTGTTTTTTTTGTTCTCCCGATGGAAAGAGTCAACCATCGCCTAATGACACCAAAGATGTTAATATTGCGTTGCTATCTTTTTGCGAGGTCTTATGCCATATGCATAAGTTTACCGGTTACCTTACCTTCTAAACCGGAACACGACAGTGACAAACACTGACGCTATTGCGGCAGGAATAAATAAGGAGGTGGTACCAGATCCGGGCGAGACAATGCAGAACTCTACTACCTAGTAGCCACAATGTTAGTGACTAGTATAGACAATCGGTTGCCTTTTACGACCTGCCTGGCACAACGGCAGTTGGCCTATTCTTTAAAGGAGCCCGGGACCAACACGGGGGAAAAGACCGGTTCATAAATGACCGAGTAGACTAAGAGACCGAGACCAACAATCACAAAACAATATACAGCAGAACTCATAACCTCCTCTTTTTGGGAAGTCGGTTGAAAATAGATTGCATAAGTTTTTAATTACTTAGAGAGGCTATTTATACTGGTTGTCACATTATTAGCAAGCGACGACATTCGGATCATCCAGCGAGAAGCACATCTGCACCTATGGCTAGGATGTAAAAGAAGACCGCATCCTGTCCTAATCTGCCAACCTATAGAGCCAAACCTGTTAAGAAAGTCCGTGATAAAAGCCTAACCTGCACTTTGATCCGGTTCAGGCAGTGGTCTGATGTATCGAGCAGGCCACTTATGGGTCCATTCTTAGGAGTACAATTTTTGAGCGTAACACTCTTATCTCCTATATAAACAAATAATGTTTGCATAAATCTACTATAACATTGTTTATACATTCTATATGCATCGTGTTATAAAGATTTTATATATGATTTATTTAAACGTAACACCTCAAACTCGGGTAATTTTGCTCGTTTTGCACGCGCAACACGTGCGCCGTCTTCTGGTCGATCGCAGATATTTTTTAATTCACTCACGCTTTTAATCAGATTTATACACAACGTTGAAAAATACAAATCATTTTATATTCTGATCAAATTTCCCATCCCATTAGAGTGAAAGTTTTTATTTTATGAGTATAAGCACTTGGCAAAATTTTAGCTTTACTTTTTGCGATGGGTGCTACTATAAACTGGCGAGGTCTAGACGTATCGGGATTAGTTTTTGTGATTCTATATTTATGCTGCAACTTATGGGTCAAGTAGTCATGGCCCTGATTCCCTCCATTTCGGTGCAAGAGTAAATTCCTCAATTTTTAATTTTTGGTTCTAATTTTCAGGGATTTCCATGTCACATTTTTAGAATGTAAGTAATCGAACTCTTTTTAATAAACGGGTATTAAGTTGTTATACCTAACTCCCAAATGTAGATAGCCAATAACAAACTAGCAACTTATATATTTCCAATGACGAGAAATTTCAAAATATATGCTTTTTGGTAATTTCCATGGTGTAATTTCTATGTATAAAATACCATGGAAGTTACATAAATTCCATGGAAATTACTTTATTTCATTTTATTTGCAATAAATAAAACGAAATATTCAATGTACTGTAATTCTAATACTGTAATTCATGCCATCACCAGAGTAAGTGATGAATATTGTTTGTCAGTTTTTTTTTACTTAAATCTGTAAAACGAAAGCTCATTATCATTTAGACTACCCCGTGGTCCAGGGTTCGATCCCAAATGTGTCATTGAGGTTTTTTCGAAGTTTCCTCGAAAATCTTAAATCACAGTAGCACCTTGGAGTATGGCGCAGTGGTATATTACCACTCCCCTGCTTCTGATGAGCACGTAAAGCAGTCGGTCCTGGTTATCGCTAGAAATAGTCGATAATCGTTAACATGTCGGTAAATGCGGTGATGAGGTTCATTTGTTTCACCCCAAGATCAACCGTCTAGCTGGCAGAGAGTGGGACACTTGAATTTAACAAAAATTAGCATTTAAAGCTTAATATTTCGCAAACGAGGTTTTAATATAAATATATAATAAATATATAATAAAATAAAAAAACCTAACCAATGATCCCACACTCTGGGATGCACGAGAAAAAAAATTAACTTCTCTACTTTAGACGAAGAAGAGCTATCCTAAAAAATATTTTTCAATATAATAATGTTACAACTTGTTGCCGTGACTAATATGTATACTCATGCCAAATTACAGCTTTCTAGTACTAATGATCTTTGAGCTAGACTGCGGACGAGCAGATGGACAGATGGACGGATGGACATAGCGAAACTATAAGAGTTCCTAGTTTACTTCGGAACCCTAAAAAGCTAGAGCGTGTTAAATCGATTAAATCAATAAAATTAAAATAAAAAACAATTTTCAATGAAACATTTTGAAAACTGTTGAAGTTTTATTTAACTTTTAAGCACGCTACTAACGTAAGCACAAGTTTCACGTTAGTTTCATGTTTAAAGTTTTGTTAATACTCGTAATATTGGACATTGTTGGTATACGCTATTATTTCCAGCAAGAACAGCATGCTTAACCCTCAGTTTAGCGGAAAGGAAAACTTCAAAAAAAAAGAGTCGCTGCATTTTTTTGCCTAATATCGTTTTAATGCATAATACAGCCTCTCATAGTACCTCAAAAAACTTTTATCTAATCTTATTTTCATATCTGATACGGCATTTAGCAAAATTTTAACTGCTGGGTCATTTCCGTGGCCTATAATGTAATTTCCATGGCCCGCAAATGTTCTATATTTTTTTTTTAGGAAAAGTATGGATCCACTACGTGTCGATTTTTATATGTTCTTTATATTTGCATAAACTTTTTAAATATTTTTATAATTTGATTTAATTAAGCGATAAAAAAATAACATGGAAATTACACGGAGAACACATTTTTGAAGAATCACCCATCTGTGTGTTGATACACAGGTACCAGGTATCCCTGTCGAGTGAGAGGTCAACAGAATGTTCAACATTGAAGGCATATGATCACCCATTTCGGGAACTCGCTTAAGCGAAGTTACGAATTGTGTTGAACTATACACCAAGGCATAATCGTGAATAGGCTTTTCCGCATGATCAATGATACGTGAAAATAGCCATTCGAAAAGGTGGCGAGAAAATTGACTGTGATATACGCATGGACGGACGGACAGACAGACGGACATCACGAAATTATAAGGGTTCCATTTTTTGCTATTTGACTACGAAACCCTACTAAACGAATACGAGTAGGTTGTGCATACTGTTAAGTATTAATTAGCTGTGTTTCTGGGCGCACCATTGATTGATTTGTCAACATAAAAAATTATACATTCTTGAAAATGCACTAATTATTGCACTAGGCACTGTGTTGAAAATGTTGAGCGCTAAAATATAAATAAATGCACTAAATCTACTGATAAAATATATAAATATAAATAAAAAGATAAAGATAAAGCAACAAGCCGATTAAAAAATATAGCAAATATGACAAGCCACGAGCCAGGCTCGTCGAGTGTCGATACATAAAACTGCGACAATGCGATGATACACGAGCCAGCTTTACCGACGAGCCATAATGTCGCGGTATAGGGACACTCGCCGATCGGGACCTTTAGGAGTCATGACACATTTACGTGACGTAAGATTAAAATTTTGTCTAATTTTTTTCTAGCAGACGGAGTTATTAAAAACAATTGTCTATCACGTGTTGATCTAGACTCATTTTAACCTGTGGACGCCCAGTCGGTCATATATGACCGCTTCGTATTTTTTAAGTTTTTATCGGCGCTTAATGGGTAAAACATGACCGCACCTAATTTGAATTTGAATGTCATCATATTTGTTAAATATTTTTCTGAATAACTTTATTTTGCATCCTAGTAGACAGAAAATATATCTATCAATACGTTTATAGAATGATAAAACATGGTTTAATTATAGAGAAATCATATTATTTGTACAACGCGGTATCAGCGTTGGCACGGGTCAATTAGTAACGAGTGTAACAGCTTAATATCGCGCGTGCGAGGTTGGGACTCGAGGGTTTAAAAAGTAGTGGCAAATTTCAGGCAGCTTGTAAGAAATAAGGAATTCCCCGTATTGCTCTTGGTTCCCTTTGAAGAATAAGTCCATCTGCCATTCAGCCAGGCAGTTCGTGAAATGAGAATAATGGCACACGTGTCAAGTTACTGTTATGACTATTTCGTGGTGGAGTTCCTAATCTAGCCTGGTTTTAATACCACCGACTTACCTATTCCTGCGGCAAATAACGTCAATGCTTATCATTGCCGTGTTTCGGTTTGAAGGATAAGTTAGTCGGTAAACTTATGCATGTGGTATTCCATCCTTCCAAACAAATAGCAACGCACCATATTTGGTGACTACAGCCGGTGGTTTCTCTTTCCATCAGGAGAGCCATATGATTTTTTGCTATCTATTGATAGAAAATAAACTGGCAAAGTACGAGCCGGACTCGCGCACGAAGGGTTCCGTGCCATCATCTACAACAGAAATTCAAGTTTGTTGTATGTATATCTACTTAAATATTTATTTCATGTATAAGGTATTTATTTTTAAGGTTAATATATTTCCAAATACTTACTTTTTTTTAAATATTCAAGTTTCTGCCTGTTCACTAAGATCGAGTAAAAATTTGCTTAAAAATTACGTTTGTGGTATAAAATAAAATAAATATGAAAGTAATATTTATTTTATTTTTATTTAATAATTTATTTTGAGAGGTTATATACAACTTAATATTCTGTGAAAATTTTGAGCGCCTACCTCTTACCGTTATTAATATTTGGCAAAAAATACGAAAAAACACTCTTAATATTTTCATTTTTTTTATTTTTAGTACTTATTGTTATAACGGCAACGTAAATACATAATTTGTGAAAATTTCATCTTTCTAGCTATCACGGTTTATGATGCAGATTGGTGTCAGACAGACAAACGGACAGCCAGACAGCGGTGTCTTAGTAATAGGCATTATTAGCATTTTATCATTTAATTACGGAACCCTAAAAATTACACTTGTAGCTAAATATAACGTTAACATCCTTGTAACAGCAATAGCAACGTACCATTATAATTTTCAGAGTTTATTGTTAACTAGGGACGTCTTTTGCGATTATTTTATCTTACACAAGAATGTAGATACCTTATAATTTTCATTGTAAGTAGATATAATAATGTAAGTATAGAATTATGTAAATGTAATAAGAAAATTGTAATTTTAACAACTTCCCAAGTAGTAAATTGAAGGCCTCCAAATTCGCATTACAGAAAATATAATCACTTTGTCGCGTCAATGCTTTGTACTGACTTCGGTATAGACGCATTAAGCCATAGGTTCAAATCTTGGGTCGGGCAATTCATTCTTTAAAAGATTTCAGGTTTTTTAGTTATTTATTTATTATTTTTATTTAACACTTTATTGTACACAACTGAACAACATCAAAAAACATTACAGAAAGCAATGTTTCAAAAAAAGCGAGCGTATCTCTAAAAAAGAGATTTCTTACAGCCAATCCGGTAGAGTGAAATTCTTGACCATAAATATTGAAATTCTTGACCATAAGTCGAAGTGTACAATATACTAAAAATATTTTAACATATCTATTAATGAAACCTAAAGTACTATAGGTATACTATAGGTACTATATATAGTATATAAAGTATTATAGGTATCTATAACGATACAGCGATAGGTATCTACTAGAAATAACAAACATTAACGATGGTTAACCTGTCGAGATGAGTGCGATACGTATTGCTTCAAATATAGGAACTCGTGAAATCCAGAAGATCCATAAAAATTACAAATTATATTAATGTAAAATAGACAAATAATGCATCCTTAGATTGTATTTAAAAGAATTTATAGATTGACACATGCGAACTTGAAGTGGTAATGAATTCCAAAGTCTTATTGTCTGAATAGTAAAAGAGTTAGAGAAAAGACTAGAATTGCGAGATGGAAAATGCAGAAGATTGCTGACATTAGACCTATAAGTAGAATTAGGAAGGTGGTAATCAAACGAATCACGTAGGTAAGCAGCAGAGGAAGAAATTTTTAAATATTTTTTCAGAGACTGAATATATGCCTGATTTGTCAATAGGATGGAAACCTATCACATCAGGTGGTACATAATAACGTAGGCTAATCGTGGCCTCCGAATTCGCATTACAGATAATAAGTATAATAGCGTTATCGTCCCAATAGCGTTATCGTCGATTAATGCTCTAGAAGTACCAGGTTTGATATTGACGCATTAGAACCTGAGTTCAAATCTTAGGTCGGGTAATTCATTGTGTTAAAGAGTTTAGGTCTTTTTAAACGTAATTTGTATGAAACTATAAACTCAATAAATAATCTTCAAAGGAAAATTTGTGCGAGTGGGACTCGTGCACGATGAATTCCGTGCCATCATATTTTATAAAAAACGGCAAAAAAATCACGTTTGCTGTATGGAAGCCCCCTTAAATATCTATTTAGTAATTTTTAGTAAGTATTTGTTGTTATAGTGACAACAAAAATACATAATCTGTGAAAACGTTTACTATCTAAATATCACAGTTTATGAGATATATTCTGGTGACAGGCGGATAGACAGACAGACGGACGTACAGCAAAGTCTTAATAGTAGGGTCCTGTTTTATTATTTGGGTACGGAACCCTAAAAAATTAACCCCAAGAAAAATTATTCTGGTTATACATTAAAATCAGTGAGTGAACAATCATTCCTTGTTTACGGACTCTTATGGTTGCTATTTAAAAAAAAACGGCCAAGTGCGAGTCGGACTCGTGCACTAAGGGTTCCGTACAAACATGTATACATGATAGCAACAATATATCAACTGCAAAATAACCAAAATATTTTTATTATATGAAGTAACCTAAACATGCGAGTTTCGAAAATTTGTGGAAATTTGCGGCATAAACAGCTGTATCTTTTGATTGCGTTGGCTTACAAGTTTGAATTTTTCATAGCTTCAAGGGACAATAGACTTGATTATTCGATATAAGTTTCAGCTTAATACCCGCAGGCGTTCCTGAGAAAAAGGGTCTTGACAACAAAGTGATCATATAAGGGTTCCGTTTTTTTAAAGCTACGGAACTCTAAAAAAAGAAAGAAAAGGACCACTTTCGGGGTATAACCATTCCATTAAAAAAGAATTATCAAAATCGGACGATCCTGTAAAAAGTTATGCTAGGTCTATGCTTGTAAATAAATCAATGCTTGTAAATACAGTTTTTAGTTTACATTTCTGTCGGCAGCCCTCGTGACTGCTTTTAATTTTTTCTTTTATTATTTTTTTCTTTTCTTTTATATTTTTTTTCTTTTATGTAAATAAAAAAAAATTAAAAGCAGTCATGAGGACTGCCGACAGAAATGAAAATTAAAAACTGAATTTACAAGCATAGATTTATTAGTGACAAACATCTACTAGGTATATAATACACTATTTTACGAACACATATATGTATATAGCTATAGATATATTACTTATTCACAAACATAGATTTATTATATCATAGATTGCAAAACTTTAGTCTTCTAACATAAAAAATACACACGTCGAATTGAGAACCTTCTCCTTTTTTTCGTCTGTTGAAAAATACAACCTAACCAATACACCGTTCATCGGGTGCATTCCTTTCTATCCATTGTATTTTTACAACACGGCAAAATACAATACTAAAGAATCGTTTCTTTTGTTCCTTTATAAAAAAATAGTTTTGCTGTTGTTCCATTGTACAAAAGTCGTAGACAAGCGCGCCAAAACAGCAGGTGTCTAAAATGTCCGAGCTGTTAGATAACTTCAAATATTTTTTGGTACTTAATAAAAAAAATCTTGATTTAAACTGTATGTGGTGTATTCATATTTCACTAATACAATAATATAAGTACACAGATATAAAGAATAACCCTTTTATAAATACATTTACCACTTTTCAAAAATATTTGTCAAGTATAAAACTTATATATACAAACTGATTTAAAAAGTTCAAGTACGTCCAGATGTTTGTATATTTGTGCCCTGATAGCGCTCAAAATACTTAACATATCAGTACAATTTTTTAACAGCTCAGTATGTCACGGGATTATTTCCTGTTGAAAATTACTATCTGATTCATTGTCGTTTGATTTTTTTTTTAATAAAACGAGCGTCATGAGGCATTTACTTTTGGATTTTCCAATTTCTTTTACATTTATATTACGGTATCTCATAAAAATCTATTGTAAAAATGAGCATATTCCCTAATCGTGTAATTTTAAAGTATCTTTCTTACTTTCCTCCTCGCTAGTACCAAAAGCAAAAAAAAAACACAGTTTATGTACTCAACGCACGTCCACTTCTTAACCGAAATATCATTAGGAGAGTTGAGTGAAGTAATAATGCTTCTTATGATGTGCCTAATTTCGTTTTTAGTTTATGAAAATTGTATTTTAACACAACAGTAACAAAACCCTTTTCCTTTGTTGTTCCAGATGATAAAAATGATGGTGACCGTAGTTACTGTTTTCATCGTATGTTGGCTTCCCCTTAATATATTTATTGTAAGTATTTAAGTTTGAATTCTGACTAGCTGTTGAAATTCAACCATTGTTCCTTGACTCCGTTTGACCATATACGAAACAATAGAATCCCTTCTAAATTCGACAGCAGATTTTAATCGTAAACAAAATAGTATACATATATGTGATTACCTTATGTTCATTGGCGACGTCGACCAATTACCATCAGGTGGCACATCTGTTTACCTATCCAACACATAAAAATGTATTTCATTATCCTCGATATAGATGTTGTGGACAATTCACGAGGAAGATGAGGAATGGGGAGCCTGGCCGGGCATGCCGTACGTGTGGTTCGCCTGTCACTGGCTAGCCATGTCTCACTGCTGCTACAACCCCGTCATATACTGTTACATGAACACAAGGTACCGCCACGGATTTAAACAGGTAACTATCTATACGAAATATTGGCTACGTGAGTCACTTCCACCGTAGCTATTAGGTATTAGAGTTTTGCATGCGAGGGCGAGACACGCCCGGATCTAGTACCATCGCCTAACCTATTCCTGCTGTAATAGCGTCAGTGCTTGTCACTGTCGTGTTCCGCTTTGTAAGGTAAAGTAGCCGGTAAACTTATGCATATGGCACCAAGACCCCGCCACATGGATATTAACTCACCATTAACATCTTTGTTGTCTATAGGCGATGGTTTTCTCTTTCCATTAGGAGAGCCATCTGCTTATTTACCATCTTATGATATAAAAAACCCTTGATAACACTTTGTCTCAAACCTGATCCGAAAAACAAACCCAGTTCCTTATGATCTGAGCCGAATAAGCTAACCTTTAGACCACAAGGCAGATATAGAAAAAAAATTTGTTCTTATCGGACGTCCTACTTCTCTTTTTTTATATTATAAGATAGCAAACAAGCAGATGGGTCTCCTGATGGAAAGAGTCAACCATCGCCTATAGACACCAAAGGTATTAATGGTGCGTTGCTATCTTGTGGCGAGGTCTAATGCCACATGCATAAGTTCACCGGCTACCTTACCCTCCAAACCGAAACACGACAGTGACAAGCACTGACGCTATTGCGGCAGGAATAGGTAAGGCGGTGGTACCTGACCCGAGCAAGATAATGCAGAACTCATATCATAACCTAGTAGTCACGATGTTAGTGACTCGTAGAGCCAATCGGTCCCCTTTTACGACCTGCCTGGCAGAACAGCAGTTGGCCTATTCTTCAAAGGAGCCCGGGACCAACACGGGGAGAATTCTCGTTTTTAATATTTTTATCATAATCTAATTAACGTTTTTTAAGGAAAATCTCTGGACTCCAGACCGACACAGTATACCACTACCAGAACCAGCTTCAGACTCTGCAGCAGTTGGAAATCTGGTGGTGGTGTTATGTAAGTCAAACAAAACATACTATCGCAGATAGACTCAAATAGCATAGCACATCTGTAAAAAACAGGCAGGTTAATAGGTCGGCCATTAAAGAACATTATATAGGATATCAACTCATTGAATATCAGCTCTGATCACTGGATTGAATTCCACGGTCCTGAGATCTTTTAAACTGAGCACCACAATTTTCCCTGTATTGTACGAGAAGCTATTAAAACTCATAAATATAAGAATTTTAATACAGAGACAAATTTTAATTGAGAGGTAGCTTAGAATCCAGTAGTTAGCAGAGTACAGCCCTTGCACATTCAAGCAAATAAAGCGGGATACGATTAGTGTTGCGTGTAGATTAAATCTGAAAAAAACGGAACGGGGTGGATGAAAATCGATTCTGAAAAAAACGAAAGATTATCGTATCTAGCTAGCGGCAGGAGATATTTAAGAAGTTTAATTCCGCAGTACAGTCGTGCGTAACTAAGTAAAAGCCGAGCACATTCCATTCGTCGTTCAATAGTCGTAAGATAGTTTTACAATTATTCATTGTGCTTATCATAAATTATTTTGGCATAATACACAGTAATTATTCCACGACACTTCTCGCCTTTTTAAGGTTCTGGCAATGAAAATTGAAAATTGTTAAAAATCGAGAAGTTATTTGTTTTACGCTCATTTACAATAAATGTCGATGATCTGAGTTTTAATGACACTGTACTGTGTATGTGTGAGCATGTATGTGCGCTTGGCAGTGTGTCTATGTATTACACACACCTCAATGAACCTCTCATAACTTTTGAACAGCGTTAAGCCGTAAATTGATCGAATCAATTTTGACAAAATTCGATATAATTAATTGTGAATCAAATTTAAATTTTCTAAAAATGCAAACCGATTCAGCTGAGTAGATTTTAAGTAATTAAGAAAAATTAAAATAAAAGTTTTGCTTATTCGAGTATGTTTTCTAGACTTATAATAAGCATTTATTTTAAAATCTAAACAGCTTTTTTTCTCAAATAAATGAGATAAATGACATAAATTGAACCAAAATCGATTGTTTCGTTTGGAAGCTATCATAGACGAAAATTTTTGGAAATAGTATCTTTCTTAGTATTTCCAAAAGTTATTTCTAAAAAATAACTTTTTTCGAGATTTTTCAGCCAATCGATTTTGTACCCTAGACAATATTTTTAGATCACAAAAAACTACATTGAAAGCCATTCGAAAAATCAAAACCATGTTCGAAAGTTGCAGCTTTTCAAAAGTGAAATAATGTCAAAAATGATCACTAACCACATATTGTTAAGTTGTAACTTGATACTTAATTATTCTTTAAAAAATACCAATATTACTATAGTGTTTATATTTAATAGCAGATTTAGTTCTACACTTTTTATCGTCGGCACTTGGTGAAACTCCATTTTAACAAATACTACACACTATAATAACACATAACATGTGTAGTATTTCACAATAAGGTAAAAAAAAAACAACTTAAAAAAAAAACTTTAAAAAAACTTTAAAAAAACACTTAAAAAAGCTAACTCAACTTAAGCGCTTGTGTAAGCGCAACCGGTCGGATTGTGAAAAAGTACAAGTGTTATAAATCAATAAATATTAATTTGAGTTTTTTTTTTATTTTTTTTTTTAAATAATTATTTATCAAAGTCAAATATTTCGATTATATATTATCGATATTAGTATAACAAATCATGTTGTCACAAAATAGTATGTGGTGATATTTTTTGTTTATAATCGTCCACTGATTTTTTCACCATATTCAATTTTTTCCTATTTCTGGTGGAATTATTGATGAAACCAATATTGGAAAGTTCGATTACCAAATCATTAGTTATGAAAGTAGAAGCAGCAGAGCAGAGTTTGGTATATCAAGATAGAGTATTACCTACCACTAGCCTCGGAGGTTCATGTAAAGCTATCGGCCTTGGTTATTTAAAAAGCGTGTGATAATCATTAAACAAATCGGTAAAATATGGCACTGGATATTACCACCCACCTCGCTAAGCGGCAATCCGGTGAATATAAATACTAATAACAATAGAAACTGGAGCATCACTTGCTTTTGGTTCACAGTTCGCACTACCTATCATACAATAGAATCAGCTTAATATTAAATTTTATAGAATACAGACTATATTTACAATTATTTTTGTTGAAATTACGTTCTGTTTTACGTAAAACTCAAATTCTACTAGACAAGTAATATTTCAACGACCGTACTCAGAAAATCTATCTCTTGGAGCCCCTTGTCGCATAAGTATTTACTCGAGAAGAATTCTCACGAAAATTCCTTCGTGTACTAAACATTTCTGTGAGTACGTTGTATTTTTTCACGAACAAAAATCGAAAATGTAATTTATTTTTCTCGAACAAATACTGGAAAATACATTTTTTATAATTCCACAAAAAAACTTCGGTTTCAAATTAAGCAATTTAGTTCTTTTAGGCCGAGGTCGCAACTCATCTCATCAATCGATGAACTAATTAATCGTAGCGAACCGGCCAATATATCGACGCGACGACGTTTGAATCGCTCTTCCTACCTTGCAAGGAAACCAGCGATATGATACTACTACAATCCAACGTCCAGTCTCTTTAGCATGAAGCAGTAGGTAACAAACATTACTCACAAACTTTGCACTTTTAATATCGTATTTCCTAATCCTACTAATATTAATTTATTAATGCGAAAGTTTGTATGGGTGGGTGGATGTGTTTGTTACATTTTTACTTAAAAACGGTCGAATTGATTTGGATAAAATTTGGCACACATGTTGATGATGACCTTGAATAGCACACAATGATGCAGCGGGCTGCACGGCGCAACTAGTTTTTAGGGTTCCGTACTTAAAATGTAAAACGGAACCCTATTTCCGTTGCTGCTATAACAGCTAATACTAAATATAAAAAAAATATTGTATAAGTATATAATATTGCAAATATAAAATATCCCCATACAATAAACGTGTTTTTTTTTGTAATTTCGTGCTTGATGGTTCGGAACCCTTCGTGCGCGAGTTCGACTCGCCCTTAACCATTTTTTAATATAATACTGTAACGGTTCAAGCAATCTACAAACACTACCAGAAAAAATAATAAAAAATGGAAAAAAATAAAATTTAAAATAATGTCCTGAATCGCGATATCACAATTATTTATCTTGTGTCACACTATATAAAAGTTTGAACGCTTCTCAAATGGACTTCGGTCCCTAGGCAGTAGAACTTGCTTGGCTGGGAATATCTTCCTTTTCCTCTTACTTGTCCTTGTGTGACGTCATTAACCTCTACAGTTATGACGTCACCTGACAAAATCTGGCTTGCTAGTTCCATTTCTATGACACTCCAGTGGTACTGACTAGCGGCGCCACAGTGGTGACCCCGACGTAATCCTTCTCCCTTTCACGTCGTTCCGTGACGTTCTCAACCTTCACAGTGATGACGTAATCCCGACGTGATCATAACCACTAACAGCCACCAGCGGCGCCACAATGGTGACCCTCGACAAATCAGCACGCTACAACCATCTACACCTCCTGATACCCCCCTCTGCTTCCAACCGCACTAGCCAGCTTCACAAGCTACGCCTCATCTATGCTTTCCGGAATCCACTTCGAACTGCCTACGTTCACTAGATCTCCATGCAGCAAACCCTGTCCCGCTCGTTCCGACTCATTGCGAACCACAGCGGGGCGCACTCGTCCAGACTCACCAAGTCCCACGCATATTCTGCTCATCTCGAGTCAAGCACTCAAGGCACATACGCTTCACTGGCTCAACTAGATCGACCTTCGGTCTTATTGGAGAGTACTGTAGCGGTTCAAGCAATTTACAAACGCTACCAGAAAAAAAATTAAAAATTAAAAAAAAATTAAATTTTAAATAAAATCCTGAATTGCGATATCACATTTATCTTGTAAACATTATATACAAGTTTCAACGCTTCTCAAACGGACTTCAGTCCCCAGGCAATAGACCTTGCCTGGCTGGGAAGATGTTCCTTTTCCCCTTCCTTTGTCCTTGTGTGTCGTCATCAACCCCCATATTTATGACGTCACCTGACAAGAAGTTGGCCTACTGGTTCCATCACTATGACCCTTCAGCGGTACGGACCAACGGTGCCACAATACCATTAGATATAGCAGTTTTATTTCAACTAGCTATCCTGTGGGGCTTTGCAAGTGAGTAAAATAACATGTCAACCAAATTTCATCCCATATTTCAGCCCCTTAGGCATTGCATTTTTAAAAAAGTACGTTAACTTCGGGCCTTCAACTATCTCCTTGCCAAATTTTATCAAAATTGGTTCAACGATTAAACCGTGAAAGCATAACAGACAGACAGACGGACACGCTTTCGTATTTAGAATATTCCATACTAATACTCGCAGGTAACTCGTATGTCATGTTTAACCTTACATAAAAAGAGATTACATCTAAAACCATAAATATAGTTTTACGCTTATTTAGAACATACTCGTACTTCACGATTCGGGTTCAGATAGGGTATAGTATAGTGCATTGCTGGTCTTAAAATATTTTTTATATATATCACCATTTCTACTCAATCGCCACAACATACCGATTAAAAGGCCATCAATATTTTGATACGGGACACCGTCTTAGTCGTCTGATCTACCTGAAGATGTTTTTGTAAATGAAATGTCTAAATCTCTATTGAACTTAAAATATTTCAAAACTACAATTTCTGTCTTAAAAAGCCATAGTGCAATAATCATAATTGTACATCTGCCATACCCCACTAATTTTGAGATAATATTTTAAACTCTCTATTTCCAGCGCTTAGTATATATCGTACTCTTGAGTTTGTTCCTGTAAATAATAAAAAAAGTGTTGAATAAAAGAAATGTAATCTTTTTTATCCAAGACTAGCTGACCCAGCAAACGTTATTCTGCCTTTTTAACTACTCTATTTTTTCTCACATTTTAAACCTTCCTTGAACTTCAGCCGTTCTCTAGTTTTAGCGAGACTAACGAACAGCAATTATATATATATATATATATATATATATATATATATATATATATATATATATATATATATATATATATATATATATATATATATATATATATGTAGAGAGAGAGAGAGAGAGAGAGTATTTGCCGGGTCAGCTAGTAATTATTAAAAATTACACTTATACTATTTCAGTTAATTGTCCGACTCGAAGGACCTACCCGAAACCTTATGATTTGAGCCGAATAGGCTATTATTACCTAAAAGAAGATATTAAGTTAATTTAATTTGTAACCTTTCTTGGGGAGTTACAAATTAAATTACCATAATTTATTAATATTTTACATAACCAATACTCTCGGTAAATATTCTTACTAGAAAATATTACCTGAATTTTTACGATGTAAGGGTTTTAATACGCAAATATGTAGCGTTGTCAGGCCCATATATTTTTATTATGTTGAAACAGGATCTTAAATTTCTATAGTACCTCCCGTAATAGCGTAACCAGATATAAATAACATATTTTATTACCTGGGTTCGACTGCCTTGTTGACCTGTTTGCTTGAGATTATATCGTTTTGGCTTTAAAATTGGACAAAAAAAGCTGGGCAAAAAAAACGTACAGAATGTTGCTTTATATTATAAAAAAGAGTTTAGTGAAACGTGGTTAACCTAATTATCTACCAGCGTTAAAAATGGTGAAAAACTGATCAGATTTTGCATCCCCTGTCGACCTTTGAGGTGGGGGAATTCTGGCCGACTGGTGTAGTCTACCGAAGGTTCCGGTGGAGACTCCGGAATGAAGTGCGTGTTACGTCGCCGTCAATACGTGACAAAGTGTAGTTTTTAAGTATACTATATTAATATGTATGTTAGTCTATAAGGTATTTATAATATGGGCCATGTTGCCTGAATTAAATGGTTGTTATTATTATTATTATTTATTCACGGGTCCCTTGCTAAAACATTTTGCCAAAATCGAAAGTATTTCCGGAGTAAATACTTTTATCAAAGAAGACGAAAGCAGGAGCTGAAACCGAAGTCGAACCTTCGATGGAACACATACACAAGCTTTCTAACGAATATTTACAATATTAATGTATTAGGTTAAGTGAAAAATAGCCCATTCCGTTTTTAATCCTCAAAATATAACAAATAAAATATATTTTTCCCCGTGTTGGTCCGGCTGGTGTATCACCTAATGTTTGCAATCCGCCAGCGACCAGCGAAACATCAAAAACGTCGCCAATTGCTTGCTGATCACTAGATGCACTTTTTGCAATGTCACAGCACCAAAACTAATCAATCGACAACGACTGCCACTAATATATAAGGCTGTTATGTGTCTTGCAATAACTAAATAATTACGATAATTTCGCATTGCCAGTTACGTGATAACCCCGCCGGACTCCTTTGAAGAATAGGCCAACGGCCGTTCCGCCAAACAGGTCATAAAAGGCGACCGAGTGGCTATGTGCGTCACTACCATCGTGACTACTAGGTGGTAGAGTTTCGCATTTTCGAAAAAAATCTTTGGTAAAATGTTTGTTACACTCGTTAAAAGGACGCCTCACGAAGTTTTATGCATGTATTATTCATAATTTAAAATAATATACCGCGGGTTTTAGTCGCTAAAATCGGTAAAATGTAATGATAGTGTTTACCACTTATCTGACATATTTGTGAATCTGAATCACTCGTAATCTGAAAATCTAGTAAAAAAAACGTACTACCCCGTATTGATCTGGGCCTTTATCGAAAATGAGATCAACTATCTGTCTATTAGCCATTTTGTAAAAACGAGACAAGGCTAATATGTATCACTAGCATGGCGACTACTAATTAGCAGAGTTCTACAACGTCTTGAACGGGTTTGGTACCACCGTCTTAACGTAAACAGTGTCGGTGCTTGACGCTGTCGTGTTCCGGTTTGGAGGCTTTATCCTCCAGTTTTAGCCAGTAAGCTTATGTATGAGGTATTCCAACTCCGCCACAAGAACAACAACGCACTTTTAACAGCTTAACAGCTTGGATGTATAATTGCATATGGGCTATATAGTTTTATATATTTGCACCAGAAAAACCATCTTTTTATTTGTTATCCTGTGAAATAAAATGAAAAGGACTCTTGAGAGTCGATTGACATTCAGTTTATTCTCTCCACGGATTAAATAGATATGATTTTAACCAATTTCTTAGTTTGTTAGTGTAGCTTGCAATTATACATAGAAATACAGTGTTATACTACTTACCGATGAAATAAAATCACTTCAAGGTTAATTTTTAAACCTTGTCATCTCATTCGGTACGATAAAAGAGTACGATAAAAAAAATAGAAATAAGACATGTGGCTTATTTCTATTTTTTCACGATATAATATATTATGATCTACTCTATCAGTGCTGAGTAGATTTCACACATTGAGAGCAGCTTTGAGAAGCATATAATTCATTTTGCTCTCGCCGAATCATTGCTGAGCTTATGGATTAGGTACGTATGGTCGTAAAACTATTTAGACGATATTAAATCATTGTAAATGCGTTTTATGAAAAACCTTGTTGATAATAAAACAAAACGAAAATATAAAGAAAATTATGAAAATTTATTTATAGTATATAAACTTCTTCCTGTGCATCAAAAGGTCAAGTACTTGTTGGTTCTAGAGCAGTTTTACAAAAATCGGTATAAATTACAGCTGCAAAACTGTTATAACACCACGAGGGTAAGAAAACGCAATTTAGTTGAGGTAAAAGTAAATAACTACTACGGCAAAACGACAAACAAGTACTTGATCCCTTCAGTAGTTAATAAAAGGGATTGGCTTTTACAAACTAGTAGCAAAATAAGTAAGCTAAACGTTAAAACATAAATTAAAAACAGAACTGCATACGGAGTTTCCCAAAAGCATCCAGTTGCACAATTAACTGCTTACTACACTAGCTTTTATGTGTGTGGTTAGTTGTACAACGTATAGAGTTTAATAAGTTAGTGTAATTAATAAACTTGTTAAGTACTAAAAGTAAATAGTTAAGAAGGAACCAAATGTATATATGTATTAACAAGCGTTAATCCCGCCAACAAACTCACGCAGTTTGATGGGCTTAATAACAATGTAAACATGTTTGGTCTATAATAAAAAAAAATATTTATAATTGTTTATTTATTATTATTACAAAAATGTATGACAATTTTGACAGTATTAGAAGCGTTTGCTTATATACACGGCGACACGTTTCTTTCCCAATAGCGTGTCTATTAGTATTCATGTGATTCAAAGTGTGATTCAAAATGAATTTAGAAGACGCGCAGTAACATCGAGGCTTTATTTATAGTAACTTTTAAATAATAAAAGATTTGATACGAATTATTGTTCAAGGTATTGGGCTGCTTTATTCGGCCACAAGTGAATCCATCGCGTTCCTACAGACGTTCCAGTTTATGTGAAGGAATGCCAATGTCCGGTAAGAATAATGGTTATATTCTGTATATGTAATGTAAATATTACAAAACTTATTATTTATGATATGGGAACACAAAAAAATTTAATGCGAATCATATTAGTATTTTTCAATATTACTATTTTCTTTTATATTTCTTGTGACAAGGAGATTGGTTAAATTATTGCCACGCGGATTTCCCGGGGAGCTATAAAATTATATCTATATTTACCTACTAAAATTATAAATTCGTAAGTCTGTCTGCCTGTTATAGTTTCATGGCTGAACCGGAAAGGGGGTAGCCCTTCTGGTCTTGTTTTTTCGAATTTAGATTTTCTCGTGTGGTCGTCCGGACTCTTTTCCTCGTGTTGGTCTGGGCTCCTTTGAAGAATAGACCAACTGCCGTTCAGCAAAGCAGACCTTAAAAGGCGACCGATTGCCTATACGTGTCAATATCATCGTGACTACTGGGTGGTAGAATTCTGCACTGTCTCGCCCGGTGGCGGCAGGAATAGGTAAGGCAGTGACACTATATACCCAGGAGAGACATTGAAGAACTCTACCACCCAGCTCTATCATCATTAAACAGATATATATATATACACCCGATGTGATAATTTACCATAGTTTTGTCGTCTTCTAAACCAAAATACATAATGTAGGTACTATACAAAAAGTACATAAGATTTTTAATTGTTCTTCAATTAAGGGAGAGCGCTCTAATGTGGGTAGTTCATATTTCGTCACTGTAATGGACAAACATGGGTTCGGTCAGTGTGGTAATGGAAAAACACGACTTAAAAATCACTAAAATATTGTTAGTCTTGAATCTTGATATCTATTTAAGAATGATACGTCTGTTTAACTTTAGTGTGTTCTGGTGTTGGAAAATTTCAACGACGTTTTTTTTATATTATGAGATAGCAAACGAGCAGATGAATCTCCTGATGGAAAGATAATCCATCGCCTAGAGACACCAAAGATATTGTTGATGGTATGTTTGCTATCCGTGTGGCGGGATTGTAATGCCATTTGTAATAATAAGTCTACCGGTTACCTTACCCTCCAAACCGGAACACGACAATAACAAGTATTTACGCTGTAGTGGCCGAAATATGCCTCTGATTTATCTATTTTATCGCCATTTTAATACTTATCACTATCACGTTAATATATTTTTTAAAGAACAATAGCGTAAAGAGCTACAAAGGTGACAAGGTTAGTGGGTGAGCAAAGTGCTTAGCTTTAATTTAGGCTTTATTAACCTAAACACTTAGTGAAATTTTTTTGATTAAATATAGAGGAAACTGGTGTGGCCTTACTTTTTTATATTATAAGATAGCAAACAAGCAGATGCGTCTCCTGATGGAAAGAGTCAACCATCGCCATCAAATATGTTAATGGTTATTATCTCGTGGCGAGCTCTAATGTCATATGCATAAGTTTACCGGCTACCTTGCCTTTAAAACTGGAACACGACAGTGATAAGCACTAACGCTATTGCGGCAGGAATAGGTAAGGCGGTAGTACCAAATACCCGGCGGTGGCACCACAAAAAAAGTTATATTGAAATGCAGGTTACCATCTTGTTTTCGTTCTGTTGTGCTGCTACGTCAAGGATAAACATTAAAGCAATGCTGCGAATTCATCCCGTGTTGGTCCATGTCTCTTTTGAATAGTAGGCAACCTGTCTTCCTGCCAGGCAGCTTGCACATATAAAATACATATTTCACTGCCATCGTGAATGCTAGGTAGGTAGTAGTTACATGTAAAATCATTGTATATAACACAAAAATAATTAGAAACACGAAAGTACTGATCAAAATTATAAATGTGAATTTCATCTGTAACGATTAACTCATTTAACTGGTTATACGTACCTATGTATACCTAGCGATCAGTACAATTCACGAAATCAATCATATAGCAAAGAAAAATTTCGCCACGTCGAGCCTGTCGACACTAGGTAGAGCGTCCTGGCTTTAGAGGGTCGTAGGTTTAAATCCTGCGTGTCGATATTTTCTTTGTTGTTTTAAAAGATATTCAAGTTTTCCCAAACACGGGGTGAGTGCTAATACGCAAAAAAAAACATTGTGTCAATCCAGATATATTTTCGGGAAAGACTATTTGCTAACCTGTTTGGAAATTGGCATTAGATGTACGAATAAACGTATCCCTATCATAGTAGCTACTAAATAGTGTAGTTCAGCAACGTATTGCCTGCGCCTTTTTACCCGACCGAAGGAGGGGTCTTATTAACAGTCGGGGCCCGTTTAATATTTAGCTAACAAAGGGCCCTGACTGTTAATCGTTCTATGATGAATTAAAATTCATGGATTGTTTTATATATACATCGATTATAGAACTATTTTAGTGGTAAAATTATTTATTATTACTTAACATGATTCTAAACTACTGGGCTTGTTTCTTTCTTTTTAGTTTTCATTTAAGTCAATGAATCTTTTTTCAAGATGCATTCGGGTTTTTAAACGTTAACGTTAATGACAAATATATATCCATGTTTGTCATTGACGTTGAATAGTGTAAATGTTCTTAGTCCGCATTATTGTGATGAGCAACTTCGGAACCCTACATTGCGCGTGGTCCGGCACGCACTTTACTAATTTATTAGTAAACGTTATAACTGCGACTTTACTATTTTAAAAATTAGTAAAATATGTGTACAGCGTTAGCCTTAAATCTTGACCTTTTAGGAGGCCGAGAATATTTTATTTATAAGAAAATAAAACAGGTTAGTTTTCAGTTTTTTGCCAATATCTAATAAGTATTCTAATAGGATATGTTCTTTATAAAATTTCACGTAAGTATAGCCTATAACAGAAATTTCGATTAGATAAATCAACCAGTTTTCTTTGAAAGTATACGAAACTTCTGCAAAGTCTAGATGTTGGAGTACCTAAAGTGTTTAGTATACTTCCTAAAGTCAGACTTAATTTAATATTATTATTATTAATATTAATATAATATTAATAATTTAAAGATTCTTTAAATTAACTTTGTGTTATATGTTTTTTGATATTAACAGAAAAATAAAGAAGCCCTTGACTGCTTATATAGCTAATTGAAAATAATACAGATTTACATTAAAAATATATTTTAGAGACATTTGAAAAGCGCAGCAGGATGTCCTTCTTAAAAATTATAAAGCCATGTGTTATTTTTTTATTCTCACTAAATAAAGGTATCATTATTACCTTTTAATTACTTTTTCTCTTATATAGATATCTTATTAGAAAATTAGATAATTTGAAGATTTATGTCATTTTAAAAACTTTACCTTTTTTTAAATTAAAGGCTAATTTTGCGATATAAAAATAAATTGCGAATTTCCACAATAGCCTACCCTTAAATGAAATTTTATAGGGAGCGTCTATTAATATGCATGTCGATAACACGCAAATTGTCTGAAATATTGACAAAAATGACAAAAATTACAAAATTATTTGTTATAAAATAAATTATTCCTGACCTACAAGTTAAGATTTAGGCTTAATAATAATAAATTTACAGTTATAACGTTTTCTGAAAACAAATACTACTTTACACTGACCAATAGGCCTGTTGTTTATACTCTAATAAAAAAATCGAATATTATTTATGGACAAATGAATAGATTTTAAAAATCCATTCATTTGTCCATTAAGTACTCTAGGTACAAGTCCTAGAGTACTTAATGGATGGAACCTTCACCTTCAATCTTTTTCCCTCAAAAAATCTGAAAGTTGTTATAATAATAATATAATATCTAAGGTTTTTGAAACCAATAATACCTATTATATTTTTTAAAGCTGTAACTTTTGAACACGATTTTATCGATTTTTATTGTTCAAACAGCATTAATGGCAGTTTTAACAAACTCTAAATAATATATTGTCTTGAGACAAAATTACTGATTGAAAAATCTCAAAGTGTAGTTTTTTTTTTTATATCATAAGATAGCAAACAAGCAAATGGGTCTCCTGATGGAAAGAGTCAACCATCGCCTATAGACACCAAAGTTGTTAATGGTGCGTTGCTATCTTGTGGCGAGGTCTAATGCCACATGCATAAGTTTACCGGCTACCTTACCCTCCAAACCGGAACACGACAGCGACAAGCACTGACGCTATTGCGGCAGGAATAGGTAAGGCGGTGGTACCAGACCCGGGCGAGACAATGCAGAACTCTACCACCTAGTAGCCACGATGGTAGTGACTCGATAGCCAATCGGTCGCCTTTTACGACCTGCCTGGCAGAACGGCAGTTGGCCTATTCTACAAAGGAGGCCGGGACCAACACGGCGAATTGTTGTTGTAGTTGAAAAAGAATTTTATCAACATATTTCGTACACGATAACTCCTGAATGAAAGGTGACTGGATCTACTGCTCTCGGCTGATTATAGTTGCTCTAGCAGTGGCGTCGTTTAATTGCGCCATTTTTATTCGGTGGAAGAATAGCCCCATCCATGTTAAAGATTACAGTTACAGTTAGAAACATTTGCATCAGCGATGTGTGATCTTTCTCTTAATAAAAAGTTAGTTTTGTCAAAATGGTCTTTAGTCAAATATATAGGTAGTTTAGTCAAATATGTACTTTAGTCAAATAAGGGATCATTTATTATGGTAGACAAAGAAAACTGTAAACTTGACTAGACAATATAAGGCGTTACGGCAGGCTTATGTTAGGAGTTCTAATGTTGTTTTGTGGTGACTAGTTAAACACTGGTCTAAAGCCCTATAAGGCATAAGGGTATATGTCAAAGTCAACGTGTTATAAAATCCACAATAAAAAGTTTCTTTTTTGTTAAGAGTGCTTCACCATTCAAAGTATTGGTGAATATGAGAAATGCTGCTATCAAATGCGAATAATTACTCGGCTGGGATGGCAATCGCGAACGACGTCGCGGGTACAGCTAGTAACTTATAATTGTAAATGTGCGCGACTGGATGGAAAAAGCAATAGCCGTTTTTAACGGACCACTTTACTGGCAAAGAAATTTTTCTTTAAGCGAACCGTCGACAAAGAATGTTTTAGATGAAACTGTCCATCCGACAATAATGCTATTGTCAAACCAACCGCCGATGAAATGTGTATTCCGTTAACAGCTCCATCGGAAAGGAATACTTGCGTTATATCAACCATTGATAAAAAACGAATTTGTGAATTTTGTATGTATATTGGGAAACATTTTTTTCAGAACAGCGAACGGCGCATAACTAAGCCAGTGAAGTATTTTATCGGTGAAAAATGGGTCGGTATCTCGGTTTATAGCCTGATAAGCCAGAGAATATCATTACGATGTCGCTAACGCTGATTATACCTCGATATGAAGATTTATTTTACAAAAATCATTTTCTCCATTATAGATAAAACATTGCCTACTTATTTGGATGCTCATTAAATTCTAGAAAATACTAAATAGCAAAGCTGTGAGCTTTATGTGATTTTATTTCGGAATAGCATAGTAAGAAGTTTTTCTTCTTTAAAAGGGGTTCTGTAAAGACCATGATTTGTCAAGCATTATCTAATATGATTATTTTGGTACAGATTTGGTGCTACGTGGAACCAGCAGCAGTTGTATCAGCAGAATGCAGCGTATACCAACAAACTCGGTCTCATCCATTCGTCGCAACACGAACCCTTCCTTTACTATAAGCTCATCTAGTACGACCACACCACCCGTACGTGCAATGTCTTTACGCAGTAATTTTTAATAGATGTATTAGAATTGTATATTATCTTTATTCTTGCCCTGCGTCTCGCAGAAACTGAGCGAAAGTTAAACCTGGCATTAAGTACAATGATAATAATGCCTTATTTAGCCATCGTTCAGTTGCAGGTGGAATCATCATAGAATTCTATCAGCTACGAGATGGTTTATGAAGAAGAATCATATAATGCTAAAATTTAAATATTATATGTGTTAAAAATACTATCAAATGAAATAAATCATTGACATTTTTGATTTAAATACCAAAACCGTGTTTTATTTGTGTGCAAATCCAAAGACGAAAAACAACAGACGAAATGAAGAATGGGAGAGACTGACAATATATAGGTTAATGAGATTAATTGCTCCTCATACCAATCTCTTATATTGTTTGTAATCTATATTAATATTAATTACTTAATAATATTACAAATATGAAAGTTTGGATGTTAGGGTTGATGGATGGATGTTTGTTACTTAATCACGCCAATACCACTGAACGATTTGGATGAATTTGGGCATATAGGTAAATGATGACCTGGAATAACACATGGATTACTTTTTGTGCCGGGCTATGGGTTGTTCCCGCGTGATTCACCAAAAACTTTTATAATACAACGGGTTGCGTGCTGCAGCTAGTATAATAGTGTATACAACAAAAATAGAAGAAACGACAAGCCCACTGAGTTTCCTCCACCAGATCCGGTAGTAATTTTAAAATTTTCGACTCGTCAAAAGTGCCTTTCCAGGTTTATTTTAATTAAAACTTCTGATTTTTTAATATCCTGGTTGTTGCTTTTTTCAACACATATCCCCGTGTTATCCCCGTGTTGTTCCCGGGCTCCTTTGAAAAAAGGTAACTGCCGTTCTGCCAGGCAGGTCGTAAAAGGCGACCGATTGGCTATCGAGTCACTACCATCGTGGCCACCATTTTTTTTATATCATAAGATAGCAAACAAGTAGATGGGTCTCCTGATGGAAAGAGTCAACCATCGCCTATAGACACCAAAGGTGTTAATGTTGCGTTGCTATCTTGTGGCGAGGTCTAATGCCACTGCATAGGTTTGCCGACTACCTTGCTCTCCAAACCGGAACACGACAGTGACAAGCACTGACAAGCTATTGCGGCAGGAATAGGTAAGGCCGTGGTACCAGATCCGGGCGAGACAATGCTTATCTCTACCACCTAGTAGCCACGATGTTAGTGTCTCGTATAGCCAATCGGTCGCCTTTTACGACCTGCCTGGCAGAACGGCAGTTGGCCTATTCTTCAAAGAAGCCCGGGACCAACACGAGGGGACGTTACTTATTTGAAAAGACATGATTGCAATCTTAAAAACTAATACAGGTATATATTAACTATGTTATCATATATCGCTGCCGTGTACAATGTAGTCAGTAAAGGTCTAGGCTCAGCGTAATGCTGCAGACGACTTCAGCACTGATTTTCCGCTCAATAAGGCATACAAAAAATATATCCATTGTTGTACGTACCACATATTTTCATGTATGTTAGATTTTTATACCGGCAGTTACATCAATAATTTCATTTCATGTTCTTGCATTTTAGTTAAGCTGCGGGCTGCAATAACACAGATAAAGAAATGATTAAAAACGTATTTACTAAAATACATTCTTTTGTGTCATATAATAGTAAACAAGCCGATGTTTCTCGCAAAAGAAAGACATAACCATTTTTTATTGACACCAAAGTTGTTGAATATTATTTTTGGCTTGGGGAGGCTCGACGAAATAAAGGTTGGGAAAGCCTGCTCTAGACGTTATTGTCTTTAATTTTCTATAATAAAATTCGATGAAACTTATACCTGTATTTCCTAAATATTAAAAAAAATAAGATTCTTTTTAGGTACTAAAAAATCCACGTAATATAGGGGGTGGGGATACTCTTAAACATCACCATATATCGCCAAGGGGGAGGTAGGGTTTAAAAATGCCAAAAAAACATCACGTGATTAATAAACGGTCCCTAAGGTGGTTGTACCAAACCCTGACATAACCTTACAGAACTCTACCATCTAGTTTGTAGGCGATGACATGTACGCAACGACCGTAACATAATACCTAGATTATTCTCGCGTTTTGTGAGATACTTAATGGTGTAATAGCTGATTCTTCCTAATGAATCTGAATCAATTTTAATTATATTGTACATCAATACAAACGTTTATACAAAGGCGAAATTTGAACTTATCATTTATCTATGAAGTGATTTGACTTTGAAAGAGATGAACAGAATCTTTTATCTAGAAATATCAACAGTCGCGTGCTAGTTTTTATTTGCAACTTCATTAGTTTTAAAGTCCGTAATAAGAAGCCTGAACTTTGGTAATCACTAGAGTGGAAGATATTATCCTTATAACTGGCTAAGAATAAAAATAAAACCATTGTAAAATATTTTTATAATGATTATACAAAATAAAAGAAAATGAATCCCAAGTAAATTAATATTTTTTCACAAAAATGCTTTTATTGAAATAATTGTCTCTTAGGACCACGATTCTTAAAATGAATTCCACGGCAGTCGACACCCGCTGGGAATGGTTTCATTTAAAAGTAAACAAAATTCCATGAAATGGTTTATTTTTGGCTGTTAATAAATCCGCGGCTACCACTAATGCTTTTTTTAATATCATTAGATAGCAAATAAGCAGATGGCTCTCCTGATAGATATATAAACCATTGCCTATATTATACACTAAATATATTAATGGTGGTGAGATGGCAATGCCACATGCTTAAAAATCCCGGCCAAGTGCGAGTCAGATTTGCGCACGAAGGGTTCCGTACCATCATAGCAAGAAAATACGAAAAAAACACGTTTTTGTATGTAAACCCCTTAATATTTTCATTTTTTTATTTTTAGTACTTGTTGTTTTAGTGGCAAAAGAAATACATAATTTGTGAAAATTTAAGCTTTCAGGCTATCACAGATTATGAGATACAGCCTGTGACAGACAAACAGACAGCGGAGGATTAGTAATAGGGTTCTGTTTTACAATTGGTACGGAACCCTAAAAAGGACGAAATTAATTAAATTTGCTATTTCCTGCGAACTGTTTTATGTGACCTCCGCGATGGCACCGGAAACAAAAACGCCGGTTTAACAAACGGATAAAACTCACTGATGATCCGGACAAAAAATAAGACCCCAGCGGCACAATTACCCATATCCGCCACACTTTCACCCATATCGGCAGCAAGTATAAAAGCACACAATTTACGCTCTCAACACACGTTTCACTTAAAACCAAATCGAGAAACGAATACTACCTCACTCAGCGTGAGTGTAACACGACGCGAGCATAAGTATTACTCACATTCGCGTTGAATGAATGTAGTGTAAATAATACAACGCGAGCGTATCACTTACACTCGCGTAGAGTGAGGTAGAGTTTGTATCTCATTTTTTGTCACTCGGTCTTCTTCTTTGTCCGGACCATCGGTGAGTTTTATCCATTTATTAAACCGGCATCTTTCTTTTCGCGGGCATCACAGAGGTCACATAAAACATTTCATGGAGAATAGCAAATATAATTAACTTCACCTTTTAATCACGGATTTCCACAAGATAACGCCTGAATCAATAAAATGCCTCATGCGATTATGTATACTGGCTACTTTACCTTCCAAACCAGAACACGACAACGACAAGCATTCACGCTATTTCGGCAAGAATAAATAAGGTGGTGGTACCCAGGCTAGACGTTTCGGAATTCTATCCCCTGGTAATCACGATGACAATAACACGTATAGTCAGTCGTTCGGCTTTTAACTGCCTGGCAAAATTGTAGATCCAGAGTATTACTTTAATTTTTATAATAGCACAAAATATTAGACCAGAATAAACTATTGCGTAATTACCAAGAATAATTTATTACATTATATAATATTATATAGGTATTCATAAACGTTATCTTAGTTTCCTGTTTAAACGCCTTTAGCCTTTGAAATGTGGTTGGGTGGAATTCCACAAAATTAATAAATTTTCTGAACTTTCTGTTAGCATAAATATTCAGAAGCCCCTGTTTTAGGCAAACGCAATGGTTTAAATATAAATCTCGCTGAGGGACTTGTGCACAATCTCAAGATGTACAAATAAAATCAGTTTATTTACAAAGAACTTGAGATTTAACATTATTTGAATGTACTATATTTTATTTAGGAATTTTGACTGTTTCAATTCGACAATAACACCTATTCGACACTAATTTGAGATCCTGGTTTATAGGGATCGGGCAAAATTCTCATTTAAGTTTTTTTTTTCAAATCTCAGCTTTGAGCGATCCGTGATCTAATGATTTCATAACGCCTATTCGACACAAATAATGAGACGCCGGGTGTAATCTTCAGGTTAAACAAAAATGTGATTGAGGTTTCCTTGAGGAAAAATCTCAGTAGCAGCTTTGAGTCTGGTGGTGATGTGATACGGTCGGTGCATACAGGATATTGCATACAGGTTTCCAACTCTCCGTATTTTTACGTAGATCTACGTGTTTCAGGTATCTGGACCTTTAAAAGTAACCCTGGGGGTGTATCTTCATATAGATCAAAAAAATGGTAACAATGTAAGAACAAATCTAAGTATGAAAGTAAATGAATATATTTTGTTTCTCATCAATTATAATCGTTACCAATTTGTATTTTAAACGTGAGTGCCTGTTTGTTACGCTTTCACAGTCAAACCGCTGAATGGATCTAGACGAAATTTGGCTTCGAGATAGTTAAAAAACCGGGGTTAAACATAGACTAGCTTTCAAAAATAGCTTTCAAAGTTTGCATGATAAATTATATGGGCGACAGGCAAATTTATTTCCGAGTGAAGCTGCGTGGTACAGCTAATATTAACATTTTCGGAAAGAAAAGGTTTAAGAACAGTATAAACAATAAGTACACTAACGGACATATGATTTCTCTGCCTGTAGATAAAAACGAGCCAATTCAAATTTTGAGCTAGATTTGTTTTCTAAGTGAAATAAATTCGTTGTTAAATAATTGTGTGGTAAAATATAAAAATTTACGCTACTTTTTAAGTAGCAAATATTTTGGTAGTACCAAGAAACAAGAACGAGCCTAAATCCTTGGGCCAAGAAGGCTAAAATGTTTCACAGGGGTTGTACTTATACGTAACCACAAGGTGCCTGTCAGAACGGTGCTTTCTTAACTGACCAATAATAAAACAATATTTAAAAAGTTCTAGTTTTGTCGGTTAGTCAGATGGTTCACCAGTTCTTAGACCATACCATGTAGATGAGAATTATGAAAAGATTTTTCGAAACTCTCCCCTAAGATGGTGGCATATGGGGTGAAATAATGTATGACGACATGATCGAGGCTGTGTGGAGAAGGTAGTATAAAAATTTATCTTAACAAAATATATTTGTTAAGAGAATCGACTATAAAAATTCAAAATTCAAAAATATTTAATGTGAGTTAACTTTTATAGACATTTTTGGCGGGTCGACAATTTTATAGCTACTGTATCGGAACGCAGCCTTAATAAATAGGTATCTTTAAAAAAATATCTTTCGTAAGAATATTAAGATACAGAGTTAACGCCAGACTTAAGAATATAACGTAAACTTAACCCTCAGTTATTAACATAAAGATAAATATCTCGATGAAACGGGAGTGAAAAATTATGTAAACACGGATCATAAACCTGGAAAAGACGCTTTTGTTTGGAGTTGTAAAATCTGTAAAAAGTAAGAGGTAGATTATAAAACAACCATTATAAAATAGTTAAATTATGATTCTTAAGATTATTTTTATATCAAGACGTAGATTAACTCAAACGAGCTTTAATTAGTAATGGATTTCACTAAACGTGCACCGTGGACAGCTAAATAGTTCACTTTTTGGTTAAAAACTAGCAACAAAACATTAAATTAATTATCTGTATCTTTATTTAATTAATAATCTGTATTTTTATTTAATAATAATAAAATACTAGCGATCGCGTGTGGTCGAAATTCGACAATAGCTAAAACAATAACATATATAAAAGAATAGCATAAAAAAGGTAGACGTATTTCTAAAGTACAAAGATTTCTTCCAGTCAACCCAGCATATGAAGCTTAATGTTGTTTCAGGTCATTGATTATTTTAATTGCTTCGACGGATTTATAGGTCGACGTGTTATAAAAATATATACTCCTACTAACTGACCCGCGCTGTTTCGCCAGCAAGCAGAGTAACGTGTCGTCGATATAGGTTTTCATAAAAATTTCAACTATCTTGATGTCAGATTTCATTAAAATCGCTACAGAAATTTAGCTGTGAAAACGTCCGAACCTTATCACAGCGCCACTTACTGGGTTCACTTGTAATACAAAAAAAATAATCTCAACATTGGTCCAGCCGCTTAGGAGGAATAAAGTCACATACAGATTTTTATATATAAATGTGATCGTTGCCCTGTAAATAAATCATGTTAATGATACCAAAGCAAAATTCATGATACAGGCTACATCTGATAAGCTATTTTTCTTGGGTCCGTAATTTAATTTCGAGAGTCATATGCTCGATTAATGGAAAGTCGACTGAACGATAGTCCGAATAGAATTTTTTTCGAAACAACCTTTTATCGCCAAACGCTACTACGATTGAACGTTTCATCGAATTTGTATTAATCGATAAAGCACAGTCTTCTTTCAAAATATAGTTTCATAACTGAAATAAAATTAGGTGAGAATTTGCGTGTACGGAAAATGTTATGTTTCCAAAGAATCTTAAATAGAAAGGGTGTAGATCGGTAAGAAAATTGTAAACGAAAATTCAATATATTTTTCTTAATATTGAATTGTATTGCTACAATGTTTGTTGTCATCTGCGATAAAAACATTATCGTGGGAAAAATATGGCGAATGTTTTTCCGACGTTTTTCCGTATCTAATGTATTGTTTTAATAAATGTAGAGTGCTCTTTAAGTTGAATATCTAACATCAATTTTTATTACCGGTGTTTTTTTTTTTTTTTGTTTAAGTTAATGTACATGTATGTAAATTGCACTCAATTGTACTCTTCATAAATTTATTTTAAGGGAATTGCTCATATTTCATCAATAGTATCGTAAGTTTATGTATAAGTTGATACCAAATAAATATTTGAATTTGAATTTGAATTTGAAAATAAAGATGAAATTGTAGCTTTCAAAATACCTTTACTTATTTTTTTTTAGTGATTAACATATTTGATATTGAATAATAAATCAGTGGTCTAGCGATTTCAGCTTCAGGTTAGGTTTTAACCCTGAGACAAAACATTTTGAATCAAACTTTTAGTTTTTCAGCAAAACAAGACTTGGTCTAGACTGAATATGTGCTTGATTTGTCTTAACGGGACTTAGTATTTACCGTTACATGAGACGCTATGTCGATGGTGACTAGACAAATTGGCACTGAATATTCGGATGCCGAATACTTGACGCTTTGGTCAAGGGCCTGGCTGGATACTCGGTATTCGGTATTCGGCAAAATCACTATTGGTGACATCTCTGGTTAAATTACTGATTTGTCATTGGCATAACGCGGAGTGTGGTAGAGGGTGCCTTTAGTTTTTTTCTCCGTTTGCCCCGAGCAGCAAAGTGTGTGAGCGCAAGTTTGCCGCCACTACCGCTTACGCTAATGGTAGCCCCCTGGGGTAAAAGAATACCTTTCAGTTGCGCTTCCATGGTAGTAGGGGAAGGGGGGAATGGCCTCCGGGTACTTCACTAACCAGACGAAACGCAACAGCAAAGCTGTTAATTTACGTTGGTTTTAAGTGAGGTAATGGTATTGCCCCGGTCATGTCGGCCATTCAGCAATAGGATAGCACTACCACTTTTTTGTTGACTGACTGCACTGGCGGAATGATTTCCAAAAAAGAATATTATCCCACCAGCGGGCGATGGGGTCGTCACGTCTTGCCGCCGGCAAATCAGTTCATTAGTTCCAATGACAAACAAATTCTACCTCGTTATAATATATTTTGTATAGATTTAAAAAGTAAACAAACAAGCGATTCTCCTAAAGTCCTGAAAATTCTCTTAAAGTCCTGAAAATATTTTACCTGAACGACGACACTAGCGACGTCGCGCTTCAGACAATAAAGCAGAAAGTTAGTTTTTATAAGCATTTGAAAGTTTTAAATCATCTGATGTCACCAAGGTTTTACCCATTTATTCAACTTACCCATATCCGTTTTCCTCTACTTAAAATGCAGAAATATAGTGTAAGTCCGAATTGAACAGGGAAGTCTATTGACATTTTTGCCTAGGCTGTGTGCTGTCTTTATTTTATATACTAGCTGTTGCCAGCGACTTTGTCCGCGCCGACTTCGTTTACTCCGCACTGCTCCTCCCACGTAGGTGATTGCGTGATAATATGTAGCCTATATGTTACTAACCTAACCCAACCTGTTAGTAATATTCATGCAAAATTTGAAGTAAATCCATGCAATACTTTGAGTTTACCCCGAACATACATACAGACAAACAGACAAACAGATAAACCGACAAACAGACAAAAATTCTAAAAACTATATTTTTGGCTTCGATATCGATTGTTGATCACGCCCCAAGTATTCTTTAAATAAATAATAGTTTAAAAAAACTAAAAAACACGTTTTTTATAGAAAACCGAACTAAAAAATAGAAAATAAATTTTAATAAATTTAAATTAAGAATAGTGTTAAAAATTTCAATAATTATAAATTAATAATAATGTGAATAAAAAAAAATAATTTTATTTTAAACCACCATAAATTAATATGCTGAAGTACCATGTACAATCTGTAAGAAATTATTATATCCAAAACAACAGACGTCATTAGTTAAAGCACGTTTTGTTTTTTTTTTTGCTCGACTACCATAAAAAAAAGAAAAGTTCCTTCTCAGGCCTACTGGAACAACATGGAAGTTATATCTTTACCTCTTGAACTGACCGACTTGACAGACGTAGAACAAAGACTTTTGTTAAGAGTAGTTCCTTTTATAACTAGTTTCCACCCGCATCAAAGTGCTCGTCAACACGAATCAAACGAGCCCAAACTCGATAGAGTTGTGTTATTTAATTGCTGAGCTCCTATGGTCACCTTCTGGCTTCATCATCGGACCTTGTAGGATCTTAGTTATCACCAAGCACCAAAATGCTCGTCAACATCAATCAAACAAGCGGAAACTCGAAAGAGTTCTGTCACTTAATTATTGAGCTCCTATGGCCACCTTCTAGCTTCATCGTCGGACCCTGCAGGATCTTAGTTAGCACCAAGCACCAAAGTGCTCGTCGATACGAATCAAACGAGCCCAAACTCGATAGAGTTGTGTCATTAAATTACTGAGCTCCTATGACCACCTTCTGGCTTCATCATCGGACCCTGCAAGAACCTAGTTACCACCAAGCACCAATGTGCTCGTCAACACCAATCAAACGAGCGCAAACTCGATAGAGTTCTGTCATTTAATTACTGAGCTCCTATGGCCACCTTCTGGCTTCACATCGGACCTTGCAGGATCCTAGTTACCACCAAGCACCAAAGTGCTCGTAAAAATGAATCAAACGAGCCCAAACTCAATAGAATTCTGTCATTTAATTACTGAGCTCCTATGACCACCTTCTGGCTTCATTGTCGGACCCTGGAAGATCTTAGTTACCACCAAGCACCAAAGTACTCGTCGACACGAATCAAACGAGCTCAAACTCGAAAAAGTTGTGTCATTTAATTACCGAGCTCATATGGTCACCTTATGGCTTCATCATCGAACCCTGCAGGATCCTAGTTAGTACCAAGCACCAAAGTGCTCGTCAACACTAATCAAACGAGCCCAAATTCGATAGAGTTGTGTCATTTAATTGCTGAGCTCCTATGACCATCTTCTAGCTACATCATCGGACCCTGCAGGATCCTAGTCACCACCAAGCACCAAAGTGCTCGTCAACATGAATCAAATGAGTCCAAACTCAATAGTCTTGTCATTAACCGATTTTTAACCATTTAATTATTAAGTTCCTGTGGTCACCTTCCGATTCAGATTCATCAGATCAGCTCCATGTCATAATAAGGTTTCATTGTCATTCAATTAACATACGTATACAAAATTTCAGCTCAATCGGTAACCGGGAAGTGGATCAAATTTACTTGCGAGATTTGATTTCAGACATCGAGATAGGTACAATAAATAAAAAAATGCTCATAAAACAAAAACTGCTGGGCCTACCTGAATCAAATTTTTATGGGACCAATTCGATACTATTCCGCATCAAACAAAAAAGAATCACGTAATTCGGTTCAGAAACCTCGGAGAAATCGGTGTACATACATAAAAAAATATATACCAGCCGAATTGAGAACCGTGCCGTGTTTTTTTATTGCCGTGTTGGTCCCGGCCTCCTTTGTAGAATAGGCCAACTGTCGTTCTGCCAGGCAGGTCGTAAAAGGCGACCGATTGGCTATCGAGTCACTACCATCGTGGCTACTAGGTGGTAGAGTTCTGCATTGTCTCGCCCGGGTCTGGTACCACCGCCTTACCTATTCCTGCCGCAATAGCGTCAGTGCTTGTCGCTGTCGTGTTCCGGTTTGGAGGGTAAGGTAGCCGGTAAACTTATGCATGTGGCATTAGATCTCGCCACAAGATAGCAACGCACCATTAACATCTTTGGTGTCTATAGGCGATGGTTGACTCTTTCCATCAGGAGACCCATCTGCTTGTTTGCTATCTTATGATATAAAAAAAAAAACCTCCTCCTTTTTTTGAAGTCGGTTAAAAATGGAATAATTTTATCAAATTAGTGTATTGTCATCGGTCCTCGATAAATCTACAAAGTTTGAACGAAATCTGGCCGTTTAAAGTGGGTCAAAATCGCGCCCAAAGAAGTCGGTTACAAACAAACATACAAACATACAGGTGAAGCTAATAAAAAGCGTGTAAAAAATATTCAATGTACAGTTTTGAATTTCCTATGATTTTATTATATGTATAGATTCTTTGAAATATATTGTAATGCTATTGAGAATACTAGTGAAATTCCGTGTTTCTCGTAAACAAAGCGAAAGCGATCAAATCCGAAGAACATCTTACCAAAGCCGGCTTATAAAGTGTGGCCGACTAAATACGTTTTGCATTTGATTAGTGCATTTTAACTTCAAGATGTAAGGCTACGTACGCACAGACGGGCGGCTTGCTTAGCACCCAGAGCCTAGCGAACTATCTAACGAGTAGCTTAGAAAAATAAAATTCTGAGATCTCCCCATGTTAGTCTCGGGCTTCTTTGAAGAATAGCCCAAAAGCCATTCTGCCAGATCATAAAAGGCGACTGATTGGCTATATGAATCAATACTATCGTGGCTACTAGGTGGTAGAGTTCTGCAATGTCTCGCCTGGGTCTGGTACTACCGCCTTACCTATTTCTACTGCAATAGTGTCAGTGCTTGTCACTGTCGTGTTCCGTTTTGGAGGGTAAGGTAGCCGATAAACTTATGCATATGGCATTAGACCTCGCCACAAGATAGCACAACGCACCATTACCATCTTTGGTGTCTATAGGCGACGGTTGATGCTTTCCATCAGGAGACCCATTGTTTGCTATCTTATGATATAAAAAAACATAATATGTCCTTACAATTTAGAGGCACCGCAAACCTATTATCTGAGAATGCCACTAGCCATTAAGTTCGCCTTTTGTACAAAAAATTTTTTAAAGTGTACAATATATTAAATAAATAAAATTAAAAATAAATACAAACTACTAGGGAAATTATTACGATTTTTTTAATATTACATTCATACAACATGTCTTATTAGCCTTTATGGCGAGAATTTTCTTTGTCTTAGAAACACGTCTTTATTTTAATTTTTTTTCTCATGAGTTGAGATGTTTACAAAAATTTAAAGGAATACAGTCTATTTGTGGAAACTTGATTTATAACATATATTTTTACAAGGTAATTGCATTTATAGTTTAACCAACAAAATACCTTAAAGTTGCGGTATTTTTCCATCAGGACCATATTTTCTCCCTTAAGTAATATCGTTAAAGTTTTGACATCGAGACATATGAATGACCTCCGTGTTTTAGGAAGAAATGTAGTTAATGAGCTTTGTCTCTTAATATCCCTTAAGAAAATATGTTTAGGGACTTGCTGACTTTATCCAAGTCAAGATAGATTTTAAACAGATAACATTGAAGCAATAATAATTTAATATCACCCAAAACTGTACTTAGTCCGCCTTATTCCAAAACGAAGTCTAAATAAATATAGTACCGAACTTAATACTAGGTTTAGTTCTATTACTAAATAAGGAAATAAGAATGAATTTTAGTACTGAAACTAACTTTAATACCGTAACAAACCTAGACTTCTTATTTTTGATTTAAATCCGTTACTAAGTATGTTTTTGTAATAAGGCGGAATGAGTTTTACCTGTCAACAAAAGACATGTTTTCCCTAAAAAACAAAGAAATTAGAACATAGACAAAAACAAAATCCCTTATCACGCTAAAATTTGAATAACACACGCTTAGAGTTGCAAACACATTCTCCAGAAAAGGTTTGACATACTGTACAGCCCGGCCACGCGAACCAGCGGCGCGGCAGCGCGGCGGCGCGGCGGGCGAGGCGAAAATTTGCCGGCGTCGGGACGTGACGACCCCATCGCCCGCTGGTGGAATAATCTTCTTCTGTGAAATTATTCTACCGGTGCAGTCAGTCAATAAAAGTGGTAGTGCTATGCTTAGCTGAATGGGCCGGCACGACCGGGGCAATACCACTACCTCACTTAAAACCAACGTAAAGTAACAGCTTTGCTGTTGCGTTCCGTTTGGTCTGTGAGGTTCCCGGAGGCCCTTTCCCCCCTCCCCCTAACACTATGGAAGTGCGATTCAAAGGTAGTAGTTTACCCCAGGGGGGTACCACTAGCGTTAGCAGTGGAGAATCCCCCTCTGGACATCCATGTTCAGGAATTTGTCATCAACCTAATCATGGATGCCCAGGCTGCCCTGCGTACTCTGGGGGGGGGCAAAATCGCGCTCACACACTTCGCTGCTCGGGGCAAACGGAACAAAAATCTTCAGGCATCCCCTACCACACTCCACGTGGACTTTACTAATATTAGGGGTCTTCACTCGAATTTAAATGCCGTCCACCACCACCTTGAGACGGCCAAGCCGGCTTTGTTCTTTTTAACCGAGACGCAGATATCTTCTCCGGCTGATACTTCATATCTCTCCTACCCTGGGTAAAAATTTGAGCATTCATTTGTACCCCGGGCGGGAGTTTGTGCTTACGTCAGAGAGGATATCTGTTCTCGACGTCTCAGCAGCCTTGAAGGCAAGGACCTATCCATCCTCTGGCTACGTGTAGACTGCGACGACCATCCCCGCATCTATGCGTGCCTGTACAGGTCCCACAGCGGAAATGCCGAATCAGACCGACTCATAGAACACATCCAAATTGCAACAGATTCCGTGCTGCAGCAGATCCCCTCCGCAGAGATCGTGATCATCGGTGATTTTAACGCCCACCATGCCGAATGGCTCGGTTCACGTACTACCGATCATGCGGGGAGATCTGTTCATGATTTTGCTTTAGCGTATGGTATGACACAGCTGGTTACCTCGCCTACGCGTGTTCCAGATGTGGACCACCATCTTCCTTCCTTGTTAGACCTTCTGCTGACCTCACACCCAGACAGTTATCAGGTTTCTGTAGACGCTCCACTTGGTTCATCGGACCACTGCCTAGTACGGAGCAAAGTGCCGATTTCGCGCTTATCACGGCCTCGTTCTTCAGGCTACCGTCACGTTTGGCACTACAGGTCAGCAGATTGGGACGGGATGCGGTCTTTTTTTGCATCTTACCCATGGAGGCGTGTGTGCTCCTCACTGGACGATCCAGATGTCGTTGCTGACTGCGTCGCTGATGTGGTGCTGCAGGGAATGGAACTTTACATTCCATTTTCTGCTGTACCCGTTGGTGGCAAATCTAAGCCATGGTTTGGTCACCAATGCAAAACGGCTTCACGCCGAAAGCATGAATCCTACCATGCCTGGGCTGCGGCATCGGCATCTCAGGATGTAAATACCAGCACACTCAGAAAGGAGTACAATTATGCCTCTAGGTCTTTTAAAAGAACCATCGCTAAAGCAAAATCCGAGCACATTGGCAGAATTGGCGGGAAGCTAGTTCGCCTTCCTTCGGGAACTCGTGCGTTCTGGTCTCTAGCCAAAGCTGTTCAAGGTAATTTCTGTATGCCCTCTTTTCCACCTTTGCACAAAGATGATGGCTCTCTAGCCCATTCTGCAAAAGAGAAAGCTGATCTCTTAGGCTCATTTTTTGCAGCCAACTCGACTTTGGACGACCAAGGAAATACACCACCTACTATCCCGCGGTGTGATACTTCCATGCCGGAGGTAAAGTTCTTGCAAACTACAGTGCGTAAGGCACTCTTTTCCTTGGACGTCCATAAGTCGAGTGGGCCTGATGGCATCTCTCCAATCGTGCTAAAGATGTGTGCTCCAGAGTTGGCACCGGTTTTAACGCATTTGTTCCGACTCTCCTACTCAAAAGGCGTCGTGCCCATAACTTGGAAGACCGCCTTAGTGCACCCAATCCCTAAAAAAGGCGATCGATCGGTCAAGTCCAACTATCGGCCTATAGCGATAACCTCCTTATTCTCCAAAATAATGGAGTCCATTATTAACTGCCAGCTTCTGAGGTATCTTGAGGAGCACCAGCTGATTAGTGACCGCCAGTACGGTTTCCGTCGCGGACGCTCAGCTGGTGATCTTCTGGTTTACTTAACACATAGATGGGCGGAGGCAGTCGAGAATAAAGGAGAGGCATTGGCAGTTAGTTTGGACATAGCGAAGGCCTTTGATCGGGTATGGCACAGGGCACTTCTTTCCAAGCTTCCATCCTATGGGCTTCCTGAGAAATTGTGCAAATGGATCACCAGTTTTCTGACGGATCGGAGTATAAGGGTCGTTGTTGATGGTGCATGCTCTGACCTTAAACTCGTCAATGCTGGTGTTCCTCAAGGTTGTGTGCTATCGCCTACGCTGTTTCTTCTGCACATTAATGACATGTTGCGATCGAGCAGCATTCATTGTTATGCGGATGACAGTACGGGCGATGCTTTGTACTCTGGCCGCAGCGGAATTTCTCTGGAACACGTCAACGAGTGCCGGAACAAACTAGTGTCAGAAATTGAAGCACAACTTTCTGTTGCTTCGGAGTGGGGTCGATTAAATTTGGTCCAATTCAACCCCATTAAGACACAAGTTTGCGCGTTTACCGCTAAAAAATCACCCTTTGTCGTATCACCTCGTTTTGAAAATACTTCCCTGAAAGCCACAGCCAGTATTGGAATACTTGGAGTCGACATTACGAGTGACGTTCAGTTCCGCGGTCACTTGGAAGGCAAGGCTAAATTAGCCTCTAAAAAGCTGGGAGTTCTCAGTAGGGCCAGGCAGTACTTCACACCGGCCCATGGCTTATTACTTTATAAGGCGCAAATCCGGCCTCATATGGAGTACTGCTCTCATTTATGGGCGGGAGCTCCTCAGTACCAGCTCCTTCCTTTTGATCGAATTCAACGTAGGGCGGCTCGAATTGTCGAGGACGAGACTCTTTCAAATCGGCTTGATTCTTTGGCGTTACGTAGAGATGTGGCATCACTCTGCATCTTTTATCGGCTCTACCATGGGGAATGTTCCGAGGAACTGTTTGGATTAATTCCTGCTGCCAAATTTCACCATCGGACATCGCGACAAAATTCGAAGTTCCATCCTCACCATCTCGATGTCTGGAAATCCACAACCGTGCGATTCTCGAGGCATTTTTTGCCCCGCACCACTCCTTTGTGGAACCAGCTATCGGCAGAAATTTTTCCAAATGGATACGACTTAGGGACCTTCAAGAAAAGAGCTTACTCATTCTTAAAAGGCCGGCAACGCAATTACAAGACCTCTGGTAGTGTGGTTGTCTATGGGCGGCGGTAATCACTTACCATCAGGTGAGCCTCCTGTCCGTTTGCCCCCTCTTCTATAAAAAAAAAAATAAAAAAAATATTCAGGCTACAGGAACTTGTGTTCTCCGCCGCGACCAGTATAGTCCAACAGCAAGATGACTTCAACTTTATCTCGATATTGCTTGGAGGGGAGTAGTTTTGTACTTCAACATTTACTATTTGGAATCGAATCGGGGTCTGGGTTCGTGGCATGTTTATTTAGTGTGTACTTCCCTATACATTTGTTTCACACGCCAGACGCTTTGCCGTTCGCGCCGCGTGAAAAATCGCAAGCGCGAATTTCCCGCAGCCAGGCCGTTATGCTAAAGGCCGTTATGTTACCAAAATCAAGAGTCGAGTCTGTCGAGAAACTAAATTCGAAAACGTTTATTTCAACACTAATGTAACAACACTAAAAGAATGTATAAAGAATACATCAATAAAATCTCTTAGGTTGATAGATTTAATTTAAAATATATAAACCTTAGCTCAATGGATTTCTATTTCATAGGATAGCAAAGAAGCAGATAGTTCTCTCGATGGAAAAAGATAACCAACGCTTATAGACTTCAAAAATGTTAATGATGCGCTGCTATCCGCAATAGCTTTGGATATGCCACATGCTTAAGTTTACCGGCTTCTTCACCCTCCAACCCGGGATACGATATACGGGATATAAAAAACACTACGTATACAATATATTAGAATTATAATATATACCATCACCACTTAGTAGTCACGATGCTTGTTATACGTATTAGCCTTTTCTCGTCTTTTACGAAATGCCTAGCAGTTAGGCAGTTTATTCTTAGAAAGGGCCCCGGAACGACACAGGGAAAAAAATTATTTCTCTGTGATAATTATTTACTTATGACGTTATAAAATTCTTCTGATAATTTTATAACGTCATAAGAAAATAAGATCGTGCCTCTCTATCTCTATCTCCTCTCTTGTTCCGCGCTCTCGCTAGTACGCTCGGCTCATGCGGAACGTAATAAAGAGTCATGCTTTTTGCAGCCGGCGTACATCAACTTATAAGACGTTATCACTTCAATATGTAATGATTAAATGCTAAATAGTTAAATAATTATTGTTAAGATTATTTTTGTATCTATGCGTGATTGACTCATGAGAACTTGAATTCTACAACAGCACACTATGGACGGTAAAATTGTTTACTTTTGGTTAGAAAACAGCAACAGAATATTAAATGAATATTAGCTATTGTTGTTTCAGGTATTTGTTTATTTTAGTTGCTTCGAAGGATTTATAGGTCGACGTGCTATAAAAATACGTATTATTCCTATGATCGTTGCCTTGTCAATAAATCATGTTTATGATACAGTGTATATTCATGATATATTACAGATTATTTTCTCGAATACTGCTCATTACATCCGATAAGCTATTTTTCTAAGGGCGAGGCGAAAAATGATATGGAAAATTTCATCTCTTTTCTAAGATAAGGGTTTAGATTGGTATGAAAGTGCTAAACGACAATTCAACAATTAATTAATTATAATGAAATTGTAATATTGAATTGCAATGTATCTTGTATGTCCTGTTGAAAACAAAACTTGACCCAGACTGAATACGTGCTTGATTTGTTGATGGGTTTAACACCTGTTATACAATGGGAATAATATTGGCTTCTGTAGGTTGCATTGCACCTCTACCTACCATTCATCCATACTATCTATACTAATCCATACTAATATTATAAATTCGAAAGTAACTCTGTCTGTCTGTCCGTCCGTCCGTCCGTCCGTCCGTCCGTCCGTCCGTCCGTCTGTCTGTCTCTCTAAACCGTAACACGACAATGACAATAGAAACAGAAATAGGTTAGGCGGTGGTATCATATAATCGGGCGAGACGTTGCGGAACTCTATCAGATAGTAGTCACGATGGTAGTGACACGTGTAGCCAATTTTACGACCTGCCTGGCAGAACAGCAGTTGGTCTATTCTTTAACGGGAGCCCGGACTAACACGGAACAAAATATTTTTCTTCTTCTTGCACTTTTCCTACCACTTTGTAGATATGGGAAACTATAGATATATCTATTTGTAGATATGGGATATGGTTAGAAAAAGAACAAAATATTTTTCTTCTTCTTGCACTTTTCCTACCACTTTGTAGATATGGGCATGACGGTGTTTGCTTATTGCTTCAAATCAAAGTACATACTTTTTAACAAAGAAAAATGTTGACACAACTTACACAAGAGTGGATGAGCGAAAATCTTACCTTGTACACACATCACTGATCCGTTTTCCTTCCAACTTCCTATTTCATTTAAAAATTCATAATTTCTTCGTGCCGCTTGCGCTGAGCCAATGAGAGGCGCGAGCGCTCGTCATTGGCGGAGGTGATGAAAAAAGTCATATGACGTTTTGAGCGTTCGTCGCGTCGCTCACGTTGAACAAGGACTAAGATTTAAGCCTAGAATACACATGCTACTAAAAAAGCACGCTTGTTTGCTTCTAGATAGTACGCTCATTTATAGCATGCTCTCCGAGTGTGTACATTTGCTCACAAAAGCGCAGACCTCAGAAGCATGCTTCTTAGGAGCATACTTCTTTCTAGAACATGCGAAATACAAGTGCTAATTAGAGAATTCAAAATGGACGTTTCTATGCGGAATGAATTAATATTATCACTTCTAACACATTTAATAAAAAAAATTTAAAGAAAAACTTTTAATAAAAAACTTTTAAAGAAAAGGAACAATAGACGAAGGAAATCTTCCGTGTTGGTCCGTGCTCCTTTGAAGAATAAGCCAGCTGCCGTTTGCCAGGCAGGCCGTAAAAGGCGATCGATTGCCTATGCGAGTCACTACCATCGTGGCTACTAGGTGGTAGAGTTCTGCTTTGCCTCGCCCGGGTCTGGTACCACCGCCTTACCTATTCCTGCCACAACAGCATCAGTGGTTGTCACTGTCATGTTCCAGTTTGGTGGGTAAAGTAGTGTTAACGTGAAGCAGTTTGGACGAATAAAACACTTGGATCACTTTTACACGCACAATATAATTTTGGGCAGAGTAACGCCCTTAACAAACGTTACAATTACAATGAATAGAAAACATGATGTCCCCGCTTATTTATACCATTCGTTATCTATTTTATTATGACGTCATAACACAGGTGTGCCGCACATCTGGCCGGCTAGTAGTTGTCGTCACACGCGGTTGATAACAGTAGCCAATAAACTTATGCATGTGGCATTAGACCTCGCCACAAGATAGTTACGCACTATTAACAACATCTTTGGTGTCTAATGGTACCAACTTTAGTGGTAAATAAAATGAGACAGGAAAATATTGATGGTTTGAAGAACCATTTGCGAATCCAACCAGCATAATTTGATAAACTTTTGAAAAAAAATTTAACCATTTATAAGAATTTACACTTAGTGAGATGTTGTGGTACGCATTTTCTCTTAAGATTTTCTTTTTATATTGTGGTGAACGTACGTACGTTCCACAAACATTCACAATTTTGGTAAACAAATATAGAATTTAATTTTTTTTTCATTTCCCCATCGAGCCATTGTAACATAATATCTACACGTAAATATATCCACAAATAATAATAAGTGCTAGTTAGCAAACCAAGTAGCATTGAATACGTACAAACTTGCTTCGCAGGCACCCCCTTCGCCCCCGCACTTTACACCGTGTGCTAAATAACACGAAAAATAGACCAGTTTGCAATTAAGTAGCGTGCTTATTCACAAGCGTGCTCTTTTTGTATACACGCGCTACGTATATGCCACTAAGTAGCATTTGCTCGAAACCAGCATGCTTTCGTGCTAGTACGTAGCATGTGTATTCCCGCCCTTAAAAATCGAAAAACAACCCTGCTAGTAGCTAGCTGACGTGAAATCGTCACGTCACGTCAAACCCGCGCCAATCGAGGAAGACAGGACACAGGAGATCTCCCCGGACCCCGAAACATCCATCCCGGTGAGTGTGTTTTTGTTCTTTCCTGCTTGAGTCTACGGGTTTCAAGGTACGATTGTAGCGATCAATACAGCACCCCTATCGCGAGGATCATACATACCTTATAGCTTGCCTGGAGCCTGATTCACTTAATAAAATGTCATGTCAATGTCAGTTTAGAGCTTTACGTATTAGATATCGTACAAATCATGCCGCGTCTTAACACGACGCGACGCGACGTTCTGTCGTGTTTATGTGTGTAAGGTCCTTAAGCGCTTCAGTTCTATTGACATTTCTTACATGAATTGAGAGGCTGGCTTTAAGACAAGATGATCACTGGATCAAATCTAATCGGATCAAAGTTTTTCTTTGCTTAAAAAAGGATTTAAGGAGTTTTCCCTAGCACGAGATCAGTGCTAAAATACACATCACCGTAGCTGCATGTTTATTAAATTCACAAACTGAAGTAGCTCTTTATTCTTATATTCTGAATTGATTTATATTTTGTACCTTTAATTGTTTAAGCGTGATGACCCAAATTTAGGAGAGATTTCATGTGAGTTCGCGTTAAAATTGCTAAATTTGAACTATTAATTAATATCTTATTTTGCAGGAAATCATTGATTAAAAATTTGCTATAGGTAAATTAGACTTCTTTAAATACGTTGAAATACTTTTTATTTAATACTAGCTGACCCGGCAAACTTTGTTCCGCCTTAATGGCAATAAATAAGCAGATTTATTTTTTAATTGGAAAAAATACAAAAAAAGTATCCTATGTCCTTCTCCTGGCTCTAAACTACCTCCCTGCCAATTTTCAGCTAAATCGGTTCAGCCGTTCTTGAGTTATAAGTGGAGTAACTAACACGACTTTCTTTTATATATACAGGGTATAACAAAAATAAGCACTAACTTTCAAGGGTATACGTGTACATGAACTAAACAAACACCTGGTAAAATATTATACCAAAAGGCACACATTTTTTGTTTCATATAAATTTAGTAAAATAAGAAATTAAAGTTTATTTTCACACCCCTACCTTGAAGATGGAAGTGATGTGACGTCAGCAACACGTTGAATGAATAGCGTGACGCACACATAGACATGAAGAATACCGCGTACTTGTACTTACACACATTTAATAAGCAATTTTTTACATATCACTTTCGTCACTGATTAATTATTATACATTAATCCAAATTCACTATTTACAGGCAATAATAAAACAACACTGTCTTCAAATTAATTTATAAGTAAGGTTCAAAATGACCACCACCCTTCTCAATGCAAAGAGCAGTTCTGCGTAACATTGATAACCTTACATTATGCAACATATGTGGGGTTATGGACCTAAATGCTGCATTAATTTTACCTTCCATCTCTTCACGTGTATGACATTCCACAGAGTAAACTTTATTTTTCACATAACCCCATAAAAAGTAGTCTAGGCACGTGAGATCTGGAGAACGAGGTGGCCAAGGCACCGGGCCACTTCGACCTATCCACTCTGCAAATCGATCGTTTAAATAATCACGCACAGGGCGTGCAAAGTGAGCGGGTGCTCCATCGTGCTGAAAAATTATATTACGGTATACATTCAGTGGAAGATTTTCCAGATGTTCTTCTAAATCCTCTCTCAGGTGTTGTAGGTACCTTTGAGCGTTAAGACCCTGAGGTAAAATAGTCGGCGCCAAAACATAGTCCCCAACGATGCCTGCCCAGACATTAATTCTCCACTGGTGCTGAAAGCTACTTTCACTCGAGGCATGCGGGTTATTATGTGCCCACACATGCTCGTTGTGCAAATTGAGCACACCATTTCTTGTGAAAGAAGCCTCATCTGTCCATAAAATATTAAAAGCAAATTCGGGATTTGCTTCAGCACGGTTCTGGTACCACCTACAAAAGTCCATTCTGGGCATATGGTCTGCAAGTCCTATCTCCTGAGTCCTTGAAAAATGGTAGGGATGTCGTCCATCATCCTGCAGAGTACGCCACACCACCATATGGTTTACATTTAACATAGCACTGCATCGGCGTGTGCTGGTCCGAGGATTCTCGTCAAAATGATTTAGAATTCGAGTCTCAATAGCAGTACCTACTCTTGAATTAGGACGTCCAACGTTTCGTTCGCGGTGGAAGGAACCAGTACGCTGAAGTCGTAAACACATGTTACGGAATACTGAGTACGGAGGTAAATGACGTTGTTCTGCTGGTGGCCTTCCATCAATAAACCGTTGTCGGTAAATCTCCCTCGCTTCATTAATGCTATCATTCCTAGCAGCACCAACACATAGCATCATTTCGTAAAATTCACTATTAGTGTAAAGGTGACGGTCATTATTATTTCTACGTGGCATTTTTAAAATCGCGATTTCCAATCAATGGGTATTAAGTAAGATTCATAAAAAATCGGCAATAATAGCAATAGTTACGCTCTCCAAAGACAAACGGCAACTGAATAAAAAAATAAAAATTCCTTTACAATTATCTAGGTACTTTTCCGAACTAATTAGGGTTCAGTGAAACAAATTTAAAAATAATCTTCTTCATCTTAGAGTTTATTCCGGTTATTCTCCACGCTTGCGCTAGGAACGAGTTTGAGTTTGCCGTAGCGACTGTCGTCTAACCTCCGAACCTCTCTGGAGGAAGCCGGTGCCAGGACCTCTTTCATTGTACAGCAGTCAGGTTGTCTTGGGTCCCGAAGGTGGTGGTGGGACCCCTTGCACCATAAATAAAAAAAAATCATTTCCCGTGTTAGTTTGAGTGCCTTAAGAAGAATTACCCTCCATTCTACCAGGCGAACTGAGAATCGAACCCAGTACCTTACGAAGAAACGCCTAAACCGGCATCACTCTTATCATAAAAGTGACAAAAATGTTGACTAAAACTATACGGAACTACATATTAGTATGATTTTACATAAAAACAAAATGGCAGAAAAAAGGGAGTGTCTTGTCTCTTTCCGAAAGTGGTCTTTTCGCCAATCAAAGCGTTTCGTTGCACTTTGTATAAGCCGCAAAACACGTGTAAGTTCTAAAGGCCTGTACAAACGACCGGCGGCGGCTTTAAAGTTAACTTAATACTTTTTCATTTCCAGTATGATAAACAATATTTTGATGAAAAAGATTAATTTTTCTGAATGAATGAACAGGTTGATATGTAATCCCGGCAATCTCTAAAATTAGCAATAGTTTTCGTTGGTTTCGCTTGCGTGGTTTATTTTTGACATTCACAAAAAACTCTAACCACGCGTGCGAAGCCGCGAGCAACGGCTAGTATTTTATAAAATCTTTGATCTAAAATGTAATCAAAAAAACGTAGTCAAAAATTATCTTTTTCCTGAAATAACTACTACTTAGAAAGGTCTTGCCAATTTCTCCCGTGAAACAGCTTTGCTGTGTTTCGGAGAGAAGGGCAAGACAGGCACTGTAATTACTGGCACCGAGACTTAACATCTTATGTCTCAGGATCTTAACATCTTATGTCTCTAACACATGAATGGAATACCTGGGCTAGTTCCAGCCCAGGTATCCCATTTTTGTTCATTAGCGACGTCGACCACTTACCATCAGGTGGCACGTCTGCTAGTTTGCCTATCTCAATAACATAAAAAAAGGTAAGAAGAGGCGCACCTAAAACAAACTTTAGGTAGGTACTAAGTTCCATCAGCCATGTAGTGATAGTGACAAACGAGCCTATCAACTCACCGGGAACATTCCGATTCTTGACATTTTTTTAGCAGTGCTAGCCATGTCAAATTTCATATGTAACGAAAATTAATTTGCGCAATTAAAATTCCCGCGGAAAATATTCAGTAGTGTGTGTGAGCAAGGCCTTAAGTCGGGCGCTTGGTTGAGACCGCGTTGCGCCGCGTTGAGACGCCTAGCGCGATGTCGGTAATACTTCAAATCAAAGGACTTCTAGGCTAATCAATGCGTAGGTTTATTTGTCAAAAATGCTTATAAAAGGTTGTGTTGTGTCTTAATTCTTAATGATAATGCATATTTATTTTGCGAAGTGTCGTGTTATCAACGAGAAAGTTTTACTAAGTTTTTAGAATTGTGTGTAAAAAAAGTGATAATAGCTATGATTTACCTGCTCAAAAACTAATTACCTATTTAGACACCTTGTTATGTGAAGTTAGAAGCAAACAGGGTAGGTACTAGAGGTAAGTATTATGCCATTAAAACAGTTTGTAAGTTGAAACCATGCCAGATAATACATTGTAAAATGCCTATGAATCACGGAATAGATTTAGGTACCTACACTGAAAACACATGTGAATAGTTGACTTTGAAGGTGGATATTGTGTGATGAAGTAATTTATGTAATGTGTTTTCATAACAAAAAGATACCTTAATTAGTTATATTGGATTATTTGCCACGATTGTTTTAGAATGTATGTACCAAACTAATAGTTTCACTCAGAGTTAGAAATAATAATCCAGGTCACAATAAATTTTAGGTACACAGCTGATATAATTTTGTTGCCAGGCGGGAGATTTTCCTGCATGAAATGCCTAATAGCCGCAGGTTTGCCTTACGTAAACTAGGTATGAGACTACTAGGTAGATATTTACGATTAATAAAATTTTATGAGATTTTTTTTATTGAATATGAGTATAGTAATTAATAATTATTTTAATATGATCGTAATATGCTATCGAGTGACACCAATAGTCGGACAGTGTTTTTTTTAACATAATGTAATAATTATGGCTATCAAAACCCAGTTAAGTTACCTATGAATCAAATTGTCCAGCCTGGTAATCAAACTAAGGACCCTCATGGGTTTATTCCAACATCAGTCCTGGTAGAAAAAAATATAAAAAAACTCTTTAAATAATATCTACATTATTTACTCTGTCAAGTAATTAGTACTTTGTTGTGCGTCTAGCAGTTCATTGACATCTATCATATGATTGTGACCTTTCATAGCTGCGTAAACCGTGCGCGTACGTTACTGCGTGCTATACTTCAGGGCTGCCACAGATCATTTTGAAAAAAAACTTTGACATTCATTTTCTCAGAAATTTCATAGTTTTTATTTATTAAAAATGTATAATTAAAGAGCTAACCACACATCCTGAACGCTCCTTCAGTATTAGTGCTTATTTTTGTTATACCCTGTATAGATAACATTTTCAACAGCCCACTTGCCATCTTTGAATTTTAAATTAATTTTAATTAACAAAGCTTTTCCTGTCAAATAGCAAAATGTTTGAAGCGCAAAAAACAAAATGCGGGGGTGTTTCTTAATTAAATTATCCGATCTTCTTCCCGCTACTTTTCAAAGATAAACAGAGGGAAAAGGTTATGGCTGATAATATATAAGTTTTATTAATCAAACTTTTCATTGATATTCCTCATCAGCAGCTGACATGATAATTCCTACTCTACTCAATAATTCCTAATTAAATTGGACGTCCACATGGACGATATTACAACAGGAAATGCAAGGCGGTTGTTGTAGCAAATCCGATGAGATGTTTCAGATTTCTACCAACTAGTAATGATGATGGTATAGACACGTTTTTTTTTTAATTTATTTGAAACTAGCTGTTGCCTGCGACTTCGTCCGCGTGGACTTCGCTTACTCCTCCCATGTAGGTGATAGCGTGATAATATGTAGCCTATATGTCGACTCGAACTGTTAGTAATATTCATGCAAAATTTGAAGTAAATCCATGCATTACTTTTTGAGTTTACCCCGGACATACATACAGAGAAACAGACAAACAGATAAACAGACAAAAATTCTGAAAACTATATTTTTGGCTTCGATATCGATTGTAGATCACGCCCAAGTAATCTTTTTCTTCTATTCTTAAGTATTCTTTTAAAAAAATATTCAATGTACAGTTTTGACTTTCCTATGATTTTATTATATGTATAGATTAACTTATACATAAACTTACGATACTACACACTATTATAATCAAGTGCAATTTATATATATGTACCTTAACGTAAAATAAAAAAACAATACAGAAAACTAATGCTGGTAAAGCTTTTATTACCATTGTATGGCAAGTAATGTGATACCAAAATAGAATCCAACTTATAATTCTGTTAATACACTTGTACTGTTTCACAGTACAATTAGTATCGCTAGAAACAAGTGATATTCGTTATATGTCGGTAAAATATGGCGAATGGGATAGCCACCAATTTTTTCAAACAACAAACCTGTGAATCCTGGTAAAGCTGACGTCTATTGACGTTCGGTATATCTCGCCTATCGCCGTAAGGCAATCTACATGATGATGTTTGATTTTCTTAAATAGGACTAGAAATTAAACTAATTATGTTATTTTTACTACCCGGTGTTGGTTGGGCTCCCCGTCGAAGAATAGACCACCTGTCTTTCTTTCTGACAGTTGGTCGTTAAAGACAAACGATTGGCTTAGTTATTACTTTAATCTTAAGCTAATATTGTTATTTTTAATTATATTCATAATGCGAACGCAGTGTCGGTCCCCCGTGGCTACCTCGTAGACGTAGCGCATCTATTTCTTGACTCACTGAAAATCAGTGGTGTGGCAAAATTACTGCATTGTACTCAGCCACGGGGGATATAATTAAAAATAATAATATTAGCCTAAAATTAAAATAATAACTAAGCCAATCGTTTGTTTTTAACGACCAACTGTCAGAATGATAGGTGGTCTATTCTTCGACGGGGACCCAAGCCAACACCGGGTAGTAAAATTAACACAATTAGTTCAATTTCTAATCCTATTTAAGGAAATCAAACATCATCATGTCGATTGCCTTACGGCGATAGGCGAGATATACCGAACGTCAATAGACGCCAGCATTACTTTGAATCACAGGTTTGTTGTTTGAAAAAATTTGTGGCTATCCCGTTCGCCATATTTTACCGATATATAACGAATATCACTTGTTTCTAGCGATTATTAGGGTTGTGAGCCCTCCGAGCTTTACGTGCTCATACGTCAACTTTTTATCGTAAAACAATTCCATATAAGTTTTTGTTCAATCCGGGGATTGAACCCGGTTGAGTCCCTCCTAATAGAAAGCTTATAGACACCAAAAATGTTAATGATGCTTTGCTATCCTTATGGCAGAGTTCTAATGCCACATACATAAGTTAACCCGCTACCTTACCCTCCATTCCCCAAACAGAAATGAGACAGTGACAAGCATTAAAGCTAAGAGGCAAGAGTAGGTGGTACCACATTGCATAAGATAGATTAGTTTATTTCATGACGTAACACCATTTGAAATTAAGTTTAAAAAAGTTATCCAACTTATACTTATAAATGTATAGTTTTATGTATGTTGGCTTTTAGCAAAAAGCTTAAGTAATTTTGTAACATATAAGCAAGTCTTTGCTAATACTTTTATCGGCTCTTAGTAGGTTTTCCGCGTGTTTAATCGGGCCCCTTTTAAATAATAAACTATCTGTCAAAGGCGAACAGTTAGCTATACTGTACCACCCGGAAGTGGTACCACCGCCTTACATATACCTGCCACAAAGCGTCAATGCTTGTCGTTATTCGTTTCAAAGATACAAATGTTTTCTCTTTATAATATTAGTATAGATAAGCAATACGGAATTTTTATTTTCTTCTGAAAGAAATCTTGTTTACGCGATAAACTTAAGAGGCTTTCAAAAAGTTTTCTCATTTCATTATACGTGTAAATAATGTTTATAACAGCAAAAACAAAGTTACTGACTACTTCTTGATTTAATGGTCAGGCTATTCGCTTTAAATCCCGAAATTATACGAACAAAACAATATTGAGGTTTTTTCAATAAAAAAACTTCTAAGCAACTTTAAATCTGGTGGTAACGTGTTAATACCCCTGGATTAAGTCGAATGAGGATGATAATTTGTAAGTCCCGGTTATCACAAGAAATAAGCTGTAGTCGTTACAGACCAGAAGAAATCTGGCGAATGATATGTTCACCAATCTCACCAACGTAAATCGTGGCTAAGAGGGCATCAATTGATGTTTGATTCTCTCTACCTAACGTATAAGGTAACCGGTATGATGATATTTGTTTTTCTTAAATAGGATTAGAAACTTAATTCATTATGTTAAATGTAAACTATATTAATCTAGCAGTATTTAGTTGGCGTAACAAATTACAAAGCAGACTTTGTACTTAACAAAATTAGCATGTTTTAGTCAGGATTGTTTGCCTAAATTATCTACATAATTTTGTATGAGTAAGTCAAAACTTTAAGCTTTACTTGTTAAATTGTCCCCTGATACAAATCTTTATCTTTTGCTATGTTATTTAATGTAGGTATTTATATACATTCTGAAATTTGTACACACATGTACCAAATCACTTAGAGGAAATACAGAAAAGTGTGTGATATCAGATATCAAGATCAGAATCAAAGGTATAATATGCCTTTGATTCTGATTCTGATCCATTGTCAGAAATCAAATCTATAAGATCTTGCCTTTTTACTCCAAATTCATACCACGCTAGTTTTTGAACCTTAATACTATACAAATATTAGCTTATGCTTAACACCACCCTTGGACAACACTCAATAAATTTAATAGTTTTTTTATTTATTTATTTTTGTGAGTCTTAGTCATTTTATCTGTTTTCAGCAATATTATGAAATAATAGAGTTCGGGAAAAAATAATAAAACCTATGCTTCAATATCCTCTTGCAAGCAGGCAGTGAAAACACATTTGTGTTACCCCATTAATTATTATCAAGTTTATTGACTCAGGTAGCGCTGGACGAATCAAGATTATTTGCTCCACTTCGGGTCACTGATCCACTAAATTAAGTGTGTGAGGTTTAAGGACGGAAAAGAATCCGCAATTTGAAAGTTGAAATCATTCAGCAATTCCAAATAGAATGCAAGGAATGATATTTACCCTTCTGTGCGTATGAATCACGATAATTATAAAGTAGATAAAAATAAACTGTAAAGATTTGGTAAAATATTACAGACAATATTAATGTTTGTTTATATCTTATAAAGGTCAAAGATCAGTTAAGTATTAGTAGAAGAGCTACTGAACCCTCCGACTAATCCGCTTCGCACTGAGCTAGAACTTTTTTAAATATCATTTTACTATCGGGCAATTAAGAAAATGCCGGTCTGGCAAGCAGGCACCTTGCGGTTGCGTCACCATTATTTTAAATTTTAAAAAAAATTTCATATCCTGCTTGCACAAAGCTACAATTTTAATGTGTTGTAATTTACATATGCCTTTGTCTTAAAAACATTGACAACTTGTTTTAATGGTTGCAAGTACACGCCAGACGATAGCAGCTGTAGACGGATATGAAGATAGACTAATAAAAGACTGTATATACTGAAAGATAATGTTCAGAACTTGAGCTTGATACCGAATGTGCAGAAAAAAAATTGAAACTTAAATTTTTACCCAAAAACCCAATAAAAATATTTAATAGTGGCCTCCGTGCATGGATATCGAAGTTCAGTCGCATCTACCAACCAAACCCGTGTAGAATAATTCAAAGTGGTGAAATTTTTTTTGCTTTGTGTTTGATTTCGTTGATTGTACTTATCGCTCGAAACTAAATATCTATTGTCCACTTTGAATAAGTCATTTTTGGGAATACATTTTCATCAGTTGCAGAAAAATACCTAAAAAACCGTCAGAAAGAAAATTATTGACAGATAACATGAAGCTAGTAATAAGCTCATGTTGTCTTCCTTGATGGAAAATCTAAAAAATCTTTTAGCATTTCAGCCAGCTTTTAAAAAACAAGAAATAATTACAAGCCAGTACTTAAGTTCGGGTAATCACCAAAATACAGTATTAAAATCTTATTTATTGGAGATGGTACGTATTAATAGTTAATAGAATAGTATTTTTTACAAATAGTTCTATTTTAGATGGTTAAATAGAGAGAGGATTATCATCCTAGATACTCAACAAGGAAAAATGCAAAAACTTTGATAAATGGAATTTATATGTATATTACCGTCAGCAAACTTTTCCATCTATTTATTTTTGAAAACTCTCAAGCAGAAGCTAACACAAATTAATTAAGGAACGTTCCATCGTTATATTTTAGCGTTTCAAACATTTCGTAACCGAACAGGGAGAGGTTTGTTAGTATTAGTATTTAAAGACAAACATTAACTCTAGAGTTTAGACAAATTTCACAAAATCAGATACAAGTATTTTGTAAATCTACATGTTTGTGTACTGTGTATGTCATACACACGAAGTGAACCTTTTATTAAAATGAAATAGTCTTATAATTGCACTTATTTATTTTTAATTCGTTTATGTTTTAAAACGTACGATAGGTAGATAAACATCTTTCTACATGATGTGATGTTACTGCCGACGTTCCTCAGGATGGTGTACTGTCCTCATTACTTTTTGCGGTCTACATAAAGTTACTAATATTAAAACTATTCTCTCGTTACCACTTTTACACTGACCACCTTTAAATTTATTCTCATACCGCATTCATATAAACCCCAGTAAAATCCAAGTAATTTTATTTAGTAATCCGAGCTTAATCTCTAACTAACTGGTAACTGGGCTAATATTACTGCTAAACAATGTTCTAGAATGTGGTGACTAAAACAATGTATTATCCATTAATATATTATAATCCATAATGGATAATGGGCTGTTTTGGTAACCACTAATATGCGAGATAAGTCAAAAGGCTTTTCCTAAATAATCTCTAGGGAGATTACGTAATTACTTATCTTTTTCAACAAAAATTATGTTAGCACAAACCTTTTTTATACTAGACTATGCTATGAATCTTGCAATCTCAACCTTGCTAAAGCTTAGCTTGACAATCTCGAACGCATACAAAATGAATACATTCGGTTCATCTTAAGGTTACGTAAATACTAGATCAGGGAGCAGCCACACGGTGCGGTAAACATTTTGCCGCATCATTGTACACACGTAGTATGCGGCGCCGCAAAACGACATCGTTGCGGCGCCGTAGTATAGTAGTATAGTATAGCGCCCTTCGCGTCTCGCTCAGTCGAAATGCGGTGTGCCTGCGGTGGCATGTCATTGATGCAGGACGCCGCAGCGATATCACTCCAGCGCCGCACCGCGACTACACCGCACCGTGTGGCTTCTCTCTCAAGTCTCACGGCTCTGAGTTTCAAGCTAATCTTGCTAATCTTAAATGGCTTACTATTCGCTTTCACCGGGATACTCATGTCCTTAAATTGATCTACTGTATGTAACATGATTCCAAATTGCCCCATTATATTAAGAATAAGTTCTTGTTCATGTATCCCCCGGATGAACGTGATAGAACCTATAGTTTAGGAATTAGTAACATTCATTGCTATGCAGATGACAGTATTGGTAATGCTTTGTACTCCGGTCATAGCGGTATTTCTCAGGACCACGTCAATGAGAATTGGGATAAGCTAGTGTCTGAAATCGAGACTCAGCTCGACAAAATCTCGGAATGGGGTCGGCTCAACTTAGTCCAATTCAACCCCAAGAAGACATAGCTGTATGCGTTTACCGCTAAAAAGTAGCCCTTTGTCGTATCACCTCGTTTTGAGAGCACTTTCCTGACAGCTTCAGCCAATATTGGAATTCTTGGCGTTTACATATCGAACAACGTTCAGTTCTGTGATCATTTGGAAGAATTGCTAAACTGGGCTCAAAAAGGCTTGGTGTGCTCAGTAGAACCAGACAGTACTTCTTTCAAGTAACTTCTTTCTTCGCAAATTCGCCCTCACATGTAGTACTGTTCTCATCTCTGGGCGGGAGCTCCGCAGTATCAGCTTTTCCACTTGATCGCATTCAGCGTAGAGCGGATCGAATCGTTACGACCAAGCTGTCTCCAATCGGTTTGACTCCTTGGCTTTACGCAGAAATTTAAGTTCGCTTAGCATCTTTTACCGCATCTATCACGGAGAGTGTTGCGACGAACTGTTTGGATTGATCCCTGCTGTTAAATTTCATCATCGAACATCGCGGCAAAACTCAAAGTTCCATCCTCATCACCTTGATGTCTGGAAACCCACAACCTTGCGATTCTCTAGGCACTTCTTACCACGCACTACTCCTCTGTGGAATCAATTACCGGCGGGGGTGTTTCCGAACGGATATGACTTAGGCACCTTCGAGAAAAGAGCATACTCTTTCTTAAAAACTGGCAACGCAGCTGCAAGACCTTTGGTGATGTGGCTGTCCATGGGTGGTGGTAATCACTAACCATCAGATAAGCTTCCTGCTCGTTTTCTATAAAAAAAAGTTCAAACACATATTAATTACCTACCTTTAAAAACTTTTTATATGGTGTTAATTAAATGCTTGTCTATATTTTACACTTTTTATCGTCGGTATTTGGTAAAACTAAATTTGTAATTTTGTTAATACACTTGTACTGTTTCACGAATCACTATGATATGTACTATCTTAATGCTATATTTATAAAAATTTTACCCTTAAGCCCGTAGCCCTGAAGATACTGTAAAAGGCGAAACCGGTTGGCGATATTAATTAAATTTAAAGTGATTTGTGAAGCAGTACAAGTACCAAAATTACAAATGCATGTCTTATAACACGAGCTTGGATTACTGAAGTCTGTCCTTGTTTTGTTCTTAATTCCTCTACATCCCGGGCATGTCCAACAGATATCAACAATTTTCAATCAACAAACAGAGGAGGTTGTGGTTGATTTTTTTTATTGTTAGTGATCCATACAAACCCGATCTTTAGAATAATACTCATTTCGATCTGAAAACAATATTTAATTTATTACTAGCGATACAGGAACAATGATATATGTTTATTATTATTTAATTATACCATTAAAGAAACTTTCACTCATTGATATAAAAAGAGGAAGATATGTTACCTAGTCACAGCGCCTGGTCCTACAAAACTAGGTCCGTGTACATTGGCATACTACAACAACTGTAGTATGCCACTCAGTCGCGCGCGGGACATCGTAACATCGAACGCTTCTACTTTCCGATTGTTTTTGCCGTTATATACGCTTCAAAATGCTTTCTTGTGTATTTAACCAGTATTATAATCACTCAAGGGAAAAAAATAAGACACATGGGATTACTTTCCATTCGTAAGTACAGCTAAAACATTAAATTTGTTTAAAAATAAGATTTTCTTTGTTTATCGGTAACCATGGCGATGAGGTGATGCGTGGCTATTAGCCAAGGATTTAAAACGTTATGATTTCGATATATTTGCGTCGTTGGGATTGGTTATGGTATATGATATTATGACGTTGTCTTCTAGCGCTAGTTGGCGAACCAATCACGAAACGGCATGAAACGCAAGGAACCAATCACGAAACAGCAAAAATATCGAAATGATAACGTTATAAATCCTTGCTATTAGCTAATGAAATTTCGCTCGTACGAGTGTATCCGGCCTATAACTAATTTTGTTTATCAGTAACCATGGCGACGACGCGCGCAGTGACTAATACCGTTTCGCTCGTACGAGTGTATCTGCCCTATCTCTGTCTTTGTTCCCATGTTTATGATTGTGATAACAGATGTGTGTGAGTGTCGGTGTATATGTATTCTGCCGAGCCTAATTTTGTGAATGCGATATATAAACGTAACGTATCTTTCTCTTTTATATCAATGCTTTCACTATTTTCTATACTCTTGGTAGCTTTATCTTCTTGTTTTATATTAAAGCTACAACTGAAAATGAAGTAAACAAAACCTGATACAAACAAAAGAAAACATATTTTTCGATAAATTTTCCTTATCTCATTTAATTTTAATGATCAAAAATGGTTTAAAGTCCATTGTCTACCCAAATAACGATATTGCAATAATTTTGTAATATAAATTAATTAGATAGTTTTTAATTTTAAGATTTTGTAACAATGTCGTGATTAATTTTTCAAGCGTTCAAAAACAAGTTCAAGAACCATAACAGAATCATTAAAATTGCAGACGCTAAGTGGCGCTTAAGTCGTGCAGAGCGCCAATTTTTATAAGCATAATAAATTATTTATTTTCAAAATAAATAAAATAACAATTATAAATTTAAACAATAATCGTTCACCCAAGTTACTAAGTTGCAAAATTTCTTTGACTTGCTGGTTGACGGGCAGAAATCACTCATAAGCAATAAGACTGCCATTTTATATATTTTTTTAACGTATTATAAAGATTTTTGAGTTTGGTGGTGGAGTTATTATTTTTACTACTGCTCCTTATCTTCCTTGGCTCTCCGTTCTTTAAAAGGGTCTGAAATGAATTTGTTTCATTTACTAGCTACGCAAGCTATTTTTCTTTTTGAGTTTTTAAGTTTCGTGTTTTTCCGATCATATAAACACATGCTATCAACTCCTTAACTTTTAAAATTGGGTTTTCGTATTATAAATTTTACTTAACACATAATTTTACACCCCTTTAACAATTCATCCGATTTTACAATTATTTGTTTCGATTTACATATACGCTGGTTCAAAGCAAAATATGCTTCGGTAAGCACTTTGCATTCACCAAACACAATTAATTTAAAAGGCTTTTAATTTCAAAGCTTCTGATCCTCCGGGGAAGAAATTGTACCAGCAAACAACGTTTCGCAAGTAAATGACAGAATGTTTTATTTTCTGATTAGTAGATCTAAATTAAAATTACAATTTACAAATGACTAGCACCGTACCGTTATACCGCATGTTACTTTTGTAGCCATATTAACAGGAAACGTCAATGTCCATATTCGAGGTAAGTATGACGTTAATTATTAACGCGTTAAATAGTGACCACACTCGAACAGTCAACGTCAATGTTTCTTAGGAATAAAATTTCCGCTGATGTTCCTTGAATTTCAAGCAAGGTAGACGTTGATGGTGCTACTCTGTATTTAATGAGTCTAAATGTTTGTTATACCAATATATTTAATCATTTCCTAACGAAGAAAAAAATAAAAGAAAAAAAAATCGCATCGCTACGGTAATTTGATAGCGATGCGTTATTTTTTTTTCTTAGCACATTTTTCGTTGCGTTCGGCCTACTCCAATCCGTTGCGGCCCATCCGCGAGTGAACTCGATCCTTAAACCAACCTACTTAAAACCCTCTCAACCCCAAGGCACGAAAATAATAATGTAAAACTAACAGGTTACAAGCCCGTTTCTCTTGAAGTTTTCGTAGATGGGAAGAGAATAGGGGTTCTATTATGATTTTTCCTGACAGAATTCGAACATGAAGCCCGCCTCATAATTTCATAATCCATGGCTAATTAGACTAAAAACAAACACAAAAGTTACACAAACAGGTTTAAAAATCACAGTAAAATACAAATTGAATTGACTACCAAAGATGTTAATGGTGCGTTCCTATCGAAGCAGCGGGATGGCAGTGCCACATACATAGGTCTACCTACCTTACCCTCCGAACCGGAACATGACATGACAAGCATTAACGCCATTGCGGCAGGAATAGACAAGGCAGTGGCGCCAATTTACCTGGGCGAGACGTTGTGGAACTCTACCACCTAATATTCACGATGGCGGTGAAAGTTAGAGCCAATCGGTCGCCTTTTACGACCCGCCTGGCAGAACGGCAGCTGGTCTATTCTTCAAAGGAGTCCGGTCCAACACGGAGGAAAGCTACAAAAGTGTTTGGGTGACACACAAAAGCTTATCCTTGTCGAGAATCGACCTCAAACTTCGTCAACTGCATTGTTAAGATGACTAATCACGTAAGCAAAGATAAAATATTATTTATTAATTGATAACTTCGTTTGTACAGATTTAATTTAAATACACTTATGGTATTAAATGCGTTTGAACTCTGTATAAATTAAATATTAATTACACTTATAAAACATGTTTTAACAAAATTTTAATTAGAATGTTCACCAGCCATCCTACAATCAGTTAAATCCTTACTCGCATTTCTTACCGAATACACATTTTAAGCGGGTGCGGAAAGAATTTTAATTAATGCACATCAAATCAAACTTTTGCTCCTTATTAATTAATAATTTTAATTTTAATTTGCCAATTTGTTTTATTTTAGATGGAGGCAACAACTATATTTAAATATTTTTTATATCATAAGGTAGCAAACAAGTAGACAACAAGCAGGCTCTCCTGATGGAAAGAGAAACCATTGCGTAATGCGTTGATATCCTTAATGTAGCTTTTTATTTCTCCAACAAGGTGTCGACGCGTGAATTCGCTCATTGACGCGCAGCGTCGGACGACTTTGCATTTCTATAACAAATTTGTACGTCACGTAATGAAAATATAAATAAATGAGTATTTGATATAAAATTAAAAAATACGACGCGTTGCTTCGCTTCGACTCTACAACAATGTAAGTTGCCTAAAACGGCTGAAGCAAAAATAAGAATAGTAAATACACATCTAATACTGATAAGAAAAGTGTTTTTCAGTTTTCTGATAAACACAAAGTTGCCCGGGATTGGAAAGTGCCCGATTGGCGATAGGTTTGCCACCTATCACATTTGTGGGACTAAGTATCTTCGGCTAATCGTGGGTGCACTTGTTGTACCTCTGCCTACCCCTTCGGGGATACGGGCGTGAAGATACTTTACTTTACTTTATATATGTTCATAAAAAGAAAGTTCAGCTAAATGCTGGTTTTGATTTAGCGGAAAGTAACAAAAATATAACCTTAATGAAAATATTGATGGTGCCTCCTTTAGAAAAGATGGACGAAGTTTGCATGAGCCTCATATAAGGAAGGCAAACGAGCTAATCTAAGGATTCTCGGATTAATACGGATGGCTATCGGGGTACCATCTCCCTTCGTACTGTTTAGTTGATCATAATTGCGATCCGTACGGTAAACACTATACCGCGAATCAAATGATTCCGCATCAAAAATTTCCGATAATAACCACGTTTCGCTTTAGCAAATAATGTCATAGTCTACATTTAATACGTTGCCATAAAGCATTTTAGTTTTCGATCGTAATCCACGCAAATTCTGATAAAAAATATTAAAAGCCATTGTTTAATAGAGTATAAAACTTATGATTAATAACTATGGTTTTTTTTTCAATAACTGTCGATTGAGGTTCTGGCTCCAAAATTAAAAGTATATATTATAAGCAAAACCAAACAAAAAAATTAAATTATCCACATATTTATCTATCTATATCTATACATATACATATATATACATATAATAAAAATGTAAGAGGTCGATTTCTGTACATTACATATAATAAAAATGTAAGAGGTCGATTTCTGTACATTGAAGATATTTTAAAAATTTTTTTTGGAAGATACTCTAATCGATACTGAAGCGAAAAATGTATTTTTTTAAATTTATGTCTGTCTGTCTGTCTGTATCAAGGCCGCGCATCACGCCGAATCTACTGAACGGATTCAAATGAAATTTAGCATGATTAGAGTTCATACTCCGAAGAAGGTTATAGGATATTCTTTATCCCAAAATTCAGTACGGTTCCCCTGGGATAGGGGATGAAAACAAAAACGTATATTTAGCTTTAATTCATTTACAGGTAGTCCGAAATCCTTTATTATTCCTTATATCCTTTTTGTTCTAAAGTAAATACTGTAAAGACTATCCCTTAAAAATTTTAAGGTCATGAGTTTTATCATTTAGAAGTTACAGACATCACAAGTTTCAACGGTTTCGGGTGGTAAGTCCAGTTGAACGTGACACCCGGAATGTATACAAAACCTTTGAACGCACGGCTCATTATAAGTTAGCGTTATCATTTCGTAGCGTTTGTATAATGGATAAAATCCGAGAGAATCAGTTCTAGAATGTGTACCTAGCTTAAAAACTTGTAAAATATGTGTAAAATATAAATCTAAACATTTTATTTATTTATATAAGAATAATTATAATATATTTGAAAATAAATCAGGTGATTTTTCAGGTTTTTGCTAATATCTCAGAAAATATGCATTTAATCGAAATTGAGTATACTAATAGAATTTGTTCTTTATAAACATAAGGATAGGCTATTGCGAAAATTCACTATTTTGTTTTTACATTGCACAACGTAATAAAGGATAAAAAAGTATCTACACACCCATATCCCGAAATACGTAGGCAGAGGTACAAGAAGTGTACCCACGATTAGCCGAAAATACCATCTCACACAATGTGATAGGTGGCAAGCCTATTGCCAACCGGGCCCTTTCCAATCCCGGGCAACGTTGTTTTATCCGACAACTGAAAAAGCACATTTTGTTTTGCCTGACCCGGGAATCGGACACGGGACCTCATATGGTAACATGGTAAATATTTCAAAATTTTTTCTTTCCGGTTCATTGCGATTCACCGGTTTGACGGTTAGTGAGATAAATGGTAATCCTCATCGCCGCATATACTGACACGTTAACGATTATCGACTATTTTTAGCGATAACTGGGACCGAAATTTTACGTACTCATCCGAGGTACGAGAGCGGTAATATATATACCACTCCGTCAGTTTCTGAGTTGCTACTGCGATTTTAGGTTTTCGAGAAAATCTTCGAAAATATCTCAATAACATCTTTGCCCGACTCGGGGATCGAACCCGGGAGGGACCTCATGATCTGAGCCGAATAGGCTGTCCCTAGACCACGAGGCAGAGTAGTTTGTTGTAATAATAAAAAAACCCTTGGCTGCTTATCTTGTTAATTGAAAATGATACAAATTTACATTAAAATATCTTTTAGAGAATTAAAATAATAATAAATTTAAGAATAGATTTTTTTATTGCAAATTGATTTCAGTAAGCTTCATAGTCAAAGGCTATTTTGTTTTTTATTAATAACAAACTACAAAGCCATGTGTTAATTAATTTATTTTTAACTTCCCGCCACGAAAATTGTCTTAAATAAAAATTATTCAAAAAATAAACCTGAATAAATAACTTTTTATCTTTCTAATTAGGTATATATTTTTAACTTCCCGCTACGTACCTAGATAAGGAAGTTACTGATTTTGCCCCAATTTTCGAAAATCGAGTGTTCACCAGATCTTCACGTTTTGAAGACCTAGAAACCTTTTCTCACTATTTTCATGATGACATATGTATGTATGAGTGTGCGTGTGTGTATGTGTGTGCGTGTGTGTATGTGTGTGCGTGTGAGTGTATATGTGTGTATGTAAACATCTCATAACTTCGAACGGCTTGACCGATCAAAACGTGGTTAATGGAATTCGATTGGATTCCACTCAACTTAGACTTCCTGAAAATTTTATCTAAGTCAGTCAGTCAGAAATTTTGGAAAACCTCACAAAGGTTTTTGGGGAAACAGTATTTTTTAAATACATTTTCCAGATTAATGACCCGATATAGTACAAAATTTAATCAGCTTTACCTCTCTAAACACTGCGTCCAATGCATAAATTGCATCAAAATTTATTTATCCGTTCGGGAGTTATAGTTGACGAAAAATTTTACAAAAGTGTTTTTTCCACATAACTTCGAATTTTTTTAAATAATCATTTTTAAGCTTCTGTAATATTTTAGTACTTAACTAAAAAAACTACATTAAATTTTAAAAATCAAAATCGAGTCAAATTTTCAAAAGTTACAGCTTTTCAAACATTAATATTCAATTTTCTAAAATCGGGGTAAAATCAGTAACTTCCTTATCTACATACGTAGAGGGAAGTTAAAAAAATCCCACGCGGACGAAGTCGCGGGCACAGCTAATTAATCATAAAAATCAAAACAATCCAATATGTATTTTAAATAGTAAATAAACCCGCTTGTGCCTAATAAATGAAGCAAATAAAGAAAAATTAGATGGTATGAAAAATTATTTCTTATATAATTTTGTTTAAAGATTCAACTGAAGTTATATGAAATATAGGCGATTGTACGTTACGCTATACTATTATGGTACAGTTTTGAGCCCAGCGAAGGTATTTATTGTAATTATTTGCATTGTATGGTTATTGTATATGTAAGATGATTATTGAAATAAATTATTACTCTGATTAACCGTAAAACCGATATAATTCCTATAAAAAATGGCTAAGTAGACTTACTACAAGTTTACGAGTAATAATATTCGGCTAACTCATAAAATGAAAGTTTGAGAAGTTTTTATATATGGTGATGCTGTAGTGCGGACATATTCATCATTGGCATATAAACAGGTTAAATAGTTTGTCCCTTCTTGTATAATATACCCCATACGATTTTCAAACTATTCCTTACTCTTAAGTTTGTATTTAATATAGGTAAATATAAACCTTATCCTGACAACAACGAATACATCAATCTATGTAAGAAAAATTCATGAATAATTTCAATATTAGAAACATTACCATTACTTTATTACTTTAACGAGTAATACATTCTTAAAAAATTATGCATGTTTCTAAAATCTCCGGCGGGGTGATCACGTAACTCGCAATGCGAAATTATCGTGATTGTTTAGTTATTGCAAGACACATAACATCCTTGTACATTAGTGGTAGTCATTGCCGCTTGATTAGTTTTGATGCTGCTACATTGCAAAAAGTGCATCTAGTGACCAGCAGGCAATTGGCGACGTTTTTGATGATTTTTTCATTACGTTTAAGAGTCATCGCTGATCGCTGGCGAATTGCAAACGTTAAATGATACGCCTACCGGTCTACTTTTATTGATTGTAGGCAACCCTATGTAGGAACAGTCGTCTAGGGAATTACCACTGTTGAGAAATTTTTTTTAAATTTTTTTTATGGAATAGGGGGCAAACTGGCAAGAGGCTCACCTGATGGTAAGTGATCACCGCCGCCCATAAACAGCTGCAACACTGGAGGTACTGCAGGTGCGTTGCCGGCCTTTAAGGAATGAATACGCTCTTTTCTTGAATGCCCCTAAGTTGTATCGGTTCGGAAACACATCCGCTGGTAATTGATTTCACAGAGCAGTCGTGCGGGGCAAAAATGCCTTGAAAATTGCAGACATCCAAATGGTGAGGGTGGAATTTAGAATTTTGGCGTGATGTCCGAAGATGGAAATCAGCGGGTGGTATTAAGCCGAACATCTCCTCGGAACAATCCCCGTGGTAATAGCGATAGACGATGCAGAGAGAACCAACATCTCTTCGCAATGCCAAAGGATCAAGCCGATCAGAAAAAGCCCGGTCATCGACAATACGAGATGCTCTACGCTGTATGTGGTCAAGAGGAAGGAGCTGATACTGCGGAGCCCCTTCCCAAAGATGAGAACAGTACTCCATATGAGGCCTGACTTGCGACTTGTATAGACGCAAACGGTCGGCTGGTGTGAAGTACTGTTTCGCCCTATTTAGAACACCAATTTTTTTGGGCGACAGCTTTGCTTTACCTTCCAAATGACCACGAAACTGGACGTTACTCGATATGTCGATACCAAGAATTCCAATGCTGGCTGAGGCAATTAAAGAGTATTCTCAAAACGAGGGGGCACGGCAAAAGATGTTTTCTTGGCGGTAAACGCACAAACTTATGTCTTCCTTGGGTTGTATTGGACTAAATTTAGTCGACCCCATTCCGAGACTTTATTCAATAAATCCTCGACCTCAGACACAAGCTTTTTCCGGCACTCGTCAACATGTTCCCGAGAAAAGTTAGCGCGGCCGGAATATACAGCATCTCCTGTACTGTCGTCTGCATAACAATGAATGCCGCTAATTTGCAGCATATCGTTGATATGCAGAAAAAGTAAAGTAGGAGATAGCACGCAGCCTTGGGGAACACCAACATTGACAGATTTTGGGTCTGAGCATACACAACAACCTTAATCCTACGATTTTTCAAAAAACTGGTGATCCAATTGCATAATTTATCGGGAAGTCCATAAGATGGAAGTTTCGCAAGAAGTTCTTTGTGCCACACCCTATCAAAGGCTTTCGCTATGTTCAAACTAACAGCTAGCGCTTCCCCCTTGGTCTCAACTGCCTTCGCCCATCTATGAATAAGGTAGATCAAAAGGTCACCAACCGAACGACCGCGACTTAAACCATACTGACGGTCACTTATCAGCAAATGCTCTTTTAGGTACCTTAAGAGCTGGCAGTTGACAATGGATTCCATTATCTTTAAGAACAAGAAGGTGATAGCTATGGGCCGGTAATTGGACGGATCTGAACGATCGCCTTTCTTGGGTATTGGGTGCACTAAAGCTGTCTTCCAGGAATTTGGTACGACGCCTGAATTATACGAGAGCCGGAAAAGTCGCGTCAACACCGGAGCCAACTCGGGAGCACACGTTCTTAACACGACTGGTGGAATAGCGTCAGGCTCACTCGACTTATGGATATCCAGGGAAACTAAAGCTTTTCGAACAGAGGTTTGAAGAAATTTAACCTTCGGCATTGTACTATCACATACTGAGGTAGTTGGTGGTGTATTTTCATGGTCATCCAAAGTCGAGTTCCTTGCAAAAAGTGAGCCCAAAAGATCGGCTTTTTCTTTTGCCTTGTGCGCCAAAAAGCCATTATTATTGTGCAAAGATGGAAGGGAAGGCTTACAGAAATTCCCTAAAACAGCTTTGGCAAGGGACCAGAGTGCACGAGTTCCCGAGGGAAGGCGAACTAATTTCTTGCCAATTCTGTTAATATGCTCCGACTTTGCCTTTGCAATGACTCTTTTGGAGGACCTAGATGCAAAATTGTACTTCTTTCTGAGTAAACTGGTTTTTTCATCACAAGCCGCTGATGCACTGGTCCAGGCTTGGTAGCACTCTTGCTTATGACGTAAAGCTAATTTGCATTGGCGACCAAACCAGGGCTGGGACTTACCACCGATGGACACCACAGATGATGGAAAAAAAAGTTCCATACCCTGTAGCACCACATCAGCGACAGAGTCAGCAACAGCACTTGGATCATCCAGCAAGAAGCATATCTGCACCCATGGGTAGGATGCAAAGAAGGAACGCATTCCGTCCCATTCCGCTGATCTGTAGTGCCACATGCGTCTACAGTTTGCAAAGCGAGAGAGCCTGTTGAGAAATGATATCGAATGAATTTAAGTACTACATTTTTTGCAGTTTACAAACAACTTGTATCGCTCGATATCGAGTTTTATACGGATGAAAACTCTAATTTTTTCTTTTAATTTTTAATTATTTCGTTCCTTTATTCAAACGCTGAGCGTAAACGCAAACGACGTAGCCTCCTCATTCGACAGCCGAAGCACAACTAAAGCGGACAGGGGGAGGCGTGATGGTTCTGGTTAGGATGGGCGATACGAGTGTGGATTTTAATATTTCCTTTTTGTCATTTAAATATATACATATTTAAACATTTGATTCTTATATGTTATAGAAAATATGTTATTAAGTATTTACGCCATATTAAGCATTTTCCTTTTTATTCAAAAGTAACTTTGAATTTTTTTTCTATCGAGAAAACTACAAGTTATCATGTTTCTAAGTCATAGAATTTATGGCGTGAATCCTTTAGTATCTTACTTATGAACTGCAGCGCTAAATATTAATAAAAAACGATATAGCAAGAAATCTACTGAATGCATTTCTTTCAAAATCGGTACGATAGGGGCTTAAACTCGGAGACAACGCGCATTTGCTGCTCGATATATGTGCAGAGATACAACGATATAGACGCTCTGTAGTCGCTCACGGCTCTCCTCTTCAGTGGCTTTGGTTCAGACAACGCTGCATACATTGGCTTCATTGCAAATTTAAAAAAGAAAAGACGTAAAAATAAGCGAATTTATTGGATTATTTCAATTAAAAAGCGTTCGGTGTCAAAAGGTTCAATTTTAAAGCTAAATAGCATGTATTTAACACAGCAGCACACAATAAAATATCACTGCGTCTGCAGTGATGTGAGCGCGCGCCCCTCCTCCACCCCAACTAGAAAATCTGGTTTCTAATAAAAAACCGCATTTAAATTATCTAACCCGTTTAAGATTTACGGTGCAGTAGACAGAAACATAGACCCTCACGCACACAGACACACATACACCCACTCACACACACATATGATCATAATTATAATACCCCTTTTTACGTCTGGGATAAAAAACAAACAAGACACTTAAATCATTTCCATATTTGAATAAAAGAAAAGTGTCTGATATTTTAATATAATAAGGAAAATCTCGTTATCATCTGACAGGTAAAGGCGGACCTCAAATTACCTTTGACGTACGCTTTTTTCTTTCACATGTCAAATTCAATACAGCTGTCTTATCTCATCTTACAAACAGAATTTTCATGATTTTTTTATACAATTATATTTTTTATCTATACATCTATCTATAAATACGAGTATACTAAAATCGTAGGATAGTCAAAACTGTACATTGAATATTTTGTTAAAAGAATACTTGGAGCGTGATCTACAATCGATATCAAAGCCAAAAATATAGTTTTTAGAATTTTTGTCTGTTTGTCTGTATATATGTCCGGGGTAAACTCAAAAAGTACTGCATGGATTTACTTCAAATTTTGCATGAATATTACTAACAGGTCGGGTCAACATTTAGGCTACATACTATCACGCTATCACCTACAGGGGAGGAGCAGTGCGGAGTAAACCAAGTCCGCGCGGACGAAGTCGCAGGCAACAGCTAGTATTATATAATTATGTAAAAAATAAATAAATATATTATTTATATAATAATTTCATCTGTAACAATGAACTCATTTAACTAATTATACGTATGTCTATCTAGCGATCAGTACAATCGACGTAATCGATCAGCAAAGAAGAATTTCGCCACGTCGAGTCTGTCAACACTAGCTCAGTGGTAGAGCGTCCCGGCTTTAGGGAGACAGTCGCAGGTTCAAATCCCGCGTGTCGATATTTTTCTTTGTTGTTTTTAAAGTTTTACCAAAATAGTTGTTTCTAGTTTACAGATTAAATAGTTGACACTTGTTTTTTATTTTATTTTACTTTCCTTATGGGGCGTTGCGGAGGGATACCCTAGCTGGCAAAAAACGCCCGTGACGTTAAAAAAAAAGCGCAAGATTTTTTATATTAAGGAACTTCGTTCCTTTCCAACGGTTCGGTTTTTATTTTTTTAGGATGATACTAAGAGTTAGCTTGATAATATAACCTGCTGTGTTTTTCGGCTATAAGTTTCGACTATAGTAATAAATATTCTCATTTTTGTTGCATTTTATACAACAGCTTTTTTTTAAATATTGCGTCTTCCCTGTCCGACATTTTTGTAATTCGTTTGGTTGTTATAAATAAAAGTGTTAACTTAATGGCAGAAAAAAATCTTTGCTATATTCAGAAATAAGGAAAAGCGTGAATTCTTTTTTAAAATTTACTTGCTATTAAAAAGTGTCAGCTGAATTCTAATATGGGGTTACTTTACATCAAATTAATTTGATGATTTTGGCTGACGCTGTATTCTTGTAGCCACCGACCACACAGCCCATAGACACCTAATAATAGGCGAATGACTTGTGTCAACACATCTGACTTATAGTTCCGATGTAAATGTCCACGCGCCAATGAGTAGTGATTGGGTAATCAGTGTCGACCAATCAGATGCTCTGTACATTACTATCTGTCACTGTGGCCTTGAGTTAGCCAATTACGGCGTTGCAACCCCGCTTCGTCTTACCTCAGCTAGTTGCCAGAATGCATTCAATACGGAAAATCAAACATTAGCCGTCTATAGGCTGTGTGGTCGGTGCTTGTAGCACTTTGAGGCCAATCTCATCCACCTCCTTTGTTTGTCTTCCGCATCATGTCACTGTGAAAATATCAATCTTATAATTGATTTAATGAATAAAAATCGATTTTTTCGTAACATCAATGTTATCGTATGTGTTCGTACAGTCTGCCATTACTGTTATTTCCCTTCATTCTCCCGGTCCGAGTACATGACTGATCTGTTTAAGCATGATCTATTTTTATAATAGCTTTGCCCGTTGTTTGTTTGCAATAAGATTTTCTATGCCTATGTTTACGTAGCGACTAAGACCATTTGGAGAAAATAATCAGTAGTGGATATATTTTGCTGAAGTTTGATTATGTGTATATTTTATCTGGTTGTACTATAATATGGATGCCTACCGAAACACGTCATAAAAAATATGTACACACCTCTGCAAAAATGAAAAGTTGTTGATCATTCAACGTTTCAAGTAAAATGTTCGAAAAATCTGCACGGTTTATCGACTTCGGGATTCCCTATAGATATTAAAATAATAAACTTTCAAAGTGAAATTTTAGGGAGACGCATACATATTACACATATCGCTCAATTTTTTTAATAACTAGGCTGTGCTGCGATATGCTTTTCTATCTATTCACAGTTGACGACCGTATGCAAAACTTAATAAAACCATGTTTTACGAGTATACTATAGCATAGACTGTTCTCCTCAAATACCGTCAAATTAATCTCAAGAAGACATTAATTTGACAGTCTTCTTTTAGGCTGCCGATTCTAAACCTTTGGACATTGATAATAAGTTAGGTGGTAGGATAAGGTGGTAGAGCTCCGCAACGTCTCGCCTGGGTTTGAATATCATCACTTCACTTATTTCTGTCGCAATAGCGTCATTGCTTGCCACTATCATGTTCCGATTTAGGGGGTAAGGTAGCTAGTTAACCAATTTTAGTAGCTAGTTAATTAGCCCACTAAACCCTGCCACTGCGAGTACAAAGCGAAGTATTCGCCGTTATTAAACTGTTTATTAACATTGTTTGTAATAAATTATTAAATGAACATAATTTGACACTTATTTGATCTTAAAATTTAAACGTTTTATGTAACAAAGCAGCGGGTTCGTGACACCGATTTTACTTCACCAGTCAAATTCAGAATGATCCACCTCGATCGACTCTCTTATCGAGTCGCTATATCACAACAACAAGATAGCGTCTCGACCCCGCTCGAAGCTATCCTCTACTCCGATCAGATGTTACATACTACAATAACTTTAAATTAATTAGTAAGGTTTTTAAACACGATTAAAATGTGATAAATCATATAAATTTAAATTAGAATTTAACTAAGTGTTTTGGTAAACAAACGCCCTTACTTCTAGCATATTGGTTACTGGAACTAATTAGTACATTTACACCTTTCTATAATTACTTCTCCTGTGCCTGTGTGTCTGTTGGTTGTGTGTCTGTGTGTCAGTATGTCTATGTGCCTATGTGTATGTGTGTATGTGTTTCTATGTCTATGTGTCTGGATGTCTGTATGTATGTATGTCTGTACGCACGTCTGTACGTCTGTACGTCTGTACGTCTGTACGTCTGTACGTCTGTACGTCTGTACGTCTGTACGTCTGTACGTCTGTACTTCCGTACGTCTGTACGTCTGTACGTCTGTACGTCTGTACGTCTGTACGTCTGTACGTCTGTACGTCTGTACGTCTGTACGTCTGTACGTCTGTACGTCTGTACGTCTGTACGTCTGTACGTCTGTACGTCTGTACGTCTGTACGTCTGTACGTCTGTACGTCTGTACGTCTGTACGTCTGTACGTCTGTACGTCTGTACGTCTGTACGTCTGTACGTCTGTACGTCTGTACGTCTGTACGTCTGTACGTCTGTACGTCTGTACGTCTGTACGTCTGTACGTCTGTACGTCTGTACGTCTGTACGTCTGTACGTCTGTACGTCTGTACGTCTGTACGTCTGTACGTCTGTACCTCTAGATGTTTCTACGTTTGTATGTTTGCCCACGAATTTCTCAGGAACTAAATGCCATATCCACATAATTTTTTTTTGTTTAAAGCAGGTATATTCCAACTTAGGGAACAGTTTAAGTTTTATTAAAATCGGTTCAGTAGTTTAGGAGATTACAGTTCATATTTGATCTCGGTTTAAATTTTTAAATTAATATAATTCATTTAAGTAAGTTAAGGTAAGTTTTTTAAATCTGAATCTTAAACTACTATTAGCAAACTACATTATTCACAATTGACGTAATTTTAACATAAGCTGTAAAATATAGTTTTATAAGAATAAGGGTTTCCGTCAGTCAATTTGAAATATATGTTTACATGATTAGGTACTAAAGATACTGCTATGGAATTTAATTTACCCGTAAATACGAATTACATCGGTCTGTGTTTGATTTTCTTTGAAGCTAATCTTGGAGATAGTTTAACTGTCGGCCTCTTGGGGATTAACGATGATAACTTCTCACAAACTAAAGCCTCAAACTCAAGTTCTAAATAGAAATAGTTTCTATATTTAATACTCGTATTATAAATGCGAAAGTTTGAATGTTTGGATGGATGGATGTTTGTTACTCAATCACGCAAAAATTACTGAACGGATTTAAATGAAATTTGGTACACAGATATATGATGGCCTGGAATAGCACATAGGCTACTTTATATCCCGGAAAAAATTGTTGCTCCCGCGGGATTCACCAAAAACTTTTATAATGCAGTGGGCTGCACGCTGCAGCTAGTACTTTATATAAATACTAAATGAAAACCCGGCTTAGCACAGAAGTCTCATAATACGCAATCTTATATACTAACTCAACTAGTAAACATTAAAAAGTAACATCATTGTAATGACGTCTTCTTTCAACTATTATGTTGGTGTAATAAAGACAACACTATAGTGTTGCTATTTTTTAATTTCTACTCTTTTATGAACTAAGAGAAATAAGTTTCACAATAATCGGCGCTCCTTTCTACGATGCTTTAATAAATGCTCACGCCATCTACACCACATATTTGTAACCTTTAAAGAAATATGGGTGATTTGTCTGTCAGCACGGTTAGGATTTTTAATCACTATTTTAACAAAGTACTCGACAATCTGAATTTTGCGGATATACCTATTATGTTGTCGACTAAAAATTATTATTTTTTTACGCTTTATAATTTACGTAAGGTTTCGATTGAGTCTACCGTAACCCTTGACGAAATTATTGATATAGACGAAAAACCTATTAGCTATGCTCGACCACTTTGGCTTGTGTCACAGTCTGATTTTTTAACTTAGAAACGAGTGTATGTAAGTAAAAGTGTTTTACGAAAACGCTTGAAAGTCACCATTTTTGTGGAACCTTTAAATTAAAGTAATTTAAAATGATATATAAAAACTTTTTGTAAAAATTTAAGATAATTCGTGGATAACTTTCGCCGTGTTGGTCCCGGCCTCCTTTGTAGAATAGGCCAACTGCCGTTCTGTCAGGCAGGTCGTAAAAGGCGACCGATTGGCTATCGAGTCACTACCATCGTGGCTACTAGGTGGTAGAGTTCTGCATTGTCTCGCCCGGGTCTGGTACCACCGCCTTACCTATTCCTGCCGCAATAGCGTCAGTGCTTGTCGCTGTCGTGTTCCGGTTTGGAGGGTAAGGTAGCCGGTAAACTTATGCATGTGGCATTAGACCTCGCCACAAGATAGCAACGCACCATTAACATCTTCGGTGTCTATAGGCGATGGTTGACTCTTTCCATCAGGAGACCCATCTGCTTGTTTGCTATCTTATGATATAAAAAAAAAAAAAAGTTTTGGCGGCCATAAACAGTATATTAGTATTAAAACTGTTTTAATAATTTTGTAGTTTGTTTTAAGGTACTTTTATTCTTTAAAAACATATTAGTCCTATTGTATCCTAAACTAATAAATTGACTCTCAAGCTTTAGTTATGCAGAAGTATTATATCAATTAAAGATTTTGCAATTCTTGAAGTTGGTTGCGCTAGTATGTCTAGATCACAGACCACATGAATTTAATCCGTGGCCTAGTCTGGATAAAACACCTAAATTATATTTATTAATGTTTAATCCTATTTTTGCGTCAATTCTTTCTTTTTTAAAGGAGATTGATGAGATCAGTCTAAAAACGCTACAAGAATATAGCATTAGCCAAAATTACCAAATTAATTGAAATTATCAAAGATTAGCCTTAAATAATTAAATAATATTAAATTCCTACCCTCTATAAATTATTTCAATTATCTTGTCGTCTTTGTTTGTCATTCCTTTAAGAGATTCAATGATGAACAGCAGGACCTGGACCAGTTTTATTAAAAAAATTAAGTCATGAAATTGTAAAACTCAACAGCGGAGATTGATATCGGCCTCAAGTGCTACAAGAATATAGCTTCAGTCGAAATTATCAAATTAATTAAATATTGTTGGTTAGTTGATTATAATTAATTATAAAATAAATCTTCTTGTTTTTAGTTTTTATATCATCATATGTAGCAAACAAGCAGAGTGCTCTCCTGATGGAAAGACCCCATCCCGTTGAACTCAACTCATCGCTTATAGACACATTTGCACTATTGCATTACTATCAGTGTAACGGGATGGCAACGCTACTTCCATAAGTCTATTGGGTACATTACCGTCTAAACTGGAACACGATTATAACAAGCATTGACGCTGTTATGGCAGGAATAGGTAAGACAAGTAATATATATATATATATATATATATATATATATATAGTTTTTGTGCTGAGCCCATTATTGTAACTCGCCACCAGATGAGGGGGCTGCAGCATGTCGTTGTTATACAATTGCAAGACAACGTCGCGTCTACCGTTATATCTATCTATATGTGTATATAAAAATCAATGGCTGTTTGTTAGTCTCGCTAAAACTCGAGATAGGCTGAACCGATTTGGCTAATTTTGATTTTGAATTAATTATTGAAGCCCAGGGAAGGTTTAAAGGGTGAGAAAATATAGGAAAAAAATGAGTAGTTAAAAAGGCAGAACAACGTTTGCCGGGTCAGCTGGTGTTTAATAAATCTGAAGCGTTTTTTCGCTTGCTTGGACGCGCTAATCTCTAAATAAACAAGTCGTATTTGAATATATTTTTGTGTACTATGGCCACATTCATAAGGAAGGGTATAAGCTGCTTTTTACACGACTGAGCATGAAAGTAATGTTTTTTTTTATCTCCAAACGAAGTCTTTTATAACAGCTGTAAATATATTTAATGGAGCGTTTTTTATAAGGTTATTATAAATTATTCGTTTATTTGTTGTTATTTTCATGAATATTGACTTTTTTATTTATCATATATTTTTTTACTAATTTTCAAAAAATATTCTATGCGAATAGTGTTTACTACATTACTAAATTTTCCTATTTTAATTGGATGAAAGTAAATTTTAAGAAATAATAACAATAATATCTCTGAATTATAGTGTAACTAAAATAATTGTGCATATTACATAAATTATGTTATCATATGTAGTTATAACTGAGGAATCGGACCTGCAGAAGCAGTCTTTTATGAAAATTTCACCGTAATTTTCTTTCAAATCATAAAATACCTCGTTTATAAGATTTTCTTTGTCTAATTTCTCGTTACTTTCAGTATTATCAATTTTGGAATTTGTTGATACGATTTGCTCGTCATCAGTGTCATCTTCTTCTTCATTGTCGTCTTCAAGATTATCATAAATTTGTGGTTTTATTGTGTACGGGAAATACAAATACGTTGTAGGATCGGTTGCTCCCATAAAAACATGTGGATGGTTTAAGTATGAATAAAAAGGATAAGGTAACATTGTAGTCCTTGTACAAATAGGACAATGGCTGTAATTTTCAGTATGAGTACAAATTTTTGTATCTTGCGCTAAAGCTGAACATCGTAAGCTGCAAGTGGTATCGGGATTAGATTTCATACAAAAACATTGTTTTGTAATCGAGTGATTATGGATACACTGTTTCGTATTACTTGAAAAACTTCTGACGCCAACTACTTTGTTCAACTTATTATTCAGGTTTCCTGGATATCTAGATGTTACGTGGTCATTATTACTTTTCGCATCCTCAATATATTGGGGCCTAGCAACAACGTTAAAATCTTTATTCATATTAATTTTGGAGTATTTATTTTCTTCTTCAGCATCTATATATTTTTTAGGTGAAAGCGAAAGGAGTTTTTCTATAGGCCACCGCTGTTTAAGTTCCAAAGTTGGTGTTGGAACGATTATTTTGCTTGAAATGGTAACTGGTGATTTTGTATCCAAATCTTTATCGTGGATTTGTTGCTTAATTGACAGCATTTCATTGGAAAGCATTTTGTCAAAAACGTTTGCCTTTAAGTTTGAACTTCTAATGCTGACAACTTTATGGTGCCATAATTTAGTTTCATTTCGGCTTGACTCTGTAATTTATAAATTTATCAAAAATATACATTAAATTTAAAAGTATCGCTTTGAACACTTTTACAAAAATACGATTTACCAATTTTGTTCCACAATGATCCGTTGTTACTTATACTATCATCAATTTCATGTACATTTTTTATATCGCTGACAACAAAGCCACTACCTATAAATACATTTATAATAATTATAACAATGAACTCCAAAAACATAACCAATATACTACCATGATTAATATTTTCTTTGTACTGTAATTTCCGTATGACATTAAATAATCTACATGGCTCAGATTTTAAGATTATTTATTTTACGCATTGTTTTGATAGATATTTATTTGTTATACACGTTTAAAATATTATGATAATAAAATTTTTCGTCGTATTTTTTTATATAAATTCAGTATTGTTGTCCGGTCATTCATCTCTTTATTGTAAAATATGTGTAAATCACACACTTTGCAAGTATACGGTGAAATTCTTATGATTTTTAGCTTTTCAGTATTGTTCATGCTTTTTTTATTTGATCAGCTTTGGTTAAAAACTAGTTCATTTTAATTTACGCTTTTTTACAGAGCTTGTTTCCTAATAATACTTGCATAGGATACGATAAAACTGCACTTCTAAATGAAGAAGATGTAACACACATTTTACATCGGTTAAATGAAAAGAGAAATTTCATCGCATTACACCGTTCAAAGTATTTTCCTGGAGCAGCAAATATGAGAAAAATTGTAAGATGTCATTTAATACAGTTTACTGCAGATTTTAGGACTAGTTGACAGATAAGATTTGATTCTCTTACTTTTATATAGTATTATTACATTGTTGAAACACAAATATCAAAGTAAACTGTACTTTTGCTTATTTATTTGACTGAAAATAGTTTTCAACAAGGATTTTTTTCGTTGTCGTGAAAGAATTTTTATTGCTATTGCTCATTTTTCATTATGTTTTTGTAATGTATATAAAATCATCTCACTTAAAACTTAGATCCAACTCGGATTTTTTCACTACTGCAAGCTTTTATATAATGTATCTGCATAAAGAAGAAATTAGATATGTAAGCTGTAAAAATATTGCTTTTGTTCCTGTTGAAATTGGGTTTTCCAAAGTTTTTGCAAACTTTAAATTCACAAGAACAAATATTATGTATGCACACATACACTTTCCCATTTATAATATTAGTATGTATATCGTAAAACTTAATCAAAGTAACAAAAGATAAGTTGCATGTAAACATCATTTAAACAACAACGAAAACGTATCCTGTATTATAAAGAGTTTGTGTGTTTTTTAATCAGCCACGCAAAAAGAAGAAAAAGGGTTTTGCATGTTATTAGACACCTGACCGGACGAAATACGAAATCGCACGCGACTAAGTTCCGGACTTCCGATGTAAACCGAACATTGCCGATACAATGCGTTCGAGAGGGCTCGGTTCGAGCAAGTCTGCGAGTCATGTCGCGAGCTACTGCACTGCTACCGCGTGCGTGATGTTTAGTGTGATGGTGTGATGCTTATTTTAGTCGAGTAATATCAAATATGTGATGTTACAGTACGCGCTCGAATGATATTACGCGTGATGCATCACTCGCATTACTTACACATGTCTATTGGATATAACGCCCATCTTATAATCAAATAAATTACTTACTTTGGGGTTAGATCAATTCGTGTAATTTGTTCAGTACGTTTTTGCTTTTGTGAAATTGACAAAAAGCCTCGCTGAGGACTGCGGGGCAATGCTACCATAAAATAAATATTCCAACTTTTGCCAACCTTACAAACCACATTGTTATAAAGGCGACAGTAAGCCAAAATTTAAAAATATTGTACAAATAAACTACTTAAGCAAATCTACTACTACTACTACTACTACAAGCAAGTTTGAATCTCTAGACATATATGTATATGGTGTATAGTTTTATATTGAGTTGTTTATTCTTTTATTTATCACCGTTTGTTTAAAATAAAGTTATATTTCAGGAATGGTCGATTGATTTAGCATTTATAGCTCAACGCTGGGCAGATCAATGCGACACATCAATACGTCCAGATAAAAATGACCAATGTCGCGATTTGGGTAAGTTTTTAACAAAAATTAGGTTGCCTAGTGGTTAAAATTTTACCACAATACCAGTGATAACATCTGTGCGAAAGTTTGTGTATGTATGCATGTATATACTTAGGACAACTATCAAAGTCGAAAAGGCTTTCTCGGGCGGACTTTCGATCCTTATCTGATGGCCCGGTAGTGGTCCCGCCATGACAAGCCAAGCGAAACGCAAGGGCACTATCTACCTTTTCTCCAAACGCTTCGTCGTTATTTTGGACGCTCATAACTTGGATTAAGATTATACCAGACCCGCAAAATTTGTCTAAATATTATGGAAATAGTAGACTTATTAAACATATGCACTATCAATTATATAGCTCTTATACTTTAAATTTTGTTGATATTTAAAAACACCGATTTCGTCACTGATGATCATCCAAATTCTTTCTTCCTGAGAGGGTACTTCCGAAAGTCCTAGAAAGCTACTAAATGTTCATATATTAAAAGAAAGAAAGCTAAATTTAAGCACAAACAACAACAAAATTATAAAACTAAGATCTTTTATCCCCCAACTTTTTAAACCCCAGTTTATTTTCACGGAATTTTGTATAAGACTTCTGCAAATTTTGATGCTTGAGGTCTGAAAATAGATATGCGAATCTTTTTATAAGTAATAAAATACATATTTCAGGATTATTCGAATATAGTCATATTCCAAAAATCCTGAAATGTGTATTTTATTATATCCCACCTTTTAAATTAGAGAATAGAAGTGTGTGTGGGCTTTTTTCCATACAAACTTAATTTTTTTATCACAAAATAGCTAACAAGCAACTGGCCCTGCCGATGGAAAGAGAAACCATCGCCTATGGACACCAAAGATGTTAATGGTGCATTGCTATCCATGTGGCTGGGTGGCAATGCCACATGAATAAGTCTGCGGGCTACCTTACACTCCAAACCATAACATGACAATGACAAGCATTGACGCTATTGCAGCAGGAATAGTTAAGGCGATGGTACCAATTATCCAAGCGAGACGTTGCAGAACTCTACCAGCTACTAGTCACGATAGTAGTGACACATACAGCCAATCAGTCGCCTTTTACGACCTGCTTAGCATAACGGCAGTTGCTTTATTCTTCAAAGGAGCCCGGACCAATACGGGGAAAAGTTAGGTGCAGTATTGTGGTAGAAAACACTGACGTGGTACAACCAAGTCTTACGTGTTAGGCGTCATAGACGTGTTTGTTCATCACTATTCACTGGTTTATTGACGAGAAAATGGGGAAGTACCTACGTAATTTCCATAACCATATTTGTCAACTTCAAAAATTACAGCTTCTTTTTTGCGATTATCGATATCGGAAACTTTACGTGTTCTGATATAAAAGTCGTCAATTATGGTGCTATAGACAAACCTATGTAAGTGTAGATTACCGCTCGCTCTATTGAATTTACTAAGACAAAGAGAACAATACGTGATAATCACAGACCACATGAATGTGATAATTAATGAGGCAGAATGAGCACTGACTCACGCCCTCTGTCAAACTTGTTTATTAATAACGCTTAAAAATAGGCCCCTTTTGATATTATTTATTTTATTATTGTTAAGCAAATGAAAGGTTAAATATACATACACATATATCTTCACGCCAGATCCCTTACGGGGTAGACAGAGAGAACCGAGTGCCATAGTTTAGAGTAAGTAGAGTTGAATTATAAGACGTTTCATTGACTTTTTACTCAAAGGGGATTTTTTATTTGTCTTTAAATCTTATTGCAAAGCATTGACGGATTTGTGTAAGGAGGAAACGTATGATAATGAGCGGCATTAGCATAATATTGTCTTGATAAAGTAATAAGGAAACTAGCTGGTTGTTGGTCTGATAATTAATATAAAAATTATATCATACAAATGTATAAACGCGTGTGTTTTGACATACAATAAGGAGCCTGACAGCAATGAATAATGTTTGTTTAACAACAGAAGAATTTGATGACAGTTTCTATTTTGATAGATCCGAGCAGGTTTACGAGCGTTCAGCACGAAACTTTTTAATTAAAATTAAGGTCGTGAAATCACGAATGCATATGGGTCGTATGGGAGAGTAATTAGATTGTTGATCATTTGCGTTTCGGTAATGCTAATAAGACTAAAAATAATATTTTATTATATTGAGATTTTGGAAATTATAAACGGACGAAATTATCACTTGTGAATTTTCTACCAATTCTTTACAACAATTAGTCTGACTGAATATTTTTTTAAAAAATCTATATTAATAACACTGATTTGTATCGTACGACGGACACGTACCTATAGGTATAATACAAAATATTATAAAGTACTTTGTGAACTACACGCGGCGTAGACATCGCTTAAAACTGTTCCTTTGCTTACTTTCTGCTGCTTTTTGTGTTTATGTAGTATTTCAATTGCAATAAAGTGTAAACAATTCGCGTAGATTTTTTTTATGTTATTGAGATAGGCAAATTGGTAGATGTGCCACCTGATGGTAAGTGGTCGACGTCGCCAATGAACAAAAATGGGATACCTAGGCTGGAACTAGTCCAGGTATTTCATTCGCGTGTTGCCTATCCTGAAACATAAGATGTTAATCTCGGTGCCAGTAATTACACTGCCTGCCTTGCCCTTCTCTCCGAAACACAGCAAAGCTGTTTCAAGGGAGAAATAAGCAAGCAATTTTGTTTGTAAACTGCAATATATTTGTCAAAATTAATCACGGCTGCTACCCTTTTTTGAAACTAAGTATTGAAGTTGTCATATTACTTACCTACTACCGTCACATAATTCACCTTTAAGACATTTAAAATCAGGAATCTTTAAATTTGGGATATTACGGAAGAAAAAACTTGTTTATCAATGCTCAGAAATAGATATATATTATTTCTCATTTTAAGACTAGTCAACTATTTAAATGTGTGAGAGTTTGCCGATGTTCTTTAATTAATTTCACCTTTTAATAATAGATTTCCGCAAAGTTAACGCCGGAATCAATAAAATGGGATAAAAACGCACCAATAACACTCAGTAGAGCTATCTACTTGTTAAAAACCTAAAGCAATGTTATTTGTTTTATTTGAAAAATGGCTCTGGAAATCGTCTTATGTCTTTCAACATGACATCACTCAACATGACAGAGATTGTATAAACATGATGTTGATGCTTCGTATTCGGTAGTTTGTTTAATTCATCACTTCTTATTACACATCGCCAAAGCGTGAAATGCAATACTTCACGCAACCTTTGAAGATTTTGAAAAGTCTCACACTGAGTGATTCTTGTCTTCTTCATAAATAAGCGGCACATTTATAACTCTTACTGTGTAGGTGCCCGCGTGTTTGCTAAAAGCAAAACTACAAAAAACGAGCGTCTTCCCATTTCCTATATTTTAGAAACAAAATATAATTTTCCAAATCAATTCAATCATCTTCGCGTAACCACTGAACGTACAAAAAGGATTCCGATAAATCGAGAACCTCTTCCTTTTTTCAGAACCCAGTTTTAATATTTTATTTCATAATATTTTTGATTTTATACGTCATACCTTAACTTTTACTGCGTCCACGTTTGTCACTATAGGCCATAAAATTATATATAATTATATATATGACCATCTATCTATCTATCTATCTGTCTATCAAAGCGGGCTATAAGCCCGCCGCTAAGCTAAGCCGCACTACGGGCTTTTGTGCGTATTACGTATAGTGGCTAATCCTGCCGACCCAGCTCCCTCCAGAAGTTCAGGACAGCATTGGGATACTCAAACATCTCCACATACGTCGTCCTGTCCGTCTAAGGGACTATCTATTCAATCAAGTCCATCGTATGCATGCGTTTGTTCATTGTCTATTGTGTATGTATACGTATATGTATATGTATATGTATATGTATATGTATATGTATATGTATATGTATATGTATATGTATATGTATATGTATATGTATATGTATATGTATATGTATATGTATATGTATATGTATATGTATATGTATATGTATATGTATATGTATATGTATATGTATATGTATATGTATATGTATATGTATATGTATATGTATATGTATATGTATATGTATATGTATATGTATATGTATATGTATATGTATATGTATATGTATATGTATATGTATATGTATATGAATATGAATATGTATATGAGACCATTTACTTCTTTAGTATAGTTTTTGCCGTGTTGGCAAATTGTTTATTCTTTAGAAGGGACCCGGAACCCCTTTAAGGAATTAACCATGCGCCATTCTGAAAGGCAGATCGTAAAAGGTGAACGATTGTCTATACGTATCACTACCATCGAGACTACTAGTTGGTAGAGTTCTACATCGTCTCGCCCGAGTTTTAATACCGGCGTTTAAAATATTTCTGCCACAATGTCGTGAATGCTTGTCACTATCGTGTTTCGGTTTGGAGGGTAAGGTAGCCAGTAATCTTATCTATGTGGGATGACCATCAAGCCACACATATAACAAAAATCCTTTAACATCTCTGGTGTCTATAAGCTATGGTTGTCTCTTTCTATCAGGAAGTCTTATTTGCTCTTATGATGTAAAAAATCTACAGGTAAGTAAATGCTTTTTGTATCAGTAAAAATATACGCTATTTTCTATTTTATAAAAATATATTTATCACAATCTATAAAAATTAATCGCTAATTAATGTGCAATACATTTAGCGATTAATTTTTATAAATAAGCACAAAACTCGAGAATGACTGGACCAATTTGGCTATTTTTTTTTAATATTCGTCAAGGTCCGAAAAAAGTATTACGGAGAAAAGAAATGGAATAACTGCTAGGAAAAAAAATAATAACACTTTTATTTTATTATAGAAACAGTTCCTAACTATCACACATTTAAATATTTTAAATCTGTTCTAAGACGATACAAAGGTTCGTTAGTTCTTTAAATAAAAAATATTTTGATTAAATTTTATAATTTGTTTTTCTACCGCAGAGAACATGGCAGTGGGACAAAACATAGCAACAATTACAGGCCTCTCTCCTGGTATTAACATACAGAGCTTCGTAGATACTTGGTTCATGGAATCTTTGGAATACAACGGGAACGTATCGTACTATAACCAGTAAGCTATTTACATCTATGTATCTACATATACAAAGGACATAACAGATTAATGAAAGCCGTGTATAAAATCAAACTGTAGTATCTTCACGCCCATATCCTCAAAATAGTAGGCAACCAGTGCACCCACGATTAGCCGAAGATACTTATTTCCTCAATGAGATAAGTGGCAAGCCTATCGCCAACGCGAGCACTTATCCAATCCCAGGTAACGTTATGTTTATCGGAAAACTGAAAAAACTTATTTTTGAATTCCCTGACCCGGAAATTGAATTTAACTGATAGTTTATAAAGTTTATAAAATAATTGCTTTGCTTAAAACAAAAATATATATATATATTATTTCAAACAAACTAATTCCTTATTATATTGAACAAAATTTGCAACAATCTTTGCAATATTTGTTTACGTTTTCCGCGCCATTCCTCATCTTTTACAATACCATTGTTGCGGTTAACGTAGTACTAGGTTTTAAGCAAAGAATTACAACCTCAATGATAAGTAGCGTAGTACTACATTGTCGTTGACAGATTTACAACGAAATGGAGGCGTTTAGTAAACATAATATAATAGCATGTGTAAAAAGAAGGTTCCCCTGCGAGGTAGGCAGAGTAAACCGAACGTTTATAGACTTTTCAGTTCATCATGATTCACCGGTTGGTCGGTTTCGTTATTGGTGGTTGGTGTCCTTTGATATCTTTAACTAACACGACCAGTGTTGAGCCGGACATTATTTAAAGAATAAACTCCCATTCTGTCAGGCAGATCGTAAAAGTCGAACGATTGACGTATTGCTGCCATGCCAAGTGGTTAAGTTCTGCAACGCCTCGCCCGGGTTTGGTACTATCGCAACACCTCGTCCACCACGGTCGTATTTTGCTACTGACGGAGATCTGACGTGTTCTAAATTAATTCAAAATAAAGTAGTAATCACGCGCTGACTCATGACCTACTTTAGATCTTATATTGAAGTCCATGTTTAAACTATAATGTTATAAAGTGTTAGAAGTAAATTAGTTGTAGTAATATAACAAAGAGAGCCCCTTTAATCGAAGTTCCAGGACTGCTCGCACCCCGCCACCTAGCTCGGCACCTCACCCACCACCTAACCCTGTACCTCGCCCACCCCAGAGCTCTGAAAATGAGGGAATAATTGCTATTAGGTCAACCTAGTTCAACCTAGTTTAAGCAGATTAAAGTTAACTTAGATCATAAGATAGTTTTTAGGTATTTTATTATTAAGTGTAATGCACAATTTATTTATCTGAATAAATATATTTTGATTTTTTTAATTTTGACCTATTCCGGCTGAAATAGCGTCAATGCTTGTGGGTAAGGTAAGCGGTGAACTAATGAATATGGCATTGATGTGGTATAATAGATGTGATTTATGTTTAATGTCTATATGCGATGGATATCTCTTACTATCTGAAGAGCCATCTGCTTGTTTGCTATCCTATAATCCATCCATACTTCCATATTAATATTATAAATGTGAAAGTCTGTCTGTCTGTCTGTCTGTCTGTCTGTAACGCTTTCACGGCTAAAGCGCTGGACCGAATTTCATGGAATTTGGCACGGAAATAGTTGAAGATCTGTGGACAAAGATAGGCTATTTTTTTTCAAAAATCAACCCCTAAAAGGCTGAAATAGGGGATAAAAATTGTATGAAAAACTGTTTAAACGACATGTTAATCTACTTTCGGGCGAAGCTGCGCGGCTCAGCTAGTATAAAATAATAATAGAAATTAAAAAAATTGATGAAAGAGTTTACGTCATATTGCGAGATTACGTCGGTTTGACTTCAAATTGAATTATACTCATATCTCGAAAACTACTGAACTGATTTAGATGAAACTTGCATTGTTCCCTAAGTTGGAGTATACCTGATTTAAATCCAAATAATATCGATATGGCTTCTAATTCCTGGGAAATTCGTGAAAAAAATTTAAGTCCATACATACATGTCAAACTGATAACCTCCGTTTTTTCGTCGGTTAAAAACAGTCTACAATTACACCTATAACATATGCTTCTAAAACAAAGACTTTTATGTAATAACGTACTAGACAAGTCATGCGCAACGTCGCTTGTGTTCCACTAAAGTGCAGTCCATAGACTCCACCTACGTCAGAACTCGTTTAATAAAACGCGTAAGTGCCATGAAAGTCACGACAGTTACGATCTTTTGGTGAATATATATGATGCGCTATTATACGCTGCAGCGCTGCTTAATGTTGTCTTAGGTTAGACGATTTCTTATTATTTCACCGCTGTAACGAATGCTTACGAAATAAATAATAATAATAAATATTCACGGTACAAATTACACTTACTGATCTAACCCCAAAGTAAGCAAATTATTGCTTGTGTTATAAGTGTTAGTCAACGATACTATTACATAGAAATACATATATAAATACTTTTACATATATAATAAACACCCAAACCCGGAAATACAAACATTTATGCTCATCACACAAATGCTTCTCCCCGTCGGGCATCGAACCCGAGCCCCGTCGATGGCGTAGTCAGAGTCGATAACCACTCGACCAAATGGGCGGTCAAATGGAACAAGACTTCTATTTAACATAGCTAATCTATGTACGTAGCATATTATACTAATATATTTGTTATACTCCTATTGATGGCCTTTTATTCTACTCAAGAGCGCAGCTGCGCGAGTCAGATAGTCTAACTAAACTAATATAAAGAGAAAAAATTGTTTTTTGTTTGTTTGTTATAATTCAACTTAAAAAGCACTTCGACCATTTTAAATTTTTACCTTTAGAAAGCTATGTTATGACATTTGGCTATTTTTTACCCGACTGAGCAAAATAATAATGATTTCTTCGCTCGCGTGACCCACAGATCAGTGGCGTAGCGTGGACTAATATATACGTGGGCAAAGTCGCATCGGCGAGTCCCCTTTCCCTTCGTTCCCAAAAGCTACCCAAAAACACGCACCAAGTTTCAAATAAGCGGAAAGCTATCGTGTCTTTATAACGCGTTAACTTAGGATCTAGGAGTTGTTTTGTTTGTATTTCAGGTACAGAAGAGTGAGCCCAATATTTTTCAGGATTTTATTTAATTTAAAAATAAACAAAAATTTTAAATCAGGTAATGCGAGGCCCCTTTAGGTGCGAGGCCGTGGGCGAAGGCCCACTCTGCCCACGCTTAGCTACGCCACTGCCACAGACAACATGAAAACTTAAAGATACGTCATTGGAAAGGAAACGTGTCGCCGCGCATATGAGCAAACGCTCCTATCACTGTAAAAATGTCATACACTTGCAGATAGATAGGTATATTATATTATCGTGAAAAATAGAAATAAACTATGTTGTACGGTTTTATCGTACCGAATGAGATGGCAGGGTTTAAAAATTACCCTTGAAGTAATTATATTTCATCAGCAAGTAGTATAACTCTGTATTTTTGAGTATAAATGCAAGCTACGCTGACAAACTAGGAAATTGTCTTCAGAGGCGTATCCGGTTAATCCGTGGCGTGACACAATAGGTGGTAGAGTTCTGCATTGTCTCGCCCGGGTCTGGTACCACCGCCTTACCTATTCCTGCCGCAATAGCGTCAGTGTTTGTCGCTGTCGTGTTCCGGTTTGGAGGGTAAGGTAGCCGGTAAACTTATGCATGTGGCATTAGACCTCGCCACGAGATAGCAACGCACCATTAACATCTTTGGTGTCTATAGGCGATGGTTGACTCTTTCCATCAGGAGACCCATCTGCTTGTTTGCTATCTTATGATATAAAAAAAAAAAAAAAAAAAAATAATAGTAATGATTGGGTCACGCAAAGAAAGTCGCGAGTAACATCTAGTACGTAATATTTTTAAGCAAAATTCATTATTTATTTACTAAAACAGGTCTAGGGACTTTAAAGTCAATTCATTTCTTCAGTTAATATGGGCAGAAACAGATCAAGTTGGATGTGGGAAAGTACGGTTTTACGTAAGTATTTTCTTATTTTATAGCATTTGTTAGCAAACAGATATACGCAAAAGATAATTTTGAATTGAGATTGAAACGTGCCTTGGCAAGTTAATACGCTCACTAGTTTTTGTAAAACAGTTATGAAATCTGGAATTATAAATATAAAATAAATAAATATTCACGAGACAAATTACACTTACTGATCTAACTCCAAAGTAAGCAAATTATTTGCTTGTATTAGGGGTGTCAGTCAACGACACTAATACATAGAAATATTTATATCAATACTAGAATATATTTAATAAACATCCAAACCCGGAAATACATTTATGCTCATCACACAAATGCTTGTCCCCGTCGGGGATCAAAACCGAGCCCTGCCGATTACGTAGTCATGGTCGCTAACTCGACTAACGGGGCGGTCTAATTGAAACAGTCAGTTGTTGTAGTTTTACTACGTTAAAAAACCGAAGAAGTCATTAACTTATCCGGAAAAAAATTTAAAACATACATAAAAAGGGTTTACTGTAAAAAGACATGTTACTGTATTGATGAATATTATGTATTAATAACAATACTGCGTGGGTGACAATCACTTACCATGATGTACTGCTCGTTTGCCCCTCTTCTTGTATGTATATATATGAAGAGGGGCAAACGAGCAGGAGGTGCGTCTGATATATTCACTTCACAATATATTTTTAGTATATCACTCTATCGGTTTCAATTTTTAAAGTTCTCATCGTCTATGCTCATCTCATCGTCTGATCTCATCGTCTTACATAAAAAAGTGAACCAGAAGTACAAGTGAATTTATTTGTAGTACATAGTATTATCATATACTAAAGGGCGTCTAAAGAGTGATTCGCCTAGGTCGCCTGGTTGGCTACGGCCAGCCGCGGTAGAGTTCCGCAACGTCTCGCCCTTGTATGTGGTACCACAGTCTTACCTGTCTTACCTGACTTTGCGGAACACTACCTAGTAAAACACCATAAATATGATTAACTTTTGTTCGGTTTCACAGGTAAAACGTCACAAAGCAATCTTAGTACATAGACTAGTATGTAACTTTGCACCTAAGGGTAACATACATGGAAAGCCAGTATATAATATCGGATACCCCGCCACCCAGTGCCTCGAAGGTATGGTTCCTGATGAAAGATTCACTGGGCTCTGCACTAACAAATATTCGAAGACAGGTAATGCACTCTTTTTAACACGCTTTTATTAGTTTCGATTGTATGTTTGTATGCAAGTATGTAATAGAAACTTTTAACATGGATTTGACGTAGGTTAAAACGACGGATTAATTTGAAACTTGGCAGTCTAATTAAAGACCGATGACAATACAATAATATTATGACAATGTCGATGAATATAAATAGTTGGTCCTGCTATCCTTACCATGATCTTCAGAATTAGCGATTTGTTTTTCTTTACCCGCGGGGCTATCACGTATCTCGCAATACGTAATTATCGTAATTGTTTGATTATCGCAAGAGACATAATAAATATTAGTGGCAGTCCAAACAATTTCAGCTTTCTAGCTATCACAGTTTATGAGATACAGCCAGGTGACAGACAGACTGACAGACACCGGAGGATGACTAATAGGGTTTCGCTTTACCTTTTAGGTACAGAACCCTAAAAATTAAAAATAAGTAACAGTTTAAAAGAAATCTAAAAAACACGCTTTTACCAAACTAAAAAATTAAAAAATAAATTTTAATTGCGAATATTATAAATAAAAAAATGATGTGGTGTCGCGGGACACCAGGTAGGAACGAACTTCCTTCGGCTAAACGGCACTACTCGCTTGTGTACGCGACTGTCGCGCCTGCGCACGTCTCATTTAACGCTTTTATTCCACGCATTTTTCTTACGGTTTTACTATCACATTTTTTTCAGTTCGGCCGAGCAGCAAAATCCCTATCCCCTCCAAGCCTGCCGTAAGGAACTTCGTTCCAATAAAAAGCGGTTTTTAACTAAACAATATCATCATTTTGATATTTTGAACTTCCCGCTACGTATGTAGATAAAGAAGTAACTGATTTTGTCCCAATTTTGAAAAACGAATTTTCACCAAATCTCAATGTTCTCCTACGAACCTTTTCCGACTATTTTCACGATGACGTTAATATGTCTGTATATATATAACTTTTGAACGGCTTGACCGATCCAAACGTGGTTTGATGGAATTTGATTGGGTTTTTCCAAACTTAAGCTTCCTGAAAATATGAACCGATTCATTCCAGGAAATTTTAAAAAAATTAAAAAATACTTTAAAAAATCGGAAAAACAATGATTTTTATAATAACTTCTAAAGAAATCAACCGATTGATTACAAAATCTTATCAGCTCTTTTCCATAAAAAACTACGTCCAATGCCGTATATTGCATTAAAATCGGTTTATCTATTCGGAAGTTATTGTTGAGGAAAATTATGAAAGAAGTTTTTTTACATTGTTTCGAGATTTTGAACCAATCGGTTTGACTTATTGCAATGTTTACTTTTGACTTACTGCAAAATTTAAATCATTATTTTTATACTATAATTTTTTAAATTATTTTTTTATACTTTTATTACAAAAACATAATTAAAAAATATAAATAATAATCATTTTATAAACACATTTAATACTTTAAAAATATTTGTTTATTATAATTAACAAATATTTTTTAAAGTAATAAATGTTTTTATAAAATGGTTATTATTTATATATTTACTTACATTTTTGTATTTGTGAAATATACAATAGATATAGTTTAGTCCAGAAAAATGCTTGAGCTCCATATGTTGAGAGTAGAACATTATCACGGCGTGCAAAAAGCACTCCGGTTCATTGATATTAAACTACTTTGTTTACTGTAGAAATAGTTGATGATCAATATTTATTATTATCAACCTTTGCCACAGATCAGAATAATTTGCGGTTATTGTGTGATACTTACGAGTTGCGATATATAACATGTACTGCAATTATTATATAGCAAGTATACAATTTATAATTTATATTTAACAAACATTTATTACAACAGCAAATACACGTCAACGAGTATCTAAACAAAGCTGTATATGAAGTTACTCTAAGTAAAATGAATTCGGCCATTTTTCACAAATAATCGCCTTTCATACGGACAATAGGCGATTATTTGTGAAAAACAGCCAAGTTCATTCTCGTTTTATGAATATTTGCTTAGCTGTACAATGATACAGTATTTGCAAGTATATAGTTAGATGTTTTGCGTAAAATACTGAAATATAGATGAAAATTTATTTTGCATAACGTGGCATGCATTAATTGCTAACTTATTTGAAATGTATAAATCACAATTGCTTATTAAAATTTAAGTAAGATCAACCATTAGCATCAAATATTATAATTACTAATAATATATAAAGTACTAGCGGGTCCGGCAGACGTCGTTCTACCTGAAACCACTTACCTGCCACTGCCTGCCTGCCACTTACCTTATAGTGAATGTATACTATTCAAACATATCTACACAAAAAAGAAACATCAAAACCGTCGCAGCTATTTAAGAGGAATTTAATTACAAAAGCATTATAGAAGAATTATATTACATATGATAAACAATAATGTACTATTACAATTTTTAGATGAGACTTCATTAGAAACTCTGCCTGTTACTAGTCCACTAAGAATTCGTAATTTATCGGACAGTGTAGCAAAATTTGAGATAGATCCTGTACAACAAAATTCCAAGCTAGCAAAAAGCAACATTAACGACAGCTCTTATGGTAAGCAATCACTTTATAGTGATTATACCTCTAATAAATGTGTTTACCTGATACATCATTCAAAATACGCCATTTAAAAATTGTTGCGACAAATTTTCGTAGCCTGTTCCATTATTCATACTACGTATTACGATAATTACTTTTACACGTGCTTAAAACCGACAGAAGCTTTATATACTTTTGTAAAGCAACAGCGATTACAAATTTAAGGCGTCATAAAACGAAATTAACGTAATTTAATTTGTAACTACGTGACTAGTGTATACTAATTCAATGTAAAGTATACATATAATAATAATACATAGTACTATTATTTCATTTTTTATTTATTTATTTAAATTTATGCACAAAAAAATGTACAAACAATAAACTTAACGCCTAAGGGCAAGCTATCCTAGCCAACCTCATCTTATATAGAGAAAGAATATAAGAGGTGGTACATATTAAATAGTAACAAAATAACTTAAACTTACTGTGTCAAGATAAATCAAACAAAAAATAGAAGCATTATTTTAAAGCATTAAACATGTCATATATACTATATATATCTATATATAATACGTACTAACTACGTGTATTTATAAACGCAAACAAAAAATATAATATTTTTTGTTTGCATTTATTTTTTTTATAAAGTTTTTTTATAAAGTTATGAGCAACAACAATTTAACCATATCTACAGACACCCGACTCTGTAATTGCATCAAAATGTATCCCCGTGTTGGTAGAGCTGGTGGTAGAGTTCTGCATTGTCTCGCCCGGGTTTGGTACCACCGCCTTACCTATTCCTGCCGCAATATCGTCAGTGCTTGTCACTGTCGTGTTCCGGTTTGGAGGGTAATGTAGCCGGTAAACTTATGCAAGTGACACTAGACCTCACTACAAGATAGCAACGCACCATTAACACCTTTGGTGTCTACAGGCGATGGTTGACTCTTTCCATCAGGAGACCCATCTGCTTGTTTGCTATAAGATAGCAAACAAGCAGATGGGTCTCCTGATGTACTTATGAAATAAAAAAAAAATATCTTTAACCGTCTTTTAAATGATAGTTTATAGGTATATAGGCTCTTTGGGAAGTGCATTCCACAAACGAATTGCATGATGGGAAAAAGATTGACGAAGCAATAATCTACTAAATAGGAAAAAATTAAATGTGTTGAACTGTTGACAAACTATTCTTATCTTTTTATATTAAAAGAATAAAGATAAAAGCCATGACACTGTGTCAAACCAGGTTTTCTTTAAAATGTAAAATTATTTTTATATTATGTTACACACACGATTAAACTCAAATTCTACATCTACTTTTTTAAAAGGCAGAAGTGAGTAATTGAGACAGTAGCTGACGGTCTGCTGGTGTTACATCGTAATATCCATTTATAAACTTTAAAAACAACATAGAAATACTATAACACTATAACACAAAAATAATAAGAAATACGAAAGTACTGATCAAAATTATAAATGTGTCAAAAAATAATTATTGTTATTAATAAATATTTTTCCTTCATGAAATCAAAATTTTCAAAGCCCCATAACTTTATTATCTACACAATTTGAGATTTTTCGAAGATAAAAAGATGTTTGTCTCGTCAAAACGAAGCTGTTCACAAAAATTCAGCTTGTTATTAATCAAAAAAATGTTTGTTCCTGGGATCCCGGTCTACAACTGGATGCTCGTATTCTATTTTTGAATACATTTACTTTGTAAAAATGTTATAAATAAGTTGTGATCTGTAATTCGAACATTTCAAAACTTATCAAGTAACGAGCATAACAGTAGTAACAAAGAACATAACAAACCTCAGTATGCTCATTAATTTATTTTAAAACTGGGATTATAGCATTGACGTGTACAGTACCCGGCGATAAATATTGCACATCGACCTTTGGAAAGAGACAATCGGCTAATTTCGGCTTCGTAGAGCGTTATCTCTGTCGCACAAAATACAAACAGTCCGGTACCTATTAGGAGCTGTTAAAACAAGTATGATTTGCTTCTTTTGATATTTTTATTCTTTGTATAAAATACACTAATTTTTCTATAAGTGATGGCTTTAGGTTGGGGTAAAATAAAATAAAAAAACATTTTTACATTATGTTTACGTATTTAATTATTTTGGAACATTACAGCTTTAGTGTACATAATAAACACCATTATACCTATTGCTAAAATGAGACATTGCAATAAAAATAATAATAATTCTAATTCTCAATTACTTCCATTTCACTATCTGTGCTCTCAAAGAGGTCAATATCACTGTCACTATCAGCCGTATTTATTACTAATCTATCAGTGTAATTGTCTAAACTGTGTTGAATGCTTCTATATTCATTCTCACATTTGATTGCATGATCGCAAACCTTTTTTCACTCTTCAGCGCCGATCATGTTTACTTTTTCAGTCAATAATGTTTTTACTGTAGTTAAGTTCATACCCACATTTCTAGAGGCTACATAGCCTTTCAGTTGAGACCATATATTTTCAATTGGATTAAAATCCGGATGATATGGTGGCAATCGCAACACAGTGTGCCCATGTTCGGCAAGTATTTTGTCCACAGAAAACTCTGTATACCTCTCCTTGTGCTGACATATAATAGCGTAAATCTGGGTTTTTGTTAATTTTGGATCAACTGGAATTTCATGTCTGTTTAACCAGTTGATCATTTCCCGTTTAATGGTGTTTGAGTTGGGGGGTCTCTCAACATACTTGTTGTGATAGGGTGCGTTGTCGATAACTAGAACAGAATCACTGGGTATATTTGGGATTAATTGGTTAACCAGCCATTTCTCATAGTTATCGTTATTCATTTCATTGTGATAGTCACCTGTAGTGTCCGTGGATTTATACGTTAAAAAAGCACCGGGTACAAAGCCTTTTTCATTTCCCGCATGAACTATTATCAAACGTTGACCTTTTGAAATTGGCTTTTTTACTCCTTTTTTCTTATCGTCACTCCAAGATTTCCCTTTAGTGTGGGATGCATGTATATATGACTCATCCATGTAGACGATATTTTTTCCTGTTTCGCGAAATTTGCGTATTTTATCAAGGTATTCCATTCGTTTGAGACTAACGTCGTGCTTTTCCATTAGAATTTTTCGATTATCTTCCATTTTAGTGAACTGAAATCCCATGTCATGAAGTATTTTTCTCAATGTTTTTTCAGACCCATTGTAATTAATAGCTTCAGATAACTTAGCTTTTAATGATTTTATTGTTGGCAGTTCATTAAATCGTAAGTAAGGCTATGTAGCCTCTAGAAATGTGGGTATGAACTTAACTACAGTAAAAACATTATTGACTGAAAAAGTAAACATGATCGGCGCTGAAGAGTGGAAAAAGGTTTGCGATCATGCAATCAAATGTGAGAATGAATATAGAAGCATTCAACACAGTTTAGACAATTACACTGATAGATTAGTAATAAATACGGCTGATAGTGACAGTGATATTGACCTCTTTGAGAGCACAGATAGTGAAATGGAAGTAATTGAGAATTAGAATTATTATTATTTTTATTGCAATGTCTCATTTTAGCAATAGGTATAATGGTGTTTATTATGTACACTAAAGCTGTAATGTTCCAAAATAATTAAATACGTAAACATAATGTAAAAATGTTTTTTTATTTTATTTTACCCCAACCTAAAGCCATCACTTATAGAAAAATTAGTGTATTTTATACAAAGAATAAAAATATCAAAAGAAGCAAATCATACTTGTTTTAACAGCTCCTAATAGGTACCGGACTGTTTGTATTTTGTGCGACAGAGATAACGCTCTACGAAGCCGAAATTAGCCGATTGTCTCTTTCCAAAGGTCGATGTGCAATATTTATCGCCGGGTACTGTATAATGTTTGTGTGTTATTATATACGATTATTATATACGTGACGTGTTATTATACACGTCAATGGATTATAGCTATGCGCCACATCAATGAACACAGATAAGCCAAACATCAATCTATAGTTAAATTCATTTTGTCGATTATCAAAATGAATAGTGATCTCCATCGTTGCATTAATCACACGTTAAATTTTTTTGACGATTAAAGGTTTTTATCTGCAATAACAATTTTATGAGTTTTTAAAGCACAAGGGTGATACACAACTATCATAATCTGAACCGGCGCTGAGATTCCTCAAGAAAAAGACAATTTTACAGTGCATCGAACCTTATAATCTGACCTAAACAAGTTACCTTGGTAGGTAACTTGTTTAGTTACCAACAATACAATCCTATGAACTTATTATAATTTATATGCTAAATATAAAAAACTAAATTCAGGGATAAAGCTGTCTTTAACAGCCGTGTATAAATAATCTAGGGTAGATATTTTTTGAAACCAAAAGAATAATAGCAGGATGAAACCTCACAAAACCTGTTATCTCGATTTTTGGCAAAACTACGAGTCCTTTCGAAAAAAATTTAATGACGAAGTTGTCGGCAATAAAAAGATCTACAACTTTTCTATTTGCACTCTTTTCACTTAACCTCAAAATTATGCGAAAAGTTGTTTTTTATTTTTATCTCCTACAAAACTAGATTTTTATCACAAAATTTGGTAAAAAGTTGTTTTTTTATGTTCCAAATACATCGTAATTTTTTTATTTAAAATTTTCGCAGAAAATGGAAAATAACGAAAAAACTCTGATTTAAAAATTATTTCTTCAACATAATGTAAATTATTAAGGTATTTATTAAAATTTACATTCTTAAGAGGCCGGCACCCAACTGTAAGACGCCTGGTAGTGGTCTATGACAGGCGATAATCACCGACAGGTGAGATCCTCTTGTCCGTTTGGGGTAATTTTTGTCTGTAAACAAACTATAATATTAAATCAATTAAGATGTTAAAAATATTAGTCAGTAATCTTTTATAATTATTAGCAAATCTTCCACCTACAGCTAGAGCAGCACAAAAATACTGTTCTAGGGCTTATTATCAGCTTAAAACTTGGCTAAGTTAACAACACTGGAATCTCTATTCCAAAGAAAAAAAATCGTACCAATTTTTTAAAACCATCAGATATTTTGACGGGAGAATTTTCGATTGAAAATTATGATTCTTTTTTAATATTTAGTCAAAATAAGGAGAAAAATTAAATATTTTAATTTAAAAAAATACAGTGTATTTGGAACATAAAAAAGCCACTTTTTACCAAATTTCGTGTTAAAAAATTTATTTTTGTAGGAGATATAAATAAAAAACCAAAAAGTTAGTTTTTCATATTTTTCGCATAATTTTGAAGTTATGTGAAAAATGTGCAAATACATAAGTTGTAGATCTTTTTATTGCCGACAACTTTGCCATTAAAGTTTTTTTCTATAGAACTCGTAGTTTTATTTTATTCGAAATATGTTATTAAAATTAATGAAAAGTTGTTTAAAGTAATGAACGAATAGCAGAATATATTGGTGCATATTCTACCATGATATTATGTTGTGAAAATATTTAAAAATAATATATGTATATTCTAAGTATTTAACACTATATAAAAAAGTCGATTACTTTATAATTACTACCGAATCGGAAAGCGATGACACACTGAAAAGATCCAACGGAAGAAACTCAGCGGGCTTGTCTTTTTTATTTTACGTATTACAATTTTATGTACTTATACAATTTTTCTTATATTCATCAAACACAGTTTTAATGATAATAATATTAATAAAAACGTAAAATTTAGATTGTATTAAAATCAATTAGCTTATAAGTGTTTAATATATTTAAAATTATTATAGTATTGACAAAACGGAAGTCATTAATATTATTAACATCTAATTTTATCATCAAAAATTCTTTAATATCATAGTAACTTTTATCCAGTTTTATTGAAGGTAAAGAAATTTTTGATCAGAACCACGCTTTATAAAATCATCACTAAATAATTGCTAAAATTGTGACAGTGGTTTACGTATATGTATATCACGCACCCATATCGGTAACAAGAATATATATCGAACTGTTCATGAATGTGAAATGTTGAATTGTATAAATTATTGTGAAATTGTATTAGTACATAAAATTGTAATACGTAAAATAAAAAAGACAAGAAAATGAGTTTTTATATTTTAGATGTATTTTTAGCAAGTATGGAAGGTACATCGCTATACCTATAGAAAGAAAACAGTGAATGAACACTACTTGGGATAACAATGGGAGAACAAAATGGGACCTAACACAACAATTATTTAGGACCTTGACGGACCTAACAGGTCTGTCAAGGTCCTATAATTATAGAATATAACAGGTCTGGTCATTATCGTTTTAAGAATTGTTAGATGGGACGCCAACTTTGCATAAGTCGGGGCGCCCATCTCGTCCTTTATAATTCTATGCTAGCCCTAACCCTAGGTATTGTATGGAAGCGAGAGCTGGGTATGTAATAAAGGACTTAAACTCATTGAAATCATTTATACAAAATCTAGTTTAGTTTAGGCGTCGTGCCCATAACTTGGAAGACCGCCTTAGTGCACCCAATCCCTAAAAAAGGCGATCAATCGGTCCCGTCCAACTATCGGCCTATAGCGATAACCTCCTTATTCTCCAAAATAATGGAGTCCATTATTAACTGCCAGCTTCTGAGGTATCTTGAGGAGCACCAGCTGATTAGTGACCGCCAGTACGGTTTCCGTCGCGGACGCTCAGCTGGTGATCTTCTGGTTTACTTAACACATCGATGGGCGGAGGCAGTCGAGAATAAAGGAGAGGCATTGGCAGTTAGTTTGGACATAGCGAAGGCCTTTGATCGGGTATGGCACAGGGCACTTCTTTCCAAGCTTCCATCCTATGGGCTTCCTGAGAAATTGTGCAAATGGATCACCAGTTTTCTGACGGATCGGAGTATAAGGGTCGTTGTTGATGGCGCATGCTCTGACCTTAAACTCGTCAATGCTAGTGTTCCTCAAGGTTGTGTGCTATCGCCTACGCTGTTTCTTCTGCACATTAATGATATGTTGCGATCGAGCAGCATTCATTGTTATGCGGATGACAGTACGGGCGATGCTTTGTACTATGGCCGCAGCGGAATTTCTCGGGAACACGTCAACGAGTGCCGGAACAAACTAGTGTCAGAAATTGAAGCACAACTCACTGTTGCTTCGGAGTGGGGTCGATTAAATTTGGTCCAATTCAACCCCATTAAGACACAAGTTTGCGCGTTTACCGCTAAAAAATCACCCTTTGTCGTATCACCTCGTTTTGAAAACACTTCCCTGAAAGCCACAGCCAGTATTGGAATACTTGGAGTCGACATTACGAGTGACGTTCAGTTCCGCGGTCACTTGGAAGGCAAGGCTAAATTAGCCTCTAAAAAGCTGGGAGTTCTCAGTAGGGCCAGGCAGTACTTCACACCGGCCCATCGCTTATTACTTTATAAGTCGCAAATCCGGCCTCATATGGAGTACTGCTCTCATTTATGGGCGGGAGCTCCTCAGTACCAGCTCCTTCCTTTTGATCGAATTCAACGTAGGGCGGCTCGAATTGTCGAGGACGAGACTCTTTCAAACCGGCTTGATTCTTTGGCGTTACGTAGAGATGTGGCATCACTCTGCATCTTTTATCGGCTCTACCATGGGGAATGTTCCGAGGAACTGTTTGGACTAATTCCTGCTGCCGAATTTCACCATCGGACATCGCGACAAAATTCGAAGTTCCATCCTTACCATCTCGATGTCTGGAAATCCACAACCGTGCGATTCTCGAGGCATTTTTTGCCCCGCACCACTCCTCTGTGGAACCAGCTATCGGCAGAAATTTTTCCAAATGGATACGACTTAGGGACCTTCAAGAAAAGAGCTTACTCATTCTTAAAAGGCCGGCAACGCAATTACAAGACCTCTGGTAGTGTGGTTGTCTATGGGCGGCGGTAATCACTTACCATCAGGTGAGCCTCCTGTCCGTTTGCCCCCTCTCCTATAAAAAAAAAAAAAAAAGTTTAACGCTCGCTAATCTTGTTCCTAATATTCAAGTGAAAGAGAGGTTGTGTTTGAAACACAATGTCGGCGTAAAAATAAAAAAGAGCATACCCTTTTGTTAAAAGAATGGCAGATGAATGATTAACAAAATAGATATTATACGATGTGAATGTGGATGGATGTAGGTACCAGGGGAGATTAAGACTAACATACCAAGATCAGATTGATCGGATGCTGTCGAAAAGTTTACGTAACCGGTGTGTTTGCATGAAGAGAGTGTGAAATGTGAAGGAAGCGCAGTAAGTCTGTCTGAACCGTGATATCTGGAACTTAATTCTCTTTTGGATTTATATTGTATTAAATTCACCTGTACTGTTTTACTAAATTTTTATTCAGTTAAACCAAAAAAATAACAATGAAACAAAAACAAAAAAAAAATCTGTTTGTCTACCAATTTTAAGCGATATGTCGTGAAAATATGTATGCAATGGTCTATACAAAATATAAACCTATTGCTGGTACATAATTTATAAAGTAAACAACTTTTGTTAAAGTATACTTTATGATAAACAATTAGGAACTTAGGGTTTTTGTAATTAGGGACTTAGGGATATTGTAAATGTTAATAATACTGTAAATTATTTTACAGCGGCTATTAAACGAAGTCATCCGTTACAGAATGAAAATTTCTGGAATGATAATACAAACCTTTCTAGAAACTACAATGATCATAATATGCAGCATGAAAGGGGTCACTCACGTGTTTATCATGGCCACAATCACAAAAATGAGTTTGATTCTATTCATCCAGAAACTGTGAAAGATTGGAGGAGATATGATGTAGTAACTAGCTCAACAGATTCTCATATTAGTAAAGATTACAGAAAACATTATGTAGATGACAAATGTACACGTACACAAGGTTTTCAACCCATAACTCCAGAAAATTCATGTGAATCTGCTCCTGGTAATTTATGCGGTCATACTCCAGGAAATTCATGTAGCCAACCTCCTCAGTTTGAATGCGGACAATGTAAAGAAAATGTAAAGCGGTGTACCAGAGGTCAAACGAGTTACTGTGAAAGTGCTACTAAACCTTGCCCAGTTGAAATATGTCCTTGCAATACCCAAAAACCCAAATGTTATACAAAAAAACCATGTAATTTACATAACAATTGCAATAATGTAGTTACTAGTTGTTATGCTACGCGTTGTCCACATATGCGAAGAAATAATGCAGAATTTCCTAATAGAAACCAAATGCAGAATCCTTCTGATTCTCAAAATTACGATCAAATACCTGACTTGGGTTTACGTAAAGTTGGAGTTAATAGAGAAGGAGTACCTGGGCATGAACACAATCCAACAGAAGCAAATTTGTGGGTGCAAGGAAAAGTGAAACATAAATATGATCCATATACAGGCAGGTAATCTATTGAATGTGTTCTAAACCTACTTAACTTAATACTCTTTCTTTCCTAGCTGTAAAATCTCAAGAGTAAAATGCCTTTTTTAGCCAACAATACGGTGCCTAACCTAGATCCAAATTGATCTGAATCTTGCTAGTAGAATGGAACCTCTAACGACCTAACAGGTTATTCGTAAATGAATAGCAAAACCTACGTGTTATTTACATTTAGCCTACCAGGAGATCCTCCATAACTAGTACAGATTGATCTACTCAATCTTATTTACTTTTGCCGCAATTACATCAGTATCATCAGGAGAACCACCTGCTTGTCTGCAATATTTTGTCATAAAATACTAATATGAAAATATTAGGCCTTTTGTCCATTTTGAAAGTGAATAAATTGGTGTTAGTTTATAAATTATCATGTACAAGATTTTCCTAGTGTCAGGCTTGAGTTGCAATTTGAACCAGATGTTTTCGGATTCAATTTCTAGCATTTTGTGAAAACTTAAAAAATGACATTTACCGGTATACGATATATTGAAATTGTCATTAGATGTGACGGTATACCTTCTATATATATAAAAATCAATTGCTGTTCGTTAGTCTCGCTAAAACTTGAGAACGGCTGAACCGATTTAGCTAATTTTGGTTTTGAATTAATTGTTGAAGTCCAAGGAAGATTTAAAAGGTGAGAAAATATAGAAAAAAAAGAATAGTTAAAAAGGCAGAACAACGTTTGCCGGTTCAGCTAGTTTAGGATAAAATCTTGCAAAACATATGACATTTAAAAAGCGAATTCTAATGCGTATAAAGTTGGGAAGGCTGCCCAAGTCTGGCGACAAATTTTAACAATATTTCCTTTGTAGTCCCATCTTAACTTGGATTGAACTCGTATTTGTCACAAGTATACCTTGTGACAAGTACGATCATTTCCTTGATTGTTACGTAGTAGATGGTGCCTCGCGGTGGGAGCCGCACATCTAGAGGCATATCTTGCCCGCGCCACAACGAGCCAAAGTGCAAGCTTCTACCACCTTTTCTCGAAGCATTTCGTCGTTATTCTATTAGACTATTGCCGTCGTGTTCTAATGTATATCGCATTACATCCTAGCCACATAATAACATATAAAAAATCAATTTCATCATGTAGTTTTCTCGTCCAAAAATCTATTCAAGTAAACAAAAATATAATATGACAAATCATGTTTTCCAAAATAGCCACAAGGCATCCATTTTCTGCCGGAATAAGTCAGGCTAACTCTAATGACTCATCACAAATGTATATGTTTCCATTACATAGATATATTTCCTTGCCATCTAAACTACATCCACTCCCATTCAATTGCGACATCGATATAAACAACAAATAGAATTTGAAACATGGATAGAATATATTTAGTAATATTTTTCTAAGAAATGAGGTGACTAATGATATCTGGGTATTAAAATTCAATTTCAACTTTAGGAATCGAAAAAGAAGGTATTCCGAAGATGAAATAAATTTTAAGCCCTTTTGGCAAGTCGACGAGTTTACAAATAAAAAGCAGCCATCAATAAAATCTATAAGATACACTACATTACCAAACAAGAAATTCAAAAAATCTAAAAAAACGACAAAAACAACTATGATCCCTAAAATTACAGAATTTATAACTATACGAGAGCAAAAATTATCTCAAAAAAAAGGTCTTACTGAAAAATACTTGTCATTTGACGAACTAATGCATTTACGAAAATATAGTATACGAGACTTTAATGCAAGACGTCAAGGTGATACTGAGGACTTCCTTAGAAACCAAGGAGGTGATGTAACTTCGACAGCTGTTACAACATTAAGCACAATATCAACATCAGAATATACAGCAAATACACCTTTTGTACGCATGAGGCACTGCACTAGAAAATTAACTTGTACTTGGACTGCTGCTTCATTAACTGATAGCTCTGGAAATGTAATTGGAGGTGCCGGAGGAGGTGGTGCTAGAGGTTCTAATACCCCTCCTGGATATGTCGAAGGATGTACACGAACTTCCACATGTACACGTGACTTTATGAATCGAAATAAAATGGATACATTACCAACGGAATCTACAATTAATGAAACTGACATAATAGTTGAAGGTGATGAAGATTACTGCGAACGACGTTCTTTGAATAGGAGAAATTTAGATAAAATAGTTTCCATAATACCAGTCGATATCAAAACCGGATTCAAAAATATGCCATCAGAACAAAAGACAAATGTTTCAAAGCACATATTGGAAAAAGTCAGTAAAATATTAAATTTTAAACATAACAGAAGCAGACGTGAAGCTAAATTATATCCTTCTGCTACTATTAGAAGAGAAAAAAGAAGTCAAGATTATTCTTCTTATGGAGATTTATATTACTATATTATACGTAAAATTATTAAATCTTGGAAAAGTAATAAAAAACTCAATGTAAATAACCAATGCATGTGTAATTGTAGCCTTAAAATTAAAAACTGTTTTAATTTACTGATATGTGTAATAACATACCATATATTTGATAAATTTCAATATAATAAAATATAATGTTATAAATATCATTCATATCACATGTTCATAAACATTAAACACAGTATTAAGTTTAATGTTAGATTAGCAATAACTACATCAGAACATTTATTATAGCAACAATGAAATCTTTCATTTAATTTTAATTGACGAATATCGTTTGCTAGTTTCTGCAATAGTTTATTGTAGTTCTTACAAACATTTTTCTTATTTTCCGCAAATTTACAAGATCTCACAGATCTTTTCGACTTTTTTAAATCATAATTTTCAGCCATTTCTTCATCCGGTATAGTACTATCGCCATCATCTATTAAAAAAATTGGTTCATAAAGATTTCCTTACATTTTAAATAAAATACATAAAATAAACTGTTTACCTCTAGTTACCGAAGTTGACAAAACTTCTTCTTTCTTAGAATTATCCAGCATTAAATCTGATTCAAGTATTTCTTCTAAAAAGTCTTTAGTAGCCTGTTTTCTTTTTAAATCTTCTATTTCATAAACTATTTCTGATAAAGGAAAGTTTGTAGTGTCGTAATCAATTTCTGTAGATTCGTTTTCTGATTGTGAATCATCTTCTGATTCTGCTTCTTCAGGAAAAAAGTAGTGACCTGTGAATTCTCTATTAGACTTAATTTCACCAAGCTCAGCTAAAATTTTCACGGGGCTGACTTCCGAAATTATATTTGTATGCGAACGAACACTTTTAGTAGATGTATATCTATCTGCAATTCAAACCGGTTTAGAAAAAGATATGTGTGATTAAGACATTAAAAATACTGTTTTTTACTGTTTTACTGTACTGTTTATACATACCACTGTGTCTAAATATTACAGCTTCAACTAAATCGGCAAGTATGGTAGAGTTTATATTTTCGCCTTTGGTAGTAATACTAGTTGTTGAAGAAACATTTTCACTGTATAATTTCCTGACAATGGCCGCCACAGTTGCATCGGAAATATCATCTACATTAAGCGATTTACTTGAAAACAATATATCTCTCAAAACTTGCTCATTGTGCAATTTATTTTTAAGTATTTCAACAAATTCGTCTACTGCAATTACATCTTTACATTTTACTGTACTTGGAGTAGTTTTATAAGGAACGCTTATTGTGAATTCAAATAAATGTGATATTAAGTCAAAGTTGTTTTCAATTGTGTCATTTATATATTTTGTTGAATTGCTGCCATTGTGATTATCAAATTTTATTTTTGCATCTTTAAACGAATCCTCAAGCGTACTTATTAAACTTTGCCGTAATTCTAAATAGTCAATGTTATTTCGATTTTTTGTTTGATAGTGACTATATATTTCAGTAGATATAGCTGGACTTGTACCTAAAAAAATTAAATGTTTTTTTTTACATTTTATATGTCTTCTCTATTTTTGATTAAGCTAATAAAAATAAAAGTTTTATTATTCATCTGCAATTGTGGCAATTCGAACTAATATATTCTAAAACTGCTGGATTAAACTTGAAAATTATTTTACCTATAAAAATTACTTTGTCAGTGAGAGTTAATAAAGACTACATTTCATTATAAAATAAAATTTATTTTCAATTTGGAGATGCCACAAGCGTTGATTAGATTTTAATTGAGACTGACAATGCCTTCAATTACAATGTTATTACTCGTACTTATTACACACTGCAATGTTGTATAACTTATCATGTGGTCTCAAATAGCAAATGAATGGATAACGAGAAGAAAAATCTGTAAACCGATTGACCTTCCAGGCCATTCCTGATACTTTCCGCTAAATTATATTCCACATTATTTGTCCAGGCTTCCTTTGAAAATACTTTTCATCTTCCAGCCAAACATTTTATAAAAGGCAAACAAAGATCAAACTTATAGCAACTGTCAGATAGTCATGACAGTTTCTATAAGTTTAGCCTCTGCTCCATTAGAGTTCTGCAACATCTCGTTTAGATTTGATATCATGTCTTTTTATGTAGCAATAGCGTAAGTGTTAGGAAAATAAGCCAGAACATGTGCCATCATATGGAATAAAGACCTCGCCACAGGGATAACAACGCAGCATTAACATTTTTGGTATCTATAAACGATGGATGGTTTCTATCAGAAGAGCCATAACTTCTTTGCTATATTATGATATAAAAACCTAAAAAAGTGAGATTGATATTTTTCTGCGACCATTTCAACTTACATAGTGCTGTATATTCGGTATCGCAAGAATAATCTTGTGGACATCTAGAACAACTGATTCCATCATTATATACCGGTTCTCCAGCTTGATTACCACTGATAGCAAAATTGCAAACCAATCTATATACGGTTTTGTTTTTTGTAATATCGTACTCTTGAGTTTGTTCCTGTAATTAATAAAAAAAGTGTTGAATAAAAGAAAAGTAATCTTTTTTATCTAAGACAAGCTGACCCGGCAAACGTTCTCGAGTTTTAGCGAGACTAACCAACAGCAATTGTATATATATATATATATATATATATATATATATATATATATATATATATATATATATATATATATATATATATATATATATATATATAGATGTTAGGAAGACATTTGTTTTAAGTTCTAATTAAAATTGCACATATTAAATAATTTCACAATCAATATAACCCCACTTGGTGCAGGAGTTAGCCTATTCGACTTAGGTCATGAAGATCCCCGGGTCGGGCAAAATCGTCTTTACAGTTTATTCGAGATTTTTCTCGAAAATCAAAATCTCAGCAGGAAGGTGTGTTGCCATTCCTTTGCCTTTGATGAACATGTAAAGCCTATCACCAAAAATAGGCCATAATCTTTATCAGGACGATAAAATGCGGCGATGAACATCACCACTCATTTCGCCAACCGACAAATCGATGAATCTTGATTAACTGTAGTCTACAGACGTTCATTTACTCTGCCTACCGCGCACGGAAACCGGGCGTGATAATATTCAAAATATTCTAGTACTGGTGCGTTGCGATCCTTGTGGCAGGGTCTTAAATTCACATGCATAACTTTACCGGCTACCTCAGAGAGGGTAAGGTTTTTTTATAATAAATAATAAATAAATAAATATTCACGAGACAAATTACACTGACTGGTCTAACCCCAAAGTAAGCAAATTATTTTGCTTGTATTATGGGTGTTAGTCAACGATACTAATACATAGAAATACATATATAAATACAAGAATATATTTAATAAACACCCAAACCCGGAAATACCAACATTTATGCTCATCACACAAATGCTTGTCCCCGTCGAGGATCGAACCCGAGCCCCGTTGATCGCGTATTCAGGGTCGCTAACCACTCGACCAACGGGGCGGTCAGCCGCGGTACACGAGGAAAAGTGGAATATGACAGTGGCAAGCACTGACGTTTTGCGACAGGAATAGGTAAGGCAAGCAGACCCGGGCAAGACAATACAGAACTCTACCACCTAGTAGCCACGATGCTAGTGACTCGCATATCATTCGCCTCTTAAGAAATGCCTGCAGAACGGCAGATGCATAGAATAATAACGCACACGCACAATAATAACGCAGCGTTATTACTCTATGGCCAGATGATCTAACCTTCGAATGGGGCTCGAATCGACACGAGGACAATGTAGGGCACAAATGTTGAAGTTACGCACTTGTACACTGTGTTCTTAGTTTATTTGTGCATTCTCGCTTTTCGGATCTGCTGGTAGACATCTATTTCAGAGATAAACTCGCCCTTTGACCGCCCCGTTGGTCGACTACGCAATCAACGGGGCTCGGGTTCGATCCCCGACAGGGACAATCATTTGTGTGATAAGCATATATGTTCGTATGTCTGGGTTTGGGTGTTTATTATGTATGTAACAGTATTTATATATGTATTTCTATGGATTAGTATCGTTGACTAACACCCACAACACAAGCAAATAATTTGCGTACTTTGGGGTTAGATCAGTAAGTGTAATTTGTCCCGTGAATATTTATATTATATATTTATATTTTTATATGTCTTATTTTAATTTTCAAAAAGATATATTTTGTGTACAATCACGGATTAAATGGATTAAGCCTTTCAAGATCATTTCCTTGTTTTTCAGTGTAACTTGCAATTACACACAAAAATACAGAGTTATACTACTAACCGATGAAATAAAATCACTTCAAGGCTAATTTTTTAACCTTGTCATCTCATTCGGTACGATAAAACCGTACAACATGGTTTATTTCTATTTTTTTACGATTTAATATATATCTACAAATGTATGACAATTTTGACAATGATAGGAGCGTTTGCTTAGATGCGCAGCGCCACGTTTTCATCCCAATGGCATGTCTATTTAATATCATGTGGTCTGTGTGTACAAAAAAGTGTGAAATAAATAAATAACCTCTTCTCATATCCACGCTGAAAGTTAATATCATTCTGTATCATTTAATCATTTCCACATCAATTAACAGACGTACCTATATCGTCTTTATAACAGATTTACTGCCATTTAATATAACGGTAATAAATATGGATACTCGTGTGTATTAGTTGATTTTAACATCGTAAACACATTCGTATTTGATCTAACCACCGTTCACGACCACATCGTGAAATGTACAAGTACGTGTCATTACATACGAAATGATTTCGCGGCGAATGGTAATTGAAATGATAAATTGATATAATAAATTCATAATTCATCGAACCAACACGTTCGCGCAAGTAACACGCATATCAATAGATAGATAAATAGGTAGTTACCTAAATACTGCCTATTTATGTAACAAACTATTTATCTATCTATCGATATATGCGTTACTTGCGTGGACGTCTTATTGCGTATTAAATATGAATTTTCTAAATAATTAGGTTAAAATCTAAGGGTAATTTTTAATTATTATTTATTTAGAATGAGAAGCAGATACCTGATTATCTCCTTCAAGGTTTAGGTCGACTTACCTAACAGGTTGTATAATTTCCCCCGTATTGGTCCCAAGCTCCTTTGAAGAATAGACCAACTGCTGTTCTGCCACGGATGTCGTAAAAGGCGACCGATTGGCTATGCGAGTCACTACCATTGTGGCTACTAGGTGGTAGGGTTCTGCATTGTCTCGCCCGGGTCTAGTACCACCGCCTTACCTATTCCTGCCACAATAGCGTCAGTGCTTGTCGTTGTCGTGTTTCGGTTTGGAGGGTAAGGTAGTCAGTAAACTGATGCATGTGGCATTAGACCTCGCCACATGATAGTACAGCACCATTAACATCTATGGTGTCTATAGGCGATAGTTGACTCTTTCCATCAGGAGATTCATCTGCTTGTTTGCTATCATATGATATAAGACAAAAAAACAAAAAAAAAACAACATATATGTTTTGTATATTTAATATCTTCACGATACTTCAAGATACTTGGGCCCACAAATGTGATAGATGGCTAGCCCATCGCCAACCACTTCCAAATCCCGGGCAACATTGTTTTTATCAGAAAAATGAAAGACGATTTTTTGTATATTTATATTTCTTTTATCCTCCGTGTTGATTCGGGCTCTTCTGAGTGCTAAGTGTGAGTTTTTCTTTTCGCATTCGATCGTGAGCGCGTTTCGAGTTTACTAGGAATTTGTATGTGATTTGTACAGCGCCACCTAGTGGTAAACTGGTTTCTTACGTTTACCACTAGGTGGCGCTGTACAAATCACATACAAATTCCTAGTTAACTCCAAACGCGCTCACGATCGAATGCGAAAAGAAAAACTCACACTTAGCACTCTGAAGAATAGTTCATTTGTCGTACTGCCAGACAGATCGTTATAGGTTAACAATCGGCTATGCGAATCACTACCATCGTGGTGACTATGTGGTAGAGTTCTGCATTGTCTCACCCCGGTCTGGTACCACCGCCTTACCTATTCTTGCCGCAATAGCATCAGTGCTTAGTTACTGTCGTATTCCGGTTTAGAGGGTAGGTAGCCGCTAAACTTATGCAAGCGGCATTAAAACCTTGCCACTTGGATTTCAACGCGCCATCAACATATTTTGTGTATCTATAAACACCAAAGGTGTTGATGGTGCAATTATTAACTCTTTCCATCAGGAGAGTCATTTGCTTGTTTGCTATCTTATGATATAAAAATATATATGTACAGTGTTCATACCTCTGCTAAAGTACGAATAAAAATAGTTTGGAAATTCCAAAAGTGCAAGCCTCAAAATATTTTTTTAAATTAAAATTAAAGATTAGTTTTTAGATTCAAATTCAATTTAAATGAAACAGTATGGAAGTACCGGTCATTCAATATGTATCTATACAACATCCTTTTAAACTTAACATATTCAAGTGCGGAAGTTTGAAAATTTAATAAAAATAAATATTATATATATATATATATATATATATATATATATATATATATATATATATATATATATATATATATATATATATATATATATATATATATATATATATATATATATATATATATATATATATACATACACATACATATGTGCATTGATTTAGATTTCAAATGATCAAAAAGGGCACTAAGTAATACTCCTAAAGACTAGAATTATTTTCTGAATGCTTTTTATATTTTCTGTCCTCGTAGCATTTTTTTTTTTTTATATCATAAGATAGCAAACAAGCAGATGGGTCTCCTGATGGAAAGAGTCAACCATCGCCTATAGACACCAAAGATGTTAATGGTGCGTTGCTATCTTGTGGCGAGGTCTAATGCCACATGCATAAGTTTACCGGCTACCTTACCCTCCAAACCGAAACACGGCAGCGACAAGCACTGACGCTATTGCGGCAGGAATAGGTAAGGCGGTGGTACCAGACCCGGGCGAGACAATGCAGAACTCTACCACCTAGTAGCCACGATGGTAGTGACTCGATAGCCAATCGGTCGCCTTTCACGACCTGCCTGGCAGATCGGCAGTTGGCCTATTCTACAAAGGAGGCCGGGACCAACACGGCGAAAATATAGCATTAATATTTGTTCGCTTTTTTTAGTTTTATTAAATGGGAAATAATTCCTCAATGTTTTTTTTTGCATTGAAAAAAATCAATAATTTGTCTGTTGCGCTATATAAATATCTAAATAGATATAGGCACTTGTAGCCTTACCTAACGAACACAAATTTGTCAGTTAGGAAGTCAGCTAAGGAGCTTTCTCGAGAGTTGTGACTGCGATTATGTAATTTCTCATTTGATTATTATAGCTAACTTTCTTAGTAAGTAAGTTTCAGTTTATATTAAAACATTATTCTTAACATATTTGTTTCATTTTATAGTTACTTGTTTAAAAAAACAGGGAAAGTAATAGCATCTAACATGTATAGAATTGTTAGTAAAAATGTATCAAAAGTTAAGAGATGTTAGAGAAAAAAATAATTTCCCACCGCGGAACCCCCATTTCCCTCGTATTTCTAAATATATTTTTTTTTAAATTAACAGAACCAACTTACCTAAAAACCGTTACCAGTTCAAAATTATTTAAAAATATATTATATTATTTGATTAAGAGTTAAAAAGAAACTAAACATTGAATGCTTCAAATATATTTAAAAATAGTCTTGCTACAACTGGAAAACGAACAGGTTAAAATAAAATATATGATACTATACTTTTATGGCATCAATCGATAATAAAAAACCCCCTTTAACAAACACAGTAAATGAAATGAACTGAAAACTATAAAATCTAAACTTAGAAATTCAATGGGAAAGATTTTATAAGTGCGTTACTCAAGTACTTATGGACTTAAGAGTCATGTAACATTTTCTTTCAAGGTATAGTTGAATTGATATTATAAGAAATAAAGTTGTAAGTCCACGTGTATGAGGTTTATTTAAACACTGACAATTATCTTGAATTACTTGTCCTCATAAGACAAAGTTAAATTTATTACTCGAAGCGAAACCGTATAAAATATAACCGCATAAATTATAAACGATAGAAGAATCACCACTGCCTATTTTTCTCATTCTTGGAATTGTAACATGGCACAATCAAATGGTCTGCAAGATCATCAGACATTATATTTTTTATAGAAATATAGGAAATTTAAAGAAAAACTAATTTAGTCGTAGTAAAAATTCTATGCTCGTGTCTTAAACTGAGATTTGCATTACAATTTTATTACAATCAAAATTTACTCGAATTTTTTTTTAATATTCAAAAATAGCAGACAAGTTAATGGCTCTCCTGATAGAAACAGAAACAATCGCGTACTAATAGTGAATTGCTATCCGTGTGGCAGTATAGCAATACCTCATGCACAAGTTTATCGGCTACCTTACCCTTCAAACCGGATTATGACAAGCATTGACACTATTGTGGCAGGAATAGGTAAGGCAGAGGTACCATATGGAAAGAGATACCCATCGTCTATAGACACCAAAGATCCTAATGATGCGTCACTATCCTTGTTGCGCGGTCTTAGTGCCACATGCGTAAGCTTACCGGCTACCTTACCCTACAAAACGGAACACTACAGTGACAAGCATTGACATTATTGCGGCAGTAATAGGTAAGGCGATGGTATCAGACCCGGACGAGACAATCCAAAACTCTACAACCTAGTATCCACAATGGTAGTGATTCATACCCAATCGTTCATCTGTTATGAACTGCTCAGCAAAACGGTAGATGGTTTATTTCAGGTTTCTATCTTTAGTATTTAGAGTACTTGTCTTCCACATTGCATTAAAAATTTCTATGCTGTGCAGCTTATGAAATTTTTAATTAATAAAATTTTCAATAAAGGATACAATATTCATTATAAATAACTTACTTCAACTTGTAATATTAAATTTGGATATCAAATGTAAATAAAATACACTAGCTTATCATTGTGTTTGATATTAACGGTTATAAAATATGTGCTGATAGGAAAATTGAACGGTTTTACTTTATCGTTTATGAAATGGAGCTTTGAGCGGATATGTGGCAGACATTTGAAATATTCAGGGCACTTGTGTGATAAATTTATTTTATTACCGAAACTTGCTGTTACGCCCTAACTTTTTATGCAGGGCTGAGTAGATTTTAACATATTGAATTTCACAAGATTTTTTTCAAGTGAATGATGATACCCATACACCAATAGAGTACATAGTTTTAATCGAATAGGTACACCTAAGAAAGGAAATGATTTATAGTAGTTTAAGTTGATTTTTGGATGGACTCAGCCAAGGATAGAAAACGTGGCACTCTTTGCGGGAGGCTTTTACCCAAACGGGATCCAAACAGATATAAATAATAAAAATAAATAATGATTAATATAAATAATAATATAAAATGATAATAGCTTACATTTGAAAATAGAAAGTGGTGCATGCTTATAATAATTAAATGATTGAAATGTTTATTATAATAATTGTTTACAATTGGTGCATGTCTGTTTATTATAATTAAATTAATTGGTAATGTTCATATTTTTATATATATTATAATGAACTGTAAACTCTAATCTGTTTGGAATTAAATAAAGCTTTATTATTATTATTATAAGTTGATTTTTAAGTAATTTGTATGGCTTATTATCACGACCCCAACCTAAGCCGAGGTTCGGTCTCGCAGGAGTGGAGGACGTACAGCCCTACGCCTATGAATACTGGCTGAGCACTCTGCTCGCCCCCGCGACCTGCCGCTGTAGGCGTAAGGTAAAAAAGAAGAAATAATCATCGCTAATACCAGTAGTCCATGACAGTGGCGTAGCCAAAATGGAGCAGTCGGCCCCCGATTTTTCACAGTCGGGTGGTCACCTTTGATTATGGAAAAATATCACTTAAAAACTTTGTTAAAAAAAAATAGCACCCAGGAAGAACGACTTAATGTGCTTTATCAAGGAAGGATAACAATTATTTGCCATTTACAAACAATGCAAGTGGAATACTTTTGCATTGTTTGTAAATGGTGAAAATGAGGAACAAAGAGCGCTGAACGACAGTCTTACTCAACCCCAATTAAGGGTTAAGGTCGGTGCTGTTTAAGCTTTTTTTTTATTACATAAGACAAACAAGCAGATAGCTCTCCTGATGGAAAAAGAAACCATCGCCTATAGACACCAAAGATGTTAATAATGCGTTGCTATACGTGAGGTGGGATGGCAATGCCACATGCATAAGTCTACTACCTTACCCTCCAAACGGGAATACAATAATGACAAGCATTGACGTCACGTTGACAGTGACACGTACAGCCTTTTACGACCTGCCTGATAGAACGCCAGTTGGTCTATTCTTCAAAAGAGCCCGGACCAACACGGGGAATAAGTTTTAAAAGTAATGAGACATCCACGATGACTTTGCTTTATCGTTTAGAAGACGCGGTGTGAGTTCATCTATATTTGTAGTACATACCTTAAACTTAACTCCTCCGCATCCTACGGAACTTGTTTCAGCCCACACCATTTGTGTAAAGAAGTCATAATGCTGCGAATTTGTTAGCGATGATCTAAAACAGAAATTGAATTATGTTAAATTGATTCTAATTAAAATTGACTATATTTGTGCAAATTAAGAAGGTGATTTAGTAAAGTATGTAGGAAGACGCTGTGACAGCTATTCTAAGTGTGCAAAATATAAAAGCACCTAGAGAAAGAGGTTTATTTCTTGTTCAATGAAGCATTGTTCTTTTCTTCTGAGGATTCTTCGGTTGCCAAGTAAAACGTGTGTTGGAAAGTATGGTGGACGGGAGTGGATAATTTCTCATATCTATTTAGTTTATTCCATTTCTTTTCCTTTTGGGGACATCCCAAAGGTCATGCATATAAGTCCGCGGAAGTTTACAAATTAAATTATTTTCTTCTTTGAACGAGAGCATAGAAAAAGTTATAATCTTAATTTTTTTAAGTCAGTAGGCATAAGATAAATACTTAATCATATAGTGATAAATTTATTTTGTAACCTTATAAACTATTTTTGAATGAAATTTTATTTGATTTTCCTAAGGATTTTTTAGTTACGATGTAAAATTGTGTGGCATAGGACAGTCTGCGTTGTTAGAGTCTTCTTTATGTTTGTTCTTTCAAACGAGTTCATTTTTTTACGCTGCTTTTCTTATTTCAGACACATTACTCAATCACATATAAAAGTTCGCTGAAAGATGCGAATTGAATTACTTTGATTTCCTTTACATATATATATTTAACTTCCCGCTACGAATGTAGATAAGGAAGTTACTGATTTTGCCCCGATTTTTGAAAATCGAGTTTTCACCAGATCTCCACGTTTTGAGTTCGCTGGGTCCGAGGAACCTTTTCAGACTGTTTTCACGATGACTTCAGTATGTCTGTATGTATGTATGTGTGAGTATGTGTGTGTATGTATGTATGTATGTGTGTGTGTATGTGTGTATGTAAATATCGCATAACTTTTGAACAGCTAGACCGATTGAAACGCAGTTAATAGCATTCGATTGGATTCTACCCAACTAAAACTTCCTGAAAATTTAAACTAAATCGGCCGAGGAGATTCGGAGAAATTTTGAAAAAACTCAAAAAAATTTTGGTGTAACAGTTTTTTTTTTTAAATATAACTTCCAAATTAATGTAGCGATTAAGTACTAAAACTAATCAGCTCTATTCCTCTAAAAACTACGTCTAATGCATAAATTGCACTAGAATCGGTTAATCCGTTTGGGAGTAATCGTTGACGAAACGTTTATTTGTTTTGTCATGAAAGCTTATGTATAACCTGATTTAATATGATTTTCACTATATTTAATATTTTTATTTTCCTATAAATTTCGTTCGTTATCTTCTTTCTTTTGCAAGTTTATGCGTACTTGGTTCGCACCGTATGTATACGAATCCTCTTACTTTCCATACAACTAATCGTTTTCCATCTACCGTAAATGGATGTTTTATATGTGTAACTCTCACACACTCTCTCTTTCTTTCTCACACACACATACACACACACACAACAAACACCCAACACACACACACACACACACACACACGCACACACACGCACATACACAAACATATGCTAACGTATTCTGATGCTGGAGTTGTTTTCTTTTGTTATTTTACTGCATTATCTTTAATTGTATAAATATGTTATTTTCTTTTATCATTTTCACTGTTATTATTATTATTATTTTTAAATTTTAAATTCCCAGCTTTGTGACTCCGCTTCTATTAATAATTCTTTACTACCTAATTAACTACATCATATTATGATCAGAAAACAGAGAAAAATCGGTAATTGGTTAATGTTTCGTGTATATAGTATTGTATTTTCTGTAAATTAAGCTGTGGATTTTTGTTTATGTAAAATAAACATTGATATAAAAAAACCAAGATACACAGTCCCGAACAAAATTGATACTCAAAACTGTCCTTAATTAGTCTAAAAAGTTTGTAGTTAGGGCAAAAACGAGTTTTTGCATATTCAACCTTAAACGCAAGACTTAGTTGTTTTTAAAAAGCATTGTATAAAAAGCAATAAAATTTTTAACTGAAATTAGTTAGTCTATAAGACAAGGCATTAGTTGAGTCGAATATATATTTATGCGTTGACTTAGGTAGTATATTAAGGGGTTTGTAAAATCTGATCGATAATCTGTTTTTGCGTAGATTATTTATATATCAATAAAACAAATAATGAACGTTAACATAATTTATATTTCAAATATTGTAGGTTATTGGTTCTATTACACAGAACCTTAACATATCGGCAAACTTGGGATGTTTAACACCTGATATTGATACATTTAGTTTGCATATTCTAATAGGTTTAAAAGATACTCAAATAGGAAATTTACTGCAATTGTGACAATGACTACGTTATTAAGTTCATAGATTCCTATTAGATAACAGACACGACTTTTCTTCAGAATTATCCATACTAATATTATAAATGCGAAAGTAACTCTGTCTGTCTGTCTGTTACGCTTTCACGGCCAAACCACTGAATCGATTTGGATAAAATTTGGTACAAATATAGTTTGAGACCCAAGAAAGGACATAAGATAGTTCTTATCCCGGAAATCCCACGGGAACGGGAACTATGCGGGTTTTTATTTTAGAATTTTTTCCACGCGAACGAAGTCGCGGGCACAGCTAGTTATATCATATATAGACAGGATAGTATGAAACGCATTAATTTCCAAGAAAGAAGTTTAACTTTTCGTAAAATTCTTTTTTTGAATTAGATTTAAGTTTTTCTGTTGTTTTTTTTTTTTGGAATATTATTTAAACGAACATTTGTTTAGTTATAGTATCTGCAGACGTACAAGCAAATATTGCCCATAGACATTTGCAACACAAAAGGTTATTTGCTAATGCGATACTGGCTTCTGAAAATTTTATTGAACCTCCTCTTAAAAATTCCAATATCAAAATTGGTCGGAAAACTGAGTGAGGTAAGCTGCTGATCCAGAGTTTCTGTTTTTATAAAGAAGGTACAAGCAGATAAAACTGGATGTAATCTGTCACTACGGCGTAAGTCAAATTCGGCAAAAGAATACGGCAAAACTAATGACTTACCTACGTATTTCCGCGTTTTCCAAAATTCAACTTCTTATAGGGTACAATAGGGGATGAATGTTTTATATGATCTCATAGGCCCAACCCTTAGGGCTAGAAACTTAAAATTTGACAAACGTATTCCTCTTGGCTCTTATGACGTAGGGATCCACTCCTAAGTGGAATGATTTTTCAAAATTCAGCTCCGGTGGGGATTTAATAGATTTATAAAATTTGTACGAAATTTTTATTCCTTAGACATATTTGCAGGAATTGACGAAAAATTTTAAAAAAAGTGTTTTTTCGATATAACTTCGAAATTTTTTAACCAATCATTTCTCGATTTTCTACAATATTTTAATTAAATTTACGCTGTTTGCAGGAAACTTACTTCGTATTTTTAAAATAACTTACAGGCTAATATACCGATTTCTTTTAAAATCTGATCAGCTCTTCTGCATAAAAGACTGCGTCAAATACCGTAAATCAGATTAAAATCGGTTGATTCGTTTGGGATTTATCAATGACGAAAATTTTTGAAAAAAGCTATTTTTACATATTTTCGATATTTTTAACCAATAAAACAATTTAGAGCTAAAAAAATGCGTTCAATGTTATTCGGAAGATCAAAATCGTTAATTTTGAAAAAATATACATCTTTTCAAATACTGAATAACTAAGTATCATTTAAAAAAACTTTGGATTTTTGAACTTTTCGACCTCAAAACTCTATGCTTAGGCACAGTTTTTTCTTTGAGCTTAAAATACCTCAATTTAGCGGGAAGTTTCAGGTGACCTGTAGGGTCAACCAGCTCACAGAATTTTTTAATATAGTTACATTAGTTGGTTACATAGGTATGTTACATACATAGCAATCCTAATAGATACGTATATTAAGTTTGGAGTATAGTTAAGTATATATAATATTATTGCCAAAGGTAATTTTAGATTAGATATTTCCTGTTAATAATAAATTTCTTTTATAATTACTTTAGTTTGTTCGATAGGTGTGTTACTAATAGGTATTTTAGTTTAAGGTATAGTTAGTTATGATATTAGGTATAGAAAATTTAGAAGTTATAGGATGTTCAGGTCTTACGTTTTTTACTTAAGTTTTAATAACAAAAATGTCATATATAAATAATTAAGATGAATAGGTAAATATTATTTTTTTAAAGTACTAGCGGCCCACCCGGCAACGTAGAGATTTTTAATAAAATAAAGAAAGTTTAAATAAGTTCTAAAGTAAATATGCGCGAGCAAAGCCGCGGGTAACAGCTAGTATGCAAATAAAACAACTCGTACATATAAACAGTCACTTAAAATTTATACGAGACTAACTGCAGACCTCTGCATTAGGATAAAAGTATTCTATGTACTATTCCAGGTCATCTTGCATCCGAGTCCAAATCCAAATTGGTACAGCCATTTTTACGTCATTGATTATCAAACATCCAAACATACAAACTTTAACATTTATAATATGTATAGTATAAGATATCCGCAATCAAAAACAACATTTTATTAAATTAAATTATTAAATAAAAAACATTCTTAATGCAACCTGTTCCTTCCACTTAAGAAAGCGTTATCAACAACACGTGTAAACAGAACAAAATTCGATGCTATTTATGATTTCCTATTATTATATTAAAAGTTTCGTAATATATTTCCAAAGTTAATCGTAAGAATCACAATTATATATTGTTATTTTATATTCGTACAAATAGAATAAAAAGAATCGCCTAATTTGGTCCTCAAAATAAGTAATCAATATAATAAAACATTTTAAAATCGTCAAATTGATATCCTCTTCTCTTTTGGCAGTTGGTTAACAACTATAAAAGGTATTCAAAATTAGTAATTAAAAAAAAAATAAACTTCTTAATAAAAAATCTATATATTAAAGAAAAAAAATCGACTCCACTAATAATAACAGGATCAATTTGTATTATTCTACTAAATTAAAAGGAGGTTGTAATGCATTGTCCTTTTACTGAAAAAGTGACCACTGAAATTTTGTCGTATTATATTTGGAACGTCGAGTAAATTTTTAAGACAAATAAAATGAAAATCATACATTACACCCTATATTTAGTCACATAAACAACAAAAATAAATCGATAAACTCTTATATATACCGAAAATACAATATCTTATATTTTTTTAACGTTCATGATGTTGTATTTTACAATTTATCAGAGAATAATTCTGTATTTTTGACGAGCGATTTCTGTATTTTGACGTGAGCGACGGGATTCTATTTGAAGTGAGCGCACAATTTTAAATTGTGCGCCCATTCTTAGAGGACGTTTTTGAGACACTGATTGTGTATCTTGGGTTTTTATATATCAATGAAAATAAATAAATAAATAAATAAATTTTAACCAATCATTTTGTGGTGTCCTACGATATTTTAGTACTAAAAAGACTACGTCAAATGCCGTTTCAAAAATGAAATTCGAATTTAATTTTCAAAAGTTACATCTTTTCAAATATTAAAATTACGTCGTTTTTAGCAAACTTAATGTTTTTAAAATAACTTTCAGGCTAAATAAAATACACCGATTGACTTAAAAATCTTATCAGCTTTTTTCCTTTAAAAACTCTGTCAAATGCCATAAATTGGATCAAAATCGGTCAATTTGTTTTGTATATATCAATGACGAAATTTTTTGAAAATAAATGTTTTTTTGACATGGCTTCGAAAATTTTCAACGTATCGATTAATTAGGTAAAGAAATATTTAAGATCTCAAAAATAGAGTTAAATGTCATTCGAAAAATCAAAATCAATCGTCGTTTCCGATATTTACAGATTTTTTAAATTCGTATTGTTTAATCAAAGTTTTGAAATACCTTGAGATTCTCCATGTTTTATAAATATATCGAATAGCTGTCGCTACGCTAAATGAAAACTCGCTACTCTACGAAAGAGTCAACCACCGCCTATAGACACCAAAGGTGTTAATGTTACCCTCCAAACCGGAACACGACAGTGACAAGCACTGAAGCTATTGCGGTAGGAATAGGTAAGGCAGTGGTACCAGACCCGGGCGAGACAATGTAGAACTCTACCACCTAGTAGCCACGATGGTAGTGACTCGAAAAGCCAATCGGTCGCTTTTTATGACATGCCCGGCAGAACGGCTGCTGGCCTATTCTTCAAAGGAACCCGGGACCAACACGGGGAATGAAATTGTTGAAAATTCTCCGCGACTTCGTTCACATGACCCATACATATTAATTACTTCCTTTCACTCAGATGTGTAAAAATAAGTATTAAAGGAATTATTAAGAATTAATGAGGCCTTGCAGAGGTTAGTTGAAGATTATTCCGATATTTTAGTGCTGTTACAAGCATCATGATTACTTTATTCTTAACAATTCATTTAATCGCCTCTGTGGTCTAGTGGTCCAGCGTTGGAGTTGACCACATGAGGTCCCGGGTTCGATTCCTGGGTCGGGCACTTTAAAAAAAAAAGTGTTTTTTCAGTTTTCTGAGAAACACAAAAGTTGCCCGGGATTGGAAAGTGCCCGGTTGGCGACAGGCTTGCCACCTATCACATTTGTGGGACCAAGTATCTTCGGCTAATCGTGGGTGCACTTGTTGTACCTCTGCCTACCCCTTCGGGGATATGGGCGTGAAGCTACTTTCATACTTTCAATTCATTTAAAAAAAAGACCACGAAAGCTTAATAATAATAAACCTATTTTAAAAATTTTTTCACCGATTTAAAAAGATGTAGCTTTTTTATTTATATCGCTATATAACAAAAAAGCAGATAGCTCTTCTGATGGAAAAATAAACCATCGCTTATCAACACCAAAGATATTAATAGTGCGTTGCTATCCATGTAGCCGGTGGTAATACCATATACATAATTCTACCGCCTACCTTCCCTTTAAAACGGAACGACAATGACAACCCTTTATAATATAGGAATAAGTTAGGTGGTATTACATACCCGGTCGAGATGATGCCGAACTTTACCACCTAGTAGCCATGATGGAGAGATACGTGCAGCAATTGTTTGCTTTTTACGAACTGCCTGGCAGAATAGCAGATGGTTTATTCTTCAAAGTGAGCCGGGACCAATACCATACAGTAGTTTTTATGACTATCTATTACGCACAAACAAATCATGCTCTTTTTAATATTAGTAATAATATATTATATACTAGGTGCAGTGTGCAGCCCGCTGCATTATAAGTTTTCAGTGAATCCCGCAGGAACAACGATAATAGAGTAATTAAATAGAGTAGTTAAAAAAGCAGAACAACGTTTGCCGGGTCAGCTAGTATTAATATAAATAACAATATGAACCAAGTCGAAGTTATTAATCTGTTGTACGAAACACCGGATACAATGGTAAACCAATAGAGGCAATTACATCAATTTATTCAATTTAATTAACACAATACCGGAGCGGAAATTTTACTTCAAATTCAATCCAATTAAGGCAAAGTTCAAAAAAGTCAGTAGTACAAATCTTTGGTATCAATATTAATATTATTAATACGAATTTTTGGATGTTTGGATAGATGGATGGATGTTTGTTACTTAATAACGCAAAAACTACTGATCGAATTTGAATGAAATTTGACCCACAGGTAGATGATGACCTGAAATAGCGCAAAAGTTATAATTCCTCGGGATTCGCCAAAAACAATTATAATGCAACGGACTGCACGCTGCAGCTAGTGTAAATATAAATCTCTGACGGTATCTTAATAATCTATCGAATATCTAGGTAATGTGGACCAACTTATATGGTAGAATGTTGTAAGAATGTATGCTAAAAATAAACCTTCAAGGACCTACCAGAATGACGCTAACGTAGGATAATAAACTAAGATATGAAAATAGTTGTAGACGAAGTAAAGTATGGGGTGAAGTATGCTGAGTAGAAGTCGGCGATTGGCGATAAACAAAATAAAAAGTATTTTGTGGAATAATACTAATGCATTTACGTAATTATAAATTTTAAGATACTAATTTTATGAAACATTGTCGATATATTTTAGCAAGTCGATTTCGGCAGAAACTGTATCGTAACAAACGAGCTTAGTATATTTGTAAATCAAATACACTTATCTTTTATGTAGGTACGATTCAATGTGCTATGTTGTTCAATATTTCTGGTATGAAATTTTGACGTGATGTCCGATGATAGAATTTAGCGGACAGAAATTAATCCGAACAACTCGTCGAAACACTACCCATTATAAATGTGATGAAAGATGCAGATTCGCTCTGCATCTCCTAGTAACTTCAAATCGTCAAGCCGATTTGAAATAGCCTGTTTGTCGAGGATTCGAACCGCTCTACGTTAAATGCGATCAATAAAAAAAAGCCGGTGCTGAGGAGCTTCGGCCCAGAGATGAGAACAGTACTTCATATGAGATCGAATTTGGTCCTTAATAGCAGTACTTTCATTAAGATCAACTTTTGACACTACTATTGTACGTTTATCAATATTACTATTTCCACTTGCCAGTATTCTTCTTCGAATTGAAGTCTCAAGAATGTCGGAAAGTATTTGGATAATGTAACTCAATTTAGTTTGCATACATATAATCAATACATGCACAAAAATACTTCGAAAGACTGCTTTTGAATATTAGCTCACGGATTCGAATTGGATGAATTACGTTATCACTCTAATGCCTAGTACCAATACCAATATCAATAAAACGACTTGTTTTAGTTACGAGTATAACGTTCTACTAGGCGTAAGCTAAAACAGTTGGTATAAATGTGAAATTGTTAATTAATGGTCCAAAGAACTTGTGGCATGCCTCGTTATTATTAAATTGGTTGCTAATGGCTACTATTACGAATTATGGATCGTTGATTATAGGAACCCGACAGAAGGCTGCCAGTCCCGATAATTGCATAATATAATAAGTTTTAACAGGCAAAAGTGAGAATGGGTTAATGAGGATCGCCGCCCTTTTAATTTTAATTTAAGCCGTAAAACCGGTAAATCGTGGTGAATATAAATTTGTATCATTCAGGCAGAATACGTACACCAAATTGCATGGCGATATTCATTTCTTCTTATATTAAGAAAGTTGATTATTTAGACGTGTAAATAATAGGTAATTAATCAAACATGAGAAAAGTACTTACGGTCGATAGTTCAATATAACAGATGCATTCAGATTAAGTAATTCCATGTACCACAAGTCGACCAGCACAGAGGGGGTCAATCCTGGAGACTCACCATAGATTGTTGCAACATTTTGTCCGACAGGAACGCCTTCTATACGTAAAAGAAAACATCTATATATATGAAAATCAATTGCCGTTGTTAGTCTCGCTAAAACTCGAGAACGGCTGAACCGATTTGGCTAATTTTGGTTTTAAATTAATTGTTGAAGTCCAGGGAAAGTTTAAAAGGTGAGAAAATATAGAAAAAAAATAAGAGTATTTAAAAAGGCAGAACAACGTTTGCAGGGTTAGCTAGTAACTATATAATTTATTACCATATGCACCAAAATTACTTACATACTTAAATCTATATAAATCGCTACGGATTTGTTTCATATCATTAGATAGTAAATAAATTCTAAGCCCTTAATATTTAAGTTTTTAGTCCTGATGATGCAGTAAAGTGTGAACCGGTTAGCTATTTAAATAAAAATAAATCTATACTAATATAAAGTTGTAGAGTTTGTTCCAGATGTACCTGTCAGATTTAATAAAAATCTTTTTGTATATGATAGCCACATTCACGAGGAAGGCTATAGGCTAGCTTTTTACCCGATTGAGCAAAAGCAAGTAATAATTTTGGGTCACGCGAACGAAGTCGCGGGAAACAGCTAGTATATTATATAGTTTGTGAATTGTGAAACAGTACAAGTGCAAAATTTTAAATAATAACTATGATAGAGTTTCACCAATTGCCGACGATGGAGAGTATAAATTATAATAAGCAGATGCCTGACGGAAAGAGAAACCATCGTCTATAGACACCAAAGACATTTATGGTGCGTTGCTATCCGTGTGGCGGGATGGCAATGTCATATACATAAATCTACCGTCTACCTTATCCTCCAAACCGAAACACGACGATGAGAAGCATTGACGCTATTGCGGCAGGAATTAAAAAATGCGCTGGTACCGGATACACAGGCGACAGGTTGCGGAACTCTACCACCTAGTAGTAACGATAGTAATGACACGTATAGCGTGACTCGTATAGCGAATCGGTTGCCTTTTACGACCTGCCTGGCAGAACGGCAGTTATTGTATTCTTAAATGGAGCCTGGACGAACTCAAGGAGTTTCTGACTGTACTTTTAATTATTTTGCCAAGTTTCATGATAATATTCGATTTATGACTCACTAACAACAATTTTACTATTTTTACTAAACTCAATTGTCACTTTAAACACATTTGTCTGTATGTCCGTTTTCATCTATAGTTAAGAAAGGCTTGAACAATATTGATGAAAATACTGAAACTTATTTAGTTTATTTCTTAATCCAAACCCCCCCCCCCTCCCCGCCCTTTTGTCAGCTGAACAGTTGGTTTTAGGGGTTTGGAAAAAAATTCACGGTAGTAGTAATTATAATTACTATTACGGCTTAGAAGGCTTTTACAAGTTCATAATTAATAGTCGACCAACTTATAAAATGTACGTGTAGAAGTTTTTATGGGCGGTGAACCCGTGGCGCGGATTTATCCGTCATTGACGTTAAATAGGTTAAATGTTCATAGTATGGAACAATTACAAAAGCCATCTTCTTAGTCCGCATTATTGTGATACATAACTTCGGAACTTTACTCACGGCCCGACTTTTAATCTTCTTTTTTATCCTTTTGAATTTCCGAGAACTGATTTAGATGTATTAAATAATATGAGTACCCAAACCGAAACCCAAAAAGCGACATGATGAATTTAGCTGATAACTATCTCAAATTCCAAAAAACCTCATAACTATATTCAAAGTAGTTTCTTAAATATTCATAAATCTGCAAAAGATATTTATATCAGACGGATAGATCTGAAACATGTCAATCCAGCTCTAACTAAAAGTCAGTAAAAGATTTTTACCCGTAAGAAAGTGTTTAAAAAAAGTATCGTCACGCCCATATCCCTGAAAGTGTAGGCAGAGGTACAACAAGTGCACCCACGATTAGCCGAAGATACTTGGTCCCACAAATGTGATAGGTGGCAAGCCTATAGCCAACCGGGCACTTTCCAATCCCGGGCAACTTTGTTTTTCTCAGAAAACTGAAAAAACACTTTTTTTATGTGCCCGATCCGAGAATCGAACCCGGGACCTCATGTGGTCAACGCCAACGCTGGCCCACTAGACCACAAAGGCGACGAGTGTTAAGTATTTACAAATAGCAAAAATATCTACCTCGTGCGAAGTTGTACGTCCCTACTTCGTATGAGGTCGGGTATTTTCATCAGTTAGTGGTAATAAAAACACATTAAGGGTCGGGTTAGAGTTAGAATAACATCGTGCCTTAACAAAAACATGGAAATTAACTTAATTATCTTGCTTTTGCTTTAATAATAAAAAGTTTTTATATTGTATGTAAAAGGGTTTTTTGTTTAAATAACCGCATGCACTGCTGCTTTCCCTGTTGTAGCAATCTTAAAAATATGGAAAAATATTCAATAATATTGAGCCATGTTTTTTGTATATTTTACATTATTTGTATTATATACATATAGACATACACACATTTCGCCGTGTTAGTCTCGGGCTCTTTGAAAGAATAGGCCGACTGCCGTTCTACCAGGCAGGTCGAAAATACTTCCTGAAAATTTAAATCAACTCGGTCTAGGAGATTTTGAGAATTTTTGAAAAAAATCTTAAAAAATTTTGGTGAAACAGTACTTTTTGATATAGCTTCCAGATTAAAGTACCGAATAAGCACAAAATGTAATAAAAAAAACCGCGTCTACTGCATAAATTGCATCAAAATCTGTTCATCCGTTTGGGAGTTACCGTTGATGAACATTTTTGGAAAAAGTGTTTTTTTGACATAACATTGAAATTTTTCAATCAATAATTTTTTATATTCTACGATATTTTAGTATGTACTATAATAACTTCGTCAAATGCTGTTTCAATAATTAAAATCGAATCAAATTTTCAAAAGTTACAGCTATTCACATATTAAATTACGTTATTTACAGTAAACAATATATATTAGCATAGCATACAGTAAACAATATATAGCAATAACAAACAAGCAGATGGGTCTCCTGATGGAAAGTGTCAACCATCGCCTATAGACACCAAAGATGTTAATGGTGCATTGCTATCTTGTGGCGAGGTCTAATGGCACATGCATAAGTTTACCGGCTACCTTACCCTCCAAACCGGAACAAGACAGCGACAGCGACGGACCTGACCCGGGCGAGACAATACTCTACCACCTAGTAGCCACGATGGTAGTGACTCGCAAAGCCAATCGGTCGCCTTTTACAACCTTCCTGGCAGAACGGCAGTTGATCTATTCTTCAAAGGAGCCCGGAACCAACACGGGGATAAATGTGTTTAATTTATAAGGGTTTCAAGTGTTAAAACATGCCTATAAATTACGACTGAAACCTACTTAATTTAAACATCAATACTTAAAACGAAAACGTACCCCTTTTTACAAAAATTTCATACACATGCACCTTCACACATATTTACATACAAATATACTGACTCCATCGAAAAAATAGAAAAACTTTCTAGAATCTCTAATCGTGAAGATTTGATAAAACTAGATTTTCAAAAATCGGGGTAAAATCAGTATCTATCTTTATTTAGCAGAATACAAAAATAAATATACAAAAATCTTTTAATTATTTACATATAATATAAAGGATAAATACATTTAGAAATATATCTATAAATGCGTTAAACATGGCACTCGTTTGATTTATCTTTGGTTGCACCCCACACACAGTAGCCATTCGAACGTGCTCAAAAAGCTTTTCAGTGTCGGCGTTTCCACCATGGGACCTTCAAAGGCCTACGTAAATTGGATTTCATGGTCACGTGTATGATGAATATGATTCACAATTTGTAATGCACGAGGAAAACCAAACAGAACCTAAGTATTAAACCGTGTTACTGTCATTTCGGACATATCCCTCTGTTTGAAAAGGGTCTCTGCTTGAAGGAAACAACAGTAATCAACGTTCGCACGATTCCTTGTGTTATTAGGTATTTTCCCCGTGCTGATCCAGACCCATTTGAAAAAATAGATTAACAGCCTTCTGCTAGGCATCTCATAAAAGACAAGATAACTCTAAAATGTGTCAGTAACATTATATATGCTAACTAGGTGGTAGAGTTCTGTAACGTCTCGACTGGATGTGGTATTATCGCTTTCGCATAGCATCGGTGTTTGACACAGTCGTGTTCTGGTTTGAAGGGTAAGGTAGCCGGTGAAATATCTCATTATTTGCTGTTCAATAAAATTTAATAGAATAGGATAGCAAACAAGCAGATGCCTCTTATAATGGAAAAATGAAGGGATTTAGGGTTTATTCGTGCGCAGCAGATTAACATAGGAGGAATATCTCACATACTATGAAGGCTCTCTACCAAATATATACCTTTCATAAAGAGCTGGACATCTAGAGTAGTAGAAAAAGAATTTTTTGGCTTGTGGGTATTATCAGATTATTATTTTTTTAGTATTCTTACATCATTTTTTTTTAAAAAATGGCGAACTGTTAACCGGATGAATAAATGATATATGGATAACTTTTAATTAGATACCTCAATGGTTTACTATTGAGGCATCGTTCAATTATGTTTGCGTAAAATTAGCTTAACTGGCGTTTATTTATGAGAGAATAAATGCATAAAATGAGCTACTAACAGCGGGAAACAGTTAATATAAGTTAGCAACAAAAACTTTAAATGTCCCAATTAATAACTAAATTGAGCGACTAGCGACGCGATAGTGTGATTTTATCCATTGGCGGGGTGGTAATGCCACATGCATAAATTTACAAGCTATCTTACCTTTCAAAAAAGAACACGCAAAGACAAGCACTGACGCTAAGAAAGGCAATAGTACCAAAACCCGGGTAGACGTTGGAGAACTCTACCACCTAGTCACGATGAAAGTGACACGTCTAGCTTATATTAATAAAGTCTTTTACGATCTGCTGCATACTGTCAGGCAAATGGCAAATTCTTCAAATGAGGCCCCGATCAATCTATATATATATATATATATATATATATATATATATATATATATATATATATATATATATATATATATATATATATATATATATATATATATATTAATATATATATATATACATATGTATAATATATATATATATAAATCAATTGCTGTTCGTGAGTCTCGCTAAAACTCGAGAATGGCTGAACCGATTTGGCTAATTTTGGTTTTCAATTAATTATTGAAGTCCAGGGAACGAGAGTGACAAGCACTAACGCTACGCGGCAGGAGTAGGTAAGGCAGTAGTAGCAGACCCGGGCGAGACAATTCAGAACTCTACCACCTAGGAAATTTTATATCCAGTGGTGGAGATTAGTGGCGGCGGCCCGCCCCAGGCGGCAATGTTTAGGGGCGGCAAAATTTCATGATAAATAACAAGAAATGTCTTGTAAATATTTGACCCATTTTATATGTTTGTCACATAAAAATACATAATATAAAGTTTTTTCGGCATAACTTCAAGATTTTTCAACCAATCCATTTTTAACCTGCTACAATATTTTAGTACTTAAAAAACTTAGACACTGAAATCAAACTCTACCGCCTAGTAGTCATGTTACTGATTTGTTTTGTTTTTTTTTGTTCGCCGTACAAACAATTTAACTAAAACGTAAATGATATATTTTCAAAAAGCAGAGATGATGTCTTTTTATTGTTTTCAAACTCCAAGTTGTACGGTATTGTATCTTAGGCAAGTGAACAATTCGTCACTTATTCTACTTTGCTATTAAGTGTTATATTCAGGTGTTTTTAAGCTTTGTAGTTTTTTTTGTAACGCCTTTCGTACGTAAACATAAAAGTCCTTCGATTAATTGTTATTGCATCTTTTCTTTTTAAATTGAATACCTCTCTTCTAGCTAGTTCCGATTTAATTATAGTAGCTGTAACTCCCATATTAAGGGCCAGTCATTGTATAATATGCTCTTTTTTTAATCTCATATCTTTGGTGCCTTTCGTTGCCCTCTGAACCTAATTTAGTAACCTTTTATTATTCGTTTAATCTCCCTTGTTCAGTAACAGTCTCCACTGGTAGCTATTTTGCCAAGAGACATATAACAGGGTAGATATGTTTTCGGGATCAAAAAAAAAAATATCAAACTTCAACTATCATAGTAAAGTCTCGCTTACGCAGTCGTATTGTACGGTGAACCGATTGACGCTTATATATATATAAGTCATACTACCTACAGCAAATATACTCAAATAAAATAAATAGATATAATAGTTAAATAAAATAAAATAAAATGCCTAAGTGTGACAATTGTGATAAAACAATCGCGAAAAAATCTTCGATTCTGGAGTGCAACAAATGCTCTAAAATTGTACACGCAAATCAGGCCTGTACCGGTCTATCGTCTAAGCAACTATCAGCACTGCGCAACACTGAGAATTTAGAATGGACCTGTGAAGAATGTCGCAGAGAGTCACCAAGACGAAAGTCATTTGTAAATCTAGAAGAGGAAGATGAAGAAGAGGAGGATGAAATTGTAATAAGTGAAGAAAGCAGCAGATCCAATCCCATGAAAAAAATATTAAGTGACATTTCCAACGAGGTAAAGAAAGCAGTGAAAAAAGAAATAGCCTCCGTGAATGAAGCGATCAGTTCATGTTGTCGGAAAATGGACAGTATAATGGAAACAATGGAGATGCTTAGCGGAAAGGTAAAAGATCTTGAGAAGAAAAATGTATGTCTGACAAACCAAAATAAACATTTAGAGTTAAAAATAGATGCCATTGAACAGTATGTAGGAATATTAGAACAGAAGCAACTAAATAATATAGTTGAAATTTCTGGAGTGCCAGAAGTAGCAAACGATAACCCGGAAAACATATCTAATAAACTAGCTGGTAAACTAAATTTGGAACCAAAACACATTTATGCAGCAAAAAGATTGAGAGGAAAAAATGGAAAAGAGGGTATCATTCAAATTACTTTAAACAAAGAAGAACAGGTTGATGAGTGGGTGCGTGTTGCAAGAAAGGCACAAATACTTGCAGAGAGTGTAGTCACTTGTGTGGACCCTGTTATGGCGAAATCAAAAGTTATGGTACGTCGAGCCCTATCTTCTGCAAACAAAACCTTACTCTGGCAAACTAAACTAAATTTCAAAGATACCCACAAATATATTTGGTTTCAAGGAGGTAAAATTCTGGTACGTAAAAATGACAATGATAAACCCATAATCATCAAAAATATAGGCGACATAGAAAAGTACGCGATGAAGGAAAATAAAAATCGGTAGTAGTTTTTCATATCAGGCTCTTTTTCGGAAGTAATAGAAATTCACGATTCCCCTAACATAAATGATTTTGTCACTTATCTCCCAAAGCATATGTCCTCTTTTAACATTATACACATTAATATTAGATCAATAATTAAAAACTTTAGTTCTTTATTGCAGTTTATAAACCAATGTCAAGTTTGTATAGATGTAATAATTCTTACAGAAGTAGGTATTTCACTGTGTAACAACCTAACGCAATTATTTTATATAGATGGCTATAAAATGTGCAGTGTGCTTCGCGAACATCGCAGAGGGGGAGGTATAATTATATACATAAAAGACTGTCACAATTTCGTAACCCTAGATAACATAAAATTAAAACATTGCGAGTCACTAATTATTCAAATTAAAATATTTAATCACAACACAGCACATATCTGCGCAATTTATAGACCGCCTAAAGAAAGCAAACACTTGTTTATAACAGAACTTAAAGGAATTTTGTGCAATGATACTTTTAAACACAATGATTTATTCTTGCTCGGAGATATTAATATAGATTTAAAATCCGCTAATAACGTACGTGACTGTTACACGAGTTGTTTGGCTGAGGCTGGCCTAATAAGCGCGATATCAGATTTTACTCGCATAGAAACAAAAGGTGAAATAGTAACTAGAAGTTGCATTGATCATATATTTGCCAGGTCGCGCTCCCTAGACCTATACTCAGCAGTGGTCAGTACAGTAATGGCAGATCATTGCATGTGCGTCCTGTCATGCGTAGAGATCGAGGCTAATAACAATATACAGGGTGGAACATGTTTTAAACAGTTATTTAATCATAATAAATTACAAATATTACTTGAAGATGTTGAATGGAATATAGTAGACAATATGCAGTGCCCAATTGAGATTTATAATTTTATTAAAAACTCATTTGAAAAGTGTTACAATCAATCTAAATATACTATTAAAACCAGCTTTACTAGTAAAAGAAATAAGAATCAATGGATTAATAATGCAGTAAATCGCCATTGTGAACTGCGTGATTCGCTATACAGTATGTGGAAAAAAGACACTAGCAATAAAATATTAAGATTGAAATATAATAAACAAAGAAACAAAACACAAAAACTAATAGAAAATCTACGAAATAAATATTATAAAAACGAAATAGAAAAGTGTAAAAACAATCCAAAGCAATTATGGAATATTCTCAACTCATTAACCGGTCGAATAAATCAATCAGTTGATGCAGCTTTACAAAAAGCATTTAATAAAAATAATATGACAATCAAAACATTAGCAAATAATTTCGCAAAAGAATTCGACAAAAATGTTAAAAAAATTCTACCAAATTGTAATTTAAATCTGATTAATAAACCATCATATATATTTCCCGAAAACAAATCTATGTACTTTAAACCAGCGGATTGCATGACTATTTCTAAAATCATCAAAAATTTAAACACAAATAAAGCGGCGGGTGCAGACTGCATTCGTTGCATAGATATAAAATCTTTATGTGACAAAATTACATTTGCAATTGCAAAATTAATAAATGCAAGTGTTAGAGAAGGAAAGTACCCCTCAGAGCTAAAAACTGGAATAATCCGACCCATTTATAAAAAAGGGTCTCGCAGCGATTATGATAACTATAGGCCAATAACAATACTGCCAGTTATAGATAAAATAATAGAAAAATATATCTGCGGTCAGATACACAATTATTATTTTTCCAACGAGATCTTATCTAATGCTCAATATGGCTTTCAACGTAAAAAATCAACCTCATCCCTTCTAACAAAGTTTACGGATGAAGTTAACAATCACTTGCATGGAAAAAGTCATGTAATTATTTTATTTATAGACTTTAGTAAAGCTTTTGACACGATAAAACATGATATACTTTTACAGAAGTTGAATAACGCAGGGATTCATGGACCGCTCCTAAAATGGTGTGAAGACTATCTCCTTGATAGGAAGTACCAAGTTAAAATTGGAAATGAATATAGCGATGAGATATTAGTCAACACGGGAACAGCACAAGGATCGGTCCTTGGACCTTTGCATTATCTTACTTATGTCAATGACATGGGAAACGTTATTGCAAATAGCTCATTATATCAATATGCAGACGATACATGTTTAGTCATAGCAAATAAAGATATAACTGTAGCTGAAAATATGTTGCAGAGCGATTTTGATAACCTGTGTAAATGGTCACATGATGTAGGGCTTGTAATAAACCCGAAAAAAACGAAAATAATGCACGTTTGCTCAAATCACGCGAAAAACATTGACCAAAAATTGACAATAATTTCACATACACATGATTGTCTACATAGAAGTATAGCAGGAGTAAACAGGTGTAATTGTACTAGTTTAGAACAAGTTACTTTTTACAAATACTTAGGCCTTATAATAGATGAAAGATTTAGCTGGAATCATCACATAGACTACGTAAGTAAAAAGCTCAGAGCTATACTAGCTAAATTTTCAATTTTAAAATATAAAGTGCCCTTTCCTACCCTTATAAATCTATACAATGCGCTGGCAGAATCTATAATTACATATGGCATAACAAGTTATGGAAGAACTTTCAAAACTTACTTAGATAAAATATACAAACTACAGTTAAGAATATTGAAAATAATTATACCTAAAAATGTTAAAATAAAATTAAACGGTAAGGATAACATAGAATTTTTTAAATATTGCAAAGTATTACCAGTTCAGACTAAAGGGAATCGACCACTTTGTATGGACTGTTCGGCTACATGTGACCATTAACTGAGTTATTCATTAACTAGTATTTTGTGAGCTTGATATCTAAACAAAATTATTTGTAATAAAGAAATAGCAGGAAAATGTAAAAATATGTCATATTCAGCATGGTAAAAGTTGCAATCTTGTCGCGGCAGAAGTGATTTATTTATAATTATCAACATGCTTAAAAAACAAATTCTTATATTATGATGACAATTACTTACATTAATAACATGATACACATGTTGTAGTATGTTTATATATCAAAGCATATCATAATATCATGAGATTTTAGCACAAAACCAAAGGTATTATGTTCTAAAATAAAACTCAAATTGTACATTGTAATGGTTTTATTAATCATCTTAGATTAATCATATACTTTATAAGAACTAGGCAGGGGGGGCCATATATAATTATCATGCCTTGCCCAAACAAGATACCAGATAATGGTCATTACGTGAGCAACCTACCGTTCTTCTGCCTACAAGATAATTGCAACAGTATTGCAATATAGCATTTCTGCCTAGTATATAATTATTATATAAAGTACAAAAAAATATATATTATGGTTTATGTGCTCTCTTTGTATTCTTTAACTTAAAAACGTGCAATTGCCTGTTATGCTTATTTCTTCAAGTAGGTTGCTGGCTTGATCTACATAATATCTCTCTGGCATAGGAACCATAATTCCTGAACCTGTACTGGATTTGCTGGGATTCCAGATATGGGTATCCTATTTACACGGAGCCAATATAGATAGCAAATGTGATCTGTTTCATGGATCTGTAACAATTTTAATTTCTATTAGATAAAATTCATACAAAATATAGTTATTAACATTTGAAATGTGAAACATGTTTGTATGTAATGAAACTAATTACTTAGGTAGTTAGTAATTACTCGGAACTAGCAGTAAGTAATTACTCGGAATATCTTTATTAACAAACCTATACTTTTATAGTCCCTATGCTCTTTATAGTCATTATTAATTGCATATTTATTTCCATTTTATTGGTATTTTTGAACATGTACAAACAAACAAACTCGAATTATTAAATGTAATGGTATCTCAATATCTGACTTCAGCTTCTTACTATGAAGTTAAGGGTCTTTGGTTAAAATAACAGTTGAGTAAAATAATATATGTGTACGTGTGACAGAGTTCTACTAAATATATAATTATCCTAATCAGTATATTTATCTGTTTAGTACACATAGTACAAGGTATGTTTAAGTGAATGTGTCAAGATTATTATTATTTTACCTGACAAGATGATATCCATTCATTAATCACAGTTCTTATGTGTATTGTTCTTGGTGTAATTGCATTGAGAACATGATTTCTACTGTGTAATATTGATATACAATTCCCACACAACTGTCGAAGATGTTCTCCACTTGGGCTGGATTCTAGAATTGTTGAGTTGTGAAGTGCCCCAACATCCAGCAAAATTGACAGACTGCACTTTGATTTGTCACCTGCAAATAGAACACATATGTACTGCTTATTCACATTTAGTTATATAAGGAAAATGTTACAAAGATCTTCACCCTGTTATACAAAAATAATGTGATCTTAATAAAAATTGTCTTACCACTTGTGGAGCAATCCAGATTTCATCTCCTGCGATGCAAAACATCAATGGCCAATGCCATCAATTGTTAGTCGAGTGAACAAGAAGCGCAGACACAGTTGAGGTGGTTTCAGTGTTCAAAATAACGCCAGGGTCAAAATTACAAACAGATTTTTGAAGTCCAAAAGTAAAAACTGTTCATCATTTGCTGCAGTTAATAACTAACAAATCAAAACGATAACAAAAAGAACCGAAAAATCATTTACAAATTACATTTATCGAATACTATTATAGATCGCAAATTGAAAATAAACAATTGTTATTTCATGTTTACTGTTTAATGTCAATTTTTGACATATGCTTATTAGTGTAGCCGGTAGCGGTGGGTGAATATGCCATCTAACGAAATCATTCGATTAATTTTCATAATCTCTCGATTCTTTCGTCTCGGGATATTTCGATTGGAAAAACACGTTCTTAGTTGTTAATTTAGTTAAGAATCGTGATTCGCGAATGAGATTGATATAACTTGAAACTGACTGGCAAACTGATAATGGGAAGTCACAAATGTTTCGTATTTAAAACAGACATATAAAATAAACAAACCACTAAATTCACAAGTTGATAGTAAGTTTAATGGAGTTTTATTCTTTTTGTTGAAGAAGTAAAAATCTAAAAAAAATATATTTTACATATTATAATTTTTTTGTTTTTATGTTTTTTATTTGTTTTTCTATGTATTTTTAAGAAACTAAAATATCACTATACCATTAATGTGTCAAAACAAAATATATCTTTTCCATGTAACAACCAAAGAACGACTTTGGCTCCCGATTACCGAATCTGTTAATAGACTATCAATGTTAATATTAGTGAAGTAATTCGATTAAACCACCCATCACAAATTGTCACTAGATTGTAAAAACAATCGATTTGTAGAAATAATCTGATACTACTTTATCAAATAGTAAATAGTGCTTCAGTCATTTTGTTTAAAAGAGATGATAATCAATTACATTAAAAAGCACTTTTACTGCCTATGATGTGCAAAATCTATCTGTTCGTTTAGTAAATAAACTCGTTATTTTCACGATTGTATTTTATTAGTTTGGTTTTATCTATAAACACAAGTCTGTAGATAAAAGCAAAATATACAAGAAAACTAGAAAAAAAAAACAAATACGCATGTTTAGGTATGTTATATACGTTATTATAATCGACACCAATGCGAATCGATTATATGGTATAATCGAGTAAAGTCTGCAATCAACATGGCACAGACCTATGCCGCAATGTGACTTCAAAACTGAATAATTAACGTTGATCACTTTTTATTTTATTTTCTAATTAAGTTTAAATTCCAGTTCTTTAAATAGTACCATCGTGTTTTAAAAATAAAATAATGATTTTTGGTATAAATAGTTTTTAAAAAAACTCATGGTCATCACATAGCCTGTAATGGACAATACCCTTTAAGATGTTGATATTAATAGAACAATTTCAAAATAAAGATCTACAAACAAAAATAAAACATAAAACTGTAACGAGAAAAATGACTCAGAATAAACTTTTGATACCTTACGTACACAGCTATTACGGCAAACGCACAAATAAATTTATAATCCCTACTCTCCTTAATGAAATACCATTTAAAACATTGTCAGTTATTACAGACGAAAATTTTAAGCAAAAACTCAAAGTGTACTTTTATGACTGTTTACAAAATTCACTAGTATGATATATGTATATTAAATTTTATATTAGTACATATTTATAAAATTTATTAACTATATTTATAAAATAATTTAAAAAAATAATATGTAATAAATAAACAATGTATCTTCAACAAATTAAAGTAATGCATCACTCTGTATATTGTTATTCACAAAGGAACGACGCACCAGCTGCAGTTGCCATCAAACCGGTTTCTTATCAGTATGATCGGTCGGTAACTCGTAGGTAAAATAAGTGTACATATTCACGTCGTTATAATAATTATGCCGAAACATAAAATATCCCGTATTTTTCTTTTTGTATTAATTTAACTAGCTAGAAAGTAGTGTTCCTTGGTGTTCATTGGCTCTATAGATAGTTTATTACCTAGATACCTAGTTTGCTCTTATGTTTTTCTCTAGTTTGTAGATAGGTAGATAGCTTACTCTTAAATTTTAGGTTAATACGCAGATAGAAAAATAGTTAATTTACTTGGTTATGTTGTAGGTTAGTGTATGCAAATAGTTTATTTAAATATAATATGAATCGTTATTTTTATTGTGAAGTAGTGGCTAGTGTTAAGTTATAAATTTATATTTTATATGCGAGACAAGTGCAAGCTTGCGGACAAACCGGGATACGGTTTTTGCAAAGCTAATTGTTACCATGTGTTATAATATTTGTTTAAATAAATTAAAAAAAAAAAATAATAAATAAATAAATATGAATTGAGGTAGTAAATGCAAATAAATAAAATAATTTCTATAGATTTTACTAATTACCAGGGGAGTGCCACAGTTACTTTACGACATCTATGTACGGTTCTGTCCCGTCGTGTTATCTATCAAATTACAGTGATTTACCGGCTTATGAATTTAGTTCTACAAACTTTACGTTAATACCTATCCTTGAGTGCCATTTCAGATAACACCGTTTAATTGTTCCGTTTATTATAATAAACTAAAATTTTTCAGAGTAGATAAATAAAAAAACAAGTTAATGGTTAAGTTCAACAATTATTGAGAATTAACAAATACTTATTGCCATATTTTTCCTAAACAATACTTAAGTATACCTATTTATTAAATGTTGTGTTAAACATGTGTTAATTTAGTAACTGGGACAAAAAGACATCCCTTTTTGTCCCAGTTATTAAATTACACTTAGTATATTTATGATTAACCTAAAACGTCCAAGGAACGGTCTAGTGTATAGTTTTTCAAACTTTAATATAGAATTTCAGGAAAATGTATCTTATTAGGGCATTAAATAATTTCCTATTTGTAAGAAACATTAACATGATATAATATTATTTATTACATAAAATACTCATTTTAATGGATTTCGTACAAATTTATTCCTATCCTAAAATGACCCATAAAACATATATTTAAAACTAATTAGGAAGAAATTGTTTTTCGATACTCGGATTTTATGCCTCTTCTAGTCCACATTAACTGGTACAGCTAGACCATTGACGGAACGACTGATAAAATACAAGGTTTGCGCGAGCAAAACTGCGGGCAACAGCTAGTATGGAATAGTTGTTAAAATATTTACGCGGCTTGTATTCTTAGAGAAAATTCTTTTATAACGCAGTCTTGATAATGAAGCGAAACGCATGTTCTCGACGTTACGCATAATTTTACTTATCTAATTATTATAAGTAGGATTATTTAATTATTAAATATAAGCTGTTTCCCGCGAATATTTAATATTAGCAGTATAACAGCGAACTAAATGGAAAATTACTGAACACTAGCATTAGCTAGTGGATATCTGCGACTTCGCTTGCATTGTTTAGAGTATTCCACCACATCGTTGAACGCGTTGGGCTTACAAAAATCTAGATACCAACGCAAATCCTGGGCAACCGGTTACTTTTTTACTATATTTTTTTTTATGTGTAATGTAACGAGGGCGCGACAAAACACTCGCGCTCACACTTATCGCGCACAGATACCATCGGTATCAGATTTCATCACGCAGCATACACGTGAATCTCTACTATATAAGATTAATGTAAACCCAGTTAGATTACAGTTTAATAAACACATTTATTAACCGATGTATGACTGTCATTTAGCCGACGTACTTTTCTTACGCTTTTCTAAAATTGTGAGGTTATTACTCAAAATGCGACGGAAGTGTAATACAAGAAGTCGAGGAAGTACGCGTTTTTTGAATTAAGCAATGAGCGCTCGAGGTGGTATTTTGCCATTAGATTGTACCAACTGAATCACTTAGATGTCAAATATTACACATTATATATGCAACTCTGTGTGCTCGTTTTTTATTTTCGTTGTATATTTTTATTTTATTGTCGTTGCTTATTTTCGAAAACATACTCTGATACTTACTACGAATAGATTAAAATATAGAAATATGTCATAAAGCGCCATCTGGCTTTTTTGAGACTAAAGTAATTAACTAGCGCCATCTTGCAAGTTTGTCAATTTGCAAGATGGGGTTAGTAGCTTTAGGACTACATCTCGATATGACTAAACAGCAGGTATGACTAGATTGCTTTAAGACTTTAATCTCGATATGATTATATCGCATTAGGGCTACATTCCATTTGGACTAGATCGCCAAAAAACCTGATAGCGTAACGCATAAGTTGTCGTTTGCTTTCCAAAGTATAATTATGTCGAAAAATAATTTTAATATTACGTTTTTAGGTTCCGAAATAAACTAGGAACCCTTATAGTTTCGCTTTTTTTTCAAACGGTGTACATAGTGGGGGATAACGTTGGATAGGTTTTTAAAAAATATTGTAGATATCTGAAAATAATTCTTCGATGAAGGGACTAATTATTAACACATATTATGTGAAAAATTTAGTTTTAGAAGCTTTAAGTACCTATTTAATACTCAAAGTTTAAAAGGCTAATTTTTGTTAGAGTCAAGAGTCGTTCATATAGCAATAACAAACAAGCAGATGGCTCTTCTGATGAAAAGAGAAATCATTGCCTTGAAATGATGAAAAGAGTCACAAAAGATGTTAATGGCGCGTTGCTATCCATGTGGCGGGATGCTTAAGCTTAATGGAGATCTTACCCTCCAAACCTCAACATGACAATGACAAGCATTCACGGCGGTGAAGGGCGACGTTACCAAATACCCGGTCGAGACGTTGCGGAACTATACCTCCTAGTAAGTTTGTGTATTTCTAGAAAAAGTAATTGAACATAAGTGCCACTTTTATATACCATGGTACGACTTATCAATATTAAGTCAACCTGATAAAAAGGCAAAAGCATATTTGGTCGGTCAGACATTTAGCCCTAACGCATTGATATAAAAAACCCAAGATGCACAGTCTCGAACAAAACTGACACTCAAAAGTGTGCCTAATAGTTATAGATATGGAAAATACATATGTCTTTACATATCCAACCTTAAACGCAAGATTTGTAGTTGATTTTACAAAGCTATGTACAAAAAGAAATAAAATTGACAGTGTCGCGACTGACGCGATTGAAATGAGCGCACAATTTTAAGTTGTGCGTTAATTTTTGGAGGACGTTTTTGAGACACTGATTGCGTATCTTGGGTTTTTATATCAATGCCCTAACCCGATATAGTCATATCGAGATTAAGTCGTAAGATGACGCTATTCTTGAAAATTATTAGCTATTTTTATCAGCATGCCAGCGGATAGTTAAAGAAACATAACATGTGCTGTGTAAAATTGCGTTTTTTTTCTGTCTCTTCTTCACGCCTAAACCACTGAATCGATTTAGATGAAATTTGGTACAAAAATAGTTTGAAACCTGAGAAAGGACATAAGATAGTCATAGTTTTTATCCCGGAAATTCTACGGGAACGGGAAATATACGGGTAAAACCCCGAGACTGTCTATTTTTAAACCTTTTTCCACGCGGACGAAGTCGCGGGAACGGCTAAATAATAAGTAATAAATTTTTACCCAAACAAATAGCCGTTTTCAAACTACGCAAAATAAAATTTACATATAACTACCTAAATATTTAAAATAGTTACAATAAAGGCGAACGTAAGATTTTAGACATTCTATTTTAATCTTTCAGTCAAAATCTACTGCACATTACTAAAAGGTACCAGTTTTACCTAAATCCCGACAGGAATCTGTCTCCTCTTGTGTTCCTTGCAAGACACACTGATCGGCCCACCTTTGTGCAGCCACTTCTAACTCTTCATTCCATACCTAAAACATAAGGCATCCTTAATAAGTACAAGAGCACACATACTATAACTGCGCTGTACCTACTTACTGCGCTTATAGTTATTCAAGACTCCCATTTATTTTGATTATATCACAGAACAAATATAATTATATCATGCCACCGGTAACCGAAACGTTCCAATTTACGATGATCCGCCCGTATGTTATTTGGTAAGATAAACGGTGAGCCGCAACGCCGCATTTTACCGACGATAATGACTGTCGCTTGTATTATGGAATTATAATACACCACAACCAGACAACGGCTACTATTATTAAACTATTTAATTTTATCCCCGAAAAAACTTTAATATTATTTTTATTCGATCTCATTTACATAATAAGATCCTCCAAAGACCTAGTTTAGACAAGAAATCGCAAGGCAGTCAATGGTTCAGCAACTGTCGCTCTCAACTTCGTTTGCAAAAACCAAAAACCTACTTCCTTTTATTTAATCTGGTAAAAAATTAGCCAATGTTGTCTCGGAACAATATAGTTTGGTGAAATAATTTTTAAAATCGGACGAGAACTTTTTAAGTTATCCACACAAACTTACAAAAAAATTAATATAAGTTCGGAAAAATCTTACCAATTTTAACATATTCTGAGCAGGTGGCAAGGATCGGATTTCCCCAGCTGCTACTTTATTTCTGCGGGAGTTTATTTTTTCTAAGATGTCTTGTTTATCTGCCTCCTTTACAATGGTTTTCTCATAATCCATGCAACGAGAAGAAGGATCTTCCGACTGTGAAATTACACGTCTTCTATCCATACTAATATTATAAATGGGAAAGTGTGTGTGTTTGTTTGTCCGTCTTTCACGGCAAAACGGAGCGACGAATTGACGTGATTTTTTAAGTGAAGATAGTTGAAGGGAAGGAGAGTGACATGGGCTACTTTTTGTCTCTTTCTAACCCCCCACTTCTTCCCCGAATTCAACGCGAGCGAAGCCGCGGGCAAGAGGTAGTTAGGTATAAAAAAGAAATTTGGAAATGTGTGTGTCTGTATCTATGTGTATATGGAGTGGTTAGCGAACGCGAACCTAACTACGAATCAAGGGGGATTAAGTTCAATTCCTGACAAGGACAAACATTTGTGTGTTGAAAATAGGTGTTTTTATTTCCGGGTTTGGGTGTTTATTATGCAGTATTAGTATCGTTCACTAACACCCATAACACAAGCAAATAATTTGATCACTTTGGGATTAAATCAATTCGCGTAGTTTATCCAGCAATATTTATTTATTTATTTCTAGGTATGTGTATGTGTATTTTTTAGTTTTTTACGCTCAAACGGCTAGATGAATGCAGATAATATATATATATATATATATATATATATATATATATATATATATATATATATATATATATATATATATATATATATATATATATATATATATATATATATATATATATTATACGTATACTACCTGTCAAGTTGTTTATCCACTATGGATTCGTAAAGTACCTACTAAACTACTTTTGCCGTACATCTACAACGTTGGCCGGATCAGCTAGTGTAATTAATATAAACAAGCGAACAATTTAACTTGTTTAATTTGTTGCCTGTGTTGATTTGGGCCCCTTTTCAACCGATTTTCGAAAATAAGGAGTTAATAATTCGACTGTATGTTTTTTATCTCGAAACTCGGTTGTTTGTAAACCGATTTTAAAATTATTATTCTTTTGTTTATACTCCGTCTGAGGTTCCATTACAATTTGATAAATATGTGATGCAGGGTTCCGGAGATTCAGAAAATGCGAAGTCAGCAGTTTTACTGCGTTACAAAATATTGAAAAATAAATCAACTGCCTTACTGGTAAGAATCTCATAATATTTTTTGGTTAAACGCAGTAAAACTGCAGCAACTAACTTCCCATTTCTTATATCTCATCAGATATTCTCTAAATGAAAGTGGGAGTAGAGAGTATACCCTTTCAAACAAAAAAAATAATTAAAATCACTTCATAAATACTTAACCAAGTTTTGACGCAACAAACATTAAAAAAAACATACATCGAATTAATAATCTCCTCTTTTTGGAAAGTCGTTTGAAAAGCAACAAAATGTTGATATGCATCACTTAACACCGTACTAACTAGGTAGTAGAGTTCTGCAACGTCCCGACCGGGTTTGGATTTGGACATGGGCGTACCGAGGGGGAGCAGGGAGGGGCAGCTGCGCCCCCTGGAATTTGTTTACCTCTCTACTATATATGATTAGTGAATCGTGAAACAGTAGGTACAAGTGTAAAATTTAAAACAATAATTATGTCGGAGTTTCACCAAGTGCCGACTATGTAAAGTATAAATAATAAAAATATAGTCAAAATTTTACGTGCCCCCCCCCCCCCCCCCGGCCCAGAACCTGGTTACGCCCATGAATTTGGAACAACCGCGTTAACTATTCCTGCTGCAATAGCATTAGGCTTAGTTTGCCGCTGTCGCGTGCCGATTTGGAGGGTAGGGAAACCGGTAAACTTATAAAGTATTAGTTGAAACTAGTTTATGATGCAATTGTACTTTTATTTCACTATAAGTATAGACAAATTATTTTAAATTAACCAAGCGGTTTCGCTTTTTAAAGCATCTTCAGGACGTAATTATAAAGGTAAAGAATATTACATCCTAAAACTGCTTAAAAAAGCGAAATCGTCGATTAATTTAAAATAATTTGTCTATACTTACAGTGAAATAAAAGTGTAAGTGCATTCGTTGAACTAATAATAAACTATTACAAAATGCCGACGATTAAAAGTGTAAAATCTATTTAGCGTGTAGCATTCTAACCTCGCCACACAGATAGCAACACGCCATTAATATCTTTGATGTCTGTATGCGATGATAATTTCTTCATAACAGAAGATCATGTTTTATAAAATAAATTCGTGTAGCGATATTTATTTATGTATACCTAAACTAACAAGCAGGATAATTTTTATCCCGGGAAAATACATTTTCCCTGTGGGATTCAAGAAAAATGTTAATAAAAAAGTGAGGTTGCGTGGCAGATCTCTAGTGAAATTAAATGAAGTGAAATAACTTTTCTGTTAATTAAGCTTATAATTCAGGCTTAACAGTGTTTGCATATAAATAAGGCATTAACTTTTATACCCATAGCTAGGCTTTTTCTAATTGTAATTGAGTAATTTTTAAGGAAGAATTAAAACCACTGTATTAATTACATGACTCGAACTTACCCAGACTAAGCAAATTGTAATATGGCTTAGTTAACAATAAGTAATAACTAATTATATAATATTTTCTAGCTGGCATGGCAAACTTTGTTTTGCCACACAAATTTCTTGTATTGAATATTTTGGTGGGATACATGAAAAGATGGGGGGGGGGGTAATTAAGTTAAAAACTATCCTATCATAACATCTTAATCAGGAAGTTACACCATTATGGAGTTCGAAATAAGGCTCTCGATCTTCTGATTTCTTACTTAAATGAAAGAATTCATAGAGTTGATATTGATGGGAAAAAGCTCGCTAGTGCTTCTGTAACCATGGGTGTCCCGCAGGACTCCACACTTGACATGACTTGCCTTATTCCGTAGACAACCATGGAATCGTACTTTTTGTGGATGACACTTCACTTTTATTCAAAGTGAAAAGACGAGTTGGTAAGTACCTATGACGAAGTAAATAATGCGAAATAAAAAGTTGTACATTGGTTCAGTACGAAATCTTTTATTTAATATAAAATAAAAATCTTTTACTAAATGGTAACAAAACCAAATGTGTTAAATTTTCATTGCCTAATGTAAGGCATGTAGATACCAGTGTACATCTGGATGGATACAAACTAGATCTTGTGGATTCAGCTGCATTTTTAGGTATTAATTTAGATAATAAATTACAATGTGGACCGCACATCAATAATTTAACAAATAAGCTTAGTTCGGTAGCTTATGCAGTTAAAAATGAAACAGGTAACTGATGCCGACACAGCAAGAATTATGTCCTTTAGTTACACAGCATTATGTCAGATGGGATTCTTCTCTGGGGAAATTCTGCTGAAATAAATACTAACTAATTCTTTTATGAGGTAATGTATACGCTTTTACAATAAACTTCCTGAAACTATAAGAAATCTACCAGTAAATAAATTTAAAAATGTGTTAAGATAAAGCTGTGTATAAAAGGATATTAAAAAATCTCAGGTTATTTAGAATATATTATTAAAAAAGCCTGGGATTAATTGCTCTTCATACTAATCTCATACATATTTTTAGTAAGTAATCTTGTTATATTAGAGATCTTACTAAAAATATACATGAAAAAAGAGAAGCCCGCTTAGTTTCTTCCACCGGATCTTCTCAGTGTGTTGCCGCGTTTCCGATCCGGTAGTAGTTAAAGAAAATGTTGACGCATTAAAATAACTCTTTAGGAGTTTTATTGAATAAAAATATTTCTGATTATTTTTTAAGTTGGACCAAACAGTATGTTATCTACAAAATTTAATTTAAATCGGTTTAGTAGTCTGAGTCCATCGCGGACAAACAACGTGACACATAATTTAATAAAATTAGTAAGTACGTGAAGCGAAACCTTTTGGTCCCTTTTAAAAAAATTACGCACATTGAGGAGTCCGAGACTGTTGAAGCATTATATTATATTCATGTCAGAACTGAGCATTCACTAGCCAAACCTAGGAGTAGGTACCGGAGCCTCGACGTTCGACTATAAGATATATATTACTACTCAGCTTAGGCGGACAACTTAGACCAAAGATTAATCGTATAGTTGAAAGATTGTATCGATATGTATAAATTGACTTCGACGAACTTTCTTGAACTGTGAATTTTAAACTTCTAAAAAAATATTAAACTTTGGTCATGCCCATTTTGTGACGAAATTTTTTCTTCGTAAATATCGCGCAATTTCACTTACAGGGAATTGACAAAGTGTGTGTTTTTTTATATTACCGCAAATACTAGGTTTGCAGTAATCTTTTTGAATGCATTTCACCACAGATATAAAAAATATCCCAAGTAAGATATAACATTTTACTATTTTCCAAAAACTAAACATTTACGAAATTATGGTAAGTTTCTATAAATTGAAAACAATGACACTGTGTGTATCTAGATGGTTCTGCTACAAAGATAAAAAATCATATAAATTAATAAGACTTTATATACTTAAAAGTTTCTACGTCATGGACTAATCCTTTGCCTACTCGGCTCAGATCAAGACATCAATTCGATCCCCAGGTCAGACAAATGTTACTGAAGTTTTTTCTGGGCTATCCCCGTAAATCCTGTCTCCTATTGGCTTTTACCGTTTCACCGTTAGGCCGGAATTTGAAGAATAAACCAACTGCCGTTCTGCTCAACAGTTCGTAAGAGGCGACCAATTGATTACATGTGTCACTACCGTCGTGACTACTAGATGGTAGAATTCTGCAACGTCTCGCCCTGGTATTTCGTACCAATGCCTTACCTATTCCTGCCGCAATAGCGTCAATGCTTGTCTTTGTCTTGTTACATTTTGAAGGGTAGGGTGGCCGGTAGACTTATGCATAAGGTATTGCCATCCCACCACACGGATACCAACACACCATTAACATCTTTGGTGTTTATAGGCGACGATTTCTGTTTCCATCAGTAGAGCTATCTGCTCATTTGCTATCTAATGACATAAAAATCGCAATCTCAGCAACTTGGAACCTAGTGTTGGTAGATATGCCAAGAACCTCAACCCTCATAAGAGAAAATTAAGCTAGCGGTTCCGATTATCGCTGGAAGCAAGCAATAGTCGCTATCAGATAGAGAAAATGCGGCAACAAAACCACCGCCCATCTGACCAACCGACAAACTAGTAAATAGCAGAGAACTGAAACGTTTATTGATGTTGGTTTGCTCTTCTTAGATACTCCTCAAGTATATCGATGTGATGATATTTATTTTAGTTATACTAGCTGGACGGTCGAGCTTGACTCGAATAATGTAGGAGTATAGTTTCATGTGAAAAAGGATTGTCACGGAGATGGCATGATAACTCGATACATTTTAAAAAAGACTATCCAAATGTCTCGTGGTCTAGGAGTTAGCTTATTCGGGTAAGATCATGAGGTCCCGGGTTCGATTCCTGAGTCGGGCAAAAGCGTTATTGAGGATTCCAAAATCTCAATAGCAGCTCGGAGTTTGTGGGGGGTGTGCTACCGCTGGTCGTACCTCGGATAAGCACGCAAAAGCATCGGTCTCAGTGATCGCTAGAATAGTCGATAATCGTTATCAGATCGGTAAAATGTGGTGGTGGGTATCATCACACATCTTGCCAACCAACAAACCGGTGAATCGTGGTAAACTGGAAAGTCTATAGACTTTCGGTTTACTCTTCCCACCTCGCAAGAGCCGCCAACCGGATTCTCTTCTTCAAACATTTCTTTAATGACCTTTTAGAGAAACCAATCTATGTATACATATAATAAAACCGTAGGAAGGTCAAAACTGTACATTGAATATTTTTTTTAAAAGAATACTTGGGGCGTGATCTACAATCGATACCGAAGCCAAAAATATAGTTTTTAGAATTTTTGTCTGTTTGTCTGTATGTATGTCCGGGGTAAACTCAAAAAGTACTGCATGGATTTACTTCAAATTTTGCATGAATATTATTAATAGGTCGGGTCAACATATAGGCTACATATTATCACGCTATCACCTACAGGGAAGGAGCAGTGCGGAGTAAACGAAGTCCGCGCGGACGAAGTCGCAGGCAACAGCTAATTATAATATACAACAATTTCTTGTTTAAAGTATACTAACTGAGGACCAAGCTCCGCTCGAATAATATTTTTCATGTGAAAACGGGATATCACAGATATGACACTTAGGTACCTAGATCAGTTTAAACCACAGACCACATGAATATAAGTAGACACGCCATTGGGAAGAAAACGTGTCGCCGCGCATATGAGCAATTTATTGTCAAAAAGTCATACATTTTTTGGAACGAAGTTCCTTACGGCAGGCTTGGAGGGGATAAGGATTTTGCTGCGCGACCGAACTGAAAAAAATGTGATAGTAAAACCGTAAGAAAAATGCGTGGAATAAAAGCGTTAAATGAGACGTGCGCAGGCGCGACAGTCGCGTACACAAGCGAATAGTGCCGTTTAGCTGAAGGAAGTTCGTTCCTACCTGGTGTCCCGCGACACCACATCATTTTTTTTTTAGATATATTATGTATATCGTGAAAAAATAGAAATAAATAATTGAGAATTTTTGGGGATAAATCGTAGAATATATTTTTCATTTAATTTCACAAAATGGCGGCTATAATTCCGATTTTTTTCTACTGAACAAAAAGTTGATAGCATGACGTGTAAAATATATCTATGGGTAGCACTATATAGTACATCCATCGACATAGAATACTTCGAGTTCGTTGAGTACATCTGATTCAAAAAACCTTGTCAAAGCTGGCCACCCCATAGTCCATACGTCTGCAAAACATTGACCTCTAAATATATTCATATTTCTAAGCTGCAAAACTAAAACGTATTAATTATATATATACCAAGGAAGTTACATTCTACCCGGAATGTTCATACGCGCTTTAAAACCGTTCCGAAGAGTACCACGACATGGGTGGAGTGTATCTCTTTCTACTAAATAAAGCGCCAATCGCCATATATAAGTGCGGCCATGCGTAGTTTGCAAATTACTACTAAGTAATTCTACTAATTTGAGAAACAGTTTTTGCATTGCATAAGTAATTACGCAATAATTAAAATAAGCACATTTTAGAACTCACTGTGTTAATTACAATACATTTTACGCTAATGTATTTATCGACGTGTATGAATAAAAGGGATTTAACGATTACCGAATATATAAAAATCTACCATCAGATAGTTTTATTTACACTGGCAATTGCAAGAAAGGGACATCCAAGGAACTTATATACTATGGAATTGTTACGAAACAATATTCGAAAAATAAAAATGCACTTTAATCCGTAACAAATAAAGTTGACATTTGTTTCTTACATAACAGAGAGGGAAAACGTTCTGAGCAAGACAACGACAAGAGTGGATATTGTCCCTTTCTTGCAATTGCCAGTGTAAATAAAACTATCTAGATGGTAGATTTTTACATATTCGGTAATCATTAAATCTTTTTTATTCATACACGTCGATAAATAAATTTGCATAAAATTTATTGTAATTAACATAGTGAGTTCTAAAATGTGCTTATTTTAATTATTACGTAATTACTTATGGAATACAAAAACTGTTTATTTATTAATTTATTTATTTATTTATTTAGAGAATCAACAGCGTTTACATAATATTATAATAACGACACATTTTTATATTAGTAAGGCCAATAACAGATTCCCCTAACTTATAAATATATGGGCTTATGCAGATTTAGACTTTGAATTATTTAAAAATATTGTGATTTATGTAAATAAAATTATACAAGTAAACAAAATGAAATGAAAAAGAGACAAAAAAAAACCTAATACATTTTCTTAATAATTCGATCCCTAAATACTGGTTTGGTTAAGTGTTTCTGAAATTAGTAGAATTACTTAGTAGTAATTTGCAAACTACGCATGGCCGCACGTATATATGGCGATTGGCACTTTATTTAGTAGAAAGAGACACACTCCACCCATGTCGTGGTATTCTTCGGAACGATTTTGAAGCGCGTGTGAAAATTCCGGGTAGAATATAACTTACTTGGGGACAACATCCACTCTTGTCGTTGTCTTGCTCAGAACGTTTTTACCCTCTGTTGTCAAAATGTCAACTTTATGATTTACGACATGAAGTACAATTTTATTTTTCAAATATTGCTTCGTAACAATTCCAGTTATTGTATAAAGTTTTTTTATATATACACTGGCAAAACGGACAACTGGCAGCACTGACCAAATGTCAAAATTGTCAACTGATAACAGTGATGCCAATTTAGCGACTTTGTCGCTAGATCTAGCGACATTTCGTCTTCTACAGCGGCTTAAATTATGTGTCTAGCGACAAAAAAAATCTGGCGACTATTCTAACGACTTCTAGAGCTCAAATCAAATAAAAAAATAAATAAGTATTTTAACTACCTTCATAAAATATGGCAAGATCTCAGCCCAGAAATCTATGTTTTCTATATTCAGAACTTCGTTCCGACATCAGATATCATTCTGACAAGTCTATCTTTATCCTACTAGTAGCCTTTGAATGAGACAAATTCTTGTCAGAGTAACATTTATCTAATTTAGGAGCTACCATAAATTCTTATGCTTACGCCGAGATTCCCCCAATGCTATTATACTTGTGTACAGAGTAGGGGAATCCCGGTGTGACTTTTTTACGACATTGTATAGATATTAAATGAGACTTGAGAGTTGAGTCATTGAGTGTTCATTCGTTGATATACTCCGTATTGTGCTCTTTAGTTGTACAAGAATAGCGATTGCTTATTAAATTTTTTGTAAGTTACGAAAACCTAAAGTTACGTAGAATAAAAGTTCAGTGATTGATTATAACGTTCGTTAAACAATGGGAATGGAATGGAAAGGAATGGGAACCTGTAAAGAAAAAAAAGTTACTCACAGAAGTATAGAAAAGAGTGGGAAGACAATCCAGACTTCAGAGGATGGTTGGCACCCGTTCAAGAAACTGATTTAAAAAGTATGTGTCACTGGTGTCATGCTAATTTTTTGCAAAATCAGTGATATAAAAAACACTGAATCTAAAAAACACAAATCAAAAGCGGAAATAATAACGAAACAAAAACCCTTGCCACCGTTCCTGCCATTTGATAAAATAAAGCCTTCAAGTAGAGCAGAAGCAGCAATAGCTCTAGGGATTAGATTTAATGAAATGATTTGATTTACTTTTTAAACGAATCAAATTATTGTCTTTTATTCCGACAGATCAAAAAACTGTGCCCCATTTTAATGTGCGTAAAACAATATAGAATTAAAGTACGTGAAAGTATTGAGTTCAGTTTTCATTCCTAACGCTCATTTAGCATTTAGTGACTTCTAGCGACTTTTGATCTTTGTCCATAGCTAGCGACATCTAGCGACTTTTCAAGCGTATGCTAACGACTTTTTGACATGTAGAGTTGGCATCACTGACTGATAACGATAAGGTTATAAATAAATATTGTAGTCTTTTTTATTATACTGACTAAAATTAAAATATTCATTTACTAAAGGAAATATAAATACATGAAGATGACTCGTCAATTAAAAGCTTTAATAGGACCAAGTATTCTTAATTCAGATCTGTCAAGATTATTCGAAGAATCTCAAAAATTATTAAATAATGGTGCTGATTACTTGCATTTAGATGTTATGGATGGTCACTTTGTACCCAACATCACTTTTGGGCATCCTGTTGTTAAATGCTTACGAAGTAAAATTAAAGATGCATTCTTTGAAACTCATATGATGGTATCCAACCCTGAACAGGTAACATAGACTTTTTCTTTAACGTTTTTGTTTTTAATCCTAAAAAAAATGTGAATACGGTTTAAAAACGTACACTAGTCTGTACAGCTATGATAGACAAAAATGAAGCCCTACTTCTAGAGGTTCTTTTGATTACTTATTGATGTAGATGCTGTTGTGGGCTTGCATAAAAAACGGGCCGCACGAATTTGGCATTGAGGGAGAGAGGGTTGGGGTCTACTCCCTCCTACGGAAATAGTTATAAAAAAGTTAGAGGCCAAAACTAGCCTAAACTAACCTCAAAATGTATGCAAATACGTAAAAACACTTCAAATATCAATATAAATAATTATTTTGCACTATTTTTTATGAGACTTTTGTAATAAGTCTATTTAGTAGAACTTAAAATTATAATCATTATTTGTCATATTTATAACTTAAAATTATAATCATTGTTTGTCATATTTATAATCATTATATAACATATAATAGAAAATCATATAAATTCTTTCTTAACAACATACTTTTTCATAAATCCATTTCACATTTTTATCTTCATAATTGTAATAAAATACTACCTATTTCTGTAACAAGTCGGGTAAGAGCATGTCGACTGAGCTCGGCTACCGGGCTCCTATTTCTGGGTGTGGGATCTAAAGAAAAATTTACTTCAACTTTGGCATTAAGTGATTTTTTTAATCCTAAATGGCGATAAGCTTTGCCCCCAATCCCCCAAAATGGAGAAGGTCCGCCCCTACCTGACCCCACCCCCGGGTTGCCTTTTACATGTATATATATATATATATATATACATACATATTTAGTTCTGACCGAATCTAACCTACATAGGTATTTTACTTACTAGGTCAGAAAAATAGGTATAAAAAAACTAGACATTTCCATGTGGCCAGAGTAATATTAGAAAGAGGTAGCCAACCCCTATTCAACCCACCTCAGAAATCCAAAAATCTGTGCATCGGGCAAGGAAGATGATCCCTGATCTTCTAACCAGGCTTTTTTGTGTTTGTTGAAATCCCTTTTGAAGAATAGATTGTTGTATAAGTAGTAAGAGACCTTAACTATGAAATTCTTGACAGGAACAAGCATTTTTGAGATCTATTTCTAATTTTATCCCATATAATTCAGTATTTATAAGTGTATTTCTACATATTGGTGTTGTCAAATAACCACCATATAACTGCAAGTAATTTGCTTACTTCGGGGTTAAATCAATTTGTGTAATTTGCCCAGCAACTACCTGCCTTCCTGCACATCTTTAAAAGCAAACAATTATATGTCCCAACATCATTATCTATAAGTAATAAAATTTTGAAACAACTTAATCAGATTTATCACCACTTTACCTGCTTACCTATTCCTGCCACAATAGTTTAAATGTTAATTACTGTCATATTCCAGTTCGGAGTAAAGGATAAATTTATGCTATCAAAAATAGGTAAAATGTTGGTATCAAACCTGAATGGATATTGGAGAACTCTACCACCTATAACTCACATTAATAGTAACACATAATAGTCAATCATTTGCCTTTTACAAACTGTCTGGTAATGCAGTGATTACCATCATCTTGATATGGAATATGACATATATTTACTAATATTGTTGTTAGCACAATTATTTTTGTATAGGTAATGATCTGTACATTAACATAAACTGAACACTTAAAAAAATTGTGCAAACAAAGGACATTATATCCACTCGCACACATTTATTTGGAGATGTGCAGAAAGCTAAAACCTAAGTTTAAAAAAATATATTTGGTTGAATTTAGATCACTTGACAATTGCCAGCTACTATTAACCTAATGAATAATGCCTTTATAATGTCTTTTGATTTATATTTTCTAGTGGATTGCACCAATGGCTGATGCAGGAGTTAATCAATACACTTTCCACATTGAACCAGTTGATAATGTAGAAGATGTTTGTAGAAAAATTAAAGAAAATGGAATGAAGGTAATAGAAAAGAGCAAATAATTTTAAAATCTCAATTGGTTATGCTTAAATTTAGGATAACATCAAAACTTTGTTAAAGTATCCACTTGTTGCAGTATGAGATTTCATCTGTTGTTTTACCTTTGCAGGTATTAATCCTTTGTAATTATTATGTTAGCAAACTCTTTTTTTAAAGCAATTAGGGGCCATTCAAGTATTACGTAAGCACTAAAGGAAGGTGGGGAGGGGGGCTTCCTTTGCTATTTTTGATGACAAGGGGGATGGCGGGATCTAGATGGTGACTAAATCAGCAAAATTAATTTTTTTATTTTTCGAGTTTTCTACAAATTTACTGCTTGCTACATTAAATGTTTGCAATAAACTCTTATCTTTCCTACCTAACCGTATTTATACTTACATCTAAACTTAAAAACTGCTACTCGTGAATTAATCACAAAACTGAGGAACAAATTAAAAATTAATTCACAAATGTTTACGTAAGCAAGCGGGGAGGGGGAAAGTGACTTGCTTACTTTTGCTGACATGGGGGAGGGGGGATCAATAGTTGTAAAAAATCTGCGTATGTAAGACTTAAATGGCCCCTTATCAGAATTAAGGGGAAATTTAACTAACATTATGACTGATTAGTGGTGGTGCATTGTCTCTCCTGGGTGTGATTCTACTTTACTTTTTCTGTCTTTACTGTCATATTCAGGTTAACCCATTCATTGCGCCGTTAGAAATTACGATGTCTTCTCAGATGTCATTTTTAATGGAGCGCCAATCGGTGTCCAAGCACCTGATGTGGAAATTTTTAGAGGCTTATTGGCGTTTTTAGCACTCAAATAAGATTTCACAGAATGTTTTGCTTAGTTTTGTTGATTAACCTTACAGTTAGCTTGTAAATTGAAGAAAGATATACGCAGATTTTTATAAATCATTATATATTTTTGTCACAAATAGAAAGCATAAACTGTTAAAATTTAAGAAATCAGTGTTGTGGTGGAAAATTAAGGAAGAAAACAGTGAGTAAAAGTAAGATAATATATTATGACACATTTTGCATCAAATGGTCGCAATATTTAATAGATATTTGTCTTTAAATTTAATTTTCTTATTATTTATAGATTTTGCCATATTACACCAACCTTCGGTAACTTCTTAGTTATATTAAAACTTATTTAGCTGCAAAATCATAAAATGTTATCGTTTTAGCTAAATTGTAGCATATTTTTAGTCATCACTGTTCACCCTGTTCACAAAATATTTTGATGATTATTATGTATTTTGATAAATAAACAGGTACTCCAAAAATAACTTTTGGTTTGCTCTAAGAAGTTTTTTCGTTTCAATTTCATTTTTTATTAGATTAATTTCTATGGGAATCCAGCTGCCAACTAGCGCCACCACTGAATAAAATATCTTCAATAATACAGTCTATATTTTAATTTAGGAACTAGGAATTTGTTTGAGTAGTAATCTACTCTTAAAAGTATAACGGGTACAAGAGCAAATAGATATTAAAAATTCCTAAATAAGCTATGCATGCTAATGTGTTATATTGAAGTGTATTTCTATCTGAAGGATTGCTTGTGAAATTTCCATAACAAAGATTTCCATTAAGTTACGATTTCTAGGGTCAGGGTGTGTTGTTAAAAATGGTGGTTTTTAACAATTAAAAAAAAAAAACTCTCACTTGTCAAACAAATAAAACTGATGGTGATATAAAGATCAGTTACGCAATAAGCTTACAGATCAATGCATAAATATACAATATTGTCTAAAACTTAAAACTGTATGCATTCAAAAATATAGAAATGTTGCAACACAAAAGCAAAGCAACACAAATAGAAATGTTGCTAATTTCTGATATACGCCGATCGGTGTCTTCCGCAATTTATCAATAATATTCGAATTTCCGAAAAAATGATTTCACGGAAACAGCACTCAGCATTTCGTAGGTATTGGAAGAATAAACTTCTATTTTGCAGAAATTCTTTAAAAAATTTAATTCTTGTTGAAAATAAACTCATTAAGAATTTGACGCCGATCGGCGTCCAGTGCATCTGTTAAGAAACAAAAAAAAAAACGCCCATCGGCATCGGCCGCAATGAATGGGTTAAGCTAGCAAGTAAACTTATAACTGTTGTATAACAGCCCTAACACAAGGAACTCATTGTTACCATTTTTAGTGTATCGTACATATCACATTTGCAGTGTAATTTTTAGGGTTTGGTATCCATAGGGTAAAACCGCACCCTATTACTAAGACTCATCTGTCCATTTGTCTGTCTGGTTGTATCTCATGAACCGTAATATACAGTTGAAATTTTATAAATAAATAATAAAAATAAAATAAATATTTAAGGAGTGCTCTCATACAATCAATGTTATTTTTGCCACTTTTTATAGATAATGTACGAAATCTTTCATGTGCGAGTCTGGCATGCACTTGGCCAGTTTTGTGTTTCAATCAATCTGCTTGTTTGCTATTCCAGGCTATAAAATATAGCTTTAAAGCACACTATCATATCTTCCACAAATATATTATGCTTATCTTGCTAAAGTTAATAAGCTTAGCCTAGCATAGGATACTTCTGCCTTGAACCTACTACACTTTACATCAAGTCATTGTACTAAGCTGTATCCCTAGGAAATAATAAACCATTAAAAATGAGAATAAATGAAAAGACATGTGCATAATGTGGTTTCCTGATTTGAAAAACTTTTACTGGTTACAGGTTGGTGTTGCTATAAAACCAGGAACTCCTGTATTAGAAGTTGAAAAATATATAAACATTGCTGATATGGTACTAATAATGACTGTTGAACCAGGGTTTGGCGGACAAAAGTTTATGGAGAACCAGATGGAAAAAGTTAAATATTTAAGAAATCAGTATCCATTGTTGGATATTGAGGTAGATGGTGGAGTTGGTCCAGCAACAATAAGTTGTTGTGCTAATGTAAGTACATTGAAAAGTATATATATGTATAGACTATCTATGATATGTGTTCATAGTTTAAATACTTACTAATAGTATGGATTTTGATAGTTTAACTATTATAGTAGAAACATTTACAATATTATGTAGAAGTAAATGTATACATAAAGTAATGAAGTTATTATACGAAAATATATACAATCAATTATGTAGTGAATAATTATATGACATTGTGACACAAATAAAATTAAACATTAATTAAAAGAACTCCTAACATATCGTCGTTGATACTGCAAATACCGCGTAACTAACAGTGGATAATACCGCGGAAGTACAAAAGTATCAAATTTTAGATTTGTATTTGTATGGTGATGTATTTTTTAGCTTAATATTGATTGAATTCAGTTAGATATTATTATATAAGCCCACTATTTTTATTTTATTTATTATTTGATTAGTATTGGAGAAGATTTACAGTTTTTTTGTTCTCCTGTAAAATTTGCCACATCTAAGTTACGCGGTATTGTCTGTTGTTAGTTAGGCGGTATTGCAGATAATGACGATATTTAATTGGAACGAAGTTCCTTACGGCAGGCTTGGAGGGGATAGGGATTTTGCTGCGCGACCGAACTGAAAAAATGTGATAGTAAAACCGTAAGAAAAATGCGTGGAATAAAAGCGTTAAATGAGACGTGCGCAGGCGCGACAGTCGCGTACACAAGCGAGTAGTGCCGTTTAGCCGAAGGAACTTCGTTCCTACCTGGTGTCCCGCGACACCACATCATTTTTATTATTTTATTTTATTATCATGTTTGTGTTGTGTCAAATAACAATTTATGAGTAATCAGTAGTCAGCCTAAATTCTAGAATTTAAATAGAATGGATATGACTATCTACTAATATTGTAAAAAGGGAAGCACATCCTTCTAGTCATACTTGCATACTTCTTTGGGATATGGATGTGGTGGTATTTTTTCACTTGTTTTAAACATTTTGTAGATTTTTTTTAATTTGTGTGTCAAGAGTTATGTTATCTTATTTCAATTTTTAAAAAACTTTTGAGCTACCACAAAATTATATACTAAGTTATTTATTTTATTAATATAATAAATGTTTATCAATTATTTCTCTGTGAGTTTTAGATTCAAACATGTGATAATAAATGTATAAAATGTCTTCTATCCTTTTTTTTTCATAAAACTTAAACACATATATATTATATTCTCGCCAAATCCCTGCAGTGTTTGAATCTTTACAATCTATGCAGGACTAGACAGGAACTTTGTAGATAGTAATTTAATGTAATACATCTATCCCTACAAAAAATCATGCCTAAAATATATTCCACTTGTCACATGATAATGATAAATCTGCAATTATAGATTCATTACAGGTATTAAATGTTTTTTGTAGGCTGGTGCAAACATGATTGTATCTGGAACAGCGGTCATTGGTGCACAAGATCAAGCTGCAACGATCAAACTACTACGTGATTCAGTACAAGAAGCAATAAATCATATCTAATATTTATACAGTTTTTAAATATATTTTGTACGAGTCTTTATGAAATATTTTATAGCTATTGTTGCTAAGCATAAATTGTTATGAAATGTCATTCCTATTTTTGAAGAATTTTTAAATAAAAAGCGTTTTTAATCAAATTTACTTAAATCTATATTTTCATTCTCAGAATATTCAATTTCTTTATTTTTATCAAGTGGAAATGTTGAACTGAGTGCTATTCCTGTTTCTTTAAATACCATTGGTTCATTTACAGCTTTTAATTTTAGTCTCAATCCTGATAATGCAATTAAAATGGCTTCTTCTGTTCTTATTGTTCTTGAGCCTTGACTGGGCAGAACATTTACATAATGATTAAAAAGCAAACTGGGTTCTTCAACTTGTAACAATTCATCACTCTCTAGTGCTGCTTCAATGCCATGTAGACCTCCAAAAACAATTAAGGCATGTTTATATTCTATAGCTTCTTTTGGAAGCTCATCTATGGATGTTCCCCTATCTGATGTTCCAATAGTGACATCATAACTGAAATAAATTAATGCAATAATTAAGGATGGGCCGAAATTCGTTTTACATTCGGTTTAACCAAATTCGGCAGCTTGAGTCAAACTTCTACATTCGGCCGAAGTTCAGTTTAAATGCCAAACATTCAGCACTAGAAAAAAATGTTAGCTCTTGGTCCAGCTTTCTAAACTTCATTACATTTTTTGACCAACTGTCTGGATGCCTTTAGTTTCAAAATAATATTTAACCTTTTCACCGCCACAGTCGGCTATACCCGACAAATCGTTTTGGACGTTCAAACGCCAATGTCGGGTAATGCCGACACAAACATTATGCAAAAATAAAACTATTAATGCAATATTTTTCGCTGTTTTTTTATCGCCTATAGCTTATCAACCAATGTTTATTTATTATATTGGTTACACTTTTTCCATTGTCATTTATATGAAGTAAAAAATTAGATAATGTAACAATAATCCCAAACTGATCGCAAAGTCTGCGCCGGTAGCGCCATTGTCGTGTCATGCCGACAGCTAGTGATGTAGAACATGCACGTAAGATTTTATTTAAATATTTCATCGCTTCTATGATTTTTAGAAATAATTGCCAAATTATTAACAATTCTGAAAGGTCTGACAAATATTTAAATAAAAACAATAAACTTTTATTAGAAATAATACATAAAATCGAGACAGTAGCTAGACAAATAAAATTATCGACAATGTAAGCAATTTTTATTCGCACATTTTTATTTGTTTTATTTACGCCGCCTGAATTAAAAGAAGCTGCTCAAACAGTCATTTTAAACCTTTTGCCAGAAAAGTCCAAACATAAGTACAACAAAACATATGAAGAATTTATGAGTTTCAATAATTTTTTACTGTTTACATTTATATTACAATACTGGCTGTTGCCAGTGACTTCGTCCGCGCGGACTTTGTTTACTCCACACTGCTCCTCCCCCATAGGTGATAACGTGATAATATGTAGCCTATATGTTGACCCAACCTGTTAGTTTTAATTCATGCAAAATTTGAAGTAAATCCATGCAGTACTTTTTGAGTTTACCCCGGACATACATACAATCAAACAGACAAACAGACAAAAATTCTAAAAACTATATTTTTGGCTTCGATATCGATTGTAGATAACGCCCCAAGTATTCTTTAAAAAAATATTCAATGTACAGTTTTGACTTTCCTACGATTTTATTATATGTATAGATTATTTTTCAGAGAAGTTAGATGTAGGACTAAACAGAGAAAAATATTTGATCCTATGGATTTAAATGATACCGAATTTAAAAATAAATATCGCCTCAACAATGAGGCTCTTACATTTCTCTGTGAGCAACTCCGCCGGAAAACTTCATTAAGACAGAGTTCCAGGATAACTCTAGAGCTTATTTCCTTAGAGGAATCTTGTTTCTGGAAGAAAGGATCCAATCTTCACTTCACATCACGAAACAAAAAACTGCACATAATAAATAAGTTACATAAAACTTCCGGGACGTAGTTTTCCATGAACTTCACCATAGTTATGTACTGCATAAAGCTAGTCTAGTTTTCATTTTATAATATTTTATTTATATTTAATGCGAGGAAACAATTTAAATGTAATGTTTTCGAGAGCCTGTACGTAAACAAACTTGACCTTGTCTTTGTTTGGCATCATATGACGTATACCTACGTCAAGTAACAAGCGGTCGTCTCGTTCAAAAACCGTAGAACAACGTAAGATCGTTGTTAGAATGGTTTCGTCAAAATAAATTTGATTTTTCTTAGAGTATAATAATAATAATAATAATATCGAGTCCTCGATACGTTAACGATACGAAAACGCTTAAATTTCGTGCTTGAGGCTCTGTTCTCAATTTGCAAATATATATTTTTAAATATTCCTGCTCAGCCTTTTTCTTATATGGTCAGGCAGAGTCGAAAAGGAATATTAATTGAGCTTGACGGTGGTCGTGGTGACGCTGACGGCATTATTAGTGGCGGCGTAGGAGTCACCATTTTTTGCCGCGATATTTTCCTAAAATCAAAACGCATAGCTAAATATAATATACCTAATAGAAAAAGAAATTGGTATATAAATTACGCTGTTTTTGAGTACTTTTACCAAATAAGTACCTATTTTTAACCGTGGCGGCGTAGGAGTCACCATTTTTTGCCGCGATATTTTCCTAAAATCAAAACGCATAGCTAAATATAATATATATATATATTTTTAAATATTCCTGCTCAGCCTTTTTCTTATATGGTCAGGCAGAGTCGAAAAGGAATATTAATTGAGCTTGACGGTGGTCGTGGTGACGCTGACGGCATTATTAGTGGCGGCGTAGGAGTCACCATTTTTTGCCGCGATATTTTCCTAAAATCAAAACGCATAGCTAAATATAATATACCTAATAGAAAAAAAAATTGGTATATAAATTACGCTGTTTTTGAGTACTTTTACCAAATAAGTACCTATTTTTAACCGACTTAAAAAAAGGAGGAGGTTCTCAATTCGGCCGGTATATATTTTTTTTATGTATTACACACCAATTTCGCCGAGGTTTCTGAGCCGATTTACGTGATTCTTTTTTTGTTTGATGCGGAATAGTTTCGAATTGGTCCCATAAAAATTTGATTTAGGCAGTTTTTATTTTATGAGTATTTTTTTATTTATTTTACCTATGTCGATTTCTTAAATCAAATTTCGCAAATAAATGTGATCCACTTCCCGGTTACCGATTGAGCTGAAATTTTGGCTTGTGATGATTTTATAAAGTTACGCTCAGTCATTGAAAGAAGTCTTTGTGACGTCTGACGCGCTGCCGCTAGTGGGTTCTCACGTGGCTGAGCAGACTCGGTTGCTGCACGGTTTCGTATCACTTCTAATTTATGAACTCTCTGCTCGGCGGACTCCTTAGCTAAACGCTGCTTAATGAGACCAATTCTGTGAGCCTTCTGCTCGGCAGATTCGTTCGCTACACGCTCATTAATGAGACCAAGTCTATTAGCTCTCTGCTCAAAAGACTCATTCGCAAGGTGCTCTTAGATCTTACCAAGATCTTGGAGTCTAGTATTATACTGTTCAAAAGTTTCTTGATGTTAGTGTGATTTCATATATGCTTTCATGGCCAACAAACGTTTTTCAGGCTCTTTAAGTCTCACAAGAACGTGAAATTGTGTTTCGAAGAGCATATTTACGGAGAGAGATCTATATTTGTTAAGGCGCACAGCATCTGTTGTAGGTCTACCCATAAATAGTTGACAATACAACAATACACTAAAAAGTATTAAATAAAAATAACTATGTTAAAAAAACTGACTTCAAAACAAAAAGTAAAGAATAATAAAGATTTAATATTAATTAAATACTACCTGTTATTTATATGTGCTATACTATATATTAATAGGTTTGAAGTCGGTGCCAAGCCTTAAACAAATAATAATATTTTAATCACTTAAATGAATACAAGCAAATTAATACAATGAAATGCCTACTTTAAAGTTTAAGATGCGTAAATAAAACCTAATAAAGAGCAATTAAATGTTAGTATTATAAGCAGATTCAATCAATACGAAGAATAATGAAAAAAATAATTACGAAAATGTATTCAACAGAATTCCTAAACTAAATGGTCATGTGAATTAATGTAAAATTATCAATTAAGCTAAAATGCATCTAAATTTTTAATTTAAAATTTACACCATATAATGGTAGAATATGTTGGAAGCTTAATTAATTTTAAACTACTCGTAACACCAATATTCTTGCAAATAAATATTTTCTTTCTTTCAAAAATTTTATATATTCAAGACGTCGTCAACGGCATCTGCCCGCGCATGCGTTGCGGATTGGCTTGGCAACAACTTCAAACCTATTAATAAATAGCGGATATAAATAATAGGTAGTATTTAATTAATATTAATTTTTTATTATTTTTTAATTTTTTGTTTTGAAGTCAGTTTTTTTAACGTAGTTAATTTTATTTTGAATATAGATACCTACCCCACCATCAGCAAATAGGTGTATATGAAATTAAGTAAATGGGTATATAGGTAGGAACTATTCCAATAGTTCATTAAAATGTTTTAATATCTAAACTATAAGGAGTAGTTCAATAAATAAATAAATATCGATAAAGTACGAAATTTACTTTATTAAAATTAATATTAGGTAAATTCTGTGGTATCAGAACGCCAATATCGGCTTATCCCGATAACGCGTGACGTCATAAGGGAACTAGAGTTGCGCCACTGCTATTATAAAATTTTCAATTGAGTACGAACTCTGGTAATATTTGGGTCTAATTTTTAAGCTATTTCATTTAAAATTTTGTTAATTCAACTACTTTTTGAGATGATGTAAATTGTTTTAAAATAAAACAAGCCTATGTGAAAAATAAAGTTATTAATATTATATTTATATTTACATCGTATGCTCATGGTCACATCTTTATTTTTTCACAGTGTTGTTTATAATAAATCATGGTGTCACAATTTTTTGTTTCGTACTGTGGCTGTGAAAAGGTTAAAAAAGAATAAGATCTAAAACCTTTCGTATAATTTTATACATTTGCTGTCATATCTTTATTAGTATTATAAATAAGATATATAAGAATAAGAAAGTTTGGATGGATGGATGGATGTTAGTTACTTGATCACGCAAAAACTACTGAATGGATTTGAATGAAATTTGGCACACAGGTAGATGATGATCTGGAATAGCACATAGGCTCATTTTTATCCCGGGAAAACCTATAATGCGGCTGCGGGCATGCTGAATGCTGCAGCTAGTTGCTACATATTTTTCATAACTAAAAAAAATTATAAAACTAATTAAATAATTTAACAAGTAAACGTACCCTTCTTTATATGGACATTGAGTAAAGATTTGTCCTAAACTATTAGCAATTCTTACTGTATAACCCCAATAAACCCCAGTTTCTGCTCTTGGTGTAGTGAGACTTACTATTTTTCCTTTTAACTTTTTACTACCTTCAACTGTTGGTAACATTCTCACCGTTACTCTAATACCAGGGTTTAGTAATTTGTCTGTTGAAACATCTTTTAATAACCCAACATTAACCTGGGACCCCTTGCCTGGTTTCACCTTTTTATTCATTGTTATTCCCTCTCTGAAACATTTGTCGAAAAGACTTAAGAGATTTTAAAAACACTTTATACATTTTTCAACTATCGTTACTGTTTTAAAGCAGTTTAGTCTGAGTATTTGAGAATGTAATTTTAAGAAATATAGCCTTCACTAGAATTAAAATTAGAATGATGACAGAAAATAATTATCTATGAAGTGAATACTGATTCTTTGCATTTACCAAAATGTAAATACTTTCAAAATATATTCTCTTCGTATTTACTGTAATTATTGAAACTGAAAAAAAAATTAACAATGGCAAAAAAATCAACAAGTACAGCTCCCATCAGGTAAAAAGAATGCTGTGCGGGAGGAAGTTCAGTGCATGGGTACAGTCACATCACAACTCAGCGTAAGATGCCAATGACAACTAAAGTACTACCAGCGTGTGTGCAAAACCCCTGTGACAGAGTGACCTTTCCGGCAACCCTTCTTACCACCAGTTGCGTCTAGTACTTGCTTCCTGCACAGGTACTCATCAGCATTCTTTTTACTTTACGGGAGCTGCAAGTCATAACAATAAAATAGATACCGAAACTTAAAGTCATTTGACATTCGTAAATGATGAGGTGCATCTAAAGGATTTAAAAGTCCAGCAAATTCTAAATCTTTGTGCAGAGGAAAGAAATGTTTCCGCAAGTACTGAGGGCATTCAAGGTACTGCAATATTCTTGCTAATTGTACACAACTTTTGCGAGCTATTTTCACACCATTAGAGTCTTCAAGCTTTGCTTTTTTTGTGTTAAGCTTTTCTCCTATGTCATCATAGACTATAATTTCGTCAACACAAAACACACATGCAGCTCTTGCAATTTGCCCCGCTAAATAAGTTCGCAATTCGGCAGATTGTGCATTTTCTAGAATAGATCCAGGCACAGCTATGGATACAGTAGATATTTCAGCATATTTCTTTTCTTTAACTATTTCTTCTTGTGCTTTCTCTTCCAACTGTTTCTCAAGAACCATCCGTTTTTCACGCTTTAGAATTTTCTCTTCATTTCTCTTACGTTTTAAAGCTTTTCTTTCCTGATTTATCTCTCTCCAACTTTTCCCAGGAGGTTTTATAGGTAAAGAAGGCTGCGACATAATTACTTGTTAATTGATTCTTCTAATCTATTTAAATATAATTTGTTTCGTTTAAATTTACTTCGACCAACAATTGGCAAAAATAATATCACGAATTTTGGTGTCGCAAACAAACATTGAGGTTATTTTTTAAATTATTGCCAAATGACATTTGACTTTGACACAGTCTCAGTGTTGGCAGAACCGTGAAAAATTATTATCGTATCAAGGGCGTAAGTTTTGTATTTTCATTAAAATTATTGTACATTTCAAAATTAGATTTAATTATCGCCTGAAAGCTTTAGTTTAAAAGAGAATCTTTGAATCAATTTTATTTAAATGATATTCCAGTAAATATTGAACATTTTTTTATAAATGCAATTTGGTAATTGCAGTTATTAATAAGGCGGAAAATTTGACACATTTCAATAATTATTGTTTTTTAAAGAAACTAATAATTTATATTATAGAAAATTGCTATCGTTCAAAAATATTGTATTTTTGTTAAGATTGTGTGCGCTTAGGATTGAGGATTAAAAAAATCATGAGATTATGGTACATTTACAATAATTATTGTACGTCTGCTGACACTGCTTTTCAAATTACTAGACTGCCCATGCTAATATTTTATACACCCCAAAAAGCCAAACAAATTTTCGAATTTGGGAAGAAAAATTGGCTGATTCTCCACAAATTTCTCACAAAATTATTTTAATACATTAAACAAGTTGAAACTTAATTATGTTTATCATTATATTTAAAATTTTATTTATTTCACGTATTCATTTTTTTTTAAATATAAGATAGCAAACAAGCAGATGGATCTCCTGATGGACAGAGTCAACCATCGCCTATAGACACCAAAGATGTTAATGGTGCGTTGCTATCTTGTGGCGAGGTCTAATGCCACATGCATAAGTTTACCGGCTACCTTACCCTCCAAACCGGAACACGACAGTGACAAGCACTGACGCTATTGCGGCAGGAATATGTAAGGCGGTGGTACCAGACCCGGGCGAGACAATGCAGAACTCTACCACCTAGTAGCCACGATGGTAGTGACTCGCATAGCCAATCGGTCGCCTTTTACGACCTGCCTAGCACAACGGCAGTTGGTCTATTCTTCAAAGGAGCCCGGAACCAACACAGAATGCGAAAGTAATTCTGTCTGTCTCTTTTTCACGCCTAAGCCACTGAACCAATTTGAATGAAACTTGCACGCGAACGAAGTCGCAGGCACAGCTAGTTATATTATATACGCGAGAGTGCTGCTTAATTTTCACTTTGGTTGGACGATTTTTTATTTTTTCAGGGCTGCAGCTATTGTTAATCAAATGGAGCCCGACTTCTTAGCATATAGCTTGTCTCGTACGTAGTACATTAAACTCTCTGCCTAGTTAAAATAAAACACAAACATTAACAATAATTTTGTACTTCTGTTTAGACTTCGCTGTCACCAGTGAATACAACTTTTCTTCTTAACATGGGCGTACCTAGGTTCTGAGGCGGGGGGGGAGGGGGGTTAACTGTAACGAGGTAAACAAATTCCAGGGGGGGCAGTTGCCCCTCAGATACGCCCATGCTTCTTAATATCCTGTTAACTACACTATACCATCTGTGTATTATTACATTAATTATAATTTCCACGTTATCGTTTCTTAGTGTTTTTAGCAGTTAATAAAAAAATTAACATGTAGATCAAATTAGGATATAGAGTTTCTGATGACGACGCTTCATCATATTTCTAGTGGATTAAAAAATTTGTACTGTATAAGAATTACTTAAATTATTTTTATTTTTTATATTATAAGATAGCAAATAAGCAGATGGGTCTCCTGATGGAAAGAGTCAACCATCGCCTATAGACACCGAAGGTGTTAATGGTGCGTTGCTATCTTGTAGCGAGGTCTAATGCCACATGCATAAGTTTACCTTACCCTCCAAACTGGAACACGACAATGACAAACACTGACGCTATTTCGGCAGGAATAGGTAAGGCGGTGGTACCATACCCGGGAGAGACAATGCAGAAATCTAACACCTAGTTTTTTAATTTTTAGTTAGTAATTAAGTCACCAAATGTAGCTTTCTGTAGTATTTTGAGATTAAAATTTTTGAAAATACTACAAAAAGCGAAACCGACCGACTTACATTTATATATCGAAGAAAGGGCTAACGAACACGCCGCTCGCCAAATGATTATTGACCTCTGCCGCTCATAGATAACCGCCGGTCAGCACCTCACCCCATACCAGGCAAGGGTCTTACGAACTAAGTGGAGCGTCAACGAAAACAATCTTGCTTTTCGTTTTCATTGATATTTTACCCATTTTCATGCATATTTCACACATTTTCATATATATTTAGATGCATATAACAAGCTTTTTATGTTGCTTACAATCCTGTCCTTATTAATGTATATAACTCATTTAATCATTTTTCTGTCCAAATAATTCTGTGATCACCCACGTTTACTGAATGTCTTCTATCAGAAACTATTAATATTAAACCCAGAGTTTACTCTTATTGCATGTTTGACAATAATTTTTAGATTTTTGGCTCAAATTTGTTTATTACTTACTGCTGTAAAATAATAAGCGTTTTGTTGCAATACATTCTGCTTTATATTTTCAGTTATAATTACTGACTAGAAAATAATCGGGAAATTTTAAGAGGTTGTTTAAATCAAACTTTGCAATACATCCTTTTATTTATAGTAGGGCACCTAATGACTTAATAAAATGTTATCATAAAAGAAACCATACAGCCTAACACTTATTCTTCGATCAGTTTTTCTAAGATAAAGCCGACCTCCTTCTTCTTTTTAATATTAATTGCGTAAAAATTTAAAGGAAAAAATAAATAATACATTTACTGATCTAACTTCAAAATAAGCAAATTATTTGCTTGTGTTATGGGTGTGTTTGTCAACGATATTAATACATATATAAATAAACACCAAACCCGGAAATACAAACATTTATGCTCATCACACAAATGCTTATTCCCGTCGGGGATCGAACCTGAGCCCCTTCGATTGCGTAGTCAGGGTTCCTAACCACTCGACCAACGGCGCGGTGACCCCCGCCCCGTTGGTCGAGTGGTTGGTGAATACACGCTTGATTTATGTATTTAAGCTTTATTTTTCAAAATAACAATTTTTAGCAATGTTTATTTTTAATTATAAGAAGAATAATAGTTTTATGTTTTCGTAGTGATCAATTTTGGTTTTATTGTTTGCCTATACCTACGCATCCGAGCGCAATTCGGCATTCGCGCGGTTGCCTGCACTTTTTTAATGTATAAAAAGTATAGTATTGATTATGCTGACTCTTGTTTTCTCGATGCCACTGAAGGGTTAGTGTATAAACTTGAGAGGATGCAAAACTTGTGCATCCATTATGTTTTTGATCTTCGTGAATATGAACATATTTCGGAATTCCGTGCTTAAGTGGCTATCTATAAGTCTTCACAGGAATACTCATGAATTTTGTTAACTTTATAACATTCTTCATAACCCTAGGTCTCCAATTTATCTTCGTGAGCGTTTTCCCTTTCTTCATTCACCGAGTAGTAATTGTTGTGCTAATGTCAGTTATCTCTTATTTCTCTAGCTTCCTTCAAATCTAATTTTTTCTCAGATTCCTTTTCTGTTCTTGCAGTCAGGCTCTGGAATTCACTTACATCAAACATTCGTTCAAGCGAATTGCGATCAATCTTTAAAACACATTGAATGTTTATTATCTGACGTGAAAGTAGCTCAAGTTAGGTTAATTTCGTAATTTGTGTGTTATTTTATATTTTATTTTCTTGTTTTTAATGTGTATTTTTTATATTTTTTCCTTTAGTTTTTTTTTCAATAGCTTTAAGACCACATTTGTTGTTAATGTTATGTACAAGTGGCTATGTTAATTTACTGTTTTCTTCATATGAGTTAGCTGGAAGAAATCTCAATATGAAACAAGCTAACCTTTTGTTTTAATATACATCATTTTGTATGTTTTTTGTAACTGTTTTTGTGTAAAGTGTTAAAAAAATAATATATAAATAAATAAACTGCGCGTTTTTGTAATCTCATCAGTCATCACCCTTCTCACCCTTGTAAAAAAAAATAAGATATAGTCAACCCCGTCCCCTCTAAATCATCTTGCATAATAAACAAATGGTCCTTTACTTCCCAAACAAATAGTGATTTCAGTTAATAGCGTAATAATAATAAATGTTTGTATTTGCATCATATATTTTGAAAATAGAAAAATATTTATAACTATTTTGTTAACTGTAAATCTTCTTTACTTTTTACAGATGTCGAGAATTACATGTTCATAAAGTATTATGCTGTTTTTATAATATTGTTTCCAACATGCAAGAAAGGAGCATCTTTTCTGCGTCTGCAAGTCGTGATTTCAAACTTCTCCCTTTTTTTTGTAAGAGCCTTAATTCTGTGCGTAAATATTTAACTTTTGCTTGTAAATATTTTACATTTGGGCTATTATTGTCCAAAAGCTTATCAGCACCTGAAAATAATAAAAACTATTTCAATAATTATTTGAAATTAACTGAAATATTTAATCGCCTCATTGGTCTAGTGCTCAGCCGGTTCAGCTGTGGATAAATGACTCTCGGGCTCATATCCTGGGCTCATCGGGGAAATTATAAAAATGTTGGAAAAGAAACTTCTTTAAAATCGTTGTGAATTGAATATCGATAAAACGAAAAAGCGACACAAAAAATGGTCAAACGTAAACATCTTTGGGATTTAGCCTGCGAGAGAATGAGATAGAATATATTATACATTTATATAACTTGGTCTTCGTGTATTGCTTCATAGCTTCTGACTCATCACCATTTTCGAAATGACTGTAGCCAATAGCCTGAACGGTTACAAGCAATACCGGATTAGAAACTCATATATTAAACAGTGTAGCTCTGTATGCTGTGTGCCCATATATTGACGAGTCAAACCGAGAGAGAAAGTCATATGGTGAGTAACTTTACTCACCATATGACTTTCTCTCTCGGTTCCATCCACATTTATCGTTTAATACTTGCGCTAATTCGAAAGTTTTATGTGTATATGTACATATATTATCCTACTCCTAGTAAACTTTATTTATCAAATTCTATCAAAATGCAATATTCTGAAGTTTTCATTTTTACCGGGTGTGTCCTGTATTATAATAAACAATATTTATATTTTATAATATTTTACAATATTTAACTTCTCGCCAAAGCAAGTTACTGAATTTATCCCGATTTTCAAAAATCGACTTTTTATAAAGATTTCCTCGCTTTGAAGTCCTAGGACCAACTTTTCTTACTATTTTGTGTGATGTATATCTAAAACTTTAGAACAAATTGGTACGCACGCACGTACGCCCACACACACGCACACACATCAGAAAAGTTTCCTAGGACCTCAATAATTTAAACACAATTTTCGAAAATCGTACAGAAACCAATAACTTCCTGATTTTCGAAACTTTCAACTTTTGTATCAGGAATTTAAAAATATATTACGTATTTTTTACAAGTTTTCTTTAAAATAAACTGTTTATACATTACCCATTTTGCATAATCTTCTCCTTAATTTACTTTTCACGCTATAATTGTGTTCTATAAAAATATCTGCCGTTTTCAATGTACATCTATTATTGACAACATCTGAAAAATAAAGTAATAACATTTAAAAAAAATAAACGAGCATATTAAGTTAGAATACAAAAAAAAAAACTAATTTTAAAATCCTTTTTTTCTTTACACTCTGTATAAGATTTACGTCAAATTAAAAGCCAAGTAATCAAGGCAGTTCAGCAACTTTACGATTTTACTATGATTTTGTTTTGCCAAAGTACATACAAAAACGAACAAACTAAAAGGTACAGAAGATTTATGGGGCATGTCAGTCAAAGTAGTGTCGAATATAATTTATACGATTGCGCCCACGGTGGCTTATATATTCAATAAATGCATTGACGAAGGAGTTTTTCCAGATTTACTTAAGTACAGTAAGATAATACCGCTCTTTAAGTCCGGTGATAGTAAAGATCCCAATAATTTTAGACCAGTTTCTATTTTACCAGTATTTAGTATAACATTTGAAAAGCTAATGCTTGACCACATGATTATTTTCTTCAACGAAAATAATATTTTTAATATTAATTAGTTCGGGTTCACAAGAGGTTGTTCTACTACTGACGCGGTTATGACATTTGTAAAACATATTCTGGAGGCTTGGGAAGATTCACATGATGCTATTGGTGTATTTTGTGATCTTTCCAAGGCATTTGATTGTGTTGACCACAAAACCCTATTAAGAAAACTGAAGTATTATGGCGTGGTAGGGAATGCTCTGAATATAATAGAATCATATTTGAAAAGAAGAACTCAAAAAGTTCATATTAACGGCATCAATTCTGAGGGGTCTGAGTTATTAATGGGTGTACCCCAGGGATCCGTGTTAGGACCATTTTTATTTCTAATTTATGTTAATGATCTTCCATTCATCATCCCTAAGCACTCAAATATTGTAATGTTTGCTGATGACACGTCACTTATATTTAAAGTTAAACGGAATCAGCAATGTTACGACGATATAAATAAGGCCCTTATGGAACTAAAAAATTGGTTCACTATAAACAATTTAGTTTTGAATGCAAAAAAAAACAAAATGCGTTGTATTTTCTCTTCACAATATCATTAAAGTCCATACTGACATATCACTAGATAAAGAACCAATAGAAATAGTAGATAGTACTTTATTTTTGGGCATTACAATTGATTTTAAACTTCAATGGGGTAATCGTATTAAAAATCTGGCTAGTAAATTGAGTTCAGCTGCATATGCAATTAGAAAAATAAGACAATTAACAAATATAGATACAGCTAGGCTAGTGTATTTTGCGTATTTTCACAGCATTATGTCTTATGGTATTATGATTTGGGGGAGGTCTTCAGATTTAGAAACTATTTTTATATTTCAAAAAAGAGCCATTAGAGCAATATATAATTTAAAGTCAAGAGACTCTCTCAGAGACTTATTTAAGAACATAAATATACTGACTGTGCATTGTCAATACATTTATGAGAACATAATATATGTACGTAAGAATCTGAACTTATTTTTAAAAAATTTCGATAAACATAATTATAATACACGTAACAAAAATAAGCTTGATGTTCCTAAGTTTAGGTTAACAAAAGCAAAAAAAATCATTTTTAGGAGATGGTGTACAATTTTATAATAAAATTCCAAATAATATTGAATTACCTGATAATAAGTTTAAAAAGTATATTAAAGAAAAATTAATAAGTAAAGCGTATTATAAGATACAGGATTTCTTGGAGGACGACTGGAGTATATAATGCTCGCGATAAATTAATTATTTTTAATTTTATTTGTTAATATTATTTTTAATAATTTTACTGTTCTGTTAGTGACATTTTATGTTTAATTTTTTTTTTTTGACAATTATATACTATGTTAATTAGATTTTAAGGCATTATTTATTATTATTAGACATATAAAGGATTATATTTATTATAAATCAGTGTTACAGGGAATTATTCTAAGATGACTTTCAAAAAGAGATTGTAACTAATCCTATTTTGAATAAAAATTTTTTTCGAATAAAGGCATTTTTTGAATTCTATCCTTCGGAAGTAGTATGTTTCTTTCGATAAATAAGTACTCTAGATCCTTTTCTAAATCATACATTTTAAATGCGAAATATTATCAAAATCTGTTAAGTAAGCCTTAAAGCATAACAATTACTACATAACAAATACAAATACTACCTGAATTTATTTGTTGTGAGACTGAAGGTTGTTCAATGGCAATTGTTTCTTCTTCCAGAGGAAGAGGGCTCAGTACAGGAGATATATCTGTAATTTTTAAGCAATCAACATTAAACAACTCATACTCATTATGCAGTGACCGCTGTCAAACTTATTGTGTGGTGGTGGCTTTTATGTAAAATCATTCGTTAATAATTAGGTAGAATTCTAATCACCAGCGAATGGCTAAATGGATCTGAATGAAATGAAGCATAGAGATAGATTACAGTCTGCAATATAACATCGGCTACTTTTTGTCAAGGAAAAAATGCATTGCTCCTGTGCGATTCATCAAAAACTATTTATGCAACGGACTGCGAGGCGCAACTGTTAATAAATAAAATACAAGTCAAAAACTGTCGTTTTGTAAAGCAGCATATAAAAGTCAGTGTCGGCTGCAGGAAGGGGCGGGACGATCCCGGCCCGATCCCAGATCCCGGGGCGATCGCTCATTGCGCTTGGGTACAAGGGCGCCAAATGTTAAAAAAACACTAAAGGAGATGAATAATGAAGAGCAACCAATTAGTGCCTCGTCCCGGGCGCATAAAAAACCAAGGTCAATCCAAATAAAAGAAGAGCCAAGGTTAAATGTATCACTGCTATTGTAACTTTGATAGAATACTGTTGCGAATAATCTAGAAAAGTGAAGAGTGAGAAAAATCTAGAAATAAAAGAAAGAGATAGCTACTTCTAACTATAAACAATGGCCGCCATTACCTAAACAGTTATGCCAAATTGACCTTCTCGCATATGGTATAAGGGTGAAAATAGCGTGTACTATGACTTGTTTACACTTTGTTTATGCGTTATTTTCCGAACTTTCGGGAATATGTTCGAACTTTACCTTGTGTATAAATTTTAAATGTAATATAATATAATGATATTTTTTTTAAATATTTGCACACCATATATTGGTAGAATATGTCGGTAACTTAATTTATTTTTAACAACTTGTAACACCCATATTCTTGCAAATAAATATTTTCTTTCTTTCTTTCTTTCTTTCTAGGATGTATTGGCAAACAGCAAGTCAGTTTTAAAAAGTGGTTCGGAAGTGATAGTTCAGACGAACAGTGCGAAGCGATGTAGTACAGTGAAACGTAATACGGAAACTATGTTAGTTTAGTGATTCGGTTTAATCAATTAGTTTTAGCGGAATATAGAGACGGTGTTATTAGCATTGCTCAGTGTATATACGTACTGCATTGTGATGTATTGTACCTCTGTGTTGTAAATACACCGTTTTAATATAAGTGGTATTTTATTGCACAATACAAACTCTAAGCTCGTAACAATACTATGAATGGACTGTGGGATTGGCGCCTTACCTATTTATATGCAAGTTTGTCTATAATCTAACACCAGGAAAGCAGTCAGTTTGCTATACGATGCTAAACAAACTAACAATAATTAAAATAAATATTAAGCCATTTCTCTTGTGGAGTAAGCGGTAAACCAAATGTCAATAGACCTCCTGGTTCACCACGATTCCCATCACTGCATTTCACCCAACTGATAATGACTTATTAATTTGTTTCCCACGGTAATTGGGAACAACTGCCTTATACACCCAGACAGAGAGGTGTACCTGCAGTAGATAAGTAGGTATTAGGCACGCAGATAAAAAACCAAAGAGTATACAATACTACGTAAAAAATCGATTTGTATCGATCGTAATCGATACATGTACAGTATATGCGGCTTTATAGTGCCAGCAAATTATCTGTTAAGTAGACAAATTTGGAATAACAGCCGCCAACTTGCAAAATGTCATTCCGCTGACAGTTTTTCTTAGTAAGATTCTTAAAATGTAGCATTTGTAATCGGCTCACAAGCGAAGCCGTCTACTGAACTGATAAGTTGGTGGCACTAGACTTATTGAAGCTTAAGCACGAGCTTAAGGAAAACTGGTTGTCAAGTGTCAAAAGTAGTAACCAAAAATGAATTTATTTTGAAAACAGTATAGAAAGTGTATAAGCGCTACTCGCTCGCGGCATTGTATTTTAATCAAATAAAGTAGTGTATGAGTGATTGTATATAATATTATATAAATTATCATATCGAATGCTAATAAACGGTGTTTTTTTTGTGTTTATGTCTGATTTTTTTGTGTTCTTTATAACAATAGAACATTAACAAAAATGTCTTTATTTTAAGGGTGCGTGTTCGATTCGCAACGAAAACTTCACGTTTTCAAGTTTTTTTCAGAGCAATATCGTAATAATGTGAGCAGATTATTCGAAGGATGTTACAGTTTTTGCAAGATTACGTCTTGATTATACGATTTACCGCGGGTTCAAAATTTGATCGGCAAACGATTGCGCGAGACGATTTATAGTGTTTTTAAAATATTTCTCCTGAATAAATGAGTTTATATAACGGACTAAAAAATCAGAATATTGAGCATTACTTTAATTCATACATAATAAATACTTTAGGTTTCTATTGAAGTACTTACTGGTGAAAAAAAATGTTAAAGTGAACTGATTTTGTATTTTTTTAATATCTAACAACAATTATATTTTCGTCATTTTGGCTCTGCATATGCATTTAGTAAAAAGCAGTTATTTTAATATTATAAACAGACACTCCAATTTTATTTATTTGTAGGTGTATTATAGGTGTATAGATATCTTGTATCTTGACCACGATCTCGCCTGGTGCTAAGCTAAGTTACGCCCTAAACTGGAACGCGCTTAAAATGTAAATAAATAAAAATATATAAATAAAATGTAAATAAATAAAAAATAAATAAATGTAAATAATAAGGTAAATCTGCTTTAAATACATTTATTTATTTTTGTAAGTTGTTACAATTGCCAAATAACTTAAGAACATCTAGGGTTCGACGCGCACGAATTAAGGACAAGTTACTGGCAAAATCATATCCTGTAAAAAAATAAGGATATTGCAAATTAAATTTGGATTACTGTATTTCTTGAGTGGTAAGTCGGTAATTGTTCTATCGCAATTGGGTCTTTTTCTAATGTATTATCAGTTGAAGTAAGAGATCTGCCTGTAATTATTCAAACAACAAAACTTTAATAACAAAATGACAATATATATCATATGATATTTAATTTCTGTGAAGATGTCTTCCAAGTATAAAGTACCTGAGCCGCTAAGAGTATTTTTGGGTAGATGAGCGTGAGTACATTCACTTTTATTTCGTAAGTAAGAAATAGTAACACTTTTTGATTATATGTCAAGTTACCCAAATTAAATGTCACACTAAATGTCTGAAGCAACATTGCCAGAATGTTACTTTTGTAACATTTTATAACCGCCCCGTTGGTCGAGTGGTTAGTGACCCTGACTACGCAATCAACGGGGCTCGGGTTCGATCCCCGACGGGGACAACCATTTATGTGATGAGCATTAATGTTTGTATTTCCGGGTTTGGGTGTTTATTATGTATGTAATGTAAAAGTATTTGTATATGTATTTCTATGTATTAGTATCGTTGACTAACACCCATAACACAAGCAAATAATTTGCTTACTTTGGGGTTAGATCAATAAGTGTAATTTGTCACGTGAATATTTATTTATTTATTTTACGTTACTTTTGACTCTCTCATGTTACTTCCATGTTAAAAGACTCAAGATGTTACTTTTACGTTACTTTTAGGACTTTTGATTTATTCTTTGTAAGTAGGTAAATGTTGTATTTATATAGTTTTAACCAGTTTTAACTTAATAAGTAAGTATTTAGGAAATCCATAATTCAACAACAAAGTTGTGTTTGCAACTGAAATATGTTTATTTTTGTATTAATTGTTCTAAATCTTTAGTTAGACATATGGTAAGTTATAGCTATTAAAATACATTTCTAAATTAGGTAGTTGTTATATAACTTACACATTATTAATTATATGTTTTTCTTTTTAGGATTACCAGTCTATTACTTATGTATATGACGGCGTCTGCGTCGTCAAATGCAAGAATATTGTAAAGTGTAAACAACAAATGCACGGCCTGGGCCGGCAAGCGCATCGTTCGATATCCCTACTACTCAACTTGTTTTGCTACCTGTATAAAAGGCTCTGAGCGCCCGCCGATAAGGCAGGCTAGGCTCTGGCGTGGCTCGGTACACTTGTTGTATCTTGCTAGTATAGTGCGCACGGAACTAGTTGGCCGCGCCTTACGTATTACGTATTACGTATGGCGCGGCCAACTAGTTCCGCGCGCACTATAGCTTATCCTTGACTCTCGGATAATTAATTTGTGCAAACAAGTTAATTATTATTGTCAACTATAAATTAGTCGCAGTACAATTTATAATTGACCATCTATTGCTTAAATTATGACTTATTTGTAATAAGGAATAATTAAGTTACTTGGAATTGTTAAACCAGAACTAGTCATTAGTGATGGAAAGCTTTAATAGTGATTTTATGATGTTTATTTGATACAAGTTGAACAAAATATAAAGAGTTGTTATATTACCACATCCGCATTTTATTTATCATATCTGACCCACTTCCTACATATACAAAAACTATTACCATTCTTTCAAAGTTTAAATAATGGTCCAAAACTCTTAAATTTTTTTTAGTTTTTGTATAATAAATTGTCATATTATAGTATTAGTGTCATTTTAATACACACATAAAATAAGGAAATGTTACTTTTCTCATGAAAATGTTTCTTTTTGAGCTGTCTCGTGTTATATTGGACTATCTGTCATTGGCAACACTGGTCTGAAGTGTTAATGTCATCTTCTGATGTCTGAATTTGCACTTCAATGTCTGAAGATGCTGTTGCGAATTGATACGTATGTATTCTTTATTCTTTTGTGTTTTTGCTGCTGACATGGGTAAAATCGTAATGGATGTGGATGGATAATTGTATCACAGGGGACTTCTTTGTTTTCTGAACCTTGTGAGTGGTGAGTTTTACCCATTTATTAAACTGCCGTCTTTCCTTTCAGTGGCATTGCGGAAGTCACCCAAAAAAGTTCGCGGATAATACAAAAATTGTTACGTCAAGTTACATATATTAAATGTCAAAAATCGTATTTTATAAAAAATAGCTATTGCAATTTAAATTTATAAAATTTGAATTACCTGTATTTGTTGGTTGGTAAGTTGGTAGATGATTTATCGCAATTGGGTCTTTTTCTAATGTATTATCAATTGAATTAAAAGATCTGCCTGTAATTATTAAAACAACAAAACTTTAATAACAAAAAATACCATATACAGGTTATTGCAATTTAAATTTATAAAATTTGAATTACCTCTATTTGTTGGTTGACAGGTTGGTAGAAGATCTATCGCAATTGGGTCTTTTTCTAATGTATTATCAATTGAATTAAAAGATCTGCCTGTAACTATTAAAACAACAAAACTTTAATAACAAAAAAACAACATATACAGGTTACTGCTATTTAAATTCATAAAATTTGAATTACCTCTATTTGTTGGTTGGCAGGTTAGTAGATGATCTATCGCAATTGGGTCTTTTTCTAATGTATTATCAATTGAATTAAGAGATCTGCCTGTAATTATTAAAACAACAAAACTTTAATAACAAAAAACGACATATACAGGTTATTGCAATTTAATTTCATAAAATTTGAATTACCTCTATTTGTTGGTTGGCAGGTTGGTAGATGATCTATCGCAATTGAGTCTTTTTCTAATGTATTATCAATTGAATTAAGAGATCTGCCTGTAATTATTAAAGCAACAAAACTTTAATAACAAAAAAACAACATATACAGGTTATTGCAATTTAAATTCATAAAATTTGAATTACCTCTATTTGTTGGTAGGCAGGTTGGTAGATGATCTATCACAATTGGGTCTTTTTCTAATGTATTATCAATTGAATTAAGATATCTGCCTGTAATTATTAAAACAACAAAACTTTAATAACAAAAACAACATATACAGGTTATTGCAATTTAAATTCATAAAATTTAAATTACCTCTATTTGTTGGTTGGCAGGTTGGTAGATGATCTATCGCATTTGGGTCTTTTTCTAATGTATTATCAATTGAATTAAGAGATCTGCCTGTAATTATTAAAACAACAAAACTTTAATAATAAAAAAACAACATATACAGGTTGCCTTCTAGGAAATTTTATATGATCTCTATAAATAATTGAATTCTGAATGTAAATGTATCTGAGCCATTATATTTTTTCGGATAGAGAGTACCTTTACTTTAAATTTCATTTTTTTCGTGTTTAAAATATAAAGTCGCCTTTTTATTATATCTCAAGCCAGACACACTAAATGTTATACGGTCACTATTAAGCTACTTACAGTTACATTCTTTGGAAAGTAGAAATTCTAGTTATACACAACAATGGAACATTAACAAATATCTCTACACTATATGTGGTACTACTCTATCGCTACACTATAAGTGGTAAATCTGCCTAGCAAGTATTAATTTGTGACATTACAGTTAGGTAATAATAGCCCTGAATTTGAGAATAGCAAGATTCTGGCAGAATCGTGTTTCAGTAACCCTAACTATGCAATCAGTGGAAGATAAAATCCGAGCTTCTATACAGGGATAGACACAAATGTATGTAATTTGTACTTCTGGGTTTGGGTGTTTATTAAATATATATTTCAGTATTTACATATGTGTTAGCACTGTTGCCTAACACCCATAACACAAGCAAACAATTTGCATACTTTTGTGTTAAATAAATTTGTGTAATTTGATATTATTATTATTATAAATATTATTACTAATTACCTGTATTAGTTGGTCGGGAGGTTGGTGATTCGTCTATCGTAGTTGTGTCTTTTCCTAATGAATTATCACCTGAATCTAGAGAACTGCCTGTAATTATTAAAACAATAAAATTTCAATAAAAAATGACAAATTTTTGCTCTCTGTGAAGATGTCATACAAAAATAGATGTATCTGAGCTGTAAAAAATTCTTTGTAGATTTTAAGCTAGCAGATATTATTATATACACTCTTTTTTATAAGGTAACTAGTAAAATTATGACTGTAACATCCCTACATATTATAGTGTTTGTAAGCGATGTCAAGAGAAGTGATAATTTACCAGGAGAGAGTATCTGTGAATTGGCTATTTTATGTCTTACTAAAAACTATTTCAGTTAAAATAAACACTTTAGTACAGTTTAGTTACACCATAATTTTATTATTTACTGGAATATTTTAGATTCAATCCTACACTCAATACATAATATTTCCCATAGTTACTTAGATCTAATGATCTGCAGCCAGACATCAAAGACAACAGAATCATCACAGTAAGAACACTGGCCAAGCTTCATACATCGCTTGGACTTGTAAATTGAATATCATGTCTTATAACGAAATTCGTGTTAGAATTGTAGTTTTATTATTTAAAAACAAGTTTCATTTATAAAGGTCTCTAAAGAAGAATGAATAAAATAATATTTTGACTTTTTATAAATTACTGACATTTTGCAATACGAGTTGTCAGTTTGTCGTATTATGGACAAATGAGCTAAAATATTCTGTATTTTGATAAATAAAATTAAATAGCAATATATAATTACTTTTACTACTTTCTTTCTAAAAATTATTTTACAGCGATGACGAGACCGCTGTTTGATTCACACTTCTTTTCACAGAGGTGGTCCTCCTTTTCTATACTCCATGTGTAAAACAAGAATATTCACCATGGCGAAATTGTTTTTTTTTTGTAATTACGTCGAACTGCTCACTATGGAGACTTACAAAAAAATGTATTACATTTTTCTAATACATCTTTCGAAAATTTCTATATTGCTAGTTTATACTGAAAAAATTACCTATTTTTTAAGATATATTACAATCTCAGACAATTCAAAGGCCATTGAGGCCGGCCTTCTTCTACATTTTGTCTCTAGATATTAAGATATTTTTTAATGGTTCTCATGATATAAAGAGACAAGCATTGCTGACAGACACCGAAGATGTTAATGGTGCATTGTTATGAATATGGTGGGATGATAATGCCTCTAATACCCCGTGCATAAGTATATTGGCAATAATACCTGTACGGTGGTTTGGTTCCGTACAGAGTAAAATACAAGTTAAGTTCAATATTATGTTTATTGAAAGCTTAACTTATACTAAAATGGTTTAATGGTAAAAATGGTGAAGTATGGTTAGGTGAGCACGCGAACCGATTGGCGGCTTGACGCGAACTGTTCTAAAATATGTAAATTATAATAACGCGTGGCGACATATACGCTGACAATGCCAAACGTGATGTACGGCACAGTCGACAAGCTGTTGCCCGTACATGCTGCCACCGCGAGAGAAGAAGAATGATGGTGAAAATGGTACAAAAAATAAATGCTTGAATATTTAGTGAGTGACGTGAGACAAGGTGATAAACAATATTTGCTTATTCTAATGGCACTCTAGCGTCTCTATCACAATAATCACTAAAATTATGCTTATGCACTACGGGAGAAGTGGACTGGTCTTTCACTTTACCACTACACTTAACACTAGATTGCCCATGGTCAACTACACTTACACACTGGTCACTAACACTGTACACAAACGCGGTGTTTACCAGACCCCGCGGCTCAGGGCGTGGTGGGTCCGGCCTGGCAGGCGCTGGCGCTGCGCCAGCTGCTGCCGGCGCGTTGGAGTCTCGGCGGCGGCTGAGGCGCGGGCTGCCCCGGCCACCAGCACACCCGCCACCACGTATATCGCGACGTAATGGTGAACGTCGTGATAAGATATACCACTCTTTAGACCACTCTCTGAACGCATTTGTTTTATCAAAACGCCTATATCGTCTAGATCGTGATCGTAACCACCCGCTACTGACGCTGGCTCTGAATTCAGCGACAGCGACGTTCTGTTCTGGTTAAAAATGTGGTTGATGGGTAGAATGTCTATTGCTGGTATATCTGTCTTGATGGTTAAAGTATTATTATGCTGTCTCTGAGCATAAATGGTTATGTCGTTTCCTTTCAGTATACAGTCTGGACCCAGCTTCATGATACCGCTACTATTTAGATTTTTGGAAAATATTTGTTCATCACAGATGATGCGCACTGGACAAGAGTCGCAGCAAAAGAAAAAGTAAGTGTTCACATCATTTAACTGAGACCACCAGTCTTGACACCTTGCAGTTTTGGTTCTGCACCGCTTCGTCTCCTGGTCTTTGGAGCACAATATGTCATCATGACTCATATGTGAGATTGGTTCCTGTAGTAGACAAAGTTGTATTTCTAAATCTAATTGAATACACTTATGTAATTCTAATTGCGATATGGTCATGAATGAGTCTCTTCGTAAGTTGATCGCTATGTAATCTGAAACTGGAACTAGGGTGACCATGGTTTTGTCAATCCGTCTTGGGATAGGATAAATTCTATATACTTGGAAATTATCTCTACTCACTAATGGTATTCTAATTTCAAAAATAAAATAATCTTTCATCATCTTGGCTCTAACCTTAAGCAAATGGTAAATTTTGGTAAATTCTGTGTGAGGATTTTCAATTGGTAACCTTAATTCATTAGACAATTTCCCTGAAATAAGGTTTAACTCCTCTAAAAGCTGATCCGGTTTCAAAAGATGAATGTTGAATTTCCCAAAATACACTTCCGAAACTGTATCTAGTAACACATCCTGCATATTCTTCAAATTAGACTGCAAGCTGTTAGCTGCCATGGAGCATAACAAAAACTCATTGGTCGCTTCCACGTCTTTCAGTTGACTTTTAACATCGTAGGTAGTATTTTCTAATTGGTTAATGTAGTGTGTAAATATCTTATGTTGTTTATCAATAGAGCCTTGCATCCTCTTCAATACATTATATTCTGCCTCTACTACAGATGTCTGGTTTTTCCATAGAGCAGCAAGATGGTTTTGGTTTTCTCTAATTAAACCAATGTCCTTAATATACTGTTCAGCGAATTGGTCATCGAGTACACCGAATAGAGCGTGTGCAACATTACCCACAACATTGATAAGGCCGCGTCTGCGCCGCGCGTGCCCGTGTGGGAACTGCTGCGTCGACAAAATGCTATTATAATGCATTAACTCTGTATAGCTGTGCCGTAATTGTATTAAAATGGATTCGCAATGGATTTTAACTGGTGATTGTTTGCAGAGATATTCCATATGATCTATATATTTGGATAACAGTTTACTGCCCTGCCAATATGGTCGTAAATCATAATATACTACCAGCTTCCACTCGTCTTGAACTAATCGCATGGTAGATATTTTATCAAAATATAAACTTTGACTATCGTTAAAGTTTATTGCGTTGTATGCACACGTGGCTGGTGAGAATAAAAACGTAAACAACATAAGTGTCATGGTGAATAAATGAAAAATGCCTTTTTAGCTCGCCGTTTTGGTTTTGGTAAATTATTGTCATTAGACTGATTAATCGGCTGGTTATGCTTAGCATTTTGAAGTATTTGGTTACTGTCTCCTTCTTCACTGGTATTTTTAATTGGTAAAAGGGATAACTTAACTATTGGTCGTTTCATAACGCCATTCTTAGTTTTTACAGAGACTACTCTAGTTAGCCCATCTTGCCCCGGATGTAGCTGCACGACTCGACCGAGAGCCCACTTACCCGGTGGCAGATTTCGGTTGTCGCTGTAAATGTGACCGGGCGATCCTGTTCTGGCAGAAAGTCTTCTAAGGGCTGCTAAAAATGCTGAGGCGGTGAGATCGGAGACCAACTCTAAGTGTACGGCCTTAGTCACCATACACACGAAGACGGCTATGTATCCTTTGGTACATCTCACCCCTCTACCCCTTGCCGCCTTAATGTCAACAAAACCTGTGAAATCAACCCCTGTGTGGTAGAAGGGGCGGGTCCTGTTGACTCTGGCTGGTGGTAAATCTCCCATCAACTGGTCGTGTTTCAGGGGGGCGTGCCTTCTGCACAGCACACATCTTCGAAGTCTCTTCTTGACAGCGCTATTTCCTCCTATAATCCAATATTCTTGACGCAACCACGCGAGGGTTAATCGTGCACCCCCATGGAAGGTCATTTTATGTGCCTGGTCAATAATCATACTGGTAAGTAGATGGTCATGTGGTATTATACACGGATGCTTCATACTATCTTTTATTTTGGCGTTGGTCAATCGCCCACCAACCCTTAAAAGTCCTTGGTCATCAATAAATGGTTTTAATTTTAATAAACTACTCTTAGGGTTAGGTTGGTTATGATTTTTAATACATTGTATATCTTCTAAAAATTCAATTTGCTGTACATATTTTATGATTAAGTTTTTAGCTTTTCTTATTTCTAATATACTTAAGTATTTTTGTTTATTATTTTTAGACTTAGGTGTAAATCGCAACACCCACGCAAGCACTCTTGAAGCTCGCGTAAAATCGCTGTATTTGCTAATTATATTTTCAATAACTTTGTTTTCATATGTAATTGCAACATTTATATTTAATAATGGTTTTTTCAACTCTTCGTTGGTTGTATAAAATGAATTGGTTAATTTTGACTCCTCGAAAGATTTCAGCCAGTGCGGTCCCGTCCACCACATGGAATGGTTAATCAGCTGTTCCGTGGTGATGCCTCTACTTGCGCAGTCAGCTGGGTTGTCCTTGGTTGAGACATAATGCCAGCTGCTTGGTGGCATGATGTTCGTCACCTGCTTCACCCTATTCGCCACGAACGGTTTCCATTTACTTGGGTCGCCGTTGAGCCAACCTAACACCGCCGTTGAGTCGGACCAACCGTAGATTTTGATTTTATAATCCGATAGGCAATTACAGGTGATCTTTATGACCTTGGTAAGTAGAACAGCTGCACATAATTCTAATCTTGGTAATGATACAATTTTCTTTACAGGTACGAGACGAGACTTCGCTGCCACTAGTATTACAGAAGAGTGGTTGTTAGTGATATTGTTCACTCTGCAATATACAACACAAGCGTAGGCATTTTGTGACGAATCACAAAACCCATGTAATTCGATAGTATCGTTCTTTGAAGACTGTAACCACCTTGGTATGGATATTTGGTTAATTTTGGTGATGTCAGCTTCTATGTTTTTCCATCTTGTGTTGATGTCAGCTGGCAACTCATCGTCCCAATGAAGGTTTAGGAGCCAAACTTCTTGGAAAAGTAATTTCAACTTGGTGGTCACTGGTGAAAGCCATCCAAGCGGATCGAATATTTTTGATATATTCGAGAGTAAACTTCTTTTGGTAAGCTTAAGGACTGGTTCAGATTTCAATTGAAATGTAAAATAATCTTGGTCTGAATGCCACTTAAGTCCTAATGCCTTGGTTGATTCCTGGTATTTAAAAACATACGCTTGGTCTTCACATGGTGACTGATTATCCGGTAATACTTCCGGTTTGTTAGATGACCACTTCCTTAAATTAAATCCACCTGACTTTAGAAGATTAATGAGATCAGAAATTAGCTTTTTTGCAGATTCCAGGTCATGCTGTCCATGGAGAAGGTCATCCATATAGAACCTGGTAGCTAGAGCTTCTGCTGCTTCCGGATAGTGGTGACCTTCATCCTTAGCCAGACGTTTCAATGTCATCATGGCTAGGAATGGTGCGGCCTTGGTGCCGTATGTGACAGTGGTAAGTTGATATTCTTCCAATAGTTGCTGTTCTGAATCCCTCCACATGATCTTCTGGAGCTGCTGGTCATCTTCATGGATATTTATAAAACGAAACATTTTCTCTATATCTGCTGTAAAAGCTATTTGGTATTGCCTCCACTTAAGGATGAGAGTAAATAAATCTTCTTGCAAATTTGGTCCAGAGTACATAAGGTCATTTAACGAAAATCCTGTTGATGTTTTCGCAGAGGCATTAAAAACAACTCGCGTGGCCGTTGTCGTGGAATCCGTTCGGATTACACAATGATGCGGCAAGTAGCATTGGAGTATCGTATTACTATTGCATTTCTTCATATGTTTTAAATTAATATATTCATGGATAAATTGTTTGTAGTTCTGTTCGATAAATTTATTTTTTGAAAATCTTTTTTCCAACTGCCGAAATTGAGCCACAGCTTTGGTTTTTGAGTCACCCAATTTTTCAGCAATCTCTGGTTTCAGTGGTAATCTAACTATGTAACGTCCATTTGGTTGACGCGTCGTATGCTGCTGATAATGATGAAGGCAATGGTTATCTTCATCAGAAATATTAACAGCGTTATCTGAGATGTCCTCAATCTCCCAAAAGCGCTGAATGTCTTGCAAGTTGACCGTGACGACGTTGCAATATTTTTGGTTTGGTTTTATGGTACCACTTAAAATCCAACCGAGTTTGGTATTCTGCGCAATTGGTAGTGACGTGCCATTACGAATTAAACCTGGTAAAATAATTAACTCGTACACATCTACACTTAAAATTAAATCTATAGGTTTACTTTTATAAAATTCCGGATCGGCAAGTGGTAATTTATCCAAGCACGGCCATGATGGCTTTTCAAGGGATTCGTTTGGTAAATTTCCAACGACATGCTTCATGACGTAGGCTTCGGTTTTAAATGTAAAATTATTGTGAAGAGAAGATACGTTTATTTGTACGACTCCCCTACTGTTGTTGGTTTTCGCGCCAACTCCGACCACCACACAGTGGCGCTTAATTCTTGGTAGGCCTAAAAGCTGAGCAGCATTTTCCGTAATAAGAGACGACTCTGCACACGGGTCTATAAGGGCTCGCATGGTACGGTGACAGCCATCCACAGACCTAATATTAATTTTAGCTGTCGCTAATAATTTGGGCATTGTTTCTTGTGGTGCATTCGTAACACATATCTTCGATTTTCTGGTAGGCTGCTCGATGTTGGTGTTGCTAGAAGTTGAGGGAGCAAAAGTAACGAGGGCATTATGCAATAGAGTGTTATGTGGCTGGTTACAAAAACGGCATGTTTTTTCCGAAAAACATTGATTGTCGTAATGGTTAATTAAGCAATTTTTACATAACTTATTTGTTTCAACAATTTTTAGTCTATTCAGCGGCGACGATTCTAGAAATTGTTTGCATTTAAACAATTCATGGCAACAGTTTTTACAGAGCATGCATTTCCGTTGTGTTGCAATATGCATTGGTTTCGTATTAAAATGGTTTATTACAGCTGGCCTTGGTTTGAAGTTTCTGTTCATAAAATTATGCAAATGGTTATTTGAATGCTTTTCAACCCATGGTTTGGTGGTTTGGTTTTGGTGAACTGGAAATGAACCTGGCTTATTAAAATCTTGCTTACGACGAGAGCTTTCTAACGATATAAATTTAATTTCTAAAAACTTCAAAAATTCGGACAAATTGGGCAATTCTTTTGGGTTCTTAAGCGACTCTATGTAATCGTGATGAGTTTCGGTATCTAACTTTTGGCACAAAATGTAAACAATTAATGGGTCCGAGTTGGAAATATCGATACCCATTGCTTTTATAGAGTTAAGACACTTAAGTTAAGACACTTAAGTTGGTGGTGTCGTGTAACCTTTTGATGACTGCTGCAGATTGTTGCTGAATGGTAGGCATAGCTAATAATAACTGTATGTGGGAATTAAATATTAACCTGGTATTATTGTAACGTTGGTTTAAGATGTCCCAACATACTTCGTAATTTTCGGAATTAATACGTAAATGGTGAACTAATTTTTCAGCCTCTCCACGGAGCTTGCTTTTCAAAAACTGCATTTTTTGGGCATTTGGTAGAGATTTATTATGATGTATGGTTTCGGAAAACAAATCTTTAAAACATATCCAATCCTGGTAATTTCCGCTGAAAGTGGGTATTTCCGTTTGTGGTGTTGAACGTTCCCTATATGATGATGACCACATCTGTCTGTTCACTGCCTTCTTCATGGTGTTGTACTTCTTCTCCATCTCAGCGAAGGCTGTCTCATATTCCTCATTGTCTAGCAGCCCTTCGCTGTCGATGTCCCAGTGAAGAGAATCGATGACCGACCATCTGGATTGGATAGTCTTTAAAATATCTTCAAACTCCCAGCGTTCGGAGCAGCTCTCAAGGTCGACGGTCTCTATGGTTCGAGAAAACGCCTTGAAATTGCTCTTCTGTTTACGGAGCATTTCTTCTACCCTACTAGAGTTACTTTGGTTCTGGGTGGTTAATAGAGCCTCCATGGTTGCGGGCATTTTAATGGTTAATAGAGTGGTAAAAAGTGGTAAAAAGGAAAGATCTTACTTGAAGACTGGCACGTGGTGACCTGGTTTGTCCTCAGAAGTCGTCCCCGATGGTAGTCGCTGGTAGCGTCGCTGGTCTGGTGAACAGGTTATACTCCACACACAAACACTTTGGTCAAAATTAGAACTCTGGTTCGGTTCTGGTCAATTGGTTACACGACACACGCGACTTAATTGGTTAAAGTGGTTAAAACGCAACTAACACGTGTACGGTTTCACAGCGCGCCGGTCTCTCCTTACGTCAAGGAACGAAAGACCACGTTGCTCACACGTGGGACTATACTGGTTAGGTAATTGGTTTAGGAATCCTAAGGATCTCAATGGTTTTATATCTTATGTATATTTGGTCACTGGTTTGAAAAGGTTGAAGATCACAATGGTTATAAATCTTTTAAATGGTTAAATTTATTGGTCACTGGTTTGATAAAAGGCTGAAGGACCACAATGTACGGTGGTTTGGTTCCGTACAGAGTAAAATACAAGTTAAGTTCAATATTATGTTTATTGAAAGCTTAACTTATACTAAAATGGTTTAATGGTAAAAATGGTGAAGTATGGTTAGGTGAGCACGCGAACCGATTGGCGGCTTGACGCGAACTGTTCTAAAATATGTAAATTATAATAACGCGTGGCGACATATACGCTGACAATGCCAAACGTGATGTACGGCACAGTCGACAAGCTGTTGCCCGTACAATACCCTTAAAACCATTATACAACAGCAATAAGCAGAATGTATTAGTATAGTAGTGGTATCAAACCCAGGTGATATGTTGCAAACTTTTATCAACTATTGGTCTTCTTTTCATGGGTAGGTTCAGTAACTTAACAACTCAGGATATTTTTTGGTGTAAGCTTAGGGATGGCCCTACTCTTATAATCCCAACTCTTCCAAATAGTCCAACAATTCTTACCACCTAGTAGTCATATTCATATTCAACCATGCAATGCATAAAATTGCAATCATGTATTAACATTGTAAGATTTTGATACTAATACAATACAGAGTGTACATATCATAGTCACAATGTTACTGGCATGTTATCCAACTATCTTTTACAAGCAGCCTGACAAAACGACAGATTTTTTATTCTTCATGGGCCTAGACCAGTACAGGTTTAAAAAATCTATATAATAGCTAGTAAGTTACCTATTATAATTTGATTAATTATTTTTACAAAGATAAATATGTATTTTCAACTCACCGTTTAAATGAAGTGTAGGAATTGCTAATATGGTTAAACGATTATTACGGTTTCGATGTTCAAATTTGAAATGTTTGTCACACACTCTTCGTTTTCTATAATTCACATAATCTTGTTCTGTTTCTAGTTTTCCACCAACTAGTTCTACCCAAATCTTAAAACGTTCAGGATATTTCTTTGGATTTGGAAAACTATGCATTGAAACACCTGAAAGATACCAAGTTATAATTTGATACATACATAACACTCACACACATTATTTACATTTGCTACTGTGTACAATAAGTAATGGTTATGGCACTCTATAACAGCTCCCCTTTCATCCAGTTTCAAAGTTCCCATCCAAATTTGAGGGAGGAATCACAGGGTTCAAGGATATATATCATGATATATATCTGATACATATCCGATATATATCAAACAACTTTTTATGATATTGTTACGTGCTTCATGTTCGTAATTTGCAAGAAAACGCCACTTATATTAAAGCGTGTATTTACAACACAAATACACAACACAATGTAATACTTAAATACTCTGATTAGCACTAGTCACTCACTGTACTAACACTAAACTTAACCGACTACGCAATAAAACACTTCTCGCTTCGCACTGGTCGCTCGTACTATCTCTTTCGATCACTGTAAAAACTGCTCTCTATTTGTCAACACATCTCTATTTATACCCAGGGTAAAGTTCTACCTGTTTTCCGAAAAATCTAAATTTATCGCGTAAACAATAAATAATTCTTAGTAACCAATAGTAGTGATAAACAAGTCCTAGTACATGCTATTTTCACCTTTATGCCCTATAACAGAAGATCCATGCCTAGCTGTTCGGGTAACGGTCAACTGTTTGTTTATTAATAGGGGTAGCTATCTCTTTCTTTTATTTCTAGACCTCTCCAGCGTTCCCACTCTTCACGTTTCTAGATTTTTCGCAACACTACCCACCTCTTAGTTATGTTCGTCCCGAACATCATTACTTCTATTATAGACGGCTAATCAATCAACATCAACAATCTCCATGGTCCCTCGTGGCTGCTTCTGCACTCGATAGCCCACGTCATTGATCCATGTGATGACTTTATATGGCCCATCCCAATGTCCCAACGATTATATAGCCAAACAAGAGATCTTTCCTGAAAATCACAATGATTGGCGTTTCGGTCGTATCTTGTCTTCATCCGCTGACTTGATTTCTAATGCGTTTTCACTTATTAACGAGTGAATATCACGTAACCTCTCACAATTGTCTTCAACATATTCCAGTATACTTATTTGGACCTCTGCATTTGGCAACGGGCCTCCAGTCATTAAGTCTGCTGGTATACGTAACTGTCTGCTGAAGTTAGAAAAAGCTTTTATGCTTTCATGTTCCGAACAAAGGTATGTACTTATCCCAGGCTTTTTGGTGACCTTCTACCAGCTTGGCTAAGTGGCCTTCCAAAATTTGGTTAAACCACTCAACCATTCCATCAGACTGCGGGTGATAAGGTGTGGTTCTTGTTTTGTACACTCCTAATAACTTACACATTTCCTGGAATACATTAGATTCAAAGTTTCTGCCTTGGTCTGAATGAATCTCCAGTAATGCTATCCTTTCCCAGGGGGCAAGTCAGAAGCCTAAGCAACCTTAGATTATACAATGTGGGATTGTATAATCTAAGCTTGCCTAAGTTTCTGACTTGCGGAACTTTTACTGCTGAGCATGACGTACATATTCAGAACCAATTCTCGACATCTCGGCATCAATTCTCGACATCTCGGCAATTCAACCAATAAAAACGCTGTCACACCTTTACCAATGTTCGTCATACTCCAAGATGTCTCCCAGAAACCTCATCATACAACTCACCTAGTACGTCCTGGATTAATTTTCTCGGCACTACCAACTGTAGATGATGTTCTCTTCCTGACGGTTTTTCCCATTTGCCGTAAACCTTTTTGCAACACAAGACTTTCCCACTGCGCCCAATAACTGTTCGTAATGGCGGTGAAGGGAGCCAGCTCTTGCCATTCCGGTTTTCCCGTGTCTTGCTTCATCCAATCTATTAGAGGCCGCAAATCTCTATTTTCATACTGGGCCTTACGCATCTCATCAGTTTCCCACCTGTCATCTGTAGGCTTAGCTCGCAATACTTGAATCCTGTCCTTTGTCTCCATCCTTACACAATATTTGCCATCATCCATACATGGTCATTGCGATAATGCATCTGCATTTGAGTGAGACTTTCCAATATGCTATTCTTGCTAGCCACTTCTGATCATACTACAGTTTGTGTGGCTCCAGTGTCATGCACTGAACTGCAGTTCTTGCCATTAATCAATCCCTTAATGGATAAACTGTTCGTTTACTCACCTAAGGTATGACAGCTTTTGGGGCTGTTTTTTTTTGTTCAGCCAGCACATGCTGTTTGGTCCTGACTCTTACTCGTTTAACCTGCCTGCTCTCTTCAGCTGCTGAATTTCCTGCCACTTGCTGTCGCCAATTCACTGAAAGTGAAGGTTTCGGTTTGGCTGTGCAGTTAACTCTAATATGGCTACAGTTTCCACAGGCATAGCACATGGGGCCCAGTCTCTTAGGTTCCACTACCTTTGATTGAGCCACAACTTCTGTAACTTCGAGTACCTTATGTGCTCGAGATTCCTGGTGAACAGCTTCTTCCTCCAGAGAATGAACCAAAGCCTCCTTCATCGTCACATGATGCTGAAGGGAAACAGCAGCATGCACTTCCAGGTCACGAATTCCATCAATAAACGCCTTTACAATGGTGTTGTTGCCTGTGTTTGTTTGGCCGAAGGATATGCTTTCCTCACATGTTTCTCAATTTTGACGGCCCATTGTTGAAGTCCTTCGCCCCTCTTCTGTACCAGGTCTTTCAATTGAGCACGGAAAACATGCTCTAAGTGACATTCACCGTAGCAAGCTTCCAATGCCCCATCAAATCAGCGAACTGATACTGCTTAGGCACTGCGTCCAAGATGGAGAGAGCCCGTCCCAGTAACGCCATACTCAGAGCTGTTAGGCGATGTTCGTCTGTCTAACCACTGGCCTTCGCTGCTATTTCAAATTGAGTCTGGTACGCACTCCATGAAGTAAGATTGTCATAAGTGGGTACCTTTACCCGAGGACCTACCTGGTGAGAACAATTGTTAATGGCAACACCCGATTTAACTCCCGTGATCTTTATTTTCATGACTTCTCTCTCCAATTGGTCCATGTTAACACTTATTTTATCGCATTTGGCCTGCAAGTGGTCAACCCCATCTTCTCAACACCCTTCATGTCACGCTTGACAAGGCCCACGTCGCTTTTTAACTGATCTTGTTGTGCCAAGATAATCATCAAAGCCAGATATACGTTCCTTGATTTGTTGCTGTTGCCCTTGTAGCTGTTGTAGTTGCTGAACTTGTTGCTCTCCTTTGCAGCTTCAGCTTTTTGGTCACCTGCGGCGACTAGCCTCAGCCGCTGCGGCTCGCAAGGCGCTTTGTTACAGGGGGCGGGAGCTGCCTCCCTTCGCACATTTGCAATTTCTAAAAAACATTCTAGGGGTTAGGCAAACAAGACTATGTGCAAGTTGGGGCGCTCTGATTTGGATCTGTCATCAATTTAACTTAGTTTATCATAAATATTTACACACCTAACCTAAAAATATATGATTTCTTTTTTATATTTATATTTAAGTCCATTATGTTATTCAATTTATTCTTTTATAAAGGAAAAGATGGACAAATAGCTTATGTGAAACTTTTTTATTCTATCACCAATGTTTTGTCAACTTTGTTGACTTCATCAGGACTCTACAATGAGAAACATGTTAACAATTTATTACTTTTTATTTAAATTATAAAATTTCATGCATGAAATTATGTATACAAATTCAATAGTTATATTATATTTACGATAATTACACTATTGTTATTAACTGATTTTAACTTTATCTAGAATACAATATATAATATATAAAAAGGTTATTTACCAAAATTTGGACGTTTTACATTTTACAAATTTTAAATGTATTGACTTGAAGACATACAATGCACAGTTCTTCTCGTATCCTTTTTTTATCGAAACATAATGGTTACTGTATGTTGATTTAAATTTAAATTGGTGGTACCACCCCCGAACAAGAAAATGCAGAACTCTACCATTTAGTAGTCATGATGGTAGTGACTCGCATAGCCAATCGGTCGCGTTTTACGACCTGCCTGACAGAACGGCAGTTTGTCTACCCTTACTTGGCTGGCTGGTTGATTGGTTGGGAACCCCCCACACAACTTCAGATTTCCTCTATAGATGCGGCACGTTTCTAAACCCAACCCCATTTACCCCCTCTCTACTTTCAACCCTTAAATCTGGATGCGAATTTCAAATGCCAACCCGTGGATGCAGGCTTCCACAAAAACAAAGAATTTGTTCGGTTGTTGAAGTTTTAGTTTTACTGTAGTTCAAGACATCATGATGTAAATAAAATTTTCAAACTTACTGCTACTAAATGAGCAACCAAAGGCACAATTTCTGGGCATTATCACGAACTTTTTCAATTGTGTTAATTTTACAAAGCGTTTTTAGCGATTAAAAATTTTACTCATAAACGGAAGGTTTAAGAGATCTCTTGATTATTCGATTCTTGCAATGAAGTTTTCGCTAAACTTTTAAGTTTAATTAGATAATAAAACGTATCAACAATATATACACTAAACAGTAAATTTCACAAAATACAATAATTACTTTTTAGTAAACATTAAAATAACAGCTATAGACTATAGAGTGTAGTCTAGTTTGAACTTTGAAGTTTCCCGTACAAGGAACTTATATACGATAACTGGAATTTTACGACGCAATATTTGAAAAATAAAAATGTACTTTATAATTTATATTATAAAGTTGACATTTGTTTCTTACATAACAGAGGGGGAAAAACGTTCTGAGCAAGACAACGATAAGAGTGGATGTTGTCTCTTTTTTGCAATTGCCAGTGTAAATAAAACTTTCGGTTGGTAGATTTTTATATATTCGGTAATCGTTAAATACTTTTTATTCATACACGTCGATAAATACATTAGCATAAAATGTAATTAACACAGTGAGTTCTAAAATGTGCTTATTTTAATGATTATGTAATTACTTATGCAATGCAAACATTGTTTCTCAAATTATTAGAATTACTTAGTAGTTATTTGCGAGCTAAGCATGGCCGCACTTATATGTATATGACGATTGGCGCTTCTTGTCGTTGTCTCGCTCAGAACGTTTATCCCCTCTGCTATGTAAGAAACAAATATCAACTTTATTAAGATCGAAATAAAGTACATTTTTATTTTTCAAATATTGCTTCGTAGTAATTCTAGTTATCGTATATAAGTTCCTTGCTGGTGCATTCCGGGTAGAATGTAATTTCCTTGACTCGTACATAATATTATATTTTAATCTGTGCCACAGATGACAGCACAATGTCAATCACAAATTATAAAGTAGTGATGTGCCAACTTGGGATAAACACGACTCGAGTTAACTCGAGTTAAAATCACGAAATAAAGAAAACAACGGAATTGGCAAGTACAAACATTTGTATCAGGACCGCGATCGCCACACTCACACATAAAATAAGCATTATTGCATATAAACTACTAATGCAAACATTGTTTCATTGGTCGTTTTCATTTTAAGCAACAATAATCCGAAACACACAAACAGAACATTTAAAAATATACCAAACTGCGTTACAATAAATTTTATTTTGCTACAAAAAAAAAAGAGTATTTACGTCCTTTTGTAGTCTATTTAAAATAGACTCATCTATTTGTACAATAGTGAAACTTAAGATCGTAATAGTTTCGCTATTCTACAATAGATGGCAGCATTGATTTTTCCGTAGTTTTCAGTTGATCATATTTGAGTAGAGAACTTTCTAGAACGATATACGCAATGACTGTCATTACGTATATCTTTCTAGAAAAATTAGGTCAACCTAAAATGAACTTTATATGTAAGGTGTACGGCTGATTTTAGCTTGACTTTCTATTATATCATTAGAGATTATATTAAATCAGGAATTTAATTAAAATAAAATGAAAATTGTACTTTCGAATGATATGAAATATCTCCATTTTTAATCATCTGTATTCTACTATCATTTCTGCATTCAAGGATGGCACAATACGGCATAATTCAGTGTATAATACATTTTCGCACGACGACTATCTCCTAATGATATGGTAAGTATCACTAAGGTAATTTAGAGTAAAAGCGCATAATAGTGACGCACGCGGCAAGCCCACTCTTCGCTTCCCCTTGTTTTCTTTATTTCGTGGTTAAAATTCACTTAACTCAAGTTACCGAACACGAGTTAGCAGGACGAGAGTTTGAATAGGACAATTGTTTGTGACCGCTTAATTTTTTTCAATTATGTTGTGACAATTATCTTTACTACCCTGAGTAGGTCGTAAAAAGATTGTTTTTAATATTTGTTATAAACTTCTGTTATGTTCTGTTATGTTTATGTTTATGTCTTATAGCGTTTGGGGACTGAATCACCTTCGTTCGTAGGAGAACACCCGGAATTCTGTATCCATACACGTGGCCCTTGGGTGATGCTAATCAGGTGATATGGTGGGAGACAAAGACCACCCATCAGCTGAAGTTGTGGCGCCAAGCGTCCGTTTTCCGTCATGTTAACGCTGATGTAGCTTTAATGAAGACAGGTTGAATCAGTTGCGCCTATACAATCTGGAAGATCTAATACACACTGACGTTGTTGCATCTGGAGACTAGTCATGGAAGATAGCGGGATCCGAAGCACGGTGCACCGCTGGCCGACCGCTAGTTAGTAGGGGGTCCGAGTAGAGTGTTAGCCACACGTGAAATACTGCCCCGCCAACTAGCGATAAATCCCAAGATGCACCATAATGCCGGTTAGCGACCGGATGAGAGGGCCCTATAGACATTTTTGGGGGGCTCGGGCATCCTTGCAGTCTCCAGACTAGTCCCGAACAGTGTAACTTCGAGGTGTGTGTCTTAGGTCCGGAAGTATAGCGCCTCGATTCACGCCGTCTTCACACCTACTTCGCTCAATGTATTAAATGGAAAGGACAAGGTACAGGAATAACGTTGTACAGTGGCAGTACTCCCTCTCGATGAAAGTAGACCTCACCAACATCAGAGGTTTACATTCTAATCTCGCTGCAGTCCATTTCCACCTGGAGACTCATAAACCATGTATCTTGTTCCTCACGAAAACACAAATAAGATGCCCGTCTAATTTGGCGTACTTAACTTATCCCGGCTACACCCTGGAGCATAATTTTAAAACTCGGTCAGGAGTGTGCGCGTACGTCCATGACGACATCTGATCCGATCACAGTTTGGTGAAATCTGTATCTGTCTACTCACCGCCCGATCCCAGTCCCAGGAGCTCTCGGCGCGTGTGGCGATACAGGTCAGCAGATGGGGCGAGATGTGTTCCTTCTTTGCGTCTTATCCCTGGCGGCCTGATTGCTTTTCTTCTGAAGACTCCTAGGCCTTCGCGGATGCTGTGACAGATGTGCTTCGGCAAGGAATGGAGTATTTTATTCCTTTCTCCGACGTGGTCATGTCCAGTAAGCTCAACCCAGGTTTAAAGCCCATTGTAGACGCGCTGAGGCGCTAAAGCATGAGGCCTATCTAACCTGGGCAGACGCACGACACCGCAAGGCCAAGGACGTATCGGAGAAGAAGAAAGCCTTCAACCGGGCCGCCAAGTCCGTCCGGGTCCACTGGGGATTTTCTAGCGTATGCCACCTACATCTTGAGCGCGGCCATCGAGAATCATGGTGAAGCACTAGCTGTCTCCCTTGATATCTCGAAGGCCTTTGACAGGATCTGGCACGATAGTCTTATTGGCAAGCTTCCATCGTATGGTCTGCCTACTGGTCTCTGCGCCTGGATCTCAGATTTTCTGAGTGGCCGGATGATTAGAGTAGTGGTCGGCGGATGCTCGTCGGACCAAATGATAATAAATGCCGGAGTCCCTCAGGGATTAGTTCTCTCCGCAACTCTATTTCTGCTACACATTAACAACCTGCTGAAACCCTGTATCTATGGGTACGCAGATGATAGCACTGTTGTGAAGAGTTACACATCCAGCGCGTGATCCAGTACGGCACAGATCCGGTCCCTCAGGGAGGCGATGGTCGATCGTTTGAACCTGTCCTTACAGGCTGCCTCCGATTGGGGCGATGCCAATCTGGTCGAGTTTAATGCGACTAAGACCCAGGCGTGTCTATTTTCCGCTAAACGGTGTCCATTCCTCCTATCTCCGTCTTTCCAAGGTGTGTACGTGGCGATAACTGACCACCTCGATATCCTTGGTATCATCTTAACGCCTACTCTCAAGTTTGGTTCGTACATCGAATCTAAAGCCCAAGTTGCCTCAAAAAAGCTTGCTATTCTGGCGAAGGTGAAACAGTATTTCAGCCCTTTATCAAGCACAAGTCCGTTCGTGCATGGAATACAGCTCTCACCTCTGGGATGGATCCGCCAAATACCAGCTGAAGACACTTGAGGCGATAGAGAGGCGTGCCAAGAGGCTCATAAACGACGATAATCTGGTAGGCAAAAATCTCCAGAGCCTCGCTCATCGCCGAAAAGTGGCTAGTTTATCAGTTTTTTATCAGGTACACTTTGGAGAGTGCGCTGCAGAATTGCACGACTTGATTCCGCCATCCCCGTTTTTTTATCGATCGTCGAGGCGCACAGATTCAAGGCATTACCATATGGTGGACGTTCCACGTACCCGGATAAAGCGGTTCGACTAAACATTCTTCATTCGAACCGAAAAGACTGGAACATGCTTCCTGAGTCTGTGTTCCCCGACGAGTATAATCTAGGGATCTTCAAGAGAAGAGTGAACAGGTATCTTCTAGGGAAGTGCGTTCCGTCTTAGGTCACAATTTAGCTTACCATCAGGCGAGATCGTGGTCAAGCGCTTCTCTATCGAAAAAAAATTAGATTAAGCGCTTATGTTTAGCAGCCAAGCGCGACAGAGTTTGCCTTAATTTTTTTTTTTTGAAAAGGCTCCTCCGATGTAGATTGTTCAACGAAAATATTATTTCCATTCGCTTATGACGGCAAGTTAAAGCATTATTTTTCCAACAATACCATTGAGATGCTCCTTTTTAATGTGATTAATTAACATGGACTTCCCATATATTTGAACAAATCTTAACATTTTTTACAATTTACTCGTCCACTCTCTGGCTACTGAAACTCGTCCTAAACGTGATTTTCTTTAAGGTCCCAATGTTTTGAAATATAGTACTTCACGTACGTGACTAGTAAATAAATTAATACGGTCTTACATAATCACCAAATCGCGCTGACGTAAAATCGCTTGCTTTCCTCGGTCGCTCGCGCACAGCGATATTTCAAAATTTGCAACTCTAACTCGAGTTGAGGAGAAGCTAACCCGAGTCGACTCGATTTAAGCACAACTCGAGTTAGTAAATCGAGTTGACCCATCACTATTATAAAGTAATATTGATGTCAATAACTAATAAGTAAATGTTTACATTTTTGATTTTACAAAATTATAATTAAAGAAATGTTTATTGAATAGTGTGAAGCTTTAATATATATAAATCTATATTGTATAACGCCAGGTAATGTAGGTATTAAATTTATTTTCATAAAATAAGTCACAAAACATGAATAATTGTAGGTAAGCATTAAAAGACATAACCTTAAATTACTTAGATCATAGGCTATGTTGTGACTTAGTGATTAGCGATTGCAGCATAAACTTTGATTAATAATATCCAGATTGATATTTTTATGATATAAAATGTGCCAATTTAAAGTCTTTCAAAATTTGGTAGACTTGGATGGTATTTAAAATTTAACATTCACAGGAAAACGAGGCAAAAGAAAATAATCAAAAGAACGGTAGTGTCGTAGCGCCAAATACGTGAACATAATATGTAAATATATATGATCCTGTGGCAGCCAGTTGCCTGAAAACAAAATTAGTTAGGGATATCTATTGAATCGTTTTTGAGTTAGGTTTAGAAACGTGCCGCATCTTAACGGAATCTAAACGAAAATCTCTGTTATGGGAACTTCACAAGCAATCCTTCAGATAGAAATATACTTCAGTATAATATATTATAAATAACTTATTAAAGAATTTTTAATAATTAATTTGCTCTAGTACCTAAAGGTACCTTATCTTAAGTGTAGATTATTACTCAAACAAATTCCGAGTTCCTAAATTCAAATATAGACTGTATTATTGGAGATAAGATATTTTAACTAAAAGTTATTTTCAGAGTACATGTATATTTATCGAAATACATAATAATCATCAAAAGTATTTTGTCAACAGGGTTAACAGTGATGACTATAAAAATATGCTACAATTTAGCTAAAACGATAACATTTTATGATTTTGCAGCTAAATATAATATTAACACTTTCACTGCTAAGTTCATAGAATGCATAGAAATCGGCATGCCATAAAATATGTCTCGCAAATCTATAAGAACCCGACATTCGGGTCCATTGGCACGATAGCTACTTAACTGTACCCCTATGCCCAAGCACCCGAATCTGAGTTCAATAAGCGACGCTCACGCCAGCCAGCTGGTAAGTAGGGTTGTCGAATGCCGAACTTCTTATTGAATAAATAATAGTTAAAAATACTAAAATCACGCTTTTTATAGAAAATCGAACTACAAAATTAAAAATAAGTAAAAGTCTAAAAAACTAAAAAACACGCTTTTACTAAACTAAAAAAAATGTATTGCATTGTAAAATTAGCGTGGTATGAATGGTGTTAATAAGCACCCCATGCTTACCTAAAAGGTAAAAACGGAACCCTAAAAGGAATAAACGTGTTTTTTTTTCGTATTTTTTGCTCAACATTAATAACGGTAACAGGTAGACGCTTAAAATTTTCACAGAATATTTAGTTGTATACCTTTCAAAATAAATAAAAATAAAATAAATACAACAACAAACGTAATTTTTAAGCAATTTTTTACTTTGATTGATTTTAATAAGAATGAATAGGGGTGGTACGGGAACCCTTCGTGCGCGAGTCCGACTAGCACTTGGCCGGGTTTTTTTTACAATGCAATCCATTTTTTTTATTATATACTGTATTCTTAATTTAAATTTATTTTTTAGTTTGGTAAAAACATGTTTTCTTTTAGTTTTGTAAATTATTATTTATTTTTTAGTTCGATTTTGTGTTTTTTAGACTGCCACTAATATATACCTATGGCTATTATGTATCTTGCGATAACTATATAATTATGATATCTGATAGCCCCGCGGGTCAAACAAATCGCTAATCCTGAACATCCTGGTAAGGATAGCAGGACTAACTTTTTATACTAGTAATATTGTATTGTCATCGGACTTTGATAAGACTGCCAAGTTTCAAATTAATCCCACTTGTTAAGTACGTCAAATCCATATTTAAAGTTTCCGTTACATACATACAAACATACGACCGAAGCTAATAAAAGCGTGTTAACAAAAATAAACTTCACTGTTTTTTTATATATCTATCCTTATTTGTTTTCCTAGGTACTTATTTAAAAATCATAAAACTTACGTCAAGAGAACGTTATATGATATGCTTTTAAACTATTATTTATTTCGTTTGTATTTCGGCGTAAAACTTGCATCAAAGCTATTGTCTCAAATCGTGAGAAGTTTAACAAAAACTTGCCGCCACACTTTATTTCCAATTTTCGGCAAAATTCATTGATGCCTTCTATTGTTCCTGATGTTAGTTATCGTTTCAAATCCTGGGAAATTTAACAAAGAGATGCCGACACCCTTTGTTTGTAATATTGGCATTAGAAACAGTTTCTAAATGCTTTGTTGTACCTACTCAACTACGAAATCGTTTTTAGCATACAAAATATTTTTAAGCTCATTCGGTATTTGTTTGCGCTTTCGGCCAGACCTATATCGGATACTCTCTCTTCCGTCGCTCCCGTGCTCTTTGTGTTTGTCTCTTTGTGATTGATGACTACTGGCTCTCCTACTGGACTCTGATTTGCTTACGTTTAGAACCGAGTTGCTATCCCGGAACATTTTGACCTGTGCATTGTTTACTGGACTCGATTTAAGTTGCGGTTGGTAGTGTTAGAATTGAAGATGGAAAACTATTCAGAAGAAGTTCGCCGAAATCTGATAGAAATTTTCGGTGAAGATTACGAAGATCTCGAAGTATCGAGGCCTTCGACAAGTTACAACTACCCGGCGGTCGAATTAGAACAGATTCAACTTCTAGCTGACGAAGAGAATGTAGATGCAATTGATTCAGAGGAAGAGTTTTATGACGCCGACGTTGGGTAAGTCGTATTACTTATATGTAATAGAGAATAGTATGCCATTTTTAGTACGCTTTAATAGCTCGGTTCGTATGTTTGTATGTTAAAACTTTGAACATGGATTTGACGTACATCGTCGGATTAATTTGAAAGTGCAGTCTTATCAAGAACCGATGATAATGCAATGTAAATAGTTAGTCCTGTTATCCTTACTAGAATTTTCAGGATTAGCGATTTTTTTTTACCAGACCAACTACTTCTTTACTAAAAAATGAAAAATTGTTAAAAATAATATTTAAAAAAAAACATGCTCTTATAAAAACTATAGTAAAAAATAAATATAAATAAGAATAGTGTAAATAAGAGAAAAAAAATGTATTATCATTGTAAAAAAAACGTGAGGTGCTTTTAAGATATCTATTGTAATTTTTAAACTAACGCGTACCTTCTATCATTTTTAAAATATAAACGGATCAAAAATGCGTACATATTATATAACTTACTTTTAAACCTCGACGTTTCGGTTAAGTTACATTGACCGTATATATATGTACGCGTTTTTGACCCGTTTATATTTTAAAAATCTTTTGACACCATACACCGCACGCTTTTTTTACAACAGAATACTTTTCTTATTTACCCTATTCTTAATTAAATTTATTTTTTATTTTTAATTTGGTTTTCAGAAAATCGTGTTTTTTATCTTTTCTTTATTAAAAAATAAAAAAATAGCAGATCGGGTGAGGAAAAACAAATCGCTAATCATGAGGATCCCTAGTAATGAGATTTATATAATTTATATAATATTCTATTCTATTTATATAATTGTATTGTCATCAGTCCTTGATAAGACTGTTAAGTTTCAAATTAATTCGAAGATTTAAAGTACGTCAAATCCATGTTCAAAGTTTCCGTAACATAACATACAAACATACAAAATAAGCTAATAAAAACGTGTTAAAAATCTAAAACACACGCTTTTATAAACATCAAACTAGAAATGAAAAATAATTTTTAATTGAAAATAGCGTAAATATTTTTAGTTAAGCATACTTAGCGTGAATAAGAAAAAAAAGTATTCCATTGTAAAAAAAACGTGGGGTGGAAAAGCAACCTGCGTTTTTTTTACAATGAAATACTTTTTTCTTATTTACATTATTCTTAATTTTAATTTATTTTTAATTTTTACTTGTGTGTGTTACGTGTATTTCTTTAGTTTTTTTACTATTATTTATTACTTATGACAATAAAATACATAATTTTTAAAACTCAAGAAAATTATTAAAAAATAAATTCCACTTCTGCTTGTTGCTCAAAAAAATTTAGCCTCCTAGTTTCCTGCCAAGGTTTTACAACAAGGCAATACAGTTATAGATTAATTTAATATTATATATTTTATATATATTTTTTGTATGGCATTAAAAGTCTTTAATAGTCATTTAATCAAGTTTTCAGTCTCATCATAATTTAACATTTTTTATTTAATATAAAATTATTTATATATTATTTATTATTTATATATTATTTATTATTTATATATTATTTATTATAATAATTTTATTTATTTAATCCATGATGTTAAAGATTTTTTAAAGCGTACTTGTTTTTGGAAAAAAAAACTGATCTTATTAATTTTATTGTACAGGTATGCAGATTGACAACTAAACTGTCTACCAGCAAAGGCGGTTTTAGTTTTTATTATTGTCACAACATTATACTTCATTTTTTGAACGGCTTGACTGATTGAAACGCGGTTAGGGAACATACCCATACTACGTGACCTATTTTTTAAGATTTTTCGACCCCTCCCTCCCCTCGGTGACCACTCATAGTATATGCCAAGACCCCCCCCCCCCTCCTTTAGTTTTCACGTAGTAATTCATAATTATGATTTTTAATCATTTCACAGGCAAAAATTGAAAAAAAAAATAATTTGGCTCATACTCGTCTTTATTGCATAAGACTGCATGCATACTTAAATTACTAGTGAATTATGTATTATGAAAAAGAACAACATTCGTGAAAACATATTGCTATACAGTATGGAACTTACAGTAACTTAATTTACGAACACAACAATTATTTTCATTCATTAAATTTCTCTCATTAAAATCGACTACGTGACAAAAATCTGAGCCACCCCCCCGCTCCTGTGACTGACCGTAGTATTTTAAAGACCCCCCCCCCCCCCTGAACGGGTCACGTAGTATGGGTACGTTCCCTTAGTTGCATTCGATTGGCTTCCGCTCAGCTTAAACTCCCTGAAAGTTTGAACCGATTCGATTCGATCTAGCCAATTTGTATTTTTGTCACATAACTTCCAGATTAATGTACCGATTAATTACAAAATCTAATCAACTCTATTCCTCAAAAAACTGCGTATAATGCATTAATTGCATCAAAATCGGTTTATCCGTTCGGGAATTATCATTAACGAAAAATTTAAAAAAGTTTTTGAAAAAATATTTTTAAACTTTTAACTTCGGGATTTTTTAAGCATACATTTTTTGACCTTCTACAGTATTTTAGTAATTAAAAAACATAGTTAAATGCAGATTTTATTTTAGCATACGACTTTTTTTTCACAATATACAGAAGTTCATTTGATGTCATATCGCCGCTAAAAAGTATTTACACATATCATGAATTTGCGTTTAGTTCCACTTAAAACACAAAAAATAACGTAAAGGAAGTGATGAATTAAAAAATTAAACAAGTGCACCATACTTAAAAATTGAAAAAAAATGATTTTGATTTCTTACATATTACCTATTACTAATCTTAATAGCACAGTCACGTAGTAACAATATTTTTAAAAGGACCACACATCAAATTATGGATGTATTTTTTAGAGATGTTCAGAGTAGCTGCAGCGAGAACAGCGACGACGAATCGGAAGACGATTCGGCGGAGGAAGCAGTGGACGAAGAATGGACCCTGCAAAGACGCGAAACAGCTTGTCCAGTTTTTACTTCCCGCGAAGAGGTACGGGTCGATAACTATGAAACTCCATATGATTTTTTTAAAATAATGTTTACTGATACATTGTTAGAAAACATTGTAGACTCTACAAATCAATGCGCACAGCACATTTTAAATTTAACGACGGCACCTCAGGCCAGAATTCGCAGGTGGAAACCATTAACAATTGACAATTTAATAACATTTTTAGGAATACTGTTCCACATGGGACACATAAAAATAAATCGCTACTCAGAATACTGGAGAAGACATTATTTATTTAATTTATTCCCTGGCCAATTTATGGCAAAAAATACGTTTTTGCTAATTTTTAGATGTTTACGGTTTGGTCAGCATAATTTAGACTCTTTAATTGAATATTTCAATAAAAGAATGGCGGAAATATATAATCCCGGCGAGGAACTCTCAATAGATGAGTCTATAATACTTAGCCGTGGACGTAGTGGAATCCGCCAATATATAAAAGGCAAGCGCCACAAATATGGCATCAAATTATATATGCTGGCCACACCGGGTGGCCTTTCCCTCAAAATCCATGTTTACAGAGGTAAACAAGACCAAGATGTTGGAGGGAAAGGCCACACAGAGAAGGTGGTGGCAAAACTGCTCGAAGAGCATTTCGGCACAGCTAGACATGTATACATGGACAATTATTATAATAGTGTTGGTCTCTCAGAGTTCCTGTTGCGTAAAGGAATTAACGTTACTGGAACTCTGAGAGCCAAACGCAAAGGAAACCCAGCAATCGTTACAACTAAACTGCAAAAAGGTGGTAGCATCTACAGACATAATCGCCAAGGTGTTTGTGTTTGCAAGTGGCGTGACCAACGTGAGGTCTTAACTATCAGCACCAAACATTCACCAGATCTAATGCCTGTAATTAATAAAAGAGGCCAACATTTACTAAAGCCTCAAATTATTATAAAATATAATGAATTCATGAGTGGTGTTGATAGGCAAGACCAAATGTTGGCTTACTACACTTGTGAGCACAAAACAATGCGTTGGTACAAGAAAGTAGGCATTCACATCTTCCAAATGATGATGCTGAATGCCTACTACTTGTACCAAATTAAATTAAATAAAAAAATAGGATTTTACGAATTTAGGGAATGTGTTATCAAAAAGTTGCTACCACCACCTGCTCAAAAAAGAAGTGAACAGGCCAATGGAGCGATACATTTGCCTGTTCACTTGCCCAGAGACCAAAATAGAAATACGAAAAGAAGAAGGTGTAAACATTGCTGGGACACCACAAAAAAAAGAGTGAATACTCTTTGCTATTGTCCTCAATGTGAAAAAGAACCCGGCCTGTGCCTAGAATGCTTTCGGGCATACCATAAATATTAACCTTGGTTTAACTCGCTGTGTATTCCGTTCTGCCCCAACCACGATGCCAAACTCTGTCATGGTTATGACAGTAGACTGTTCGGATATGTACCTTTTGGTACTAGAAAGATATAATAGTGCCACATTATTTCATGATTTCACTATTTTCAATAAAAATGGTGGTGTGGTGGTGGGCATAGTTAATGGTGGTGGGAGTGGTGAATTGTGGTGGGAGTGGCAATAGTGGTCGTTAGTATGGTGGTGGTGGTGAATCGTGGTGGTTGTAGTGCTATACCTAATACTAAGTCAGTACTAGTACCAAAAGAATAATGGGAGTTGTGAATAGTGGTGGAAGTTGTGAATGGTGGTTGAAGTTGTGAATGGTGGTTGAAGTTGAGAATGGTGGTTGAAGTTAATGGTGGTGGTGGTGATGAATGGTGGTGGTGGTGATTGTGTGATGGTTGTTATGGTGGTGGTGGGTTTGGTGAATGGTGATGGTTGGTAGGAGTGGTGATGGTGATTGTGTGGTGCTTGTTGTGGTGGTGGTGGGTGGTGAATGATGGTTATGTGGTGGTGGGAGTAGTGCATGGTATAGGTGTGTGGTGGTGAGTTGTGAATGGTGATGGTGTCATTAAATAATGAGGTACTATTCTTTCTTATTCTAGTACAAAAAAGTACATATCTGTATAGTCTACTGCCACAACCATGACCTTGTTTGGCGTCGTAGCCGGGCCAGAACGGAACACACAGTGAGACAAACTAAGCTTTATTTAATGGTAACTATCAGGGCGAGACCGATACATCGTGGCTTGTTTAAGAATTCATTTAATTATTTTACATTATAGTGTTAATGGTTTTCGCAGTGCACGCGAAATAATGACTTGTCAGCTAAATTTTGTTATAGTTCCAATGTTGGTAAGGAACTCAAATTTATTATATATATATATATATATATATATATATATATATATATATATATATATATATATATATATATATATATATATATATATATATATATATATATATATATATATATATATATATATATATATATATATTATTATAATATATATATATATATATATATATATATATATTATAATTATTATAGTAATTTTCAATAGTTAAAATAAAGTCTGATTAAAGATACTATGTAGTTTAATTTGAAGCAAAATTACATGCTCAATTTTTTTATCTACATTCGCATTCTTATGAAATGTGACCAAACCACTACGACGATGTGACAAACGAAATAAGTTTGAGAAAGGCCCAGGGCCTAAGGGAATCTTCTGCGACTTCCTGTGGGCCAACCGATATCCACATAGACAAAGTCGCAGTAAGATCAATAAAAAACAATCGTTCATTTTATGTAGAGTTAGTTATAACAGTTGGCTGACCCACCTTTGCATAACTAGTCGAGATATTTTTGAATACGAATTTCATTATTCTTTTATATTACAATCCTGAAAGTAGGATCCAGCTGCCAAAAAATTAGTTAAGGATATCTCTGCGCTAAAGCGTTTTTATGACATGTACCAAACAGAAAATTATTTGCCGTCAAATTACCTGCATATGGTAATAAATGAAATATTCTTTTAGTTCTGATTTTTTTAATCAAAAATAAATTTTGGGACGCTCTCACCAAATTACAAAATTGAACTAATTTTTACTTTCAAAAACATAGTTTCCATTGCTTTTATTTATTTAATTCTAGAGTTCATAACTAGTCTAAAACTCATTTTTTTGAAAATTAAAAAATATCGTTTAGCTTCAAAAAATTTAAAGATGATATCTTTTTAAATTTGGAAATTTTTCAGTTATTAAAAAATTACTTGGTGTATCCCAAGTAAATTTTTCAACTTAAAAAGTAAGATAGATAATAAAAAAATACCATATATTTATTTTTGAGAAATCTAAGGCTGGTGTTTTTTTAATTTTGAAAATTTTTATGAATTCATTCAATGTCTTGATTTTTTGGTTCTGGCTTTAATTAAATTTAAATTTTGATACGAAAATTAAAGAAAAAAAAAAATATATATTTGTCAAGCCAGAGTAAATCAATTGTATACGTAATTTCCGATTTTCCACGATTCTTTCCGATTCCGATTTACTGGTTTGTCGGTGAACCGTGGTAATAAATTTAAGAAAAATAAAACCAGTTCTTGAATGATTTAATTAAAAATTTTAAAATCTAAAAAATACCATCTTTACATTTTTCAAAAATAAAGATATGATATTTTTCCATTACTTGTCTTTATTTTAGAACTTTATATCTCAAATCATTTTTTCAAAAAAAATCAAATAATCCGGATATTTAATAAATTAGTAATAATTTTCAAAATCCAAAAAATACGATTAAATTTTTTGAAAACAAAGATGTTTTTTACTTTTCAAAAAAATGACTTTTAAAATAGTTATGAGCTCCAGAATTTTCTGAGCTAAAAATTAAAAAATGAAATGGAAACCATGTTTTTAAAACTAAAAAATTAGTTCAATAATAAAATTTGGTAAATTTCTTTTCTTGGTGAGAGCTGCCCAAAATTTATTTTTGATAAAAAATCAGATTTAAATAAATATTTCATATCCAGGTAATTTGACTACAAATAAATTTCTGTTTGGTACATCAAAAAAAAAAACACTTTAGCGCAGAGGTATTCCTAATTTTTTTCTCTGGCATCTGGCTCCTACTTTTAATATATTTGAATATGTATAGAAAAATTATAAAAAGTCTCAACCATTTTATGCAAAGGTGGGTCTAGCTGACCCACCTTTGCATAAATGGTTGAGACTTTTGCTTTAACTAATTTACTTTAAAAAATTACTTCTGTTAAGTTCCTTTAAAGACTAGGCCAACTACCTTTCTGCCAGGCAGGTCGTAACAGGCGACCGATTGGCCTTGCAAGTCACTACCATTATGGCTACTAGGTGGTAGAATTCTGTATGTCTCGCCTGGGTCTAGTACAACTGCTTTACCTATTTCTGCCGCGACAACGTCAGAGCTTGACACTGTCGTGTTCTTGTTTGGAGGGTAAGGTAGCCGGTAAACTCATGCATGTGGAATTAGACCATCTTAACATCAACATCTTTGGTGTCTAGGCGATGGTTTGACTCTTTCCATCACGAGACTCATCTGTTTGATTGCTATCTTAATCTTATAGTATATTAAAAAATATGTTTATTAAAATATTTTTATTAAAAATAACTATTGGCCGCCGCCACTGACACGTCGCTTTCACTACGCCCACACGCCAAGGCGCTCGTAATAACGGGCACGCCAATTCCGTGGCTGCATCACAATCGGGGCGACACTTCTGTAATATATAAAAAGATGTTTATTTTTTCAATTCTTTTTTATAAAATAAAACTATAGCACAATATGTAACCTTGCATTTTAAAAGTTTATGGCAAATCCCGCAAAAACAACTTATTTTCTGGGATAAAAAGTAGCCTATGTGCTATTCCAGGTCATCATCTACCTGTGTGCCAAATTTCATCCAAATCCGTTCAGTAGTTTTGGCGTGATTGAATAGCCAACATCCATCCAATCTTTCGCATTTATAATATTAATATATTTTTTATACTATACGATAGCAAACAAGCAGATGGGTCTCCTGATGGAAAAAGTTAAGCATCACCTATAGAAACCAAAGATTTTAATGGTGCGTTGCTAGCTTGTGACAAGGTCTAATGCCACATGCATAAGATTACCGGCTACCTTACCCCCCAAACCGGAACACGACAGTGACAAGCACTGACGCTATTGCGGCAGGAAAAGGTAAGGCGGTGGCACCAGACCCGGGCGAGACAATGCAGAACTCTACCTACTACCTCTACTCTAGATGGTAGTGACTCGTATAGACAATCGGTCGCCTTTTGCGACCTGCCTGGTAGAACGGCAGTTGGCCTATTCTTTAAAGGAGCCCAGGACCAACAGGGGGAATAGATTAACTATTATGACCTTTCTAAAAAAATATTTTCTTCTTAAAGTAGTGAATCTAATAATCTTGACTCAAATGAATATGTGAATTATTTTTAAGTTAATTATAATATATTATATATTTTAATCCCATTACTATTAGCAAATCAGACTTTACTTACACTACATTTGTCAACAGCGGCTCGACCCTGAAAAAAAAGCACTAATTGAGATCTCAGTATTAAGACATAATTATAATATTTTTGTATCAAAATGTAAAAATCGATTGTGTACCTACATATACTCTAGTCGGAATAGTAATCAATAAACATATTAATTGTAAATCACATATAGAAAAAAAATCGAAACTATCTCAATTTACTTATTCTTTAAAGAAACTTAAAAAGTCAACAGATATTAAACTGTGGTATACTACACATATGCCTGCGCATGGTTAAGCTACAGCACTATACTGTGGGGTAAGTGTTGATGTAAGACATATTAAGTACTACAGAAAAAATGCATCCATATTCTACCTAATATACAACACAACGAAACACGTGAACCCCATTTTAAAAACTTAAAATCTTATTATGTAATACCTCGTCACTACGAATTATGTCCAAAGAATAATTTATGTCAAATAACTGTGCATGTCTAAAAATATATAATAAATTACTAGAAAATCTGAAAAGCCAACTTAACTATTTTAAATATTATAAATATTAAATTCAAAAATATATTGCAAATAAAAAAGAAAAAGCCTGTTTACTCTATATATTTAGATTACATATAATATTTAGAAGATAAGTCACCATATTAACAAGTGGCTATCCAATATTATATAATGCAACTGTAAAATAAATAAATGTGTACTATAATAAAATAAATAAATGTTTACTATAAACAACTATTCATACTCATCGGGCTCCGCATCCTGCCGCCACACCGCCACCGCGCTGATGCACTCTGTGACTCTAAAAATAAAATCACATGCAAGAAGGAAACCAAGCACAATGTTACAGGCAGGGTCATAACCAGATTAGAAAGGAAAATTGATACATTTATTCAGCGGATCAGTGAAACACATACAGAATGCAAGTTATGTGCATAAGTAAAAACAAAACACAGAAAAAACAAAGATTAAGCACAATTATCATTAGTAACGTAAAAGTACAATATTATGGGTTAGTACATTATGCCAATAGATAGATTAGATATCGGTGTTGGTGTAAACAATAAAACCTTTGAACGAGCAATTAATACAAGAATTCGTTTACTCTGCACTGCTCCTCCTAGGTGATAGCGTGATAATATGTAGGTATTATGTTGACCCGACCCTGTTAGTAATATTCATGCCCAATTTGAAGCAAATCCATGCAGTACTTTATGAGTTTAGCCCAGACATACATACAGACAAACAGACAAAAATTCTAAAAACTATATTTTTGGCTTTGATATCGATTGTAGATCATGCCCCAAGTATTCTTTTAAAAAAATAATCAACGTTCAGTTTTGACTTTTCTACGATTTTATTATATATATATATATATATATATATATATATATATATATATATATATATATATATATATATATATATATATATATATATATATATATATATATATAATTGGAATCTCGGAATTGGCTCCAACGATTTCCATGAAAGTCACAAATTAGGGGTTTTTCGAGTCAAGGAATCGATTTATCAAGGTTCCAAGAAAAGCTCGGTTCCCAAGATATGGGTATGTGTAAAACCAGTATGTGAAAGGGTATGTGAAAAAACTTATAGTAATATCTGGTTGACAGAGCTTTGCTCGGTCAACCAGATATACTATAATAAGTATGTAATTACTATAATAGGTATGTAAGTTTGATATAAAATATTTATTTTTTATTTTTTCAGAAAACTCTGGAGCTGATAACTAGTATAAAATTAATCAAAATCCAGATAATATCTTTAGATTTTTCAAAAATAAATACCTTTATATGGTCAAGTCAATTTTTTAAGGAAAATAAAAAAATCTGGATAATTATTTAATAATTCAATGAAAAATTTCAAAATCCACAAAATACCAATCTTTTTGTTTTAAAACCACTAATGTTTTTAAAACAAAAAGATGATATATTTTTTAATTTTCCAAAAATGAGTTTGAGTAGATAGAGCTCCAGAATTTTCTGTGTTAAAAATAAAAAAAATAATGGACACTTTCAATTGGATAAATTTCTATTGTTGGGGGACTTGGTGAGAGCTGCCCAAAATTTTATTTATTTTATTAAAACTAGGAGACAAAATATTATCCTATATCCATTTTAAGAGAACCATCTTCGAAATAAAACAGTTTCCATCCTTAGTATTTTCGTATTTTTTATTTAAGGCTGGTTTTAGTGTCACGCTGACGATTGGCATTGGTGGATTAATATGTATGTAGTAATAGGTAGCGTTTTTGAGTTGCGCTGACCATTACATCAGAGCAGACCGTCAGCGTGACAGTAAAACTAGCTTTAATAATTCCTAAGTTAAAGGTGCCTAATACTGTGTAATTATGTACTTTTACATTATGCAAAGCTTCAAACAAATTGTATTAGCATTTTCATTTGTATGCGCAAGTCTCAAGTGTAAGCAATAACTGTGTTAGTAAAAAATTTCCCAACATAAACATTAAACTATCACACACCTTTCCTAGAATTATCAACATCATCATATGCCATAAGATGCGGTTGTCTGTAAAAAATATAATCAACTAATAAAACTTTGAACTATGTTAAAAAAGAGGCAAGTAGGTATATGCTTACATGTACGTACAATTGTTTGAAATGAAACTCACCTCCTTATTATATTTCCCATTTTTATCTGCAAAAAACAATAATTATTACTTTATTAAACAAAACGCACAAAATCTCTAGAAAAATGTATATTAAATATTTTTAACTTACAATAACACGAACAAAACAAAACAACAAACTTCAAACTTGTGAAATGTGAAACTTGACTCGACTTGCAAAATAGGGTTGCTATTTATAAATTTTAAGTTACCGTGTTTTGGGAAAGAATTACCGTATTATGGTATAAAAACTACAAAATCATTCGTTTTGTTGGCTTGAAATATACATAATTTCATTGGGATCGAATAAAACTTTTAGCTAGTGTTAAATTTATTGTGGAAGTTATAATTTTGTTTTTTGTTTTGACTAGACCTCACTGAACATTCTTTCAGTTTGAATTGGCGTATGGTATATACTAAGGAAAAAATAGGTTTTTTCTGTCATGACCGGTTATATTAATACTTCACCATACTAATTTAAGTATATAAACATCAGTAAGGATATATTTTAAATGTAAGTTCTTTTCAAAAAAGAATGATGGAAATGAATATATAGGTCCTAGAGCTACCAATTACCATAAAGAAACAATGAAGTGTGCGCGAATCCGTCAAATGTGCTTCGAGCCTTTACCTGGTGGATGCTCATAGTCATGACCATAGAGGAACTTTAAACACGCTTTTATCAGCATGGTTGGTATGTTTGTTTGTATTTTTTATATCATAAAATAGCAAATAAGCAAATGGGACTCATAATGGAGAAAGTCAATCATCACCTATAGATATCAAAGTTGTTAATGATACGTTGCTATCCCGTGGCCTCCCCACTGATGCCACGTTCTTAAGTTTACCGGCTACCTTGCCCTCCAAACCGGAACACGACAGTGACAAGCATTGACGCTATTGCAGGAGGAATAGGTAAGGCGGTAGTACCAAACCCGGGCGAGACAAGTCAGATCTCTACCACCTATTACCCACGATGGTAGTGACTCGTATAGCCAATCGGTCGTCTTTTACGACCTGCCTGGTAGAATGACAGTTGGCCTATCCTTCAAAGAAGCCCGGGATCAACACGGGGAAACTTTTGTACCAAACTACTACTACTACTACCTATGTTTAACGTTTCCGTTAAATACTACCTTATTTAACGGAAACGTTAAACATGGATTTGACGTACTTTAAAACGTCGGATTAGTTTGAAACTTTGCAGTCTTATCAAGGACCGATGACAACGCAATAATATAAATAGTTATTCCTACCAGGATCTTCAAGATTAGCGATTTATTTTCTTTACCTGATGAGCTATTTGTCTAATAAAAATTAAAAACAAATAATACTTAAAAATAAACTAAAAAAACACTTTTATAAAAGCCAAATCTATACAAATAAATAAAATTGGAGTGTCTATAATATTAAAATAAGTGCTTCTTACTAAATGCGTATGGATGTATAAACGGTACACATACCAAAATAACATTTTTTACAAGATTGTCTGTCTGTTTGTTTCGGCTAATCTCTGGAACAGCTGGACCGATTCTGACGGGACTTTCAGTGGCAGATAGCTGATGTGATAGGGAGTAACTTAGGCTACTTTTTTTCGAAATTTTTCCATGCGGACGAAGTCGCAGACTCAGCTAGTTAAAAATAAATTTATATTCAGTGTCGCCTCTGTAGTCTAGTGGTCTAGTGTCGATATTCGTTGTCGAAATAGAGTAATATGAGGACCCGGGTTCGATTCTCAGGTCTGGCAATTCAAAAAAAGGGGTTTTCAGTTTTCTAACAAAAACAACCTTGATTGAAAAAAGTGACCGGTTGTGCAGCACCTTTCACATTGTGGGACTAAGTGTCTACGGCTAATCGAGGGTGCACCTGTTTTACCTCTGCTTTCCTCTTTAGGAATACGGGCGTGAAGATACTTTTCTATTAAGGAAAGTATAAATAAGAAAAAAAAAGAATTTCATAGTAAAAAAAAGCGTGGATTGCATGGCGTCAATAGATATCTCAAAAAGCACCCCACGCTTTTATACAATTTAATACATTTTCTTTTTATTTATACTATTCTTATTATTTTTTTAACTAGCTGTAGCGTACTGCCCGCTCCGTTATAAAAGTTTTTGACGAATCTCGCGGGATCATCTAATTTTCCCGTAATAAAACGTAGCCTACATGCTATTGCAGGTCATCTTCTACCCGTGTGTCAAATTTCATCCAAATCCGTCCAGTAATTTTTGCATTTTCGCATTTTCGCATTTACAATATTAACACAGATATAGATTGTTTATTTTGTTTTTATATACGAGCGTGTTTTTTTTTAACTATTTATTTATAAGTAAGAGAAATGACTACGTCTAGTGCAGTCTAGTGATATGGGTACTACCAATAAAATTGTCGAAAAAATAGTAAAACTAGTGAATTTACTGAATTACTAATGAATATACTGCAATGTAGCTTCCGTGTTTTGTAACTGAATAGACTAAAATTGCCGTGTAACACGGTAATCGCCGCGTAAATGGCAACACTGTAGTAATACCTAATACATACCAATATTCAGTGTTATTTTAACTTATATTTAGATACCGAATTATTAACTTAATTCCGATACCGATAGACTAATACTGTTTGTTTAATAATTAAGCAATTAATTATATACAAACGTGTGTGACGAAAGAGATATTAAAAAGCAGCTATGTGCAAATTTGACTTCCATTTTGTCGTAATCGGAGAGAGCCAAGCCAACATTTAACTTTTGAGAAAATATTATAACTACGTAATATGGGTGATTAATTTTAAATTAAAAATACACACTAATATTTAAATATAATTCAAGTCAAATAGTTTATTTTAGCAGATTATTTTTGAATTACGTATTACATAAAGTTACTTACCAATAACTTTTACGCCGCTTACGACAAGAATAATCGCCAACGCCAACTTCCGTTTCCCATATTTCTGTTGCTTCTTTTAAATCTAGTGAACACTAGATGGCCCGGTTTTAAATAACTTCATTTTTCAAAGCGCCATCTATAGTTTGTGTTATTGAACTTACCAAGTGTCATCTAGTAGTGACTAAGAGAACTACAATATTTTTGTTAAGAATATGTTTTATTATTTAACAATTGTATACTGATTTTATGAATTTTACTACCTACGATTTTTTTAAACAAAAAATACTTCATAATATAATATATTTTCGACAACCCTTAAAGCTTACTTAGCTATTGACTCGGTAGTCGGGTTCTGGGCATGACTACAAGCAGTTTATAGCTAACTATAACGAAGACTCAGATATGGGTTGTGGGCACACGAACGAATTATTGTTCGACCCATATGCTGGGTGCTGGGCATGGTAAGTGTTAAGCTTTAATATAACTAAGAGTTTACCGAAGGGTGGTATCTATACATATAATAAACTCGTAGGGAAGTCAATGTATGTCCAGGGTAAACTCAAAAAGTACTAGACGAATTTACTTCAAATTTTGCATGAATATTACTAACAGGTCGGGTCAACATATAGGCTACATATTATCATGCTATCACCTATGGGGGTGGAGTTATGCGTAGTAAACGAAGTGCGCGCGAACGAAGTCGCGGGCAACAGCTAGTACTCTGATAAAATCAATACATATAAGAAAATTAAAAGACAAATATCTATTATATATTGGGATCACTTGATTCATTGATGATGGTTATGATGATTCATAATACATTATTTTCCTTTTGCTTATTGTTTTATTCCTTCATTTTCCACCACAACATTGATTTCTTTGTTTTAACAGTTTATGACTTCTAACTATTTGTGACAAAAATATAAAATCATTTATAAAAATCTGCGTATATCTCTCTACAATTTACAAGCTAAATGTAAGGATAATCAACAAAACTAAGCAAAACATTCTATGAAATCTTATTTGAGTGCTAAAACCGCCAATAGGCGTCTAAAAATTTCCATATCAGATGCGGCGGACGCCAATTGGTGTTCCTTTAAAAATGACTGCTGCACCTGAGAAGAAATCGTAGTTTCGAATGGCACAGTGAATGGGTTAACGCAGAGATATCCATAACTAATTTTTTTTTCTGGCAGCTGGCTGCCACTTTGAGGTTCATAAATATGTGTAGAACGTGAAGCGAATAGACTTACGTTGCTCCTAAATGAGAGATACAAATGAACCAGCTCTCAATTAGCTCAATCACTTAGTTAATAGTCCAATGGCTCAATCGGCTATTTGAATCGCTAGCAGGCCGAGCGCAGCCGACAGCGTGCCGTAGTAGGCACGAGTTTCCCCAATCATCGAAGAACAGAAAACTATTTAAATTAGTACTAGGTAGCACATGCGCACTTGTTTGCAAAATGTGTACGCGCTATATAAACTTAGTAGCCCATTAAAATTAAGAAGAAAATGCCTTGGCACATTAACTCTTGTACTGTAAAACAATGTTTACGTAAACGTAAGGTGCGCACCAAAGTAATTACTAGTAGAGATGGCCGTTCTTTATAAAACATTGTATACCAACGATGTGAGTCATTGTTGGCGGCATCCGAGGCCGAAATGTTTAACAACGGATGGGAGTAACACCATTCAACGTGATGACAAACATCGCATAACGCCGACCGTATCCGACAACGACTGATGTCAATAATAACACGGCGATGCCCAATGGCCGATACTTGCGTATGAAATATGAATCCAACTGTATAAACGATGAATGCAAGCAACAATACCAACTAAATTAAGTGCTTGAATTAATTTCGTGTAGCAGAGAATCATGTATTTAAATGCGAATGCAAATTTGTAGCTCACTAAAAAATTTTTAATTAATAATTATAATTTTGTTTTTATAATTTTCGGTGGACAAATTACACAAATTGATCTAACTTATCTAAGATCTAAGATTTAATTATATAAGTGGACCATACATAACTTGTACTAAAGCAACAAGTTGTGTTAGGTTAAATTAAAATTCAGAGGAAATAAAAGTTATAAGAAAGAATTATGTAGTTAAATTTATGTGACAAATTATGCATGATTCCTTAAGATAGGGAAATATATGCTTAATTTAAATATAGTCAAGATATACTTTAAAAAAAAAAATGAGCCGCAACATGTAACAGCATGGATAGAAGTGATTTAGGCTAGATATTTTACTTGAAGGACGCCTCTTGGCCCAATCTCATCAACTTACGGTTGCGCACTAGATAGTCAACGGCGAGTATTGAACCCTTAATCACAAGAGAGGGCGTGAAATCTTTTACTAGATAAGGAGAAGAAAAATATAGCCGCCACTGTAGCTTATAAACAAAATATTAGTTGATAGTTGGTGTTAAAATGAGAAAAATTTATTGGATTAGTTGGTATAATATTTCTTTAAACAACATATTTACTATTTAAAATTAGAAACATTTCTAAAATAATAGCCCTTTATATAATAAACAAAATTATCTTATATTACAAATAGGGCAATGACCTATTAAACAATTATGCAGAATTACAAGTATTACTAAGATAATTGGCTTTTATGTGATAGAAAAAATTATTTTCTTATGATAGTGTCAAGGGGACAAAAAAGCACAAAATGTAAACCTTCCCAAGTCCAAAGGTTAAGTCTATCGATGTCACCCTGATGAAATTATGGATAAGATAAAAAATACAGTCTCTATACGAAATGGCATACGCGGAAGATCCGTCCAATGCGCTAGGTGGTATACACATTTCCAAACCTGGCGATGGGCGTGGATCATAGATAAAGTCGCGGGACACATGACCCGCCATGTTTTCTAGCTTGGTTTTATTAGCAAACCCAAGAACCATCCGCATTCTAATGACAATTCCAGCAATATCAACACCAACACACAGTGCCCCACACACCCTGGGCACATATTGGCATCTTGGATTAAAAAAAAATTTCGCCAAACACATTTCATAAGACGAGAAATAATATGGTTTTTGCGAGGCACTTTTCATTTAAAGAACACTTTTTTACTGTGTTTAATGCGCTTTTTTGACCATTTTGGTCTTTATTTCCAAAAATATTTAAATAATTAAAAAGAAGGAATAAAATCGTGACATATATATCCGAATCTACATATTGAAAAACGTCATAGATAATGGTGTGACTGATATATTAGTATTCGCTAAGATATTAGTAATATTGAAAGGGTTCGTGGATTAGTAATCCGGCGAACTGTAATATGCTAATATTTCATATTCACCTAATATCTGTAACGGATATCCAAAAGGAATAGGATAATATCATTCGGTATTCGGAATAGTTCGGATTCACTAGATTGACGCCCGTCGGATTCGTGAAAGTATCAAAATATTTTCACGATACGCCGCGTCGTACTTACGAATGAGACGGACGTATTTCCTGCAGTATCAGATCTCATTAATGTTGTTTTAAGGTCCAAATTAAAGTGAAATATTAGTTAATACTGATATATTAGTTAAGATATTTTCCTGCCATATCAGTATAAGATCTTATTTCTGTTGCTTTAAGGTCCAAATTACAGTGAAATATTAGTTAAGATATTTTCCTGCCGTATCAGTATCAGATCTTATTACTGTTACTTTAAGGTCCAAATTACAGTGACATATTAGTTAATACTGACATATTAAGACATTATAATATTTCAAAGTGAATATATTAGTATCACCTAATCTTGAGAAATATCGGTATTAACCCATCTCTAGTCATAGATAGCTCAAGATGACATTCGATAGATCAATTTGATAGTTCCGAAACTGGCGACATCTAGCGGAAAAAGAAAGAAAGAATATGTCAGTATTAAAAATGTCGTATATCATATATAATCTTAATTCTTTTTTTTTAAGGAAAATAATAGCTAAGGTCTATGTAACACGAAATAAGCGCGTTACAATTCCCCCCTGCTAGAAAAAAAAAAATTTCTTCAGGTTAAGCCTGAAGAACAAAATTATTAAATAAAAATAATTAATTAATAATTAAAATAACCTTCTAGTATACCTAACTCATCGGTGGACGGAAGGCCAAGGGGGAGGCGTTGGCAGTTAGTTTGGACATAGCGAAGGCCTTTGATCGGGTATGGCACAAAGCGCTTCTCGCGAAGCTGCCTTCCGAAGTTTTTTGGCTGACCGGAGCATCAAGGTCGTTGTCGACGGTGCGTGCTCCGACCTTAAATCTGTCAATGCTGGTGTTCCCCAAGGCTGCGTGCTATCACCGACTCTGTTTCTTCTGCATATCAATGACATGATGCGAATTCGCAACATACATTGCTATGCGGATGACAGTACTGGTGATGCTACATACTCCGGCCGAAGCGGTATTTCTCGGGAACACGTCGAAGAGTGCCGAAACAAGCTTGTGTCTGAAGTCGAGAATCGACTTACCGATGTCTCTGAATGGGGTCGTCAAAACCTGGTCACTTTTAACCCCAAGAAGGCACAGCTTTGCGTGTTCACCGCAAAAAATCGTATCACCTCGATTTGGGGATACTCTCCTGACAGCCTCAGCTAGTGTCGGAATCCTGGGAGTCGACATAACAAATTACGTTGTTTCGCCGTCATTTGGAAGGCAAGGCTAAATTAGCCTCTAAAAAGCTCGGTGTGCTCAGCAGAGCGAGACAGTACTTTTTGCCGGCCCATCGCCTTCAACTTTATAAGGCACAGATTCGGCCTCACATGGAGTACTGTTCTCACCTCTGGGCCGGAGCTCCCCAATACCAGCTTCTTCCTCTTGATCGCATACAGCGTAGAGCGGTTCGAATCGTTGACGACCAGGCTATTTCGGAACAGCTCGACTCTTTGGCATTACGCGGAGATGTAGGTTCACTCTGCGTCTTCTATCGTCTTTATCATGGGGAGTGTTCCGACGAGTTGTTTGGAATAATTCCTGCCGCCGAATTCCACCATCGGACATTGCGTCAAAATTTAAAGTTCCATCCTCACCATCTCGATGTCTGGAAATCCACAACTGTGCGTTTCTCCCGACACTTTTTGCCTCGCACTATTCTGTTGTGGAATCAATTACCGGCAAGGGTATTTCCGAACGCATACGACATAGGGACCTTCAAGAAAAGAGCTTACTCATTCTTCAAAGGCCGGCAACGCAACTGCAAGACCTTTGGTATTGCAGATGTCCATGGGCGGCGGTGATCACTTACCATCAGGTGCACCTCTTGCTCGTTTGCCCCCTCTTCTATAAAATAAATAAATAATTAAACGGAATTGACAAAACTAGACCAATATAATCCAAAAACCCAAATCCATGTTGGCATAACGTCACAAACAACTACTAACAAAGTACAAAACAACATGCCAACCACAACAATGACCTACAAAACAGAATAGATAACAACCAAAACTGTAAAATGGTACACAACCGATCGATGTGATGAGCAACCCTAGCCTCACATCGATGACCATTGACCAATAACTATAATTAAAATCTTAACAACTAAAACTGTCAGATGGCATACTACTGATCAGTGTGATGGACAACCCTGGCCTCACATTGATAACCATCGACACATACGAATTCTATATAAATAAATAGCTTCGATAAAAATCTACCTAAGCATATATCTTTGAACTCGAAGATTTAACATTTAAAAAACATTAATTCTGTCTCTTTTTGAAGCTTTTTAACATGTCTCTAAGTCTTATGCATTGAATTATCAGAAAGTCCCCACATCACTATTACTTGATTCTAATGGTGATGTGGGGAGCATTCCTTTTGCGTCTGATGCTATGATAGCTTGGTCGGCCCTTAATTCGGGCGCAGCTAGCCTCGAAGTAGTGCACATGCAGCGGGTGAGGGACGACGTAAGTATACAGCGATTCAAAGAGCAACTGATAAATGATGCAAAAGAAGCAGATCGGGCCAGACTGCGGGCTGAGTCTCAGCCAGATTCAGGGGCGTGGCTGCAGGCTTTGTCGTCACCTCACCTGGGCACCTTACTTGATGACGACTCTCTCTGTGTGGCGGCATATATACACCGGCGAATTCATGTTAGAGGCTGCTGGTCACCACGCGATGAGTTGTCGTCGTTGCACGGGGAGGTTGCCACGACACCATGCTCTAAATGACATAATCCGTAGAGCCCTAATTTCGGCTAACGTTCCTTGCGGGCTTGAGGCTCTATGTCTATGCAGAACCGGTGCACTAATAAAAGTATACGTATAAAGTACTTGTTATAAGTAGGAAAATAAACAAGTATGGTTTTAAACAAATTTAAATCCTCATACATAATATAGCCCTATACCCTAAACTATTAGATACGTACCTTTGTGGCACCTACCTATTCAAAATTGTTATCAATGAAATCGGTATCTTAATAATTCGGGCACCTGGACGATAAAAGGCACGCTTTATGAATATTTGTGTTAAAACAGCGGTATAAAAAATAATGTGATATATATATTTCTAAACTGGTCTTTTTACTAGCTTTCGTTTGATACCCATATTACTACGGTAAGAAAAAAATCACCTCCCCCTCTCCCCATTCCGCTATTTTCGGGCGCCATTTTGAAAATTTGTATAGCCTATGTCACTACTACAATTTAGACAAATCCAACGAACCTCTTATGTCAAAAACCGTCCAGCCGTTTAGGCTGTAGGGCGTGCCAAAGAAATGGATACATACATACATTCGAAAAACATTACCCTCCTTCAGTCGGGTAATTAAAATATGCCTTGTCGTACTTGAGCTTAAGGTTGAAATCACAGGGTGATTCTGTTAATTGTTATTTCGTCTCTTTTTATACTCTGTTAATTGTTGTTATGTCACTGACGGCCACCGCATTTTGTCCGTGTCGGCGAACGCCTCCAAGATTCCGCCACGTGCTATAGCATTTCTGATAACTTTCTTACTATAATAAATGGCGGGTTTGAGCGAAAGAAAAGTATAGGACGATGGAAAAGGTATTACGGTGCCAACCACATTATTAGGCGAATATTCGTGCGGCGCGGATTTTCAGGCCACGGGAACTTTTCGGACGTTCACCGCTGCGACCAGTATAGTTCGAGAGCAAGATGATTTTTTCAACTTTATGTCGATATTGCTTTCAGAGTAGTTTTGTACTTCAACACTTCCTGTTTGGAAGAGAATGTGTGAATAATATATATTATCATACACACATTCTCTCCATTGTTATCACACGCAGCAGCAGCACAATCGAAATTTTTTTCTCGATTGTAAAGCACTCTAATGGTCCGCATTGGGTCGTGTACAAAAATATGTTTAGACCACTTAGAAACAAAGCTGCGACCAGTAGCTAGTATAAATATAAATATAAAAATAATTTTGTAGTACATTTGCTTTGACTAGTTGTTGTAAAGATTATCAATGCCGTAGTTAGTTTGTCTGATATGTATTTACATCATACATTTTCGTCATTTATCATTTTTTAAGGATGTCAAAAAAGAATTTATACTTCATATGATTTTTTTTGTATTTTAGTTACTATCAGGGTAAAGACACATACATACATATCTACATTTTATACGCCAGATCCCTTACGGGGTAGGCAGAGAGAACCGAGTGCCATATATCACAATCCTTGCAGGCTTGTCTCGCTTCTTCTACATTCATCACTCTCTTCATACACACACGCCGGTTGCGAAGACTCATGACACCACCTTCGGACAGCTGGTAAAGACGTATTTTTTTCGGCAAATCTATTGTAATATATTTTTTAAGACAAAAAGCATACCTACAATAAGAATTTATTAAGTGTTGTATGTTGAGTTTGGATTGGACATACGGATAACAGACACAACGAAACTAATTGCGTTAGTAACTAAAATATAAAGTACCACCTACCTAACTTTTTTGTTATATAAATAATTAAAGGAAGTGAATAGAGTGCCGATAACGGTACTGTTCAAGCAAAACATCGTAAAGCATACGCACGTTGCGTCCAGCAAATGAACACGTTCATTTAAAGTTCTGTAAAGTTATGTCCTTCATTGCAGTCTTACTTAGGCTAAAGGCAATCTAACAAACCTACGATATATTTGTGTAACTAGTCGGGTAGAGTTCACGTTTCCCTATTCCTATATCAGAAAAACATTTCCTACCAAGCGTAAACTAATACTGTTCCTATATAAATGTTAAATTACCAAATGTCCAAACAAGTTATGGAACGCCTCGTTATTATTAAATTGGTTGCTAATGGTTACTGCTACGAATGACGAGTGTTGATAATAGGAACCAACTAGCTAGCCATTTATGTAACAAATCAGGTAAGATCAAGACGGGACACCTTTCTCTAGGCGTGGAACCTAAAGGCAACTGTTAACGCACAACTATGCTTGAGGCCAATAAAATTTATCTGTGTCTCTACTGTTTATCTAGCTGTCTGTACTTATAAAATGTTGTGATATTCAATTTTACACTTGTATGTCTACATGTTCCTTTACAAATTAATAATAATAAAAAATACGTTGTAGTTGTAGTTTGCGTACCAATCTGTATGTTTTTCCTTCTTTCGCAAGAAATCCTCAACCTGCTGGTTGTCTGGTAGAGATCGCTTTAGGCGATATGATCGCCAAATTGTATAAAATCTGATATTATTTGATTTCTTTTGTATGTTTCATTTTCATATACAATATAGAATTATGATAAGTTGATTGATTGAACCTTAATCTCTCCCGTGTTGGTCTGGAATAGAACACTGAAGAAATAGACCACCTGCCATTCTGCCGACAGTTCGTATAATGTGAACGTTTCGGACGGAACGGGTAACGTCTCGCCCTGAGTTCGGTATCACCATCTTTTCCTGCTACAGCAGCAGCAGTCAGTACTTTTTATTGTCACTTTCAGGCTTGGAGGGTAAGGTAGCTGGTAAATCTATCTAAGTGGCATTATCATCCCGCCACGTGGTAAGAAACGCATCATTAACACTGTGGTGTCTACACACCTCAGTGTTAATGATGCGCGATTGTCTTATGCATGTGGCATTAGACCTCGCCACAAGATAGCAACGCACCATTAACATCTTTGGTGTCTATAGGCGATGGTTTTTCTTTCTATCAGAAGAGCCATCTACTTATTTGCTCTTATGATATTATTTAAAAAACTGCATTAGTTGTGCTGATTATACTATATTAGCTGCTGCCCGCGACTTCGTCCGCGCGAACTTCGTTTACTCCGCACAGCTCCTCTCCCGTAAGTGATAGCGTGATAATATGTAGCCTATATGTTGACCCGACCTTTTAGTAATATTCATGCAAAATTTGAAGTAAATCCATGCAGTATTTTTTGAGTTTACCCCGGACATACATACAAACAGACAAAAATTCTAAAAACTATATTTTTGGCTTCGATTGGATTGTAGATAACGCCCCAAGTATTCTTTTAAAAAATATTAAATGTACAATTTTAACTTTTCTACGATTTTATTATAGGTATAGATGTTGTTTATGTATAAAGTAAAATATGTATTTTTATTTTTTAAAATAATTGGTCAACCCTAATACATGTTTGCTATTATCAATTTTGTTATCAGGACCCCTGCAAGAGGTTAACTTGAGACAAACAACTGAGAATATATCCAAACAATTCTGCTTATTCAACTGCTACAAATCAAAAGAGTCAGTCATGGCTACCAATGGTAAATTAGGTAAGATTTTCAATTTTTTTAATCTACAATTTTGTACTTTAAGTGACCGATATTTTCGTTATAATATATGGAACAAAAACAAAAATAAGTATTGATCAATATCATGAATATCACTAGTAACGATCACCTCTAAAAACTAGGGTATAATCAATAATGTATACGTACTAGCTGCAGCGTGCAGTCCGCTGCTTTATAAAAAAATTGTGGGAATCCCGCGGGACCACCTAATTTTACCGGGATAAAAGTAACCTATGTGCAATTGCAGGCCATCGTCTACCTGTGTGCCAAATTTCATCTAAATCCGTTCAATAGTTTTGGCGTGATTGAGTAACAAACATCCATCCAAGCATCCAAACTTTCGCATTTATAATATTAATATAGATACCCAGTGATCAGTAGCTAGTATTGACGAAATCGATCGCATAGTAAGGAAGAATTTCGTCACATTGAACCTTTCGAGCCGTGACATTCAAATCCTGTTGTGTCAACATTTTTCTTTGGTCAGTTTTTAAAGTTTTCCTGGTACAATATACGCGCTAAAACACATAATATGTATATCGTTGCAAAAACTGAGAACAGTAATAAAAAAAGAACAGGTTTTAATATGGTTATTGTAAATGCAATAACCAAATTATATAAAAAACTATCCCATCTTTTAAGTTAATGCAAACAGTAGGTTACCTACTGTTTGCATTACAAGATTTCATTGATATGTGGAATAGTTTCGGAGTCCATTGCGGAAGAACAACGTGACACGTAATTTCTATATGTTAAAACTAGCTGACCCGCGCAGCTTCGCCCGTAAGTAGATTGACATGTTGTCGATATAGTTTTTCATACAAACTTTCCTTGACTTTGATTTTTTAAGTCGTTTCATCAAAATCCGTTAAGTTTTTTAACCGTGAAAGAGCAACAGCCAATCAGGCTTTTGCGTTTGTAATAATATGGGAGTATGAACAAAATAAGTTTTAAAAAAATGAAAAAGTAGTCTAAGTTCATCTCAAGACTTTAAAATATGGCTTTATAAAATTTCATCACATTCAGCCCAGCAGTTTGGCCGTGATAACGTCACAGAGAGACAGAGTTACTTTCGCATTCATAAGTATGAATAGTATGGATATTATTATGGGTCATATAATTTTGCTGTTGTATTTTATCCCGAGAACTATCGAATAATATTAAGGTAACACTATTATATAACGAAAAGGAAAACTCTTCATTTTTTAAAGTTTTTAACAAGTCCAATCCAATCCTCAATATCTCTTACATACAGAGTTTGCCTTTTGGAGGCGCGTTTTAGGTGTATTAACCAAAACTTTTTTAAATATCATAATTTATAATAAAAAGTTAAAAGATGACCAAAGTTTCTTTACAATATAAAATATTTATTATCACTCGTCCAGATTAAATAGATGACATTTGTTTTTTTTTTGTGTTTCTTTAGGATGATACTAAGAGTAGCTTGTTTATACAGCGTATTGTGTTGTAAGTTTCGATTATAGTAATACAAGTACTTTCCTTTTTGTTGCATTTTATACAATAATTTAACATTTTGCTTCTTACTAGGCATGGCACATTTCATAAATAGCTTGCGACAAATCATATGATATGATTTGTCGCAAATCGATGCGTTTCGATCGCATTCGATGAAACCTCATCGTTCGTAAATATTCGGATTATCATCGTATTGACATCGAGGTAGTTAGCGAACGAGTAGTAACGAATGGTGCGTGTTGTTGTGTATGCCGTGTTATGATTACGAAATACGAAGAGCGACGCGCTCCACACCCGCTCAATAGGAAGTATTTTAAAAATAGACGTTAATGTAAGTGCGTTAAAGTATTAATTTCCTTAGAATGATTTGTCGGAAATCTAAAAATCATTTGTTTGTTTACGTACATGAATTAAGTCAAATTTCATTATTTCATAATAATGATTTTTGACGACAAGTCGTAGGTCAGTGATTCGAGCAGGGCGTTCGAACTGCAACGTATTGTGATTTGTGTACTTTGCGATTTGTTGCGGTTTATGTAGAAAGTAATTATTTATCCTAATATTTTTAGTAAGTATTTAGATTGTGCTTTAGTGAGTAGGTCCATGTATAGTGTTAGTATAAATAAGACCAAAATAAATACAATGAGTGGACTTATATGGAATCATCATGAAAAAATCCCAGGAAAAGCTATGGCTAAATGTATGTTATGTAAAATAGTATTCGTATAAAACTTTTAGTACACATCTAAAAAGACATTTGAGTTTTAAACGCTTAAGCGCCTACCAAAGTTTTTTAAATTCCAATTAAAACAAAGAAAATTTTGAGGTACCTTTTTTGGCCTAAATTGAATTACAAACTCATATCATGATAACTTTTTTTGAGATATAGGTACATATTAACTTCTAAGCCTCCCTGCCTTGCGGTATAGGCGTAGCCTATTCGACTCAGATCATGAGGTCCCGAGTTCGATAACCGGGTGGGGCAAAAATGTTATGAGGTTATTTTAGAACCTGAAAACCATCGTTAGCGACATTTCGCATGCAAAATCATCGATTTTTTTCTTAATTTCATCGAATGATAATGATTTCAAAGTAGCAATCATTTCCGTGTCTACTTCTTACCTATTTACATTTTTGTAACTTGTTTGGTTGGTCATAAATAAAAGAAAGTGTTTATTTTATGACAGAAAATAAATCTTTGCTTTATTTTAAAAAAAGAAAAAGCGTACAAGTTTCATTACTTTCATGACCTTTTTAAAATTAAACTGCAATTAAAATGTGTCCGTTGAATTCTAATATGGGCTTATTGTGCATTAAATTGGTCATATATATTACATTAAAAATATAATACATTAAAAATTATTGGGTAATTTCGGCTGACGCTATATTCTTGTAGGCCCTTTTTAGGTCAATCTCCCCAATCTCCTTTAATCTAGTCGCTACATTTTGAAGAACCCCATTAAAAAGAGTCACCATGATCAGCCCTTGTTATAAAAATATCGCTAAAGATTCACAAACAAAGGTTTTCCTTTATGAAGTCCATCTTTTTTGAAAACAATACAAAGGTACATTATCAATTTTCACAAATCTAAATGAATTTGATCTGGACTTTGACGATGAAAATTGCCGAATCTTATCTTTCTTTTATATTTTCAGCTCTCCTTAGTGTGTCAGACAAAACTGGTTTGCTGCCTCTAGCAAAATGTCTTTCCGATATCGGTTTGAAGCTAGTGGGCAGTGGAGGTACTGCATCAGCGATTCGCAACGCTGGCCTCCAAGTAATGGATGTCTCTGACATAACTGGCGCACCAGAAATGCTTGGTGGACGTGTTAAGTCACTTCACCCAGCCGTTCATGCTGGGATATTGTCCAGGTAAATACAACCATACAACTGTTCAGTATCAAGCAATTTAGCGGGGATTGCCATGCAAGAAGATTCAGTGGCATGTGACCAATATATAAACGTAATATCAATCAATCAATCAAATAATTTTTATTCAAAATAAGTATAAAAATACATTTTTTGAACGTCAACACCAGAAAATAAAATATCATTACAAAAGTAACAGTAAGTAGGTACATAGTTAAATATAACATTGAAAAATTAAATCATTTTATAATAATGTCCAAAAAAAAATAAGAATATAGTAAATATCTCATGTCTTACACGTGTCAAAAAATTATATTAAAAGTCAATAAATTAAAAAATAGTACATACGTTAAAAAAATGTCAAATGATAATATAAGTAAAAAAAAATCAAAAAATGCAAGGATAAAAATGATCTATAAGGAATTAAAATGTTACAAGTACTTAAGCAAGCATTACTGTCATTAAAATAATCATCTACTTTATAATAAGCTTTTTGACAAAGAGCTCTCTTTATGATAATTTTAAATTTCTTTTCAGAAAAATTTACAATTTCCTCAGTAATCATATTGTAAATCCGGACACTGACTCCTATAAATGGTCGATATATTTAATAATAGTTAATATGGTCGATATATTTCAGTATATTTTGCTACTTATTCAAGTACAAGTAGTACTAGTAGTAAAATGTATTTAAAACTTCATCCTTTTAAATAGATCTGTTTATAAAAGTCGAACAAACTACATATACCTGTCGCAATAGAGTCAGTACTTAAGTGTCTTTGTCGTGGCCGGTTTGAAATGTAAGGTAGTAAAGGTGGTTAGGTAAATTTATTCGTGTAGTATAAAGACTTCACCACAAGGATATTTGTATGGTATTGGTGTTTTGTAGGTGATGGTTGTTTCTTTCCATTAAAAGAGCCATCTATATCAAAGATGTATCTGCTATATTGGTCACATAATTATTTGAATGTAGCTTAAAATTGGCATTTCTAATCTTACAGGTTAACGGAATCAGATCAAGCTGATATGAATAAACAAAAGTTTGAAATGGTTAGCGTAGTTGTTTGCAATTTATATCCATTCACCGAGACTGTATCAAAGCCTGATGTAACCATAGCTGATGCTGTTGAAAATATTGATATTGGTGGCGTAACGCTGCTAAGAGCAGCAGCTAAGAATCATGACAGAGTGACAGTTGTGTGCGATCCTGCGGATTATGATAAAGTTATTGAGGAGTTGAAAAAGGATTCGAAACATCAAACGTCTTTAGAAACCAGGTAATATGAGTTATTTTTTATTTCTTTTAAAATATTTTTATATTCTATTTATTATATTTATCAACTAGCTGTTGCCAGCGACTTCGTTCGCGCGGACTTCGTTTACTCCGCACTGCTCCTCCGCCGTAGGTGAATAATGTATAATAATAATAATAATGTAGCCTATTTGTTGACCCGACCTGTTAGTAATATTCATGCAAAATTTGAAATAAATCCATGCAGTACTTCCTGAGTTTACCCTGGATATACATACAGAAAAACAGACAAAAATTCTAAAAACTATATTTTTGGCTTCGATATCGATTGTAGATCACGCCCCAAGTATTCTTTTAAAAAAATATTCAAATACAGTTTTGATTTTCCTACGATTTTATTATATGTATAGATTAAAATTAGCTGATCTGACAAATTCGTCTACGAGTAGAATGTCGATTAATGTCGTTGATATAGTTTTTCGTACATATTCATTTCCTATTTCAACCCTTTGGAAAAAAAAGTTTGCCTATGCTGACCCCGGCTCTTTATCTATCTCCATGCCAAATTTCATCAAAATCAAGTCAGCGATTTAGCCGTGAAAGTATAAGTCGCACCGTAGATGACCAATTATATTGCGCAATATTACAAATTGTGCAATATTATTGACCGTTTATAGTTAATATTAAAGATAGCAAAAAGATTGAACGAAATTTTGAGTGGGTTTAATTTTTATTGCACCATATTTTGCTACTGCATCGTGTAGGGTCAGTATTGCACAATATTTTTCAATCTGTGTTTCCCTTTGATGAGTACACGCACGCGCACAAAAATAACGGTAAAGCAAATCCAAAAATTAAGAGATGAGAGTCAATTGTCGAATGTATCAAATTTTACAGAGTATTGCCGTGTCTGTGGAATGTTAAGAGCAAAGAAAATTGCCCAGGAAAAAAAGCTGCTTACAGAACATTGTTGTCTATTTTTTTTACTATTCCTCAATCCATATTTGGTTTTTTTATTCAACAAAATCACCAGCATCGTTGCCGCCAAAACTTCGTAATCAAACATTTTGCTCGCACGAAAATATTGATTAGACTGGTTTTTCAATTTTATTGAGTGAATTAATTGAATATTTGGAGTCAAAAGGGACATTCATTATTATTGCACAGTAAAAATATTGTGCAATAATATTTTAGGTGTATGGGTCGCCTAACAGATAGACTTTCGCATTTATAACATTAGTAAAGATTTAGCTACTTTACAAGCCTTGATGTAGTAACAAGCAAAACTGGTAGGCCTTTATTTATTATACCATAATGTCATTAATTTACCCTTGACATTCCTTTACCGAGACACTGGGAAACAAATTTTGTACATCGAATGAGATCATAATACTATTATCTGGTATGTAAATCACCCGGTAAAGGAATGCCAAGGGAAAATTAATGACATTATAGTAGAATCAAAACTAGAGTCACAGAAAATTGTCGACTTCAACCACATTCTTAATTAATTAAAAAAGTGGCAGAAATGCAAATGTATTTTTAAAAATAATTTTAATTTTGTTTAACACTAACACTAATTGTTTTTAATTTTTTAGGCAAATGTTAGCCCTTAAAGCCTTCACTCATACCGCACAGTATGACAGTCACATTTCTGATTATTTCCGTAAACAATACTCAGCGGGCCAAGCTCAGTTAACATTAAGATATGGTGAGTGTATTTCATTTACAATCCACTATATATATTTCAAAAGAAGAGGTTCTCAATCCGTTTGTATTATGTTTTTTAATCTTCGATCACAAATTGCGGGCTGTATAGTGGCTAATGAAATCAGAGCACAAATATAATAATATCACTGGATAAATTGCACAAATTGATCTAACCCCAATGTAAGCAAATTATCGCGCGTTGTGAAAGGGGGCTAGACGGAAAAAATTCTTACGAAAAGTTGTCACGACACATTTTTGCTTGTGTTATGGGTATTAGTCTTAAGGGCTCAAGTGGCTAAGTGCGGTAAATATAATGGCAAAAAAATTGGTGTTAGTCACCGATATTAATACATAGAAATACACATATAAAAACTGTTACATACATAATACACTACCAGACCCAGAAAAAGAAACATCTATGCTGATCACAGAAATGTTTGTCCCTGTTGGGAATCGAACCCAAACCCCATCAATTCGTAATTAGGTTCGCTAACCACTTGACCTATGAGGTGGTCAATAATAAATGTATGGTCTTATTTTGTCCAATCACAGCAAATGTACGGATAAGTTACCTCACGAAAACCTCTTATGAATGGCATGTGACTTGCAATTTTAAACGTTAAGGCTATGAACTTGAAGTTGATTTTTCTAAGGCCCTAATTAAATGTTATAAGCTCTCATTGGTAAAGCGGAACTATAGTAGAAATTAAACCATAACATACAGGAATAAGGTTTAATATTATTAAGATAATTTTATGACATTGATATAAGATAGCAAACAAGCAGATGGCTCTCCTGATAGAAAGGGAAAACCATTGCCTATAGACACCAAAAATGTTTTTATGCGATGGTTATCGAATATATTATGGCGAGTGCTCTGAAAATTGTTCAATTTAATCCCACCACTATTATTTCGCAATTGAACTACTCGCCAGAGTAAAAGGCTTCCATATGCATACCTATATATGCAATTAACATCTACTACTCGGTTTTCACTTACATTTCTAGTACGCAAAGTCAATCTTTGGAATAACCTTCCTAACTCTGTTTTCCCGAGGAGCTATAACTTAGGTGATTTTAAGTGGCGGATAAACAGACATTTCAATAGCTGGTATCGCAACGGCAATATCTCCTTTTGTTGCAATGCCCGTAGGCGTCTTTATTTAACACTAGCTGACCCGGCTCACCTTTTAAACCTTCCCTAGACTTCAACAATTAATTCAAAACCAAAATTAGCCAAATCGGTTCAGCCGTTTTCTAGTTTTAGCGAGACTAACGAACAGCAATTGATTTTTATATATATATAGATAGATTAGGTAGCCTACTTGCTCATACACCAGCTGATTCTTAAAAAAACTCATCAATGGACGAACAATTAAATTGTGATGAATAGTAAAGTCTAACCCGCAAAGGAGGGGACGCTTTCCTGCCTAATAATAACAATAATCTATTTTTATATATTGTATTTTTTAAATGTTATAATTAAAAATTTATTTAAAATGAGACAAAAAATGTAAATAAAGGAATAAAAATAAATATCTCTTTACAATTTCACACAAATTGATCTATCCTCAAAGTAAGCAAATTATTTTCTTGTGATATTGTTAGTCAACGATATTAATACATAAAAATCCATACTAATATTATAAAATACTAGCGGCCCGCCCCGGCTTCGCACGGGAAGAAAATGATTAATATCGATCCAGTAGTTTTGATTTATTCGTTACTGCCCGTGGCCCGCACGCGTTAAATTTGGAGTAAAACAATTCCCCTTTCCCTATACCATGAAGATTTCCTGCTATCTTTGAAATATCTAAATTCATATAGGCACCACATTTTTAGTTTTTACATTTATTATGCTTCATTATACTTCAATACACCCCATTATAATTCTACATGGTTCATAATGACATAAATATACACAACGCATGTGTCAATACAAATTTGGGTTATAAAACAATAGAATATCATCATAGTAAATAAAACCTCTATTTGACAGTTCAAAAATAGGAGTGCACCGATCGTCACCAAACTTTACAGGATTACTCGCCAGGTCAATCTGGAGATTCCCTGAAAGTTTCATTGAAATCGGTCCAGCCGTTTCGGAGCCTATACGGAACATACACACACACTTTCTCTTTTATAGTTATAAAATATGAGAAAGTGTTCTTGTTTGTTTGTCCGTCTTTCACGGCAAAACGGAACGACGGATTGACGTTATTTTTTAAGTGGAAATAGTTGAAGGGATAGAGAGTGACAGGCTACTTTTTGTCTCTTTCTAAACCCCCCCCCACGCTTCCCTAAAATAATGAAACTCGAGCGAAGCCGCGGGTAAAAGCTACTACTTATATATATATATATATATATATATATATATATATATATATATATATATATATATATATATATATATATATATATATATTATATATATATATATATATATATATATATATATATATATATATATATATATATATATATATATATATATACTCAAATATATTTATTAAACACCCAGACCCAGAAATACAAACAGCTATGTTCATCACACAAATGCCTGTCGGGAGTTAAATACGAGCCGTGATTGATTGATTCAAGGGTCGCTAACCACTCGTTCAACGAGGCGGCTGAATGTTTCTAATTTATTTAAAAATTATATTTTTTTTAAATACAGGTATGAATCCACATCAAAAGCCAGCACAAGTATTCACAACCAAGGATCGTTTACCGATAACCACACTCAATGGTTCACCCGGCTTTATAAACCTGTGTGATGCTCTTAATGCCTGGCAACTTGTATCAGAGTTAAAGGAAGCTTTGGGACTTCCAGCAGCTACTAGCTTCAAGCACGTCTCGCCCGCGGGAGCGGCTGTAGGGCTTCCGTTAACAGAAGAAGAGGTAAATACGCAAATTTATGTATACAAAACTCTTTCTTATTCAACTAGATATGTTAGAAAAATTGTAAAAGTTGCATTAACGCGGTTGTAATGAGAGTGCTTTGGAAAACGTGTGATGTAACGCTTGCAAGTTGCGTTTATACAAGGTTGGGAAGAGGAATTTTAATTTGAAAGATTTTTAAAAATAAATAGCGCTGGACAAATAACAAAAATTGATCTAACCCCAAAGTAAGTTAATTATTGTAATGGGATTCCTTATCACACTACGTCGTTTGCGATTTCAGAGGCTAGACTGAAAAATATGTAACAAAAAAACGTCCCGAAAAACCGATATTTTTGCAGTAATTTTCGAGACATTTCTCGATTACCTAGGAAACTATAAAGTATAAACTTCTTTCAATCTATTCAGCTTGCGGTCAATTTTAAGAAAATCGAAAAATCATTATTATATATTATTATACGCACGCCTATATTTTTATTAAACTATGTTGATAAAATGTGCGTGCCGATAAAACTTAAAAAGGAGTCCCGGCACGATAAAGGGATTTATATAGTGTGATAGCCCTTTATCCCCCCTCGAACAAGAAAGTTCCCGTTTTAACGTAAAGGATGTGTTTTTAAAGATATAAGGGTTTTTCCAACCCTTCAACTTTCATTCAGAACAATGATTAATTATTTGGGTTGCATTTCGAAAAGCGCTGCGAGCAATTGCAGCATGTGTAGTAATGGCGCGAAATTAAAAATTCCAATTTCAATAAAATCAAAATTACATTTGTTATATTTCAACTACCACGTAATCTCATATTTACTCCCGAGCGAAGCCGGTCATCATAGCTAGTATTTTATAATTTTAACTATCTGACCTGGCAAATTGCCAATTGAGATAAAAACCATCCAATCTTTTAAGTTGGACCAAATAGGAGATATCTACAAAATTTTATTGATATGGGTTTAGTAATTTTGGATTTCATCGCGAACAATCAATGTGACACGTAATTTATATATGTTAAGATGTTAAAACATATTTTTTGATTATTAATATAAATAAATAAGCAAACATTATTACTACACAACTGTGAGTGAGGGTCTTGATTTCTGGTCACTTAACAACGTTATCAAACAAATGATTCGCCCATCCAGTTAAACTTGATATCTTGTTTAAGAATAAAGTAAAAGTGTGATAATATTTACGCACACAGGATTGGTGTCTTGCATATAGTTCTGTTGTCGAACGCCTCTTATTGTTTCTATACTTCTATTATTTGATTGCTATTTATGTATTTACCAAAATTTCACTTATTTTTACGTTTAAATAATAATTTTTGCTTGCCACTTTGCCGCGCTTATCGTAACGTCACAGTTTCAAATAAAGCGAAAGGAAATGCGTTCCAACCGTCTGTAAGACTCCTTCAATTTTTTTGCTAGCGTTTTACAAACGACATTAATAGAAACAAATGCACATAAATATTGAAATACATTATATAACTGAAACCCAAACTTATAAATATCTTTGCGCATATAAAGGTTTGTCCCTATCGGGAATCAAAGCTGAACCCTGTCGATTGCATAGAAAGGTTCTCTAGACACTCGATCAATGGAGAGGTCAAATATAATCTAGAGTAAAATGTTAAAGATAGTTCAGTTCATTAGATATATGGAAACCATACCACTACGGTCACAGGAGCGAAGACATAAAAGCGAAAAAGCACGTGAAACCGCAGCTTGTATATGCAAATGCTTGTATATTTTGGGTTTTTAAATGTCATTTTAAGTAATATCATATCTCTCACAGGCTGCTGTATGTATGGTGTCAGATCTTCTTCCTAAATTGACCCCACTAGCGAGTGCATACGCTAGAGCTCGTGGCGCCGACCGTATGAGTTCATTCGGAGACTTTATTGCTATATCCGATGTGTGTGATGAAATCACCGCACGGATAATATCCAGAGAAGTATCCGATGGTATCATTGCACCTGGTTATACTCCTGAAGCTCTTGAAATTCTGAAGAAGAAGAAGGGTGGCGGCTACTGCGTGATACAGGTTGGTGTTTTAATGTTCTAACTTTTTTTAAAGGAGTCCTTGAATAATAATAAGTACCTGGATGGTCTTTTTTAAGACATTTTCTAAAAGTGAAACCTAGCAAGATCGATTTATTTAGCGCTAAAAACTTGCTAATGGAAGAAAAATACATTTACATTACCTTACTATATATTTCGAGTCAATAAGTCCTTCGAGCTGGATTATTTTGTACTTTCGATTGTGATTTATTTAGTTAATTATTTTAGATGGATCCCAAATATACGCCTGAGTTAATGGAATATAAAACAATATTTGGTCTTACATTGGAACAAAGACGAAACGACGCAAAGATAACTCCGGATTTATTTAAGAACATTGTGACTGAAAAAAAGGATTTACCAGAAAGTGCGATTCGAGATTTAATTGTTGCGACCATTGCTCTCAAATATACTCAAAGTAACTCCGTGTGTTACGCTCGTGATGGTCAGGTAAGATATACTTTCAATATTTTATTACAAATTAAAGGCTATTGGCAATTGAATGTTTTTATTTCGAATTATCATTCCTCTTTTCAACTTCAATTTTCTTTATTTTATGTTACACAGTTATTCGAAAAAAGTAAAAGGGCGGTATCCCAAATATTTTAATAAATAATAGTTTAAAAAAACTAAAAAACACGCTTTTTATAGAAATCCGAACTAAAAAATAGAAAATAAATTTTAATAAATTTAAATTAAGAATAGTGTTAAAAATTTCAATAATTATAAATTAATAATAGTGTGAATAAAAAAAATAATTTTATTTTAAAAAAAGCGTGGGGTGCATGGTGTCAATAGTTATAAATATTTTATTGACACATATGAGTAGAGTGATTATCATTTCGGTAATATCTTAAAAAGCACCCCACGCTTTTTTTAAAATAAAATTATTTTTTATTCACACTATTATTAATTTATAATTATTGAAATTTTTAACACTATTCTTAATTTAAATTTATTAAAATTTATTTTCTATTTTTTAGTTCGGATTTCTATAAAAAGCGTGTTTTTTAGTTTTTTTAAACTATTATTTATTTTCTACTTTTTAGTTTGGTTTATTTATAATAGCTTGTTTTTTTAATTTTAAACTATTGCACGACTCATGATGCGAAGCATCAGAGAGTGCTTTACGATCGAAATTTTTTTTTTATATATACATATCTTCACGCCAGATCCCTTACGGGGTAGGCAGAGAGAACCGAGTGCCATACATCACGATCCTTGCAGGCTTGTCTCGCTTCCTCCACATTCATCACTCTTTTCATACACACACGCCGATTGCGAAGACTCTTGATGCCACCTTCGGAAATTTTTTTCGCCTTATTTTGGCAACTATTTTTAGTATTATAACCTTGTTAGTTAACGGAATCAAGATATTTTGCATATTAGAACAAACACTTTTGTTAAGAGTACTTCCTTTTATAACTAGTTTCCACCCGCACCAAAGTGCTCGTCAACACGAATCAAACGAGCCCAAACTCAATAGAGTTGTGTTATTTAATTGCTGAGCTCCTATGGTCACCTTCTGGCTTCATCATCGAACCCTGCAGGATCCTAGTTAGCACCAAGCACCAAAGTGCTCGTCAACACTAATCAAATGAGCCCAAATTCGATAGAGTTGTGTCATTTAATTGCTGAGCTCCTATGACCATCTTCTAGCTACATCATCGGACCCTGCAGGATCCTAGTCACCACCAAGCACCAAAGTGCTCGTCAACATGAATCAAATGAGTCCAAACTCAATAGTCTTGTTATTAACCGATTTTTAACCATTTAATTATTAAGTTCCTGTGGTCACCTTCCGATTCAGATTCATCAGATCAGCTCCATGTCATAATAAGGTTTCATTGTCATTCAATTAACATACGTATACAAAATTCAGCTCAATCGGTAACCGGGAAGTGGATCAAATTTACTTGCGAGATTGATTTCAGACATCGAGATAGGTACAATAAATAAAAAAATGCTCATAAAACAAAAACTACTGGGCCTACCTGAATCAAATTTTTATGGGACCAATTGGAAACTATTCCGCATCAAACAAAAAAAGAATCACGTAATTCGGTTCAGAAACCTCGGAGAAATCGGTGTACATACATAAAAAAAATATAACAGCCGAATTGAGAACCCCCTCCTTTTTTTGAAGTCGGTTAAAAATGGAATAATTTTATCCAATTAGTGTATTGTCATCGGTCCTCGATAAATCTACAAAGTTTGAACGAAATCTAGCCGTTTAAAGTGGGTCAAAATCGCGCCCAAAGAAGTCGGTTACAAACAAACATACAAACATACAAACATACAGGTGAAGCTAATAAAAAGCGTGTAAAAACACTAAATCCAGCAGTACAATATAGTATGTACAAATGGAAAAATACAATCCAACAGATCAATAAGCAGTCAAATTTAACATTTATAATAGTACTAGCTGTTACCCGCGGCTTCGTTCGCGCATATTTACTTTAGAACTTATTTAACCTTTCTTTATAAGCTACTTTCCTAATTTTAACCTCTTAGAGATCGAATTTTGAAAAACGCTTTGACACTTAATTCATTATTTTTGTTGTACTTAATTCATACGAAATTTTATGCAAATATGTCCAGGGAATAAAAAGTTCATACAAACTTTTATCCCCTATTTCACACCATTTGGGGTTGAATTTTGAAAAATCCTTCCTTAGTGAATGCTTACATTATAAGAGAAATACGTATGCGAAATTTCAAGTTTCTAGTCCTAAGGGTTTGGCCTATGCGTGGATACATCAGTCAGTCTCTTTTGCTTTTTATTATAAAAGTATAGTATAACATATCAACCGAAGGATACCGAACCGAAGCATAATATATAAGTTCTTTCCAAAATATTTGAACATATTTTAACACAGCGTTTGATACATTTAACCAAAGATATCCAACCAAAAGAGAACGTCATTCATGTGACTACAACTTTTTGATTTTTACGAATAGAATAATTTTGTCTCTTAAGGCTTTGCCACTTTCTGCATAAAATAATCTACTTTGTGACGTAAAAGTAAGAGAGAGGATGTACCTTCCAATCTTGTGCGTACTGCGTGTACGTCAGAACTGACTCTCGCTCTGAGGTTGGAGTCATTTATTTAAGGCGCGCGCTAATCAGCCGATGGAAGTACTTGTCCAATTTTCACAAACTTTAAAATATGCACTACAAAAGACGAGTGAACTACAGGATAACAGCTGTAACAGTTATTATTCAAAAAGTAAAGTAACTTCACGTCCGTATCTCCGAAGAGGTAAGAAGAGGTACAACAACCAGTGCATCCACGATTAGCTGAACATACTTGTTCCCACAATGTGATAGGTGGCAAGGCTATCGCTACCAGGCACTTTTTTAATTCGTTATGGCTTATTTTTACTTACTTATTTAAGGCGTTATGAGATAAAATTATTTTATTCGTAAAAATCAAAAAGTTGTAGTCACTTGAATGTCGTTTTCTTTTGGCTGGATATCTTTGGTTAGACGTACCGAACGTTGTTTTAAAATATGTTCACCTATTCTGGAATGACCTTATATAGAATCAAGCAATATGATCAACTTAATATTTAATCTGTTCCCGATAAACTCGATAACAAATGAACGGATTCTAAATAGTTTTTTAAGGTTTTATGTAATTTTATTTATCATAAAATAGCAAACAAGGAGATGACTCTCGTGATGGAAAGAGACAACCTTTTAAACATTACAATTAATATGTGATGGAAAAATGTTGTATCCCTTTTTAAGATATCTAAGCGAACGGTGGAGTATGAAATTTGGTACGGTTAAAATTTACATAAAGGACAGCAGAAAACTAATAATTTTAAATAATATGCATTATAAATACATAAAATTAACCAATGTAGTGTATGACTACATGACTACATTCGTTTAACGTACACGATAATATAAACATATGTATATTTCCTTTACGACTAAAGTCTAGTGTCAAAATTAAAAAAGATTTTATTGTTGATGGTCTAATTTTGGCCACGGTGATCGCTTTTTTTCTTTAACGCCTTAAACTGGATGTCGGCGATCAGCGGCGCGGCGGCTAGATGCGATTTAGCGTTCTGACATATTGTCCACGCCACCGTCGCGCCGCTGTCATTCAGTTCACATCAATAAGAATCTATGTGTTAGATCGCTTCGCCGAGCCGCCGCGCTGCAAATTGCTGACATCCAGTTTGAGGCCTAAAAAGAAAAAGATTATGATGTATGCGGTTATGTTGTTAGGTGATAGGTATCGGCGCGGGGCAGCAGTCGCGCATCCACTGCACGCGGCTGGCGGGCGGCAAGGCGGCGCTGTGGTGGGCGCGCCGCCACCCGCGCCTGCGCCGCCCGCCCTTCCGCGCCGGCACCAGCCGCGCGCTGCAGGCCAACGCCATCGACAACTATGTGGGCGGCACCGTCGGTGAGTGTACCTCACAGTAGCGGACGGTACAGCCGCGCGCTGCAGGCCAACGCCATCGACAACTACGTGGGCGGCACCGTCGGTGAGTGTACCTCACAGTAGCGGACGGTACAGCCGCGCGCTGCAGGCCAACGCCATCGACAACTACGTGGGCGGCACCGTCAGTGAGTGTACCTCACAGTAGCGGATGGTACAGCCGCGCGCTGCAGGCCAACGCCTTCGACAACTACGTGGGCGGAACTGTCGGTGAGTGTACCTCACAGTAGCGGACGGTACAGTCGCGTGCTGCAGGCCAACGCCATCGACAACTACGTGGGCGGCACCGTTGGTGAGTGTACCTCACAGTAGCGGACGGTACAGCCGCGCGCTGCAGGCCAACGCCATCGACAACTACGTGGGCGGCACCGTCGGTGAGTGTACCTCACAGTAGCGGACGGTACAGCCGCGCGCTGCAGGCCAACGCCTTCGACAACTACGTGGGCGGAACTGTCGGTGAGTGTACCTCACAGTAGCGGACGGTACAGCCGCGCGCTGCAGGCCAACGCCATCGACAACTACGTGGGCGGCACCGTCGGTGAGTGTACCTCACAGTAGCGGAGGGTACAGCCGCGCGCTGCAGGCCAACGCCTTCGACAACTACGTGGGCGGAACTGTCGGTGAGTGTACCTCACAGTAGCGGACGGTACAGCCGCGTGCTGCAGGCCAACGCCATCGACAACTACGTGGGCGGCACCGTCGGTGAGTGTACCTCACAGTAGCGGACGGTACAGCCGCGCGCTGCAGGCCAACGCCATCGACAACTACGTGGGCGGCACCGTCGGTGAGTGTACCTCACAGTAGCGGGCGGTACAGCCGCGCGCTGCAGGCCAACGCCATCGACAACTACGTGGGCGGCACCGTCGGTGAGTGTACCTCACAGTAGCGGACGGTACAGCCGCGCGCTGCAGGCCAACGCCTTCGACAACTACGTGGGCGGAACTGTCGGTGAGTGTACCTCACAATAGCGGACGGTACAGCCGCGCGCTGCAGGCCAACGCCATCGACAACTACGTGGGCGGCACCGTCGGTGAGTGTACCTCACAGTAGCGGACGGTACAGCCGCGCGCTGCAGGCCAACGCCTTCGACAACTACGTGGGCGGAACTGTCGGTGAGTGTACCTCACAGTAGCGGACGGTACAGCCGCGTGCTGCAGGCCAACGCCATCGACAACTACGTGGGTGGCACTGTCGGTGAGTGTACCTCACAGTAGCGGACGATACAGCCGCGCGCTGCAGGCCAACGCCATCGACAACTACGTGGGTGGCACTGTCGGTGAGTGTACCTCACAGTAGCGGATGGTACAGCCGCGCGCTGCAGGCCAACGCCATCGACAACTACGTGGGCGGCACTGTCGGTGAGTGTACCTCACAGTAGCGGACGGTACAGCCGCGCGCTGCAGGCCAACGCCATCGACAACTACGTGGGCGGTACTATCGGTGAGTGTATCTCACAGTAGCGGATGGTACAGCCGCGCGCTGCAGGCCAACGCCTTCGACAACTACGTGGGCGGCACTGTCGGTGAATGTACCTCACAGTAGCGGACGGTACAGTCGCGTGCTGCAGGCCAACGCCATCGACAACTACGTGGGCGGCACCGTCGGTGAGTGTACCTCACAGTAGCGGACGGTACAGCCGCGCGCTGCAGGCCAACGCCATCGACAACTACGTGGGCGGCACCGTCGGTGAGTGTACCTCACAGTAGCGGACGGTACAGCCGCGCGCTGCAGGCCAACGCCTTCGACAACTACGTGGGCGGAACTGTCGGTGAGTGTACCTCACAGTAGCGGACGGTACAGCCGCGCGCTGCAGGCCAACGCCATCGACAACTACGTGGGCGGCACCGTCGGTGAGTGTACCTCACAGTAGCGGAGGGTACAGCCGCGCGCTGCAGGCCAACGCCTTCGACAACTACGTGGGCGGAACTGTCGGTGAGTGTACCTCACAGTAGCGGACGGTACAGCCGCGTGCTGCAGGCCAACGCCATCGACAACTACGTGGGCGGCACCGTCGGTGAGTGTACCTCACAGTAGCGGACGGTACAGCCGCGCGCTGCAGGCCAACGCCATCGACAACTACGTGGGCGGCACCGTCGGTGAGTGTACCTCACAGTAGCGGGCGGTACAGCCGCGCGCTGCAGGCCAACGCCATCGACAACTACGTGGGCGGCACCGTCGGTGAGTGTACCTCACAGTAGCGGACGGTACAGCCGCGCGCTGCAGGCCAACGCCTTCGACAACTACGTGGGCGGAACTGTCGGTGAGTGTACCTCACAATAGCGGACGGTACAGCCGCGCGCTGCAGGCCAACGCCATCGACAACTACGTGGGCGGCACCGTCGGTGAGTGTACCTCACAGTAGCGGACGGTACAGCCGCGCGCTGCAGGCCAACGCCTTCGACAACTACGTGGGCGGAACTGTCGGTGAGTGTACCTCACAGTAGCGGACGGTACAGCCGCGTGCTGCAGGCCAACGCCATCGACAACTACGTGGGTGGCACTGTCGGTGAGTGTACCTCACAGTAGCGGACGATACAGCCGCGCGCTGCAGGCCAACGCCATCGACAACTACGTGGGTGGCACTGTCGGTGAGTGTACCTCACAGTAGCGGATGGTACAGCCGCGCGCTGCAGGCCAACGCCATCGACAACTACGTAGGCGGCACTGTCGGTGAGTGTACCTCACAGTAGCGGACGGTACAGCCGCGCGCTGCAGGCCAACGCCATCGACAACTACGTGGGCGGTACTATCGGTGAGTGTATCTCACAGTAGCGGATGGTACAGCCGCGTGCTGCAGGCCAACGCCATCGACAACTACGTGGGCGGCACTGTCGGTGAATGTACCTCACAGTAGCGGACGGTACAGCCGCGCGCTGCAGGCCAACGCCATCGACAACTACGTGGGCGGCACTGTCGGTGAGTGTACCTCACAGTAGTGGACGGTACAGCCGCGCGCTGCAGGCCAACGCCATCGACAACTACGTGGGCGGCACTGTCGGTGAGTGTACCTCACAGTAGTGGACGGTACAGCCGCGCGCTGCAGGCGAACGCCTTCGACAACTACGTGGGCGGCACCGTCGGTGAGTGTACCTCACAGTAGCGGACGGTACAGCCGCGCGCTGCAGGCCAACGCCATCGACAACTACGTGGGCGGCACCGTCAGTGAGTGTACCTCACAGTAGCGGATGGTACAGCCGCGCGCTGCAGGCCAACGCCTTCGACAACTACGTGGGCGGAACTGTCGGTGAGTGTACCTCACAGTAGCGGACGGTACAGTCGCGTGCTGCAGGCCAACGCCATCGACAACTACGTGGGCGGCACCGTCGGTGAGTGTACCTCACAGTAGCGGACGGTACAGCCGCGCGCTGCAGGCCAACGCCATCGACAACTACGTGGGCGGCACCGTCGGTGAGTGTACCTCACAGTAGCGGACGGTACAGCCGCGCGCTGCAGGCCAACGCCTTCGACAACTACGTGGGCGGAACTGTCGGTGAGTGTACCTCACAGTAGCGGACGGTACAGCCGCGCGCTGCAGGCCAACGCCATCGACAACTACGTGGGCGGCACGGTCGGTGAGTGTACCTCACAGTAGCGGAGGGTACAGCCGCGCGCTGCAGGCCAACGCCTTCGACAACTACGTGGGCGGAACTGTCGGTGAGTGTACCTCACAGTAGCGGACGGTACAGCCGCGTGCTGCAGGCCAACGCCATCGACAACTACGTGGGCGGCACCGTCGGTGAGTGTACCTCACAGTAGCGGACGGTACAGCCGCGCGCTGCAGGCCAACGCCATCGACAACTACGTGGGCGGCACCGTCGGTGAGTGTACCTCACAGTAGCGGGCGGTACAGCCGCGCGCTGCAGGCCAACGCCATCGACAACTACGTGGGCGGCACCGTCGGTGAGTGTACCTCACAGTAGCGGACGGTACAGCCGCGCGCTGCAGGCCAACGCCTTCGACAACTACGTGGGCGGAACTGTCGGTGAGTGTACCTCACAATAGCGGACGGTACAGCCGCGCGCTGCAGGCCAACGCCATCGACAACTACGTGGGCGGCACCGTCGGTGAGTGTACCTCACAGTAGCGGACGGTACAGCCGCGCGCTGCAGGCCAACGCCTTCGACAACTACGTGGGCGGAACTGTCGGTGAGTGTACCTCACAGTAGCGGACGGTACAGCCGCGTGCTGCAGGCCAACGCCATCGACAACTACGTGGGTGGCACTGTCGGTGAGTGTACCTCACAGTAGCGGACGATACAGCCGCGCGCTGCAGGCCAACGCCATCGACAACTACGTGGGTGGCACTGTCGGTGAGTGTACCTCACAGTAGCGGATGGTACAGCCGCGCGCTGCAGGCCAACGCCATCGACAACTACGTGGGCGGCACTGTCGGTGAGTGTACCTCACAGTAGCGGACGGTACAGCCGCGCGCTGCAGGCCAACGCCATCGACAACTACGTGGGCGGTACTATCGGTGAGTGTATCTCACAGTAGCGGATGGTACAGCCGCGTGCTGCAGGCCAACGCCATCGACAACTACGTGGGCGGCACTGTCGGTGAATGTACCTCACAGTAGCGGACGGTACAGCCGCGCGCTGCAGGCCAACGCCATCGACAACTACGTGGGCGGCACTGTCGGTGAGTGTACCTCACAGTAGTGGACGGTACAGCCGCGCGCTGCAGGCCAACGCCATCGACAACTACGTGGGCGGCACTGTCGGTGAGTGTACCTCACAGTAGTGGACGGTACAGCCGCGCGCTGCAGGCGAACGCCTTCGACAACTACGTGGGCGGCACCGTCGGTGAGTGTATCTCACAGTTATAGTGGATGTAAGGCCCCGGTTACACTTTGATTAGTACGTGTGCGAGTGTTTAATGCAGGTGCTTAGTATTAAGCTAGAAACACGTAGACAGCCGTTGATTAGTGCGAATGATTACTAATCAGCGTCTGTTCACTCTTACTACGCTGATCACTAATCACTCGCATTAATCAACGGCTGTCTACACGTGTTTTTTGCTTAATACTTACCTGCATTAAACAATCGCAGTCGCACTAATCAAAGTGTTAACCGGGGTCTTATGCCCCAGTTTACATTTTGATTAGGTCGAGTGCGAACGTTTAGCAGTTGGAAGTGATATTGCGCAACACTATTTAGCCACCATGATTTGTATATTATGCTTCAGACGTTGAAAGATGAAGTTTAAAAATTTAAAAATGCTAAACACTTATCACTAACAAAACCCGTCCAAATGTGTTTAGGGCCCGGCAAACCGCAAGTCAGAGGTAGAAAGGGCGCGCGGGACAGGGTTACTTGCGCAAAAAAGAACACGTTACTATTCACTTTACTACGCTGATAACTAATCACTCGCACTAATCAAAGACTGTCCACTGTTTTTCTTAACACTATGCACCTGCATTAAACACTCGCGCATTAATCAAATTGAAAACTAGGCTTTACAGCAGCGTGCTGCAGGAGAACGCTGTAGTTCAAAGGATATGACCATTTATGTCGCATAGTTTGCGATTCCAAAAGGGAAACAAAACCTATAGGATGCTTCCCGTTGACCTACAATTACTGACGTGTACTTACAGGAAAAAATCCGAAAACTGTAAATTTTTAGTTACATTACAAAAATACACATTTATACAGAACCCTCGATGGACTCGTATAGTCCAACTCGCAATTGACCGATTTTTTAACTTCCCACTACGTATGTAGATAAGAAAGTTACTAATTTTACCCCGATTTTCGAAAATTGAGTTTTCACCAGATGTCCATGTTTTGAGGTCCTAGGAACCTTTTCCGATTATTTTCACGATGACGTCAGTGTGTGTGTGTGTGTGTGTGTGTGTGTGTGTGTGCGTGCGTGCGTGCGTGCGTGCGTGCGTGCGTGTGTGCGTGCGTGCGTGCGTGCGTGCGTGCGTGCGTGCGTGCGTGCGTGCGTGCGTGCGTGCGTGCCCGATCGAAACGCGGTTGATGGCATTCGATTGGATTCCACTCAACTTAGACTTACTGAAAATTTGAACCGATTCGTCCAGTAGATTTTGAGAAATTTTGATAAAACACCAAAAAAAATTTAGCGAAACGGTATTTTTTTAGTATAACTTTCAGATCTATGTACCGATTGAGTACAAAAACTAATCAGCTCTATTCCTTAAAAAACTGCGTCTAATACATAAATTGAATCAAAATCGGTTTATGTTTTGGGGAGTAATCGTTGACGAAAAATTTAAAAAATGTGTTTTTTCGACATAGCTTCGAAATTTTTCAACCAATCATTTTTTGGTATTCTACGATATTTTAGTACTAAAAAAACTACGTCAAATGCCGTTTCAAGAATCATAATTGAATCTAATTCTCAAAACTTATAGCTATTCAAATATTAAAATTACGTTGTTTTTAGCAAACTTACTTCATTTTTTCAAATAACTTTTAAGTTAATTCACCGAGTGACTTATAAATCTTATCAGCTTTTCTCCTTTAAAAACTGCGTCAAATACCGTTAATTTAATCAAAATAGGTCAATTTGTTTGGGATTTATCAATGAAGAAAATTAAAAATGAAATGTTTTATGACCTATCGATTATTTAGCTAAAGCAATTTTTTATTGAGTTGAATGACATCATCGTTTTCAAAATATACATACAGTACAATTTAACAAAGTAGATGTTTGAACTGAAAAATCTACGCTTATATTTTTTATTGTTTTGAGCTTAAAATACCTTCATTTAGTGGAAAGTTTCAGGGATGGCCCGTAGGGTCAACCGTGTACACATTTTTTAGTTAAAAGTATTTGTGTTTTTTTTGCAAGATAGCAAACAAGCAGATGGGTCTCCTGACGAAAAGAGTCAACCATCGCTCATAGAAACCAAAGATGTTAATGGTGCGTTGCTATCTTATGGCGAGGTCTAATGCCACATGCCTAAGTTTACTGGCTACCTTACCCTCGAAACTGGAACATGACAGCGACAAGCACTGACGCTTTTGCGGCAGAAATAGGTAAGGCGGTGGTACCAGACCCGGGCGAGACAATGCAGAACTCTACCACCTAGTAGTCACGATGGTAGTGACTCGCGTAGCCAACCGGTCACTTTTTACGACCTGCCAGGCCGAACGGCAGTTGCTCTATTTTTCAAAGGAGCCCGGAGCTAACACGGGGAATTTTTTTTATCGCCGCCGGCGTTGTCCGTGAGAATATGTTGATAAATATATATATTTTTTATTAAAAATCATACATAATATCTTCACGCCAGATGCCTTACAAAGAGAACCGAGTGCCATACATCACGGTCCTCTTTGCAGTCTTTTCTCGCTTCCTCTACATTCATTATTCTCTTCATACAAATACGCCGGTGCAATGACTTTTGACATCACCTTCAGACAGCACTCGATCATTTCGATCATGGTATGTGTCATCTAATAAAAAATGTTTGTAGAATTTCTCATTATTTATCGCCGCCGGCGGTAGCCGTGAGACAGATTAATCCACTCAACTACTAAGATATTCGCCGTTATCTTTTCGCAAAAGTCAGCCATACATTGATATAAATTGTTTATTTTATCTTTATCAAATAGGGCAAAGACGACATCATCATTTTTTCCAGTAACTGAATGCTATCAAGTGTTTATCTAATCCCCTTTTATTTACGAGCAGTAGCAATAACTGCATAAAAATATTATTAGCGAAGTCACTCACTGATATTATAAATGCAAAGTCTGTCCGTTATGCTTTCACCGCTGAACCGATTTTGATTAAATTTGGTATGAAGATAGTAGAAGATTCTGGGTCAAACATAGGCTATTTTTTACCCTAAAGAGCTAAAATAGGGAAAGAAACTTTATATAAAAAATATCGAGGACATGTTAAGTTGCGGTCGAAGCTACGCCTGTCTGCTAGTCCATACTAATATTATAAATGCGAAAGTCTGTCTATCTGTTACGCTTTCACGGCTAAACCGCTGGGCCGATTTTCATAAAATTGGCATGGAAGTAGTTGAAGAGCCGGGGTCAAACATAGGCTAATTTCTTTTTTAAAAATCAATCCCTAAAGGGTTGAAATAGGGGATGAAATTTGTTTGAAAAGCTATCTAGACGACATGTTAATCTACTTGCGCGCGAAGCTGCGCGGGTCAGCTACTTTTATATAAAAGTAATTATAAAGCAGTAGTTAAAATATTAAGGATTAATATTGACTATTTTAATATTTAGGTACAGACTTGCCGTTAGACCAGTGGAAATCGCTGTTTGACGGTGAACCACCTGCGTTTCTTACTGCAGAAGAACGAGATGCGTGGACAAAAACAATGGACAAAGTAGCCCTAGCCTCGGACGCTTTCTTCCCATTCAGGGACAACATTGACAGAGCAGTACAGGTATAGTAAAATATCATCTAGTTTTCCCTACTTCCATTATTTTTATTTTTCATTTTAACTGAAAATATAACCAAAAAAGTAAATTAACGATTAGAATTGAAACACGAATGATACTTCGCAATTGAACTAAATTCGGCACGTGTGAATGCCTCGTGCATTAATGTCAAAATGAGAGCGCAGCGCACCGCCTCGTGTAGTCTTCGCACGTCCCAGCAATGGGACGGGGAGATAGTTTCGGGGCTATTTGCCCCCTGACCATAGTGTCACGTAAACCGTAAAAACGGCTAGGTCATTGGGTTAGTGCGTGGTAGGAGCCCCTTGCACTTAGGTGTGTGATGGGAAACGTGGGAAATGAAGATAGATAGTGATGTTCCCCCCTCCTTTTTCCCCCACTTCGCGCTTCAGCCAGCGATCCGCCCAGCGAGGGAATCCAGCACACAGCGGCGACTTGCGATAAAGTGGTTTAACTTGGGGGAGAGGGGGGGGAGGGGGCGGAGCCTAAGTTGGTGAGGAGCAGAGCATTCGGTGTGGGTTCCCCGCTACCCCCACTGTCCACTCACCGCCACATGCAATCCGCCCCGCAGGTCGAGTCCCCGAGTCCCTGACGGTCGCGCACACAGGTGAAACGACTTTTATAGATGCGATGACATTTTTTTTTAGCTATTGTTATTACTGTGGTCAAATTTTATACGATGGTAGGAGTCTACTTAACCGGCATGTTTATTTGAAGAGAGTTTCTAATGTCAAAGTAGTAAGATAAGTCTACCTGGACCGTGACATATGGTAGTCGTTTCTCTTTGGCTAATTCATGAGGAATTTGGCGTGAAGCTATATATATATATATATATATATATATATATATACACCAAAAATAATTATTTTCTGATAAAGACACCCTCACCACCTAGCGGTATAAAATTTAATGTTACAACTTATTCTCACACCTACTAAATATACAAAACAGAAAAATACATCAGTCGAGCCGTTTCAAAAACAGCGACCACAAATACCGTGACAGCAGATTTTTGTATATTAGATAAAAAAATTGAAGAGATTATTTGTTTAAACACGTTATTGTCTCTCGAAAACAAATTCGATTTGAAAAAAGATTTTTGTGTCTGTGAAAAAAGTGAGCTGTAGTGAATGTCGTGAGCAAGATGTTGAACGTCTATTGTGTGGGAAAGGATAGTTTATTACAGTAAACAAATATATTATTTTTTGCATGATGAGAGTTATGAGTTTGGTGGAAGCACGCCTGTCTGAGTGCTAAGTGTGAGTTTTTCTTTTCGCATTCGATCGTGAGCGCGTTTGAAGTTTACTAGGAATTTGTATGTGATTTGTACAGCGCCACCTAGTGGTAAATGTGAGAAACCAGTTTACCACTAGGTGGCGCTGTACAAATCACATACAAATTCCTAGTAAACTCGAAACGCGCTCACGATCGAACGCGAAAAGAAAAACTCACACTTAGCACTCTGTATTGTGTATGTATGGCACTCAATTCTCTTTACCTTTGAGATTTGGCGTGAAGATGTGCATGCGTGTATGTTACAAATATATTATAGAAAATAAATATGATATAATTAAAAAAGGATCAGATTCTTTTTCAAGAAATAAGTTCATCGATATAATATTATGCTACAATTTTAATCGTCTTCACTTGGTGAAACTTCATTGTAATACAATATTTATTAACTGTTAACACCCTTAGGACGCTTGTGTAACCGAAACCGATTGGAAATCAATTGTAATTACCTTATTGTGAAACAGTACAAGTGAATTAATAAATATTGTATTAAGTTCATCAATACCTAATGATGTACAATTTATATATTTCGGCAGTTGTAGTTCACAAAATATAGCAAAAATGCCGCGAAAACTCGTAGTAAAAAATGCGTAGTCAGCGTCGCTAACCACTCAACCAACGGGGCGGTCAATTTGATGTTTCACATGAACAGGTCATTTGTGTATAAACAGTCGCAATAATGTCGTTTTATATTTCAGTGTGGCGTTGAATACATTGGAAGCCCAGCGGGATCGAACAACGATAAAGAAGTGATACAGGCTTGCAACGAACATAAGATAGTATTGGCTCACACCAATCTGAGGCTCTTCCATCATTAGATGTGTTAATAAATCTCAAAAACGTATTTTTGTAGTTATATTTTAAGCATATTATATTAGTATATTTTTGTATAAGATTCTCTTCTTATTTTTTTATATCATAGGATAGCAGAAAAGCAAATGGCTTCCGATATCTAGAGACACTAAAGGATTGTTGCCATCCATGTGGCGAATATAATGCTACATTCCTAAGTATACCAGCTTCCATTTCAAACAGATCACTACAGAAAATAACACTGACACTGATACGGTATATATTATGATCTGTAGCCAAGAATACTTTAATGGACTTGGAGAATGATGAAGATATAGCATTCCCGAGTTGGCTTCGGGCTCCTTTGAAGAAAATACCAATTGCCGTTCTGCCAGGCAAGTCGTAAGAGGTGACCGATTGCCTATATGCGAGTCATTACCATCGTGGCTACTAGGTGGTACAGGTCTGCTTTGTTTCGCCCGGGTCTGGTACCATCCTCCATACCTTTTCCTGCCGCAATAGCGTCAATGGTTTTTACTGTCGTATTCCGCTTTGGAGGGTAATGTAGCTGGTAAAATATATATATATATATATATATATATATATATATATATATATATATATATATATATATATATATATAGTTTTTACGAGCTCTTACAACTGTTTTAATAAGTTCAAAAAGAGATACACAAAAAAGCAAGATTAGAAGGTTATAAATTTAGTATGTGACATACTCATAGTAAAAAATACGGTAATACATTTGGATATAAAAATGACTTCTCGAATAACTTTTTTTATTACTAATTATTCAATTTAAGAATATAATTTTGAAGTTAATAAAGAAAAATTTGTGATAAAATTGAATTTTATGGTACAACTGTCAAAATAAAATAAATCTTCAGGGCCAGAGAAATTGCTTTAGAAAAATTTGTTTAAAAGGTAAAATTCGGTTACCAGGTGAAAACGAATGTTCGGAAAACAAAGTAATAGTAAAATTATTGTAGCCACGTAAAATCGCAAATTGTAATCTATTTTACAAGTAATATGGTGACTGGTAGCGATAACTGGCATTGCATAATTACGACACAATCTCCTATTATCCTGCCGACGTAATGTCAGTGCTCTTCACTGTTAAGTATTTAATTTGAGTATGTTATGTAATGAGTACCTCACTAACATACATACTTTGCCCACAACTTCAAAAAATAACTACAAATTTATTTATTATTTTAAGTTGTATCAAACATTAATTTTAAAAAAGTATCTTTACGTTCGTATCCCCAAAGAGGTAGGTCTGTACAACAAATGAACTCATGACTAGCCGAAGATAGTCCTATAATGTGGTAGGTGGCAAGCCTATCGCCAACCGGACACTTATCCGGTTCCGGGCAACGTTGTTATCATAAAACTAAAAAAAAACACATTTTAAATTACCCGACCCGGGCATCGAACCTGGGACCTCATGTTGTCAACACCGACAGCGAACCATTATACCACGGAGAAGACCATTAAGTAAATATATTTTAATGCTTATCATGTTCATCGTCATGCATTTTGTTTACTATTAATTTACAAAATCATGTTCTTTGCCTTATTACCATTAACCTAAAGTTATCACCATTCAAATAGACATTATTTCTTTATTACCAATTCCAGTTTAGGTATATACTGTAATGTATCCAGCCTTAAAGAATAATGAAGGCTCTGATTAACTAGAGGAACTAGTAGTAAGAGATTATTGTGGAATCAGACAATAAACTCCCTCAGGGGGAGGTTTTACCCTCCTGGGGAAAGCACAAAAAATGTATCCAACCATTAAGCTATAAGTCAATGCGTTTGTACCATATGGTGGTTTATAGGCCAGAGTTATTTCTTTCCACCAATTTATTTCACATAGTACCACCAATTTAATAAATTGGTGGTACTATGTGATATACATAAACATATAGTATATATAGTATTTTAATGGAATTATAAAGCTTGATGGAAGAAAATGTTAAAAAGCAGATTTGTGAAAACAAAATAATAGAAATAAAACGATTAATTTTTTTGTGCAATAACTTAATAATTTACAGCTGTAAAGAATCCTCTTTTTTTAAAATTATTAAAACTATTTTTTTATTTAACCATTTATTGTAATTTGTACACAAATAACAAAAATAAAACTAAACACAAAATTAGTACAAAAGGCAAGCTTATCTCTAAAGAAATTTCTTCCAGTAAGCCCAAAATAAGAGAAAAAAAAAATAAGGTAGAAAAACACGTGTACAAAACAACAGAACAAAGAAAACAAAATACAAAAGAAACTTAACTACTAAATTAAATACAACTTTTTATGACTACTTACTAAGTCTACAAACAAAACAAACCATGAAATGGATAAGTAGTGCTGTTTCAGACAACTCTTAAAGGTATCTTAGAGATTCACTTATTCTCATGGAATGAAGCAAAGAATTCCAGAGCCTAACTATCGTGAGGCATTGTCAACTATTAATTAAAATCGGATACACTCAGGTTTAATCGGCGTAAGTTCCGACTAGTTTCGGACCTATATGAGGTCCTTCCTCAGGTGAGTTAGACGTTCGCTCGGTAGCGTCTCGTCTGGAACTGCGGGCGGTAGCTCGTCGTGCGCGGTCCGTTGGGATCGGGAATGTGAAAAGCGCCGTCGGCGAAGATAGTGCACAACGTCTAGTTTACGCGTTTAAATTATTGTTAGAATTTAAATGTGCACAAAATGCATTCACAACATTGATATAAAAAACCCTAGATGCACAGTCCCGAACAAAACTGACACTCAAAAGTGTCCCTAATTTCATTTAAGTAGTTATAGATATGGCAAAAACATGTGTCTTTGCATATCCAACCTTAAGTGCACGACTTATAGTTGTTTTTACAAAGCAGTGTACGAAAAGAAATAAAATTGACAGGTTCGCGACCGACGCGATTCTATTTGAAATGAGTGCACAATTTAAAATTGTGCACTCATTTTTGGAGGACGTTTTTGACACACTGATTGTGTATCTTGGGTTTTTTATATCAATGATTCACAACGTCTACCATACTATCATCTTCCGTGTTGTTCCTTGTCCGCGTTGCGTTTAACAACACAGGTTTCCAAGCAGGCGGCAGTGTACAAATCGGTCTAAGCGTTGCGTCTGACTGATTTGGTCCATCACTGTAATAATTCACACGAGTCGTGCTGTGGGGTTCAGTGCCTAATTTTCTGTAACTGTATTGTGATTGAAATTGTGCCTTAAGTAAAGTTTTTGAAATTATATGTACACACTTGCATTATTAAATGTATAATTACTAGCTAGTAGATTGCTAGCTGACATTGTGCCTCAAGTAAAGTTTTTGAAATTATATGTACACACTTGCATTATTAAATGTATAATTCCGCCGTCGTCCTAAGAAAGAGTACATTAAGTCGTGATTTTGGCAAAATCGACTTAATTATAGGTACAGAAATGATCCCTGAAAACTTACGCATCTTTAAAAAAGTTTAACTGAGTACCAAATATAAATCGATTTGATAAAAGTCAAACTAAATGCTCCGTCGAAGTAGGTATACTCAGTTCAGTCATCAGTGCAAACGTACTTGAGTGTTAACTAATTTTGAGCAGGCACGCGGCTTAGAAAGTGGCTAGGTTAGACTCAACGACGACTAAGGTAAATCGTCGTTTTTGACCAAAAATAATTAAGTGAATGGGTCTCTTTGGACAATTTATATGAAGTTACTGCTATATATAGAACAACTCTGAATTTTAAATACGTAGTCTTACCCAGGGCAAACAAAATAGCCAACTTAAGAAACGTTTTATAATACGTTACATATAAATAATTCCATTAATCAAGGTGTTTTTTGTATTGTTATATTTTATACTATAGAATTTACCTTTTGATGCGTGATTTAGGTATATAAGCTAATAAAAATATTTGCAACAATGTTTATAAGTTTTATTTAACGTCATCTCCAAAGCTTTTTATCCAGAATTGAATCTTGTAAATCATATACTTATATGATCCTATAATGTATATTAATATTATAAATGCGACGGTTCGGATGTTTAGATGGATGGATGTTTGTTACTCAATCATGCTAAAACTGCTGAATGGATTTAAATGAAATTTGGCACACATGTATATGATGAACTGGAATAGCATATAGGCTATTTTTCATTCCGGAAAAATTAGGTTATAAATTATAATACCTCGCCCGCCCGAGCCGAGAGCCCGAGAGAGCCCCGACGCTGACTACGCAATCGACGGGGCTCGGGTTCGATCCCCAGGACGGGGACAAGCATTTGTGTAATGAGCATAAATGTTTGTATTTCTGGGTTTGGGTGTTTATTAAATTTGTTCTAGTATGTATTTCTATGTATTAGTATCGTTGACTAATACCCAAAACACAATCAAATAATTTGCTTACTTTGGTAACCTCAAAGTATAAGTAAGTAAAGGATCAGTAAGTGTAATTTGTCCCGTGAATATTTACAGTACCCGGCGATAAATATTGCACATCGACCTTTGGAAAGAGACAATCGGCTAATTTCGGCTTCGTAGAGCGTTATCTCTGTCGCACAAAATACAAACAGTCCGGTACCTATTAGGAGCTGTTAAAACAAGTATGATTTGCTTCTTTTGATATTTTTATTCTTTGTATAAAATACACTAATTTTTCTATAAGTGATGGCTTTAGGTTGGGGTAAAATAAAATAAAAAAACATTTTTACATTATGTTTACGTATTTAATTATTTTGGAACATTACAGCTTTAGTGTACATAATAAACACCATTATACCTATTGCTAAAATGAGACATTGCAATAAAAATAATAATAATTCTAATTCTCAATTACTTCCATTTCACTATCTGTGCTCTCAAAGAGGTCAATATCACTGTCACTATCAGCCGTATTTATTACTAATCTATCAGTGTAATTGTCTAAACTGTGTTGAATGCTTCTATATTCATTCTCACATTTGATTGCATGATCGCAAACCTTTTTCCACTCTTCAGCGCCGATCATGTTTACTTTTTCAGTCAATAATGTTTTTACTGTAGTTAAGTTCATACCCACATTTCTAGAGGCTACATAGCCTTTCAGTTGAGACCATATATTTTCAATTGGATTAAAATCCGGATGATATGGTGGCAATCGCAACACAGTGTGCCCATGTTCGGCAAGTATTTTGTCCACAGAAAACTCTGTATACCTCTCCTTGTGCTGACATATAATAGCGTAAATCTGGGTTTTTGTTAATTTTGGATCAACTGGAATTTCATGTCTGTTTAACCAGTTGATCATTTCCCGTTTAATGGTGTTTGAGTTGGGGGGTCTCTCAACATACTTGTTGTGATAGGGTGCGTTGTCGATAACTAGAACAGAATCACTGGGTATATTTGGGATTAATTGGTTAACCAGCCATTTCTCATAGTTATCGTTATTCTATTCATTGTGATAGTCACCTGTAGTGTCCGTGGATTTATACGTTAAAAAAGCACCGGGTACAAAGCCTTTTTCATTTCCCGCATGAACTATTATCAAACGTTGACGTTTTGAAATTGGCTTTTTTACTCCTTTTTTCTTATCGTCACTCCAAGATTTCCCTTTAGTGTGGGATGCATGTATATATGACTCATCCATGTAGACGATATTTTTTCCTGTTTCGCGAAATTTGCGTATTTTATCAAGGTATTCCATTCGTTTGAGACTAACGTCGTGCTTTTCCATTAGAATTTTTCGATTATCTTCCATTTTAGTGAACTGAAATCCCATGTCATGAAGTATTTTTCTCAACGTTTTTTCAGACCCATTGTAATTAATAGCTTCAGATAACTTAGCTTTTAATGATTTTATTGTTGGCAGTTCATTAAATTGTAAGTGAAAATCATACACCATTCTTCGAACAACATCGTAATCAAAATCGTCCATATCCAAACGAAATTGCTTTTTTGGTCTCCCTTTTTTTGGAGTGCTGAACTTAATTTCAGTCGAATGTGTTTCAGTACTGACTTCGTTTAATATATTGTTCAAAGTTCTTCTTGAAATTCCAGTGGCATTTGCAACTCGCTCTTGAATCTTCTTAAAATAACAACTTACATTTTTTTTTTAAATCTATCAGCTTCGCTTACAAAGTATTTATAAACATTGTAGATAATTTCACGTGACTGACCTCGTAAAGGTTTCCGTCTTTTTCCGAAAGATGCCATATTACAACTTTAAATTATTTAAATTTGTGGGTGTTATCAACTCTAAATAGATATTTTTTTCGGGACGCGACTGCACTCTATCCTATAGTAATACACATATTTATCTATGACTCTATCGTACTTGAACAACGACTGACTAAACGTCACATAGGTAGTGTGGGACAGAGATAACGCTTTACGAAGCCGAAATTATCCGATTGTCTCTTTCCAAAGTTCGATGTGCAATATTTATCGCCGGGTACTGTATTCATATTTATTTATTTACAAAAAAAATGCAGCGGGCATCTAAAGCATTTGATTTTGAATCTTCAAAAACTAAGACAGACTATTTTAGTATGAAGAATTTGTGTGGCTTACGCTCTTTGGTATAACCAATTAATAATTCATTTAAAATATTCAAATTATACATGATTATTTAGTCTGTAAAATGATTTCACTTTAGCGCCAAAAGTAATTGACGCGTGTGTTTTAATTACTGTGGTTTTTTTTGTTATAAAAGGTTGATTAAAGGTTTATTTAGCTTATAATGATTGTATTTAGATATTTAGTTGTAAGAAATAAAAAGTAGCAACAAAAAATAAGGACCGGTAAAAGTCGGTTATCATGTCACCGTTTTTTTCAAGTAAATTATAACAATATTAGGTAGTTCCGTTTTTTCAAGTAAATTATAACAATATGTGTTTAATTTAATGAATAATAGGTAATAGATATTATATCAATTAGTAAATGCTCGTTTACAGAATGATAAAATATTGATTCATTGTAAAGTAATAAAGCTTTTTATACATCGCGCTAATGTGACGTCATGACCGTAGAAGACGCGCGACGCGCCTGTCTATAATTGTAGTTATTTCTTTATTTTGATTTTGATTTTTCTTGGGGTTCGAGCGGTTAAAACGTTTATTCTTCGTGTAGTACCTAGGTACTAGGTTCAGGTACCTAGTGTTGTATCTTCTTTCGAATTTAATAATATTTTTTGAAGCTTAAGCCCTGGTACCTTAATGATCCTAAAATTGGAAATAGTTACATTGAAGATTGGAAGAAACCTTAGTACTGCTGTATCTGTAAAATGTTAGATACTTAGTAACTATACTAATAGTTAACTGTATTGATATGTTATTCATGGATATTTTTGATATTACTTACTGATTGATATGCCGAATGATGGAGATGAATGATGATACTGCAAACATTAAAAAAAAACATTAAGAGCAAAGAAAGGCATTCATGATTAGCCTCGATCTAGCTAAGGCCTTCGACAGGACTTAGCATATAACACTTCTATCAAAACTGCTATATTAACTACGAAAATGTAGATCGCCAGCTTTTCGGAAGACCGCAACGTCCAAGCTGTAGTTGCCGGTGTATTATCCAAGGCAAAAATAATTAATACTGATATCCCTCAAATCTCTGTGCTATCACTTACACTGTTTCTTCTGCACATCAATGATATATTGGCAAATAACAGCATTATTTATTAGACGTCAACGAGAGATGCTCTATATACAGGCCTTTTGAACTTTTCATGGGCTCAGGTAGATGAGAGTCGAAATAGTTTTTTGTCTGAATTTGAGACACCCCTGGAGCGGTTCTTAGAGTGAGCAAAACCTCATACCATTTCACCACCAGAAGACTCGAGCCTGTGCGTTACCCACCAAAAAAAAAACTTAAGAGGTGTCAAGGGACACCCGGATGGAACGAAGCTCCTTTCGATTAATTTACAAAAAAACCTGTATTCAACAAAAGTAATCGTCGCGACACCACACTGGTCAATGCGAAATAGAAATGAAAATATCTGGCTTGCTTTCTATAAGAGAGAGAGACAGACAGATAGAGAAACATGCGCACGCCGCACAGCTTACAATAGCTTACTATAGCAAAAAGTGTCGTGACAACTTTTCGTAAGATTTTTTTCCGTCTAGCCCCCTTTCACAACGCGCGATAAGGAACTTCGTTCCAATTAAAGCTCCTCTATCAAAGCTTCACTATTCAGGAACATCTTCCTCGCTATCTCTGACAGCATTAACATTTAAGGTGTTGAAATGGCAAAGGTCATCCAGTTCCATAATCATTTGAAGAGTATCTAAAGCTAAGTTGATTTTAAAGAAACTAGGGGTATTGAATCGTGCCAGACGACACTTCACGTCCGGCTATTTACAAATTTGCGCTTTACAAAACGCAAAGATTGTTTTTTGAACCTCAGTATCAAATTTGATAAAATTCAACTTAGGTAGGGCGTGTAAACAATCCAGCTCTTGCCTCTTACCAATGGTATTGATCTACTTAGTCTCCCGAGAGATATTGACTCTCTATTTGTGTTCTACCTAAAGTATTGTAGGTACTATTTTTACGAGCTATTTTAGTGTCGGCATCCGCGTGGAATTTGCTTTTACGCCGTAGTGAAAGAATACATCCAGCTAATTTGCTAGTAGGTACCTTCTTTGTACGAACAGACGAACTCTTACTCCTCGTACAGCTTAACTCACTCAGATTTTCCGAGTAGCTTTGATATTGGAATATTTAAGAGGAGGGTCAATAAAATTTTCAGAAGCTGGCATTGCATTAGCAAACATTTTGTGTTGCAAATGTCCATGGGCAATATTCGCTTGTACGCCTGCAGATACTATAATTAAACAAAATGTCCGTTTACATATTATTGCAGAAAAAAACAACAGAAAAATTGAAATGTAATTCAAAATAGGAACTCTACGACAAGCTAAACTTATTTCTAATTATAGGAAATTAATGCGTTTCCTACTATGTTGTCTATACATAATATAATAAGTCTGAAGAAAAGTCGTGTCTATTATCTAAAAGGAATCTATGAACTTAATAACGTAGTCATGTTGACCCTATTGCAGTAATTTTCCTATTTCTGTATCTTCTATGATCTTCTAAACCTACTCAGAATATGCAAACCACAGATGCAAACTAACTGTATCGATATCAAGCGTCAAATACGTAGGTCACACTATAAGTTTTGCGTAACTTAATAAAACAACATGTTATAATCAAAATATTAAGTTTATTGCTTTTCAAAATAATCTCCTTTACATTTTAAACATTTTTTTCATGCGATCGAACCATTTTTTAAAACAGGGAGACCACAGATCTGAAGGCATGTTTTCTACGTGCTGATTGAAATACGTAGTATCCCTACCTAGTCTGTGCTGATTGAACGCTATCACTGCCTCTTCGTAGTACCTACTAGAATATGCAAACCACAGATGCAAACTAACTGTATCGATATCAAGCGTCAAATACATGTACGACATGGCACCCACAGTTTGCCGATATGTTTAGGCCTTGTGTTTGAAATATAAATAAATTATTTTAACGGTCATTGTTTGTTTTATTTATATATAAGTGTTCTACGGAAAAACAAACTTAAAACCCTTAAAATAGTACCTATTATATATTATATATAAGTGGAGTCGAATATATTTTTATATATTATATAGATAAAAATATATTCGACTCCACTTGTGCCTTGTCCTAACCGGCTAACTTCAGTCAAAAATTTTATTGCATTTTGTACATTGCTTTTTAAAAACAACTATAAAACTTGGGCTTAAGGTTGAATATGCAAAAACATGTTTTTGCCATAACTATAAACTTTTTAGACTAATTTTATTAGCGACAGTTTTGAATGTAAATTTTAGTCGGGATTGTGTATCTTGGATATTTTATATCAATCCCAACAAATTTATGAAAATTTTGACAGTGATAGGAGCGTTTGCTCATATGCGCGGCGACCCGCGACACGTTTCCTTTCCAATAACGTGTCAGTATTCATGTGGTCTGTGGTTGTGGCGCTATTGCGGCAGAAATAGGTAAAGCGGTGTAATATAGAATAACAAACAAGCGCATGACTCTCCGGATGGAAAGGGAATTCATCGCCTATTAACGTTGGACATCAAAGAAGTTAATGGTGCGTTACTATCCGTGTATGCTATTGGTAATGCAACATGCGTAAGTTTACCGCCTACCTTACCCTCCAAACCGAAATGCGACAATGACAAGCATTGACGCTATTCCGGCATGAATGTGTACCATATACTTGGGCGAGACGTTACGGAACTCTACAACCTAGTAGTCATGACGGTAGTGACTCGTATAGCCAATCATTCGCCTCTTATGACCTGCCAGGCAGAACGGCAGGTGTTCTATTCTTTAAAGGAGCCTAGACCAACAGGGGGAACAAAGGCAGGATTGAACCGATTTTTTTTTGAATATTTTTTATTCTTTTTTTTTCATAGAAGAGGGGGCAAACGAGCAAGAGGTGCACCTGATGGTAAGTAATCACCGCCGCCCATGGACATCTGCAATACCAGAGGTCTTGCAGTTGCGTTGCCGGCCTTTTAAGAATGAGTAAGCTCTTTTCTTAATTTTATTTTATTTTTCTTGATTTTTTGATTTTTCTTGATTTTTCTTTCTATTCAAAGTACCCACTTATATATTAACTTATATATTTTTAACGTTAATAATTAAACTCTTAAAAAATGTTGTCATATATTTTTCTTACTAATTTAAATTACAATAATGTTATATCTTTGTAGTTTTGTGTAGAATAAATTAGAATTATAGAAATAATAGGTTAAATTTATCAGATATATTTAAACGCAGACGCTCTTTTCTTCAAAGCTATAGGGATAAGGTTAGGAGTATCCAGCCTCCGGCCAGGGGGAGGGGGGTTATATATTTAAGGTTCAGTCAAGTTAGACTTTATCCTTATTTGTTTGCAATAATAAATCCATACTCAGTATCCCCCTAGGTAGTAGACCCCTGCCTAGGGGGTGTCATGACCCCATCCCCCCCCTCTCCTCCTCCCCTGGATCCGCCCTTGGCCAACAACAACAACAACGCCTGGAATCCGCCTTCAATTTCAATCTTTTTATTGAAATAAGTTCTAATAATTAGGTAGGTATGAATCACCGACCACACAACCCATAGACCCCTAATAACAGGCGAATGGCTTCTGTCAACACATCTGACTTATAGTTCCGATGTAAATGTCCATGCACCTGCACATACACAATACCCAATCAGTGTCGACCAGTCAGATTCTCTGTACATCACTATCTTTCACTGTGGCCTTGAGTAAGCCAGTCTCGATGTTGCAGTTCAGCTCAGATAGTTGCCAGAATGCATTCAATACGGAAAATCGAACATTAGGCATCTATGGGCTGTGTGGTCGATGGTATGAATAGACATCTTTTAATAAATAAGCACGCAAATTACAAGGGGATTTTTATGAATCATACAAACTCTGAGTCTACCAGTCTACAATCGTTAGTACATAATATGCATATAGTTTAGTACCTACGTATAAAATGGCGTTGATAAAAAAGGTTTTTCCCCGAGCGATACGTCATCATCGGTTGTCGTATAAAGCATACCATATGTTGTAAATTTCCCACTGTGTAGGCAAATTTGTAATTAGAAATAATTTTTCTTAAAAAATATTATAATAATTACATGTCACGTCATTATTTTCGCATTAAACAGGTCAGGGTCAAAATAATAATTTTCAGTCAAATATTAGTTTTAGATGTAATAAGGGACACATAAATATATCAAAAAATATATAAATCAAAATTTTTATGGCAACCTTGTTTATTTTTTTAATGTTGCTATCGTTGCCTAATATAACTGCAGTAACACTAAGAAGATGTTTGCGTACCCATACTGATCTTCTATTAAAATTTGTTATTTCTAATCATTTTATTTTGACATGTCATCTTAATCATACGTTTTGTAAAAATTGAAATGTTTCAACTACATTCTCAGCGCACCATTATGAACTTTAATTTCTGTAAATACAATAAATTTCACAGGGTCTGGTTGAGCACCAAAATCCAACTGAGAAGCTTTAATGATTGTTAAAAGACTTAAAAAATGTTATAGCGCTATTTAATATTTGCTTCAAATTTATTTGTGCAGTAGCGTGAAAGATTACTACGCTCCACTAAATCTTAAATATCTCGGGAACTATTTAGTAAGTACTTTGTGATCCTCAGAAGTAAGACTCTCAAACAAAATGAGAAAAAACTTCTGAGTACTCAGAAGCATTCACAAGAATAATAGCAACATTTGAATGTCAATAATAAAAAAATAAACGAAAGTCTCAAAAACTCGAAACAAAGCTGGTAAATCCTGTGCAGAGTATCGATTGAAAACTTACAAAATTACAACTGTTTTAATATTGAAAAAACTATTTATCAATAACAATTCTTAAAGGTATCATAATATGAGTAGAAAGTATTTAATATTTAAGCTACCTACATTTCTAAAAATTAATATGTAGTTTCCCATGTCAGTCTATGACCCCTTTGCCAGGCAGTTCGTGAAGTTAAATATTGGCCAAACGTCTCATTACTCTCAAGACTACTATTTGGTAGAGTTTCGCAACGTCTCCCCGTGGTTAAGTACCACCGTTTGCCGCAATAGCATTAACGTTTGATACTCTCATGTTCCAGTTTCCGTGATAAGGTGGTCAGTAAATTTATGCACGTGATACTAAATCTCGTTATAGGAAATACATACGCTGATTAACATCTTTGATGCCAATAGGCGATGGTTGTGTCTTTTCTATATTTCTATATTCTTCTTTTTTATATTTATATTAATATAATATATTATTGCTAATTTAGTGTTTTTATATACGTTGTGACGCCATCGTACTTCAAGGTAAAAATATGTTTGAGAATAAATTAGAGTTAATATAAATAAATAGACAAAATATTAAAATATAACGTATTTTATTTTGTTAGCTAAAAATTTGCATTTGCGTTTAAAAAGCTTGTCTATTCAAGCACGCAGTTTGATTGGCACTTGTAATTGGCATCGTTGCGCGCATCCATTGTTTATTCACAGTTGAATTCATATTTCATTCTCTCGTATCAGCCTCCGAAGTCCGAGCGTCGTCGTGTTATGATTAACATCGAATGTTGTCGGTTACGGTCGATATTATTCGATACCTGACATTAAATTGAATTTGGCTGTTATTCCCATCCGTTTTTGAACATTTCGGCATCGGATGCTACCACCATAGATTAACATCGTTGATAAGCAACATTTTATTAAAAACGGCCAACTCTAATTTGGATATTGATTAAAAATTATTTTACTGATAGATGATGGTCATAAAAGGAATATTTCGAGTTCATTGAGGTAACATTGATTTGGAATGTCAATTGACACTTGCGATGTGCTTGCGATTTAACATAGGTAGAACATGAAATGTTCTATTTCAGTTATGGTTGGAAACGAAAACAAATACAAGTGTTGAATACAAAATACGTAAAAATCTTTTAAGATCAATAACAGTATAAAACAAAATATATAAAGTGTCTGTGCCGTGTGTTGTAGTTTTTACATAACAAAAATGTCTGGATGTGAACAAGATAACAGTGACTATAATTCAACATCACCATTTTCTCAAATGGGTTCTCCTTCTAGTTCGCCTTCGCAACAGGTCCCCCAGCTAGCCAATTTTTTAACTGAGCTTTCTTGCAAGGACACATTTATAGGCAAAGGTAAGAATTTTGGTAATGGTTTCTGACTATGTTTAAACAAAAAAGTTCGCATAAGTAAGTTTAGGTAAGCGAAGTTACTAATTATACACTACACAAATGATTTGTAGTCATTGTCCATTATATTTATTAAATTGATTGTTCATTATTAAAAAAAGTGTAGTATAAAGTGGTCTAAGCTTAGGTTAATATTTAACTTCACTCTTAGTAGCTGTTACTTCAAGGCCAAATTTAGAAAAATACTTGCTTAAACAGTTTTTTTGTAATTGTAAAAATTCTGACAATATTAAGCAAATAAATGAGGTTTCCTGCTAATGGTATAATTACTGCACCGGTGTTGCGAGCAGAGGCGGCTCATGACATTTTTTGATGGGGGTTCACAAAAAAATAAAGGAGAAACTAATGCTTACTATTTATTGTAACAGAAAATCCATTCTCCGGTCTTTTTAGCAAGCAAAGTCAAGTAGGAAAGTATATCTTATTTTCACAAGAATGAAAGGCTATTCTGGTGAAAATAAGATATACTTTCCTACTTGTGAAAATTAGATATAAAATTATAATTTATTGCTTTCTTCCTATCTACACAACCAAGGTCTTTTGAAATATTGTTGGACGACCGTTGGTCGAGTGGTTAGCGACCCTGACTACACAATCAACGGGGCTCAGATTCGATTCCCGACGGGGACTATGTTTATATTTCTGGGTTTGGGCGTTTATTAAATTTATTCTACTATTTATATATGTATTTCTATGTTTTAGTATCGTTGACTAACACACCCATAACAAGCAAATAATTTGCTTACTTTGGAGTTAGATCAATAAGTGTAATTTGTCCCGTGAGTATTTATTTATTTATTGTTAAGTTTAAAAAACATGTAAAATTTAGCTCTAGTGGCTCTTTAGCTTTTAGCTCCAGATGCATTTTGAGACACTTTTCACAATGTTTAATAAAATATACACTTTATTGTTCAATTTTTAACACGTGTCAACATGTCACCCACAAATTATTTTTTAATACTTATTTAAAAGAAAAACTACTAAGTAACTAACAAAGCCAACACTTGTTCTGTTTACATAAGATTGGCAAAAGCGCGTAGGCAACCCCATAGCCGAACCCGCAGAGTGGTAAAATTGTGCGTGAGCGACGCTCCAGTTTACTCTAATTTTTCATATGAAATCAATTGTTTCACGAGTCGACCCATGGCAATGTTTCTCTTTTGCACTTACTGAATACAGTGCTAGGAAACATACTAAACTTTGTTTCATAGGAGCGCGAATGCTGGAGCTCCACTCGGTTCACTTGACTCCAAAATCCAAATGTACGTAAAGGTACCTAATAGTTTGCACGTTTCTAGTAAACTTAAGAGCAACTCTTTTGTATGGTTATAATAGAATGAATTTATTTTATTTTAAATTATATATTATATATAATAAATTTAATATAAAAGTAAGTATAAATAATGCAATTTTCATGGGAGTGCACTGCACCAGCGCTCTTTAGGACGAGCCATCTCTGGTTGCGGGTTCGCATTATCAATCAATCAATCAATCAAATAATATTTTATTCGACGTAGGTACACATAGGAACACTTATCGACGTCATTAGAAATTTGCATCTTGAATTTGGACTTGTTTAGGGTTGTTTTTTATAGGGGCTGGTTGCCCCTTTTAAACGACATCCCCTCTCACTTTAAAGAAATGTGTAATTTTTTATATGAATTTGAAATTACATGCATGATGCAACGGAACATCATTTTACATTTTTAGGGTTCTGGATTAAGATTATCTTGTTTTATAAATATTTATTGTTATATTGTAATTCATTATTGGTATTTTATCATTAATTATTGTTATTTTATAATAATTCATTACTTTTTGCAAAAACAAAAAACAATTTGGTACTAGTAAGTAAACCTGTTTAAGTTAGGTTATAACTAGGGTTGCCATCTCAATAATCGGTAAAAGTAGAAAAGTGCGGCATCGATGGCGGAGGTTGAGGTGAGGTGAGGGGGGAGGGGAGGGGAGGGATGTTCCACCCCCTTAAACCTCTTACTGAAAACACATAGCTTTTTTAATGAATTTTTTCTGTCGTAAAACTGTTATGCCATACTGGTACATTTTCCTAAAAATTTTAAATTATGCCACTAGAGTGGAGAAAAAAGAAGAGAGAAAAAGTAAAAATAATTGCAGTCACCATCCACCCACCCCCTTCGCCAAAAAACACATTTTTATTAGTTTATTTTATTGTTTTAATGTAAAAGTTTGGTTCTTCTTAATTTTCTGTAACATGCGTTTTGCTACTTAAAATATGGTTTAAGGTTCTATAACTTATGGCTTCTTATGATAAATACTAGTCGGATTGCTATGGCGCTGCGGGGGCGCAGCCCTTACGTAACAAAGCATAGGCACCATTGCTCGCCTTCGCAGCTTCGGCCTTTTGGTCCCCTGCGGCAACCAGTCTCAGTCGCAATGGCTCTCAAGGTGCCTACGCTTTGTTACAGCGGGTAGGGGCTGCCTCCGTCCGAGCCTTCGCGATTGCTAAAAACGCTCTAGAAATAGGGCAAACAAGACGACATGCAAGTTGGGGTGGTCTGATTGAGATCTATCATCAATTTAAGAAGATTATTAGTTCTGAAAACAAAAACCAAAGCTATTTGAATATGTTTCGTAATTTTGCGAAAAAACAAAATTTTCATAATTTTTTTTCAACAAAAAAATATGTGTTTTCACAAATTGAAATTTTGCCGAAAGGCTCTAGCTCGCCAGGAAGAAAATAAACTGCAGCTTACCTTGCAGGAATTAAAAAAAATATAAAGATTTGTGTAAAATAGAAAAAGAAAATGAAGATAGCGAAATTGAAGTTTTAAATGTACTAAATAATAATAAAAGACTGAAAAGTGAAATGGCTGAATTGCATACTCAATATACACTTGTCTGCGAAGAACGTGACAAGCTACACCAAATAATAGGCACATTTGACCAGTGCAACATTGAATTTGATACCACACTAAGGCGCAATGTGGAACTTGAACGTAGTCTAAGTGCGGCTCAACAGACTATTGACGAAATGGTGTCTGCGAATCAAAACATCAGGTTGGCAGAAATCCATTCACTTTTTGAAGAGCTCATAACCAACACCTGCTCCGATTCAGCCATTTTACCCACTTGTGATTCTGCCTCTATTGTTACCATCATAATTTATCAACAACAAATAAGAATAATAAGTAATATTCATGCAAAATTTGAAGTAAATCCATGCAGTACTCTTTGAGTTTACCCCGGACATACATACAGACAAACAGACATACAGACAAATAGACAACAATTCTAAAAACAATATTTTTGGCTTCTATATCGATTGTAGATCATGCCTCAAGTATTCTTTTAAAAAAAATATTCAATGTACAGTTTTGACTTTCCTACAATTTTAGATATATAACATATAACGATAACATCATGGATAGATATTGATATGGTCTTTTGACCAATTGGATACTATTAGTAGTACATACATGTGTTGATTCTGGCCCTTTTTAGGAATAGATCTGCTACCATAATACCAGGCATCTCTTTAAAGGCTAGGAAGGTTTGTGTTCCATTTGGGAGACAGCCAGTAAAATTATGCATTTTGTATAACACCCCTTCCAAATGGATGGTAAAACACCTATTTAATATCCTTTGTATCTATATGTGACGATTATCTTTTCTAGCAGGTAAATTTTTTGTTTGTTTGATATTCTATGATCTATATATATAAAAATCTATTGCTGTTCGTTAGTCTCGCTAAAACTCGAGAATGGCTGAACCGATTTGGCTAATTTTGATTTTGAATTAATTGTTGAAGTCCAGGGAAGGTTTAAAAGGTGAGAAAATATAGAAAAAAATAAGAGTAGTTAAAAAGGCAGAACAATGTTTGCCGGGTCAGCTAGTATTAAATAAAATGAATAAAACATTTGTACCTACTAAAAATATTCTAATATCCTCTACTTAATAATGGATCCAGTAGTAACTCAAAAAATGTTGATTCGTCAAAAGTGCCTGTAAAGGATAATTTGAATAAAAATGTTTTGACTTTGACTTTGATGAGATCATACTGAATGTCTGAAGCTAGGTTCTAGGTTTAGTTTTAAGAAATATTAGAAATAAACTAATTTATGGTAATATTTTAGGAAAGCCAAGTTTGCACATAATTGAAGAGCCACAGAATCATTTCAGGTTCAGGTATAAGAGTGAAATGATGGGGACACATGGATGTCTCTTAGGTAAATCCAACCAAAATTCTAAAGCTAATAAAACACATCCTACAGTGGAGGTAAGAAAATTCTTTTTTTTTATATTTGTCATGGCCTTTTGGCATGGCCTTTCTATTTTATACAGGCTGCCTCGTAAAAAATTGTACATACTGAAAAACAAATGTCGATGAATGATGATCATAAGCAAACAATAAAAAAAAAGTTGCTCAACCACATATATAGTAAACCTTAACGAAATTAGTGTAATGTTATTCAAAAAGCATAGACTCTGCGTGATGTGATGATGATGATGTCGAGTGTTAGTACTTGTTAGTCACGAGCTTAGTAAATCGCCGTTTGTAAACAGTGAACCTCTATGCCAGTGTTTCCCAACGTGCGGCCCACATACCACAAGTCGACAATTTGATAACTAAGGGAGCAATTTCAAAAATGGACTCGACACAACTACAACCCCTTTTTTGCTCCGGGCTATTGAAATGCAATGCTAGATATTGTTGCCAAATTTTACAAAAAAAAAAATCAAATTCTCAAAACACGCTAAAAATAATTTTTAGATATAATTTTGTTAGTTGTTACCAAAATATCAACTGGGTGATTAAATTCGTCAAGTTAACTTCGGCGGGTATTCACCGCGGACAGTGCAGCCTGCCGCTGGGAAACCCGGGCGTTTTAAAACCTGCTAAACAATACTTGTTTTTTTAGAAATTTTAAAGTAGTAGTAAAAAGGGGCATGGCACAAAAACGTTGTGAAACACCGCTCTATGCGCTGTGTGCGGGTGTCTGTATTAATCATTTTAATTGGAAAATTAGATTAAAATTTAAGTACTTACCAATTTTTATACATATTTGATATCAGAATTGAGTACTGAACATCCTCCTTCAATATTTACAACATATTTACATTTACCAGTCAGCCTGTAAATTATTTATAATGTATAATATGTCTATAGTGGTAGATTATTAAAAAAATATATTTTAGTAAAATGAGCAATAGGTCATTAATATTACGGGTTTTTACTACATTTTTACAAACATAATAAACATCTAGATATATGTTTAAAAAATCTACCGTTTTGCTAAGCATATTAATTTTGTTGCATTAAAATTTTGACTACAATCGATTTTTCTCACACATATTTATTTAATCTTTTTCTTATATTGTTAATCATTTTTCGAGGTTACTAGGTATGTACAGTAATTGTTGTTTCCAAACAATTAATAATTACTAAATTTATTCATTTTTCTATTTAAGCTCCGTAATTATGATGGAAAAGCTCGTATAAGATGTACTTTAGCACGACATGATAGTCCTAAAGACCACCCACATAAGTTACAGGACGATCAAGATAGAGATGTTTCCAGTATAGTTCCTGAACATAATAGTTATAAAGTTGCGTAAGTCTATTTTTATATTTTATATGACATTTGCCCAAAGCTTTGCACATTTATGCAATAAAGTTACAATATGTATTGCATTATATAATAAAGTATCTTCTTTGTATCCCTAAAGAGTTAGTCAGAGGTACATCAAGTGCACCAACGTTTAGCCGAAGATACTTAGCTTTACAATGTAATAGGTGACAAGTCTATCGTCAACCGGAAACTTATCCAATCCCGACCCGGGAATCGAACCCGAGGTCTCATGTGGTGTACCAGTGTTCACCACTAGACCACAGAGGCGACAATATATAATATTATGTATTAACTAGCTGTACCCGCGACTTCGTTCGCGTTTGGCCATCCTTGCAGAGTAATTATTAGTAATTGACCACAGTATTTCTCTTATTCAGCAATACTTTGGACGGCGAAGCACTTTTATCAAAGGAGAAATATTAAGAAAGGATTCTTTTAGTGTGGATTTGAAAACACGTTCATTTTGATAACGACCCTTGTGCCTTATAGGGCTTTAAGCAGTGTTTAACTGAAGTCACCTCGCCTTTTATTTTCTAGTCATGCTTGAAGTTTTATTTGCCTGACTTTATATACTCATTCCATATGACTAAATTTGACTAAAGATCATTTTTACAAAACCTATTTTTTATTGGGAGAAAGATCACACACCGTGAAGCAAGTCTTTAACTGTATTGTCATTTTTAAGCATGGCTGGGGCTATCCTTCCACGGGATAAAAAAGATTGAAGGTGAAATTATCGGCTTGTACCTAGGTTCTTAATGGGCAACGATGATTATTCAAGCTAGTTTGAAATCTGTGGCGTATGTCTGATAAATAACAATATCTGACTCCTTTGCAGTAGGCTAAATTTGACGACAGACCTATTAGTCAGAGAGAAATAAATAGTATTTGCTTGCAGTAAAGGTTATAATTGCAATATTATTATTATTATTAAGCATAATATCTTGACCGTGTAGGAGGTTAGGAACATTTTGTTTAAAACAATTAAAAAACGGCTTTTTGCAATTGTTTGCCAATATTTCGTAAAATATAATATAAACATGTTTTTTTAATTATTTATAGGGAAGCGCTTGACCACGATCTCGCCTGATGGTAAGCTAAGATGCGGCCTAAGATAAAACGCGCTTCTCTAGAAGGTACCTGTTCACTCTTCTCTTGAAGATCCCCAAATTGTACTCGACGGGGAGCACAGATGGGAAATAGGAAGCATGTTTCAGTCCTTTACGGTTCGAATGAATAATCTTAAGTCTAACCGCTTTATCCGGGCATGTGGAATGTCCACCATATTATGGCGATGCCTAGAATCTGTGCGCCTCAACGATCGAAAGCATGTATATTAATGTATTTGGTCTATAAAATTTCACTTAGTGGTAGGCTATTGTGAAAATTTGCAATATTTGTTTTTATGTCGCAAAATTAGCATTCAACGTAAAAAGGAACGAACGGATAAATAAATTTTGATGCAATTTATGCATTCGTCGCAGTTTTTTGAGATGTAAAGCTGATTAAATTTTGTACTCTGTCGGTACATTAATCTGGAAATTGTATTAAAAAAATACTGTTTCGCCAAAAACGTATGTGAGGTTTTTTCAAAATTTCTCAAAATATCCTTGAATTGGTTAAAATTTTCAGGAAGTCTAAGTTGAGTGGAATCCAATCGAATCCTATTAACCGCGTTTCGATCGGTCAAGTCGTTCAAAGTTTTGAGGTGTTTACATACACACATACACATACACACACACACACATACACGCATACGCACACACACATCATGAAAGTAGTCGAAAAAGGTTCCTAGGACCTCAAAACGTGGAGATCTGGTGAACACTCGATTTTCGTAAATCGGGGTAAAATCAGTAACTTCCTTATCTAGACACGTAGCGGGAAGTTAAAAATATATACCTAGTTAGAAAGATGAAAGTTATTTATTCAGTTTTATTTTTTTGAATCATTTTTATTTAAGGCACTTTTTGTAGCGGGAAGTATAAAAATAAAATAATTAACACATGGCTTTGTGGTTTGTTATTAATAAAAAACAAAATAGCTTTTGACTAAGAAGCTTATCTTTTTTCATTGAAAACAATTTGCAGTAAAAAATCTTGTTGCACTTTTCTTAAATTTATTATTATTTTTAAATCTCTAAAAGATGTTTTTAATGTAAATTTGTATAATTTTCAATTAGCAAGATAAACAGTCAAGGGTTTTTTAATTAATAACAAACTACTCTGCCTTGTGGTCTTGGGATAGCCTATTTGGCTCAGATCGTGAGGTCTCGGGTTCGATCTCCGGATCGGGCAAACGTGTTATTGTGATATTTTCGAGGATTTTCTCGAAAATCTAAAATCTCAGTAGCAACTCGGAGACTGGTGAAGTGGTGTATTACCACTTCCGTGCCTCAGATGAGCACGTAAAACTGTCGGTCCCGGTTATCGCTAAAAATAGTCGATAATCGTTAACGTGTCGGTATATGCGGCGATGAGGATTACCATTTATATCACCAACGGACAAACCGGTGAAACGCGGTGAAGCGGAAAGTCAATTTTTTCTGTAATATGGTGATCTTATCCAGGCCTGAAGTTATAAGTACATGTTCGTATATTCTACTTAACAATTTTTTAAAAAGTATTTTGGAGTCTGACTTTAATGAGTACACTAAATAGTTTAGGCACTTCAACATCTACACTTCGCAGAAATTTCATTCATTTTCAAAGAATTTTGAAATATTCACCGTGTTGTTAAGTGATCCGGTGTCATCGTTGACCATATGAGGTCCCGGGTTTGATTCCCGGGTCGGGCAAAACAAAACGTGTTTTTAACTTTTCTGATAAAACAACATTGCCTGGGATTGAAAAGGACCCGATTGGCAATAGGCTTGCCACCTATCACATTGTGTGAGATGGTATATATGGCTAATAGTGGGTACACTCTACGTATTCCGGGTATGGGCGGTTAGATACTTTTTTTTACCCTTTTTTACGTTATGCAATGTAAAACCAAAATAGTGAATTTTCCCAATAGCCTATCCTTACGTAAAATTTTGTAAAAAACAAATTCGATTAGTATACTTAATGTCGATTAGATGCATATTTTCTAAGATATTGGCAAGAAACTGAAAAATGACCTGTTTTATTTTCAAATGTATTATAATTCTTATATAAATAAATAAAATGTTTAGGTTTACATTTTACACATATTTTATTCATTTTTAGGCTAGTAAAAATGCATTTATAACATTTTAATAAAACAGTATACATTCTAGAACTGATTCTCTCGGGTTACGTCCATTATACAAATACTATGAAATGATAACGCTAACTTATAATGAGCCGTGCGTTCAAAGATTTTGTATACATTCCGGGTGTCACGTTCAACTGGACATTCCATCCGAAACCGTTGAAACTTGCGATGTCTGTAACTTCTAAATTATAAAACTCATGACCTTGAAATTTTTAAGGGATAATCTTTATAGTAGTTACTTTTGAACAAAAAAATAATAAAGGATTTCGGATGACAGGTTAATGAATTAAAGCTAAACATACGTTTTTATTTTCATCTCCTATACCACGGGAACCGTACTGAATTTTGGGATAAAAAATATCCTATAACCTTCTTCGGAGTATGAACTCTAATCGTGCTAAATTTCATTTGAATCCGTTCAGTAGATTCGGCGTGATGCGCGGCCTTGATACAGACAGACAGACAGACAAAAATTAAAAAAATTACATTTTTCGCTTCAGTATCGATTAAAGAGTATCTTCCAAAAAAAATTTTTAAAATATCTTCAATGTACAGAAATCGACCTCTTACATTTTTATTATATGTATAGACATTTTTTTTTATATCATAAGATAGCAAACAAGCAGATGGGTCTCCTGATGTAAAGAGTCAACCATCGCCTATAGACACCAAAGATGTTAATGGTGCGTTGCTATCTTGTGGCGAGGTCTAATGCCACATGCATAAGTTTACCGGCTACCTTACCCTCCAAACCGGAACACGACAGCGACAAGCACTGACGCTATTGCGGCAGGAATAGGTAAGGCGGTGGTACCAGACCCGGGCGAGACAATGCAGAACTTTACCACCTAGTAGCCACGATGGTAGTGACTCGATAGCCAATCAGTCGCCTTTTACGACCTGCCTGGCAGAACGGCAGTTGGCATATTCTACAAAGGAGGCCGGGACCAATACGGCGGAAGGAAAGGAATTTTTATTTTAGTCTTTGGTCATTTTAATATATACCTAATCCTCCTATTTTGTAAATTCTAATTTTTAAATACTTATTACACCAGTCTGCAATTTCTTAATAGCTGCGTGTTTGAGCTATAAGGTTAAAGATAATTTACGCAACAAACTTGTATTAGTACAATCTTAACAATATGTTATAAAGTATCCAAATGTCGGCCCCTGACGAAAAAAAAAAACGCAACTGTAGGACCTGTCGCTTAAACCGTTATCGTAAAAACATATTCATTTGTTTTTTCGTATTATTTAATATTTAAATTTTACAGTATGGATATTTCGAATTGACTTCAATAACTATTTAAGAAATATTTGATTTTATGTTTGTTTGTTTTTTACGATTTAACATATAACCTACTCAACCGATTTTAAAAATCTTTCACTTCTAAAATGCTCACTATCCAGCAGTGACATAGGCTATGTTTTACTCGACTGTGCAAAAGAAAGTTATAGTTTTGGGTCATGCGAACAAAGTCGCCAGTAACAGATAGTTTAAAATAAATCGAAAATTACAACAATAAAAATGAATCGAATAATTTTATTCATAGGATAGTCCAAGAATATAAACATCTATGCTCATCACACAAATGTTTGTCCCGGCCGGGAATCGAATCCAGCCACATCGATTTGTAGTTTTGTAGTAACACAGGTTTGCTAACCACTCGACCAACGGGGCGATCAATATGATTCATTGAATTAATATATTAAACAATAATATAAATAAAGACATTATTCCGTAATCAATTTTTAAACATCATGTGTATATAATATGGAATATGTTAAGAGGGCTGACATTAGGTTGTTTGAATTCGCTAATGTCGGCGTAATTATTTAAAATGCTTGTTATTTCAATATACGTAATAGTTAAAGGCGGCCAGACTGTTATTAAAATAGCGGATTCAAAACGTAAAATATAAATTATTGAACAAAAATTTAACTGCACCTTGAAATTCTGTAGAGTTATAAATTTTTGTCTTTCGGCTTTAATGTCGGTCGGGGGCCGACTATAGGCTCTTGTATCAAAATGAGTACCCTAATCTCGGCCGCTGTTATTTCTTAATAAGAAATAGAAATATTCATCAAAATTGCAAGTAATATATGATATAGAGTAATATATGAGATAATGTTCAATACTCTTATTTTTCTGAAGAAGAAAGGTACATAAAAGCTATTGGGCTTGTATCAAAATGAGTACCCTAATCTCGGCCGCTGTTATTTCTTAATAAGAAATAGAAATATTCATCAAAATTGCAAGGGATAATGTTCAATACTCTTATTTTTCTGAAGAAGAAAGGTACATAAAAGCTATTGGGCGATTATTTATTGTCAAAAACACAATCCCCGTGCGTGGTTTCCTCTAACGTTTTTAGCTAAATCGGAGACAATACAGCTTTGTATGACGACTCTTTGGCTTCTACGTGCAATAAATAACTTTAGAGTATATGACACAAACTGGTTAAATCGTGTGTTTTTACACAGTTATATAAGTAAAGTCGTGATTCGCAACACAAAGAACACAGGCCATTTTAGTTTTGTACAACCCTTGCGTGTCTTTTGGAGTGACGAATATTAGATAAACTAGAATAATTTTCTACGATTTTTAAATCAATTAAATGAAATATATCGCTATTAACACTCATTTAAAAATAATTGAGACCATAATTTGATTGAATTCTATCATCATATTTAAGTGTTACCATTTTATAAAACTTTAATTACATTTTCATTAAAACAGTAATAAGTTTATATATCATAATTTTCATTATAAGTATCAAATAAAAATTCTCTCTGTTTTTGTATTAAAAAATAGTGAATGCTAATTTATTTTTTGTTCTTTTAAGTACCTATAAAGTATTTTTGCAAAATCTTAGCTCAGAATTCTGTCAATCTAACTTAGATTTCTGAGATTAGCAGTTGTACTGAAAACACCTAATGACAAGATAAATACCTAACCATAGAGTACTACTAAGGAGATAACTGATTGTTTACATTAATCTTATCTAAATTCCAACTTTATTTAGCTACAATTCCCCAAGTTAAAAAATATTTATTAAATGCGGATAAGTTAAGGAGTTGATATAGAATCTTAAGGAATATATTAACCTTTAAGGTAATAACTAAAAATTCGATGTATGAAAGTCTTGCCCGTGTTCTTTAAATTTATGTGGAATTTAAATTTAATTATCAGCATATTTATGTTAGGTGCCCGACATAAGCCAACGGCCGACTATAGGGCACGTTACCCTATAGTTATTAGGTAACATAAAATTATTATAGTTTTCATACGTCTGAAGTCTCATAATACGCAATCTTATATATTAATAACTCAAATAGTAGACATTAAAAAGTAGCAACACTGTAGTGACGTCTTCTTTCAACTATTACATTGGTTTAAAAAAGAAAATACTATAGTCTTGCTATTTTTTAATTTCTACTCTTTTATGAACGAAATAAGTTTCACGATAATCTACGCTCCGTTCTATGATATTTTAATAAATGCTCATGCCATCTACACCACATATTTGTAACCTTTAAAGAAATATGGTTGATTTGTCTGTCAGCACGGTTAGAATTTTTAATGACTATTTTAACAAAATCCGTGACAATCCGAATTTTTGCGGATATATGTTGTGAACTCAAAATTATTATTTTTTTACGCTTTATAATTTGTGAGTGGTTACGCAAAAAGGGACCTCAAGGGAAAATAATTGATTTCGAGTAAATCACGTTTAAAATGTTGAGTCGAAATGAGTTTCGCCACGAGTGCGGGAGAAAGGCGCGGGGTGTTTTATGTTAGTGACGTTAGTGAGCGACTTCGTCAGTGAGAAATAGCACGTGTTTGCGATAGCTGTATTATTGGTGACTTATTTATTCGTCTTTTACTTGTCTTTATGTGCGCGCTAGAAAAAGAAACTAGTGTGCGCTGTGTATAAGGTGTTATATTTTCAAAACTGCCTCGGCTTACATAAAAAATCATTTAAAAAAAACTACGGCACCTAAAATTATTTTGATTAGAACAAAACAAAGATGAAGGACCATAGAATCAGAATTTATCAAAAAAAAAAACCGTTTCCAATCCCTTCAGGTCCCTTTTTGCGTAACCACTCACATTTAGGTAAGGTTTCGATCGAGTCTACCGTAACCCTTGACGAAATTATTAATATTACCTACATATTGAAATAGAGTTTTATCTAGTGCCTATAATATTAAAATTTAAAACTTTATGTTTAAGCACTCACCAGGGAACTTATATACGATAACTGGAATTATTACAAAGCAATATTTGAAAAATAAAATTGTACTTTATTTCATTACTAATAAAGTTGACATTTGTTTCTTACTTCACACAGGGGAAAAACGTTCTGCTGCGCAAGACAACCACAAGAGTGGATGTTGTCCCTTTTTTGCCATTGCCAGTGTAAATAAAACTATTTGATAGTAGATTTTTATATATTCGGTAATCGTTAAATCCCTTTTATTCATACACGTCGATAAATACATTATTAAATGTAATATATAGTATAAAATGTAATTAACACTTACTTAGTAGTAATTTGCAAACTACGCATGGCCGCACTTATATATGGCCATTGGCGATTTATTTAGTAGAAAGCGACACACTCCACCCATGTCGTAGTACTCGGAACGATTTTGCAGCGCGTGTGAACATTCTGGGTAGAATGTAACTTCCTTGGCACTCACACATTGAAATACAGCTAAACTTTTAAAATAAATATTTGCATTATAACACATAACTACCAACTTTTTAAGCTATTTTCAGAAATATTAATGCTTCTTTTATTTTGCAGGTTTAGTGGCATGGGTATTATTCATACTGCAAAAAAAGACGTCGCTCAGTTGCTTTTTAAGAATTATGCACCAGCTAATACTACGCCCTATATTGAAAACCAGGTAGGTAATATTTTATTAAATCAAGATATTACATAATAATATGCATTGTTATTTTTTTTTAAATATTGTTCTTTGAAATCGCACATCTCCTAATCTTGATACATTTCTAAAAGCTATTATACTGCATCCGATTTAAAAACCGCCTTTGTTATTAAATAAAAATAACTTTAAATATTTACCATTACACATCTATTATTTCTATTATATATATAAAAATCAATCCCTATTTTCCTTGGTCACGACATCACGCCTGAATGGCTGGACCAATTTCGGTAATTTTTTTTGTTGTGTTTTTTAATTGTAAGGAGAAGGTTCTTATCAAAGAAAATATTAAGAAAATTGCGCGGAAAAATAGAAAATTTAAGAATAATTAACCACCATATAAAGTTTAATGCCATTTTGGCTGCGTGGAAGGACAATCCCGTAGGGCGTAGACTTATATAAATTACGTGTCACGTTGTTTGTCCGCTATGGATTCCTAATATGAATGGCAAAACAACGTTTGCCGGGTCAGCTAGTTAAAATATAATAAGCAATAAGCATAATTATTACACTCATAGGCACAATTAACCGCCCATCCCTAAAAAGTATCGCTATTTTGTTTACAAGTTCCGATAAGAGTTACGATGAATGTTATTGTTAAGTGGGTACTTTTACAAAAACAAACAACTGTTGTACGCGTAATTTTAAAGTACCTACCATGTTTTTAATGATGTTTAGAGAATTAGTCTAAGTTTAATCTCATAGTGAACGTATTCGCATCGCCTTAGTTTTGTTTTTGTTGGTTTTAAATCCGCTGCAAACCTTCTTTTTTTGGTTTCCACTGTTTTTTTATCATTTCCAAGTAACGGAAATGCCTCTGGATGCAGCTGGAGTAGCCAGGGCAGTAGCTCTTGCTGATGAAGGCTTCAGCCAACGTCGGATTGCTCGGACGCTTGGTGTGCCCCGAACGACAGTGCGGGATGCCATTAGGCGCTTCAGGGAGACTGGGTCCTACACGAGACGGCCAGGTCAGGATCGACATCGGTGTACTTCGGCTAGAGACGACCGTTATCTGGTGAGCAACGTGTTACGCGATCGCTTTTGCACTGCTGCTGAAGCCCGAAATCAGCTGTACGAAGTAAGAAATGTCAGTGTAAGCGAAAGAACCGTGAGGAGAAGGTTAGCTGAGAGAGATCTCCGTGCTTTTCGACCTACAAAAGTCCCTAAACTTGACGCAGCACATAAAAGAATCCGATTGCAGTTTGCGCGTCATCACGCAGATTGGACAATGGAGCAGTGGAAGAACGTGCTGTTTTCAGACGAATGCAAAGTTGCACTAAGAGGTCCAGATGGCCGCCAGCGAGTCTACAGACGTCGTTATGAGCGGTTTGCTCCATGCACGGTAGTGCAAACAGTGGCGTATCAAGGAGGCTCTTTAATGGTATGGGGCGGCATTACTTACGAGGCTCGTACCGACCTTATTGTGTTTGACAGACGTAGTGTCAATGCTGAGAGGTACGTGGTAGAGGTTCTGCAAGACCATGTTGTTCCGTTTGGGCCATTCATTGGCCAAAATTTTTTGTTATTGCACGACAATGCTCGTGCACACACCGCCCAATTGACGACTCAGTACTTGAATGAAGCGGGTATTCGTAGATTGCATTGGCCTGCGTATAGCCCAGACCTCAACCCGATTGAACACATTTGGGACAACCTAAAAAGACGAGTTCGCGCACGGGTACCAGCCCCTATCACCCTCAGAGAGCTTAAACCTGCCCTCATTGAAGAATGGAACAACATTCCACAATCAGACATCCAGGACATGATGAATGGATTTCCTGGTAGGCTTCAGGAAGTCATTAGAGCTAGGGGAGAAAACACCCATTATTAAACTTTGGTCTAAGCTCAAAACCCTAGCCTAGGCCAAACTTAAAGAAAATTGTAATTTTTGGTAAACTGTTCTTTCAAGGTTTTTCACTTCTTTTTTCAATTAAAGCATTTTTTTTTAAAAAACACAATTTGTTTTTATTGCTAAACCTTTTTCCTAAACAACTGTATATTCATATTTGTATAATATTTGATAATATTTTCTAAAAATCTAAAAATCAAGGTGGGCGGTTAATTGTGCCTGTCAGTGTATATTTTGCAGCCTTTACGGGCCAATAACCTTATATCTATTGAAAATACACTCGCATATAAAAATCCAGTCAAAGAAATTTAGTGGAGTTCCCTTTTTTATTTTGATATTTTGAACAAGATTTTATGTAATTGGTAACCATATTCCAATAATTAAAATATATTTTAAGTATGAGAACAGTTAATCCCAAACTGTTTTACGTCGTGGGACAGTAAGCATGCAGATGGCTCTCATGATAATAAGAAATCATCGCCTATACACACCAAAGAGCGTAATGGTGGCGAAGTAAGGCCCCTAGCACATGGCGTATTTTAAACGCGCAGACGAGGCGCAGATAACGCGCGTATACGCGCTTCAAACGAGATTTGAACGGAATCTTGTAACCTAAGCACAGGGAGTGATCGTGAATACAGCAGATACAGCGATACAGACGCGCTATAGTCGCTCGTAGCTTCCGGTTTTGGTCTGGGTCTCCTCGTCAGTGGCTTTGGTTCAGAAAACACTGCATACGTTGGCTTTAGTACTGCTTTTAAAAAGAAAAATACGTAAAAATAAGCGAATCTATCGGATTGTTTATTTCCGTTGTAAAGCGGTTGGTGTTGAAAGGTTCAATTTTAAACCAAAATACACGCGCAGCACACGAAATCCACGTATCAGGACAAAACGGCTCGACTCGACGTTCTTGATCCGAACCGTAAGAGACTGGAATATGCTTCCTGAGTCTGTGTTCCCCAACGAGTACAATCTGGGGATCTTCAAGAGAAGGGTGATCAGGTACCTTCTAGGGAAGCGCGTTCCATCTTAGGCCGCATCTTAGCTTACCATGTTGGTCATTTTCCACGTGTTGGACCCGGGCTCCTTTGAAGAATAGGCCAACTGCAATTCTGCCAGGCAGGTCCAAAATGCGACCGATTGGCTATACGAGTCACTAACATCGTGGCTACTAGGTGGTAGAGTTCTGCATTGTCTCGCCCGGGTCTGGTACCACCGCCTTACCTATTCCTGCCGCAATATCGTTAGTGCTTGTCACTGTCGTGTTCCGGTTCCGGTAAGGTAGCCGGTAAACTTATGCATGTGGCATAAGACCTCGCCACAAGACAGCAACGCACCATTAACACTTTTGGTGTCTATAGGCGATGGCTGACTTTTTCAATCAGGAGACCCATCTGCTTGTTTGCTATCTTATACTATAAAAAAAACCATCAGGTGAGATCTTGGTCAAGGGCTTCCCTATCGATATTAAAATAAAAACGCGCGTCGCTTGCGCGTTTGAAGTACGCCACGTGCTAGGGTCCTATAGCCACATGCACAGGTTCAATGGTTATACTATCCTCTAAAGCGGAACATAACAGTGACAAACCCTGATGCTTTTACTTTCATGCTGAAAAATTAATATGTTATTAACAAATTTTATAATCTAGTCAATAAAGCTTATCCGTTTTTGTCTACATGTTCTTAAAAGGTTGGCAACGCGTATATAAGTCCCGTGTTGTAGCAACCGCAATTTTTTATAATACGTTAGAAAACAAGCGGATGGTTGATGTTGAAAAAAGACATTATGCCTACAGACACCAAAGATCATAATGTATTGCTATCCGCGGGGGAGAATATAATGCCACGTTTAGTTTATCGGCTGCCTCACCCTCCAAACTGGAACTTGACAATGACAACCACTAATACTATAAAGGCAGGAATAGCTTTAGTGTTAAAGTACTAAACCTGGACGGAACTACCTAGTAATCACAAAGTTGGTAATTCTGTCTGGCAGGAAGGCAATCGATCAATTCTTATCAACACTGGATCAGCGGTACCAGGTGGTTGAGTTCCGCAAAGTCTTACCCGGGTCTGGTACCCGGGTATTTGGTACCATCGCCTTACCTATTCCTGCCGCAATAGCGTCAATGCTTGTCGTTGTCGTGTTCCGGTTTAGAGGGTATCTAAGCTAACCGGTATACTTACGCATGTGGCGAGATGGCAATCATCCCACCACACGAATAGCAGCGTACCATTTACATCTTTAATGTGTCTATAGATAATGGTTTCTCTTTCAATTAGTAGATCTGCTTGTTTGGTATCTTATGATATAAAAAAACGGGTATCGGTGATCATTTACTATCAGATGCGCAGGAGGCCCAAAGAAGATAGATTTACTTTTATAGCAAGGATTAGGCCTCATGATTTAGTGGTTCCATTTAACTCAGATCTCGAGTTCCGCCGAGATGGAGAACCAAAACGTTATTAACATGCAGTTCATATATTTTTTATGTATATGAAATTAATGTCATTTTACATTATAAGCAAAGTTCTTATCAACATTTCAATAATTAATATTTACCCAAATATTATTCAATACTTACCAGAGTGCAAAAAACAAAAAGGCCATATAATATGCCTTTCAACATCACACATGTGTATTTACACCATACCATAAATCACATTAAGAGCCTTAGGATTTTTGGACTAACACAAAGGCGGCCATAAGTGTTTTTTGTAAGTAATATGAGTGTTTATTTCTTAGAAGGTTATCAGAAATCCCAGATAAGTAAATTAACAACAAAACTCTTAAAATAAACGAAATATAACTTTGTCAACTTACAAAAAAAAAGACAAATAAGTGATATAATCGGTAGCTTTCACCCGTGGCTGTACTCACCTCAGCCCAGCACAGTTAATCTGAGGTACTCACATTAATTTCGATAAGTATTATGCAAATTTCGAACCCAATTTTGCCAACTTAGAAGATACGAAATGAAATGAAAAATATTTGTTTGCAAGAATATGGGTTTTACAAGTTAAAATAATCAAAAGCTACCAGCATATTCTACCATGGTATGGTGTGCAAATACTGCAAATATTGCAAATATTAAAAAAAATTGAATTTATCGAAAACTGATGTCGCTGCCTTAAATCTTAATAGGTGGTAAACCTTGGAAGAAAATTTTCAAAAGGTCTCTTTACTCTCTAGATGCCCACGCCATAATAGCCCTTTGTTTTTTTTCAACCAATTTTTTAACCAGATTTCAGTCTAATTCATCCAGAATTTATATATACCTGTCCTTATACAAAGAATAAATCATCTGCTATTCTATCATACTTCTGTGCTGCTACCAGACATTTTATTTCTGCTTTAATAGTGTCGTTTTCCGCTTTGTAGGGTGAAGTGAATGGTAGATTTATGCATGTGGCATAATCATCTCGCCATACGGATAGCAATGTACTAATTTTGGTCTCTATGTCTCTTTCTATTATTAGAGAAATCTTGTTTGCCATCTAATGTATAAAATGTATAAAATACAACTCATAACATGCGAGCTAGTGGTGGTTAATGTAACGCATAGCATTAAGTTATAGCGCGCTATGTATACTCAACGTATAGCGTACGCTATTTGGATTCGCATTCGGCGCTATAACATAACGCCACGCTATATACGTACCGGCTATCGTAGGCCGTAGTTATAATATTATAACCTACGAAATTACGAGTTCGTAATTTCGTAGGCTATAATGTTATAACTATATCGCGTAGTAGCGAGCTAAAAAAATATAGTTTATAGTCTATAACGCGCTATGACAAAATAGCTTATTTGAATAATACTAATGCGCGCAATGATAAAATATGTTAGTATCATTGCGACTATTAGGTGATAGAGCAATCAACGGTTGCATCGGTGCTTACTCCTTCCGCCGTAAAGTTAATTTTAGTCGGGGTCACATTAGAATCAGGTGAATCGATGAATTCGTCCAAACCATTTTGTACATAGGCTATCGGCCTTTCTGTCAGGTAGTTCGTAAAAGACGAACTTTCTGCCATCCTGACTTTCGCAACTTCCTGAGTTCCACAACCACCGGTTTACCTGTTACTGCCTGCTGCTATACTGCAGCGTGTTATATATATTATACGAGCAAAAGTCGTAACCGCCGGGAATTTCATGGCGCTAACGCGTTTCATTCAATGAGCTCTTACGTAGATGTAGTTCATGAATTGCACTTTGGTGGAGCACAAATGGCGTAGCGTAGCGCATGTCTTGTCTAGTACGTTCGTATATAGAAGTCCTTGGTATCAATCAATGACATTTTACTAACAGTTTATACTATGTCAGTATTACTGCGTTTTAAAATGGTATAAATAATAGTATCCTTAGACAACCTTAGATAAAAAAAATCGGTACACAGAAGTATATACAATGCTACAATATGCAAAGAAAGGGATAAAAAACGCTACAATTTGAAACACTTGTCGTTAGAAAGAGATATATAGATATTATTTTCGTGGGAGAAGCCCCTGCAGTAATTAATTGATGTTTTTTTTTATATCATAAGATAGCAAACAAGCAGATGGGTCTCCTGATGGAAAGAGTCAACCATCGCCTATAGACACCAAAGATGTTAATTGTGCGTTGCTATCTTGTGGCGAGGTCTAATGCCACATGTATAAGTTTACCGGATACCTTACCCTCCAAACCGGAACACGACAGCGACAAGCACTGACGTTATTGCGGCAGGAATAGGTAAGGCGGTGGTACCAGACCCGGGCGAGACAATGCAGAACTCTACCACCTAGTAGCCACGATGGTAGTGACTCGATAGCCAATCGGTCGCCTTTTACGACCTGCCTGGCAGAGCGGCAGTTGGCCTATTCTTCAAAGGAGGCCGGGACAAACACCTACATATATTGGTAAATTGAAATAGGCGGCTAAAACCTTGTTTTCATGATACCATTTCGGAATGTGGACAACACTATCTTAACTTTTTTACGTCATTGGTCTTGACTATCTTTTTTCTCTTTTCTTCATAGTGGATTTCTGTCAGGCACTGTAGTAGTAGTATAGGCAGTAGACCCGTCCATTTACGATGTCCAAACTAGGCGTGGCTCTAACGTACGAAATAACGAATTCTTAAGACGTACTTCGATTGCATTATTTACTAGAACTGAATATCAAGGTCAATATTCAAAAAATATAAATGACTTCCCACATCCGTTATTATGTTTGCGTGCAAAGGTTTTAGCTTACACCATATATACTAGGGGCGTTCAATGTATTCTTGGTATCCACATCTAGAAACAAACCGGCGAAGTATGAGTCGGACTCACGCACGAAGGGCTCCGTATCATCATCATCTAAAGAAAACGGTAAAAAAATTACGTTTGTTGTGTGGGAGCCCCTTAAATATTTATTTTATTTTAATTTAATTACTTATTTATTTTTAAAGTAATTGTCCTATAACTTCGCTTTCATAGAAGAAAGCGACTACCAGTTGTCGTTATTAAAATCTAGAAAAAAAATTGTAAAACAATCACGTTTGTTCTGTGGGAGCTCAGAATACAGAAAGGGAATCCCGTTTTATTTATTCTGTTTTTAGTATTTGGTGTTATAGCGGCTACAAAAATACATCATCGGTGAAAAAATCAACTGTCGAACTATCACGCTTCATGAGATATAGCTTGGTGACAGACGGACAGATAGACAGACGGACGGACAGTGGAGCGTAGTGATGGGGTTCCGTTTTACACTTTGGGCACAGAACCCTACAAGGGCAATGGGCCCACCTCTCGTTCCCACAACTGTAACTTCTGTAAACCAGAATCAACAGCGGCAACCGTCCTGATAACCTCTGAGTTGCGAGCTCAGGGTGCCCTGGGGAAAAGCTAAGCTGTCTTGGATCCCGCAACGAAATTAATCAGAAGTATATAGGAGGAGTAGGAAAATACAATCTGTTTCCCTCCCTTTTTAGCAGGAGACAGCAAAATGTTAAAAGCATAAAAATGCTACGAAATGAGACTTTTACAATCAGGTTAATCCTGATTGCTATTGCACCACGGAAGTTTGGAAATTAGGGACCTACCAGAATGGTCTACCTAATTTTGCTTCCAGTAGTAAGTGTGACAAAATCGTTTGAAGGCACGGAAGTTCCCACGTGTACCCACAAGATCGGAGTAATAAATTACACCGGATATACATTGGATACTATCAAGCATTTGACGACGTTCGTTTTGCCAAAGATTACACTCCCAAAGAATGTGATGTGCAGTTTGTTCATATTTACAGTTTAATGTAGAGCACTCGCAAAAGGGAGAAGGAACTAATTTAAACGAGAATAATTTAGCTTTAAAATTACCGTGGCTAGTGAGAAACTGTGCAACACAATGATCTATTTCTATCCAAGTTTTACTTAAGCGATCCCGGATGCACGGGAAAAAGTTATATAAATGCCGTCCTTTAGTTGAACAAGACCAACGCGACTGCCATTCATCAATTAATTCATTAGTAACGTCGATTACGGGATTAAAAAGGCGACGTATTTTTGTTTGGGCTTGCGAGTTGATAAATTCTGGGTTAGTAAAATTCATAGAATTGTAATACATTGAAGCCCGACGCTGAATTTCTAAATCTAATGGTAAGACGCCTGATAAAACGGGTAAAGCTTCGGAGCTTACAGTGCGATATGCTTTGCATAGAAATATTAGTGCTAGACGCTGATTTTGAAGTAGTTTGCGCCGGATCACACCACTCGTAACTTTATTAGCCCACGCTGAACAAGCATAACAGATACAACCTAAATACGTGGCGTTATAAATTATCTTTAAAGTGTTAAACGTTAAACCCCATGTCGAGGTTAAGAAATTCCGTTTACAGAGACCCTAAGAACCCTACAAATATAGATTTTTGAAATATTTTTTTTTTTCAATGTGATTCCACGTTACATCAAAAGACAGTACACCTTGAAAGTAGCTTATCAAAGTCCCGTAAAAATAACTTTCTTTTTTACTTGAATAATTGAACGCAGTAAAACTGAAACAACCGACTTCCTATTTGCTGTATTTTTGGAAACCTGCATCAGATTTTTACCAAATTAAAATGGAACCACACGGGAAGTATATCCCCCAAACGAAAAAATAATTTTCAAAATTGGTCCAAATGTATAAATAAAGTAAAAATGTTTATTTTTTATTTATCTATATATATAAAAATCAATTGCTGTTTTTTTTTTATATCATAAGATAGCAAACAAGCAGATGGGTCTCCTGATGGTAAGAGTCAATCATCGCCTATAGACACCAAAGATGTTAATGGTGCGTTGCTATCTTGTGGCGAGGTCTAATGCCATAATAAGGCATAAGTTTACCGGCTACCTTACCCTCTAAACCGGAACACGACAGTGACAAGCACTGGCGCTATTGCGGCAGGAATAAGTAAGGCGGTGGTACCAGACCCGGGCGAGACAATGCAGAACTCTACCACCTAGTAGTCACGATGGTAGTGACTTGCAGAGCCAATCGGTCGCCTTTTACGACCTTCCTGGCAGAACGACAGTTGCTGTTCGTTAGTCTCGCTAAAACTCGAGAACGGTTGAACCAAATTAGATAATTTTAGTTTTGAATTAATTGTATAAGTCTAGGGAAGGTTTAAAAGGTGAAAAAATGTAGAAAAAAAACGAAAAAGTAGACACAAAGTTGGCAGAATAACGTTTGCCGGCTCAGCTAGTTTTTTATAAATTTAATGTAAGTATACTTTAAACGTGCCAAATTTCATTCTCTTATTCATTGCTGTTCACGGAATTGTCTTTAAAAAAGGAATATAAAAATTTACGCGTTTGATATTGATAAGCATTTGCTAATACGGCTACACGTTCCCAGCCCGTCTCTGCGTCTATTGGTATGTGTGTGGTGTGTGGTTAACTAATTTTATTTGCTTTTTGCGAACTACCTTGTGCTCCAGGGGTTAGTCTATTCGGCTTCCGATCGATTAGTATCAAGGTCGAGCAAAAATGTTATTGGTTTTTTTCAAGGTTTTTCTCGAATATTCTTGTGTGCTTTGGATGTGCACGTAAAGTTGTTGGTCTCGGCTGGTATCTAAGAATAAGCGATAATGATGATTGATGGTGAATGGTGTTACCGAAACCCGGACGGGACGTTACAGGACTTTAACACTTATCTTCGATATATTATGATGGGTATATAAAACAGTTCTACAATATGGGCATAACGGTATTTATGTACGATAAGGAGACCCGTTTATTAATTTGTCATTTACGTGCTTTTTTCATGAATTTAATGTATGTACAATGTATTTTGCGGAATAAAAATTTAAACACAGTAAAATCGCGACAAACGGACTTTCAATTTACTGTAAGTATATCCGAAAACCTAGGTGGTAGAGTTCAGCATTGTCTCGCCCGTGTCTGGTACCACCGCCTTACCTATTTTTGCCGCAATAGCGTCAGTGCTTATCACTGTCGTGTTCCGGTTTGGAGGTTGAGGTAGCCGGAAAATTTATGCATATGGCATTAGACCTCGCCACATGATAGCAACGCACCATTAACATCTTTGGTGTCCATAGGCGATGTTTGACTCTTTCCATTAGGAGACCCATCTGCTTGTTTGCTATCTTATGGCATAAAAAAACCTGCACCAGAAGGACCACACGGGAATTATACCCCCAAAACTAAAAAAGAATTTTCAATATCGGTTCAAAAATGACCGACTTTTGAGGTAACAAGAACAAAAAATACATGCGAATTTATAATTTCCTCCTTTTGGAAAATCTGTTGAAAATGGTCATTTATCGCCACCTTGAGCTCTTTATCATTGGAAAATAGTCTATCTCGTTTTTTGTTCGTCGAAGTTCTTTTTTTGAACCTATGCATGTGGCTTTAGACCTCGCCACAAGATAGCAACGCACCATTAACATCTTTGGTGTCTATAGGCGATCGTTGACTCTTTCCATCGGGAGACCCATCTGCTTGTTTGCTATCTTATGATATCAAAATAAACCTATACTACATATGAATAAAATTGAAGTTATTTTGAAATCAGATATTTCAAAATAACTAGGTTTTTTCAAGTGCAGTGTGTTATTTTTACGATGCTAACTCCTAAACAATCATGTTAAAAATTTCTGTCTGCCTGCCATTCTGTTTGTTCGGGGTTATTTTGGAACGGCTGGGCCGATTTGGATGGAACTTTCACTGAAAGATATGAGTTTATAGGGCAGGATATAGGCTTTACTCGAGTGAGCAAAAGGAAGTAACGATTTTGGATCACGCGAAGTTGCGAGTAATGGCTAGTTAGAGCATAAAAATTAATACGGCTAAGTTGGGACTGTAAGGTGGGTGGTTAATTTCTTTGAAACCACAACCTCTTACAGGAAGCAGCTTTGGAAACGCACGTCGTGTGAACCGGCGATTTCAGTTAAGAAGCGTGAAATTCGAATGAAATATTCCTCGTCTTCTTTCATTACCTTCCCTTAAATTACGCAAAATGGTTGCGTAAGAGGCTGCGTTTATAGTTTCTTCTTTTTTGTACTCTATTAACAGAATTCTTTGCGAATCCCAAAACACTGTGGCCATAATTTTTTCAGCAGATGGAGTGACTTGGAAATTCTTTAGAAGGTCTGCGCCCGTTTTCAGAAATTGGATGAAGTCCAGCTTGCTTTCAGAATCATATTGATGCAAGTTTCATCTCATGCTCACAATTCTGTCAAAAATACTTGCTGATTCATCTTCACACAGTTCTAAATATTCCCTACAACACTCGGTCCTAGTTTGTGCCTGAGAGGCCGTGAGCTTTCGCGGCACTCACTTTACAATGACTTTTGGGCTTTGAAAGATTGAGACGATCATAAATCGGTTTCATCTTTAAAAATATTTCCTACTGATGGGATATTTTTTAAATTTTATTTTATAAGATAGCAAACAAGCAGATGACTCTTCTGATAGAAAGACGGAAGATGTTAATAGTGCGTTGCTATTTGCGTGAACTGATGGTAATGCCACATACGTAAGTTTAGCGGCTACCTTACACTCCCAATCGGAATACGACAGTGACAACCATTAATGCTATTGCGGTTAGGCGGTAGTACAAAACCCGAGCGAGACGTTACCGAAGTCTAACATCTAGCAGGCCTCTGACACTCGCCTATACCGCAAAATATAGAGATTAACAGAAGACAAACTTGTGTACTTCACTTTTTATGCCTAAACTCGGCGGTTGCGCTAGGGTTGTCACTTTGGCTTGTGCACAAAAAACTGACACTAGTATCTTACTCCAGTAAAATAAAGTTTTAAATCAAAATATGACACTCTTCGTTACATTTTGCATATAATGTAGTCTTAATGATATGAAAACGATATGTAAAGGTAATTTGCTCGGCAACCACCGGCTAGTGCACCGGCCGTTTTTTGCTTTTTTGAAAAAGTTCTGAATAAAATGCGTAGAACTTATAATTTTACATCAATAAGGTTATATGACTTTTCCCCCTCTGGTCAAAATTAGCCGAGTTAGAGGTTTTTAAGTTTAAGGTGAACGATTTTATAAACGACTAGCCGAGCCCGCGACTTCGTCTGCGTGGAAAAATTTTGAAAATTATAGTAGCCTAAGTTACTACTTATTACATCAACTATCTGCCAGTGAAAGTCCTGTCAAAATCGGTCCAGCCGTTCCAGAGATGAGCCGGAACAAACAGACTGACAAAAATTGTAGGAAATATTATTTTGGTATATGTACCGTGTATACAGTCTATTTCTTTTTACGTGTCCATTTTAGTAAACAATAATGGCGGCATTTTTGGTTAATTTTATACTTGAAAATAATGTTTTGTCATGCTACAAGCAATAACGTTACCACAAAATACCTATATTAATAATCTCTTAAACAAGGATTATATATTTAAATCCTTGTTTAAGAGATTGAAAAACTATATTATTACTTTAAAAGTGTTAATCCTTGAAAAATAATGATTCACTAAAAGGGATATTTTAAGTTCTACAAGTCAGTATTTAACATTTAGACAGTTTGTATATTTTTCTATATATTATTATAACCTGTTTGTCGTAGTTTAGGAATATTTATCTTTGATAAGGAATTATTCAATTAGCCATTCAAATTTGTTCATTAATGCACGTGTCTATCAATTTCATAGACAATCGGATATTCGACATGTCAAGTTCACATGGTATTTTTCAACTGTGGAAATAAATTTTGTATTCTAATAAGTTTTCGTAAATTAAATATGATAAAATAATATATTAGAAACAGTTTTAAGTGCCAAACAAACCGTTTACAATGAATGAATACGATAATCTAATTATATTTAATTCAATGTATATGATTGATGTGAAACTTTGGTGTTTTTACAACAAGTGGAGTTTGTTTACCTAAAAAGACACGTAAAAAGAAATAGACTGTACATCCATATGCATTTAGTAATAAAAAGCGGTTATTTTAATATTACAAACAGACACTCCAATTTTATTTATTTGCATGTATGTATAGAAGATAAAATTTAAATAATTATATTAATTAAATAATAAAATAAGATCACATTTAAACTTTAATATTGTAATTAGCTTTTATTCATATACATAATTAAATTAATAATGTAATATAATAATAATGTGATTATATATTAAATAAAATTATTTTACATTTCTAGCTGAGCCCGCGACTTTGTCTGCTTGGAAAAAATTCTAAAATAAAAGTAGCCTAAGTTACTCCTTATTACATCAGCTATCTGCCAGTGAAAGTCCCGTAAAAATGGGTCCAGCCATTTCAGAGATTAGCCGGGACAAACAGTCAGACAGACAGACAAAAATTGTGAACAATGGTATTTTATTTGTTGTTGAGTTGATGACATAAATGGCGTTCTAAATTCTTCTAAAAAATTTTTTTATTAAAGTATTAGTTACTAGCTGTGCCCGCGACTTCGTTCGCGTGAAAAAATCTAAAATAAAAACCCGCATAGTTCCCGTTTCCGTGGGATTTCCGGGATAAGAACTACTCTATGTCCTTTATTGGGTCTCATACTATATTTGTACCAAATTTTATCCAAATCGGTTCAGCGGTTTAGCTGTGAAAGCATAACAGACAGACAGACAGACAGACAAACAGACAAAGACAGACAGACAGACAGACAGACAGAGTTACTTTCGCATTTATAATATTAGTATGGATAGCTCGTAACTTCACCTGCGTGAATTTTTATTATATTTTAATTATTATTGTTAATTTTCATAGATAAACATTATATTATTATTATTTCTTTTATTTTTCAACAAATTTTTTAACAAATTATTTTTTTACAACTAAATTATTGTAAATACATAGATGTCCATTACAAACAGAATATCTTACCTTTTTATAATATAACTAGGTGTTGCCCGCAACTTCGTGCGCGCGGACTTTGTTTACTCCGCTCCTTATGGTGTGGCGTGATGTTATATAATATATAGCCTATAACTTACCTCGATAAACAGGCTATCCAACTCAAAAGAATTATTTAGAACGGTTCAGCAGTTTTCGACACTACCTCGTACAAATAAACAAACAAACTCTACAATTTTATAATAATAATATAGAAATATAGATGTATATATATATATATATATATATATATATATATATATATATATATATATATATATATATATATATATATTAGGCTGATTCAAAAAAATCGACTATTTTTCTTTTTTCGATACTGAAACTCAAAAGCCTTCGGAAAGGTGTAAAAAAACGCCTGTAAAAATCTGAGCTCTTAATATTAATATTTAAGGGTCGCGCACTGCGAATTTCTATTTCCTATCTAAATAACACAGGCAAAATTTTTTATAAACTTTAGAATTTTATCACTTCCGAGTGGCTTGCTGGACGGCTAAGATTATAGCTGATTCTTGTAGAGAATTTGACGCTCTACAAAAAAGGTCTCTTGTAAATATTCGATTATTCGACTCTTTTAAAAGATATTCAAAGTCAAAGATAAACCTAGAAAAAATTAAAGGTTTTTTTCTACTTAAAAATAATGCCACTGTAATAAAATATCCATATTACCATGTAGAACTTCCAACTGATAAGCTGAGTCATTTGAAAATATGTTTAAAAACTTTTTTGACAGGGAATCACAATTCGAAGCATTTTTTTTTAATTGAGGTTTTTAAATTAGTATGTTAATCTACGTACAAAATTTTTATATAGGAAAAAACTGTCTTAATCAAAGATTTTGAAACAAAACTACTAATAAAATGGACTATAGACACTCTCAAAATTACAAAAATGCTTCAGAAAATATCGCTAAAAGCAAAATTTTATAAAAAGTCTGGTAGATCAACCAAAAAGTAGAAAAAAACCTTTAATTTTTTCTAGGTTTATCTTTGACTTTGAATATCTTTTAAAAGAGTCGAATAATCGAAAATTTACAAGAGACCTTTTTTGTAGAGCGTCAAATTCTCTACAAGAATCAGCTATAATCTTAGCCGTCCAGCAAGCCACTCGGAAGTGATAAAATTCAAAAGTTTATAAAAAATTTTGCCTGTGTTATTTAGATAGGAAATAGAAATTCGCAGTGCGCGACCCTTAAATATTAATATTAAGAGCTCAGATTTTTACAGGCGTTTTTTTACACCTTTCCGAAGGTTTTTGAGTTTCAGTATCGAAAAAAAAAATAGTCGATTTTTTTTGAATCAGCCTAATATATATATATATATATATATATATGTATATATATATAAGATACTCACATGACCCCACATACATAAATTCCATTTTGAGTCGAAAGGAATTTATACATTACATACAAGCAAATCTTCTCTTTAGATAATATTAGAATAAAATATCATACAGTATACATATAAATAGCAAACACTCATTAGACTTCAACTAGTGTGTAAGTTAGAGAGAACACAAACCAACATATTATTTCAAAAGCAATTAGCTTATTACTTGTACCAAACACACCTTTATTTACTATCTACCTACATATTAAAATACGTAATTGTTATTGTGAACGTTGTAAGCAAGTTAAAACTACCTAGTTAATCACATTATAATAAATCTAAATTTAAGTGTTAAATAAGTATTAGTTATAAATAAATTACTTAAAGTTATTCGTTATAATATGTTTATATAAAATTAAATTTGTACTAGATCAGACAGAGTTACTTTCGCATTTATAATATTAGTATGGATTAACGAGATTTTATCATCGGCGTAAGGCATTTTCTAAAACGAAAAAACTTTATCTTTGCAATCTGCCGATGCCATTTGTATTGTTAACAAAAAACAAAATGTAGTATAATTTTTGACAAATAGGTACCAACTTAGTATCTATTTTTATTTGTATTGAAAAAGTTAGTCTTTTTTATTTGTATTGACAACTAACTTTTATATTTGTATTGACAACTAACTGAGCCCGCGACTTCGTCCGCGTGGAAAAAATTAAAAAAAGTAGCCTAAGTTACTCCCTGTTACATTAGCTATCTGCCAGTGAAGTCCCGCCAAAATCGGTCCAGCGGTTTCAGAGATTAGCCGGAACAAACAGACAGACAAGAATTGTAAAAAAAATGCAGTTTTGGTATATGTATCGTGTATGCATCCATATATATGCATTTAGTAAAAAGCAGTTATTTTAAGGCGATAGGTAATGCCAAACTATGAAATAGACTCCTCTTTGAAAGCCTACTACTGCTAACCGGTTGGTCCAATACTTTAAAAAAAATATACTTTATACGTATAATATAATTAAGTTTAAATTTTAAGTTCGTTTTTTCAAATTTTATTGTTATTTTTGACGGAAAAAAATCGAACATCTTTCTTATTTTTACGCAAAAATTTGCTTATAACTTCCAAACTACTGTAACGATTTTGATGATTTTTTCTTTTTATTACAGACAATTTATTGTTTTATGAAATTTAAGTTCAAAATTTTACAAAATCTCTATAGTGTGCTATTAAATCAATAAAAACCTTATTATTTTATTCGCGGACAGCGCTCGCGCCGAAAGTCAGTCTCCCAGTAGCGTTCATACGGGGAGGCTGTGTCGCATGTTAGCGTGCTCCGCTCTCCGTATTCGAGTCAAAGAGTAATAGTACAGATGAAACGTTCGGCACAATACTAAGGTTGTGCTGTTTGGAAATTGAACATTTCGTTTACGTTTGGATGTTTTATTATAGTAGATAATGGTAGCTTGGAGCGAGAAGGCTGTTTTTTTACAAAGGTTGTTCTTATGATGTAGACAAGGAATAAGAAAGGAGTTTTTTTTTAATTATTCCCCTAAGATGGTGAAATAGGGGGTGAAAGTTTGTACGAAACTCTGTCATTTTTGAGTTGTAATGAATGATATGCCGTAATTAAATTATCCTTTATCTGAAAAGAAATTAAATACAAATTTAATATTTTTTTTTTAATTTTAGCCCATAGAGGCATAAAAAGAGGCTATAAGTTTGTTTAAAAAATGAACCATTTATTTATTGCATTTCTATAAAATCTAAATTATTTTAATTTGGTATTTATGCTTTTTAATACAATCAAGAAGTAGGAATTTTAGGATTTTTTTATTTCATATCTTAAAGGGGTAAATAGAAGTGTTAAAATTTGTATAAAATATAAATAATTTATAATCAACATCGCTTGAAATTTAGTATTTATACTCTTCAATCCAATTAAAGAAATGCATGTAAGGATGTTTTGAGTTTGATCCCTCAAAGAGGTAAGAGGGAGTGTTAAAATATGCACGAATCAATAAACCTTTACTATCAAAATCACTTCAAATTTTGTATTAATACAATTTAGGAAACATTTGTTTAGTTTTTTTAAAATTTCATCCCTTGAGATAAAAGAATCGAAATAAATTGTTTATTGTAGTTATTACTTAAAATTTAGTATTTATGCTTTTGAATATGATTAAAGAAGTACGCATTTTTAAATGTGATTCCTTAAAGGGGTAAAATGAGCATTAATTTTTGTACGAAAAATGAATTTTCTGTTGCAAAAATTACTTAAAATTTATTATTTATGGTTTTTAATACAATTAAAGAAATACGTATTTTAGAATTTCTTATAATTTCATCCATTAAAAGGGTAAAAATAAGTGTAAAAATTTGTATAAAAAATAAAATTTACTATCAAAACTCTTATAAAATTTAGTACTTATGCTCTTCAATCGAAATTGAAGAAACATTCACGTAATGATGTTCGGAGTTTCATCCATTAAAGGAGTAAAAGTGGGTGTTACAATTTATATGAAAAATCAAACGTTTATGGTCAAAATAACTTGAAATTCGGAACTCATGTTCTTCAACACAATTTAAGAATAATATATTTGGGGATTTTTGCTAATTTCATTCTTTAAAGGGTAAAAAAACATTGATGTTTGTATAAAAAATAGATTGTTTATTGTAGAATATTGTAGAAATTATTTAAAACTTAGTATGTATGATTTTTAATACAATTAAATGAATACGAGTTTAAGGTTTTCAAATATCATCTCTTCAAAGGATGAAAAAAGTTGTAAAGTTTGTAGAAAAAATAAAATATGTTTTATCAAAATCTTCAAATTTATTAGTCATGCTTTTTAATTCAATTAAATAAACGTGCATGTAAGGATGGTGTGAGTTTTATCTCTTAAAAAGGTAAAAGAGAGTATTAAAGGTGCTGAAAGCTAGTACTTTATAAATAGTTTTGTTTGCGAGTAGACGCTGAATAAAAAATAAAACTTCGCAACTAAAAATAAATAAATTAAATATATTATACATACAAATAGTCTGAATAAACCAACTTATTTAGTACTTTCCTCTATAATATATTTTTTTCTTACGAGATTTTGAAACAAAAACTAAGAAGCTAATTAAAGTTTTAAAATATTATTCAAGAGATTACATTTTACAAAATCAAATTTTGAAAGGTTTTGTTAAATATTAATTGTTGATTGTATGTATTAAAATAAAGTGCTACACGGGATGTATTGTATATTACAAAACTTTCAAAAAAATAGGATACGTAACTGTTATTATCGTGTAAATTGTTATATGATTTTTTGTCGATTTATTTTTTCGATATATTTTTTTTCTTTAGATATTTATCGTTTTTCTAAAATTAATGGATATGTAATCGATAAATGAACGATTACTGGTTATTGGTTTTGAGTTTGAAAACATTCAGTCAATTCATAATGATAAAAGTTCATATAGGTGAACAAAAATGTTAAAACGTATCTGTATCCACAGTAAATACTCTTTGACATCGGGGCATGCAAAGTATTTGCGCTACTCCTGTCAGAAACTCAAGGTCATTCGCAGCTGTAATCGCCTTAATATTACAGACACTCCAATTTTATTTATTTGTATCATTGATATAAAGGTTTTTATATATCAATGATTTGTATAGATAGTTTTGTGTGACTGATTGCAACTCTGGTTTAAAGTATAGACACAGATAATACTTGTTATGTTTACGAGTCATTGTTCGCCGTAAGCTATTCATATTTATTTCATTAATAGTTTGCGTTTCGCGCACTGTGCTCGTTAGTATTCTGTGCTGTGTTTTTTAATTTTATCGATAAAAGAAGATTGAATTTGATTTCCATTTATAAGAAAAATGTACTTTAATTGTGGTCGTGGTAAGTATGATTTTTTAATTTTCTAGTTCCGCATACAATGTGAAAACGAAGCGAAGATTATTAACTTGAATATTGTCCGGTTAAAATTCACCGCTCACGATCTGGAGACCGACATGCTGATATGTCCACCGGTGTTTTCCAAGCCTATTCATAATCTGAGTAAGTTTATATTTTATTGTTTTAAGTAGTGTAAAGGTGTGACACGGGCGTAGCTATAGTTTTAGGTGGGTGCTAAAACCTTCGACCAAAGTAATTACATTGGTCGAAGACTAAAACACCCCCCGTGTTCAATGGATTGAAAATTTATAAGAACTGACTAGTTTTATACAACTTGTAAATACTAATTCTGCGAGTACATATCTTTTCGCTAAAGGGAGGGGGGAGGGGGGGGGGGGTGTTCAAGACCCCTAAACACACACCTATATACGCCTATGGTAAGTGATAAAGCCTCTGTTCGGTCGTCAAAGGCATTATTTCGTAGCTTACTACGTATATAGGTACATATTTAAATGAAAACAACCATTTTTAAAATTTCTGTCCGTCTTTCATTCTGTTTGTTCGGGGTGATTTTGAAACGGCTGGACCGATTTTGATTAAATTTTCACTGAAAAATAGAGGAGTTTTAAAGGCAGGACATAGAGACCTTTTACCCGAGTGAGCAAAAGGAAGTAATTATTTTAAATTACGCAAACAAAGTAGTGACTAATCTTCATTTTAGTATAATATATATGTTGTTATTTTGTAGATATAGGTATGATAGGTGAATTTTCGCTCCCTCGAAATAATTTTAAATATTTTAAAATAATAGCTGCCAAGCTATATTTTAAAATATAGCTTGGCAGCAATAAGTTATTAACAAAATTATCCATGTTTTTTAGATGATCTTTTAACCTTAATTTTGTATAATTTCGTGTATTCTAATACTCTACATTGCCTTTTCTATAAAAATAGTAAAATTTAAGGAAATACACAGAGTAAGCAATGTATTAGCCGCCCCGTTGGTCGAGTGGTTAGCGACCCTGGCTACGTAATCAATGGGGTCCGGGTTCGATTCCCGGCAGGGACAGGCAGGCAGGCAGGCAGTATTATGACCACAAATGTTTGTATTTCTGGGTTTGGGTGTTTATTAAATATACTAGCTGTTGCCAGCGACTTCGTCCGCGCCGACTTCATTTACTCCATACTGCTCCTCCCCCGTAGGTGATAGCGTGATAATATGTAGCCTATATGTTGACCCGAACTGTAAGTAATATTCTTGCAAAATTTGAAGTAAATCCATGCTGTACTTTTTGAGTTTACCCCGGACATACATACAGGCAAACAGACAAACAGATAAACAGACAAAAATTCTAAAAACTATATTTTTGGCTTCGATATCGATTGTCGATCACGCCCCAAGTATTCTTTTAAAAAAATATTCAATGTACAGTTTTGACTTTCCTACGATTTTGTTATATGTATAGATTAGAATTTATAAATGTATTTCTATGTATTAGTATCGTTGACTGACACCCGTACTACAAGCATATAATTTGATTACTTTGGGGTCTGATCAATTCGTGTAAATTATCCAGTGATATTTATTATTATTATTATTATTATTATTATTATTATTATTATTATTATTATTATGTGCCACATACCACGCTAAATAAACGGTTGGTTCGAGAGTTTCGCGCGTGTAACGAGTCCGGGTAAAGCCCTGTTTTCACTTTGATAAGTACGAGTGTGAGTGTTTAATGCAGGTGCTTAGTATTAAGCTAAAAATACGTGAAGACAGCCGTTGATCAGTGCGAGTGATAAGTAATCAGCATCTACTAGCTTTTACTATGTTGATTACAAATTACTCGCCCTGGTCCACAGCTATCTTCACGTATTTTTTGCTTAATACAAAGCACCTTAAACACTCACACTCGCACTAATCAAAGTGAAAACGGGGTTTTATGTGCGCTTTACATTGCGTGTCGTGAAGATAAAATCATAAAACGCAAAGAGTGTATTATCTATAAATAAAGGAATTGTCATCGCGACTAGCATTTAAAACTAGCATGTTTTCTTAATTTTTCAGTATACCGTCCCCTTACACGCTGAATAATCTATACATATAATAAAATCGTAGGAAAGTCAAAACTGTACATTGAATATTTTTTTAAAAGAATACTTGGGGCGTGATCTACAATCGATATCTAAGCCAAAAATATAGTTTTTAGAATTTTTGTCTGTTTGTCTGTATGCATGTCCGGGGTAAACTCAAAAAGTACTGCATGGATTTACTTCAAATTTTGCATGAATATTACTAACAGGTCGGGTCAACATATAGGCTACATATTATCACGCTATCACCTACGGGGGAGGAGCAGTGCGGAGTAAACGAAGTCCGCGCGGACGAAGTCGCTGGCAACAGCTAGTTACCACATAAATAGATACTAGCTGCAGCGTGCAGCCCGCTGCATTATAAAAGTTTTTGGCGAATCTCGCGGGTTTACCTAATTTTTCCACCTTTGTGCTATTCCAGGTCATTATCTACCCGTGTGCCAAATTTCATTCAAATCCGTTCAGTAGTTTTTGCGTGGTTGAGTAACAAAAACATCCATCCAAACATCCAAATTTTCTCATTTATAATATTAAAATACTAAATTAAATATAGATATATAAAATTCTCGTGTCACACTGTTCGTTCCCGTACTCCTCCGAAACGGCTTGACCGATTCTCATGAAATTTTGTGAGCATATTGAGTAAGTAGGTCTGAGAATCGGCCAAAATCTATTTTTCATACCCCTAAATGCTAAGGGTAGTCCACCCCTAACTTTTTTATTTTATTTTTAGATAAAATTTTATGTTTTTATTTTTTTATGATACAGCATTAAAAAATATATACAACCCTTAATTTTCAACCCTCTACGATCTACAATAATTTATATGGCAAAACAACGTTTGCCGGGTCAGCTAGTATTAATATAAATTTGTGTCGTTTGGTTTAAGCTCTATTCAAGTTATTATTGATATTTACGTTTTAATCTGTGATTGTCCGCGTTTCCCTTTGTAGAATATATCATCTGCCGTTCTACCAGGCAGTGCCTAAGAGGCGAACAATCGGCTATGCAAGTCACTACCATTATGGCTACTAGGTGGTAGAGTTATGCATTAACTCGCCAGCGTCAGTTCTACATCATCTTCATAAGAAATAATTTTTTGACTAATTTTCTGTATGTGACTATTTTTGTTTATCAGAAAGCGCGGCCACAAACGACTTGAAGATCTGCCGAATGAGCAGAAGCTGCGGTCGCGCTAGAGGAGGAGACAACATTTTTTTGTTTGTTGAAAAAGTAAAGAAAAGTAAGTTTAGAAACAATATATGTACTTAATTTTATCAATTGTATACTTGGACCAAAGTGAAATATTGTAAATACAAATAATATGTCGAGGAAAAGATTTTGCGTATTTTAGTAAAAGTTCCTCTGTAGGTTTAGTGATCCGGTGTCCGTGTTGACCTCATGTGGTCCCGGGGTCGATCCTCGATATACCGTCACCGGATAACTAGCGCATAGAGGCGACAAATTATCTTAGCCTTATTAGGCGGTTTTATTAATAAATCTGTGATAGTAAACTATAGTTCGTTTGCGTTAAGAATGCAGTGAGTCATCGTTATCTGCTGGCTCATTAACTAATCAAATCGCTAGAAAATTAATTATAAGTGATTTGATTGGTTAATGCGCCAGCGAATAACGATGACTCGCTGCATTCTTGACGCAAACGCACTATAGTCTTATCTCTGGTTAAATGTTAAAAAATGCGTGCTAATTTACAATTTGGAATTAATAAGTTGTAGGACCACGGTGGAAACAATAAGTCTAAAATAAAGTACATTGTATTTCAAAAACACGTGCGGCATTTGTTTGCAATATGTCTTCAAGTAAAATAGCCTTTCTTATTTTTTGACTTTATAATCAATAGAAGTAAGCTTTCTTTTTTATGACTACAATTCATTCTCACGATCTTTCATCGCTCTTTGCATACATTGTGTTCACTTTATTATCCCGCATGGGTGCCACATTTAAATACTTGTAGTAAAAAGAACGTTTTTTTACTATCAATATATCCATGTGTGACATTAATTTGACTTAATGTTTTTTCTTTTTTCTACAAACTTTCAATGGAAAATTTTCCAAATTTTTTAACATCCCGCTATATACGACTATTTTCACGATGACGTCAGTATGTCTGTATGTATGTATGTGTGTGTGTGTGTATGTGTGTGTGTGCGTGAGTGTGTGTGTGTGTGTGTGTGTGTGTGTGTGTGTGTGTGTGTGTGTGTGTGTGAGTGTGTGTATGTGTGTGTGTGAGTGTGTGTGTGTGTGTGTATATGTAAACATCTCATAACTTTTGAACGGCTGGGCCAATCGAAACGTGGTTGATGGCATTCGATTGGATTCCTCTCAACTTAGACTTCCTGAAAATTTGAACCGATTCGGTCCAGGAGATTTTCAGAAATTTTGAAAAAACACTAGAAAAAAAATTGGCGGAACAGTATTTTTTAATATTTTTAATTAAAATAATATAATTGCCAGATTTATGTGCCAATTGAGTACGAAACTAATCAGCTCTATTTCTCAAAAAACTACGTCTAATACATAAATTAATAAAAATCGGTTTATCCGTTTGGGAGTAATCGTTGACGAAAAATTTTGAAAAAAGTGTTTTTTCGACATAGTTTCGAAATTTTTCAACTAATGATTTTTTTGGTATTCTATGATATTTTAGTACCAAAAAATCGACGTCAAATGCCGTTTCAAAAATCAAAATCGAATGTAACTCTCAAAACTTATAGCTATTTAAATAGTAAAATTACGTTGTTTTTAGCCAATTTTTTCAATTTTTTTAAATAACTTTCAAGGTAATTCACCGATTGACTTAAAAATCTTATTAGCTTTTCTCCTTAAAAACTGCGTCAAAAATCGGTAATTTAATCAAAATCGGTCAAATTGTTTGGAATTTATCAATGAAGAAAATTAAAAATAAAATGTTTTTTGACATTGCATGGAAATTTTTAAACCTATCGATTATTTAGCTAAAGCAATATTTTAGATCTTAAAAACTGAGTTGAATGCCATCGTCGTTTTCAAAATATACAATATTTCAAAAATTAAAATACTGCCATTTTTAACAAAATAGATGTTTGAATTGAAAAATCTATGCTTATAGTTTTTAACTTTTTTGAGCTTAAAATACCTTAATTTAGTGGGAAGTTTCAGGAATGGCCCGTAGAGTTAATCGTTTACACATTTTGTTATTTCTTTTTTTACCAATAAATAAACATATTTTATTAATCACAGCTCTTTTCTTCGAATTCTTATTATCATTAAACAATTTTACTTAAAACATTAAAAATTACAAATTTTTACACATACAACTCGGTCGAATTAATTTGCGCCTGGTGTCAGAGTTTAATGTACTATTTACTAGAGAAGCTATGCTAAAAAGACGTCATGTTCCATTACGTTAACACTCGCAGCAGCGCTCAAATAATAAGAAATCGTCCAACCAAATTTAAAATTAGACAGCGCTATAGCGTATAATTGAGTATAATATATATTTCATATGAAAGGTTGCACTTTTGTGCAGGACACTCACTAATCAATATATTTTTGTATTTAATTCAGTATTTTCATTATTTTGGCACTAGGTACTTACATAAAATATACAAAAAGTGGCATCGTATCAACAAAAAATACAAAAATAAAAATTTCAAAATGCGTGATAATACGCATTTTTCAGATTTTTATTTTTGTATTCAAACGGCTTTTGCGCGAACATACTACATATATGCTCAGGATACAAATTTTATTTGTATTGTGGCAACTGTATTTGTCGGTCAAATATCATTTTCAGCTTTGCTGTCTGATGACCAGATGGCCAAGGTGATGATGTTTACTTTCATAAGACACTCTGTAACAAGTTTCAATTTAAAAGATACATAGAATAAATATCATCACGCCAGGTTTTTCGTTGCGAGATAGACACAAAATTGAACGTTTATAGATTTTCCAATTCACCACGATTCACCGGTTTATTGGTTAGCGATGCTGATCTCCATCGTCGTATTTCACCGGCCTAATTATTTATACCGGCCTGGTTATCGTTAGACTGTTTCTAGCAATAACCGGAACCGACGGATTTTCGTGCACGGGAGACGTAACACACCACCTGCCAGACTCCGGACGGCTACTGATATTTGGATTTTCGAGAAAAACCTCGACAAACCTAAATAACACTTTTGCCCGACCCGGGGATCGAATCCGTGACCTCGAGAATTAAGCAAAACAGGCTAATCCATAGACCACGAGGCAATCGACCTCTGGGTTTTGCTGGAAGGCCCTCTTGAAAGAATAAACCATCTGCCTTTCTGCCAGGCAGTTCGTAAAAGCGAACGATTATCTGTACGAGCCACTAGCATCGTGACTGCTGTATCGTAGAGTTCTGCAACGTTTAGCCCGGGTCTGGTACCCCGGCCTTACCTGCACTACTTGCCGCAATAGCGTCAGTGCTTGTCACTATCGTACAGGGTAGAAGGTAAGGTAGCTGGTAAATTTATGCATGTGGTATTACCAACCCGCCAAACGGATAGTAACACAAACTTAACATCATTGCAGACTGACTGGTGAGAGTTACCTTCGATACATCTAGAGAGTACTCGGTACTCGATTCTTGTTAAAATGAAATAATAAAATCAGGGGCTTAATTTTTTTCTCTAAAAATAAGTGAAATGTGGATATTATATTGTCTAAGCGCGCCGCGCTGTTTGTTTTGTTTACGTTGATGATAGTATGTGATCCAAGCTGCTTTTGAAATATAGATCAATTGCCGTACTGCCAGGCATTTCGTAAAATGTGGGAGAGTTAATATGTACAAGTCATATTAACTCAATGGAAATGGCTTATTAGTAGGTACTATTGTGAATGCTAACTGGAGTTCCATTTTTGATTTGATATCACCTCCTTATCTCTTCCTGTCGCAATAACGTCGGAGCGTTTCGCAGGCTTATCCCGTTTAAAGAGTAAAGTAGGCAGTAAATTTACGCATGCGGGGATAATTGAAGTTCTTCGGTTCCATCCGTCTACCCCGCAAGGAAACTGGTGTGATAATATTGTTATAATAAGGCGCCCCATAGACCTACAATAATATTGCGCAATATTACGTATTGTGCATATTATTGACCGATTAGGGTTAATATATTGAAGATTGAACAAAAGTTTGAGCGGGTTTAATTTTTATTGTGCAAAATTTTTTCTTGCACTGTTTAGGCTTAATGTTGCACAATATTTTTCACTTTAGAGTTTTGAGCGGTCGCGTTCGGTCAGTCGCGTTGTTTAATGTATGGTCATGTCTAAAATTTAAGCAAAATAGCGAGCAAGAATGCTATGAAAGATAAAGAACGGGATAAAGAACGGAGTTTTTACTTAAGTGTATAGAATGGTATAGAGATTTATTTAACAAAATCACCAGCATGGTTGCCGCCAAAACTTCGTCGTCAGACATGTTGCTCACACGAAAATATTGGTCAGACTGGTTTGTCAATTTTATTGAGTGAATTTATTGAACGTTTGGAATCAAATAGGGTATTCAGTATTATTGCACAATAAAAGTATTGCGCAATATTATTCTAGGTCTATGGAGCGCCTAACATCAACATAACAAAGCACTAAATCTGTATATATATATTTGTATGTATAATAAACAATTGCTGTTCGTTAGTCTCGCTAAAACTCGAGAACGGCTGAACCGATTTGGCTAATTTTGGTTTTGAATTAATTGTTGGAGTCCAGGGAAGGTTTAAAAGCTAAAAAATATAGAAAAAATAAGAGTAGTTAAAAAGGCAGAACAACGTTTGTCGGGTCAGCTTGTAGTAAACATATCAATGATACAAGTTCAACGTGAGTATGCCATGTATTATATTAGAATCAGTTCGTGACATTTTGGTAAATAAAAGAGCCATTGACGCGAAGTCATATTTTTCAACTGTAGCGCTTGAGTTTAATTTATAACGTGGTGTGTTAAGCGTTTTGTTGAGCGATATTTGATAAGGCTATTCGTGCTATCGATACATACAAATAGTTCTTTGTTAAACACAATTGATGTTGTTCATGTAGTATTTTGAGGTTAAAGTATATTTCGAAACCTATATTTTTTATGAGGAGAGGATGTATGTTCTTCACGAAAATAAACAAGTATTGACTAAATGCTATACGGTAAATCATCGGCACTTGTTTTGTTATATCATAGCATAGTAAACACGATGGTTTTCTTGATGGAAGGAGATAACCATCGCTTATAAACACCGGAGATGTTAATGGTGCGTTACTATCCGTGTAGCATTAAACAACAATATTGTAATTTGAAATTTGTTATTTGTTGTAATATTGTAACTACACCTACCTTCACGCCAAATCCCTTACGAGGTAGGCAGAGACTTGATTCAGTTACGGTCGAGATAGACTTGCCTTGCTTCCTGCATATTCATAACTTCATGTAAACACGCCGGTTTCGAAGACTTTTGACATCACCTGCGGACAGCACCCGACCAATTTGATCATGGGACGTCAGTTTTGGTTTCCCCGGTACCTATATCCAACATTGTATATCTCTGTTGTTAAATGCTCATCTGGCATTCTTTCAACATGTCCGAACCAACGGAGCTTGCCCTTGCTCATTTTGCACCGATACTGTGTTTCATAACCAAACTCTCTCGCACTTCGGTATTACGAACGCGATCCGCGAGTGTTACACTACATAATTTTCGTAACGTTCACATTTCGACTGCGTTAATTCTACTTTCATGCTCTTTCTGATATACCCAGCTCTCGAATCCATACAAATCGTTGGGGCAAGCACAGAATTATGCAGGGCAGGGCGGGCACCCCGACTAAGGACAGTGCGTTGATATGTTCTATTATACTATTAATCGTCGGCACTTGGTGTAACTGCATTTTAATTTTAATTATAAAACACTTGTACTGGTTTCACTACGTATATATTTTTCCAAATTATTTAAAGTCTACCGGTTTCGCGTATTAACGCATCTTCAGGACTTATAGCTAAACAAGAATTTTGTAATTGTTTTATAATTAAAATTACAGTGCGTTGAAGTAGTATCCCTAATGCTAAATTCACTCTGTTCTCCGCACACACTCTTTTTTTATATCAGCGGTATACCTTCAACCTCTGCTAAAAGCACATCCAAGATAACAAATTCGTTACATCATCAATCACTATTCTTACATCCCTTCTGATTACTTCCTTTCAAATTCCAGAACCTTGGTTTTCTTCGCATTCAATTGTAAGCCAATATTTGTTACAGTCATCTTTCATAATAGTGATCAGTGTCAACAAATGAATGATGTCTTTATGATGGAATACTGTGTTAGACAAAAACATATCCCTTTCCATGCATACATCCACAATGTGCTTACCTGCATCATTCACTCTTCTATTACCAAATGGACTCAATACGGCTTTGTGATATGGGCGCTTTGTCCCAACCCAGTCATTCAGATCTCCACACATAATAATTCTTTCGTTAGCATCAACCATATCCAGAATATACTTTGAACACAAAATATCGTCGGCACTTGTTAAAACTCCATGTTATTTTATATTTATGTTATAAACACTTGTACTGTTTTACTTCGTTTTAACGAAGTAAAACAAAATATCCAGAACATCTCGCCGGCTGTCGACAAGCTTGCTGGTCAATATGTTGATACCATAAAAACCTGCGTGCTTCCCAGCTTAATACGGACCTAGAGAAGCCTAGGACCAACCAAACCATAATCTTTTACACCAGAAACTAAGCGAGAGGATAGGAGAATACCTATTCCAGCACTGGCGTGATCGCTTTGAGGTATACCAGACCACAAAGTCATCATGCTACCGGGAAGATCAGCGGCTTCGCTAACCTTTCGCTTAGTTTCTGTTACACATAGAGCATCCAGGCATTTCTCATTAATTACATCTATCAACTCTATCTAGCTTGTGTTTTCCGTGAAACAGCTCTGCTGTGTTTCGGAGAAAAATTACTGGCATTTTATGTCTCATAATAGGCAACATATAGATGAGTTACCTAGGCTAGTTCCAGGTAAACTAGTTTATGTTCATTGGCGACGTCGATCACTTACTATCAGGTGGCACGTCTGCCAGTTTGCCTATCCAACAAACATAAAAAAGTTATTAATCTTATCTTTCAACTAACCTCTCACGTTTCACTTGCCTATTTGGCACACTGCTATCCTCAAATCGCCTGATCGGGCCTGGCATGATGGGTGGCGGCCACCATCGCCACACCAACCACCTTTCGTACCGACGGGGGCGGATCGGTACGCGTCGCCTTCAGAGAACGCCCTAACCCATACTGCGGTACGACTAAGGGCCAGAATTGCAGTCCAGTGGACTGGCAGGGGTCGCGACGTGTACACTTCTGACCCATGACTCCCATTCATATTGTAATTAATTATGATAAAATAGAAAAAAAAGACAAGCTCGTCGAGTTTCTTCCGCCAGATCTTCTTAATGTATGGCTGCGTTCCGATCCGCTAGTAATTCTAAAAATATTGACTTAAAAGTGCCTGTAAGGGTTTATTTCATCAAAGCATATTTTAGTTTGAGATTGCAAGGATATAATGTTAGTTAAACGCATAAGTTTACCGGCTACTACTTTCAATACTGCATTTTAATATAACATCGTCGGCGCTTGGTAAAAAAAATATTATAAGTACTTTTAAGATTATACATATAAATACACGTTTACAGGCTACCTTAGTAAATAAATATCGCTGGACAAATTACACGAATTGATCTAGCCCTAAAATAAGAAATTTATTTGCTAGTGAAATGGGTGTATAATATATGTTTATATAAATACTTGTCACGGAATTCGTGGGATTCGAAGAAATAAAATGCTTACTCGATTAAAAATTTAGGACTATATTCCGGTATTCCATTATTAAAATTTTAAATATATGTTTTTTTTAAAAAGAAGATATCTCGGAGTCCGAATGAGGGAAAAAAAGGGAAATTCTGGGATACCCAAACGGCGCAGTGGGTACGGCCTGGAACTTAGCTGGCTGGGGCTCGGAGAAATTGAGTGGTCTTCATTGGCGGCACTCTGCTGCAGCAACCGATGGAGGCCAGGGTTCAGGAGCCAGGCGTCAGTAAATGAAACGCCACCAGCTAGGAACCAAGGCGTCAAACTAGCTAGCGCCGGTGCTCCAAGATTGTACGTCGCGAAAAACGCAGCGTGAGTGGTGCGGTCAGTTTATATATCTTCCCGCGGGGAGGGGAACGTGAATGAACCCGCCACCGATGCCACTCTTTAAAGATGTCCCATTGGGACTGAATAATCGTAGACGGCTGTCGATTATAACGTGTAATCGAACATGTTACATATTGAAATATATAATAAAAACTCAAAACCAGTAATACAAACATCTATGCTTGTCACACAAACACTTGTCTACGTTCAGAATCGAAGTCGAGCCCGTATGCGCGGTTGAGGTTGCTAATTCTCGACCAACGAAACATTCTATATATTGTATAATAAAAAAAGGGATCGTCTATTAAACATCCACTTTTTAATTTCAAAACTATTAATACTTTTTTCATAATGTATATATATTTTTGCAGATAATATCGAAGTACATTTCTTCGAGCTTAATGAGCACAATGAGCGAATTTGGACAGCCAAAGGAAATTTCATGCAAAGTGACGTCCACCATCAATACGCTATTGATTGTCGGTAATTTGTCTTGTTATTGTTATGCCACTACCAGAAAAAGTAAAGAGAGAGAGGTAGAGTTCTGCATTTTCTCGCCCAAGTCTGGTACCACCGCCTTACATATTCCTGCCGCAATAGCGTCAGTGCTTTGTCACTGTCGTGTTCCGGTTTGGAGGGTAAGCTAAGGTAGCCGGTAAACTTATGCATGTGACATTAGAACTCGCTACAAGATAGCAACGCACCATTAAAATCTTTGGTGTGTATAGGCGATGGTTGGATGGTTGACTCTTTTTATCTGGAGACCCATCTGCTTGTTTGCTATGTTATGATATATATAAATATTCTTATGAAATTTTTTTGGTTCGGTTCCTCGGGCACAAGGGTGGTCTACAAATACCGAAATTAGTGTTTTGGATAAGTAATTCATCTTTTAGGAAGTAAATAATAATACTGTAGACAATACATGTGACTGACATCGCCAGTCTGGTACAACACGTCTGACGTTATGAGCTTGTCGCTTATTTCGGTGATGCGAATCTGTAGTTTTACTTCTACTAAATATAGCTCAACGTGGTAAAAGAAGTTTTAGTTTAAAAATTTGGCCATATAAAAACACACCACAATGTTAAAAGAAGGAAATCCTTTGTGTCGCTTAGTTTTTATTCACTTGGTGCGCCCCAGTAATGAAACGGTGAACCGTAATGATATGAATATTTTTTTTATTTACAGGACACCACCCTACAAGGACAAAGAAATTACGTCTAATGTTAAGGTGTTCATCGAGTTGGTTCGCCCAAGTGATGGACGAACCAGTGAACCGAAAGATTTTATGTACAAAGCAGATCCCATCGCTCTCCAAACCAAGAAAAGAAAAGCCAACTCTTCATATTCTTCGTTAAATTCTGGTATAATTAAATAAATTTTTAGATTATTTATATTTAAAATTATAGTTATTTAGTTTATTTTAATTATAATAGGTAAACAAACTACACGGATTAAATGGATACGTCTTTCAAGACAATTTCTTAGTTTGCCAGTGTAGCTTGCATTTACACACTGAAACACAGAGTTATACTAATTACCGATAAAATAAAATCACTTCAAGGATAATTTTTAAACCTTGTCATCTCATTCGGTATGATAAAACGGTACAACATGGTTTATTTCTATATTTTCACAATATAACATAACCTACAAAGGTATTCTATGAAATTTTTGACAGTAATAGGAGCGTTTGCTCATACGCGCGGCGACACGTTTCCGTCTTAATGGCGTGTCTTAGTATTCATTTGGTCTGTGGTGTTTAATATATCAAGATAACATTATTACTTGCAGCGTAAACTCATCCACTCGTTTACGTAAAGCAATTAATCACGTGTGATGCGGTCGTTATTACTTATAACCTTGTAAAAACTACGCTTGTGGTAAACAACGTGTATTCGTATCGCAAGAGCTTCCTAATATAATATCAAATACTACATACATAAGCCGTTTAAAGAAACGCTAAAGACACGGTTTAAACAGCTGATAGAATTACTTTAGTGTTTAGTGCAATTCACAAACATTAATGTACTTATGGAATGATAACGTGTAAATGAACTGTAAGCTAACAGCTGGAGTAATTATTATTCATTATTGTCTTAATTATTGATTTTAATTTTCTATCACCATTTTACCTGGCTTTGTGCTATCTTATTTTATTATCAACACTCTTATCTTTAAGCAATTAGCGTGATGCTTTTAAACGTAACTTTATTTTTTAAAATTTACAATCTATATACATATAATAAAATCATAGGAAAGTCAATGTATGTCCGGGGTAAACTCAAAAAGTACTGCATGGATTTACTTCAAATTTTACTTCAAACAATTTACTTCATCTGTGCGTAAAGCACTACTTTCCTTGGACATCCACAAGTCGAGTGGGCCGGATAGCATCCCTCCAATCGTGCTAAAAGTGTGTGCTCCAGAGTTGGCGCCAGTATTAACACGCCTATTCCGGCGCTCCTACTCACTCGGCGTGGTACCGAATGGAAGACAGCTTTGGTTCATCCCATCCCTAAAAAAGGAGATCGCTCTAATCCGTCTAACTATCGGCCCATAGCCATAACATCCTTGTTCTCCAAAATTATGGAGACGATCATCAACTCTCAGCTCCTCAAGTATTTAGAAGAGCACCAGCTGATTAGCGACCGTCAGTACGGTTTCCGTCGCGGCCGATCAGCTGGTGACCTGCTAGTATACCTAACTCATCGGTGGGCGGAAGCAGTTGAGTCCAAGGGGGAGGCGTTGGCAGTTAGTTTGGACATAGCGAAGGCCTTTGATCGAGTATGGCACAAAGCGCTTCTCGCGAAGCTGCCTTCCTATGGGCTTTCCGAGAAATTATGCAAGTGGATCACCAGTTTTTTGGATGACCGGAGTATCAAGGTCGTTGTCGACGGTGCGTGCTCCGACCTTAAATCTGTCAATGCTGGTGTTCCCCAAGGCTGCGTGCTATCACCGACTCTGTTTCTTCTGCATATCAATGACATGATGCGAATTCGCAACATACATTGCTATGCGGATGACAGTACTGGTGATGCTACATACTCCGGCCGAAGCGGTATTTGTCGAGAACACGTCGAAGAGTGCCGAAACAAGCTTGTGTCTGAAGTCGAGAATCGACTTACCGATGTCTCTGAATGGGGTCGTCAAAACCTGGTCACTTTTAACCCCAAGAAGACACAGTTTTGCGTGTTCACCGCAAAAAAGACACCCTTTGTCGTATCACCTCGGAATAGTAGTAGTAGTAGTCGTAGTGTCGGAATCCTGGGAGTCGACATATCAAATTACGTTCAGTTTCGCGGTCATTTGGAAGGCAAGGCTAAATTAGCCTCTAAAAAGCTCGGTGTGCACAGCAGAGCGAGACAGACAGCCGGCCCATCGCTTTCAACTTTATAAGGCACAGATTCGGCCTCACATGGAGTACTGTTCTCATCTCTGGGCCGGAGCTCCCCAATACCAGCTTCTTCCTCTTGATCGCATACGGCGTAGAGCGGTTCGAATCGTTGACGACCAGGCTATTTCGGAACAGCTCGACGCTTTGGCATTACGCGGAGATGTAGGTTCACTCTGCGTCTTCTATCGTCTTTATCATGGGGAGTGTTCCGACGAGTTGTTTGGAATAATTCCTGCCGCCGAATTCCACCATCGGACATCGCGTCAAAATTTAAAGTTCCATCCTCACCATCTCGATGTCTGGAAATCCACAACTGTCCGTTTCTCCCGACACTTTTTGCCTCGCACTACTCTGTTGTGGAATCAATTACCGGCAGGGGTATTTCCGAACGGATACGACATAGGGACCTTCAAGAAAAGAGCTTACTCATTCTTAAAAGGCCGGCAACTGCAAGACCTCTGGTATTGCAGATGTCCATGGGCGGCGGTGATCACTTACCATCAGGTGCACCTCTTGCTCGTTTGCCCCCTCTTCTATTAAAAAAAAAATAAAAAAAAATTTGCATGAATATTACTAATAGGTTGGGTCAACATATAGGCTATATACTATCACGCTATCACCTACGGGGGAGGAGCTGTGTGGAGTAAACGAAGTCCGCGCGGACGAAGTCGCAGGCAACAGCTAGAATTTAATATGTATCAAATGTTGTTGAAGACAACGCGTTATTTAATCTTAGGTAACATCAATACTAAATTAGGCGTGGCTAAAATTTCGAACCTACTCTCTATCTAAAATGATTATTAATTGGTCCCGGTCCCGGTCCCCCGTGTTGGTCCGGGCTCCTTTGAAGAATAGGCCAACTGCCGTTCTGCCAGGCAGGTCGTAAAAGGCGACTGATTGGCTACGCGAATCACTACCATCGTGGCTACTAGGTGGTAGAGTTCTGCATTGTCTCGCCCGGGTTTGGTACCACCGCCTTACCTATTTCTGCCGCAATAGTGTCAGTGCTTATCACTGTCGTGTTCCGGTTTAGAGGGTAAGTTAGCCGGTAAACTTATGCATGTGGCATAAGACTTCGCCACAAGATAGCGATGCACCATTAACATCTTTGGTGTCTATAGGCGATGGTTGACTCTTTCCATCAGGAGACCTATCTGCTTGTTTGCTATCTTATGATATAAAAAAAAAGATAAAAATGAATGTGAAACTCACAGTACAGAAATATACATAGAAAATTATTCAACGTAATTGTAATTCTATTCACAAAACAAATGGACACATTCACAAATTAGCCTTTTCACTTTTTATCACAGTAATATCACTATTTATGTTTTGAATATGAGAGTGTGTCGCGAACAGAGTTCAGAGTGCTAAGTGTGAGTTTTTCTTTCCGCATTCGATCGTGAGCGCGTTTCGAGTTTACTAGGAATTTGTATGTGATTTGTACAGCGCCACCTAGTGGTAAACTGGTTTCCCACGTGTACCACTAGGTGGCGCTGTACAAATCACATACAAATTCCTAGTAAACTCCAAACGCGCTCACGGTCGAATGCGAAAAGAAAAACTCACACTTAGCACTCAGATTCGTTGAGAATTACCTATTAAGTATCACGTCAAACCACCATCATAATCGAAACTGCATATTAAGATCATTCCAAAATATTTTTGTTTAAGTAAGTATACACGTAATTCGGAAATGTTTGTGGGTGCGTGCTCTTTGTTTACTTATTGACACCGCCCCGTTGGTCGAGTGGTTAGCGAATCTAACTACGATCCGAGGGGTCTCGGGTTCGATTCCTGACAGGGATAAACATTAGTGTGATGAGTACAGATATTCGAGACTGCATATTAAGATCATTCCAAAATATTTTTGCTTAAATAAGGTAATACCCCGGACTTACGCGATAGGTGGGACCGAGCGCTATCCGCGTAAGTCGAATTCGCGTAAGTCGGGGTACAATTTTGCATATACCTATAAAGTCATACAAAGTATGTTTAATTGGGACCGGAGACTATAATTTAGGAAATATAAAACAATAATTTAGGAAATAAATTTTAATTTAATTCTAGATAATATGACAAACTATATTAATAAAATGTATAAACACAATCTGAAGTTATTTTGATGTAGAAGGTTAAATCGCGAAGAAAATTAAATCGCGTAACTTCGAATTCGCGTAAGTCGAGGTAGTGTAAGTCGGGGTATTACTGTATACACGTAATTCGGAAATGTTTGTGGGTGCGTGCTCTTTGTTTACTTATTGACACCGCCCCGTTGGTCGAGTGGTTAGCGAATCTAACTACGAATCGAGGGGTCTCGGATTCGATTCCCGACAGGGACAAACATTAGTGTGATGAGTACAGATATTTGTATTTCTGGGTCTGGGTGTGTATTATGTATGTAACAGTATTTATATATGTATCTCTATGTATTAGTATCGTTGACTAACACCCATAACACTAGCAAACAAATTGCTTACTTTGAGGTTCAATCAATTCGTGTAATTTGTCCAACAACATTTATTGTTATATACTAGCTGAGCCCGCGACTTCGTCCGCGTGGAAAAATTTCGAAAAAAGTAGCCTAAGTTACTCTCTATCACATCAGCTGTCTGCCAGTGAAAGTCCCGTCAAAATCGGTACAGCCAGAGATTAGCCGGAACAAACAGACAAACAGACAAAAATTGTAAAAAATGTTATTTTGGTATATGTACCGTGTATACATCTCTATGCATTTTGTAAAAAGCGGTTATTTTAATAATACAAACAGACACTCCAATTTTATTTATTTGTATAAATTATTATTGACGCGACGTTTTACACGGTCGATGAACTAATGGTTTGTGAATAATGTACGTATCATACATTGCTCTCGCTCTGACGTAAACAAATGGATGAGTTTATGCTGGAAAAGATAATGGTATTATAAAATATTCCTAAAACTAAAAAAAAACATTGCTTTGAATCACTTTCCTTTTTAGCTTGATGTCTTTGGTTAGATGTATTAAACACTGTAAAAATTTGATCATCTAGTTTAGAAGGACCTTATATATTAAAATTTAGTACGCTTATGTTAGTGTATAAAACAAATTTTAAATTTTGTACTCCCAAAAATTACATGAATTAATATTTTCTTTCTCCTCCTATTCATATAGTCGGCGTAAGATAGCATGATATAAGGTAATTTAATGAACAAGAAAATGCATCCATGTTTTTTGTGAGCTGGTAAGAAGATACCCGTTTGACACTGTGACGCACGCAAATGGAGTGAATGAGGGTTTAAAAAACTGTCTAAGGCGACCCATAGACCTGCAATAACATTGCGCAATACTTTTATTGTGCAATAATATTGAATACCACCTTTGATTCCAAACGTTCAATAAATGCACTCAATAAAATTGACAAACCAGTCTCATCAATATTTTCGTGCGAGCAACATGTCGGACGACAAAACTTTGGCGGCAACCATGCTGGTGATTTTGTAAAATAAACCTCTATACAATTCTATACACTTAAGAAAAACTCCCGTTCTTTAACTTTTATAGCATTCTGTCCCGCCATTTTACTTAAATTTACGATACGACCATACATTAAACACCGTTACTGACCGAAAGCGACCGCTCCAAACTCTGAAGTGAAAAATATTGTGCAATATTAAGCCTACACAGTGCAAGAAAAAAATATTGCACAATAAAAATTAAACCCGCTCAAACTTTCGTTCAATCATTGTGCAATCGTCAATATTAACCCTAAACGGTTAATAATATTGTACAATACGTAATATTGCGCAATATTATTGTAGGTCTATGGGGCACCTGACTCAAAAAAAAACTATATTGTTTTAATATGTGCTCCAAATTAGCTATACGGCCTGAATTAGTTTTACCATGTACCTGTGTATTTTTGATATTATAAGTACATATTTTATTTCCAGATGGATCTCGTAATAGCTTAAGTGGTTTACCGCTTACAATTGAGGACATTAATGTAAGTATATAATTTCATAATAATATATACATATAAATGTTTTAATCAAAGATTTTATATTATCTAGAAAATATGTGTGTATTTTAAGTCAAAGTAAGTACATAATTTATTTGAATTTTTATTTTTCAGAATGATATAAATATGCATATGAAAAATGATGCCGTTGAAATAATGAAGGCTCCATTTACGATAACTGTAAGTATAGTTGCTATAAATGTTAAACTATTTTTTTTTATTGCTACTTTATGATATAAACTTTTTTTAGATCATAAAATAGCAAGCAAGCAGATGGCTTTCCGGATGGATAAAGAAGCCATTGCCAAATAGGTAACAAAAAAGATGTTAATGGTGCATTGCTATCCGTGTGGCGAGATGGGAATGCCACATGCAGAACTCTATCGGCTACCTACCCTCCAAACCGGAACACGAAAATGACAAGCATTGACGCTATTGCGGTGTGATTAGGTGAGGCGATGGTACCAAATATCTGGGCGAGATGTTGCAGAACTATACCATCTACTAATCACGATGGTAGTGACACGTATATCCAATCAGTCGCCTTTTACAACTTGCCCGACAGAACGGCAGTTGGCCTATTCTTCAAAGGAACCAACACGGGAGTCCCTTTTGAAGAATTGTATCATATGCAGCCATTGACATAAAAAACCCAAGATGCACAATCAGTGTCTCAAAAACGACCTCTAAAAATAAGCGCAAAATTTCAAATTGTGTTCAAATAGAATCGCGCCGCTCTTGACACTATCAATTTAATTACTTTTTGTACATTGCTTTGTAAAAACAACTATAAGTCTTGCGCTTAAGGTGGCAACTGCTTGGACTCGCGTGAGTGAATTTTCTTATGCAGAAAATTTGTTACATGTACATCCATTGACATATTATTTATACTATGGACGTCGGGTCCGCGCTAAAAAGGTCTGAGGAAAATGAGCTACAATTCCGCATTAGTCGAAATTAAACCTTGATATCTATGATGTGTAACTGGGACATTTTATGTATGACATAATATGTCAATGTGTATATCAATAACGTTAAAAAAAATTTAGTTATTATTGGTTTACATTTCCGTTCTTCCTGTTTCATTCTCAAAAATAATTCAAACACCTTTCAACCAGTTTTTTGTGCATAAGCCAAAGTTGATAACCCTAGCGCGACCGCCGAGCGTAGGTATGAAAAGTGAAGCACATACAAGAGATTGACTTGCTATCCAATTGGGGATTCAGAAATCATTTAAAATTTGCGCCTCATGAAACGTTCTACTTAATACTAAAAGGTTCGTTTATATCGTACATACATATCTTCACGCCAGATCCCTTACGGGGTAGGCAGAGAAAACCGAGTGCCATACATCACGATCCTTGCAGGCTTGTCTTGCTTCCTCCACATTCATCATTCTCTTCATACACACACGCTGGTTGCGAAGACTTGACACCACCTTCGGACAGTACTCGATCAATCTGATCGTGTTATGTCAGTCTTGGTCTTCCCCGGTACCTACATCCTTCCACATTCGCATTGTATATCGCTTATATCGTCTCCTAGTATAAAAATAAATAAAAGCACAGCAAAGAGAAAGGAGTCCGTAACATATTTAGGTTTAGTTTTAGAGAAAAACTATACTTTTATGAATCATATTAACTATATCAGTGACAAAGCTAAACGGAATTACTTCTCCTTTGCCGGCATGTCTTGACGTGGGGTTTTAACCTTTAACACTTTAAAGATAATTTATAACACAACTTATTTAGGTTGTATTACTTATGCATGTTCAGCATGGGCTGATAATGTAACAAGTGGCGTGATCCGGCGTAAATTACTTCAAAATAAGCGTTGGCTTTAACATTTCTGTGTAAAGCATATCGCACTGTAAGTTTTGAAGCTTTACCTGTTTTATCAGGTGTTTTTCCATTAGATTTAGAAATTAAGCGTCGGCGTCAATGTACTATAATTCAAGGAACTTTACTAGCCCAGAATATATCAATCCGCAAGCTCAAACAAAAATACGTCGCCTTTTTAATCGAGTGATGGATGTTAGTAATGAATTAATAAATGAATGGCAGTCGCGTTGGTGCTGCTCAACTAAAGGACGGCATTTATATAATTTTTTTCATGCGTCCGTGAACGATTAAGTAAAACGTGGATAGAAATAGATCATTGTGTTGCACGGTTCCTTACTAGTCATGGTTAATTTTAAAGCTAAATTATTCTTTTTCAAATTAGTTCCTTCTCCGTTTCGCGAATGCTCCGCCATAAATTGTAAATATGAACAAACTGCACATCATATTCTTTGGGAGTGTAATCTCTGGCAAAACAAACGTAGCCAAATGCTTGATGGTTACCGATATCCGGGGTAATCGACTATTCCGACCTTGTAGTAACACGTTTGAATATCCGTGCCTTCAAGCGATTTTGTCGTACGTACTACGGGTAGCATAATTAAGTTGGCCATTTTCGTAGGTCCTCAAATACCTAAATAATCGTGGTGCAATAGCAATCAGGCTTAACGTGATTGTAAACGTCTCATTTCTTAGCAGTTTTTTACTTTACGCCGTCTCGTGCTGTAAAGGGAGGGAAACTGGATGTATTTTCCTACTCCTCCTATACACTTCTAATTAATTTCGATGCGGGTCCCAAGACAGCTTAGTTTTTCCCCAGGGCACCCTGAGCTCGCAACTCGTGGTTATCAGGTCGGTTGCCGCTGTTGATTCTGGTTTACAGAAGTAACAGTGGAGGAAACGAACGGTGGGCCCATAGCCCTTTAAGAAGAGATTGACTTTTGTATCTATTTGTTTTGTAGTCACGATGTTATTTATATTTATTTTACACTTTTTATCGTCGGCACTTGATGAAACTCTATTTGTGATTTTGTAAATACACTTGTACTGTTTAAAAAAATCCCATTAAATTTAAATAATATCGCCAACCGGTTTCGCCTTTTACGGCATTTTCAGGGCTGCGAGACTTAAGTCAAAGTACATAATTTATTTGAATTTTTATTTTTCAGAATGATATAAATATGCATAATATGAAAAATGATACCGATGAAATAATGAAGGCTCCATTTACGATAACTGTAAGTATATTTGCTATAAATTATATACTATCTTTTTTTATATCATAAGTAAGCAGATGGCTCTCCTGATGGAAAAAGAAGCCATCGCCTATAGATATCAAAGATGTTAATGTTACATTGCTATCTGTGTGGCGAGGTGAAAATGCCACATGCATAAGTCTATCGGCTACCTTACCCTCCAAACCGGAACATGAAAATGACATGTATTGACGCTATTGCGATATGAATAGGTAAGGCGGTGGTACCAAAGGCCCGGGTGAGATGATGCGGAACTATATCACCTATGTAGTAATCACGATGGTAGTAATAAAAGTCTCGTAGTCCTGAAGATGTTGTAAAAGGTGAAACTGGTTGGCGATATTAATTAAATTTAAAGTGATTTGTGAAACAGTACCAGTGTATTTACAAAATTATTTATATTTACGGACTAGCTCAGCCCGCAACTTCGCCCGCATGGAAAAATTTCGAAGTAGTGTAAATCACTCCCGTCATACAGTACAGCTGTTCCAGAGATTAGCCGAAACAGACAGACAAAAATTGTAAAAAAATGTTATTTTGGTATATGTACCGTATATACATCCATATGCATTTAGTAAAAAGCGGTTATTTTACAAACGGTTATTATATTACAAACAGACACTATAATTTATTTATTATTAAGAATAAGAATAAGAAATTATTTATTAATGTACTTTATAAACTAGCTGTTGCCTGCGACTTCTTCCGCGCGGACTTCGTTTATTCCACACAGCTCCTCTCCCGTAGATGATAGCGTGATAATATGTAGTCTATATGTTGACCCGATCTGGTAGTAATATTCATACAAAATTTGAAGTAAATCCATGCAGTACTTTTTGAGTTTACCCCGGACATATATACAGAGAAACAGACAAACAGACAAAAATTCTAAAAACTATATTTTTGGCTTCGATATCGATTGTAGATCACGCTCCAAGTATTCTTTTAAAAAAATATTCAATGTAAAGTTTTGACTTTCCTACGATTTTATTATATGTTTTACATACAATTAGATTATATACAAAAACAAAAGAAGAAACAAATCGAAGCTAATGCTAAAAAACCTACTTATATCTTAAAGAAAGAGCAAAGGTGATAATAATAGTGAGTGGTAATTTGAGTCCATCAAAAGGCTCAGTATTTGTTGAGGCTTGGTGAACCTCATCACTGGTTTTCAGTATCCCCTATTTATATAACAGCAAACAAGCTTTCAGCATGTTTTTTTTATATAGAAGAGGCGTTGCCAGCCTTTTAAGAATGAGTAAGTTCTTTTCTTGAAGGCCCCCAAGTCGTATCCGTTTGGAAACACCACTGCCGGCAATTGGTTCCACAACAAAGTAGTGCGAGGCAAAAAGTGCCGAGAGAAACGCACAGTGTTTAACAAATCCCATTAAATTTAAATAATATCGCTAACCGGTTTCGCCTTTTACGGCATTTTCAGGGCTACGAGACTTTTCAGTCAAAGTACATAATTTATATGAATTTTTATTTTTCAGAATGATATAAATATGCATAATATGAAAAATTATACCGATGAAATAAAAAACGCATGCGCGAAACATTATTATATCTTATATATACATGTGCATTGTGCGTGTACATTCTTAACTAACAAAAAAGTATACACGAGTGTGTACATTATTAATTTTAAAACAGTATGTCAAATAGTAATAGTTAAAAAAATAAAAATTGGCTAGTTAAAAATTACATAGCTTGTGTTTATACATGTTACATATACACATACATGTACATATTACATATACACATTATACAGTGTGTAAAGAAAACCCTGTCGGATAATTAAAGGTGTTATTTTCTACCGTAATATGGTTACATATGTGTAATTATTTTATGGATAATAAATAATTAGTTTTCCCAATAAAAAAAATCTTAAATGGTGTTTTCATACATTAAGTATAACAACACCTACAAATAAGTAAATTCTATTATCAAGGAATGCTGTGCAGTTCGAATGCTATCGAAGGACAAGCGGCACGTTTGAAACGAGTTTAAAGGCTCTTTGTGTGGTGTTTGTGCGCAAGCCGCCAAAGCGAAACAATGAAACAAATAGCGACAAGGTGTTGTCATTTTTAAAATATTTGCTTAACTCTAGGGAAATATAAGTAAAAATACGAATAATAAAAAAACGATATCTTTTTTATTTTCAGAAATAACTAATAAGTTCATTTTAATATTTTTTTCAGTAATGCCTTTAACCAACCTATGCCTTTTTCAGATCAAACAGGGTTTTCTTTACACACTGTGTATTATTAATATTTATATGTATAGATAATTGACCGTTATTGATGTTTTTCATCTATCTAGATCCCACATATAAGCCAAGAACCGATATCAACTGAAGCTTTGATGGGGGATGCGATAATGTATGACGTGGGTAAACATTCGCCGATGCCCTCTCCACAGCCAACATTCAGTCCAATGTTGAGTCAACCTAATGTACCTGCACCGCCTGTATTAAGTTTAAATTCCTCCGAAATGGACCGCCTCGTAAAACCAACCGGAAATAATATAAGTGATTTTGAGAATTTTTTGAAGACCGGAGATTTGACAGGTTAGTGTATGCACATAATTTTTAAGAGTTCCGTTGCTATATTGTAATATAATATTACTTTTTGTTGCTGGCCCTTTGAGGCTTAATTTCTTTGACGATTCAAATAAAATTGTCCTACATGAACCGCTAGTTTATTGTGTAATAATAAATAAGAAAAAATATAAAATAAATATGGCTAGACAACCCTAAAGTAAGCAAATTACTTGCTTGTAATATGGATGTATATAAACGATGCTAACACATAGGAATATATATATATATATATATATATATATATATATATATATATATATATATATATATATATATATATATGTGTGTGTGTGTGTGTGTGTGTGTGTGTGTACGAACATTAAAATATCTATACATATAATAAAATTGTAGAAAAGTCAAAACTGTACATTGAATATTTTTTTAAAAGTATACTTGGGGCGTGATCTACAATCGATATCGAAGGGAAAAATATAGTTTTTAGAATTTTTGTCTGTTTGTCTGTATGTATGTCCGGGGTAAACTCAAAAAGTACTGCATGGATTTAATTCAAATTTTGCATGAATATTACTAACAGGTCGGGTCAACATATAGGCTACATATTATCACGCTATCACCTAGCGCCCAGGTGCTGTGCGGAGTAAACGAAGTCCGCGCGGACGAAGTCACTGGCAACAGCTAGTATTTAATAAGCATCCAAACTCAGAACTTAATTAATGCTCATCACACAAATGTTTGTTCCTGTCGGTAATTGAACCCTAACCTCATTGATTGCGTAGTTAGAGTGGCGGTGACGACTCGACCTATGTCTATGATTTTCTTTTCACAGCTTTCTCCGTATGTGAGGTATCGTATTAAAAAAAGGTATCGTCTCCGGCGTGTTGATCCCGGCCTCCTTTGAAGAATAGGCCAACTGCCGTTCTGCCAGGCAGGTCGTAAAAGGCAACTGATTGGCTATCGAGTCACTACCATCGTGGGTACTAGGTGGTAGAGTTCTCATTGTCTCGCCCGGGTCTGGTACCACCGCCTTACCTATTCCTGCCGCAATAGCGTCAGTGCTTGTCGCTGTCGTGTTCCGGTTTGGAGGGTAAGGTAGCCGGTAAACTTATGCATGTGGCATTAGACCTCGCCACAAGATAGCAACGCACCATTAACATCTTTGGTGTCTATAGGCGATGGTTGACTCTTTCCATCAGGAGACCCATCTGCTTGTTTGCTATCTTATGATATAAAAAAAAATAGATTTTACAAAATAGGAGGATTATATTACCTATATCATATATCTATATTAATTACGAACTTTCAATTTTATAAACATAGTAGTACAATAAAACAGGTACTTTAAATTCTAAAGACAATAAGTAAGGAGCTCTTGATTAATATATAGTATACATAAAAGGAAATTATTATATAATATATAGTATTAAAGGAAATTATTTTGAACAATATAATATGTGAATTAGATATATTATTTTCATTTTATACATAATTTGATGTTTACTTATATCAATGCCCATTCGTTAGAATTTGACTCGCACTTGGCGGATTTCTTTAGTTTATTGGATAGCAAAAACGCAGACGGGTTTCTGTTATGGTAGAGGTATCCGCCGTCTATAGACGATACTATATTAATGCCTTACATGATTATAAATTGTAGTCATAATTCTCTTTCTAGGCTAAGAGCTTTACCGATTTTGATAAGGTTTAGTATACATATATTATTCTCAGCTATACTTTTTTAAATATCGTATGACAGCAAACAAGCAGATGGCGCTTCTTATGGAAAGAGACAACCACGCCTATAGGCATCAAAGATGTTAATGATACGTTGCTATTCGAGTGTCGAGGTGTTAGTGTGGCACTGCATGCATAATAGTAGGGGATGTCCAAGAAGGGATTTTTGCATTTAAGCGAGCGCGTCAGATTAACATAGGGGCGTAACTCGCATATTGTTGAGGCTCTCCATCAAATATAAGCCCTTTATATGCGGGTAATTAGCGCAGAAAAAAAAAAAACAAAAATTCAATAACTTCGGCTTGTGGAAATTGTCATTATATTTTTTTCGTTATTCTTACATAATTTCCTATATAATAAAATTCAGACGCCTTCGAGAATGTTTAAACAACGTTTTTTTGCAACTTTGTGACACTCCCGCTTCTTTACGCTACACATAAATCGGCAGATTTTCTTAATTTTAGGTAGCAATTAACCCTCCATACCTTAGTCTGACGCGATTTAGTGTTTCCATATCACAGTTTTTTTAAACCTCCTTTTTATTTGTAGATTTTTCCCCATCATTGAAATGAAGAGCATGTTATAACCATTTCTTTTTCCTATAATTTAATCTAGAAAATCCAATAGGCTCCTACGATGCACAAGTAACCACCCATTTAGCAGCTTGGGCTCTCCTACTATAAGTGTACCGGCTACACCACCCCCAAACCGGGACACCGCAGTGTCCATCACGGACACTTTTATGACAGGAATAGATAAGGCATTTTTATTAGACCCGGGCAAGAGGATGCAGTACCTAGTATTACGATGATAGTGACTCCTATAGCCAATCGTATGCCTTTTACGAACAGTCTGGCAGAACGGCAGATGATTTATTCTTCACACGGAGTCCGGACCAGCACATGGCAGAAATAGGTGGGATAGTAACAGATAGGTACTCCTTTGATGTAAACAAATAATCATGTGTATTATTTTGTACATAATAAAGTATATTGTGTATATATTTTTGGTCCCTATTATTGTGGCACTTGAAAAACAAGAAGCCATAGTTAATACTCAGTAGTAGGCGTTTATTGTCTAAGTGAAGTACATAATAAAATATAGTCTTGTATGTTTTCTTTTTTTTTACAGAATATTTGAGTAATTATTCCTGTGAATTTTTAAACGATGTAAGTATTAACAAAATATCAGTTATACTTTTTTCAATATATATACTTTACGACAAGGTTGGCTGGTAAAAGACTTGGTAGTTACTGGCCATATGTACCAATAAAATGTAATAAAAAGTTAATATTGCTTAGTTACATAGTAAACCTCAACGAAATTATTGTAGAATATTCAGAAAGCATGGTCACCGTACGGGCGTCAACGATGCGTCAATGAGTATTGTCACGAGTTTGGTTAATCTCTATTAACAATGAACTGCGATATAACATTACTAGGTGGTAGAGTTCTGCATTGTCTCGCCCGGGTCTGGTACCACCGCCTTACCTATTCCTGCCGCAATAGCATCAGTGCTTGTTGCACTATCGTGTTCCAGTTTGGAGGATAAGGTAGCCGGTAAACTTATGCATGTGGCATTAGACCTCGCCACAAGATAGCAACGCACCATTAACATCTGGTGTCTATAAGCGATAGTTGACTCTTTCCATCGGGAGACCCATCTACTTGTTTGCTATCTTATAATATAATATATATATATATATATATATATATATATATATATATATATATATATATATATATATATATATATATATATATATATATATATCTTTATTTTTTTGACGTATGGGTCTGCAATTAAAAACAAGACCTGGCCGCCCTTACACTGATAGTGCGTTCTCGTTTACTCCATATAATAGACAAAGCGCATTTTTGGTGTTGACAGCACTTTAATCATAAACAGTTTTTGAAAAGTTGTGATATATTTATCCGATTCGTCACATGACGTTAAATCTGTATTTTTTCAACTTAACATAATGTGCAAATTTTTATCAATTATAATAATAGAGGTTAGATGAGGAGCAATAAAACCTAGGCTTTTTGTCCTCCAAAGTCTGATATTTTATGATTGTTTCTTTAACACAGTTTTCGCTTAACACATTTTTTACGGACAGACGGACGGACGGATGAATATTTGTATTCCCTTCATTTTATAAATTACTAGCTGACCCGGCAAACGTTGTTTTGCCATTCATATTAGGAATCCATAGCGGACAAACAACGTGACACGTAAATTATATAAGTCTACGCTCTACGGGATTGTCCTTCCACGCAGCCAAAATGGCATTAAACTTTATATGGTGGTTAAGTATTCTTAAATTTTCTATTTTTTCGCACAATTTTCTTAATATTTTCTTTTAAAAAAGAACCTTCTCCTTACAATTACAACAAAAAAAAATTACCGAAATTGGTCCACCCATTCAGGTGTGATGTCGTGACCAAGGAAAATAGGGATTGATTTTTATATATATAGATAGATAATGTTAATATTTTTTTTTACAGCCAACCGCAATGACATTTATAAAATGCTCTTTAGTATCTGACTCGGGACGATCGAAGGTACGTACTCCAGCTTTTTAGGTACTAGTGGTTTCCAAATGTTTCGTTGTAGTTTTAATGTACAATTTGTGTGATTGTTGCTCTCTCATTTTATTATGACTCGAGGTTGTAAGTTTAATATAAAAATAAATCTGTTGAATAAATACATAGTTTTTGGAAAATTCAAAAGTGTACACCTAAAAATTTGTTTTTGTAATCATCTTTATATGTTTATTTTTCCCCGTGTTAGTCCAGGCTCCTTTGAAGAATGACCATCTGCCGTTCTGCCAGGCCGTTGTCACTACCATTGTCGCTATTAGCTGGTAGAGCATTGTCTCGTCCGTGTTTGGTATAGGCATGAATCATTTAACAGATAACATATTAAATTTCGTACTAATTTTTTTTAACAATTAACAACTGTTAGCAAATACTGTTAAAAGTAATTGTTATGCATTACTAAAATTACCAATAACTTGATATATGATAATAATGTTATTAAAAAGTATTTGAGAGAGCGTTTTTTTGCTCGCTAACTTGATTTATGATAATACTGTTATTAAAAATATTTCGAGAGACCGTGATAACAATAACTGTTAAAAGTTATCAAACCCATTCTAGAGGACCTTTTTTGGTAGCTTCGTGTTTTTACTGCTTCTAATACTTATTATATATAGGCTACTGATATAATATAACATAAATAAATAACTGTTAAATATTAATTAACTTTAATAACATAACAGTTAATCTGATTTAACAATAATTTCCATGCCTAGTTTGGTATCACCGCCTTACCTTTTCCTATCGCAGTAGAGTCAGTGCTTGTCACTTCGTGTTCCGGTTTGGAGGGTAAGCTAAGGTAGCCGGTAAATTTATGCATGTGGCATTAGACCTCGCCACAAGATAGTAACGCACCATTAACATATTTGATGTCCTTAGGCGATAGTTGACTCTTTCTATCAGCAGACCCACCTGCTTGTTTGCTAGTTTACGACATAAAAAATATCCATAATCCAAAAATTTTAAGAAATATTTCTTTATAGTCTCTGCTTCCTTTATAATTTATTAATTAAAAATAAAAAATTTTGGCAAATTTGTAATTTTTTTTGGAAATATAATAGATAGTTTCATTCCTACGGTATTATTTTTACTGCCGATATATTACGATAATTAGTATCTCTTTGTAGAACATGGAAAACGTTAAGGAAGAAATACATTACCAATCGGGATCGGCAGAAGAGGTTAATAAATTTAAAAAGGAGAATATTGATAAAAAGGCGATAAATGAATATTCTGCTCAATATACAGCAGAAGATGGCGCTGAAGTTAAACAGGTAATATATAAACTTGAATAATAATTGAATCACTTCAAAATTGAATATTATTTAATTTTTCGCCTCGCACACTTTCACCTCGCACAACTCCTTTGTGGAATCAGTTATTACCCTCGGGGGTGTTTCCGAACGGATACGACTTAGGGACCTTCAAGAAACGAGTTTATTCATTCTTAAAAGGCCGGCAACGCAGCAGCAAGACCCCCGATATTGCAGATGTTCATGGGCGGCGGTGATTACTTACTTAACTAGATCTCCAGATTCGATTGGGTTTCTCCAAACTTAGACTTCCCGGAAAACCGAACTGATTGAGGCAGTTTTCAAAAAATTTTGAAACGCGTGGAAGAAATGTCAGTGGCTTACATTTTTTTAAACTTTAAGCTTAATGTGCCGATTGATTACAAAATGTAATCAGTTCTTTTCCTTATAAACTGCGTCCAATGCCGCAAATTGCATCCCAATCAATTTATCCGTTTGGGTGTTACTGTTGACGAAACATTTTGAAGTGATTTTTGAATGAATTTCTACAATAATTTAGGACTTAAAAAAACTGCGTCATATTTTGTCTTATAAAATTGGCACACCGTATAATAAACATGCGGTTCTTTTGTCTGTCTACACGTGTAGATTTAACACTTTAAGTGTCGAAATTTTTTTTTTGTAAAAAATCTGTCTAAACATTGTTCATCGTAGTGGTTACATGAGCATATAAGCTCATCTCTCATCAAGCAAGTTTCATAAGTTTAGCTTTTTAATAAATTATCTTGTTTTTAGCTTGTTAAAGAAATCTGTGAAATTATTAAAAACAAATCTGGATTTAAGAAGCAAGTTGTACGCAAGAAGTTGGAGCGTCTATTCGACATCAGATTATCAAACGGAGACACGTAAGTGTTAATTTAATTAACACGCTAATATAGATAGATTGTGGACTTAAATCTATTTAAATTGAATTTATTTGTTGAATTTATTTCATTGTCGCACTTTGATATTCACAAGAATGCAATAGGATTTAAGTTAAACTATTTATCCGACTATCGAATACATCTTACTTTTAAAATTAACAAGAAGTATAAAAAAAAAATTTGACTAGACATTTTAAGTTTTTGAAAGAATTTCTTGTTTTGTTTTTAATTTAAATTCAGTTTTTTAATTATACGAAAAAGACTTTTCTTCATTACAGTATTTCAGTATTCATAACAAGTTGGCATGTACAAGAAGAATACTTTAAAGCATCACATTATTTATTTGTCGTCGCCATTTGGTAAACCTTCATTACTAATAACTTTACAAAGAAAACTAAACACTTTTACGGCTTTATATTCATATTTTAATAGCTTCCTGTCAACTGACTTTTACCTTTACTTTATAGGTTTCTTTTGTTTTGTTTATTAGTTGACTCAATCCTGAGTTAAAAAAAGAAGATATTTCAATATTTTGAAAGTGATGTAATTCAAGTAAAGATCCTACTTTGTTTATCTCTGTGCATAATTTAAGTTCTTTAGAATATTCTTTCACTATTCAAGCTATAAAGTTATAGAAAAAAACTTTCTACTAACATTAAATCTTTAAATATAATGACCTTGCTTGTCATTGTCGTGTTCTGGTTTGAGGGTAAGGTAGCCGGTAAACTTTTGCATGTGGCATTAGACCTTGCCACAATATAGCAACATACCATTAACATCTTTGGTGTCTATAAGCGTTGGTTGACTCTTTCCATCAGGTGACCCATCTGCTTGTTTGCTATCTTATGATATATAAAAAAGAACTGTTGGTTTTTGTGTATTTTTCATTTGTATATTTTTTAAGTATTAATTTGCAAATTATATGCTAAAATTATATTCTCTATCGTCTTCACTTGGTGAAACTCCGTTATATATAGATTATTTTAAATTTAACACTAGTCTTGTAGTGTTCCACAATTCACAAACTATATAAGGTCCTTCCCACAATAGTAAACATATTTTTAAACAGCGTTCATTACGTCTAACCAAAGATATCTAGCTTAGTGCGAATGAGATTCAAAGGACTAAAACTTTTTGATTTTTACAAACAAAATATTTTTTTCTCATAACGATTTACACCTTTTTGCATAAAATAATCCACTTTAAACGCAAGAGTGTGTAGTATGGTAAATAAGCCGAGCCACACTGTTGGAAACAAGCTTTCAACACGGGTGACCTTGGTGGGAGGCTTGTGGAGTTTAGATGAATTTTTGTTGCAAACAAGTGTTTACACTTTTGTAAACCGCCGGTGGAGACCCATGTGGAGGGCTTGTTTCCAACAGTGTGGTTCGGCTTTAAACACAAAGTGGATTATTTTATATAAACACGCGTAATAGGAAAAAAATAATTTGTTCGTAAAAATCAAAAAGTTTTAGTTCTCTGAATAATGTTCTTTTTCTGGTGAATGAAATTGTCTTTGTTAAACGCTTGACGCTGTGTTGAAATATGATCGCCTATTTTGGAAGGACCTTATATATTTGTTTTTAATTAAATGGTCAACCGGTTTTACATTTTACTGCATCATCAAGGCTAAAAAGTTAAATAAAATGTAAATAAATATGTTGTATTAGGAATCGTCACTATAACATAGTTTTAGGTGTCTTTATAAGAATGCCTACAATGTATGTTTACTACAACTTTTATATATATCCTACTACTTTTAAAATTTACCTTTGCCAGCAAACTGATTGTGTTACGAACTTTGTAATTGTTTGTATTCAGTACTTATTTTTACTTGTAAGTTTTTGCAAATTAATGGAGCTATCATTAGTTCATTAATTTTTCACTACTGTGTTTGAATTATGATTTTATAATTCTGAAAATGATATGAAGCGAAATTGGCTGACAAAAGATATAAAAAAATTAATAATAACCATATTATGTGGTCTTTCATTTCTTTAATTAATTACATCTCATATATTTATAATGAGCTTAACTAAATGTGGATTGGTCCGGGCCCCCTTTGAAAAATAAACAATCTGCCAGGCAGGTCGTGAGAGGCGACCGAATGGCTATACGTGTCACTACCATCGTGATTATTAGGTGGTAAAATCCGTAACTTCTCGCCCGGGTATGTCACCGCCTTACCTATTCCTGCCGCAACAGTGTCAGTGCTTTTCATTGTTGGGTTGCTTTATAATTGATATAAAAACATACATAACATACACTGGTGATGGTAAATACTACAAATAAAAATAGTAATAAATTTAATAAAAACATGACATAAAAATGTTTCCTGAGGCACTGCAAAGAAACCGTTCGGTGAACGTTGATAAATCGTTAATTGTAATGTATTTTTAGTCGTGTAGTATAATTTCGATAGATGTAAAATTACAAATAAGGGGCCATCCATAAATTACGTCACACGAATTTAATTATTTTTTGACCCCTTCCTCTGTCCTTGTCACAGCTGGTCACATTTGTGCGACGTCACATATTTTACAATTTCAGTAGAATAATAATCTCATTCGGTTATTTTTTATCTGAACAGGTAGCTTTTTGAATTTACTATTGTAATATTAGATTAAGATAGTAGTTATATATAAAATTGAAAAAATATGATGTCACATAATTTGGGATCCCTCCCTACCCCTTGTCACACAATGTCACACTCCTTCGACCCCCTCCCTCCCCTTAACGTGTGACGTAATTTATGGATGGCCCCTAATCAAAGTATAAAACCATATGAATACCGTGATCATTTAGATTTATGTTAACTTCAACTCGATAAAGTATTAAAATAGTTAGCAATTTATCTATATTAGTGTTTATAAGGTGTGTTTTGTGTTAATGTGAAATTGACAAAAGATTAGAATAATATTAAAATTGAATATGTTAATTTAAGTGTATAATCTATATATATTAGCGTGTTGTTTAAATTAATAGTTATGTAAGGTTATTTAAAAATTAGCTTTACGTAAGTAGTTTGAAATTTTTATAAACGTTATAAAACTATGATAAGAACACTTGTTCACGAAAATTATATTGTTTCAGATTCCTCCATATGACATTATGTAGCAATCAACCGAGCTTGGAGTATATTGTTAAATTAGTACATAGTATGAACATGACACGACTTTTAAATATTAAAAATAACCTTAATCAAACTTTACTTCATTTAGCCATTCTCAATGACTCGCCAAGGCTAGTGTCTTTTCTGATTGCCAAAGGTAAGTTTTGTTTTTTTACTATTAAAAGCCATTTTGTGTGTGAAAATGGAGCAAATAAATGTTGATATTTGACTAAACATTAAGCACACGGGCATAACATCTCATCCTCGATGATAACAACCCTTTATTGTTAACATTTACCCTGTGTTGGTCCGTGTTTCAAGAATATACTATCTGCCAATCTGCCAGCGATTTCCTTAAAGGCAAACGATTGACCAAACGTGTTAATCATAAACTAGTTTTAATTAATACTACCATCGTGACTACTAGATGATAGAGTTCTGCAACTTCTTGCCTGGGTTTGGTACCTTTGCTTAAATTGCCGCCAGGAAGCCGCAATAGGCTCAATAATTATCAGCCTGCTAACTTATGCATATGGCGTTACCAACCCGCCACAAGGATAGCGAAGCAAAGACATCTTCAAAAAGTCGTTTGACGCGTTTTTATAGTATTAAAAGATTTCTATGATATATTGCTTTTAATTTCGGTTAATAAGACCTTCGAGTTGTTAACATGAGTAGCTCAGAATTATATTCTGAGCTACTCGTATTAACAACTTGAAGGTCTTGAAGTGTTACATACGATTTCTTTGTATGTTTAGGTTGTGACCCGATGGTAGAAGATGAAAATGGTAACACTTTGGTACACTACGCTGTGATGTGTCAGTCATGTCTGGGTCCTCTATTGGATGCCGTTAAGAAAAATGAAGTGCGCTGTGATCTAAATGCTTATAATAATGGTATGTACATTATCCTTGCGTACATTTCGTCCTTACTTTTATGAGTATTGTTAGTCAATGTTGATTAATATAAATAGCAAAAAAATTTCGGGTCTATGCTGTCAAAAGAAAAATTCAACTGTTATCTGTAAGTGAAAAACTTTAAATTGTGAATGAGTTTGAGGGTAGGCAATCACGTCATGTAACTCCCAGTAGTTTAGTCTACCAAAATCCACTTATTAAAAGTCAAAATACCAATGAAGTGTCAGTACCCTAAGGGACATTATAACTGCCTTTTCAATGGATCAACAAACTCTCGACAAAAAGATTCCCATAGGTGGGCCCTTGTTGTAAACACCCATGTATAGAATAAATTTTTTTGAATACTAAGGGCGGCTTGCACCAAAATGCTTAAATGCATTTAGTCCCTTAAACATGTTCAGCAAATGTCAAAACGCCTGAAATGATGTCACTTTAAACGTAGTTAGCGACTTAAAATGATTTAAGCATTTTGGTGTAAGCCGCCCTAAGTAGTTGTTGGTAAGACTATATAGGATAATATTTATGAACTAAAAATTCCCATACAAAATTTAGAAACTGCAGTTGGAAAAAATACGATTTTTTTAAAACAGATGTGTAAGATATGTGATTTTTTGCAAGTCTTTATACCCAATTACCTTGTCTACCGACTACCTTACCTTCCAAACCGGAACAGTACAATGACAAGCATTGACGCTATTGCGACAGAAATGGATAAGGCGGTGGTACCAAATATCCGGGCGAGAATATTTACGTCAGAAAATGACTTTCAAACTGACGTGCTCTCGCCTTTGATTCTAGGGGGATACTAAAATCAAAGACTAAAATTTTCGATGGACGTTTTTAAAAATGTATGTTGACATTTTACTGATCAAATTCTCATATAAGAACATGCATTTTGTAGGGAATTGTCACTATTTGTATGGAAGATTGTGAATAAAAATATTAAGCATGTATTAAAATTACTTTTTTATAAGATCATTTAATAAAAAATTAAGACGATGAAGGTGTTATATAGTTATTTATTAAAAATAATTCTAAAAAATTTTAAAATTAATGGATAAGAAATACTGTAATTTTTGTAATACTGTAAATGGAAAAGGTTGATTTGAGGTTTTGGATGAAGTTTACGATTTTTTTTCTACAAAACTAAGAATTATTTTGAAAATATATCTCTGTGAAACTGTTTTCAGTTTCATTAAGATTACCATCGAATTTTTCTTGAAAGCAGTTCCATATATTCATTAAGGAATTTCGAAAACCGTAACACTCGTTTTAATAGTTTTTGAGAAACGGGACCTTAATGTAATGTACTTCAAATGCATTTAAACTTAGATATGTTCACTTTAACTGTGTCAAATTTCATACCCCAACGTTCACGCAAATGTCTCAAAAAGGGATTTAAAGTTTTTTCTTCACGTATTAATATATAGATAATGAAATATCGTTATTTTCGAGTACGTTATCAGGTTAACCAAGTAACCCATAACCTCTCTTGTTAGACAAGCACACAGCTCTCCACGTAGCGGTGCTGTACACCTCGGAAGAGAGCGTGGAGATGCTGGTGCGTGCGGGCGCGGCGCTGAGCGCGCGGGACGCGGGCGGGCGCACGCCGCTGCACCTGGCCGTGTTGGACGACTGCCTGCCCGTGGCGCGCGCGCTTGTGCTGGCCACGCCGCAGGTCAGCACGCCGCTACATCACTACACCACTACACCACTACACTGCTACATCGCTGCACCGTTACACCGCTACACCGCTACATCGCTACATCGCTAGACCGCTACATCGCTACACCACTACACCACTACATCATCACACCACTACACTGTACACAGGACAGAGTTTCCAATCCCAATTTCTCCGTGTTGCCTGGCTCTTACCGAAATCGTAATCCGAGAAATTACTTAATGTCCATGCTCTGCAAGACTATAGAGCGTGTACTAAACAGCGGGCTAATTGCACACCTAGAAGTGAACGATCTACTCAGTCACCTCCAATACGGGTTTCGCCGAAATCGGTCCATTGGGGATCTTCTAGTGTTTGCCACCTACATCGCGGCATACGCTAAAAGATGAGCATGAGCACGGCCATCGAAAATCATGGTAAGCACTAGCTGTCTCTCTTGATATCTCAAAGGCCTTTGACCCTGTCAAGACCCTGGTCTGGCATGATAGTCTTATTGGCAAGCTTCCATCATATAGTCTGCCTACTGGTCTCTGCATCTGGATCTTAGATTTTCTGAGTGACCGGTCAATTAGGGTAGTCGTCGACGGCTGCTCGTCCGACCAAATGACAATAAATGCCGGAATTCCTCAGGGATCTCGCGCAACTCTATTTCTTCTACACATTAACAACCTGCTGAAGCCTGGTGTCTATGGATACGCAGAAGATAGCACTGTTGTGGAGAATTACGCGCTAGCGGGCTAGTACGGTAGACATCCGGGTCTCTCAGGGCAGGGCGTTGGCATCGCCCCAATCGGAGGCGAATTCAAATCTGCTCAAGTTTAATGCGACTAAGACCCAAGCGTGTTTATTCTCCGCTAAACGGAGTCCATTCCACCTTTCTCCGTATTTCCAGGGTGTGTCCGTGCCGGTAACTGTCCACTTCGAGTTCCTTGGTATCACCTTAATGCCTACTCTCAACTTTGGTTCGTACATGAAATCAAAAGCCCAAGTTGCCTCAAAAAAGCTTGGTGTTCAAGCGAAAGTGAGACAGTATATCAGCCTAGGACAGTTGCTTAACCTTTATCAAGCACAAGTCCGTTCGTGCATGGAATACTGCTCTCACCTCTATGATGGATCCGCCAAATACTAGCTGGAGACACTTGAGGCGATAGAGAGGCGTGCCAAGAGGCTCATAAATGACGATGATCTGGTAGGCAAAAAACTCCAGAGCCTCGCTCATCGCTGCAGAGTGTCTAGTTTATTGTCGGTTGTTAATTAGATACACTTTGGAGAGTGCGCTGCGGAATTGTATGATTTAATTCAGCTATCCTCGTTTTTCAATCCATCGTCGAAGCGCACAGATTCTAGGCATGGCCATATGATGGACGTTCCGCGTACCCGGACAAAGCGGTTCGACTCGACATTCTTCATTCGCACCGCAAGGGACTGGAACATGCTTCCTGAGTCTGTATTCCCCGACGAGAACAATCTGGGAATCTTCAAAAAAAGAGTGAACAGGTACCATCTAGGGAAGCGCATTCCAACTTAGGTCGCATCTTAGCTTACCATCAGGCGACATCGTGGTAAAGCACTTCCCTATCGATAGTAAAAAAAAACGCAGAACAAACATACGCTTACGAAATTTAGCACACGTGCTTGGAAGCCTAAAATAGTTCGTTATTCTCATATATTATCCAATTCCAACAATATCACATACATACAGGTCAAACTGAAAAACTCCTTAATAATAATATCCAACCAATTTCGTTTACACAAATATCGTCAGAGTATTTAGGTCCAACGATTATAATTATTTATTGTGAAACAGTACAAGTGTATTTTTAAATAAATATTACACTAAAACGGAGTTGCACCAAGTGCCGAAAAAGTATATAATACGTTTGTAGTTTTGGCTAATTGTCTATACTAATATTTTTATAATATATAAAAACATGTGTAGTTTTGTATATTTGTTTGTAACGAATAAACTAAAAACTACTAAATCGTTCTAAGAAAAACTTTAAGGCTACGTACGCACAAACAGGCGGTTTGCTTAGCGCCTAGAGCCTGGCGAACCACCTACCGAGTAGCTTAGTAAAACGAACATTCTAGGAGTTTCAAGACCTGCCGCACTACGCGTTTGGGGCCTTGCTAATTTGCTTAGCGACCTATCGAAATAAACAGGGTGGACAGTCGCAAACGCAACAAAAAGCTCGTTTTACTAAGCTACTCGCTAGGTGGTTCGCTAGGCTCTAGGCGTTAAGCAAGCCGCCTGCCTGTGCGGATTTAGCCTTACCATTAGAAAGCTACTCTATCCAGAAATTACATAGGCTTTTTTTACCTAACTCATCAAAAAAAATTGGGTCACATGCGAACTAATCTATATTACATATAATAAAATCGTAAGAAAGTCATGTATGTCCGGAGTAAACTCAAAAAGTACTGCATGGATTTACTTCAAATTTTGCATGAATATTACTAACAGGTCGGGTTAACATATAGGCTACATATTATCACGCTATCATCTACGAGGAGGAGCGGTGCGGAGTAAACGAAGTCCACGCGGACTAAGTCGCGGGCAACAGCTAGTAGAAAATAAACTCAAAAACTAAGGCTAATTACAAAATCATGACGTAGTTAGTAGGTATGATTTTTAAAGAGCAATTGGCCCACCCCTCTTTCCCATTATCGTAACTTCTGTAAACAGTAATCAATATGATGAGTTGCGAGCTCAGGGTGCCCTGGGCTAAGCTGTTTTGGAATCAACAACGAAATTAATTAGAAATATATTAGAGGACTAGGAAATACATGTTGTCTAAACCAATATTATAAAGAGAAAATATTTATATTTTTATTTGTAACGGTTCTGTGATGTAATGATCGGGTGTCAGTGTTGACCACTTGAGGTCCCGGATTTGATTCCCTGGCCGGACAAATCATAAATGTGTTTGCAGTTTTCTGATAAAATAAACAACGTCACCTGGGATTTGATAAGTGCCCGGTTGGCGATAGGCTTGCCACCTGTCACCTTGTGGGACTAAGTATTTTCGGCTAATCGTCAATCGTTGGTGTCGTTGTACCTCAGCCTACCTCTTCAGGGATACGTTCGTGAAGATACTTTTTTGTTTGTATTACGAATAAATTCAAAAATTTCTGGCATAATCTTAAAATTCTTTTACTTACATTTTTATTTAGTTTTATTCTTTAGAAAGCTACTCTACCCAGGAGTGACAGTGTGACTATTTTACTTGACTTGGCAAAAGGAACTAATGTTATTGGATTACGAAAACGAGGTTGCGAGTAACAGCTAGGTTATAAAAATAGTTCGTATAATTGTCTAAAGAATTGTTTTAGTCGTATCCGTATGTAGTCATCTAGTTATAAAATTATAAAATAATCTAATATTATAATATTGGAACGAAGTTCCTTACGGCAGGCTTGGAGGGGATAGGGATTTTGCTGCGCGACCGAACTGAAAAAAATGTGATAGTAAAACCGTAAGAAAAATGAGTGGAATAAAAGCGTTAAATGACACGTGCGCAGGCGCGACAGTCGCGTACACAAGCGAGTAGTGCCGTTTAGCCGAAGGAAGTTCGTTCCTACCTGGTGTCCCGCGACACTACATCATTTTTTTTATAAATGCAAAAGCTTGGATGTTTGGATGGATGGATGTTTGTTACTTAATCACGCAAAAACTACTGAACTGATTTGAATGAAATTTGGCACAAAAGTAGATAGTGATCTGGAATAGCACATAGGCTACTTTTTATTTCGGAAGATTGGGTGATCCCGCGGGATTCGCCAAAAACTTTTTTAATGCAGCGGGCTGCACGCTGCAGCTAGTATAAATATAAATATTCCAAATATGTCCAATAAAATGCAATAATTTCTTGGACAATTTATAATTTGCTTTATTAATTACAGACTGAAATAGATGCTAAGATATGATGATAATGCCATAAATATCTATACATATAATAAAATCGTAGGAAAGTCAAAACTGTACATTGAATATTTTTTTAAAAGAATACTTGGGGCGTGATCAACAATCGATATCGAAGCCAAAAATATAGTTTTTAGAATTTTTGTCTGTTTGTCTGTATGTATGTCCGGGGTAAACTCAAAAAGTACTGCATGGATTTACTTCAAATTTTGCATGAATATTACTAATAGGTCGGGTCAACATATAGGCTACATGTTATCACGCTATTACCTACGGGGAGGAGCTGTGCGAAGTAAACGAAGTCCGCGCGGACGAAGGTGTGGGCAACAGCTAGTGTCCAATAAAATGCAATGATTCTGTTGTACAATTTATAATTTGCTTTATTAATAACAGACTGTAATAGATGCTAAGATATGATAATAATGCCATAAATATGTCCAATAAAATGCAATAATAATAATACAATAATAATAATCCTTTATTTACTTGCTCACTAGGAAAACATATAATCAGAAGTATGAAAGTTTTTGAAAATTAATCAAAGTGTAGTTAGTACACACTTAAAAAATGAAAAGTTTCCTTGTGAGCGTCTGGAGTCTGAACTAGGTCGAGACCTGACTACAGAGCTCCAGGCACTCTCTTGGACTTTATGTATTGATTGATGATTACATTATATATTTTACCTTGCAATGATTCTCTTGTACAATTTATGATATGCTTTATTAATTACAGACTGAAATAGATGCTATTGATGGCAGTGGATTTACTGCACTACAAAAAGCATGTGATGGCCCAGTAAGACAAAACACCGTTGAGATTGTTAAACTTCTGTTAGAAAAAAATGTGAGTTGTTCTCATTGATATAAGTTATGTTTTATACTATAAATTAATATTATATATATATATATATATATATATATATATATATATATATATATATATATATCAACTCCTTAACGCATTTATTGAATATTTTTAAACTTGGGGAATAGTAGCTAAATAAAAAAATTAGGTAGGGTTAACGTAAACATTCAGTTCTCTCTTTAGTAGTCTGTGTTTAGGTATATATCTTGTCATTAGGTGTCTTTAGTACAACTGCTAATCTCAGAAATCCAAGTTAGATTGACCAAATTCTGAGCTAATATTTTGCCAAGACACTTTTTAGATATGTACTTAAAACAGCAAAGAAATTAGCTTTAAACTATTCTTTAGTACAAATCAGAAAGAATTTTATATTTGATAATTATAATGAAAGTTATGATATATAAATTTATTGCTGGTATAATGCAAATGTAATTAAAGTTTTATACAATGGTAACACATGAATATGACGATAGAAAAATCAAATTAAAGTGTCAATTTTTTTTATATAATTTTTTCTATCAGGCATGTGACATATCTAAGATACAAGTATTTGAAATACAGATACAAGATAGAAAATACATATTTTCATCTTGTATCTAAAATACTTTTTTAAGAAAGGATTTTGTATCTTATATTTATTTAAATTACTAAAAAAAAGTATTTACTTTTGTTTAGTATCTTAGTATTTAATAAATACTTTTTCTGATAAAATACTTTTTCTGGTAAAAAAATATTATTTGGTGTCATTTATAAAATAATAAAAATAAATGTGTAGAACTGAACGTGCCGTTATTAATGTGAGAAAAATTGGTAGATAGCGACTCCTCTCTAACATCGGCATTAAGCTATTATGATTGATTTATTTTATAGTCTGTACGCTGTTTGCAGAGCTCTGCCCCTGTGGAGCGATTCTTTTCTTTTGGGGTTATGATCATGAGGCCACATCGAAGGAAAATGACGGATAAGATGTTCGAAGAGCTGGTTTTACTTAAGTCTAATTTAAAATTACAATCATTGGTCTGCCGATCTATGTATAATGAGAGCTATAACAAGAAAAACTTAAATTCAAATGTTGTATTTTATAAAGTATTTATAAAATACCTATTTTGTATCTAGTATTTCAAATACCTTTCTCGAAAGTATTTTGTATTTGGTATCCGAAATAATTAATTTAAAAGTATTTTGCAATACAAAGTTACAGGGTATTTTGTACATCACTGGTCTCTATTGATATATTTTATTTATTTAATTAAAATAAACATAGAATATTATTCTAGTTTATCTAATATTCGTCACTCCGAAAGACACACAAGTGTTGTACAAAACCAAAACCACCTTTGTTCTTTGGCACGAAGATTATTGAAGATCCGGGGTCAAACATAGGCTTACTTCTTAAAATAAACTTCTAAGGAGCAGAGTGCTAAGTGTGAGTTTTTCTTTTCGCATTCGATCGTGAGCGCGTTTGGAGTTTACAAGGAATTTGTATGTGATTTGTACAGCGCCACCTAGTGGTAAACGTGAGAAACCAGTTTACCACTAGGTGGCGCTGTACAAGTCACATACAAATTCCTAGTAAACTCGAAACGCGCTCACGATCGAATGCGAAAAGAAAAACTCACACTTAGCACTCTGAATTATGGGATGAAAGTTTGTATCGACGACATCTATATTAACGTTATAAAACTAAGAATTCGTTTGTTTATTTACTTGACCGCGCTAATCTTTACTACTGGTCAAATTTGAAAAATTGTTTTGTTAGCTAGTCTTTTTATGAAGGAAGGCATATAACATCACGCTACGACCAATAGAAGCGGAGTAATCTAAAGGTTTTGCAAAACAGGTTAAAAAAAATTATACCTTCCGTTCCGTGGCATTGCATGAAAAATCCTGTATTCGGTTTTTTTTATCTTTAATAGTAAGTCCGCAACAGGGTGTCTATATTTTATGGTTGACTCACTATATAAACTTTTTATGGTTTTATTTTGCGAAAGTGTTTTTATAAACATGATATAGATCCTTATCCAAATAAATACGTTTTTCATCATAAGTATTTAAATTTGAACGCAATTTCTTTCTACATTATTTGATTTCAATCTATCTATGTATCCTATGAAATATTATAGTTTTAAAATAACTCCGATCTAAATAATGATCAATTATCTCGCTCACATTTATGATGTGCATGGCGGGAGGGGCGGTCATAAGGGAGTTTTTTTTTATCAACGCGAAACGTGAGGTAGAGTTCTACTCTCGCCTTACCAAAATCAAGCAACTTTCTGAAGTAAAAATATTTTTTTAATATTCATATTGCACTTATAGAATAGTAAAAACTCACTTATGTCAAGAATCAACATTCGCATTTGCGCGTTAACGCGATTGATATTTTTAAAAAGGCAATTATTCTTTGTAATTAAATTGCTAAAAAGCTGTGACCCATATTATGTCTTTACAAGTTTATGTTGTTTTTAGGCTGACCCAATGAAACACGAAGATCTGAACCTGCCAGCGTGGAAGATGGCTCGGCACAAACCTGAATTAAAAGAAGCCATATACAAGTTCGTTGATTCTAATGTTTACGAGGAAGATGTAAAGTCTGAACCAGAGGATGAATATGAATCAGCAGATGAGGGGGTAAGTTTTAATTATTTATTTCCAAGGATTAAATGGATACGCCTTTCAAGGCGATTTCTTAGTTTGTCAGTGTAGCTTGCATTTACACACAGATATAGTTACAGAGTAAATAGTACTCTTTTTTTTTGCCATTTTGCCACTTGAGCCTGTGTACGTAGCTGGCTATATCTATTCCAGCCATCCTAACTCCTTCCAGAAGCTTATTAGACGGCTTATGTTTTCACAATCTTTTGTAGGAGTTTTTGGGTTATTTAGGATACGTACCCGTTGTTCGGCCACAATCCTGCACTCAAGGAGAACGTGAGTGGTGATTTCCTGTTCCTCCATGCAGCCGCGGCATAAAGGTTGTTAAATAGGTGTCGGTTTAGATGGCAATGTCCTGTTATTGTGCCCACAACTTTTCTTAATTCATCTCTTTTGAGTTTCATTATGCGTTGTGTTAGGTTTTTCGAAAGGGTTGGCACAATTTCCTTTGTTTGCTTACAGTCATTTGTGGCTAGCCACAACGCTTCATGTTGTTGGTTTGTTCTCTCAGTTAGCCATGTCATGAGTTGGCTGTATGGCAACACTGCTATCGGTTCTGGACCTGGTAGTTTTTTATTTGCTCCGTTTCTTGCCAGTGTATCAGCTGTGTCAATGCCCTGAGAGTTGCTGTGTCCTTTTATCCATTGTAGGATTATTTGGTTGGTTTCTGCTGCTGCTACTAATGATTTGTGGCATTCAAACACTATGCTAGAGTTGAAGCAGTTAGTTTTTAGAGCTGCAAGGACCGATGCACTATCAGAGATAATACGTATAATTTGATCTGTTATTTCTCTTGCTTTGATCTCTGTTGCAGTTCTGCTAATAGCAATACATTCTGCTTGGAATATTGTATTGTACTTTCCTAAAGTTTCCATTATGTTTATATTTAATTCCCGAGAGAATACACCGACTCCTGTCCCTGAGTTGGTTTTGTATCCATCTGTGTATATTCTCAGTTCTTGTATACCTGAATAGTCCTCAGGTTCTGCTTCCGGATTAATTTTGTAGTTTTTATTTGATACCATTATCGTTGGTATTCTGTCATTCATGGCCTCAACCATTTAAGCTCTCAGTTATGACGTCATGTAGTTTCTTTAAGTTATGTACGGTGGGGTATTGTATTACGGGTAACTGTTGCATAGTATTTATGAATGATGTAAATTGAAGGCGGCGATTATCATATCGATGAGATAGGATTTCCCAGCACGAATCGTAGTTTTCAGCGCTGATAGCCAGATGTACTAAGCGTTTCGCTTCGCCTTTCAGTTTTGTTTTTAGATGCTGCATTTTTTGCGATTTTGAAATAGAAGGATTTTTGTGGATGGTTTCTAAAAACAAATTTTTAAACGAGATCCAGTGTATATAGTTCCCAGAAAAGTCTGGTATATCAATTTTCGGAGTAGCTTGTTGACAGTGACTATTCGACCACATCTTCGTGTTGAGTTGCTTCCGCAAGCTGTCGTATTTTTTTTCTATGTTGTCAAATTTGAGCGAATAGTGAGCGTTTTGGCTCGAGGCCTTCAAGGTGTCTTCTAACTCCCAGTGTAATCTGTCAATAGGCTCCCATTTCCCTCTCAAGGTTGTGAGGTGATCTTCTAGTTCCCATTTATCAGTTATCTGGTCGATGTTTATTTTTGACATAGCTCTTTCTAACGCTTTAAAGTTACATCTCTGACGACTTACTAGCAGTTGTATTTTTTCGTCAGTTTGATCCTCAAATATGCCAGATAAATCGAAATCGATGCTTGATTCCAGCTTCTCCTTTTCCTCTCCTTGCCGGTGAGATATCAGCAGGCTCATAATGTTAGCTTTGGTTGTTTCGTATAGTTGTTTAGTCTTACCGTAAATATTTGTACTGAAGTAACTGATATCGCTTTTTTCTTGAATTGTACGTGCGAGCGCTTCATTTCCTTCGTGAAACTCTATCCAAAGTTTTTCAAGAGACGAAAGACGTGAGTTTAAGTAGTCCACAGTTTTTCTGCTGGTACTGTCTTTTTTATAGTTGGTGCACAGCGTTTTGATGTTTTCGAAACACTGTGCTTGTTCTGTAAGTAAATCCATAGTAATTAGGTGTTAGTTGGGACACGAAGACAGACACTTATCCTTAATCTTCTTTTCTTCAAGCGTTTTTCGTCGCACCTCGCAGTTATGATTGCGTTTGATGAACTCTTGAAGGTCCGTGTCACTCAGTGCGTCGACAACCCGCTGTTACGAAATAGGCACCTTCTCAATTAGCCTGGTGAGACCCGCTTGTGGGAAGCCAGGTAACCGATTTGCTATCGCAACTTAAGGTCGTAAACCCACTGAATGTGATGGCGAAAGAAGGACCGTAATGTTTTGTCTTTACCGGCTCGTTGACCAAAATGTACGGGCTACCAGTTAGTAACCTGTACACGTAGTTAGTAGAAGTTTGAGAAGGCGATAAATGAAGTGAGTAAAGTTGGTTGATACGCGATGTTTATTGTAATCGTTAAGTTAAACGACTCGCGCTCGCCGGGACTGTATCGCCTCTGTTTATAAATGCCTTGTCGGCCCTTTTTATATCACCCATATACGTAACCGTACACCTCGCCTTAATATACACAATACTAGTTTTTAAGGAGTGAACTCCAGTCGTGCGTCGGTGCTGACATACACACGTTTTTGTTAGTAATTGTATTTGTTTGTCCTACAGACTACATAACTAACAACATAAAACATAAATAAATAAATATTCATGGGACAAATTACACTTTCTGATCTAACCCCAAAGTAAGCAAATTGTGTGCTTGTGTTATGGGTGTTAGTCAACGATACTAATACAAAGAAATACATATATAAATACTGGAATATCTATATATACATATAATAAAATCATAGGAAAGTCATGTATGTCCGGGGTAAACTCAAAAAGTACTGCATGGATTTACTTCAAATTTTGCATGAATATTACTTATAGGTCGGGTCAATATATAGGCTACATATTATCACGCTATCACCTGGGGGAGGAGCTGTGCGGAGTAAACGAAGTCCGCGCGAACGAAGTCGCGGGCAACAGCTAGTATTTAATAAGCACCCAAACCCGGAAATACAAACATTTATGCTCATCACACAAATGCTTGTCCCCGTCGGGGATCGAATCCGAGCCCCGTCGATTGCGTAGTCAGGGTCGTTAGCCACTCGAGTAACGGGGCGGTTATAAAGTTATATATGTAAATACTGAAATATAAAGGCGTATCCATTTAATCCGTGGTGTGTCTAATAGGAGTCGGAGAGTCTGGAGGGTCTGAGCGGGTACGTGCGCGAGGTGTCGCAGGCGCTGGACGGCGGCGCGTGGCGCGCGCTGGCGGCGCGGCTGCGGCGGGCCGCGCTGGCGGCCTGCTACCAGGCCGCGCCCAGCCCCACCACCGCGCTGCTCAACCACGTCAAGGTGACTCGCACTGAAACCACACAATACTGAACACCACAAAACTTACATACTACCTTTTCCTCGTGTTGGTCCCGGGCTCCTTTAAAAAATAGGCCGAGTGCCATTCTGTCAAGCAGGTCGTGAAAAGCAACCGATTGGATATTCGAGACACTACCATTGTCTACTAGGTGGTAGAGTTCTGCATTGTCTCGCCCGGGTCAGGTACCACCGCCTTACCTATTCCTGCCGCAATAGCGTCAGTGCTTGTCACTATCGCGTTCCGGTTTAGAAGGTAAGGTAGCTGGTAAACTTATGCATATGGCATTAAATCTCGCCACAAGATAGCAACGCACCATTAACATCTTTGGTGTCTATAGGCGATGTTTGATTCTATCCATCAAGAGACCCATCTGCTTGTTTGCTTACTTATGATGAAAAAAAAACTAGTACAGCTCGTATATCAATATTTATACGGTATAAAATCGACGGCAGCCGTTGAGAAAATTATTTTCACTGCTCATTTTTTGTCATATACCTACATAATTGGTCTGCTCTGGCTTCTCGACGAAATATCGATTTTTCTTGTGCAAAAGGTTGAATTAGATTGTATTTTACATTAAAAAATAATATGAAGTTTTCCGTTTTTATAAGAAGTAAGCTAAGAAACTGACGGACGTAAATGGCGATTTCGTTTTTCAGTACTACGAGTACTTCATTATTATTACCAACCTACGAAAAAAATATTTTCGCCTAATCTAACCGAAAGTTCTAAAGTGTTAGACCGACGACGAACATTACAGTAGTCCTTTAACTTTGAAATATTTTTATACATTTTTACAATAATTCCAATTTTTACAGGAATGTGGCGATGAGTGCTCGTCAGAATCATTGGCACTACTACTTGAAGATATGGGGGAGACCGAAGCAGCAATGATTATTAGAAGATATCTCGACCAGTGACTTATAGAATTTAAGAGTTAATTTTAAGCAATGTTTAGGCTAAAAGCCGTTGAATATGAAAATATGATTATTTTGAATGAATACCGTACTAATTGCGAATTGTGGAAGGCAGTGTTTTTTAAAGTTCAAAAGTCGCGGCTTCATGGGGGGTCGCGAGACTTTTGCAAGGGGGTCAAAGACGGTAGTTTAGTGTTACTAAAAAAACAAAGACGAAATATTTACTTGATAATAATGAAAAATGTTAAAAGAATTTGATTTTTTTAATGTAAGTTTTGTAATTGTCGCAATGTTTTGTAACATGCTTAAGGGGTCGTGTCTTAAAAAATATTGAAAAACACTGGTGTAAAGTACATTTACATTTGTATTTTGTTTGTATGTGTTATTCATGTTTGAATATAATATTGAAGCTACTTTTATATTTAAGTAAAAATAAACATAGTATATCTGTGTAATTTTTAGTATTCTTATGTAAGCCGCATTTTGCTTAAATTGACTCTGTAGAATATTATAAAAATTGGGCATTTAAAAATATAGCATGACGGATATTACAAGAGTTGGGCATTTAAAAATATAGCATGACGAATATTATAAGAGTTGGGCATTTTAAAATATAGCATGACGAATATTATTAGAGTTGGGCATTTAAAAATGTGCAATAAGCACCATTAAATATTTTTGTGTTATAGCACTCACCCCGTGCTTGGGAAAACTTTAAAAACAACAAAGAAAAATCGAAACTGCGACCTCCCCTAAAGCCGGGGTGCTCTCCCATTGAGCTAGTGTCGACAGGCTCGACGTGGCGAAATTTTTCTTTGCTATATGATCGATTCCATCGATTATATGATGTATTGCTCCATGAAATAAAGAAAACAAGCGGAAGTAAAAAGTGGGCGCGCCGCGTGCATCACTATTATGCGCTGTTACTCTAAATTGCCTTAGTGATACTTACCATATCTTTAGGAGGTAGTCGTCTTGCGAAAATCTATTATACACTGAATCATGCCGTATTGTGCCATTCTTGAATGCAGAAATGATAGTAGAATACAGATGATTAAAAATGGCGATATTTCATATCATCCGAAAGTACAATTTTCATTTTATTTTAATAAAATTCCTGATTTAATATAATCTCTAAGATATAATAGAGAGTCAAGCTAAAATCACCCGTACATCTTACATATAAAGTTCATTTTAGGTTGACCTAATTTTTCTAGAAAGATATACGTAATGACAGTCATTACGTATATCGTTCTAGAAAGTTCTCTACTTAAATATGACCAACTGAAAACTACGGAAAAATCAATACTGCCATCTATTGTAGAATAGCGAAACTATTAAGATTATAGTTTCACTATTGTACAAATAGATGAGTCTATTTTAAATAGATTACAAAAGGACGTAAATACTCTTATTTTTTGTAGCAAAATAAAATTAATTGTAATGCAGTTTGGTACATTTTTAAATGTTCTGTTTGTGTGTTTCGGATTATTGTTGTTTAAAATGAAAACGACCAATGAAATAATCTTTGCATTAGTAGTTTATATGCAATAATGCTTATTTTATGTGTGAGTTGGCGATCGCGGTCCTGATACAAATGTTTGTACTTCCCACTTCCGCTTGTTCTATGTTCCATGTATTGCTCCATGTAGCAGTTCATGGGACAACTAATACACTTTTGTACATTTTGGAACAAATTGATACTCCCCAGAGCAAAACTGTAGCTGTGTGTGTGTGGGGTGGGGGGGGGGGGGGGTCTATACAAGCCACATGCCTAAAGTTCGATGGCTGCTTTACCCTCCAAACCAGAACACGACGGTGACTAGATGTCACTCAATTTAGCCTGTCGCGATTTGCCTGGTAATAAGGCAGTTCATGCAATACCACAATTTTTATGGCCCGGACCAACGTAGGGATTGAAATCATTATATTTCAATTCTTAGTTTGAAGCATTACTAAAAACGTTAGCCTGCGTTACGTTTACTTTTAAATTTTATAATTTGATCTCACTAATTTAAAATTCATTTTCTTCAAATTCAAAAGCAGTAAAACTGCAATGATTGTCTTTTAACGCTTTATTTATCTGAATCCATTTATATGATCTTACACATTAATATGGGTTCAAGATTTCAGAAAACCGGCCAAGTGCGAGTCGGACTCGCGCACGAGGGGTTTCGTATCATCATAGCAAAAAATTACTAAAAGAAACACGTTAATGTTTTCATTTTTTTATTTTTAGTATTTGTTGTTATAGCGGCAACTGAAATACATAATTTGTGAAAATTTCAGCTTTTTAGCTATCACGGTTTATGAGATACAGCCTGGTGACAGACAGACGGATAGACTGCGGAGGCTTAGTAATAGGGTTCCGTTTTATCTTTTACTATTTTTTTAGTTTAGTAACTATCACTAAATTTACTTCACAACTGGCAGATATTTCGCTTAGAATAAACTCTAACAAAAAATAGCACTTTAAGGCTTAATATTTCACAAACGGGGATGTGAAATATTTTCACATTATTGTTAATTTTTTTCATTATTCATTATTCATTTTATTATTAATAAAATTGTCTTTACACACCTGCAATATTTTTTAAACGTGGCAAAATTGAGGTTTGAGAATCCTTTTTTTGGCAGCAAAAGTCGGTATAGATATTAGGTTGTTTACTTTAATATTTTTTCTATTCAAACGACTAATGGTTACGGTCAAATGTGAATAGATTATTTGTAATGAGATTATGTTGGGAGATAAAGATTATTATAAACAGAACGTGTGTTTAAATGACTCGACGCAAAAGAAAAATTTTATAGTATCATTCAATTATTTGAGGACTAAGGTCGTTGTAAGAGCCAATTGAACCATTGTTATGAGAAATTTTGCTCCAAATACATATTCAGCATATAATTATTCGATTGATGATTGATTCAAGTCCTAAGTAAATTAAGGCTCCGGTTACACTTTGATTAGTGCAAGTGTGAGTGTTTAATACAGGTGCTTACTTGTAAATAGTCGTCGATTAGTGCAAGTGATCAGTAATCAGCGTAGTTAAAGTGAATAGACGCTGATTAGACGCGTCTATTCACTTTAACTACGCTGATTACTAATCACTCGCACTAATTAAAGTGTAACCGGCGCCTGAGAATCAGTTGTGTATATTCTTTCGCGTATCCCCTACAATTGTCTGGTGTATTCCACTTTGAGAAAGCTTGGTTAATGCCGCTAAAAGTGATCTTTATTTCAGATCTTTAGTGAGTCTGTTCCATTTCTTACACAAATTATTTCAGTGGAATTGCACAATGTTGCAAATTAAATTACTTTAATATCTCTTTTCAAGTTAGTGTAATAGATGTTAAATATCTAATATTTAAAAAAAAGTATCTTCACGCCCATATCCCCGAAGGGGTAGGCAGAGGTACAACAAGTGCACCCACGATTAGCCGAAGATACTTGGTCCCACAAATGTGATAGGTGGCAAGCCTATCGCCAACTGGGCACTTTCCAATCCCGGGCAACTTTGTGTTTCTCAGAAAACTGAAAAAACCCCATTCTTATGTGCCCGACCCGGGAATCGAACCCGGGACCTCATGTGGTAGACGCCAACACTGGACCACTAGACCACAGATCTATATATCTAATATTAATTAATAGAAATAGGAATACACTTTTAAATACAAATAAATGTCATACAATGTAGAGATATCGTGCTACGCAGAGTAAAAACATCAAGAGACGCGCAGATTCACAAGATGCAATATTTTGTTGACTAGTAAAATGAAAAATCCAGTAACGATTATTTTTAGAACGATTTGGATTCCAACCTTAATGTTGCAGAAAAATGTGAAACTGGTTGACTATTTAGTTAATATTAATAATAATATTAATATCGCTGAAAAATTAGACAAATAATTGATCTAACCCCAAAAGTAAGCAAATTCTTTGCTTGTGTTATGGGTGTTAGTCAACGATACTAATACATAGAAATCGCTGATAGGAATACATTAGGATTTATAACGTTATAATTTCGATATGTTTGCGTCGTCGTGATTGGTTATGGTATATGATATTATAACGTTTTCTTCTAGCGTTAGTTGGCGAACCAATCACGAAACAACAAACAAGCGAAATTATAACGTTTTAAATCCTTCGAAATACATATATAAATACTGTCACATACGTAATAAACACCCAAACCCAGAAACACAAAAATGCATGCTCATCACACATATGTTTGTCACTGTCGGGAATCGAACCCAAGCCCCATCGATTCGTAGTTAGGTTTGGTAAGCACTCGATCAACGGGGCGGTCGAATTAATAATATATTGTATGTAAATTGTGAAACAGTACGGGCGTTTGATTTGAAGTCATTATGGAGTTTCACCAAGCGTTGATAATATAAAAATTATATAAAATGCCAAGTATGTATAGATTGAAACATAATAAGAAAATTCTTGTGAACCTGCTTTAAATATAAAAAGGTAAATCATAATTATCTATAATTATTAATTAATAATTAAATTATAATTATGTAATTACAATTAGGTATCTACGAAACTGCAAGTGATCTTGATATTTTTAAATGTTTACCTGAATTTACTCTGGCCGGAATCTTCACAAACGTTATTGTAACATTGGTATTCAATAATGCAATGTAGATTAGGCAGGAAATAACACAACTGTTTGTGTGTTTATAATTAGCGCTGGAAGTGTTTTCGTTACATTTAAAATTTTACTCACGATTACATGTAATATTATAATTAGAAAATAACTCCGGATATTTTAAAAATATTGAAACGTATTAGTGATATTTAAACCGTGAGGCATAGAAAAAAATATGTTTTTATTTTTTTAAATGAGTGACATTAGAAAGCCAGGAAATCTGTAAACTGCGAACAGATGGCGAGCAGATAAGTAGAGTTCACGTAATATAATATGCAATGATTCGTCGTTAGTTCAATGAATCGGAGTAATTTAAGTTTGTTAGTCGTACAATCTACAAACAATATTTATTTTAGCGGTGCAATTTTTGGGATTTATTGTACCATCAAAACTATTAATGACATCCACTGACGGCTGTTTGACGGGACCGTAGTAGGCAAACGTTTTCGGTTCTAGACATGGTTGGTAGAAGTTAGAAATTAAAAAAAATTTGTAAAAAATATGAGCTTGATGATTTCATGTTGATTAAATTTTTTATATTTACAATGATAATATAATTAATAAACATTATTTTACGTATTTGTTTTATTCATTCATATGTGGGGTACGTGTGAAGTAGAGGAGCAGTTGCATATTATTGCCTGTCGTCAAGAGGAGAAAATTGATATAACACCAACGAATTACTATTTAATTGCTGCGTGTTACATAGATGAGTACATTATTACGACTGACTGTTCTAAACATTATTATAATACAGCTCTGTCGTCATCTATCCAAATACAGACATCTATCTGTAAGGGTTAATGTGCTGACGGCATACATATTATAAAACAATTATATATGTATGTATATATATATATATATATATATATATATATATATATATATATATATATATATATATATATATATATATATATATATATATTTATTTGCATAAAATTGATAAATCGATATCGATCGAACCATTGATAAATCCCAAACGAATTCAATGATTTTGATAAAATTAACTGCATTTGAAGCAGTTCTTAATGGAGAAAAGCTGATAAGATTTTTACGTCAATAGGTGTATTAGCGTGAAAGTTATTTTAAAAATATGCAGTAAGTTTACTAAAAATAACGTAATTTTAATGTTTGAAAAGCTGTAATTTTTGAAAATTAGATTCGATTTTGATTTTTGAAACGACATTCGACGTAGTTACTAAAATATCGTAGAATACCCAAAAATGATTGGTTAAAAATTTTTAGTTATGTCGAAAAAACACTTATCACCTTTTTTATCAACGATAACTCCTAAACGGATAAACCGATTTTGATGAAATTTATGCATTACATGTATTTTTTTGAGGAATAGAGCTGATTAGTTTTTGTACTCAATCGATATATTAATCTGGAAGTTATATTAAAAAAAGAGTGTTTTGCCAAAAAAAATTCTAGGGTTTTTTAAAAAAAATTCGAAATCTCTGCCGATTTGGTTCAGATTTTCAGGAAGTCTAAGTTGAGCAGAATTCAATCGAATGCCATCAACCGCGTTTCGGTCGGTTCAGCTGTTCAAAAGTTATGAGATGTTTACATACATACACACACACACACACACACACACACACACACACACACACACACACACACACACATACATACATACAAACATACTGACGTCATCGTGAAAATAGAAAAGGTTCCTAGGATCTCAAAACGTGGAGATCTGGTGTAAACTCGATTTTCGAAAATCGGGGCAAAATCATTAACTTCCTACATACTTAGCGGAAAGTTAAAAAGTTTTTGAAGCCCGTAGACCTTTTTTAGACGAGAAAATTTTTCGATTCTTTTTTCTTGGTAGTTTTCTAGGGATTTCTCCAGACCCAAAGAGCCCGGGACAGTTGCTCAATCTTTATCAAGCACAAGTCCGTTCGTGCATGGAAAATATGGAGACGCTTAAGCCGATAGAAAGGTGTGCCAAGAGGCTCATAAACGACGATGATTTAGTAGGCAAAGGCAAAAACAATCGCCGCAGAGTGGCTAGTTTATCGGTCTTTTATCGGATACATTTTGGAGAGTGCGCTGCGGAATTGCACGACTTAATTCCGCCATCCCCGTTTTTCTATCGATCGTCCAGGTGCACAGATACTAGGCATCGTCATATGGTGGACGTTCCACGTACCCGAATAAAGAGGTTCGATTCGACATTCTTGATCCGAACCACAAGGGACTGGAATATGCTACCCGACGAGTACAACCTGGGGATCTTCAAGAGAAGAGTGAACAGGTACCTTCTAGGTAAGCGCGTTTCATCTTATGCCGCACCTTAGCTTACCATTAGGCGAGATCGTGGTCAAGCGCTTCCCTATCGACAGTAAAAAAAAACAAAAAAAGAAGGTACAATTTGTAGGTATTAGAATCTTATTACTACAGCATCTATTATAAAACTAACGAGATTATTCGGAGACGCCTGAACCGATTAGGATTTTTTTTGTTTCAATGAGTACCTATATGTACTTCTCAGGTGATTTCATTTTAAATTGAAGAAGACCTGATGCAGAGTACCGGAGATACTGGAAGTGGGAAGTCAACGGTTTGTAGGATTAGGTGCTGCGTTTAAATTATCTCATATTTTTACAGTATTATTAAAGCAATTTTAAATAACATGTTTAAAAGATTTTTAAACTTTACGCAGGAAATTATGATTATTAACCGCGATTTATCAAAAATTGAGTTATCATCAGATCTCCATGGTTTGAGATTCTAGAAATGTGTTTTTTTTAATTAAGTCAGTATATATCTGTATGTGCGCACGTGATTAAATCTCTCAGATTTTAAACGGCTTGGCTGATCGAAAAACGGTTTGTGGTGAAATATCAAAATCAATAATCAAATTCGAGAGTTTTAAAAATTAAGACAGTATCGTTTTAAACACGGTTTCAGGCTTGTAGGATCATCCGGTTTAAAGATTTTTAATTAATGATTTTTGAACTTATTAAGGAGACTATTTCACAAAATGTTTCTTTATATTTGACTGGCAGCGCGCGGTCATCGGGCCCTTAAAGGCAAGGGTTTATGTGTAGACTGCAATGGCTATAGGGCCATCAGTTTGATCAGCTTAGCATCGAAGGTGTATAGTATAAACATTGAAAGGAGAATGCAAGGGAAGTCCGAAGGAATGTTGTGGGAGGTACAAGGTTGTTTTGGGACTAGAGCAAGGATGTGTGAGGGGAACAGAGTGAATAGAGCATTAGGGAGATTATTTAAAAGCCTAGTTTTAAATCGGGTGCCCGTCTTGCCCTTCATAATCATGTGCCTATCCCAACGATATTGTATGAAAGTGAGTTGGGTATGTCAGAAAGGGCATGAAAGTATAAACAACATAAAGCCGTCGAAATGAAATAGGTATGAAAAATATATCGCGTAACACTTGCGGACAGTGAGAGAAAAATTATGCTTGAAAGAAAGTATTGGTGTAAAGATGAAAAAGGGCATGCTCCGTTGGTTCGGACATGTAGAAAGAACGGTAGGTGAAAGGTTAACAAAACAGATATACAGTGCGAATGTGGAAGGATGTACCGGGGAAGATCAAGACTGACGTACCACGATCAGATTGATAGAACATTGTCCGAAGTTGGTGTCGAGTCTTAGCAACCGGCGTGTTTGTATGAAGAGAGTAATGAATGTGGAGGAAGCGAGACAAGCCTGCAAGGATCGTGATGAATGACAATCGGTTCTCTCTGCCTACCACGTACGGGATCTGGCGTAAAGATATGTATGTATTTATCGACGTGTACGAATAAAAGGGATTTAACGATTACCGAATATATAAAAATCTACCATCAGTAGTTAGTTGGCATTTGCAAGAAAGGGACAACATTCACTCATGTCGTTGTCTTGCTCAGAACGTTTTTCCCCTCTGTTAAGTAAGAAACAAATGTCAACTTTATGAGTAATGAAATAAAGTACATTTTTATTTTTCAAATATTGCTTCGTAATAATTCCAGTTATCATATATAAGTTCCTTGACCAAACCATAGAAATATGAATATATAGAGGTCAATGAACCAAACACGTAGTTAGCTCAAGGAAGTTACATTCTACCCGGAATGTTCACACGCGCTTTAAAATCGTTCCGAAGTGTACCACGACATGGGTGGAGTGTGTCTCTTTCTACTAAATAAAGCGCCAATCGCCATATATAAGTGCGGCCATGCGTAGTTTGCAAATTACTACGAAGTAATTATACTAATTTGAGAAACAGTTTTTGCATTGCATAAGTAATTACGTAATAATTAAAATAAGCACATTTTAAAGCTCACTGTGTTAATTACAATACATTTTATGCTAATGTATTTATCGACGTGTATGAATAAAAGGCATTTAACGGTTACGGAATATATAAAAATCTACCATCAGATAGTTTTATTTACATTGGCAATTGCAAGAAAGGGACAACATCCTCTCTTGTCGTTGTCTTGCTCAAAACGTTTTTCCTCTTTGTTAGGTAAAAAACAAATGTCAACTTTATGAGTAACGAAATAAAGTACATTTTTATTTTTCAAATATTGCTTCGTAGTAATTCCAGTTATCGTATATAAGCTCCTTGAGTTTGCTTGACAAACATGTCAAACATGACCGTAGACTATCAAATAATTTGCCAAACACGTAAAATTTGACAAATTGTTTGAGCGTTTACAACTTGCCATAGATAACAGCAACTTGCTTTAGATATTTACGCTAAAAACACGTACTATGTGAGCTGAAGGAAAGTCACAATCAGCTGATTGTCACAATATATTATAATATCAATAAAAACATTGTTTTATAAAAGTAACACTGTGTTTTCAGCACAGAACAATATAACTAACGGAAAGTTTTCAGCGTTGCAACGCGTTGAATGTAAAATCGTAGTGGTTTATATGCTCAGTAAAATATAGTTATTTGCTATATACAAAAATGTATTAAACATATTATTTCACGTTTTTATAAGCTATTATAACGCTATGTTATTAAGAAGTTCTCAAGCACTTAATTTTATCAATTTGCGTTTTATCTCCATTCGTAATTTTTCTCAAAAGCCGACTTCTTCAGAAGTTCTTACGTCATATTTGCTTCAATGCAATGAACCACCTTGGACTTCATACTTCGTTAAGGTGATTTCATTTGAACAGTTTAAACATCCAACTAGCTTGCTTTTCTGTTGGTAATAATCGTTGAATAAATAAAAATACTCCAAAGATGTATGACGTTATCACCCATGTATTAGGCTAGGAATGTATAGCTACAGGCATGAATAGTTTGTGTGCTGTTAGTATGCCTTGGCTATGGTAGTTTGGGAATACCTACTACCATCTTGTAATCATAAAAGTAGTGACAAATTTAACATTTGCTTACTTCTCATTGGATGCTTGGCATTGTGATAGACAACATAAATATTAGGCAGTGTAGCAGTCAATCTATTTTTAAAAGGAGCTGAAACCAACACTAGGAATACATTATCTTCCATCTGTTTTTCACAATCCATGAATAAATGAGCATCACCACTTCTCTATATACTATTTTACAGTATACAGCTTTTGTTGGTATTTATTACTAAATGAATGTGATATGTATGAAATAAGACATTCTTAAAAGCATAGTCTTAACACACATCTACACATACACAAATGCCCTGAAAAATTTCCTTGTCTGGCTAATGTGTTATATTTCAAAGTTTATTTTATTAAGATGTATCTGTATGGTTATAAATAGTATTTTTTCTTTCATATCTATTTTTCTACATTTTATTTAACATGTTTCTTTTATATCACAAGATAGCAAACTAGCAGATGGCTTGCCTCACTTGCCTGAAAGAAAAAACAACCATCACATAGGTGATGTCTATAGAGATATCAAATATGTTACTTAATGGTATGTTTCTATCCTTGTCGACGTTTTTAAAGCTGATGAACTAACAGGTTCATCTCCTGTAAAAACTTCAACAAGGATAACAACTGTAAGAGGTGTGTAACTCCAGAGGTACTAAATTAAAGGGTCTGGTCCCGGGGCCGGATTTGTCTATAAAAGCAGGCTATACTGCACATAGCCACACTACGGGCCATTGTGCGCAAAGGTATAGTGGCTATTCCTGTCAACTCAGCTCATTCCAAAGGAAGGATTCTGAAATAGCTCCTTATATGTTATATTCTCTTTGAAGAACTGGGCCCTTAGGTATCGATCCAGGGCCGGATATGATAAGCTTATTTATTCCTTAAAATCCTTATTGTGTCCGTGGAATTATTTATTCTGGCCAGAATGGTGACCAACTAAGTGTTCTGTAATCAAAATGAGAGAAGGGGTAAGACGCAACAAGCAATAATCAACCTAAAAAACTACTTATATTACATAGTATTGTAGAATTGGTGGGAGCGAGAAAAATATATAGGAAAACATTCATTTAAATATATGATCACAGAACATGATACACTGCAATAAAAAAAGGTAAAAAAGTAAGCCGAAGGAATATGGGAATAAATAAGGTGCATCATATCCATGCCTGGAGCCAAAATAAGTGAATAAATTCACCTCTAAAAATAAAGATTACCCACTGCTCACAGCAACAATAGTATTTTTTTATATCATACTTAAGCAAAAGCAAAGAGGCAGATGACACTCCTAATGATAAAAGACAACCATCGCCTATAGATATCAAAGATGTTAATGGTGTGTTGCTATCCATATGGTGGATGGCAATGCCTCATTTATAAGTCTAGGCTACCTTACCCTCCAAACCAAAATATGACTATGATAAACATTTACATTATTGCGGCAGTAATAGGTAAGGTGGTGGTGCCAACTATTCGGGTGACCCATTGCGGAACTCTGCCACTTAGTTGTTAAAGCCACCTAGAGTGATGCCCAAACATACATTTATATTCAAGCAAATAAAATATATTCAATTTTATAAAACATATTTAAACATCAGAATTGCAAAACTCCTCCTTTATGGGAAGTTGGTTGATAAATACCAGTGTATATTTGTTTCAGTACAGTAGCGTGAAGGATGATCAATTTGGGATGTCTAATTTTAATTGGACGGTTGGGTCTTCCAACTACCAAATACTAAGAACTGGTTGTTTTCCTTACATAAAATATCACTGTTCTAAGAGGAAAAAGGAAGATCTTGGTGTATCTGATAAATTTATGAGAACAATTAAGGTTATAAATTTAGGTATGTAAATCCCATTTCACAAGAATTTTGTCATTATCCTGTGTCACCAAAAATGCCATTAGTGCATTATGTTTTACACTCAATCTTGGCAGATGAAACCATAAGTTAAGTTTTTTATTATATAATTTGATAGCAAACAAGGGAATGGCTCTCGTGATGGGAAGAGAAACCATCGTCAATAGACACCAAAGATGTTAATGGTGTATTGTTATCTGTGTGGCGAGACGGCAATGCCACATGCATACGTCTATGTAAAAGTCTATCGGCTACCTTAGCCTCCAAACTAGATTATGACAATTACATGCATTAGTGGTATTGCCACAGGAATAGGTAAGGTGGTAGTGTTATATACCCGGCTGAGATATTATTGAACTCTACCACCCATCAGTCAAGAAGGTATTATTATTATTATTTATTAATAGACCAGCAACTCTTGGCTGATGCATCCATATCTATGTGCCAGTGTTTCCATTTTGCCATTTATCAAATTGGTTCTTGAATGCATTGACCTGCAGTAATTTGTTCCAAGCTATTAGGATAGCAATGCGTCATTAACACCTTTGGTGTCCATATGTGAGAGTTGCCTCCACCAGAAGAGCCATCTGCTTGTTTGCTATCCTATATTATAAAAAAATAGGATTTTGCACCTCAAAAGGTTAAAACTTTTAGGATCACTTTGTCATCCGTCTGTTTGACAGTCTGTCAGCCTGTCAAAACTTTATTTCGAGAATGTGTGGAGGTATCAAGTTGAAATTAAAACCCTGAAGTCTACAGCACTTTAAAGCTGTAAATTTTCTAAGTTAATATAAAAAAAGATACATCCTGTTACAGGTATAGGGAAAATTCAGAAACCTTACATTTGTAAATAAATCACCAAATATATAATCTACATTTAAAGTACCTACATATCGACATTTGAAAGGCAATCCTTACTAAGCGACATTAAGTAAACTTTACAGGAGAGTGATTTAAAGTTCAAATATAAATAAAAAAAAATAACTTAATTCTAATAAATTAAATTTAAATTACTTAGGTGATTTTTTATGTTTTTTTTATTTCATACTGTTGTAGCTGTTGCCTACGACTTCGTTCGCGCGGACATCGTTTACTCCGCACAGCTCTTCCCCCGTAGGTGATAGCGTGATAATATGTAGCCTATATGTTGACCCGACCTGTTAATAATATTCATGCAAAATTTGAAGCAAATCCATGCAGTATTTTTTGAGTTTACCATGGACATACATACAGATAAACATAAAAAAAATTTAAAAACTATATTTTTGGCTTTGATATCGATTGTAGATCAGGCCCCAAGTATTCTTTAAAAAAAATATTCAATGTACAGTTTGGACTTTCCTACGATTTTATTATATGTATAGATAATGTCATCAGTGTTCCAATGGATATTGGGATATGGGACGTGCCTATGAGTTACGTAATGATTACGTGTCCCAAATTGCCAAATACAGAAGAATGATTAAAACATTTCTTATTATTTAGTGACTAGGTGTTTTTGCTTGTCCTTCCTAATTAAACCAGGAACAAAGTATTAAGGGAAAATGAATCACAATTCACAATAGTTTAAAACGGGTAGGTAGATAACATTTATTTTATATACCTACCTACTACTGATATTACAATGATTCGTGAATTGTAACGACTACGATAACTAGAGTAACCATGTGCTACGAGACTTTTGGCAACATTTAAATTACTGTTTTCTTGGTTATTTAATACTTTATTTTTTTTGAATATGTTTATTCGATATGTATAGGCGTAAAATTCCACGGGTTTGATTTAGTCCCACGGCTAAAAAACACCCTGTATAAGGATGTTATGTGTCTTGCAATAACTAAACAATTACGATAATTTCGTATTGCGAGTTACGTAATAACCCCGCGGTTTAGCGATTTGGAGTAAAAGGTTAAAGGCGTTGATCGACAGGTGAGCCTTTACCGCGGTCTTAAAGATCGTCGGTTTTACTCGCGGATCGTTGGTGCTGATCAATGGTCGAGCCTATACCGCGGTCTTATCGTCTCTGCAGTGTAGTAGTCCGGTGTCTGTGTTGAACACATGAAGTCCTAGGTTCGATTTCCGGACAATTCAGTGATTGTTTTTTCAGTTTCCTAATGATAAGAACAACGTTGCCTGGGATAAGTACCCGTTTGGCGATAGCTTTGCCATCTTATCACATTGTGGGACTAAGTATCTTTGGCTAATCGTGGGTGCACTTGTATCACTGGCTACCTCTTTGGGGCATTTCGAGCGTGAAAATACTTGTATTAAAGAACGACTTTAGTTGTAAAGGCCCGACCCAGGGTTCGAACCCGGGGCCGGATATCCTAATCTTTCTAGACTAAACCCCTAGACCAAGAGGTAAGAGTTTTACGTATTTGAGCCCTAGTTTTCATACTTGATGCATGCCTAAACAGCAGAGGTGAGGCATATAAAGTGTGTAAAAAAACCTGTAGGATTCGAAAGAGACATATAACTAGATTGGTTAAAGGCAGTACTAACAAAATATTAAAATGGTTTGATTTCTGAAAATAAAAAAGATATCCTATTTTAAGTATTCCTATTTATACTTATATTTCCTTAGAATTAAGCAGATATTTTAAAAATGACAACACCTTGTAGCTTGTTGTAAAATCCGCCAAAGCGAAATACGCTTTGGCGGCTTTTACTTCGTCGCGGTGTTTGTTTTTCGACTTTTTACAAATAAACGCCGTGTGTCCTTCAGTAGCATAGACTTTATTTCCAGGAAAGGGTAGGGATGTACCATTATTAAAGTCTACGTCGCAGAAGACTGCAGAAACTTAACATTTTTAAAATACATCATTATTATTATTAAAATATATTCAATTAATAAAAATAAACATTACACACACTTCATTTGTGTGACATACATAATAATGTACACACATCTAAACTGTTTTTTTTCGGCTAAAGTCTGTTATCAAATTTTAACGAGATTAGGGTCGCTAACGGGGCGGTCACAAATTGCATCAAAATCGGTTTATCCGTTTGGGTGTAATCGTTCACGAAAAATTTTGAAAAATGTGTTTTTTCTACATAACTTTGAAATTCCCCCAATTTTTTTGGTATTTTTATTAAGGCCGGCATCACAACTGCAAGACCTCTGGTATTGCGGATGTCCATGGGCGGTGGTGATCACTTACCATCAGGTGCACCTCCTGCTCGTTTGCCCCCTCTTCTATAAAAAAAAAAAGATTTTATAGTAAACAGTATTGGAATTAGCGATCGCCACAGGCGATTCCAATAGTTTTCTGATTGTTGTATGTGAGAACCCCGGCCATTTGCAAACTCCGTGACAACATTTTACGTTGTTTGCCCCGGTCATCGCCAACACAAAGGTATACTTGTTCGACCAAACCACACATTTAGGCAGCTGACAATCTTGTGAATTGCTGTGAAGCTATATATTGACGTTTAATTCATTTCGTAGGATGTTTCCCTTAACCACACTAAGTTTTTTAAGGGCAATGGTCTCCTTTCGTTCCTACCACTGCAACTTCTGTAAACCAGAATCAACAGTGGCAACCTCTTAGTGACCATTAGTTTGCGATTTTGAGTTCTTTAGAGAAAATCTGTGGTATTGGAACCCACAACGCAATTGGACGTTGTTACACGAAAAGGATCTAATCCACATAAAATCACTTTAGAAATATTGAAGTTTGAAGTTGGATATTTTTTTAATTTTTAATGTTCCATACTTGGGGACTAGTTGAATAAAGTAATAGAGAGCTATTTTTGCTTAAATGTTTTTTACTGGCCGATAGTATTGATGTTTAGCAACAGTTTGGTGCACTTAACTCATTTTTGACCATATTGTGAATTGGATCCTTTTCGTTTAACTACCTTCAATATATCAGCAGTGTATAAGGGTCTAATGGATAGTCTATTCGACTCGGATCATGAAGTCTCCAGTTCGAGCCCTGGATTACGCAAAAGTGTTATTGAGGGTTTTGATGAAAAGAAAAATCTCAGTAGCAGCACGGAGCCTGGTGGGTAATTAGTTAGCACCCCCGTGTCTTGGATAGGCACGTAAGCAGTTAATCCCTGTTATCGCCATAAATAGTTGATAATCGTTATCAGGTCGGTAAAATGCGGCGATAGGGATCACCACACATCTCGCCAACCTACAAACCGGTGAATCAACCGGTGGTGTACTGGCAAGTCTTATAGACGTTAAGTTAACTCTTCTTATCCCACAAGGGAACCGGGATATGAATGATACTTTCATTTCTTTTTATTAATTTGTTTTTTTTAAGGTATACCGTGTTTGTTGTATGGACTTGCGGCAACACAGCTGATAAGACATAAAGAGATTGTTAAAACGCCGAAAGGGCCGGTTACAATATATTTTCTACTGCCGGAACACAAAGGATCGTTATATTAATTGGTAGTTAGTGATAAGAGAAATAACTTATATTTACTTAAACATTAATGTTTTCAGAGAGCTTATTAGGACATCTTTAATAATTTAAATATATGGGTATATTTATTAGCTTTTATTATTCCGTAAACCTTCATCTGGTATATGTATTTTTTCGAAAGAATCCATCAGTCATAACTCATAGTACGAGAGCTAGCAACACTGAAAAAAAAATCTGTAAACAGTTGACCCTGCAGGCCATCCCTGAAACTTCGCGCTAAATTAAGGCATTTTAAGCTCAAAAGAGTAAAAACTATAAGCATAGATTTTTTCAGTTCGAACATCTATTTTGTTAAAATGGCAGTATATTGAAAGAACAAATTATGACATTTATTTTGCAAAATTTACGCGTAACCTTATATGGAACTGCTGTGATGCATCAGAAATTAATGGTAGTGTAAGAAACGGGGCAAACTTATCCAAGGTCTGAGATTAGAGAAGACAAAACGGCACAATAGTCACACTTCCACCACACTTTCTTCTACGTCAGAAGCAAAGGCAGTACGACACACAAATTATGTACTCAACGCACGTTTGACTTCGCAACCGAAGTATCTTCAGGAGAGTCAATTAGCAAAAAAGTAGAATACAAAAAAAAATTGGTTAAAAATTAGAATTTTTTTTTCTTTATCATTCAATTTTATATACTACTAGGATCATTAATTTCTTATTGCCAGACATTTTTGTGATTGCCAATTGTGTGCCAGATACTATTTTGTACGAGTGAAAATTAATTAATTGCAAACTATTTTAGAATGGCTGTAATTTTAATATTACTTTAAATATAAATAAATTCAAAATTAATTTGCCTGACATTAATTCGGTTCAAAGAAGAAATTGAGGTATTTAATTTGCAAAATTTCCGCGAAAACTTATATGCAACTTAAACGAAAGGTCGTGTAAAGAATGGGGCAAACTTATCCAAGGCCTGAACATTAGAGAAGACCAACAGCAGCACAATAGTCCACCCAACCCACTTCCACCACACTTTCTTCCACGTCAGTAGCAAAGACACACAAATTATGTAGTCAACGCACGTTTTACTTCGTAACCGAATTATTTTTAGGAGAGTCGAATAGCACTTCACTCTATGAAAGGTGAAGCATTAATGGCAACTGGCAAGCAACGTAATTTAATTCCATTTTAAAAAATACCTTTCACTTCCCAGTACTTGCTGGGATGAACTTTAAAATATAGGTAATTGAATTACGTTGCTACCGTAAAAAGTACTAGCGTTCGTTTAGACAATGTTTTCGAAAATTCAGAGTGCTAAGTGTGAGTTTTTCTTTTCGCATTCGATCCTGAGCGCGTTTGGAGTTTACTAGGAATTTGTATGTGATTTGTACAGCGCCACCTAGTGGTAAACGTGAGAAACCAGTTTACCACTACAGTGCTTATTTTTAAGAAATAGTAAAACTTAAGGAAATACACAAAATAAGCAATGTATTGTGCGCCACGTGCCGGATAAAATAAACAGCTGGTTCAAGATATCTGCGGGCGCGAGGAGTCGGAGTGAGAGTACGCTTTATATTGCATTTCCTACAAAAAAAAAACAGTATCCCTGCTAACTTCAACAAAAGGATGAGCTTAAGACAGAACCATAGCATACTGAAAAATATATATATATATATATATATATATATATATATATATATATATATATATATATATATATATATATATATATATATATATATTCAAGTACCGTAATTACAAAATAAACGTGATTAACTCAAAATTACGGATCAAGTTAGTAAGACGGATTTGCTCAAATATTGAACATTTACAACGGGTACTGTTATATTCCATTACATGATATTAAAACAATTCCGTTACAGAAATGTAAAAAATTTTTACAGTCATCGATTTAGGCATAACTTGAGTTTTGACTGTAGCGTTTGGACAATTAACGTATAAAATGCAAAAGACAATAATATGCTACCTATGATACAAAACAAGGCAGCATATACGCTATTCAAGGAGAAAAGGAATGATGTAAAACTGGATAACAAAAACGTAGTGCACCTGAATCAAACCGAACAGAAGTATTTGGATGACTCAGTTGATACTACCAATAGTAATAAAACAGAAAAGTAGCTAGTATAAGGATGTTAGTAAATATATTGTGAGAGCAATTTCTATATCTTGTAATATAATATTATTTTTTGTTGACTATTTAGACAGCAAAAATAATTACCAATATGATAATATGATGTTTAGGAAAACAAATTTATGATCTTTTTTAATTTTGTTGAAGGTAGGTGTATGAAGGTAGGTGAATTAATGTATGCATAATAAATAGACACGCCTACTCGTGACGTGTAGGGGCGCGGTGAGCTGCGGCTCGGCGCACACTCTCTGTCCGACTGCCGAGCGAGTAACTCTGTGTCAGTGAAAATTACTTGTGTTTTATTGGTGCATGTATCAAACGTAACAGAAGTGAAAACTTCTTTAGCCGCGTTAGACGATTTTTGATAGGGGAAAATGGAATGGGTTAGCGTCAGCGTCATCAACATGCAAATGTTCAAGATGCACTTAGCGTGCACTCTGTGCGTTAAAGTGTATTATAAATCCAGTAGATATCGCTACAATAAATTAATGCTTGTAAATATAGTTTTAAGTTTACACTTTTATCGGCATTCCTCATAACTGCTTCCAATTCCTGAACTAAATCTCAAACTGACCAGAAAATTACTTAAACAACCTAGCGTAGAATTAAGTAAAATATGTAGTCTGATAACGGCACACTGCCCAATGCATAAACATGTTGCGGAAGCTGGTGTGCCGCTGGAGTGCTTAATGGCAACAAACCAGCGCGTGCAAATGAATTGACTCCTAGCAATCGTGATGAATCGTTTCGAAAAAGTTTTTTTTAGGCTGGCAGGTGATGCGGAGAAATCTGGGCAGCCTTCTGGAGGTGTGGCAGCTGAACACGCAATGGTTTTGCTAATGAAACTAGCGGTTTAGTGGTGAATTTGGAATGTTCTAGTTAGGTAAGGAAGTAATTTTATAACTAAGGCAGTAACTATAACTATAGTGGTTAAACAGGTTTTACGGTCTATAGACGTGAAAGATACTCATTATGGTAAGAAAAAATGTAGGTAGGTAATAGCATGATGATGGTGGCGTCATTTACTGTCGGCCAGACAAACAGCGGCCATCGGGCGAATTGACAGTTCTCTATGGACGATGTGCCTAAACTCTTGAAAAACTCCTCAGCACGTGCTGTTTGAGTGCGAGGAATTAAAGTACCTAAGAGCCTAGTTATTCAAAGTACATAAAGGGATAAATACAGGGAGCTGTTTGAGCATGCCTTTAAGGCGCTGGAGCTCTTTGAGGAACTGGGTTGGCAGAAATAGCCACTATAACTTTGCAAACAATGGCCTGTAATTAGTGTAGCTAAGTTCGTAAAGCCCTCTTTAATAGATGGACTCCCTCCTTTTTTTAGGTGTGAACGTTTATACGAATATCTACCGTTTACAATATTTTTAAATGAGTTTTCGAATTTTGTTATTATTAATTGTTCATTTAAGTTTTTGTTTATAGAAGTAGTGTTATTTTTGTTGCTTTTTTGGTAAGAATTAAATGTACCTACATGTTATTTGAATACAAGTGTTAGAATTTATCCATTATTATTGTCTCTGTGTTGGTCGAAACAGTAGACCATCAACAATAGATCAAATAAATAATAGACCTTCTGTCATTCTGCCAGCTATTTCGTAAAAAGCGACTGATTAGCCAAATGCACTATTACTATCTGGGTTTTTAGGTGGCTAGAGCTAGGGCTATATATATACAGGGTTATTTTCAAAGGACTAGCCAAATTTTCAGAGGCTGTGCAGAATTCATAAACTCGTGGATAAACTAAAACAACATATGAAAACTGAGCTCCTAATGATTGACAGAATTACTCTTGAACAATATAACTGTACATAGAAATGATTTTTTTTTATATCATAAAATAGCAAACAAGCAGATGGGTCTCCTGATGGAAAGAGTCAACCATCGCCTATAGACACCAAAGATGTTAATAGTGCGTTGCTATCTTGTGGCGGAGTCTAATGCCACATGCTGTGGCCACATGCATAAGTTTACCGGCTACGCTACCCTCCAAATTGGAACACGACAGTGACTAGCACTGACGCTTTGCGGCAGGAATAGGTAAGGCGGTGGTACCAGACCCGGTCGAGCCGATTCAGAACTCTACCACCTAGTAGTCACGATGGTAGTGACGCGCATAGCCACTCGGTCGCCTTTTACGATCTGCCTGGCAGAACAGCAGTTGGCCTATCCTTCAAAGGAGCCCGGGACCAACACGGGGAATTGTTCACCGTTTATCGATACAAAGAGAAAATCTTAAACCGAAACCTTTTCTTACCGACAGCTCGGTTCACCAAAAGAATGCCCTTTACCGATACCAAGTACCTAACTATTAAGTAATCTGTGCCGATACTACTTCCTGCCGATAAGGCGATTTGAACAACCTGAATATATTTTTGTGGTAGCTAAGAAACAAATAAAATGAACAAATGTAAGTACTCCTTTTAAAAAGTGATTAATCTTTATTAATATTATAAACTAGCTGTTGCCAGCGACTTCGTCCGCGCGGACTTCGTTTACTCCGCACAGCTTCTCCCCCGTAGGTGATAGCGTGATAATATGTAGCCTATATGTTGACCCGACCTGTTAGTAATATTCATGCAAAGTTTGAAGTAAATCTATGCAGTACTTTTTGAGTTTACCCCGGACATACATACAGACAAACAGATATACAGACAAACAGACAAAAATTCTAAAAACTATATTTTTGGCTTCGATATCGATTGTAGATCACGCCCTAAGTATTATTTAAAAAAATATTCAATGTACAGTTTTGACTTTTTCTACGATTTTATTATTAACTAGCTGTTGCCAGCGACTTCGTCCGCGCGGACTTCGTTTACTCCGCACTGCTCCTCCCCCGTAGGTGATAGCGTAATAATATGTAGGTATTATGTGGACCCGACCTGTTAGTAATACTCATGCAAAGTTTGAAGTAAATCCATGCAGTACTTTTTAAGTTTACCCCGGACATACATACAGACAAACAGACAAAAATTCTAAAAACTATATTTTTGGCTTCGATATCGATTGTAGATCACGCCCCAAGTATTCTTTTAAAAAAATAATCAATGTACAGTTTTGACTTTTCTACGATTTTATTATATGTATAGATATTATATTATAAATGCGAATGTTTGGATGGGGGTGCATCCCATCCACCCCGGTCGTGTCACCCCGGTAACGGGACGGTTGGGAAAAATTGTTTCATCGACCCCGGTAATGCGGGACCCGCTATTTAACGGGGTGGTTGGCACAGATCAAGTATCATCTACCCCGGTGTGTTTTTTAACGGGGCAGTTAGCATAAATTGAGAAGCATACGCCCCGGTAGTATTTAAAGCGGGGACAATAAAGTATAATTTATACAATACATTAAAATATGAACTGTAAATAAAAAATTGTTTGTATATAATAAATAATAATCATCAAAATTTATCTACTTTGTAAAAAGTTATGCGTAGTCTAACATAAAAAAAATATATATATGCGTCGAATTGAAAATCTCCTCCGGTTTTTTTGGTCAGTTAAAAAATTACTTAGTATTTCATAATACTATTATATACTATTACTTAAATACTATTCGACAATGTTTTGTATGTAAATAAAAAAGAGTTTGTATATAATAATCATCAAAATTAGATTTTTTCATAATCACAGATACAACAGTTTGGTAAAAGGTGGTAAACCGGTAAATAACTTGGGATTTCTTCATCCACATTTTTTCTGGAATTTAGAATTGTTCAGTGTTAAAAATAACTCACATCTACTTATATAATAAAAAAACATTATAACATATATTTTTTTTATGTTAGACTACGCATAACTTTTTACAAAGTAGATAAATTTTGATGATTATTATTTATTATATACAAACAATTTCTTATTTACAGTTCATATTTTAATGTATTGTATAAATTATACTTTATTGTCCCCGCTTTAAATGCTACCGGGGCGTATGCTTCTCAATTTATGCTAACTGCCCCGTTAAAAAACACACCGGGGTAGATGATACTTGATCTGTGCCATCCACCCCGTTAAATAGCGGTTCCCGCATTACCGGGGTCGATGAAACAATTTTTCCCAACCGTCCCGTTACCGGGGCGACACGACCGGGGTGGATGGGATGCACCCTTGGATGGATACATGTTTGTTACTCAATCACGCAAAAAACTATTAAACTGATTTAAATGAAATTTGGTACGCAGGCAAAAAATAACCTGAAGAAGCACATAGGCTAATTTTATCCCGAAAAAAGAACTTGCTCCCGCGGGATTCACTAAAAACTTTTATAATGCAGCGGGCTGCACGGTATTATAATAAAATCAAGTAAAAGTAAACAGTATTTTTCAAAATGATTTTAACACTTCCTGAGCACGACTATAAGCGAACCGAACATTTTTTTTTATATCATAAGATAGCAAATAGCCAGAGTGCTAAGTGTGAGTTTTTCTTTTCGCATTCGATCGTAAGCGCGTTTGGAGTTTAATAGGAATTTGTATGTGATTTGTACAGCGCCACCTAGTGGTAAACGTGAGAAACCAGTTTACCACTAGGTGGCGCTGTACAAATCACATACAAATTCCTAGTAAACTCGAAACGCGCTCACGATCGAATAGAAAAGAAAAACTCACACTTAGCACTCAGATGGGTCTCCTGATGGAAAAAGTCAACCATCGCCTATTGACACCAAAGATGTTAATGTTGCGTTTCTATCTTGTGGCGAGGTCTAATTACTTAAATAAATAACTTATGCATGGGGCATGCATAAGTTTACCGGCTACCTTACCCTCCAAACCGGAACACGACAGGGACAAGCACTGACGCTATTGCGGCAGGAATAGATAAGGCGGTGGTACCAGACCCGGGCGAGACAATGCAGAACTCTACCACCTAGTAGACACGACGGTAGTGACTCGATAGCCAATCGGTCGCCTTTTACGACCTGCCTGGCAGAATGGCAGTTGGCCTATTCTTCAAAGGAGGCCGGGACCAACACGGCGTAAACATATTCGTATTAACGCGTCGCGACGCGACTTCTGCAGACGCGACGTCGGCCGTCACCTTTCGCAGATTTAACACGAAGAGATTGACTTGGAAGCGTTCTTCCGTTGCTTGGTCCACATTTTGTACATTAAGGAAAACTTATTAAAACAATGATTAAAATATATACTGATTAGTTCTTTTTTTTTGTTTATGTTCGATTCGCTTATAGTGATGCTCAGGAAATGTGTTAAAATTATTCTGAAAAATACTGTTTATTTTAATTTGATTTTTATTATAATACTTACTAGCTGCAGCGTGTAGCTCGCTTCATTATAAAAGTTTTTGGCAAATCCCGCAGGATCACCTAATTTTTCCGGAATAGCCTATTTGCTATATGCAAACATGTAGGTGTCCATCCAAGCTTTCGTGTTTTTGATATTAATAAAGATTAATCACTTTTTTCTGTTTTGCCAAAATTTCTGGTAAATGAAATTTTGGCAAAACAGAAAAAAGTGATTAATGGTAGACGTTCGGTTTGCTCTGCCTACTTTGCAAAGGAATCGAGCTGATATTTAAGTCAAAAAATATTAACCGGAAACACTGAAAATCATCTGGCTCCAAAGTGTTTAAAAGAACGAATCAAATAAGCTAAAATATATGGTGCTACTCAATTGATATTCGAAGATTTAGTGACCTTCTTTCTGCTTCATCATAAGAACCCGGAAGTCATGTACATGGTAGTACATGACTTCCGGGTTCTTATGATGAAGCAGAAAGAAGGTCACTGAATCTTCGAATACATGGTAGTACATGGTAGTACATGACTTCCGGATTCTTGTGATGAAGCAGAAAGAAGGTCACTGAATCTTCGAATATCAATTGAGTAACACCATATATTTTAGCTTATTTGATTCGTTCTTTTAAACACTTTAGAGCCGGATGATTTTCAGTGTTTCCGGTTTCTCCTCTTGCCTAAGCTCAACCAGTTAAATCCAAGGAGTGTGAGCTATTTCGGTTTATTTTGGTAAACTCTTCGGTGCTAGTTGTTTTCTAGAATCTAATGATGGAACTGGAAGTTCGCTTTTTGAGTTTGGGCTGATATAGTTGGCCTATATTGGTAGAAGATTCGCAGGGTTTGATAATAGAATCAGAAGGTAGCCATAGAACTCCTAAACTAAATAAAATAAGCCCGTCGAGTGTGGTCTAATTTCTTATATTTTAGCAAATAGGTATTCTAAATCGGAGTTATTTTCAGGGTTGCATGTCGGAGCTAAAAGGAGGCCATGGGAGCTTGTAATGAAATAACTCAAGCTTGTTGATTAAGAGGGAACACAACGGCCGTTTCTCCATACAAACGCTATCCCTGATTCCTCCCTGGATGATGCCAATAGAACAAAACTTTTTTCCAATAAAATTATGGCTGCAAATAATATGTTCCTATGTTTTTTTCTCATAAATTAATTATTAAAAGAGATATGAATCGATAAAAACCTGAAAATATGGCCTGATTTTTTTGTGTTCAAATAACCGGCAAAATGATTTCACGAAAAATATTTAAAAAAAACATAGTACTTCCTGTAGACCGATGGTCATCTGAAAATTATCTGAATATTTTGTGAAATGAAGTAATGTGATTACAAATTTTTCAATTGTATCTTGTTGTTATTTGTAATTATTAATATTTTTTGACTTAAATATCAGCTCGATTCCTTTGCAAGGTAGGCAGAGCAAACCGAACGTCTATAGACTTTCCAGTTTACTACCTGGTCATCCAAAAAAATACAAGCAGATCCAGATGTTAAGGGAAGACGGATTCGTGTTTAATATAATCAGAAAGGAACATAGATTGCTCCCAGATAGTTCCTGTGGACGTTCCGTTTATTCTATCAGATTACTGCCTTTTGGAGTGTTATGCCGTTCGTATATTACGACCTTCTTAGGCTGCGTTGCTTTATATTCTGGTTGCATAGGACAAACTTGTGTCTGTTTGTCTGGAAGACTGATTCGTGTTTAATATAATCAGAAAGGAACATAGATTGCTCCCAGATAGTTCCTGTGGACGTTCCGTTTTTTCTATCAGATTACTGCCTTTTGGAGTGTTATGCCGTTCGTATATTACGACCTTCTTAGGCTGCGTTGCTTTATATTCTGATTGCATAGGACAAACTTGTGTCTAAATTGAGGAACAACTTTTCATAGTCTGTCACTTAAATTAGTTCCACTTGAAGTCTGCAGAGGGAGGTCATAAGTTTGCGTGTTTACCTCTAAAAATACACTTTTCAATAGTTTTCTCGGTTAGAATATCTATACATGTAATAAAATCATAGGAAAGTCAAAACTATACATTGAATATTTTTTTTAAAAGAATACTTGGGGCGTGATCTACAATCGATATCGAAGCCAAAAATATAGTTTTTAGAATTTTAGTCTGTTTATCTGTTTGTCTGTATGTATGTCCGGGATAAACTCAAAAAGTACCGCATGGATTTACTTCAAATTTTGCATGAATATTACTAACAGGTCGGGTCAACATATAGGCTACATATTATCAGGCCATTACCTACGGGGATGGAGCTGTGCGGAGTAAACGAAGTCCGCGCGGACGAAGTCGCAGGCAACAGCTAGTACTTTAATATATGACAGCTTGCTGTGGCATTCTGAATTTCTTTTACATATACGTATATTTAACATATTCGACTTATACGTCGATGGAAGGAGTGAGTGGATGAGAGGAGGAATGGAAGGAGCAATGATCCTTCCGTCGTCGTTACTTAGAAGGTAAAGCCAAATTGACCTTAAGCAGCTTGGTGTTCCTTATTAAAAAGCAAGGCAACGCAGTACTTTAAACTGGCCGGTTGCTTGCAATTTTAGAAGATCCAAAACTAGAATTTATGTAGGTCAATGACATTAACAAGAAAAGTATATATAACTTTCGTAATACTAAATTAAATATTATGAAATCAGTTCTCTTAAAATTTCGGGAATAGGTACTTTGGACTGGACAACATTACCGCCTGCCGTCTGTTGAAACTTTTTAGTCGACACTTTGTGTTGCCATATTTAAAATTGAAATAATATTTAAGATTGCCAATTTGTGATTAGGGATAAAAATATTGAAAAAGCCGCTGTAGTCTTATCATAAACGTACTTGTTTTGTGGATATTGAAAGATAAATTTTCTTTAAAAAAATAATTTTTAGTAGTTAGTTGACCCGACCGATTAGTAATATTCATGCAAAATTTGAAGTAAATCCATGCAGTACTTTTTGAGTTTACCCCGGACATACATGACTTTCCTACGATTTTATTATATGTATATAGATTATATTTCTCGAAATTACTCGAAAGGATAATAAATATTCTCCTTCCTTTTCCTCGGGATTCCTGATTCCTCGGGTCCTTCTTTTTTCTCGATCCTTTCGGGTCGGACAGGGCATTTGGTAATTATACATTTTTGGAAGCGTTCTTCCGTTGCTTGGTCCACATTTTGTACATTAAGGAAAACTTATTAAAACAATGATTAAAATATATACCGATTAGTTCTTTTTTTTTGTTTATGTTCGATTCGCTTATAGTGATGCTCCGGAAATGTGTTAAAATTATTCTGAAAAATACTGTTTATTTTAATTTGATTTTTATTATAATACTTACTAGCTGCAGCGTGTAGCTCGCTTCATTATAAAAGTTTTTGGCAAATCCCGCAGGATCACCTAATTTTTCCGGAATAGCCTATTTGCTATATGCAAACATGTAGGTGTCCATCCAAGCTTTCGTGTTTTTGATATTAATAAAGATTAATCACTTTTTTCTGTTTTGCCAAAATTTCTGGTAAATGAAATTTTGGCAAAACAGAAAAAAGTGATTAATGGTAGACGTTCGGTTTGCTCTGCCTACTTTGCAAAGGAATCGAGCTGATATTTAAGTCAAAAAATATTAACCGGAAACACTGAAAATCATCTGGCTCCAAAGTGTTTAAAAGAACGAATCAAATAAGCTAAAATATATGGTGCTACTCAATTGATATTCGAAGATTTAGTGACCTTCTTTCTGCTTCATCATAAGAACCCGGAAGTCATGTACATGGTAGTTAGGGATGGGCCGAAATTCGTTTCACATTCGGTTTAACCGAATTTCGGCAGCTTGAACCGAACTTCGGCATTCGGCCGAAATTCGGTTTAAATGCCGAATGTTCGGCACTAGAAACTTGCACTATTTTGACTGAAATCTACACTAATGTTGTAAAGAGGAAAGATTTGTATTTCTATATTTTTATATCTTGTATCAACTAAACTCAAAAACTACCGGACCGATTCGAAAAAAATCTCTCACCATTAGAAAGATATTAAATCATCCCCGAGTAACATAGGCTATATTATACTTACCAAAATAATCTGTAAATTGCTTGACCCTGCAGGCCATCCCTGAAACATCCCGCTAAATAAAACAACATAAAAACAAAAATAAAAAACCTCAGCATAGATTTTTGATTTCGAAGAGATTACAAAGCATGTAAAACGGTTGACCCGGCATCGGCAAGTCATCACTGAAACTTCTCGCTAAATCTTTATCTATATCTACGCATATCACATTTTTACAGAGTTCAAAAATCTTTAATTTGTTACAAATGTTCGTTACTATATAAAAGTCGTTGTAAATGACAGTAATTTTAAAAAATTTTAAACGCTATATATTTTGAAAATGATGATTGATTTTGGTTTTTCGGATGGCATTCGACACAATTTTTGACCTCTAAAATGTTTTCTAAACGTACGTAACGTAATCTACAGGCTGAAAAATGTCGAAGCAATATCAATTTTTGATGCAATTTACTTATTTGATGCAGTTTTAAAAAGAGAAAAGCTGATTAGATTTTTAAGTCAGTCGGTATATAAGCCAAAGAGTTATTTTAAAATTATTAGGTTTTCTGTAAACAACAAAATATTAATATTTAAAAAGTTGTAACTTTTGGAAACTTGATTCGATTTTGATTCTTGAAACTATATTTCACGTAGTTGTTTTAAGTACCACAATATTGTAGAAGGTCAAACAAATTTTGGTCAAAAATCTCGAATTTATATAAATAAAACATTCTTTTTTCAAAATTTTTCGTCAACGATAACTCCGAGCGGGTAAACCGATTTTGATACAATTTACGATATTTGACACAGATTTTTAGAGAGAAAAGCTGATTAGATTTTTAAATCAATCGGTGTATTATCCGGAAAGTTATTTTAAAAATTTTGTGAAGTTTTCTGTAAACAACAAATATTAATATTAAAATAGTTGAAACTTTTGAAAACTTGGTTCGATTTCGTTTTTTGAAACTAAATTTGACACAGTCTTATAAGCACTAAAATATTGTGGAAGGTAAAAAAATTCTAGTTAAGAAATTACCAAGATATGTCAAAAAACACTTCTAAAATTTTTCGTTAACGATAACTCTTGAACGGAAAATTAAAAATTTTTGATGCAATAATGCATTGAACGCAGTTTTTGTAGGAATAGAGCTGATTAGATTTTATAGCTAATCTATACATTTATGTACTTAGATTGTACAAAATTATTTATGTATGTATGTTATTTATGTACAAAGTTATGAGATGTTTACATATACACATACACACACATATACATACAGACATGCTGACCTCATTGTGAAAATAGTCGGAAAAGATTTCTAGGATCTCAAAACGTGGACATCTGGTGAAAACTCGATTTTCATAAATCGGGGCAAAAAGAGTTCCTTATCTACATACGTAAAGGGAAGTTAAAAATAAAGATCCGTGCCTAAATTGGAACAATGTAACTCAAATGTATCAAATTTATGCCGTTACGTCATTAATTCACGTGCGTTGCGAAAACTATTAACAATATCCTATATATCTATACTAAAATTATAAATGGGAAAGTGTGTCTGTTTGTTTGTCCGTTTTTCACGGCAAAACAGAGCGACGAATTGATGTGATTTTTTAAGTGGAGATAGTTCAGAAGGAATGGAGAGTGACATAGGCAACTTTTTGTCTCTTACTTTACGCGAGCGAAGCCGTGGACAATAGCTAGTATAAAATAATCTAAATTTAAAGTAAATTCGTAAACGTGTCGCTTTCAAGAAAGCGCCTACTAAACCGAAGTTCGGCCGAAATTCGGCCGAATTTTTTATTTTCACCGAATGTTCGGCCGAAGTTCGAATTCGGTTCAAACCACATTCGGCCCATCGCTAATGGTAGTACATGACTTCCGGGTTCTTATGATGAAGCAGAAAGAAGGTCACTGAAACTTCGAATACATGGTAGTACATGACTTCCGGATTCTTGTGATGAAGCAGAAAGAAGGTCACTGAATCTTCGAATATCAATTGAGTAACACCATATATTTTAGCTTATTTGATTCGTTCTTTTAAACACTTTGGAGCCGGATGATTTTCAGTGTTTCCGGTTTCTCCTCTTGCGTAAGCTCAACCAGTTAAATCCAAGGAGTGTGAGCTATTTCGGTTTATTTTGGTAAACTCTTCGGTGCTAGTTGTTTTCTAGAATCTAATGATGGAACTGGAAGTTCGCTTTCTGAGTTTGGGCTGATATAGTTGGCCTATATTGGTAGAAGATTCGCAGGGTTTGATAATAGAATCAGAAGGTAGCCATAGAACTCCTAAACTAAATAAAATAAGCCCGTCGAGTGTGGTCTTATTTCTTATATTTTAGCAAATAGGTATTCTAAATCGGAGTTATTTTCAGGGTTGCATGTCGGAGCTAAAAGGAGGCCACGGGAGCTTGTAATGAAATAACTCAAGCTTGTTGATTAAGAGGGAACACTACGGCCGTTTCTCCATACAAACGCTATCCCTGATTCCTCCCTGGATGATGCCAATAGAACAAAACTTTTTTCCAATAAAATTATGGCTGCAAATAATATGTTCCTATGTTTTTTTCTCATAAATTAATTATTAAAAGAGATATGAATCGATAAAAACCTGAAAATATGGCCTGATTTTTTTTGTGTTCAAATAACCGGCAAAATGATTTCACGAAAAATATTAAAAAAAAACATAAAACTTCCTGTAGACCGATGGTTATCTGAAAATTATCTGAATATTTTGTGAAATGAAGTAATGTGATTACAAATTTTTCAATTGTATCTTGTTGTTATTTGTAATGATTAATATTTTTTGACTTAAATATCAGCTCGATTCCTTTGCAACGTAGGCAGAGCAAACCGAACGTCTATAGACTTTCCAGTTTACTACCTGGTCATCCAAAAAAATACAAGCAGATCCAGATGTTAAGGGAAGACGGATTCGTGTTTAATATAATCAGAAAGGAACATAGATTGCTCCCAGATAGTTCCTGTGGACGTTCCGTTTATTCTATCAGATTACTGCCTTTTGGAGTGTTATGCCGTTCGTATATTACGACCTTCTTAGGCTGCGTTGCTTTATATTCTGGTTGCATAGGACAAACTTGTGTCTGTCTGTCTGGAAGACTGATTCGTGTTTAATATAATCAGAAAGGAACATAGATTGCTCCCAGATAGTTCCTGTGGACGTTCCGTTTTTTCTATCAGATTACTGCCTTTTGGAGTGTTATGCCGTTCGTATATTACGACCTTCTTAGGCTGCGTTGCTTTATATTCTGATTGCATAGGACAAACTTGTGTCTAAATTGAGGAACAACTTTTCATAGTCTGTCACTTAAATTAGTTCCAATTGAAGTCTGCAGAGGGAGGTCATAAGTTTGCGTGTTTACCTCTAAAAATACACTTTTCAATAGTTTTCTCGGTTAGAATATCTATACATGTAATAAAATCATAGGAAAGTCAAAACTATACATTGAATATTTTTTTTAAAAGAATACTTGGGGCGTGATCTACAATCGATATCGAAGCCAAAAATATAGTTTTTAGAATTTTAGTCTGTTTATCTGTTTGTCTGTATGTATGTCCGGGATAAACTCAAAAAGTACCGCATGGATTTACTTCAAATTTTGCATGAATATTACTAACAGGTCGGGTCAACATATAGGCTACATATTATCAGGCCATTACCTACGGGGATGGAGCTGTGCGGAGTAAACGAAGTCCGCGCGGACGAAGTCGCAGGCAACAGCTAGTACTTTAATATATGACAGCTTGCTGTGGCATTCTGAATTTCTTTTACATATACGTATATTTAACATATTCGACTTATACGTCGATGGAAGGAGTGAGTGGATGAGAGGAGGAATGGAAGGAGCAATGATCCTTCCGTCGTCGTTACTTAGAAGGTAAAGCCAAATTGACCTTAAGCAGCTTGGTGTTCCTTATTAAAAAGCAAGGCAACGCAGTACTTTAAACTGGCCGGTTGCTTGCAATTTTAGAAGATCCAAAACTAGAATTTATGTAGGTCAATGACATTAACAAGAAAAGTATATATAACTTTCGTAATACTAAATTAAATATTATGAAATCAGTTCTCTTAAAATTTCGGGAATAGGTACTTTGGACTGGACAACATTACCGCCTGCCGTCTGTTGAAACTTTTTAGTCGACACTTTGTGTTGCCATATTTAAAATTGAAATAATATTTAAGATTGCCAATTTGTGATTAGGGATAAAAATATTGAAAAAGCCGCTGTAGTCTTATCATAAACGTACTTGTTTTGTGGATATTGAAAGATAAATTTTCTTTAAAAAAATAATCTTACATACTATTTTTAAATATTACCTATGGCAACACAAAAATACAGAGACATGTAGCGTTTGTGTAATGACCGCTACAAAGATACCGCTGCTGCTAACGCGATGTGATGATATCCGTTTTAAAATATTTGTTAAATTTTATCACGAAATTGCAAAATGGCAAATAGGCAGGTAAGACCATGATTATAAAATAACAAAATATTTTTTATAAATATAATTATTTCAATACTAGCTGTTGCCCGCAACTTCGTCCGCGCGGACTCCGTTTACTCCGCACAGCTCCTCCCCCGTAGGTGATAGCGTGATAATATGTAGCCTATATGTTGACCCGACCTATTAGTAATATTCATGCAAAATTTGAAGTAAATCCATGCAGTACTTTTTGAGTTTACCCCGGACATACATGACTTTCCTACGATTTTATTAAGTATATGTATATAGATTATATTTCTCGAAATTACTCGAAAGGATAATAAATATTCTCCTTCCTTTTCCTCGGGATTCCTGATTCCTCGGGTCCTTCTTTTTTCTCGATCCTTTCGGGTCGGACAGGGCATTTGGTAATTATACCCATATCCCATGAAATATATCCCATGAAAAATATTTGTATGTAAAATGTTGCCATGACGCGACTAAGTGGCTCGCATTGTTTCAAAGTTATTAGATCACATATAAAGCAATTTTTAACGCACTAAAACTACAATCTCTCTTCACAAGTTCTACCTTAGGGGCCGTTCATAAATTATGTAAGGCGTTTCGGGAAGGGGGCGTGTTGATTGAATATTATAACTTCTTACTATGGGTAGGGGGGCAGAGAATCTAAAATTACGTAAGATTTGAAACTGAAAATTCTACCACTTTCGCGCTAAAAAATGGCTTTATTATTTTTTATTACAGTTACAGTTATTATTTATTACAGTTATAGAGTTATTATTAGTTACAGTTATTATTTATTACAATTAGTTAATAATATTTATAGTAGTATGATTGCAATAAAGTCTATTTTCAGAATAAATGGAGTTATATTTTATCAATATATCCTTTTCTTACAAAAATTTCTTATCAAGGGGTAGGGGAGACTAGTCGTAATCTAATGATGTCTTACATTAGGAGGAGAGGGGGTCAAATTAGCCCTCAAAACCTCTTACGTAATTTATGAATGGCCCCTTACCGTCTTGGCAATATTTTACATGAAAATCTTTACAAATTTCTTTGTCATTCTGGCAGATGGCGATTAAGCTTAAAATAAATGAGTCATTTGAAAATTTTGAATAGTATAATATATTGATAATATAACACTTTTCACGTATACTTATGTGAGGTTCTTATTAATAAAGCAAGATGTTGCGCGACATTATCTTAAATGTACGAATTTAAATCAATTATACTGGTAACCCTAAACTTGCAAGAAAAAAACAGCAATAATAGGAAAAACTGGTTAAAGGCTAAAGACTTTTATATACTAACGTACTAGACGAGCCATTCGCCATGTCACTTGTGGGCCACTAAAGTGAATTCCATGGAATGCATCAACCTACTTCATTCCGTTTTGGGCCGCGATGAGACGCGTTGAGTGTTCCAAACATTCAAAACTTAAAAAAAGGGCTTGTTTGCAGTGTAGTTTTACATTTATAATTAATTTTTCTACCAATACATTACAAAAGTTCACGCCAATTGGTTAACGCTGTTAACGAAATGGAACACGACTTCTACTTCTCTAGTTCGTATTCTCTAGTTCTAGTTCATAGTACATTGATTTCTCTGCTAGAGACTCGAATTTGTGCGAAAGTTTTGTAATAATTTAAGGACATTATGATTCCGGCGTTCGTGAGAATAATACATAAGAAACAATAGATTTTTTTTATATCATAAGATAGCAAACAAGCAGATGGGACTCCTGATGAAAAGAGTCAACCATCGCCTATAGACACCAAAAATGTTAATGGTGCGATTCTACCTTGTGGCGAGGTCTAATGCCACATGCATAAGTTTACTGGCTACCTTACCCTCCAAAACGGAATACGACAGTAGCAAGCACTGACGCTATTGAAACAGGAATAGGTAAGGTGGTGGTACCAGATCCGGGCGAGACAATGTACTTAGAATTCTACCACTAGTAGCCACGATGGTAGTGACTTGCATAGCGTAGCCTTTTACGTCGCCTTTTACGAATGGCAGTTGGCCTATTCTTCAAAGAAGCCCGGACCAACACGGGGGACTTAATTAGGTATTTACATTTCCTTAACATCTAGGAGTAACTCGACACCAAAATTCAGGCAAAGTTGTGACAATTCCTTGTATTCTTCTAAATGGTTTCAAAAGGGGTTTTCCGTCAGCTGTAGACACTTTAAATGCTTGCATAAATGTAGAAAATATTTGAAATATTGTGTTTCGGGCGAATGTCTCTCCGGCGCATAATCTTTTTCCTGAAACAGATTTTATTTCATATTATGTATCATAGAATATTAAAGAATTAAGAATTGATAGTTCCCCTGATATGGATAGTAACATAGCAGGAGATGGTACTATACTATCCATAATAAAGAGGTTGGTGCGTTGCTATTTGAGTGACGGGATGGTGATGCCACATTTTTCTCTGGGCCAGGGGGGGGCAACCATTACATATAAGGCTATATTTGTATCTTATTATCTACAACAGTATATAGTTGGCAGAGGTAAACAAATTCCAAGGGGAGGGGGGGGGGGCAGCTGCTCCTTATATATATATATATATATATATATATATATATATATATATATATATATATATATATATATATATATATATATATATATATATATATATATATATATATATATATATATATATATCCTACAACTAATAAACAAATGAATACTATGTATATAATTATCATATGTATGTAATCATAATATTATATCTCGATATAAAATAATGAATACATACTATACATTCCAGTTTCACAGAGGTAATATCTAGTTTTTTTACGGAGACAGAAGATATTAATGGTTCGTTGTTTTTTGTGAGCGAGATTGTTATATTATTTAATAGTAAAGAGATGTTAGTAGAATGTTAAAGAATTAGAAGAGGATAAAAAATGCCGCTTTCAGAAGCTATTGGTTTTATTAATGAAAAAGCTTGATCGCATGAGTTAGTCAGCTCTTATTCGCCATTTCTCTTATTCTCCTTCATTATCACGTATTGCTAAGTTGCAGTCGATGCGGTAGACCGAGGACTATCTATCTATTTAACAATAGCCTCAATTAAGTTCGACTTACCAGCACCAAACGGTAGTGACTTGTCTTTGCTCAAAACGAGCTGGCCATTCTCAATAAAACGCTCTGGCCTGAAGTTTTCAGGATCTCCCCAAATTTCTTTATCTTGATGAAGACATAAATAGTTAATTCCTACAATTGTATTCTGTGGAAAATAAATAAAAATTAATAATTAAAACAATCGGAAATTGTACGACTCTTCAAAGGCCACCACCGGCCACTGTTCGTATATCCGTTGGACTCATGATTTGAATTTCATATCTTAGACTATAATCACTTTTATGAACATCGTAATTATATTCTAAAACAATAATCATTAACAAAATTCAGCAATAAAGTATTAATAAATTAGTATTGTAAAGTTCATCTTAGAATTTGACAGTTAGTTGCTATAAAGATTGTCATGTTGCCGTTGCGCACATAGTACTCAAATACATAAGTGGTGTACTGAATATGAAGACATTCTCGTCTTAATTATGACTTACTTAATTAAAGTGACTTACTCACTACGCATTTGAATTATAAAAACTAAAAATATATTATAATTTAAATCCTTAATATTTAAGAACTCGCCAGCCGGTTTTAATGCGGCTTACAATTCGCGGCACACTTGCAAACGAAAACGACACAAGCGCTGACGCAATACGATAAGGCTGTGTTACCTTTAGGTATAGATATTACAAAGTACTCTGTGGTAGTATCCGGACAAGACAATGCAGAAATCTATCACCTAGTAGGCACGATGATAGTGACGCGTGGCCAATCGGTCGCCACTTAAGAACTGCTTGACAAAACGGCAAATGGTTTATTTTTCAAAGGGAGCCCAAACCAACACAGTGTTAAACTACGCATAATAAGTTATATTTGCGCAGTGCAAAATAAAAAAGTGTTACACAAGTCACGCAGTGTGCTTTACAGAAAAAGAATATAAGTATATAAGTACCTCTGGTATGTCATATCCCGCCAATTTAGTAGGCGCGACCGATCTGTGCAATATACCCAGTGGGAGCAAGGTTTCATACCTCAACATTTCTCGAATACATGCCTCTACGTATGGCATTCTGAAATACAAAAAAGATAACTTTGAAATTGAAAGGAAACTGGTAAAGTACAAGTCGAACTTGTACAGGGTTCCGTAACACTAATATTCTTCACGCCCATATCCCCGAAGGGGTAGACAGAGGTACAACAAGTGCACCCACGATTAGCCGAAGATACTTGGTCCCACAAATGTGATAGGTGGCAAGCCTATCGCCAACCGGGCACTTTCCAATCCCGGGCAACTTTGTGTTTCTCAGAAAACGGAAAAAACACATTTTTTTTAAAGTGCCCGACCCGGGAATCGAACCCGGGACCTCATGTGGTCAACGCCAACGCTGGACCACCAGACCACAGAGGCGATACTAATATTCACTGAGGTTACTTGTATTGAGATCTATGTTTAAGCCGATGAAAAAACGGCGGTTATGAGTTTAACATGTAAGTATGTATATAATATTGTCGGAATTTGATAATGTTTGAAAACAAGATAGATACAAAAAAGATAACTTAATTTGAAAGGTAACCGGTCAATTACAAGTCGAACTTGCAAATGTAGGGTCCCGTAACACTGATATTAACTGAGGTTACTTGTGTCGCGATCTATTTTGGAAAAACGGCGGTTATTAGTTTGACATGTAGGTAAGTAGGTTTGAATTGCTGTTTTGATTAGAGTAACAGGATTGATTTTTGAACCCCTTGTTTCGGGTCTTTGACAATCTCCTTGTTTAATTTCATCAAAATTGGTTCAGCGGTTTTGTCCTGAAAGCGTAGGTAACATATAGACAGACAGATGAATGTTCGCATTCATAATGTTATATTCAATGGATTTCCTGACATGAGTTTTTTATGTCATAAAATATCAAATAATGGGATGGCTCTCCTAATGGAAAGAGGCAACCATCGCCTATAGACACAAAAGATGTTAATGGTTTCCATACAATAACATACAATGTTAAGCCCAAAGTTCTATGCTATCATCTACTCTGTTTTTTCTGCATATTAATGATATGCTGCTACATAACCAGGGTTGAAAAAAAGTTTTTTTTACATTTTATAAAACAAACAGTTCAAAATGTTTTAAACAATGTTTTTTTTTGTTTTTTATGATTTTTTTTAAACTATTAATTCAAATAATAATATATATTATAAAACATTAATATTTTGTAGCGTATCTAATAAATACCTACTCAACGCTTTACATACCTACACCTTGTACGTATTTTTTGATGTTCATTATTAGGGGAAACCCTAACATATTTTATTTGACCCTTAACCACTGACGTACCGACGTACGTATGTGAAACCAAATGGTTTTTGGTTTATAACTTCATTTTATGTAGCAATTTTCGAGTGTCTATTTTGGTAGTTTTCTGTGTGAAACCAAAAAAAGAAACCCAAGAAAGCGTAAAAGATGAGTTGAAAAACAAAGGTGTTAATCTATCTATTGATGGTTGAAGCAATGTCAGGCAAGGCTCGATTGTTTGTGTCTGTGTTACAGATGTGTTGATGAACTCAACTCATTTAATGAAAACAATAGACACAGGCGCTGAAAGCCGTACATCTGACTAGTTAGTTAAAATGACTACTGCGGCAATAAAACGTGAAACTTTCAACTGCACGGAGCGAAGCATAGTGACAGACAACGCAACAAATATGAACCGCATGAGACAAGATTTGGCGCAACAGAAAGAACTTGCATCTTATAAGGATATTTTACATACGGCTGTTCATCACACATACTAAACCATTTCGCGAAAGATTGGAATGCAGAAGATATTACTGAGAAAGTTAAATCGATAATGCAGTACTTCAAATTCACTCACTTTGCATCTGCCAAATACAAAGAAGCTGGTGGAAAAGAAATTGTAACACCACAAAAGGTACGATAGAATACAATGACTGACTGTCTAAAAGTTTTTTTGGAAAACTGGCATGTTATGCCAGACATATGCTTAAAAAATGCAATTGCTATAGATATGTCAATTTCATTGAAAGTAAATGACATGTTGCTAAAGCAACAAGCCCAGGCTCTGTATACAAAAATAAGAAAATATTGCAATTACACATGACATCTCCCAGAAGACATCCTGCTGTATATGCGAAGTGACTGAAGCATGGAAAGAGCTTAAAAATAAGTTTGAGGGTAAGAATGTATGATCACGTGAAACAGAGTATTCACTGACTGATTTAAGTAAGTTCAATCCCCGGTTTAAAATGTCTCCAGCTTATTTTTCAGCAAACTTACTACATCCTAAGTACAGGGGCGAAAACATCACTAGTGAAGATGCTTGTGAAGCTTTATTATTTATAAAAAAATATCACAAAGAGAGGAGAGAGAATACGTGGGTAAAATAAAGTAAAATTTCATTTTACGAAATTTTAAATTTCGTAAAATGAAAAATACTACATAGACTCAAGTTCTTTGATTTCTAGTTATTCCATTCATTTTCAATTAAAAGTTATTTTAAGCCCTGTTTTTTTCTTAACGTTTTTAACATTCTTTAAAACTTTTTTAAACTGTGTTTCATTGTTTTAAACAATGTTTAAAACACGTGTTTAAAATAACTTGTTTGTTTTATGTTAACAGCATTCATTGCTATCTACAGAACAGTACGAGTGATGCTGTATATACCAGGCGTGTGAATCTTTTGCGGTTTAAGGTGGATGAAAGACGGAATAGGCTTGTGTCTGGATTTGAAACGTCTCTTGAGCGGATCTTAGATTAAGGCGAGCAAAATCTTGTTTCAAGCCTGTCGTTACCCACCAAAAAGAACCATTCTATCAAGATTCCTTTATTCCTGAACGTCTCTCTTACCATTTCTGATAGTTTATTAATATTTTAGGTGTTAAAATAGCAAGCGACGTACAGTTCCGTAACCATTTGGAGGGTAAAGCTCATTAGTTTCGAAGAAACTGAGGAAATTAAATCGTTCTAGACCATAGGTTACGTCTGGTCATATAAAAATGCTTTGTAAAGCATTCAGCAAGTTCGGCGACACATGGAGTATTGTTCGCACCCTTGGGCCGGAGCACCTCAGTATCAAACATTCCAATTCAATAAAATTCAACATAGATCAGTATGCCTCGTCGACCAAAACTATTCTTACATGCGGTCTTCAAAAACTCAGTCTCTGGAGAGACATTGGATCTGTGTGTTCTATCAATTGTGTAACGGGGAGTGGTCTGATGAGCAATTTAATTTAGTGCCGGCATCCACTTACACAATAAATTGACGATTAGTCATCTACGACTGTTCGATTTTCTCCGACCTTCTTTATATAGATAGCCAAACTGTGGAATAGCTTACCTCACACGGTTTTATAGAGTTGCTTTGAAATTGGGATTTTTAAGAGGAGGGTAAGCAATATTCTTATGGCCAATTGCATCAACATTGTCTTAGCTTAGGAAAGTCCTAAGTAGTATGCTATCACTTTATGTTTTAAACGAAAAATAGTGACAGCATGTCACTAAAGACTGTCCTAAGCTGAGACAGGTTGGTGCAATTAGCCATTAGAAGCCGGCATCGCATTGGTAACTAAATTTTTTGTGTTGTAAATGTCCATGGGCAGTTTGCATTTACATTTCAAATATGTATTTGAAAATTGAAATCACATTAAATTTGTGGCATCATGTCCTGTTGTGTTGTTAAATTGTGTGTAAACAATAGCTAAAGATGCAGTGTAACATGCAAACCATATTATTTTTCATCGTTTACTTAATTTCTACATATTATTAAAATATTTTTAATGATTTAAGTAGGTATACAGCGCGTGTCCAGTTATACTCGACATATTCTTGACTGATAAGAAGATGTAAAGAAGAAAATCTATCTTTTTCATAAAGCCATAAGTCACGTTACATTTCTAGTCGATAAAATGATGGTCTAAATGTTATACATATCGAAACCTTGTTTACTGAAATCAAGTTAAAACGGTTAAAATTATATTCACTGCATTTTAATGGATTTATTGGGTTTGTGTCGCAACAGAAAGCACAAAAATTAAAATTTGATTTGCAACGACGGTCGTATTACAGTTTTCCATTTTCAAAATATCACAAAACCATATTAAACTTTTCTTGGACGGAATAAGATCATACGGTGGTTCAAACGATAACCCGACTTCACGTTCGAGGTTGTACAAAAAAAAATTGGTTTACACATGATTAATGGAAATATTCATTAATAATTGTTTACTAATAAATATTTGAGCTGTTTATTTGTAATAGATAAAAGCCATCGGGCAGAAAATAATGCCGAAGATTTCGGAGTTTCTAAAACTCAAGAGGAAATTGAATAATTTTTTGAGGCTTTTAAGCTCTCACAGTTTTCGTAAAACGTGATAAATTATGCAGTTGCTGGGTAAATTACTAGTGCATTATAAAAAAAAATCAGATGCCGTACATATAGGTTAAATATAAATAGAGGCTTTAGTGTCATTAAGAGCTTCATATTCTATAAAGTGGAGGATTAAATTATCCTTCGCAAATGTTCATTTAAATATATCGGCGGTGTGACTCATAATCAGGAAAGACTTTATTAATAATAAATGTAAAGGAAAAATCAATGCTGGGTGGTTAACTTCTTACTAAGCTCTAAGTAATTTTACAGGGAAACAATTATTTCCAGACTATTACAAATCATCAAAATTGTTTCATTTCAAAAACAGTACAAACGCCCAACATAAATTTACACCCGAACTAAATATCTTAAATGTGAAAACTTTTTTGTATTACAATCTACCCGTCACCAACACTTACACATAAGAAATAAAAGTGTCAAGTTATAGCTGTTATACTAATCAATATTAAATTATGCTGTTTAAATTTTTTATATAAAGTCACTAGCTGCACCGTGCAACCCGCTGCATTATTACAATTTATGATAAATCCCGCGAAAAATACTTATTTTTCAGGATAAAATCAGCCTATATGCTATTCGAGGTCATCATTTACCTGTGTGCTAAATTTCATATAAATTCATTCAATAGTTTTGGCGTGATTGAGAAACAAACATTCATCCATCCAAACACCCAGACTTTATAACGTTAATTAATATAGATTAGTCTATTTTAATATAGACTATTTTGTCCAACACCAACCAAGAACAAGAACCGAATGTAGGGTTCTTGTTCTTGGTCCTAACTAGTGGAAAGCTAAGACTGCAAAACAACTGTTGACAGAACAGGGTGTCTAGATTTCTTCTCTATAGGGTTACATGCTCGTAGTTATTTCTTTACCATAAAACAACTAATAAAACATAGAAAAATATTTGATAAAAATCAATTTTACTTGTTTCTATCATCCAACGTAGGGACACGGTCTCTTCCGACCACTCTGTCTATCTCTTCATGTATTTTGTCCTGAATCTCTGGTTGCAGAAGTATTCTTTCTACGAGTAATGATAGCGTGGATCCAAGTGTAACGTTCGTTGGTAACATGTAATCTGTGCAAATCAGTTGGAGCTGCTCCTCTGTAAATTGATAAAACATACAGTTTCCTTTAAAATTTGGGCTCTAGCTGTTAAAAAAGAAAGTAAATTTACAATACGTAGATTGCAAATGATCATCGATGACAAAAAACAGAAGTAATGTAATGTTCTCATTGCCAGGAGAAATAGTTGTTGCAATGAATAGATGTTTAAAATAAAGCTATTCATGAGCTATTAAGTCGACTCGACCCAGGGGAGACTCCGGAATGAAGCGCACGTCACGTCGAAGTCAACAAGTGACAAAGTGTAGTTTTAAGTGTATTATTATATTAATATGTATGTTAGTCTATAAGGTATTTATAATATGGGCCATGTTGCCTTAAATAAATAGTAAAATAAATAAATAAATAAAATAAACATTAATATTAGTTTATCATAAGATATCAAACAACAATAAGCATATGGCACTACTGATGTAAAAAGACAACCATCGCCTATAGACATCAAAGATGATACGGATAGTAACACACCCTGAGGGAAAAAGGCTACCTTACCCCCAAATCGGAATAAGTCAGTGACAAGCATTAACGCTATTGCGGTAAGAATGGATAAGGCGCTGGTAACAAACCCGGGCAAAATGTTGCGGAACTCTACCACGTAACAGTCACTATAATAGTTAGACGTCTGGCCAATTGCTCGCCTCATCACAATTCCATTTCAGTTTACCTATAAAATCAACTAGTCGCTACGTGAATATTCAAATTGAACCATGATAGTGACTAGCCCTGATACTAAGCCAGCAGAAATAAATAACATTACATGTTCAATGAAATCGGCTTTCGTTTGCTTTTTACATACATTTTAATAGCATAGGAATCCATCAAGCCCAATTCTTTATAACAAAACAGGATTACTCGGTTAGTAAAAATGTTACTATCAATTATATAAATTAGAAATTAACCTAACATTAAATATTTTTTATCTATTACTTTACCCAGATAAATTGTAAAAACTATTTAATTTTTTATATCATTAAAGCAAACGAGATGACTCTCTTGATGGAATAAGAAACCATCGCCTATAGACACACGAGATGTTAATGAAACGTCGTTATTCTTGTGGACCCCCACAAGAATAACGACGCTTCATTACATATCTCTTGCATTACGGCAATGCTGTAGGCAATTATGCATAAGTCTACGGCTGCTTTGCTCTCCAAAACCGAAAACGACGGTGGCAGACGCTTACATTCCGTTACGTACCTACGTTACGTTTGAAATTTGAAGGGTATAGGTTAGGAGTATTTTATTAATAGTAAGCAAACTCAGAGGCTTATATAAGTCTCTGAATTTGCTTTTCTAATGCGTCTCCCATTAAGTTCAAAAAACTGATGATAGCAAAATAGTGGGATAGAGTTTGTTGTTATAACTACGGATTCATCGTCAACATCCAAGATCTAATCATACTACTGGCTAGCTAAGAATAAAAAAAAATGTTAAGTTGCCGACAGACTTCGATGCGTCGTGAGGGGGAAGCACTGCCATTTTCAGATCATTATGTTGCGTTTCAGTCTTGAGAATTTGCTTGTAGAATATCTTTTTATTCGAAGCAGTTACGATGATCGATTTACAAGCACATGGCGATAGATATAATCTGTTATGAAAATATAAATTCAATTAATTACTTATCCTGGTTTCATTAATTCAAGTAAAATATTGTCACCCTTCACACTGAATTTTCAAAAAAATATTTAAGTATTGTTTTTTCAGAATCAAATATATACATTGCTGAACTGTGCAGATATATTTAGCAGACATTTCTGCCAAATGTTAGTATTTCTGGCTTTAGATTCCGTTGAGATATCAGGTGGTTACAGTCAAACATATATAATTAGAACGTCAGGATTGAGGAGCAAAAGAAAATGTATTCACCTACAAAATTTACTCCGTTTTACTATTTTATTCCTATACTGCAAAAACAAACACAACACCTGCTGAATGATCATTACGCCGAATATATTAATTGATTGCCCACATCCAATAGAAATTTATATCTTGAGTGTAGATTGAGAAGCCATACCAAAAGTATTTTATTTTCTTTCATTTTAGAGTTACAAAAGCTAAATTTTTAGACGGTAATATGCACAATTGCTGCTAAATGATACAACATTTTCAAAAATATTTATAGCTATTACTTAACGAGTTCAAGGAGGCTCCTCAATTTAGACGTTTAGATTGAGGAGCCATTTCTGCTTTAATATAACTAGTAATACATTTGCTGCTAAATCTAGAATTCGTGCTGCAAAATCAGCTATATTGCTACTAAGTAATAGTGAGATCAGATTTTAAAAAACCTGATGTGGCTCCTCAATCCTTACGGAGATTAATAAATTGTATTCAGCTTCAACGACAGTGGTCTGATTTTTCCAAAGTAATGCAAGGTTGTTTTCGTTAGCCCTAACTAGTTCAATGTCCTTTTGATATTGTTCGGCAAATCTGTCATCTAACACCCCGAATAGCTCGTGCGCTACGTAACCTTCACCGTTGATAAGCCCGCGCCGGCGCGGCGTCTCGTACGCGCTGTTATCTGCTGACGGAGTAAGATGTTGATATAGTATTCGAGCTCTGTATAGCCATGATATAATTGTAATAGTATTACTTTATAATGTGATGTCATATTTGATTTTATACAAAGTTGAACTAGGTGTTTCAAATATTTATTAAATAATTCAACTCTCTGCCAATATGGATTCATGTCATAATATACGATAAACTTCCAGTCGTCCCGTATAAAATGCATATTCGATATTTTGTGAAAAAATAAACTATTGTTGTCATTAAGTACTGCGATATTAAAATTGATGTTACGTTGTGTAGTCGGTGCTATTAGAAATGATAAAAGTAGCCTGATATATCTATCCTTGCCAGGATGTAGCTTTTGCATTCGTGCTAATGCCCACTTTCCAGCCCAATTTCCACTTTCCTTTATGAGTACAATCTCTCCTACTTGTACGTTTGTCTGCGGGGATTTCCACTTGCTCCTGGACTGTAGTTGCTGTAGGTATTTCGATGACTATAGCTTCCAAAAATGTTTATTTATAATCTGAACAAGGTACCAACTTTTCGTTATATTATACGACTAGCTGTTGCCTGCGACTTCGTCCGCGCGGACTTCGTTTACTTCGCACTGCTCCTCCCCTGTAGGTGATAACGTGATAATATGTAGCCAATATGTTGACCCGACCTCTTAGTAACATTCATGCAAAATTTGAAGTAAATGCATGCAGTACTTTTTGAGTTTACCCCGGACATACATACAGACAAACAGATAAACAGACAAAAATTCTAAAAACTATATTTTTGGCTTCGATATCGATTGTAGATCACGCCCCAAGTATTCTTTTAAAAAATATTCAATGTACAGTTTTGATATTTCTGGGTCGGTTTGTGGCCGCGATAGTAACGATCCTCCTAATATAAAAATTCTAAAAACTATATTTTTGGCTTCGATATCGATTGTAGATCACGCCCCAAGTATTCTTTTAAAAAATATTCAATGTACAGTTTTGATATTTCTGGGTCGGTTTGTGGCCGCGATAGTAACGATCCTCCTACTAAAAAGTGTCTCTGTGTAAGGAAGCTATCTTCAGGATCCTCACTCAACACGCAAATTGGCCTTGAGTTTAAGCATGCTTCTATTTGATGCAATAACGTTGTGAACTCCTCGTAAGTAAGTCTTTGTTCAACAATTACTCGCTTGAGGTGATATTTTAGATTCTTCACTGCCGCCTCCCATAGCCCATCTGCGTTAGGCTGTGCTGGGGCATTAAAATGCTAATTAATTTCCATGATTGCTATGTCATGAAACTAATCCCAGATGGATAGCCTTTGTTGCGAGACAAACAAAAACGGCTATGTATCCCTTTGACATTCTAATTCTGTGGCCCTTATTGGCCTTGAGATCTACGTGTCCAGTAAAATCAATCCGGTATGGGTATAAGGTCGCGAAGGATTTACTTTTGGCGGGGGAAGGTCTGCCACAATTGGTTAATGTACTATCCATACAATATGTATGTATGTATCCATACTATATCCTGAATAATATATCCAGTATTATATTATTCACGATTAGCTCTGTGAAACGACTATGACTGGATAGAATTATTGGATGTTTAGCTGACAAGTAAATGCTGGAGTTTCTTAACCGTCCGCCTACTCTTAATAGCCCATGTTTGTCTAAAAACGGATTTAAATTTGTTATTTTGCTATTCCTACTTACTAAACCTTTACTTTTAATTCTACACAACTCTTCTGAAAAGTTAAATGATTGAACTGTCTTTATAATAAAAGTGTAAGGTTCGCGTACTTCTGAGTTTTATAACAGATTCCCTTGTATTGCATTTTGTTGTTTTTGCATGCATTAGATAAAACGTAACATCCAAGCTATTATTTTCACAGTCTTCGTAACAGAGCTGTGTCTGTTCAATAATTCCATTACAAACTTTAATTGATCTTAATGTAATGACGCGTGTACGCGGCATCTTCATTTCTATACCTGAAGTAGGACAATTAGCAAAATATTCGCTTATTTCGACCGTAGGCAGCCGTTTAGGCCCTAACCACCACAAGCTGTGCTCCCATAATTGCTTCGTAATAACACTTCTAGTTGCACAGTCACAAGGGTTTTCTGATGTTCCTACGTAACGCCAGAGATCCGAAGAAATAATGTCAATGATTTTCTCTACCTTAGTAGCCACAAACTGCTTCTATCTCGTGGTGTTACCATGCAACCACCCGAGTACGACCATTGTATCTGTCCATCAATATGACAACACCGTTTTATTTGAAAGCGATTCCTTTACCTTTTTCATAAGCTGTGACATAATCAAAGCAGAGCATAATTTCAGTCGTGGGAAAGTAGTTTTTTTATTTGAAGGTGCAAGCATCGTTTTCGCGGTCACATGGCTGATATATTCTCGCCTTTATAATTCGTTATAACAATGTATATAGATGTCGCGGTGAAATTGTCAATACCGTTAGATTATAATCTAACTAAGTGATATTATAATTTAACTGCTAACCTAACCTAACCAAATTACAGACTCCCTAGGTAGATTATAATCTAACGAATATTGACAATTTCACTGCGACATATATACTGCAAGCATAGGCTTTTTCCGAGGCGTTGCAAAAACCGTGTAAACTGTATTTATTTTCTGTTACCAACGTGTCGTAATATATTAATAGTATGTATATTTTGCAAATCAGCTTTAAAGTATGACCACTCCTGTTCAATTTGTAACGGTAACCTATCATCCCACGATATGTCGGAAACCCATATCTTTTGAAAAAGTAATTTTGCTTTAACGATGAGGTCACCCTCAACCAGCTGATAGGGTCAAATATTTTTGATATATCAGACAGTACCTAATTGTTTAGTATGCATCTCGTTATTTTGATAATATATTTTACTGACAAATGTAAACATGTCAGTGGTAGGATCCCATTTCAACCCAGTGTCCTACGTGAATCAGTGCATTTAAATTGAAATGGAAAATTTTCCTCTTTGCAATCTAGATGTCGGATTAGGCTTTTGTGATTGCTAGACCATACCTGCTCTTCGTAAAAGATCCATTAATTGTTGTTGAATCTTCGTTGCTTCTTGATATGAGTTATGATGCCCTCCTATATAATCATCCATGTACAAATAGGTGTTTAGAGCTATGGCACCCAGAGGATAACGACTCGCACCATCCTTTGCTATCTGTTTGAGGGTGCGCATCGCTAGATATGGAGCTGCTTTCGTGCCATATGTAGAAGTTGTAAGGTGATAATTTTGGATAGACTGTTAGGATGAGATCCTCCAAACAATACTCTGCAAGGGCTGACGGGATTCATCAACATAGATTCTGCGAAACTTCTTCTCTATATCTGCTTTTTCCGATAAAGAGAAGATGTTTCGCATTCGTTTCGATGAGATTTTCCGAGACTTATCATTACCTATCTATAAAATTCAGACTGATTTAGCTAACATATACAGATTATTAAAGGTGCGAGTTCGAATGACACAGCAATATTTTATCTTTGGAATCAAGAGATTTTATTGGCAGAGAATCATACGAAACTTACAGAATTCTAGCAGTACCGCGTCAGTTCAATCGGCAAATGATAATTATGAATCAAGTAGCCGGCTACGTATCAATAAATATGCAAAAAGACTCTTAACTGAATACCCTTACTGAAGAATTTGTAGGGGTTTTCTACGATTTATAAATGCAAATAATGATTTATATTTTTATTGTCAGATTATGATAATGATATGATTAAAAATGCAAATGAGTACTGTCGCGCATGATGTCAGTATTTGGTTTCCGCGATGTGCGTGAGAACCTATTGTTCGGTGTCATATTGTAGCATAATATAGCCCGAGCATGCTCCCACCCAGAATAAAAAAGAGGGAATTATATGAATTGTTAGAATGAAAAACGCACGTTAAGCTTAAGAAAATATTGGTTCAGCTTGTAATCATTACAAGGTGAACCAATATTTTCTTAAACTACAATGACATCTAAACATGATACCGGACCTCACATTAAATATCGCTTTTAATTGTTTGCATTGCACTTCTAATATGTTTGTGCTGATAATCAAGTTTAAATTACACGTCATAGCTTGAAATTTGTGTTGCGAATGACGACTTTACTCATATGACTGAGTAATAATACACAATTTAATTAATTTGTGTCATATACTACAATGCATATATAGCACGTAGAAGCTAAAGAGTCGCCACAAAGAGCAGTATTCTTTGTGATTCAGCTAAAAACGTTAGAAAATATTACACAAAGGGGATTATGTTTTTCTATATTCTAAGATCAGAACCAAAACAGTTGCACACGATAATTGATGCTCCAGTCGTGCACAGAGCCAATAGTCGCTTGATTTATATAGTAGCTTTATTTTGTATAGTTTTCGCCGTGTTGGTCCCGGGCTCCTTTGAGGAATCGGCCAACTGCCGTTCTGCCAGGCAGGTCGTAAAAGGCGACCGATTGGCTATACGAGTCACTACCATCGTGGCTACTAGGTGGTAGAGTTCTGCATTGTCTTGCCCGGGTCTGGTATCACCGCCTTACTTATTCCTGCCGCAATAGCGTCAGTGCTTGTCGCTGTCGTGTTCCCTTTTGGAATGTAAGGTAGCCGGTAAATTTATGCATGTGGCATTAGATCTCGCCACTAGATAGCAACGCACCATTAAGACCTTTGGTGTGTATAGGCGATGGTCGACTCTTTCCATCAGGAGACCCATCTGCTTGTTTGTTATCTTATGATATAAAAAAGTAGTAGTCAAAATATTATGTTTAGCTTAAAATATTTTAATATTTTAAGTTGATTTAGATAAGTAATTTGATTAATAAGCATACCTATCCTATTATTTTTTACCTCAAAGCGTTCATCTATAACGTAAATATTGCTTCAATAATGTAAACTTGTATTGGTCATATTTTTTATTTGTACGCTTGGTGCTGGTTGGTTATCACTGTTTGATTAGCGAAATATACAAAAAAATAAATATCTTGAGAACCTCTAGAACATTTCCCTGTAATTCTACTTATTTTACCTCACCGGGATAAAATTTGTAAATTTTAAGACATTGGAAAGAAAGAAAATTACTATACGGTTAAATAGCTTTAGAATATCATCTTGAGAACAACTAGAATATTTCCAGGTATTTAAAATGTTTAACCTAACCAAATAAAAAGTGTAAGTTTCAGATTTATACTAAATGACTATTAATGTTACATGAAGGACTATTTGTATACTGGTGAGGTAGATATATTTTAAATACGGTCTTGGTAAAATATTTATTTACTTGCAACATTATTCGAGTATTTGTGTGCGTGTCAACGCAAATAATTACACGAAGCTCACGCGCACATCGTTACGTTGTCGTTACGTTACGAAACGTTGAATGCAATTATCACTCTGAGCGTTATTCCTCTAAGGATTCAACAACAAATAACGGATCTTTCACAAAGAGCAGGCATGAATCTGCGTAAATGGTCTAGCAATCATAAAAGCCTAATCCGAAATCTAGATGGCAAAGAGGAAAATTTCCTATTTCAATTTAAATGCACTGATTCACGTAGAACACTGGGTTGAAGGGGGATCCGCATTCCATCTCCTATTTTACAGTCTCAGGGATTGAATTTTGAAAAACTCTTTAACACATAATGCATTATTTTTTTGTTCTCAATGCATACAAAATTTTATGCAAATATGTCCAGGGAATAAAAAGTTTCAGACAAACTTTTATCCCCTATTTCACGCCCTTCGGGGTCGACTTTTGAAATATCCTTCCTTAGTGGATGCCTACATCATTAAAGAAATACGTGTGCGAAATTTCAAGTTTCTGTCCCTAAGGGTTTGGCCTGTCCGTTGATACATCAGTCACTTTTGCATTTTATAATTAGAATAATATTAGATAAAATAAGCCAAGTTTTACCTGAGAATGTAGTGCGGTCTGATACTCGTCGTTCTTCTTTCATTTTCCGTAAATATACATCTAGGAAATGGCGGTCATAGCTCTCGTCTTGGCTTGCCAATGCATCATCAATTAATTTCTGAAATATACAATAGATGATAGTGTTAATATATAAGCGAGCGCGCTGTGGATAGATAACAATAAAATCTCTTCTAAATAAGGCAACAGACTAGATACGCGCGTGACCATGTGCATGAAGTTGGTGTGCCTGTCATTAAAGCCAAAGTGAGCCATGTTGAGCCGTTATGTTTAACTTATTCAATCGTCAGGTGATTTTATTCACTACGTTATATAATCTTATAATTGTAACTATTATATAATACTATATTCGCTTAATAAATAATTATAATATTTTACCATGTCTGTAGTTAGTATTTTCATATCATTAGTAAATAAGTTGTTTAAATAAACTTTGTGATGTAAATTAGATAATAAATTCCCAACACCTTGTTTGTAGTCGAAAGTAATATTTTCATTAGTTAATGGTAACTCACGAATTCCCGAGCATTACCCCGTCCCTCAAACTGCCCCTCACTTCCTTTATACTATTTCTAATCCAAACGCACATTTTACTCCATCTCCGATCTCCAAATTGTCAACATCTAAATTCTCTTAGTGTAGTTTAATTTATGTATTATTAAGTTTCAATAAATTGTATTTTATTTAAAAAAATAGTTTTTCGCTACTTCTTAAAAATAATTTAATTATTCTTATTTTTGTTACAGCCTTTTTAAGGTCAGCTCACATTCACGTAGGGTCGAAGCGAACCGACGCGACGCGTCGTATTTTTAAATTTTATATTATACTAGTGACCCTACCTAGTCTGTCTGTCTGTTTGTTCAGGTCAATCTCGGAAATAGCTAGACCAATTTTGAGGGGACTTTCACTGGTAGATAGCTGATGTAATAGGGATTAACTTAGGCTACTATTATTTAAAAAAATCTACGCAAACGAAGTCGCAGGCACAGTTAGTTAACAATATTTTACCATTATGTGCTAACGTTATATTTAACGTTACTTTGCATGCGTTGTTGCCGCTTCGGGAACTCGCTCCTCATTACATACTTAACTTACATACTATACCTACTACATACGAACTTACTTAACTTAATAAAATTTGTGCCGGCAAAAATTAGAAATTAACCGTTTAACCGTTTGCACTAGAAGAGGGGATTACCCCTCTTCTATTGCAATAGGTCCTAGAAACCTTTCCTGACAATTTCATGTTGACTACGTATGTCTGTTTGTATGTATGTATGTATACATATGTGTGTATGTCATACATCTCATAACTTTTGAACGGCTTGACCGATCAAAACGTGGTTGATGGCATTTAATTGGGTTCCACTTATATCCACACAGAGTTTATAGTCTGACCCCTTTCAAGACAGTCAATCATAATCACACCCTTCGAGTCCTAGAATACTGAAGCCATTAACCTTATTGGCCGACAAAAGCGCCTTAGCCGTTTTGGAGGGTGGTGAACCAGATCTTCTCCACTGTCTTGATTGTTGTTTTGTTTCTGACGTACAGTAATGAACTCATGTTTCGTCCATTGTAACAAAACGTTTAAAAAAATCATCTGCATCGGCTTCAAATAACTCCAAACAGTCACGTGAAATAGTCAATTGCGTCCTTTTTTATTCAACTGAAAGCACTCGCGGAACCCACCTAGCAGTCACTTTGTGGAAAACCAATTCGTTGACTATGATATTTTGAGTTCGTTTATAAGAGATGCCTATAATCTCGACTATCTCTCTAATTTTTAATCTGCGGTCTCCCATAATTAAATCAAGTACTTTCTTAATATTTTCGTCAGTTGTGGACGTCGAAGGCCTTCCATTATTCATAGGTTCATATTTCACACTCTCTCTGCCACGTTTGAATTCTGCTATCCATTTTTTGACGGATGAATAAGACAGAGCAGAATTCCGTAATGTACTGACCATATCATCATGGATGGCTTTCTTCTGGAGGTACTTAATGACGACACGCTGCTCGATTTGCTCCATTAATAGAAAGTATGTCCGATTGCTTTGTTAAAAAAAAATATAAAATCACAAGAAATTATTGCACACGTTTCGAACTTCACACAATTAACTACTCTGAACTGAACTAAATAATGTGGATATATTTGATTTTTAGAATTGAATGAATCTATGTTACGCCGAGTACTTTTCAATCCACCCTCGTATAACTTTCCATCAGCTTGCTATGAGACTTGTAAAAAGTATTTACCTATTTGTCAATCAGATAGCGATACAGCAGATAGGTAAAATATTCAAGCTGCTCTTTTGCCATGGGACGGAATAAACCCGTGGAATTTCACTCTTGTACATATCGAATCTTATTAAAAAAAGTAAAGTGTTAAATAACCGAAAAAAGAATAATCAAAATATTTCCAAAAATCTCGTAGTTCATGGTCATGGCCATTACGCCAGTCATCATGATTCACGAAACATCATAATAATATCAGTATCAGTAGTAGGTAGGCAGATAATGTGAATGTAATCTACCTCCCCGTTTTGAACTAGTGTGAATTGTAATCCATTTTCCCAGGCAAAAATACCTAGGCACGAAATAATAAGAAATGTTTTAAGCGTGATATAATTTAAAAAAAGAAACTAGGCACGAATTAAAGTGTAACACAGTTATTTATCTTAGTATTTTTCAGCATCGTCAACAACAGCGTCAGCGCCTGTTACTGTTATGTTCCGGTTTGAAGGGTAAGTTCATGTATATGGCGTTACCATCTTGCCGTTAACTGCTAAGCGATAGCTGTCTCTTTTCACCAGGAGACCTATTTGATTGTCTTAGCAAATAACCAGTTACGGAACCAGAGATCCTACTGGTGCCTTGTTATTATATCCGCTATACAGATTAAAATGAATCATTAACATTTTTTGTATTTAGATGTGGTGCCTGTCTCCTACCATAAGGAGAACCATTTACTTGTTGGCTATACTTTATAAAAAAAATAAAAAAAGTAGATTGTTTCTGTAAAATACCCAAAAGTTTAATTACGTAGTGGGGATAAAAATAAATGTTTCTTTCAGTAGATACCAATAATAGAATATCTCTAAGTATACACGATGGAAAGTGTAAAATAAAAAATAAACTTACTTTAAATAAATCCAGTAAAACCTTATTTCCTTCCACTAAGTCAGAATATCCACTTAATTTTGGCATCACATCCTTTAGCCACGGCGTAAGTACGAGTGCACCGCCTAAGTCATTAGTACCCCTTACGAATTTGAGCGCGTTCTTAGACAAATTCCATATGGTATGGTACTCTGATCTAGGGTAAGTCATACGAACAAATACATAAAGTAGTGCGTTGACGGCAGGCACAGCAAAGTAATGTTGGAGATATATTAGATCACCGTTTACCACCATCTGTAAAATATTTTAAAGTTATGTATTTTAAGGCAAATCACCGCAAATTTATTGTAAGAGGAGTATTCGCAAGCAACGATAAGACAGGCTTGCTCTAAAAGTCCTATCCGACCTTGATGATCCCATCAAAACCCATCCTATCACCGCTACCGGCAATTCAGCCCAATTTTTCAGTCCGCAAAGACGCAAGACCCTGGTTCAGATCTAATATCAAATCGAAAACCTGATACCAAGTACTCTTCCACTAATCGTCAAGATACTACCCTAACTCGAGGCTGTTTTTCCGAAATGACTGTTTTGCTGCTGGCCCTAAAGGCCGTTACAACTTCACTGGACGTGTATGTAGAGTGCTGATTTGGAGTTTATATTTAGCTTAGGCGGTACGGTGCAGATATATCTCATGTGAGACTAAAAGTTGATTTTGATCGGCCGGGCTTTGCGATAAGGAGCCATCCATAAATTACGTCACATGAATTCCATGATTTTTGACCCTACTCCTTGTTACAGCTGGTCACATTTGTGAGACCCCCCCTACCTAGTGTGATGTCACATATTTTACAATTTTACATTGGGATAATGATCTCATTTGATTTTTTTTTATTTAGAAAAGGTCTTTTTAAATTTAGTGTTGTAATAGTTAGATATAAAATATTATATTTTGAAATAATAATAATAATAATAAATATTCACGGGACAAATTACACTTACTGATCTAACCCCAAAATAAGCAAATTATTTGCTTGTGTTATGGGTGTTAGTCAACAATACTAATACATAGAAATACATATATAAATACCAGAATATATATAATAAACACCCAAACCCGGAAATACAAACATTTATGCTCATCACACAAATGCTTGTCCCCGTCGGGGATCGAACCCGAGCCCCGTTGATTGCGTAGTCAGGGTCGCTAACCACTCGACCAACGGGGCGGTGATGTCACAAAATTGATCACCCTACCCTACCCCTTGTCACACGATGTCACACTTCGTCGACCCCCTCCCTATCACTTAACATGTGACGTAATTTGTGGATGGCCCCTAAGAGGGTTATTGGCATTGTTTTGTCCTTCAGCCTCCTTTTCAGTTCTCGTTTTCGAATCACTTATTGACGAAACAGGGGCTCTCGTCGCTGCCAGCGCTTAGTGTCGCATGTATACATGTGTCGTATGGCTATGTGTTCCGTTGGCTTGTATTACACTCACAGGATGAACATTTCCAGATAGTATTATGTCACTAAATGTTTAAAATCCGCGTCTTTTTTAGGGTTCTGAAGTAAACTAGAAACCCTTATAGTTTCGCTTTGTCCGTCCGTCTGTCCGCACGATTGCTCAGAGAAACTTATTACTAGAAAACTGTAATTTAGCACAAATAAACATATTAATCACGTCAGCAAAATGGTAACACTCTTGACAAATATGTTTTTTCAAGATAGCTCCCCCACATGTAAAGTGGGGATGTTAATTTTTTCTCACGTACCGCATCATGTGGGGTATCATTAGATAGGTTTTTAAAAAATATCGTGGGTTTGTGAAAACATGTTTTCGATTAAGGGACTTGTTTGTAAAATATTAAACTTTTAAGTGCTAATTTTTATTAGAGCCAAGTGCCCCCTCTCTGCAGGCTAGACGGTTGGTTTTGGGGGTGGGAAAAAAATCATGCTAGTAGTAAATATAATATAATAAAAGGAAAACTATCACGGCTTAGAAGGCTTTACAAGTTTTTGAGTAATAGTCGACCAACATATAGAATGTTGTTTCACAAAATATTTTAAATTTTATGCAGCATAGTTCGCTATGATGGTCTAGATGTCGCTGCACACAAATAGATCATGCCAGTATAGCTAGCTGGTGGCTATTTCATTTAATAATATTCTATATATTTATATAGTTCATACCCGAACTCCGAAGCCCAGGTACGGAAGCCTTGCCAAGTACTAACAGCATATATATATATATATATATATATATATATATATATATATATATATATATATATATATATATATATATATATATATAATAAAGGTGTGCAGAATGTGTCACTGAATTGAAAAGATATGAACATATCTTTTGATCACTGCGAAGTATATCACTCTTTTAGTTCAGTAGTTCATCTAGTCCAATGGCTTGAGTCGCTATCATTTCTCAGTACTTACATTGATTTTTCTTCGTTTGTTGATCGAACTAAGTAGTGTGTAATGAATCTTATGATTTCTGCGAACGAGATAAACGTTGAAGCGGTAGTGAAACAATTTTAAAATAAAGTATATTTTTTTATTCGTATTATTAGATACTTTTACTAATGAAAGATTTTAGTTCTTATTAAAATAGTGTTTACAATCGCCGAATACAGCATGATGTCTCTTATGGCCTTAACTTTAAGCTGATTTTTCTAAACTTTTATTTTTCACTGTAATTTTTGATTATAGATAAATTCAAACAAACATTATGACATGTTATGCATTGCGTTTATACTAATTGAAGAACAAAACTACCTTCATGCGTAATAAGCAATGAACGCTTATAATAATTGAAGAATTCATTTTATCACTCTTCGCAAGTATGTATGTACATTGTACAAGAAAGTGCGAGTGAGATAGTTAACCGGTATCAAGTTCAGTCGGGCCGAGATTGTGTCAATTGTGTGTGATCGGCAATCTTCGACTCTCGTAATCGTTTCGTTCGCGGTGAACTACGCGAACTAGAGATATAGATAAATTGAAACTGAACTAGTGAAGGATGAACTAAACGCAACTGAAGTAGTCCATTTGAAGGATTCATTCGCGAACTACACACGACTAATATATATATATATATATATATATATATATATATATATATATATATATTACCTTACCGTAAAACGTTAAAGTAATTAGTAAACATCACAGTAGGCATATTATTAGAGATGAGACGTACTAGCAATAATACGTAGTACGTACTGAGTTTTATGAGTACGAGTACGTGCGAATACTTGTTCCAAAAACTAGTTCCACGAGTATTTAGAAGTATGAGTTTTACTATACGTCCTGGTATCAAGTATGACACAAAATATGATCGAAGTATGAATTAACTATATATCCTAATATTAATAATATACTTTTGTAGCAATTAAATGTAGTTACGACAAATGTCAATATCTTATAATACTTAGGTAATTATAAATATTATTAATAAAAATCACTTGATATATTACATAGTCAAATCAATCTAACCTCAAAGTAAGCAAATTATTTACTTGTGGTTTGAGTGTTAGTCAACGGTACTAAAAAATAGAAACACATAAATATTGTATGAATAAAAAGTATCTTCACGCCCGTATCCCCGAAAAGGTAGACCAGTGCACTCATGTTTAGCTGAAGATGTGATATGTGGCAATCCTGTTACCTACCGAGCACTAATTCAATCCTAGGCAATTCGTTTTTATCAGAAAATTAATAAAAAAATATTTTTGGGTTGCCTGAACCGGGAACCCAACCAGGGACCTTATATAGTCAATGGCAACACCGGGCCAATAGACTACAAAGGTAATTAATAAAATGATGGCAATCGAACCCGGGCCTCGTTGATTGCGTAGTCAGGTTCGCTAACCACGCGACCAACAAGACGATCAAAACGACTTTAGGAGAATTGATTGAATACTGAATACCTACCTAGTTTAGTGTAAGAAAATGTAAAAAAAATAATTTACAATTTTATTGAAATATTCCTTTCATACGTTCACATGACTGACAGCTTTTTGGAATTTTTAATGAACCTATGTATTATAATATGACCTTAAAACTGGCGTATTTAGCAGTCGCCCTTCGCAGTGTATTATTTGTCCCAAATCTCGAAGGATTAGTACATTGTATACGTATTCACGGACGCGTACGCGTGATACTTTTAAATACTCGATACTCGTAAATACTCGATACGCTTTTGCCTCTTTGACATTAATAAGTTGTATTTGTAATCGGGGACGCGCACGCACGTACGTAGGTACTTCTAAATACTCGATACTCGTATATTCTATGACTGAATATCTAGTTTGGAGACTTCTTAGTCGAGACCTAGTATAAAAACCTATTCCCGTAAATACGTCTCATCTCTACATATTATGTCGTTCGTTCGATCAGAGTGCCAAGTGTGAGTTTTTCTTTTAGCATTCGATCGTGAGCGCATTTGGAGTTTACTAGGAATTTGTATGTGATTTGTACAGCGCCACCTAGTGGTAAACGTGAGAAACCAGTTTACCACTAGGTGGCGTTGTACAAATCACATACAAATTCCTAGTAAACTCGAAACGCGCTCACGATCGAATGCGAAAAGAAAAACTCACACTTAGCACTCAGAAAGAATATCAATAGACCTGTCGTCAAAAAGACCGGGGTCTTATGACCCGTTCAATTGATTGATTGATATAGTTTAACACTTTAATGTAATTATGGGTTGTGAACAAGTCTCACGAGTCACGACTCACGAGCCGATTTGTTATGATTTAATCGATTGATCGGTTTTGTTTCGATCAACATTTATTATTATACTTATTGATTAGTGAATTTGCCGAATATCGGCTGAATGTCGAATTTCGGCCGTATGTCGATTTTCGGCAGAACGTCGAATTTCAGTCGAATGTAGAATATTGGCAGAATGTCGTATTTCGGCCACATTTTGAATTTCGGCCGAGTGTCGAATTTCGGCCAGTGGTTGAAGTTTCGGCCCATTCTAGTAATAAACTGTTAAATTAATAAGATGAATAAAATTACCGTTTTTAAACAAACTCATACCTGCAGACGCGACATAACTAACTAAAAAACTATTTTTCATCTTCTTCGGTGTCAATGCCTGGCAGTGAGCGGATCGCTCTCTGGTGTTAGAACAGCCCTACACACTATTTCCCTACAATATTTTGATGATGCGCATTTGTTTAGATACTGATGGCCAAGCATTCGGCTCTACCGGCATGTCGGCCAAGCATTCGGCTTTGCTGGCATGTCGGCCAAGCATTCAGCTTTGCCGGCATCGTCTAAGGCGAGTGTTGAATTTGGTCGGACCAGTGGAGGCATATTTCCAATATATTCTCGTTTTTAGGCCAGTAGGCCGTGTAAAATGGTGAGATCTTTCCCCAAAGTCTATCCCACCGTTTGTTTCAGTATCAGTTTGTGCAAAACTCGAACCAAACGGTGGTTGTCGATAGCTGTCGTAGTACTGCTTAGTGGCACTTTGAAAGAAAGAAAGAAAGTAAGAAAATATTATTTGCAAAAATATGGGTGTTACAAGTTGTTAAAAATTAATTAAGTTACCAACATGTTCTACCATTATAGGGTGTGTAAATATTTAAAAATTATCTTTTCACAATATTACATTTAAAACATTGTATCGATTTTCAGAATTACTACCGGATCGGAACGCGGCCACACACAAAAGATCCGGCGGAAGAAATTCAGCGGACTAGTTTTTTAACTTACCACTACGTATGTAGATAAGGAAGTTACTGATTTTACCCCGATTTTCGAAAATCAAGTTTTCACCAGATATCCACGTTTCGAGGTCCTAGGAATCTTTTTCGACTATTTTAACGATGACGTCATTATGTCTGTATGTATGTATGTGTGTGTTTGTGTGTGTGTGTGTATGTGTGTATGTAAACATCTCATAACTTTTGAACCGTTGGACCGATCGAAACGCGGTTCCACTCAAATTAAATTTCCTGAAAATTTGAGCCGATTCGGTCAAGTAAATTTTGGGAAATTTTGAAAAAACAGTATTTTTTTAATATAACATCCAGATTTATGTACCGATTAAGTAAAACTAATCAGCTCCATTCCTTAAAAAACTACGTCTAATACATAAATTGCATCATAATCGGTTTATCCGTTTGGGAGTAATCGTTGACGAAAATAAAATCGAATCTAATTCTCAAAACTTATAGCTTTTCAAATATTAAAATTACGTTGTTTTTAGCAAACTTACTTAATTTTTTTGAAATTACTTTTAAGTTAATTCACCGATTGACTTAAAATCTTATATCAGCTTTTCTTCTTTAAAAACTGCATCAAATTCCGTTAATTTAATCAAATCGGTCAATTTGTTTGGGATTTATCAATGAAGAACATTAAAAATAAAATGTTTTTCGACATTGCATCGAAATTTTTCAACCTGTCGATTATTTAGCTAAAGCAATATTTTAGATCTCAAAAATTGAGTTGAATGCCATCATCAGTTTTAAAATATACAGCTTTTGAGCTTAGAATACCTTAATATTAGTGGGAAGTTTCAGGGATGGCCCGTAGGGTCATCCGTTTACACATGTTTTTCCCTATTTTATGTGCTTTTTACTAATGTACAATAACGATTTCATATTACAAAAATATTTTTATAATTACAATTTTAATTTTTTGTGTAATTACATTTTTTATAATATACAAAACTTCACCATTTACAAAATTTTACTACATTTAAATTTATTTTTTAAGGTCAATTCAACAAACTTATATTTCTATCCATTAACATTTAATTTTATCGCCTAAAAATTCTTTAATATCATAAGTTTTATCTAACAGCAAATCAAACAACATTTTGCAAAATTTATTTATAGGCTATGATTTAAGACTATCAGGAATATGATTGTATATAATAATAGACATACAATACATATTTTTTGTCAAAATATTTAATTTTTGGTTAGGCACATATAATTTCTTACTACTTATCCCTAAAATATGAGTTACCAGTGACTTCAGTATTTGCTGCAGCTTTTTTACAAATACGCATACCTCTAAAATATACAAACGTGGTATAAGTACCGTAAGAGACTTGAAAAGTCGTGCACAGGAATTTAGGTAACTGATTAACACCACATATTGCTCGAATACATTTATCAAAATCGTAAAACTCTAAAAATTCGTACCAGTTTAACAGAATTTCGCCAAACAGGAATTCCATAGTGTAAATTAGAAGAGACATATTTATATGAAGGATATTTATTGCATTTGATGTAATGAAAAATACCAATAAACGACCAGTACGGTCGTCCGAAGCCCAATTTAAGAATAAACGTCTGCAACTATGCGATGAAGCTCATAATAGTGCTTGCCGTTGACGTATTCCGGTTTTGAGGGTAAAGTAGCCGATAGTCTAATGCATGTGGCGTTGATATTCTGCCACTTGTTTCATCCAACCTTGTGTTTATAGATGATGTTTTTTATTTCCATTAAGAGATGTTTATTTGCTATGTAATGATAGAAAAAAAGCGGATTTTAAACATTTGGTGACATAATACTGTCCGAAAGTGATACCGCCTTAATAATTCTCGTCGCAATAACGTCAATGCTTGTCAATGTCATGTTCCGGGTTGGATGATAAGGTAGCCGGTGAATTTATACCTGTCGCATTACCATCTCATCTTACGAATAGCATCTTTTGCTGACAAAAATCTTTCGTGTTTAGTGTGATGCCTCTCCTTTCACCAGAAGAGCTATTTGTTGCTATTTTATGATACACAAAATATAAAATTATCAAACAATAGCTGAATATCAAACAATACCTTTTCTGAGGGATATTTTGGACCATTGATGACCATGTCAATCATTTCTTTGGTCTCTCTTGATACAATCGTCTCTAATTTCTCGTCTCGTCTGCCGAAACCATAGTCACGCATGTATCTTAAAGAGAATCTTCTCTGGACATGCCAGAAGTAGCCATCAGTAAAGAATATACCTAGAATACAACATATACTCACATATAAGTATAACATATTATTCTTATGCAGGTATAAAAGTAGAAACAAAATTAATTCAGACTTGTTTATTTATTTTGGCATTGGTATTGCGTTATAACTTCATAATATGGATGAAATATTCTAGCGCCACCAAAGTGTATATAATAAAAATAAAAATATACAAGAACAGTTTTTGACGTTTCTCATTTGGATTCTTACCGTTACCATTATTGCAAAATATTTAAAAGACCCTAATAGATCAGTTTTTTAGGTTATATTTAGGTAGATTCTAGAAATTATTATGTAATAGACGAAACTGTAAAGGTTTCTAGTCGACTTCGGACCTCTAAAAAGCACGTGCGTGTACTCGAGCGCGTAAAAATATACGCACCTTTAAAGTAAAAAAATATAAATAGAGTTTGTTATTACTAGGTATCTTATTTCCAACCGACGAAAAACTTATCAGTTTGCCATGTACGTATCTAATTATTGGAATTGGATAATATTTGAGTATGATGATCTCTATATATAGGCGTCCTCGTGCCGGTACTAAATATCGTAAGTGTATGTATTATAAGGTTCGTTTTTAATAACAGACAGTTTGAACTTTGACGTACATACATGTTTATTCTTTTACGACTTACAGCAGAATGACCCGTGTGGGCCGGCACAAGGTATTTTATAGTATCACACAGTTTTACAATAATTAAAAGTAGGGTAGATTGAAAAGTGTCAACTTCAAACATATCAGTTCAGATGGCACCACTTCCAAGTTTATAGTTTGATATAAACGATTCCACGATGTTGCGGAAGTGGCGCCACTGTAGTGCAGCATTTTGATAACAACAAATTCTAATATCTATTATGTGGGATAAACGAATATTAATAATACATTCAAGCATTATTTACAATATTATTCATATTATACAAATAAATATACCTAACACTATAATATATGGATGTTTTTATATTTGTGTTTTTGTCTACAAATTTCTCGGAAACTAAAAGTTATATCGAAATAATTATTTTTTATTTAAATTAGTTATATTCGAACTTAGGGAACAATCAACGTTTATCAAAATCGGTTCAATAGGTTTTGAGATATGGTTATAGTTGACAGATGTTTGAAGTCTGTTTAATTTTTTAGTTGAAAGCAAATATTTTTATTAATTGTTAATACAAATAATAGATCAGGATAAAATATTTTTTTATATTTTACGAATGAAAAGTTGGAGTAAAAATCTTTTTGCTTGTACTGTTAGTTTATTGAGGGTAAAAGTAAGGTTTCTATTTTTTATGTCATAAAATAGCAAACAATCAGATGGCTCTCCTAATGGAAAGAGAAGCCATCGTCTATAGACACCACAGTTTTTAATAGTGCGTTGCTATCCGTGTGGCAGGATGACAATGCTACATGCATAAGTCTACCGGTTACCTTACCACCCAAACCGGAACACGACCATAAAAGCATTGACGCTATTGCGGCAGGAATAGATAAAACAGTGGTACCAAATACCCGGGCGAAACGTAATGGAACTGTATCACCTAGCAGTCAGGATGGAAGTGACACGTATAGCCAATCGGCCTTCTTTTACGGCCTGTCTGGCAGAACAGCAGTAGGTCTATTCTTCTAAGAAGCCCGGACCAACATGGAGAAAATACGGGGGGGTGAATACACTCATTGGAGGTTGAAACTGAAAATATGTCCGAATGTAAGAAATGATGTACATAAATAACAGTTCTAGAAACGGCCGGATGGTGCTTGCGTTTCATGAGGATTCGATATGAATTTATCAGTTGCAGACGAGGTAATTTCCGATGGGAACAGCGCTTAATAATAATAATTCGCTGAAAAAGTATACAACAACACTTTTAAGCATATTTTAAAGATTTCGCAATAAAAATATTTAACAACTTTCCTTTCTGTGTTTTGTTCACTATCCTATTTTGTAAAGCCGTGAAAGTGTTACAGACATACAGACTATCGCATTTATGATATTGTTGCGAATAATCAAGAAAATTGAAGAGTGAGAAGACTGGAAAAATCTAGAAATAAAAGAAGGAAATAGCTGCTTTATCGATAAACAACAGCTACCGTTACCCGAACAGCTATGCCATAATTGATCTTCTCGCATAAATCATAAGGGTGAAAATTGCTTGTACTATGACTTGTTTACAACTAAGTCGTTTACAAGTCATTTTCGGAACTTACGAGAACATGGTCGAACTTTACCTTATGTGTAAATAAGAACGTGTCGGCGAATAACCAGTCAATTTTGTAAGGCGATTCGGAAGCGATAGTTCAGACGATCAGTGTGGAGCGATATATTTAGTGAAATAAAAGTGATAAGGCTATTTGAAAAGTGTTTTGATTTAGTGATTCGGTTTAATCAGTTATATCTAATGGAATATAGTGACGGTGTTACAAGTGTTTACCAGTGTGTATTGTGGTGTATCGTATATTTGTGTGGCATAATAAACACGGTTTCATATATATGGTATTTTATTGTACAATACTAACTCTAAGCTCGTAACAATATTATAAATAGTATGGATTACTACGTCGTAATGGAAGCGATAAAATAATTGTAGTTTACACGCATGCTTAAATATGGTTACAAATAGTATCATACAAATTATTCGCAACGCATACTTGTGTGTATAGGTCACATCTGTGTTTACTATGTGCCAATTATTTCTAATCAAAACTTACCAAGAGTTTTCCAGAAACTTCGCAACCGACTTAAAATCGTGTCGAGTCTTCCATCAAACTCTTCCCGCGTAAGAACCTCCTTAACAAGTTTTGCATCATTGATCATAATTGTTGCATATGGCCCAAGATACAGACCCACAATTTTTGTCTTATATTCTTTTGCTAGTTCTTTAAATGACGTTCCTAAATCGTTGATCCTCTTTAATGCTACAATAAAATAGGCACCATAAAGAGGAAGGCTTGGGGGACCTGAAAAAATATGTGATTTAATAAAATAATCTTGTTTTATGTTTTTTGGGTTAAATTAATACATATGTTCCGGAATATTATGAGTATAGTGTAACCAGCCTGCTTAGGATATATTAAGTGTGTTATATGTCACGCGTAATAAAAGATATATGTAAGAAGAACTATACCTCATTTATACTATGTCCATTTTATTAATAGCTTTTTTACAGCTCACGCCCATGAAGTTTTGTATTGTTTAAGATAAAATGTTATACTAACAATATTGTACTTCATGGACGAGTACCGTCCCCTTCATCACGACAATACATCACACATCATGATTACTAGGATTGCGCCCGCGATTACAAATAATCGGTAAAAATAAATGCTAATATATGAATAAGGTGTAATATGTTAATAAAAACACAAAGGCCACAAAATGTTAAGGTTGAAACCAATAAATTAAAATATGGGATATTTTTAAGTGTATATCAAATAACTTATCACCTATCAATTAATGTTCAACAATTAAATTTTTTACATGTAATAAATTATTATTTTGCAAATAAACTAATTATATATCAAAACTAGAAATATAAATAATTCGAAAACATACATCAATAGCCTTTAAAATATTTTTCTCAAATACGCACCTAAAAATCTGTTTGATTTACAAAAATATTATTTTTACAGCAAAAATACTGATTGTACATCAAATTAACCCAGTCGTACATACGGAATACTTACAATGGTAACAAAACAAATATATTTTTAGTTATGACAAAATAATGCTCTTCTTTAAAATATTAACAATATATAAAGATTTACTTTCTTGTTAGTATAACATATAACTTTTTAGTATACAAATAAAAGAACTAAAAAAGTGTAATTCATTTTATTAACATGAATCGCTAGAATTATCATTTATACTAGAAATACTCTCTTAGTTCTCTCCAACACACTTGCCCAGTTCTCGGCCGTCACGTGGGTGCAAGCGCTTTAGAGTAATTGTTATAAATGGGGGGCTTGTTTGTTTCTTACAGCATGCCTTTTTACTTGTACCCATATATGTTCTATGGCGTTGTAGTGACAGTGATATTGAGGATGATATGATATGATATTTGTACCAATTCTATTTTTAACATGGAATCGTCCACATTCTTTCCATTTTCACGTAGCCAATTAATAATTTCATGTTTTTATTAGATAAAGTTGGTTAATTGAATTTTGAAACCTTCTTAAATCACTCTTTATACACCTCCGCTTTCTTTTTTTTTTGTGGTAATTGAGATTTCTTTAATTTAAATGCCAGCATTACATCTTGTATAAGACCTTCTGCTGTACATGCGTAGCAAATGATGTGGCGTTCGCCTTTTTTCACTGGTACTGCAAAGGTGGAAGCAGCAATATTGAGTCCAAGATCAGGATACGGTGTGGTATTCAGCCATATTTCATCCTCAAAAACAATATTTGTTTAATCTGGATTTTTTTACCTGTCTTAAAAAGTCCCGTCGCGCGTGTCAAAGTAATATCAGAGCGTTCCATTAATACTTTTCTTTTATCTGATTTTATATACGGAAAGTCAATTCTTTTCAAAACTTTGTCTAAAAAAGATTTTTGACCACGAAATAGACCACTTCTTTCCAAAGAAACAATAAATTTTCTTAAAGTTGAAGTTTCTTTTTTCAGATAGTAGTCATATACATTATGACGAATGGTGTCAGCGTCAAAATCGTCAACTGCTGCCACATTACGAGGCCGGCGTTTTCTTTTTGACGCAGAAACTTGTTTCGCTTTAAGCCATTTATGCTGTAGGCTTCGATAGTGATTTTAGTAATAGATATATAACTGATACCCAACACAGCCGCAACACAGTTTCGCATTTGCGAGATAAGTATAAGCGGACCGTGACAAGCGCTGACGCTGCCCGGGCAAGACAGAACTCTACCACTTAGTAGCCACGATAGTAGTGACTCGTATAGCCAATGGGTCGCCTTTTACAAGCTGTTCACAACATGTATTCGCCGCACAAGTCTACGGGCAGCGTTAGCTGCGTGGGAGGGCGCCAGAGGAGAGTTTCAGAGGAGAGAGCGTCGCAAGCTCCGAGAGGCGTCACCTGCACTCGCCTTTTTGTATTTATCGCTGACGGTTGATCATTTATGTTATTTTTAAAATTTTGTTAGTGAATCACCTATAAAAATACAGTCCACTTTATATAGTCCCAGAGGACCCTAATCACGACCTGCTTGGTAAAACGGCAGTTGGCCTATTTTTCAAAGGAGCTCGAACCAATACGAAGTAATCATGAAGTTGCAGCACTAATTGTCTCGATTGTCCTTTCACACCCATCAACTCGATGTATAACAAATGCGAGGGAACACTTGGCGGACGTAAATGGCTGTGACTAGCCCCGTGCTAGCACGGGCCTTTTGTTGCGAGTGGCAGACCATGTCAAAATGGCGGCCAGACTGATGGTCGGTCGATGTTGCCAGTTGACATATATATATATATATATATATATATATATATATATATATATATATATATATATATATATATATATATATATATATATATATATATATATATATATATATATATATATATATATATATATTTTTTTTTTGGGATGGATATAGTTGAAGATATGTTAGTATGGGTGTTTATTATGTATGTAAAAGTATTTATAAATGTATTTCTATGTATTAGTATCGTTGACTAGCACCCATAACACAAGCAAATAATTTGCTTACTTTGGGGTTAGATCAGTAAGTGTAATTTGTCCCATGAATATATTTAGTTCGAACTTCGGCCGAACATCGGTTTCATTTGGGCACGCTTTCTCGATAGCGAAATGTGACTCGTTTACGATTTTTTTTTACACAGATGTACAGAAAATTACAGATTAATATACCAGTTAATTTAAAAATCTACTCAGCTATGGTAACTTAAAAAACTGATTGAAGTATCGTAAATCGGATCAATCAAACCTGAAATTACTGAACAATTGTAACAATTGCTTGGATCTCCTCGGGATGGTGCTACGACGCCAAAGTGTCGCAATGCACAGTGAGTAATTAAAAAAAACTATTAAGATATTTTGAATGTATACGTACCTTCATATTATTATCTACCTATTAGGAGAACCGTGTGCTTATTCGATATCCTATGATGTCGAAAACTATAAGAAAAGCTGTACCAAAGCGTCGCGTTGCGCAGTTTGGGAAATTCTGGTCTAGGTAGTAAAGTTACGTAAAATCTCGCCAGGGTTTGGTACCACCGCTTTCACATTTTTTTCCGCAACAGTATCTATTATTGTTTATCTATGTCGTATTCCAGTTTGGAGGAATAAAAAAAACTATTAACATCTTTTGGCTTTATAGGTACCTACATATTATTATTTGCCTATTAGGAAAAGCATGTGCTTGTTCGATAGTCGATACCCTATCATGTCGAAAACCATAAGAAAAGCTATGTCTAAGAAATAGATGCCTATTCTGATGCTAAACCTAATAATGACCTGTGATATGAAATCAATGTAAAAAATAGTGCTATATTTTAAAAATATGTTTACATATATAAAAGCAATGTTAAAATCAAAATATAAAATAAAAAAATAAATAATAAATAAATATCACTGGACAAATTACACGAATTGATCTGACCCCAAGGTAAGCAAATTATATATTTGTAGTATGGGTGTCAGTCAACGTTACTAATACGTAGAAATACATATATAAATACTGTAATATATTTAATAAACACCCAAACCCAGAAATACAAACATCTATGCTCATCACACAAATGCCTGTCCCTGCCGGGAATCGAACCCGAACCCCATTGATTGCGTAGTCAGAGTCGCTAACCACTCCACCAACGGGGCGGTCAAAAAAATTCACCTTACGTTTACGTGGGTACCGTGAAAACGCAGCATCTTGTTTTAATTTATCGTTAATTATCGTTAGTTTAATTTATCGTTTTAATCTCGACGATTGGTCTTCTATGCCTGTTCGATTTGCATGTGACTTCATAATACTAACAGTCGAACTTTAGAACAGTCTACCTCACACGGTTTTACCAAGAAGCTTTGATATTAGGGTTTTTAAGAGGAGGATTAATAAATTGCTTAGAATTCGGTAACCCAATGGCAACTAACACTTTGTGTTGTAAATGTTCATGGGCAGTGGTAACTGCTTTTCATCTGGTAGCCCACTAGCTCGTATGCCTACAAATTCAATAAAAAAATAAAAAGATTTACTGACAGAAGAACTTGGATGACAAATTGACCATGACATTTAGTTAGCACATGTTTATAAGATGATTCGACGCAGTTTTACATAAGCAGCATATTTTATTTATTAAAACAAGCAGATGACTTCTCACGGATAGAGATAACCTTTGCTTGTGAAACTAACGGAAAGGCCACAATGATAAATTTAGTGGTTATAGATCATTCATTTATTACGTAAGACGATTTAGGGAGGAGGGGGCCGACCATGTCTTATTTATTCTTAAGGGAGGAATTCTTATGTAAGATCACAAAAATCTTCAGTTTCAGCCATATGTTTCTACATTTTTTTATTAGTCTCATACCTACATATAAAAAAATGTTTACAAAATCATCAAATTATTTTCTTTTAAGTAAATTTCGAAAGAAGAAGGAACAGTGTTAGACAATGTTGCTAGGCACATTTTTGTTTCTAATTAATTACAAGATGCTTAATCATCGACAAAAGTAATAGGCATAATATTAAATTCCTCCATGTTGGTCCGGTCCCCTTTCAAGAATAGACCAGCCGCCGTTCTGCCATGGAAGTCGTAAAAGGCGACCGATTGACTGTAGGTACGTGTCACTACTTGGTGTAACTACTTGGTGGTAGAGTTCAACGTCTCGCCCGTGTATTTCGTACCATCGCATTAGCTATTCCTGCTGCAATAATGTAAATTTTTTATACCTTGATAACAAACAAGCAGATGGGTCTTCTGATGGAAAAAGTCAACCAACACCTATAGACACCAAAGATGTGAATGGTGCGTTGCTATCTTGTGACGAGGTCTAAGGCCACATGCATAAGTTTACCGGCTACCTCACCATTCATGGATTCACCGGATTCACCGGAACATGATGATGATGACAAGCATTGACTCTATTGCGACACAAATGGGTAAGGTGGTGGTATCAAATACCAGGGCGAGAAAACGCAGAAATCTACCACCTATTTGTCATTGTCTTGTTCCGGTTTGGAGGGGAAAGTAGCCGGTAGACTTGTGCATGTGGCATCGCAAACCCGCCACACGAATGGCAACGCACTGTTAACATTTTTGATGTCTATAGGCGATGGTTTCTCTTTCCATTAGGATGTTGCTTCTGATGGGAAGAGAAACCATCGCCTACAGACATCAAAAATTTTAACGTTGCGTTGACACAAATAGGTAAGGCAGTGGTACCAAATACCCAGGCGAGACAACGCAGAAATTTACCACCTATTTGTTATTGTCTTGTTCCGGTTTGGAGGGTAAGGTAGTCGGTAGTCTTGTGCATGTGGCATTCCAAACCCGCCACACGGATGGCATCAGCTTGTTTGCTGTCTTATGATATAAAAAACAAATATTCATTTTAAACACTAATCATCTAGATACTAGACTAATAACAACTAGTTTTTTCGTTTCACATCTGTAATTATATAGAATTTGACTGATAAAAACTGTACATACTAAAAGAGGGTATTCATTACTCGATTTTAATACCGAATATGTAAAAAAATTAGGTACTTAAACGTTGAGCTAATTATTCAATGACATGTTTATACTTATACGGACGTCCGCGCATAGATACAAAACATTTTTATTCAAATTATAATCCTTTATAGGCACCATCGAAGTTCATTATTTACAAACAGTGATTTTCTGAACTCGTAACTAGACTCGTTTGTCAGTAGTCACCGCGCGGATGATAACGGCGCTATCACCTGCGCGGTGATCGTGTTTTTTGAATATTACTTTACTAATTTGGTTGTTGACAACAACATAAAAGTTAAGCAATATTTTGATAATGTCATTTTCCTCTCCATTAAACACCCGAGTAAATTTTCCTTAAAGTAATCCTAAAAAAACTGGTATTTTTCATTTTGTGTTTTTTTTTTAATCTTGCGGGGCTGCCATCATCTAAAGAAAGTAATATTTTATTTACTTATTTTAGTTTACTTTCTTTCGTACTAAATCAGGGCGGTCGCAAACTAACATTATAATTTTCGACCAGGGTGGGTTTGCGACCACCTAAATAGGTGTATATGTATAGTGAGTGAATTAAAAAAAATTCTATCAAGAAAACGTGTGGTCGTAAACTGATGAGATGCATCTTTATGCTTCTACAACATCAGATTCTAAATTATCTATACATATAATAAAACCGTAGGAAAGTCAATGTATGTCCGGGGTAAACTCATAAAGTACAGCATGGATTTACTTCAAATTTTGCATGAATATTACTAACAGGTCGGGTCCACATATAGGATACATATTATCACGCTATCACCTACGGGGGAGGAGCTGTGCGAAGTAAACGAAGTCCGCGCGAACGAAGTCGCGGGCAACAGCTAGTACAATCATAAAAGTATAATTGAGATCATAATAAGTAAAATATTATGTAGCTTAAAATGTCAGAATACGACCACCCGGCCGCTTTCTAGCGTATTAGATATATACGTACTTCAGTTTGCGACCACTGGATTAAAAAAAAATATAAGCCAAAAATGATATGACTATAACTTTCGAACAAACATTAGTCTATAATTGAAATAATAAAGCTTCTTGTTTGAGTGTAACATTAGAATAAGTTATCAAAAGGTAACATTGTTCGCCGTCCCGCGTGGTATTTTTGTAGCACTACGCGACACATAAACACACCATTGACTCATCACACGAACTCAAGTTTTTTTATTTTTGGGTTAAGCAGATAGGTTTAAATTTATGGTTTTCTTGTTACATAAGTATTCAATGAATATTTAATGCTATTATCCTTAATTAAATAAGCCTAGCCCCTCAAGTGGTCGCATACTAGAGCCGGTCGCGTTACCGACGCCGTGACCCTACGTAGGTTACACTATAAGTTTTGCGTAACTTAAAAAAACAACATGTTATAACCAAAATATTATGTTTATTGCTTTTCAAAATAATCTCCTTTACATTTTAAACATTTTTTCATGCGATCGAACCTTTTTTTAAAACAGGAGGACCACAGATCTGAAGGCATGTTTTCTACGTGCTGATTGAACGCTATCACTGCCTCTTTGGGGTTGGTAAAAGTAAAACTTCTTATGAAATGTTTGATTTTGGGGAAAATACAGAAATCACATGCTAGGTTGGGGCTATGCGCTGGATGAGTGACGAGATGTACTTTTTCGGAAGCTAAAAATGACTTTGTTTTGTTACTAGAAACTGTAAGTTAATTTTACCTGTTATACATTATACAATATTCAGTAATTTTACTATTTAAAAATGTATTGCTAACACAATATGGACTTGTTTCTGAATTAAATATTATTATTATTATTATTTCCTCATTTTCAAATTTTTCTGCTTTCATAAAAAGTGTTTTTAGAAACTCACTTCCGCGGGTTTTTGGCCAAGCGTGAGTGAGATGTATTGATGTTTGTTTGTGTGTTTTTGCGTTTGTTTATGTGTATGTGTGTGTGTAGCGTGTAAGTAGCGTGTGTGCATGTGTGTGCGTGTGTGTATGTGTTATAGATCTATTTAATTATTAAGGGACAAAAATTTGCGAACAATTCTACAAGTATTCAAGATTACAGCTTTTTGTATTAGAGTGTACGTAAGTGGGTGTATTTCTAATTGTTTTAGGCTAATGTGTAGTGATTTGGTATCACACCTGTCGTTGAAATAATAACAGGAATAGTTTTAATTGTGTTTACACGCCATTGACTTTGGAGTTCGATTGTGAGATCCGATTTCAGCGTAAACAACTCGAAATGCAAATGTTTTCTTGAACAGATTTGTAGGTAGACGAAAACATTTTTTTACAAATAAGGATCAAATTCGCAGCCCCTTGGCTGATAAGACTATTGTAGCAGTGGCGTCGTTTATGTGTGCCATTTTTATTCGGTCGAAGGATAGCCCCAGCCATGTTTAAGATGACAATACAGTTAGATACATTCGCATCATCGGTGTGTGACCTTTCTCCCAATAAAAAATAAGTTTTGCAAAAATGTTCTTTAGTAAAATATGTAGTTTAGTTTAAGTAAAGGATGTGTATATTATGGTAATTATGGGAGACAAAGAAAACTGTAAGCTTGACTGTAGAAATATAAGGCGTTACGACAAAACTATGTTAAACGTTCCAATGCTGTGCGACTTCAGTTAAACACTGTCTAAAGCCCTATAATATCAACGTGTTATCAAACCCGCACTAAAAAGTTTCTTTCTTGATAAAATTGCTTTACCGTCCATATTATTGCTGAATATGAGAAATGCTGTGGTCAAATACGAATTAATTACTCTGCTGGGATTGCGATCGCGGATGAAGTAGCGGGTACAACTAGTGCGTTAGGTATATAAAAATCTTTGGACAATTTTACACGAATTGATCTAACTCCAAAGTAAGCAAATTATTTGATTGTGATATGGGTGTTAGTCAACCATATAGTTAGATAACCATAGAAATACATATACAGTGTGTAAAGAAAACCCCGTCCGATCCGAAAGAGGCATATAGGTTGGTTAAAGGCATTACTGAAAAATATATTAAAATGACTTTATTACTGAAAATAAAAAAGATATCGTTTTTTTAATATTCGTATTTTTACTTATATTTGCCTAGATTATGCAAATATTTTAAAAATGACAACAAAATGTCGTTGTTTGTTCCATTTTTTCGCTTTAGCAGCTTTCACACAAACACCACGCGAAGGCGCGCTATTTGTTTTTCGGCTTTTTACAAAGAAAATTTTAACGCGCCTCAAACGCACCGCGTGTCCTTTTGTAGCATCCGACTTGCGCGGCATTCTTTGATAATAGAATTTACTTATTTGTAGGTGTTGACATACCTAATGTATGAAAATACCATTTAAGATTATTTTTTTATTGGGAAAACTAATTAATTGATATCCATAAAATAATTACACAATATATGTAACCGTTTTACAGTACCAAATAACACCACTAATTATCCGACAGGCAGGATAAAGCCACTGTATACTCGAATATATTTAATAAACCACAAACCCAGAAATACAGACATCTTTGCTCATCACATAAATGCCTGCTCCTGTCGGGAATCGAACCCGAGCCCCATAGATTATGCGCACACACTCGATTGACAGGCTCGCCAACCACTTGACCAACGGGGAGGTCGAATATAGTCCAAGAACTTAGTTATAAATCTTAATAAAAAAGTTATATATATAAAAATACATCCCAAATAATACATGCTCTATTTTTTACTTTTGTTTTAGAAAAAATCATACCTGGTGGAAAGTTGTCCGGTTTTTCGTACATTCTTTTGTACCATCGCCTTGCATAATATATGATAAGCAAAACTGATATCGTTAGTCCTATCATTATGCTTTGTATTAGGCGACACTACAACCTGCTACAAGGTCCAAGCCGTCAATAGTTAATTCGAGGGACATTTGATAACTGAATAAAACGAGTTCACATGTTTTTAAACTATATTTATCACGTCGCTTATTATCACGATATATATATATATATATATATATATATATATATATATATATATATATATATATATATATATATATATATATATATATATATATATATATATATATATATATATATATATATATATATATATCAATTATATTATATACGTACATAGACTTGATATATTATCAATTATATTTATCACATCACTTAGTAGCTAAAACCCACCAGGTATTTAATTAATCAAATAAGATATCAACAGGTAATTCTTTTTTATAAATGTCAATTACATAAACATTTTTGATTACTTCAATATGGTTTTTTTTTTATAGAAGAGGGGGCAAACGAGCAGGAGGTGCACCTGATGGCAAGTGATCACCGTCGCCCATGGACATCCACAAAACCAGAGGTCTTGCAGTTGCGTTGCCGGCCTTTTAAGAATGAGTAAGCTCTTTTCTTGAAGGCCCCCAAGTCGTATTCGTTTGGAAACACCCCTGCCGGTAATTGGTTCCACAACAAAGTAGTGCGAGGCAAAAAGGTGTTAAAATGGTGTTAAAATATTATGTTATTAATACGAGGGACAAATTGAAAGTTCATATAAATCAAGAACTGAGCCAATTAGTAAGTTATTACTTTTATTATATCTTTTCAAAATAATGTCTATTCACATCAAAACATCGCTGGTTCCGATGGAACCATTGATAAAAGAACTTTGCCCACTCGTCCCAAGGTGAGTGAGGATTCTACTGTGAGATCGTTTTTCCCAACCTTTTTTTAAGGCAAGTGGCAAACAATAGTGTATAAGATTAGTGCGACCACATTCAAACTCGCTAAATCAGTTATAAACAGTGGAATAAAATGGAGCTTCACTGCAAAAGGCCAATCAAAGTCTATCATAACTTTCTTGTTGACTTAAATGACATCGAAATTTATAAAAATCATGACATGAAAATATTCTCGCGTTAAATTCATGCTGACATGATGTCGAAAATTTTCAATTGCCCGTTAAATCTTAAAACAAATGCCAAATGAATGAAATACATACTCAACAATATTGGCAAAACAATATTATAATTTTATAATATTGTTTACAAGTAGCCAGTTCTAAAAGTTTTTAGTTTGACTCTCGTATGATATTTTTACCCACATATTTTCATGCTACATTCCTTACAGAGTAGGCAAAATCAACCAAATGCCATATGCCACAATACATACAAACCTGTTTTGCTTCCGCTATATCATACAAACACGTCGGTTACGAAGACTTTTCACAACACCTTTGGACAACACATTCAATTAATTACAAAATTAATTACAACCTAATTTTCTCACAACAGCTTGGTAAGTATTATAATAATTTGAAGATAACTTTGTCCTGTACGTAAAGTGGAAACTTAATCCTAAACTCTAAAGTTTTTTTATGTCTACAATTTTCTTTTACACCCACCTTTTTTGTTATCCGATTCGAGGTGTTTCGAAGATGAGCGTCTCATCAAAACGAAGCTCTTCACAAAAATTCTGCTTGTCATGAATCATACCTCTAAAGTAAAAATTTAAAAACACCCCGACATATCTTTTCATCAGGACATCATTCTTCTTCTTCTAGCTCTAGCATTAGGCTCTAGAAGCCATCGTGCTCTAATCTCTTTAAAAAAAAAAGATCAAACGACGTCAATGGTACCAAAGTCAATAGTATCGCTTCATTTTATGTTAAAGTTTTTTTTCAATATAATTCGATAGCAAATAAGCAGATGGTTCTCATGATGCAAAGAGAAAACATTGCCTATAGATACCAAAGATGTTAATGGCGTATTGCTATCTGTTGGCGGGATGGCAGTGCCACATGCATCACTCTACCGGCTACCTTACCTTCCAAACCAGAACACGACTATTACAAGCATTGACGCTATCACGGCAGGAATAGACAAGGCGGTGCTACCAAATACCCGGACGAGACTTTGCTGAACTCTACCACCTAGTAATTACCATGATAGTGATATGTATAGCCAAGCAGTCACCTTTTACGACTTGCCTGGCAGAACGGTGGTATTCTTCAAAGGAGCTCGGACCAACATGGAGGTAAGAGTTCTCATGATCTCCTTCCAGCCCCAATCTGACCACGGAAATTGTTTAGCACTAAGGTATATATTATTATATTATAAGTTGCGATTGTTGCAAAAACAGAACATATGAGTTCGAAATTTGTAGTAGCAAGCACTAGCCGACAGCATGGAATTGATAAGACAATAATAATTATGATCCGAGCAAGTCATCACAGAACTTAATCACCTAATCAATACTAGTTTTAGTACAAAATTAACCAACTGAGAGAGTTGGGTTGTTCAACATAAGAATATTAAAATATCACCTATACATGGTCGAAGATCAAGCCGGATTATATATTACTAAACAAAGGAATATAAAATAAATACAGCCAGATTACGAAGATTAATCACAGTAAAATTGAAAACCATACGGGTCCATTACGAATACGGAGGCAACCTCGTGGATTGTGGCTTCACTTTATTGGACGACGGTAATTTGTGTTGGTACTGGAAGCAAAGGGTATATTATTTTGTTCTTCCTAAACTAAACCCAATACTTGAATTAAGTTTCAATCTCTATTCATGCGAAATTATTATCGCTATTTGTTTTTGCATACAAATGATAATTATGATGCACGTATTTTGTCAATTATTAAATTAGTTCATCATTTTACTCATTATGCATTGTGTGAATTGTATGTAAAAATATATTCAAATTCGTTAGTCCACAGTACCATCAAGTATTTGATACCTATTGAGAGTGTGTCAAATAGTTACGATTGCAGTGTAAAAACTAAAAACTTATTTAAATCACTAGCTGTTGCCCGCTACTTCGTCCGCGCGGACTTCGTTTACTCTGCACATCTCCTCCCCAGTAGGTGATGGCGTGATAATATGTAGCCTATACGTTGACCCGACCTATTAGTAATATTTATGCAAAATTTGAAGTAAATCCATGCAGTAATTTTTGAGTTTACCCCGGACATACATACATACAAACAGACAAACAGAAAAACAGATAAAAATTCTAAAAACTATATTTTTGGCTTTGATATCGATTGTAGATCACGCCCCAAGTATTCTTTTAAAAAATATTCAATGTACAGTTTTGACTTTTCTACGATTTTATTATATGTATATTTTATAATAATATCTATCAATAGAATTTATACTGACAAGACAAATATTTTTTGTAACATAGTGAAACTTAATCTAAGTTGAATACAACCTATGAAAATTAGTTTGCTCTGTAAATTAATTATTATTGTGAAAATTCTAGGTCTTTTGGAATCTGTATTTAACAATGTCTGAAGAAAAAGAACTAACCAAGAAAACAGCAAGCTTCAAAAGTCGTTTGACTATCATCGGTAATTATGTTGAGGAGATTATGAATAATTCTTTAGATGAACAATTTGTTAATGAATAATAATAATAATATTACTGAAATTTTTGATATCTTTAATAATATAGTTAATTGGATAAACGACCATAATCTAGACATAATTTTTTCAAAAACTAAATGCAATTCAGACCTTATCAAAACCGACTCTTGACATAAATTTTAAATATAAAAATACCACAATAGAATGTGTAAATACATTTACGTTGTTAGGCTTAGATATAGACACTAACTCTAAGTTGGAAAAATCATGTATCTAAATTAAAAACCGAACTATCAAGCTTTACATATGCACTAAGGGAACTCCAAAAAGCGACCGACCAACATACAGCCTTATCTGTTTACTACGCCTATGCCTATTCGTGGTTAACATACGGCATTATACTATGGGGCAATAGTGTGAACGCAACGGATCTTTTTATATCCCAAAAAAAGTGCATCTGTATTCTTGGTAATATTAAAGAACCAGAAAGCTGTAAACCATATTTCAAAAAACTAAAAATATTAACGTTTCCTTCAATTTATATATTCGAAATACTAAAATTTGTTAAAAAATATCCCCAGTTCTTTAAAAAACAAACTGAGTACCCAGGAAAATTTACAACAAGATTCAAACACAATTTAGAATTACCAATCTCAAACCTTAAAATGCACAGCTTGAGGCCAAACGTTATGACTGTAAAGATATTTAATAAATTACCCGAAAAACTTAAATCGGAAGAAAATTGTAAAATATTTCTACGGGATGTTAAGAACCTATTGATAAATAAATGTTACTACACCTTAAGCGAATTTTTGAATGATAAATTTTAATAAGAAACATATTTTATTCAGAAAAGTAAATCAGTCCGCCTCTGCATTGCTACACCCTATCAGGGTACATATGTTGTTCCTAGAATGTATACTTAACATCTATAAATGTATAACATATGACGCAATAAAGTATTGAGTATTGAGTACTGTACAACCAATATGATGAAGTTCAATTACGTTTAGAGTGCATTAGTGACAATGTGGCTGGACAGTTTTCAGAACGTTTGGACTTTAAATCTCAGTATTTTAAAATTATAACCTGCGCTCAAAAGTTATTTTCTGATTTTGATAAAATGAATCGTATGAGTCAGGCAAAAAGTTCTCAATTAGCAATCGCCAACAAATCAAATTACCCACCATTCAATTAACGAAGTTCCATGGATCATATGGAAATTGGTTAGAATTTAGGAACACTTATATAAGCTTGATTCACTTAAACAATAAAATTGATACTATAAATAAATTCCATTATTTGTGAGCATCACTAGAAGGGTCTGCTGCTGTGATAATAAACTCTATCGAATTTTTCTTTAAAAATGACACGGTGGCATGGCAGTTGTTTGGTGATAGGTATGATAACAAAAGGTTGTTAGTACAAAACCATACGGCAAATTTATTTAATAGCTAGCTGCTGCAGACTATTCGTATTTGACAACAATACTTTTCACATATTTAGCAATACTATGGACGGTGAAGCTGTTTTATCAAGAAAGGAGCTTTTTACTGTGGATTTGAAAACGTGTTGACTTTGGCATCTACACTTGTGCCTTGTGGGACTTTAGGCACTGTTTAACTGAAGTAACCACAAAACAACATTGGAACACCTCACATAAGCCTGTCGTAATGCCTTATATTTTCTACAGCTAAGCTTAAAATTTTCTTCGTGCGCCATTGTATACTCATTGCGTATTTGACCAAAGAAAACAAAAAGTAATCGAAAGGTAATAATCAAAAAAATGTGAAAATCAAAAAAAAAATAACTGGCTTTGTAGTTTGTTAATAATATTTTTAAAATAACGTTATCTTGTTCATTGTAAAAGATGTGCAATAAAAAGATTGACCACTCGGTACGTCAGACCACTGCCTGATCCGGAGTAAAGTGCCAGTTTCACGCCTATCGGGGCGGTTGTGCTTCCCGCTGGACGATCCGAGTGTCGTCGTTGACTCTATTGCCGATGTGGTGCTGCAGGGCATGGAACTTTTCATTCCATTTTCTGCGGTACCAATTGGTGGTAAGTCTCAGCCTTGGTTTGATCGCTCCTGTAAAATGGCTTCACGCCGAAAGCCGGAGTGCTACCGGGCTTGGGCTGCAGCGTCCGCGTCTTGTGATAAAAAAACCAACGCATTACGTAAGGAGTATAATTCAAAGAGTTCAAAGATTCCACCCGAACAAATATACATACATATACATTGTAAGCTAAATAAAAGCTTTTAAATTATTTTCTGCAAGCCCTTTCATTTGATACCCATATTGTAAAAGTGCATTAGAAATAACTATTCCGCCATCTTGTATGGTCTATTATATTGGATTTAGAATGAAGTCACGTTATTTTTCGAGTTGCTCTCAACGAGCCCTTTCATTTGATACCCATATTGTAGAAGTGTATTAAAAATAACTATTCCGCGATCTTGGATGGTGCGTCATATTGAATTTAGAATGACGTCAGGTACCCGATCGTGCATTGTCATCCAAACTAAAAGTGTATACAAAATTTCAGCTCAATCTGTTGAAGATATCTACTTCAAAATTGAGTTCAAAAATTCCACCCGAACAAACATACATACATACATTGCAAGTTAAATAAAAGCTTTTAAAAAAATGCGCACGTCAACTTATAATGAGCCGTACGTTCAAAGATTTCTATACATTCCGGGTGTCACGTTTAATTGGATTTACCATCCGGAAACATTGAAAACTTGTGATGTCTGTAACTTCTCAATTACAAAATCGATGACCTTGTAATTTTTAAGGGACAATCTTTATAGTATCTCCTTTCAAACAAAAAATAATACAGGGTTTCAAACTACAGGTCAATGAATTAAAGCTAAATATATGTTTTGACTTTCATCCCCTATCCCACAGGAACGCTGAATTTTGTGACAAAAACTATCCTTTATTTTGCTGCAGACTCCCAGCTATCACCAAACTAAATTTCATTAATATCTGTCTAGTACATTTTGCAGAATTGACGCACAAATTAACAGACAGACAGACAAAAATTTTAATTATTCGTTTTTCGTTTCTGTTATCTATATTTTAACCGACCAAATTAAAATTAAAAAAAAAACTTTAATGTACAGAAATCACTTTTCTACAATTTTACTATATGCCTAGATACCGAATATTATAAAGGAGTCCTCTTTGGTCATAAAAAACTTAATTGACATAATAAGGTCGGGGCAAAAGTATTTTCGTATTTTGAATGTATTGTTAGCAATCAAACCTCTTTGGCTGTACTGAATGTAACTGGCTGGTTTTAATACCATTAAATGTGACATTCTGAAGATGCAATAAATAAATAAAAACTAGTTCCCGCCATTTTTCAATCGTTTTTCAAGCACGCAACATGAACGTATATGATTAAGAAATTTGGTACATTTTGAAGTTTTATTACAAAAAAGTTAAAAATGCGACGAACGCCGCGAATAAAATTTGTCGGTTTACATACCTAATGCGGTATCAATAAGAGTAGCACAAATGTGATTCAAGCGTTTCAAGTTTGGCAACTTTAGTGTTGAAAGACGAGGTTCGCTCTGGACGCCACACTGTCACAGATAAAATCAGTGCTATCTTTGAGAAAGTGGAGCAGGGTCGACATATTAGTAGCTACGACATTGCTGAAGAACTGGATGTTGATCATAAAACAGTTTGAAGTTATTTACAAAAGTCTGGGTACAAGAAAAAACTTGACATTTGGGTACCACATGATCTCACTGAAAGAAACTAATGCATCGTGTTTCCATTTAAGATTCTTTGTTGAAACGTAACAATTCCGAACCATTTCTTAAACACTTGATTACGGGTGATGAAAAATGGGTGATTTACGATAAGAATGTGTGAAAAAGATCATGGTCGAAGCATGGACTGTAATGTTGTTGTTTGATGTTTCCAAATAAACTGATCTTACAATATTATTTATGTTCTTGACCACGTATTACTTTAAGGTAATTTGAGTGAGACAATTGTTTAAATATGTACCTTGAGGTTGTACTTTCAATTCTGTGCCCGATGTCAGCCATTGTTAAAGATATTAAAAGTATATATCCAATGCGTAATACCTGTGTGCATTTCCGCTTACCACAGACTGCTGTTAACTTTCGCAGGATAGATAATGATTGTGCATTATCAAGGAACATAGATTTACTTAACTACACTACTATCTTCTTCTTTTAATAAACACAAGAAAGTTAACAACTAACACAAACTTAACATAAGATATAAATGTTTTACCAGCCTGCACACAGCCCTACGATCTAAGATCTTGGGATCAGTCACAAATACTACTGCGTGCAGATCAATAAGCATAATTAAAATGTTTATACTACATATTCAGATGTTAAAATTACATATGTAACAATTAAAAGCAACGAGAGCTGCTCATCCAATCATTGCCAGAACCTTCACATTTATATATCTACGTTGCCATCACTTCCTCGCTGGTCGAACATGATAAGAACTTCTTATATATTTGATGTTACTTGAATCTACTATAATATATGATCTGTAACCATTACACCCTATATTTTTATCTTTTATCCATTTATTTTTGTTAACATCCTTTTTAAACCAAATACATTGACCTATACTAAAATCTTTTTTCTGTCTCACTGACCTACTGTAATATCGTGTGTTTCTGCTGCTTACTTTATTAAATTCCTCCCTGACATTTATATTCAGTTTTGGTTTTAAATAATCTACCAACAGTTAACCTAGTTTTTAAATTTCTACACATCATAAGCTCACTAGGAGAGAAATTTGTTTCAGAAACTGGAGATGCCCGATACTACAAAAGAGCCAGGCGAATGTCAGTTCCATCCTTTTGACATTTACATAACATCTTTTTAGCTATTTGAACACCACGTTCAGCCATGCCATTTGACTGAGGGTATCTTGGACTAGAATAATTAAATTTGAAACCCCAGTCAGAAGCAAATACCTTATATTCCCTTGAATCAAAGGGCACATGATCTGATACTATTTCATTAGGTACACCAAACGTGCTGAACACATCTATTAAACTGTTAATTATGCATTTTGCACTTTTATTAGTTATTATTTTTGTTTCCAGCCATTTGGAGTAGAAGTCAAAAATTACTAAGTAATTCTTGTGTTTGAAATCCATTATGTCAATTCCTATTTTATAGAAAGGTAGATTAGGAACTTCATGGGAAATCAAGGGTTTTTTAATATTACTATTCTAGATTATTATTATTTGATTCTACATATATTATTATTGAAAGGTCTGACAAATTACACATTTACGCACAAACTGCTCAATATGAATATTATATTTTAGAAGTTTTAATTTTAATCTTTGAAGTCTTGAGGATGGAATCTCATGAATGTGCTTTTTAGTAGACTTTTCAAAGGTTTATGATCATTTAAAATAGTACATTTGTGGCCATAGATATAATAATGAAAATTTTTGGTAGCCCATACTACACTTAATAATTCTTTTTCAATTTGTGAGAAGTTTTCTCTGAAACTGTCAAACTTCTTGATGCAAAACTAACTGGTTTATCTTCTTGCATCAAGCAATAACCTAGTCCGTCTTTAGATGCATCACATTGAATAACTATACATAACTTAGGATTGAAATTTTGTAATACCGGTGCCTCACTAACCACTCTTTTAAATTCATTAAACTTTTTCTTGTGAACCTCAGTCCACAACCAGTTAACATTCTCTTTTAATAATAATTGTAAGCAAAATGCCAAGTTGGCCAAATTAGGAATAAACTTTCTCCAATAATTTACCATGCCAAGGAAAACCTGCAACTCTTTTTTATTTTTGTGACTGTTTATTTGTTTAATGACAGTAATTCTGTCAGGATCTATTTTCATTCCTTGTAAAGAAAAAATATGACCAAAATATTTAACCTCATTTAATTTATATTCGAACTTATTTCTATTAACACAAACATTTTGCTCCTGTGCACGTTTAAACACTTTTCTAGTGTGGAATCATGTTCTGCCTCCGTTTCGCCTAATAAGTCGTCACAATATACTATTACCCCTGGTATATCACCAAAAGCAGCCTCGCTGTACGCTTGAAAAATTTCAGATGTGACTGAAAGCCCAAAAGGCGATCTTAAAAATTTATAACACCCATAGGGACTATTAAAAGTACAAAGATCACTAGAATGATTTGACAATTTTGTATTATAAAATCCATCGGATAAATTTAAAATTGAGAACACTTTCTTGTTACATAATTTTGGTATTATTTTGTCTAATGTAGGTATTAGGTGATATGACCGTAATAACACTTTATTTAGATCTTTGGGGTCTAGGCATATTCGTAATGAACCGTCTTTCTTTTCTATTATGACAAGATTACTTACAAAACTCTTAGGGTGTTCGACCTTAGTAATAATCTGATGGCTCACCAGGTGCTTCAACTTGTCAGCTAGGCGTTGCATGAGTACATTAGGTACACGCCTAGGTGGCTTAACTACTGGTTCTGTCCCTGGTTGAATGTGCAGGTTGAGTGGCTTCTTAAATTCACCAATACCCTGAAAAAGTTTGGCATATTTTGAGATGATCATATTTTTTACTATAATTCATGTTTGTTATTACATTAATATTATTGCATCTCAAGAGTTTTGCTTTAATAAGAGCGTTTAATCCAAGTATTGGGCGAACATTTTCTCGAGTAATGATGAAATCTACATTAAGAGAAATATTATTAGGGTGAATTTCAACAAATGCCATTTTTTTCATCATATCGGTGCACTTTTCCATTTATATAATTTTTGCATATTTTTTAGGTTTTATGTAGTCTTTAGGATAGTAAATATCCCCAAATTTAATGTCATCAACGTATCATTTAAGACTAAGGAGAAAATTGAGTTGGAATTCTGGTTTCCACCGATATCACAAACTGGCACCGATTATTTTTTATGTACATCGATATGAAAAGTTTATCCACCCAAATGATAAGTTTGTCCAGCGAACTGATATACATATCCAGCGATATGATAATTTACCCACCTTTGAAATATAATTAGTAGGTATATACCTTTATATTTTTACAAGGGTGACTTTTTTTATGGAAGAGGGGGCAAACGAGCAGGAGGTGCACCTGATGTTGAGTGATCACCGCCGCCCATGGACATCTGCAATAGCAGAGGCCTTGCAGTTGCGTTGCCTACCTTTTAAAAATGAGTAAGCTCTTTTCTTGAAGGTCCCCATGTATGTTTGGACGTATGAGTAAACCCCTGCCGGTAATTTATTCCACAAAAAAGTAGTGCGAGTCAATTCTCGCGCTTACGTCTTTCTGTGTCTGAGATTGTAGCAAACTACTGTTGATGAACGTGCTGTCATTTACAAGACAACTTCCAAGACCTAATCGCGGCGTCGCGTGGCCTAGTCGTAGCCGAGTCGACGTACCGGAACTGCTAAGTTAAACCGTTTTGGTTACTTACATAGGTTGACGTCTGGTTGACGGCGAGGCGAAAGGCGACACTGTGATGAACCCTTTCCGAGTTGATATGTCTGCTATTAACCTTAATGAATTTTCGGAAACCAGAAGATTTGTACCCGTATGCTGCCTTGTCATGCTTATATATTAAAATTGTATTGTGATAAATGTTGAACAATACTGATTTATTAAAATAGTTCAAAGGAAACTTTTCCTACGTATCTTGATTAATTTGAACCAAAACACTAGTAATAACTAATAACTAATACAAAAGCCTTTAGTACTAGTTTTCTATGAACAGAAATCAATAGCTCTGGATTCAGTGTAGGGTTCCACAATCTCCAGTTGGATTACGATTTAGCCTTATTAGACAGTTCTAATGAGTAAACTTTTGCGTACATTAAGCGATAAAAAATCATCTATTACATATTTTTCATTGCACGTACTAAAAGGGTTTTTATATTTTATAGAAGAACAAGCAGATGATTCACCTAACGGATGTTAATTGTGCGTTTCTATCCGTGTGGCTGGATGGTAACGCAACATGCTTAGGTTAACCGGTAAACTTACCCTCTAAACCTAAACATGACAGTGATAAGCATTGAAACTGTAGCGACAGAAAAAGGTAAAGTGCTGGTAACAAACCCCGGTGAGATATCCGTTTTTTTAGTCAATAACTCAATATAATTATCCTCAGTCCATTCAATCGCAAGTGATGCAGGAGTCGAAGGTGAATTTATACTGAGCCAGAACATGCCTTTTTACTTGTCTTGGATGTGCCCTCCAATTCACGTAACAAAATGTCAACCGAGTCAAAGTGCTTCAGGTTCTTAGACAAGTAAACACGAAACAATGTTAAGTCGTGCTACAATGTGGCATAATATGCAAGAAAAATGTGCATGGGTCCCAAACGCATCGACTCTATTGACGTTTATGTTACGCAAATCGGGCAAAGTTCATTATATCTTCGCGTACTGCAAATTGTTTTCTTGTACTCTCTATACTAAGAGAAGAAAAGACGATGATGATACCCACTTGTGACCTATATACAAAATCTCATCTCTAAAAACTTCCATCGATTACCTGTGCCTTACATCTTCTCGTTTGCTCAATCTGAAGAATTTTTAGACGCAGACTTAATAATGTTTCCATTATTTTCCTTTATAATGATCGTCTTTGTTCTGTTTGTAACGAGAATGTTTTATATTTCTTTGTAATTTTAATATTAAATAAGCTACAATGACCTTGTCCGTTAAGGATGTAATGTTTTTATACCAGAAATACGAGTTTGTTATTTATATAAAAATCATTACTCATCTTTCTTACTCATCATAATTTTTGGTTGAGGAAGTAAGTAATGAAAATAAAATGTTACTTGATTTTGCCTAAAACAACTACCGATTCGATTGATATCCGGCCGTAAATCTCTCAATGTTAAAACACGACAGCGACAAGCACTGACGCTAATGCGGCAGGAATAAGTAAGGCGGTGGTACCTGACCCGGGCGAGACAATGCAGAACTCTACCACCTAGTAGCCACGATGGTATTGACTCGCATAACCAATCGGTCGCCTTCTACGCCCTGTCTGGCGGAACGGCAATTGGCCAATTCTACAATGGAGCCCGGAACCAACACGGGGAAAATTATAGGATAAACACACTATAACTTAATTTGATCATAATAATATATAAAAATCTCTTCTAAATTTAACAAGACTAACAATAAATAAAATATTAGCTATGCATATGTATCTGTCAAACGCATGAGCGTCCTGTAGAGTGGTTAGCGTACCTACCTATGAATGAGGCCCGGGTTCAATCCCCGACAAGGACAAATATTTGTTTAATGAGCATAGATGTTTGTATTTATAGGTTTGGGTGTTCACATCATCCATCCATCCATCAATCCATCCAAATATCCAAACTTTCGTATTTATAATATTAATATAGATTAATCCATACTAGTCCATACTAATATTATAAATGCGAAAGTAACTCTGTCTGTCTGTCTGTCTGTCTGTCTGTCTGTCTGTCTGTCTGTCTGTCTGTCTGTTACGCTTTCACGGGCAAACCACTGAACCGATTTGGATAAAATTTGGTACACATATAGCTTGAGACCCATGAAAGGACATGGGATAATCCTTATCCCGGAAATCCCACGGGAACGGGAACTATGCGGGTTTTTATTTTAGATTTTTTTCCACGCGAACGAAGTCGCGGGCACAGCTAGTATCTTAATATTTCTTCAACTTATAATGTTAAAATAAGTAATATTCGCCCATTCTATTTAAGTATTACCTTAAACGAAGCACAATCAGAATTTGTGTGACATATTATGTCGTCAATCTTCTTCGACAAAGGAGGGAGACTTAAAATTATCGCAGGTCAACTTAAGGTTGTTACATACATAGACATATCGTATATAAAGACACATCTCACTTATATTAATGAAGTCATCGAAACCGTTAGGTTCATATGTCAAACATCACGCGATTATCCATGCGAAAACATCCTATCTCCACTTACATTCAGATTTAACGATACGAAGACCGAATACGATTCCATTTCTCATCTTATTACAAACCGTAGCAAACAGCCATCTTGGTTGGGCATTGTAGGTACAGCCTTTAAACACATATGTGTCATCCTTGATGAAGACGATGGCCTTAAATATGACACAGCTATCAAATCCATCCAAAGGTATAAAAAAACGGGTTGTGGCTGTGTCATGGACACAGCCGTGCATCTTTTACGTGAATACGTCTGCGTCATGCGTAATATCATGCAATGGTAATATTTTTCATCCGTCGTTCCAATCACAACTTTCCCCGTCAAACCAGCGATGGTCACACGCTATTACCCAACGACATCAAAAATGTAGGTGAAATAATCAAAAACCTACGCAATAATAAGGACCCCAGGGTCAGATAAAATCATAAATAAGCTAGTTAAATACTTCCCTCCCTACCTTATATACCTATTAGTGTACATCTTCAATGTACTCCTAGCCGGTTGCACGTTTCCGGACGAACGTAAAGAAACCACCGCCATAGGAATACACAAACCAGAACAAACCCGAAATAATGTCAGTAGTTACCATCCCATTAGCCTAATCAATATGTTAGACAAAATCTACGAAAAAATCATACTATTCGTATCTCGGCTTAAGGCATTTGTTCATGAGAAAAGTCTCATAATAAATGAGCAGTTCAGTTTCCGAGCAGCTCACTCTTGCACTCAATAAGAGCACTGACTCACATAGTACATTTTAAAATCTTCAAATTTAGCCCCGGGGCTGCAAATTCCCACCGGTGCTTTATTTTTCGACGTCACGAAGGCGTTCGATAAGGTCGAATGGGAGTGCCCGGCAGACTCATCATACGAGAGTACCTAACCAACCGCTGATTTTAATTCCGTGTAGTGGGCTCATTCTCCACTCGATCCAGTCATTCACAGCAGGTGTGCCACATTCGTGTCACTTAGACACAAGGTGACACTTTACAAGATTTGCGTAAGGCCTATTCTATCATACCTGCGTAGCGTTAGCCCATTATTACGTTGGCTAAATGACAGCCACACATCGGTTAATAAATGTGTTTATTAAACTGTAATTTAAATGGGTTTATATTAAGCTTAAATACTAGAGATTCACGTGTAAGCTGCGTGATAAAATCTGATAACGATGTTGCCATAAGATACCGATGGTATCTGTGCGCGATAAGAGTGAGCGTGTTCTATCGCGCCCTCGTTACATCACTCCCCCCTTCGAAAAAGGTATTATACCAGATGCATCCGGTTGTGCCAGTAAAGCGTATGTGCCTTGAGTGCTCAGGTCTGCGGTGAGTCGAGACGAGCAGAATATGCGTGGTCCTCGGTGAGTCGGGACGAGCAGAATATGCGCGGTCCTCAGTGAGTCGGGACGAGTGCGCTCGCAATGAGTCGGAACGAGCGGGACAGAATTGCTGTATGGAGATCCAGTGAACGTTGGCGGTTCGAAGTGGAGTCCGGAAAGCATAAATGAGGCATAGCTTGTGAAGCTAGCTGATGCTGTTGGAAGCAGAAGAGGGTATCAGGAGGTGCTGATGGTCAGAAGGTTGTAGCGTGCATTGGCGTCGGTTACGGTAAGGCGGGCGTAGCGTAGATTACTGCCTTTGGCTGCGCTAATTGTTGTTTCTCGATTTTTTCAGGAATAGGGTTGGACGCACTTCAATGCCTGACCTTTAAATTTGTTGTGATAACAATATAAGTTATTATTAGAATAACCTTGTTGATGTAGAACATGACCTAGATTTAGCATAAAATTTGCTGCGTTGCTTTTTCTTCCGATTAAGCGCATTATTTTCTATTTGCATTTTTGCTAATTGCGCAGATGTTTCAGTCATTGTGCTACATTTTGTGTTTTTGTCGTAATCTCGTTCTCGTAATCTCGTTTAGCCTCTTTTTGTCGTAAATCTTATCGGCAATTTTACCTAGGTTTTCCAGAGGCAGGGTGGGATCCGTGACCGCCAATACCAAGGTTAATGAAGGAGGAAGCTGCCGGGTCCAAAGTAGACGAATGACGTCATTGCTGAATTTTACCTGGCTGTGTTTCTTTACTTCCCTCAAGAGCTGCGAAGGTTTAAGGTCTCCTAGGTCAAAGTCCGGAGAAAAGTTTCTGAAACCGCTGGTTCCTGTGACTCCTCGTAACAATCAATGAGACGTTCCTTGATTGTGTTGTATTTATTAGTTTCAGGTGGACTTGTAATAATATCGCTTTCTTGTAATATTTCGTCCTTGCCTAGCTTGGCCATGATGAGGTTACAGTTCACCATGTAGCTGTTTTTCTAAGGGAGGATGATGGATTCTACCTAAGCGAACCATAAGTGTGGATAATCTCTCCAAAAATCTGGTATTCTTGTCGTCGTGGATACTACATCCCAGATCCTAATCCCAATCCCGAATTACGTAGGCCTCGCCACGTCCTCATCGATCCCGACGACCCGATACCTGTGGCCAACGAAACATACCAAAACACTACACACCTACACACGGGACAATGCCACTAACCCTCTTATCAAAATTCACGACGCTACCCCTAAGCCGAGGATCGGTCACACAGGAGACACCCTTAGGGTGGAGGGTGTACAACATCTTTAAGCTGAGCTGGGCTGAGCATTCTGATCGGCCCCACGACCCGTGAAGCCGTAAAGGTTCTTAAGTCCAGCAGTGTACAGGTGCCATTGTTGATCGGTTCGGACGTCTTCATCTTTTTGCGTTCCCGACACTTCTTCACTTTTTCATATGGCAGTTCATGGGTATTATTAGATAATATCTTTCAGACGTTATACATTCCTTGTATTTTGATATGGCTTTTAAAAGATTTTTTTGTGGCTGATTACAATTTTGCCCTGTATTTTTTACTTAAATGCCATATATATTTACTATTACGTTGAAAATTATTGTTTGGAATTATACAATCAATAAATCTTTGCAAGAGCTTTGGGATAAATTTTCCTTTTAAATTCATTATATTTACCATGAATTTTTTCCTATCTCCAAAATTCACCATTTAGCTGGCAGAGAGGGGGGGACACTTTGCTGTAAAAATATTAGCACTTTAAAGCTTTATTTTTCAAAAATGAGTTTTTAATAGAAACATTGTTTTTGCAAACCTACAATATTTTTTGTAAACTTATCCAACGATATCACACATTGTGGGATACGCGAGTAAAAAATTAACATTCCTACTTTATTTATATAAGAGCTACCTTAAAATAATTTTTTTTTTCAATATTTTATGTTACCACTTTGTTGTCGTGACTAGTATATATATTCATACCAAATTGCAGCTTTCTAGTATTAAGGATTTCTGAGCTATCGTGCGGACGGACGCACTGACGGACGGACATAGCGAAACTAGTTCACATCGGAGCCCTAAAAAAGGAGTACGAAATATTTGCTTTACGTATTGATATATATTGTTATTAGGAGATCTTACATCACCGATTAACATACCTAACTACATTTATGAAGGCAACTAAAGTAGGTCTCACAATCAGTTGAACAATAATAATATAAACTTATGACCTATCGTATCAGCCCAAGATACATTTATCTTATAACCTTCATCTGCAGCAGACAAAAATTATTTTATAGGGTATTTCCTTCATATTTAAGTTCATTGAGTATTACTAACACATACCTTCACCGCCCCGTTCGCCGAGTGGTTAGCGAACCTAACCACGAATTGATGGGGTGCGGGTTCGATTCCCGACAGGGACAAATATGTGATGAGCATTATACGTTTGTATTTCTAGGTTTGGGTGTTTATTACGTATCTTAAATAATAATAATATCACTGGACAAATTACACAAATCAATCTAGCTCCAAAGTAACCCAATTATTTGCTTGTTTGATGGGTGTCAGTCAATAATATTATTACATAGAAATACTTATATAAGTACTGTTACATTCAGAAAAACATTTATAAATACTGTTACATACATAGTACACCCAGATCTAAAAATACAAATATCTATGCTCATCAAACTAATGGTTGTCTCCATCGGGAATCGAACCCAAACTCCATCAGTTCGTAATCAGGTTCACTAACCACACAACCAACGGGGAGGTCATAAGTTAAAGTATTTATATTATATTTATTTCTTGTATTAGTATCGTTGACTAACACCCGTAACACAAGCAAATAATTTTACTTACTTTGGGGTTAGATCAATCCGTCTAATTTGTCCAGCGATATTTATTTATCAGGGCGAGCGAAGCGAGCCCTACACTAGGCCACTTTCTATGCACTTTTGTGGTACATTTTACTGAAAAAATATCGCATTTTTAGATTTGAGCTTCGACGTGGTAGTTTATATTCATGTCTAGAGTTGTTATCTACCATAAAAATACCATTTTATAAAAATAAAAAAATAGAAGGTACAATTTGTATTAGAATCTTATTACTACTAACGCCATCTCTTATTAAATTAACGAGTTAAAATTGATAGAAGATACATTTTCTATTAGAATTTTTGAACTTATTAAGAGACTACCTACTTCATGAATTGTTTCTTCATATTTGACTGGCGGCGCGCGGTTATCGTGCCCTCGTATAAAGACGAGGTTCAAGTATAAACTGCAATAGCTATAAGGCCATCAGTTTGATCAGTTTGATCGAAGGTGTATGATAAAATCATTGAAAGGAGAATGCAAGGGAAGTTCGAAGTAATATTGTGGGAGGCACAAGGAGAATTTAGGTCTAGGGATGTTTGCTGGGAACAGAGTATAAGTAGTCATTGAAAGGAGAATGCAAGGGAAGTTCGAAGTAATATTGTGGGAGGCACAAAGAGAATTTAGGTCTAGGGATGTTTGCTGGGACAGAGTAAATAGAGTGTTAGAGAGTTTCACAATATGCTCAATAAACAGTACAGATGTATTAATTGATTTATATTGTATTGAGATCAATTCCCAATCTTAGCCCGAGGGCGAGGGTAAAAAGCTAAAAAAAGGTATATTTACGCCCATATCCCCGAAGAGGTAGGCAGAAATACAACGTGTGCATCCACGGTTAGCTGAAGATACTTAAGTCCCACAATGTGATAGGTGGCCAGCCTATCGCCAGTAGGGCACTTTTCCAATCCCGGGCAAAGTTGTTTTATCAGAAAACTGAAAAGACACATTTTTTTCATTTGCCTGACTCTGGAATCGAACTCCGAGGGCTTCTCTGAGAGAAAAATTCGAAAAATGTATTCGCTGAGTGTCTACCGTCAATTCTTCGTGCCTGCGTAGTCCAAAAATTTTGAAGGATTATTTAAATAAAACATTTTTTGATTTTGATTTCGTAAATCGACGTAAAACCAGGAACTTCCTGATTTTAGAAAAAAAAAAACAATTATTTCAGCAAAATGTCAAAAATATGTTTTTTATAAGATCAACCTTCATTTTTAATACATATTTTTCCTTGAAAATACCAACAAACAAAAACCAAATATTCCTAGTCCAAAGCCTGACGACGCGGGCCTTTGATGCAAATGTAATGTTTAGGTGAAAATACGCTGAGTTTTTTAGGTTAGATACCTAATTCTAAATAAAGTCCATACATTAAAAGATGTAATTCTCATAAAAATACTTTTATAAAAATATTACTAGATAGTATAACTTTGCGAGCCCTTACAAAGTTTTGCTTTTTGCTAGTTATTTACTAGCTGCAGTGTGCAGACCGCTGCGCTACATGGGGCATACTAAAAGTTTTGCACTTCTAGCTAATCGGAACTATTTGAATTTCGAATGTTATATTTTTAAAAAGTTGCAACCTTCTTAGTAATAAAAAACAATTGGTGGGAAATGATTTGTCAATTGTTTTTTTATCACACATCAAAGTTCTACGTATGCAACGAAAATGGAATTAAGTCGATAAGATTTTAGAGCGATGATTTTTTATGATTTTAAAAGTTCTCTTTCTCCGCAAGACTGTCTTCAAAATGCTTTTGGGAGAGAAGCACCTTGTTTCAGCACCGTGAGGCGATGGTTTGCTGAATTTGAGAGAGGTCGAGTTTCTTTACATGCCGAATTTCGTGAAGGGCGACCTTCAACTGCCGTTAACGAAAATAATGTGGCTACTGTTAAGCGGTTAATTGAAGAAAACCCCCGGATTACCTATGAGACAATTTGAGGATTATTGTGTATTGGTATGAGTCAAATTCAGAAAATTTTACACGAAGAATTGAAAGTTCGGAAACTTTGGTGTCGTTGAATCCCTCATGAACTGACAGCGGAGCAGAAGCGGGCTCGCGTAGAATGGTACTCACAGATGCTACTGAAGTACTACCACGGACATTCTAATGCTGTTTATGTCATTGTCACAGGAGACGAAACGTGGATTTATTGTTTTGAACCCGAAAAAACAGCAATCTCGTGAATGGGTGTTTGAAATTGAGAACAGGCCAACAAAAGTGAGACCGGCGAGAAACGTTGGTAAAAAAATGATCGCGTTTTTTTTTCTCAGCTACGCGTCCCATATGTACAATTCCACTTTAAGATCAAAAGAGTATTAATGCCGAGTGGTATTCTACCATTTGTTTACCCAGGGTGTTAGAAAAAGTTCGCGAAAAACGACCCAAAATCCGCATTCTCCTACACCATGATAACGCTTCTTCACACACGGCCAACAAAACAAAGTCATTTTTAGCTTCCGAAAAAGTACATCTTGTCAGTCATCTTACGCATAGCCCCGACCTAGCACCCTGTGATTTCTTTATTTTCCCCAAAATCAAAAAAAAAATTATTTTCCCCAAATTCCGGGATAAAAAGAAGCCTATGTGCTATTCCAGGCCATCATCTGCCTGTGTGCTAAATTTCATTCAAATTTGTTCGGTGTTTTTGTGTAATTGAGTAACAAACATCTATCCATATGTCCATCCAAACTTTCATTTATAATATTAATATAGGTTAATTCTAATTTTGTTCTCCTCAACCTCGTTTGCTTGACCCACACATATTACTTCTTTTCGTTGGTCGAGTGGTTAGCGAATCTAGCCACGAATCGATGGGGCTTGGGTTCGATTCCCGACGGGGGAAACTTTTGTGTGATGATTATAAATGTTTGTATTTCTGGGTCTGGGTGTTTATTACGCATGTACACTGTATTAATATATGTATTAGTATCGTTGACTAACACTCATAACATAAGCAAATAATTTGCTGAGTTTGAGGTTAGATCAATTTGTGTAATTTGTCCACGAATATTATTATTATTAGGTATGTTTTTTTCTTCTCAGTTCTTAAACTGGTTGTTATTAAATTTGCGGGCCGTATAGCCAAGTAAATGTAGTTTGTGGTTATAATATACGTTTTGTGGGGGATTAGTGTTGTAATATTTCACCCTCTTCTAACTGCATAAATTTTCTCACTATCCTGCATGTATTCAGTATGGAAGCTTTTTGGAGGGTAATATATAAATTATCTTTTAGATCTATTAGTTTTAAACTATTGTGGAGCTGTTTGGGAATGATACCTGTGGTTGAAATAATTATTGGAACTAGGTATATATACTTTCTCTTGTTTCCATATTTTTGTAACCTCATCTTTAAGCTCTGCGTATTTACTTATTTTTTCAGTTATGGTTTTTTGTATATTATGAGTGTTTGGCACAGCAATGTCTATGAGGTATGTGATTTTCTTGATTTCTTCCTGTAGTGCAATATCTGGTCTATTGTAGTGAATTGTTCTATCGGTAAGTATTGCGCGGTATTATTATTATTATTATTTTATTCAGTCGAGTAAAAACGAAGCCAATGTCACTCAGTGATAATGTAGCTTTAAGTTTGTAAAAAAATTTTTAAGATTGATCAGTTTTGGAGTTTATCCATTACATAAAAAACAAATCATACCTCTTTGTAATATTATCTAATACCTATTTATTTAAGAAATTTATTGGTGGTATTGGAAATGATTTATATACTTTTACTTGAATTTACATATTTCTTGCAAGTGAACTTTATTTTTTACAAAAGAATTTGTAAGCCTAAGATAGCTGGAAACTTTGATTTACAATTGTTCCGAATTACAAAACCATTTCTGATTATATAAACAGATACATGGGTGGTACTAAGGTCTAAAGTATAAAGGTACAAAGGTCTAAGGTCGCAGTACAAAACTAAACAACGTATACAACGATGTTTATAGCGTACACTCCAACCCATTGTCTGTGTCTTTGTCATCGGGAGCACTTCGGCGCGTTTTATAAATTAATACAAGTGTAGACGTCTCCTGGTCCGCGGACAATAGCGAAAATCCTTTGAAATAAACCGACTTTCGATGGATCGGCTCGTAACACGTGGCTTCGATGCATGATAGTACACAGACCAGCGTCCACACTGGGCCCAGCTAGTAGATCGTAACTCCGTACATTGTTCTGCCGTTTATTCTGTGTTCGGCAGTTTCTTTCAGTGTTCGGAATGGATTGAACCGTACTGCAGGTCGTGACAATTGTACGCGTAACAAAATACGTCCACATTAATCGGTACTGACACGCGTGTCTGACACGGTCACGGGATAATGTACGGTAAATTGTTCATGTGGGGACGCAGCTTTATAATATAAAAAATAAATTTAAAAAAGTACACGAAATTACAATGACGTTTTCAAATAACATAATTTATAGCAGTTAATACTTATTTTATATAAATTTAAATGTATTTTTTTGTTTCGATTATATAAATAACGTTGTGCAAATTTCGCGGTCTATGCAAATAAACACACAAGTGAAAAGCTATGTTAGTTATTCGCAATATCCCACCAGAACTGAAAAAAAAAACGAAATGCCATAAAGGTGTAGTTCACATGGGCTAAGTTGCGGGATGAAAACTAGTCTTAAATAATACGCTTCGCTGCCTAAAACTACTGAAATACAATAAAGGGCCCAACTCATACTACGGCGAGACTTTTGTGATACGTTTAAAGTAAGCCCCAGTTAATTTATTTATTGTTTGCAGCTGACTTCAGAAAAATGAAGGGGTTCTAAATTCGGTTGTATCATTTTATATGTTTTACTTCAGAACTGCATGGAGGGTAGAGGTGAGGAGAACTGACTAGGTTAAGAACTTTCCATCAAAAAACATCAAAAAGCGATCGAGCCACCATTGCACAGACTATTATGGAATTTTTAGAAACAAAATTGTGAAACCGCTATTAAATAATCTTCGATTAACAGTTTAAGCAGCGCTATAAATCTGTTAGCGCATACGATATATCGTAGCCCACTTGTTTTAACTGTATTGGGTTTAAAAGTTATCATAACATTTATAAAAAGAGTAAGATAAGTATGTAAGTATAAAGCTATTACTAACGTTATTTAATTTGATAAGGTTTAAATTGTAAACAACCGCTTTTTAATTGCCACAATACAAGTCAAACTTTTTAAATCTTATTTTGAAAGTTTGTTGTAAATAATCTTTTGTGGTTGTTATATCTTTTATGGCTCAATTGCTAAAAAATTTTTGGTAAAATTTAATGCTAAGACTTATTACGCAAAAGAGAGATTAGTATATTATGCTTGACATATTTAATACGTGTTTCCTACGAAGCACATTATTTATACAATATATGAACTAACAAAACCGGCAAGCCTTATACTGCCCAATCATAGCACCCACCTCCTACAGGGTCCAAAAGTCTCATTAATTTCCTCACCTGATATTTTTTAAGCTGTGAAAAACTATTAGCTTCTGATTTTTCTCCCCATGATCTAATTTATACTTCATATAAATTAAAGCAAAGAAAACCTAAAACCATACTTATTTTTATGCGTAATTGTGCTAACATTAATTTAAGCCAGTCTGAAGCTGACGCTAAAAATTTGGATTTTCCTTTATTCATAATGCTAATTATCTCGATTCTTCCTTGTTTAGTTCTGCAATAGTCTCACTTTATGATAAACATGCATCCTTTAGGTCGGTCCGATTAAAACGGCCACCAGTACCGTGGATAACTGATTGCATTCGTAAAGCCATGTTTATGGGATCGCGCTTTTCGTAAATTTGAACCTAACAGTTCAACAAGTAATTAGGAAGCCTAAAGAAAAGTTTGTGCCAAAATCGATGTGACTTACTGGTGAGAGTCACGAACGACAATATATTCACAATAATGTTTTAAATTCATCTTCTGCTGTCATATGGAAATTTCTAAATACTATCGGTATAGGGCATTCTCATGCAAAACCTGATTGTTATTGCTTCACCTTTAATCAACAAACAAGTCAGAAATGAAACTATAGTTGATGTCCTGAACTTTTATCCATTATTTTCAAATCAATTTTGTTTTTAGATTTATTCGAGTTTATAACTCTATTAAAACTTAAGCAGAAGGTTACAATGGCATTGGTAGATCAATGATTTTGTCTATTTCAGATATTATCGCTGAAGTCATCACTCACGTAATTAATACTTCTTTGACTTCAGGTGTTTTTACATCAGCATGTCGCAATGCTTTCACTATCCTCCTTCCTATTTCTTGCAAATAAATATTATTATTATTATTATCTCTTTATTTACATTTTTTTCTTATTTTATATACATTTATAATTATAACATTATCAAAAAAATCACAATATTATAAAAATATTTATAAAAATAGCTTTTCCACCGATGGGAACCTTGCAGCTAAGCCATCGGTGGTCAGGGCGACAGAGAAAGAAACCTCCTCACAATAAGTGCCGTTCCTAACACTGCCGCCTTCTGCATCTGGTCCTTGATCCAGAATTATAGGAAGAGCCTCCGTAGATGTTGGTCAAGACTCTTCGCTGTAAGACCGTTTATTATTATTATTATTATTAAAATCTCTACTGCAGAAATCCAAATCACTTTTCCACTTAAGACCAATTTCAATTCTTCCGTTCGTTTCTAAAGTTCTGGAGGCGGCTATTCATAAACAATTGTTTTCTTTTTATCAAATACGAAATTTTATGCCCCTTCAATCTGGTTTCTAACCAGGCTATAGCACAACTGTGGCCCTTTTGAAAGTCAATAAAGATGTCTATAAGCAATGGAGGATAGAAAATTAACTTTATTGGTACTCATCGATTTTACTAACGCATTCAATACGGTTATATTTTCATACTTCATCATCTCATCTTCTCTTCCGCAGTGATGAAAACCAATTCACTAATTGGTTTTCATCGTATCTGCATGATCAGTTTCAAGCAATTCGTGTAAATCGGGTCAATTCTGACTGATATGGACTGACCGTAGGTATGCCTCATAGGTAGGGTGTTATTTTGTATCCGTTACTATTCTCTCTTTTTATTAGCATAATTACTTCCGTTCTACGTTGTTATTATTACATTGAAGCCGACCACTTGCAGCTTTACTTACTTGCTGATTTAAAGAATATGGCTTTTGCTATCTTTATTTAAATCTAGACCGCCCCGTTGGTAGAGTGGTTAGCGATCCTGACTACGCAATCAACGGAGCTCGGGTTTGATCCCCGACAGGGATAAGCATTTATGTGATGAGCATAGATGTTTGTATTTCGGGGTTTGGGTGTTTATTATGTATGTGACAGTATTTATATATGTATTTCTATGTATTAGTATCGTTGACTAACAACCATAACACAAGCAAATAATTTGCTTACTTTGGGGTAAGATGAGTAAATGTAATTTGTCCCGTAAATATTATTATTATGATTAAATATGAACCAGGGTTGTTGCTGATGCAACAACCCTGATGGTTTTTACTATATCAGCGGATGCTGACGCTGATTTTTTAAATTAATATCAGCGGATGCTGATACTGATATTAATAAATCACTGACATAAAATATATCCAACTTTTCAATTATTTGCAAATATGATATGTTACTTTCAATAAAACACAAGTTATACTTAATAATTGTTATATTTTTACTAGGTGGTAAAGTTTTGCATTGTCTCGCTCGGGTCTGGTACCACCACCTTACCTATTCCAGTCGCAATAGCGTCAGTGCTTGTCCTTAGATTAGACCTCGTCACAAGATAGCAACGCACCACGCAACCGTAACATTTTAAGACTATATTTTTATCTTATTATATTTTTATCTACAACAGTAGAAAGTTAGTAGAAACGTAAACAAATTCCAGGGGGGGGGGGCAGCTGACCCTCCCTGCCCCCCCCCCTCGGTACGCTCATGACTACGACTCTATTTGAATTAATAGTATACTTTCGTATAAGATAAATATTTTGTATTAATCATTTATATTTTATAATTAGCTGACTCGGCAAACGTTGTTCTGCCTTTTTAACTACTCTTATTTTTTTTCTTTATTTTCTTACCTTTTTTTTATAGTAGAGGGGGCAAACGAGCAGATGGTGCACCTGATAGTAAGTGATCACCGCCGCCCATGGACATCCGCAATATCGGGGGTATTGCAGCTGCGTTGCCGGCCTTTTAAGAATGAATAAGCTCGTTTCTTGAAGGTCCCTAAGTCGTGTCCATTCGGAAATACCCCCGAGGGTAATAGATTCCACAAAGGAGTAATGCGAAGCAAAAAGTGTCGACAAAAGCGCACGGTTGTGGATTTCCAGACATCGAGGTGGTGAGGATGGAACATTAAATTTTGACGCGATGTCCGATGGTGGAATTTAGCGGCAGGCATTAGTCCGAACAACTCGTCGGAACACTCCCCATGATAAATACGGTAAAAGATGCAGAGCGAGCCTACATCTCTGCGTAACGCCAAAGAGTCAAGCCGATTAGAAATAGCCTGGTCGTCGACGATTCGAACCGCTCTACGTTGAATGCGATCAAGAGGAAGAAGCTGGTACTGAGGAGCTCCGGCCCAGAGGTGAGAACAGTACTCCATGTGAGGTCGAATTTGGGCCTTGTAAAGTTGGAGGCGATGGGCTGACATGAAGTACTGCTTTGCTCTACTTACCTTGTAAACCGTCCCTGGACTTCAAGAATTAATTCAAAACCAAAATTAGCCAAATCGGTTCAGCCGTTCTCGAGTTTTAGCAAGACTAACGAACAGCAATTGATTTTTATACATATAGGAAATAATAAACTAAACAACGTTTCAAGTTATCGTTTCTGTTTATAAAGAAGAAAATAATAATGAGCATTTTTATAACGTGACCTTTTGGTATATAGACGTTTAACATATCTATAAACATGACAATAATAATCAGTAATACGTCATGTTAAAACTACAACAAAAAATCGCTAGGCGGGTCCTCCAATGTACATATTATGTCTTCGCGCCGTTATACGAGGCCTTTTAAACAATAATGAGAGAGCATCTATTGACTTCCGGTTCGACTTCACGTAGTTGTAGTTCCGAATTAACACACAGAGGGAGCCAGTGTCGATTTCCCGCCTTTTGGGGCCCGCCATCTTTTCTCGCCTCTTGTGTTTATCAGAATTATTGCGGTGGCTTGCTCATTGGCGTCTTGATTTTCGTACCGACAATATCTTTTCTAACGCTGTTAGCGTTCGTTTGAACGTATAATGTTCTTTTTAATTTGAAATTCGTTATAATTAAATATTGTTAAATAATATAAAATGAGTGATACTTTTGAGTAATAAATTCTTTAAAAAATCTCTGAATCTAGTGTTTCATCATCAACCTTGTCATCGAATGATCAGGAAACTATTAAAGTATCGAAGGAAAGAGCCAACAGAAAGCGAAAGAGTGATAACAGGAAAAATGATCCCAGCAAGCTATTTCGAAGTGAGGATGAAAGTCTGGACCTCCTCCATCAGGTTCATGGGCGTACCCAGGTTCTGAGCCAGGAGGGGGGCAGCCGTAACATTTAAAGACTATATATTATCATATTATATTTTTATCTACAAGAGTACATAGTTAGTAGAAGGGTTACCAAATTCCAGGGGGGGCAGCTGCCCCTCCCTGCCCCCCTCGGCACGCCCATGATCAGGTTAGTAAAATAAAAATTTTCTTGCAAATACGTACTGACCGGACATTTGTTAATACCCTCCGGGGTTCAATTGTTTTTCGGATAATAACGCAATTTATTGTGAGGATGAAAATGAGATATCTGTCGAATCCTGGCCTCGTTTAATTATAATTTAGGTATAAAATCTAAAAGATTTAAGCGTAGCAAATACTTCTACCAAACATTTGCAATTCTTAAACTCGTTGAATAATTTTAATTTCATAAATTGGACAAATGTATGTTATGCTGATATTTTTTTAAAAAAAGCTCTGGTTTTTTTTTATTTATTTGGAAAACAAACAGTATAATTAACATGAAAATATCTAAAATTACAACTGAATACCATTTAAATGTTTTCGCATATAAGAAACTAAAACTCAAAAATACACGTAATAAAAAATAGTAGGTTTTGACAGTTTACAAGATTTTTAGGACTATTTACAGCTATTTTTAGGAAACGTCATCAAACCATTTCTTAGTAATAATATTTTTATGCTATTTTCACTTAAATTAAACAGGTCGAGTTCAGAAATATCATTCAGTGCATTGACTTGATTAGCCGATCTTATAAAGAATGTATTTTTCCTATAGTTAGTGGAACTGAGTGGAGTATGAAGAGGAGTTAGGATTCTTGAGGATCTTGAAGGTACTTTAAGAAATATTTTGGAAAGAAGATAAGAAGAATCAACGTTGGATTTTGCTATTTTCTGTAAAAACATTGTCTGCTATTCTTTGTCTTTTCTGTAGGGGAAGTAAATGATGTTTTTTTCATCTCAGTTCGTAACTAGAATCCGTGACCTTAGATTTAAATTGTAGATGTTTAACAAATCTTCTTTGAATAGATTCCAGCCTATTGATGTAAATATCGTATTGTGGGTTCCACACCTGAGAGCAATACTCAAGAGTGCTACGCACGTATAAGCAATAACGTATTTTAATACCTTTAAGACTGTTAAATTGAGAGCTCATCCTTAAATTAAAACCAAGAGACCCAGATGCTCGACTTACGAGGTGGTCAATATGTCTTGCATATGTGAGCTTTGAAACGTGGATTACGCTTAAATCTCGGATTTCGGAAACACTTTTCAACTTCTGCTCTTTTAACTTATATGAGAGATGTATTATTTTAGATGAACGACTATAAATCATGGAGTAGCATTTAGATACGTTGAGATCTAATTTATAAGTACTGCAGTAATTTTCAAAACTGCTAAGATCTTGTTGTAATAGGTAGCAATCATTAACATTGCTTATATTTTTGAAAATTTTTATATTATCAGCATACAAGAGAAACTTTGAACGCTGAAAACATGAATTAATATCGTTGATAAATATATTGAATAATAAAGGCCCCAATAAGGAACCTCATGGGATGCCAGACGGTACAATATTCCAAGAAGAACAATAACCGTTAATGACAATAGCTTGAGATCTATTATCAACATAGGATGTAAACCATCGGTATAGATTACCATGAATTCCAGCTAAATAAAGCTTTTCCAGGAGCAAGCTGTGGTCAATGCGGTCAACTGCTTTACCATAATCAGTAAATATGGAATCTACTTGACCTCCTGAATCCATACATTCGGTGTTGTAGTCAACAAATGCTAGCAAGTTTGAAGTTGTATCGATACTCATTTTTTTTAGTTTAGGTTATCATAAATAAAACAACATTTACAATTTTTTCAACATCCGCAAACCTCGTTGTAGGTTTGTGTGGATAAAAAATAAAAATAAAAAAAACAGTGAGTGGAAAAATAAAAGAACGAAACTGTTAACGCTAAATACCGTTACAATATCGATATGTATGCGACGTTGTTGCGTTTCATACTGTTTCGTGATTTGTTTACTAACTAGCGCTAGAAGACAACATCATAATACCATATAGCATAACGTTAATTCGAGTGTAATGAATAACGTTATTAAATAGTAAGAAATTCTCTATAATTTATGGATAACGCTATGCTTGAAAATAACGTTATATCTATAGTTTTTTTTTTTTTTTTTTTCGTAGGGGTGGCGCCACTAGGCAAACGTAAAAATATCAGCTGTAGAATAAAATATGTAAATAATGTGAAAAAAGTGAAGTATATTTGTAGAAAGTAGTTGAAAACTGACTGTGACTTATGCTTAACCAGTGAAAGTGTTATCTGTGAAAAATATAGTGTTTTATTGTTAAAAAAATACAATAATAATCTCAAACTTTCAAACAATTTTAATTACTCTTAAACTAATAAAAATTAAAATATTGTGATTTCATCAAGACCAGCAAGTGACCAACAGTACCAGGTACAAAAGATAATGTTAAATACCACTTAAATAGAAGAAATCATAAAAATCCAATATTTGTTGTCGTTACGATATTTAAATTTTAACATACAATTACCTACACAGTACAATGTTGGACTTTGGAAATGGAACATGTAACGACATCTATTTTAACATAAATTAATCACGTGCTATAACTCAATAGTTTTGGATCTCGGTGCCTGAAGGGTATTATGATTTAAGGTCTAAATCACTAGATGGTGTATTTATAGTGTTCACAAGACACTTCTGATTAAATATATAAAAATAAGGCCCTGTCTACACGGACGACTTATTATTTCTATTATCAAGATGAGTTTCAGCGAGTATGTTACCTTCAGAGCTACACAAACACAACCAAAAAAACACAATAACTCTGATCTTTGTTTAGGAGAAAATATGAATGACACTATCAGTGACGAATTTCATAGCAATTCGAGTTTACCAAACCTATCTACTCTAGAAAATACAATGTTATTGAAATTAAAAAAAACATATACAGAATTTAAAGTTGGAGCTGGAAATTGCGCATAACGAAGTGGACAAATTAAATGAAGAAAATCATATTCTTAAAAAGAAATTAGATACTAGGGAAACGGAAATAAAAATTTTGAAATCCACGGGGCTTTCGGAGCTTTCACTTAGTAATAGTTCGACGCCTTCTTTAAAGAAAAAGAAACGTGTTATGACTCAACATCAAAACGCCGATCAAAAATTTAACTCCTATAAGCTCGTATAAACAGAATATAATTAACAGTAAAACCTTATTATTATTAGGTAAGAATACAACTATTGATAAACAAACATCAACATCAGACAGTACATCTCCTCGCAAAACAAGTGAAAGCAAACCCGAAGATTGTAGTCAGAATCCGAACAATGTAAAACAGACACTAGAGGGCGTGCAAATGACCAACAGAGCAAAAATACTTATAATCGGAGACGAAAAAGTTAGTGGTTTATCAACATATCTATTAAATAGCAGAAAAAATAAATGGAACAACATGTATGAAATATTCTCTATGATAAAACCAAACGCTACTTGTGGGGAATTTTTTTCTTATTTTGATTCAACGTTGAAAAATGATCTGTCGCAAAATGATAAAGTTATATTGTCTTTCGGCTCGTGTGATAAGAACCCATATGAAATAATTAAACAACTTAGTGTGGTTCTGTATAAATTAAGAAAAGTCCAAGTTTTTATTATACCGGTGCTTTATAATTCTTTTATTAATGTGAATTTATTGAATGACTATATTTATTCTATTACTAAAACTTATAATAATTGTTATTTTATGTCAACACATACACAGAATAATATTTTTTCATCAATGTATAGACATAGATATTTAAAAACATTAGTTTATGCAATTAATATGTGGATAGATACAGACGACTATAATAAAAACTACATTAATAATATAATGTCTCTACTACAATGTTTCTACAAGTGCAAGGTTAACTGGTAGAAAATGTCTTTAGACGTTAAGTTCGCCTGTTGTATATTTTGTGCAATAAAGAGTTTAAATAAATAAATAAATAAATAAATGTCTATAAGAAAAAAATACTTTGCCATGTCTAACGAAATAAATAGCAGTTCTTTACATAACACTAAATGTAGGAAGGGTACAATACCTTATTATTTTAGGTACCAAGCGAAATTATCTTCGACATCGAGACAAATTCCAGATATTAATAGTAATTTAAATTCAGCGCCTAAAAAAGGTACAATACCTTTCTATTTTAAAAATATCAGTGTAAGTAAAAAAACATTTTTTCGTTCATCCTCGTAAAAAAATTATTTGTTTATTACATCAAAACATTGCAGGACTTGTTAATAAAACCAATGCAATATATGTAGCCTTAGATCAATTAAAAAAAGCTCAAGTAGAGATAGACATATTATGTTTCACGGAGACTTTTGTCAGACAAGGTTCAGAATCAAATATTATTCTAAATGAGTACAATTTAGCTGCATGTTTCTGTCGTAAATGTCAAAAACGAGGGGGGACATGTATACTGGTAAAAAAATACATAAAATTCACAACTTTGTATACATACAAACTTGAAATAGATAATATATTTGAGATATGTGGCATTGATTTAATAGGTTTAAATATCTTAGTTTTATGCCTGTATAGAACACCAAATAGCAACCCTGTAATTTTCTTAGAAAAACTTCAATCATTATTAAATTTATTAGTCAAGAACAATAAAAAGATTATACTTACCGGAGATTGGAATATAGATATATTAAAGAAAAATAAAATTTCTATAGAACTTCAAAGTATATTGAAAAATTTTAACATAGATATACATATTAAGACCCCAACCAGGAATAATTCTTGTATTGACCTAATAGCCAGTAACATACATAATGTACACTCTCAAGTCCACTATCTAGCACTTTCAGACCATGAAACGGGCCAAACAATTAAGTTTGAATTTAAGAAAAATCAAGACTATAGAGAACATTTTTTCGAATATAAAAGAGACTATAGCAAAGTAAACATGGAAAAATTTTATAACTGTATATCTGCACTTAGTTTTACTGATGTTTATTCAAAAAATAATGCAGAAGAATGCTTCAATGAATTTTATGAATTAATTTTATTATTTTATAACCTATGTTTTCCACTTTTAAAAGTCAGAATATCACATATTAAAAATCGTTCTAAATGGCTAACAAAGGGAATTAAATTATCAAGTGTAAATAAAAGACGACTTTATTTAATGTATAAGCACACCTCAACTAATAAAAAATATTCCAAATGTAAATATAAAACATATAATAAAATATTAAAAAAATGCATTAATTACTCTCATAGGATTCAAAATCAAAAATATATTGAACGAAGTAAAAATAAAGGTAAGGCTTCATGGGAAATAATAAAACAATTAACAAAGTCAGAATCTAACAAGGAATTTATCGAAAAAATAAATATAATAATAATGAATATGTAAAACCACAAGATATAGCTGAATTTTTTAATAATTATTATATAGAGTTGACCGATAAATCTCGATGTAATAACAACAATAACAACATTAAGATAGAAAGGAATCCTAGCACGATATTTCTTACCCCCACAGACCCATTAGAAGTTTTTAAGATTATTGTCTCCCTAAACAATACTAAAGCTGTAGGATATGACGGTATTAGCATACATGTTTTGAAGTTCTGTGCAAATAAGATATGTGTGCCACTTAGTCATATCATAAATTTATCATTCGAGCAAGGTATATTTCCAAAGCAATTAAAAAAATCAATCGTTAAACCGTTATTTAAGAGAGGTGATCGAACAGACGTAAATAATTATAGACCGATAACGATTATACCCGTTATAGCTAAAATATTTGAGAAATCTATGTACACAAGAGTTTATAATTTCTTAACAGATCAACATATTTTTTCACCGAATCAGTTTGGATTTAGGAAGAAATGCTCCACTACTTTAGCATGTTTTAATCTAGTCAAAGATGTAACAGAAAGTTTAGATAAATGTCTTAATACCTATGCTGTCTTTCTAGATATGAGTAAAGCATTTGATTACGTTAATCATGATCGACTTTTGTTCAAATTAGAAAAATATGGAGTTAGAGGACTGGCTAATTTATGGATGAAAAGTTATCTAGAAAATCGTCAACAATGTGTGCAAATCGATACAGTAAATAGTAACAAAATAAAAAGTGTTTTTGAGTCTAAGTATAGGGTTAATAATTGTGGAGTCCCACAGGGAAGTATAATGGGTCCATTAGCTTTTATAACTAGTATTAACGATCTACCGAAAAGTACTGAAGAAAAATGCTTTTTATTTGCCGATGATACAACTTTATTAATAACTGACAAAAAAGATTGTAAAAATTGTGACTTTGAAAAAAAAATTAATAATAATTTGAAAGCAGTGATTGAATGAATTCAGAATAATTGTTTACATATTAATATAAATAAAACAAAAAGTATACAATTTGTAACATACCATAAAAATCCATTAGCTTTAAGTATAAAATATAACACCAATATTGTACAGGAAGTAGAATCAACGAAGTTTTTAGGAATAATTATAGATAAAAATTGTAACTGGAAAGCACACGTAGAGCATATTTGTAATAAATTAGATAGATTTGTATTCGCATTGAAAAAAATTAGAGTTCAGGTATCAGTTCAAACAGCGTTGTCAGCATACTTTGGATATGTCTTCTCGGTGCTTTCATACGGTGTAATAATTTGGGGAAATTCTGTAGACTCGCTAAAGGTTTTCAGAACACAAAAAAAATGCATTAGAGCAATTTGTAATATCACACAACTGGACAGTTGTAAGCCATATTTTAAGAGCCTTAAAATACTAACTCTTCCGTGTATATATATTAAAGCAGTTTGTACATTTGTTAAAGAACATTCAGAATATTTTCAAACTAATAAACAAGTTCTCAATACCAAAAATAGGCACGCGGAAAACTTTATGTACCACCATGTCGGTTGGAAATGGTTAAGAGAAATGTATATCACATGTGTATACAAATATTTAATAAACTACCAAATGGTATAAAAACATTACCTATACATAAATTTAAAAGTCGTCTTCATCAGTGGCTATTAGTAAAATGTTTTTACTCGGTAGAAGAATATTTTAATGATGAAGATTATAATATTATATAAACACAAAATAAAGACATTTGTACAATAAAAGATATTAAATGTAGACAGAATGTTTCCTAATTATTATTGATTGTTATTTATTTAGAATGAATTTAAAATTGAGTAATTATTTAGTACATAATATTTATTGACTTATTGATTGACATTTTTTTTCTTGAATTGTGATATAAAATTGAAAATAGACATTACTGATAACTGCTGGAATCACACTTTTTGTTTTGTTAATAATTAATATAATAATAGTTATAATTGTAGTTAGTATAAAAATAAAATAATTAATGGAAATAAACATTGACATATTATTACATATTCTTATTATAATTGAAAATAGACATTATTGATAACTTCTGGAATCACCCTTTGTTTCGTTAATAATTAATATAATAATAGTTATAATTTTAGTTAGTGTAAAATTAATGGAAATAAACGTTGACATATTAGTAATAATAAGTCAATGGAAATAAATCAAAAATGTTGTATTTGCACACTCACTGAGTAGAATAAGTTTGATTCTATTATAATTGTATCTGACCATCTGTATATCTGTACCTTATTCTTGCAAATAAATAATATCTTATCTTATCTTATCTTATCATGCCGCGAGCAATAACGTTACCACAAAATACCGATATTTAAATCTTTGCATATAATTAAAATTTCTGCAGTCCACTTAGCTATGAATACAGTTAGTATCTAGTAATAGAATAAACAATGTCGAGCGAACACGTCTATTCTTTGTATTTAAATCATTACATACATTATTACAGCATAACGTTATGCACAAAACTGCACCTTATTGCTCGAACATTTGCTCCAATAGAGTGGGAATAACCGGAGTTGTAACGTAGTTGCCGGGTGGCCAAGTGAAGTGATAAATAAGGTTATATTTTGTAAGTTTTGTCTGGTGCAAAAATTAACAAGCTGAGTGAATATTACGTAGTACTTATGATACCATTCTAGAACGGTTATAAGTGTATATATTAGTTTTCTACACCGTTTTGGAATAAAAGCTATGGAAGATTTTTTGGCTTATAAGAGGAATTCTGAGAAAAGCTACAAAAAGCGGAAAAAATACAAAATGACGTCAAAAGTCAATTTAACCACTCTTATGTGGTCACCAGGTTAGAATTTCTTAAAGAATTGTGGAAGAAATTCACCTGCGGTTATAGGAATATAAGTTTGAAAATAACCGGCGTCGGACAAAAAAGATAGTTATTTTAGTGAGAATATATACGAACACTGTGAAGAGTTATATTATAAGTGTATATTAGTTCACCTGTTCGCGTCCATCGCCCAGTTCGCATCCACATCAAGAATCTCCTTTTTATAATACTTGAAAATAAGTATATTTAGACATTAATTTAAGTTATTTAGGTAGAATATTATACATATATTATATCTATCTACACATTACTGCACAATTTTACTATGATTTACAAGTACATACATGAAATGTGTTTCCCATTTTTTTGGCAAATGACCCCAGTAACTCTACTGTACATAATGTACTGTATTCTAAATAAAAAACGATGAAAATTAAATTAATGATAAATATACAAGTAGATAGCACTCCTAAAGGAAAGAAACAACCATCGTCTATAGACATAAAATATGTTTCTAGTGCGACGTTATCCATGTGATGGGATGGGTCGGTATTGCTGGATACCTTACCCTCAAAACTGTAATACGAAAGTAAAAAGCAATGACGCTTTTGCGGTATGAATTGGCAAGCAATCGGCAAGTAGACAGCTCTTATGTGGCAGCTTGGGTGAGACGTTGCAGAACTCTACCAACGAGAAATCTCGATGTTAGCGACATATGTTGAGCCCATCGTTCGCCTTTTAGGAACTGCCACGAAGAATGGTAGATGGTATATTCTTCAAAGGCGGTGGGAGGGGGGATGGTTTAACACGCTCGTGCCTCGAAGTAGCATATATATTTCTATAAATATTTACACATATATATTTGCGGATGTCAAGTGTTTTTGTTCAAGTCATAGATGAAGTGTTGTAATTAGGTTGTATTAACGTGAAGCAGTTTGGTCGAATAAAACACTTGAATCACTTTTACACTCACAGTATAATTTTGGGCAGAGTAATGCCCTCAACAAGAGATAATTACAATGAATCGAAAACATGATGTCCCCGCTTATTTATACCATTCATTATCTATTTTATTATGATGTCATGACACAGGTGTGCCGCACATCTGGCCGGCTAGTAGTTGTCGTCAAGCGCGGTCGATAACAATCGGCCATCCTGCGTAGTCCGTGTCCCACGGATCTGGCTTCATTTTTCAGCAGCAGCCTCGAAGTTCTGAGGATGGAAACAATATACGGCAGTTAAATGCTCTCTATTTAGTTATTAAACATCAAGTGTTTCAGTTCGAAGATATTTATTTCTATTAAACATTCACTTATAGTGTATTCATACATATCTACATCTACATCTACATCTACATCTACTTCTACATCTACATCTACATCTACATCTACATCTACATCTACATCTACATCTACATCTACATCTACATCTACATATACATTAATACATATATACATATATACATATACACACACACAATATTTAGAATAAATATACGGTAGAATTAGTTATATTCTTATTAATTTTAGTTATCCTAAGCCTCACTAATCAGATTTATATAAATGAATCCCTGAAATGATTAAACGTGCATAACCTTGGAATAAATACATCAAATTGTATAATTCATTGTTTTCAAGAGGTTTTTGTATATGAAAATGTTTAAAAATCATACTAATCTTTAACCTCATAATATGAAGAGTAAATGAATAAGTTAGACAAAAGATAGAAGGAGGATTTTTCTTATATTTTGAAATTAGAATGTTGATTTTGAGAACTAAGACAGAACTCACAATTCATGTTTTAAATTGTATTAAGTACATATTATGTCATCTCGAATATTTACTAATTTTTCTGTTTTAATATTTTTTTACCTTTTACATTTTGATGTATTAAATTACTGTTTGAGTTTATATTATGTATACTTTATATATATGGTATTTATTATAAACTATGCATATATATATTTATGTTAAGCTATTGCATAGCTTCTATCGCGGGCCTTGAGCGTGGAGACCGAATCCAGAAATTCCGTAACGAAAAAACCTAACACCCCTCACTCCGACCGGCACAGCGGTGATACTTTTTAGTTTTTCCATCTATCGATAAATACCAGAACTTTTAATGACTTTTTGAAATATCACGCTTGTCTCTTTAGTTCAGCAACCCGCCTTTAGGTGGCATTGGTTGTATTACAAAACTACCGTAATCAGCTGTTTGTGAGAAAGTATATAGGTGTATAGGTATTTATCATCTACGTACAACAGTGAATATCTGTACTCGTATAATTTGTGTACAAAGTGTTTTAAATATGAATTAACAAAGAAAAAAAAATACTGCATAAATAAAATAAATATATAATTGTAACTGCGTAAGTTGATAAAAAATGCTATGCAATAGCTTTACCGCGGCAGTCTCCGAGTGCCACACGTCTTTTTTTTATATTACGTGTTATTATATGTTATAATTATCAGATTGTACCCCAATTTTATTGCTATTGTTTGGGATTGACTAGTGGAGAATCCCAATGAGCATTAGATCATCCTTTGAACTGGAAATGTGCAAAAATTTAAATAATTAAATGAATAAATATTTGGATAAAACGATGACGGTAAACATTTGTATCTTTTCCATATATCCCATACATATAAATTAGACTGCAGTGTGATCAAGTATACACATACATTAAGTAAATGGTTATTCGATCAAGATAACGTAGATACTTAAAAGTAAACAGTTGTGTGACATTAGTCTAAAACAAAGCTGTAAAGTAAATCTGTGTTCAGAGGTTACTAAATTTAATTTTCAAGAATAAATACTTAAAATTAGATCTCTTAAATTCTAATAACAATGTTTTTAAATATTAAAGAATAATAAAACGCTATTAAAGAATAATAAAGTAAAGTAAAGTAAAAGTGAGACTGCCACAACTAGCACTATTTTAGATAACGTATGTGCTAATTTGTGCAATAATACATTTACGCTATTTGTTATTGGATCATCTTTTATCTAATCACTAAGAAATTATTTTTAAATTTACAAATTTACGACACAAAAACTACAACAGACCGTTTAGATTTAAAAAAAACACTTGAGAGGTGTCAAGGGACACCCGGATGGAACAAAGTTCCTTTCGAAACAAAAAACCTGTATACACTCAACAAAAATAATCGTCGCAACACCACACTATTCAATGCGAAATAGAAATGAAAATATCTGGCTTGCTTTCTATACGAGAGAGAGAGAGAGAGAGAGAGAGAGACAGAGAAACATGCGAACGCCGCACAGCTTACAATAGCTTACTATAGCAAAAAGTGTCGTGACAACTTTTCGTAAGATTTTTTTCCGTCTAGCCCATGGAACATAGAACAAGTGGAAGTGAAGAGTGGGCGTGCCGCGTGCATCACTATTATGCGCTGTTACTCTTAATTGCCTTAGTGATACTTACCATGTCTTTAGGACATAGTCGTCGTGCGAAAATCTATTATACACTGAATTATGCCGTATTGTGCCATCCTTGAATGCAGAAATGATAGTAGAATACAGATGATTAAAAATGGACATATTTCATATCATTCGAAAGTACAATTTTCATTTTATTTTAATTAAATTCCTGATTTAATATAATCTCTAATTATATGATAGAAAGTCAAGCTAAAATCAGCCGTACACCTTACATATAAAGTTCATTTTAAGTTGACCTAATTTTTCTAGAAAGATATACGTAATGACAGTCATTACGTATATCGTTCTAGAAAGTTCTCTACTCAAATATGATCAACTGAAAACTACGGAAAAATCAATACTGCCATCTATTGTAGAATAGCGAAACTATTAAGATCTTAAGTTTCACTATTGTGTCTATTTTGAATAGACTACAAAAGGACGTAAATACTCTTTTTTTTGTAGCAAAATAAAATTTATTGTAACGCAGTTTGGTATATTTTTAAATGTTCTGTTTGTGTGTTTCGGATTATTGTTGCTTAAAATGAAAATGACCAATGAAACAATGTTTGCATTAGTAGTTTATATGCAATAATGCTTATTTTATGTGTGAGTATGGCGATCGCGGTCCTGATACAAATGTTTATACTTGCCAATTCCGCTTGTTCTATGTTCCATGGTCTAGCCCCCTTTCACAACGCGCGACAAGGAACTTCATTCTAATATAGTTGAACGCGTTAGTTTAAAAGTTCATACTACAATAGATTTATTATACTACTATGAATTGCGATACCTTAAACAAACCGCACAGAAACTAAACATAAAAATGAGAACTGTGACTAATATTACTTCAAACACTAAAGCAAATAATAAACCAAAATATTGAACCTACTACAGAAGAACTGAACAACTAAAGTATAAGTGAAGGGATAGTTAGCTAGTCATAATATATTTACAACACGACACATTTTGATACACTTCTGAAAAATTTTGCAGGTACCCTCGTTTGTACATTGTGTACTATTAAATTGTTGTTTCTCTTTAAGTGAATTCTAATTTAATTCTTTTGGGAAATAAAGTCTTAATTAATTTAAACCATAGACAGACCTAATAATTATTGGGATAGCTTAAAAAGGCCAGTCCAAATGAATATATATTAAAGATGTAATTTAGAAAGAGTGAGTAAAATGTTAAGGTTACCAGACATATTGTATGTACTACTGTAATTAATTTAGTGAATAGAAAAATAAACCAAAATGGCGCATGACCTAATTAATTATGTAAACAAATTTGATAAAGTGACATACAACAAACTTACCGAGTATTAGACCACTAAATATTTTATTGCATAGCATTAATAATAATAATAATAAATTTAATTATTTGCATTAACCATAATTTTAAATTGCAAAAGTAGGCTGGAGTCCACTTTTAGGCAACAATATGCCGGTTCCAGAGGACTCCGCTCTTCTATCTTACAATTATATTATTTAAAATAGAGTTATATAACAACAAAACATTAGTGTCTATAAATTACAACTTACATATAATAAAGTAATACATTATTATTATAAAAACATTAAGTAAATTAAATTAATATAAAACTAATCAAGCAAACTAAAATGTGATACATACTCTACACGCTACGCAGCAAAATTTTTCTTAAATTTAAATGGTGTGTGGTCTAAGTATAAGAGTTGAGCATATGAACAAATAAACATGGTCGATCCGCTGTGCCGCACATCTGGCCGGCTAGTAGTTGTCGTCAAGCGCGGTTAATAACAGTAGTCATTTACTATTGAAATTGATCGTGCTATGAAAAATTATATAATATAAGACAAGTTAATCTCGCTAAGTTTCTTCCGCCGGATCAACTCAGTGTAGGGCGACACTTCGATTTGGTAGTAACTCTATGAATGTCAATTCACCAAAAGTACATATAAAAATTAATTTGAATAAACTAAAGATCAGTTTAAATTCTGAATAACCAAAACATCTACTCTCGCATGGAAATGAGCATTTATTTACACCTATTTTCGCATTTGAAATTTAAGTTATATTTTCTGCAAAAACTTCAAGTTCCAAATCGTATAATAATTTGTACGTATTCTTTGTAATTGTATCTATTTAATATAAATACGGATGTATAATATTTACTTCAACCTTCACTCTTTATATTAAAAGTAGGGATAACAAAAATTAAGGTTGGGCACACCAACCACGCTAACGTACGTGGCTTGATTACTGTAAATAGGTACACAAGTGACACTCGTTGACATTTCACACACGCAGATTTTTTTAAGGACATTTTTAACTGTCAGTTGCTTAGGAATACTTTCTCTGGAGGTATATACTCAAAGTAAAATTATAATATTTTATGTAAAGAAATATATTACGGCGTAATAATATATAATACTGGGTAAACTTTCGTGACTGTTTTACGTTATATCATATAATGTATTTCTACAAAATAGGCTTACTGATCGCGAGGTAGCCTAGAGAATGAAACTGCCCCGAAGAAAGATTACTAGAATTCGAATATAAAATTATCTGTCTATCATGGTCTTCAGTTAGAAAAGCAAACAAGAATGAACTTAAAAAATCTCGAATGGCTAAACCTACTAAAAACTTAAACGATTTCACACGCACTTATTTAAACTTAAATATGCGTCCAAAAACAGACGAAGAAATTTTAAAATATCGGGAAATATCGTATGGCACATTTGCCAAAAAGAACCTATTCACCAGAACAAATTACAGCCCAAATTTATTATAATTGTATAGTTTTGCACTATCAAAAATAGCTTTATAAAATGGCTGTAACACATACTATGAAGGCAGTTAAAGGAAATGAAACGATATTTCAGAAACTTATAAAAAATAACCCCGAATAAGTTGACTTTAATTTTTTTATTAATTGATTAAGTCCAAATCGAGAGTAATAAAAAATAAATTAGTTGTGTAAACAAATAAAAAATCCTTTCATAGTTACATGAATTTACTATTAACTGAATAAAGCCTTGCTTGCATGTTACAAATAGTAAAAAAAATATTAAACATTGTTTTGATGAAAATATTATACATTTTTAAGTGAAAAAGTTATCTTAGTTTAACATAAAAGAAACTTTTTATTTATTTGTTTTTATGACTTCTTTCCGAATTTTCCAACGGGGATTGAATCATAATTGATGGTGTGTCAATTAAACACTATTGGTCTTAAAATAATTAACAGAATACGAAATGTGTCAAATTATTCTAAAGCCCGCGCCAGACATAGCTTCAGCCATTCATTCTTCAGCTGAACACATTTGCAAAGTCCCATGCTACACATAACCATACCGTATAACCTTATCCATCAATTGACAACATTTTACATAGGTTTATAAAGGCTTAACCGATAATATTCCTTAATTTTAATAATTTATGTTATTATATATGCACACAATGTAAACGCGAAGACAACATATCTTCATCTTTGCATATACAATTGAGGAAAGCAGTAAATTGAACACAAAGCCTCTTCATATCTTTCTGCCCAAGTTTACTATATAATTCTTACTTGTGAAGAAAACATATCTTTAACTTTGAATATACAAGTAAGACACACAGTCCATTGAACATGAAGCATCTACATATCTTTCTATTCAAATGCACTATATAATCACAACTTGTGAAGAAAACATATCTTTATCTTTGAATATACGGTTAAGATACGCAGTACAATAAACATAAAGCGTCTATACATTTTTCTGTTCAAATATAATCACAACTTGTGAAGGAAACATATCTTCATCTATGAAAATATAGTTAACACATCGGGTAACTTGAACAAAGTTTCTACACATTTTTATCTGTACGTGTGTAAATTACATCTCATAACGTAAGTTTTATATATAACCCTTTTTTATAATATAAAATATTTTTTAACAATATTAATAATATGAATATACAATTCAATTTTATATAAAACCTTTTTTTTCATATCATAAAATATTTGTAACAATATTATTTATACCAATATGAATATACTATTGTATCAATATGAATTGATTAATTATCCAGTAAATTGAACATAAATCTTCTACACATCTATTTGTTTAAGTGTGTTATGCGTTTTAGCATTTTGTATATACACCAATATTATTTACAATAATTAAATGGAATATTTACTTGTGTAGAAAACCTATAACGGGTAGGACTTTAATTTTATTCACAGCATCCATTATCTATATATATAAAAGAAAGTCGTGTCAGTTACTTCACTTATAACTCAAGAACGATTGAACCGATTTAGCTGAAAATTGGCAGGGAGGTAGTTTAGAGCCAGGAGAAGGACATAGGATATTTTAGAATTTTTTCCACGCGAACGAAGTCGCGGGCACAGCTAGTTTGTAATAAAACTAACTGCGCCAAATCAGATTAGTCAAACGTGAAAAAAAACATATCTTCACCTTTTTTGAGTTTACCCCGGACATACATACAGACAAACAGACAAACAGACAAAGAGACAAAAATTCTAAAAGATTGTAGATCACGCCACAAGTATTCTTTAAAAAAATAATTCAATATACAGTTTTGACTTTCCTACGATTTTATTATATGTATAGATAAAATATTTAAATTTGTATAGATAAAATATTTAAATTAAGTCATAATTTTCCGTTTAAGCGTACTACTTTCAACATAGAGTTGACGCATTTAGTAAATTGAACATAAAGCCTCTACTCTACTTTCTGTTCAAGTTCGGTTGAGAACTAATAGGTCCGATCGAGCGAGGGTCCCATTTGATTTTGAATCTTCAAAAACTAATAATACAGACTATTTAAGTATGAAGGATGTGTTGCTTACGCTCTTTGGTATAACCACTTAATTATTATTTTCAAAATATTTAAATTGTCTATGATTTAATCTGTAAAACGACTTCACTTTAGCGACAAAAGTAATTGACACATATGCCTTGTTTTTTTTTTATTACTGCGTCTTTTGTTATAAAAGGTTGATAAGAGATTTATTTAGCTTATAATTATTGTATTTAGATATTTAGTTTTAAGAAATTAATCTTAGGAACAAAAACTAAGGACCCGTAAAAGAAGGACCGGTAAAAGTCGGTTATCATGTCACCGTTTATTCCAAGTAAATTATAACAATATTACTTTATTTTAATGCCTACTTAATAGATAATAGATATATCAATTAGTAAATCTTCGTTTACAGAATCATAAAATATTGATTCATTGTAAGTAATAACACTTTTTATGCATCGCGCCGAATGACTTCATGAACGTTGAAAATAAGCAAACGCGCCTTAATTTTGGATTTTGATTTTTCTTGGGGGTTGAGTGGTTAATAATCGTCGTAAATTTTAAATTACATTATAATAATTTATATATGTATAACGATTATAATATTCTCACTAAAATGAAAAGAATCACTAACTATACCACTAAATCAATATCAAGTCAAGTATCATCGGCAATTTTACATTTATCTCTAAAAATTACAAATTTATAGTTAATATACTCTTATAGTTAATATACCATGTCTTAAAGAAATAAAATAAATTTATTTATAAATGTCATATATTAGATTTATACGAAAATAATAATTTGAAAATGTCAAAATACACGAGTTAATAGATTTTTATATATGTGTAGTATCGTTGTCTTCCATCCATATTACAAGCCAATAATAGTTTACTTACTAATATATCTATTATCTATTAAGTAGGCATTAAAATAAAGTAATATTGTTATAATTTACTTGGAATAAACGGTGACATGATAACCGACTTTTACCGGTCCTTCTTTTACGGGTCCTTAGTTTTTGTTCCTAAGATTAATTTCTTAAAACTAAATATCTAAATACAATAATTATAAGCTAAATAAATCTCTTATCAACCTTTTATAACAAAAGACGCAGTAATAAAAAAAAACAAGGCATATGTGTCAATTACTTTTGTCGCTAAAGTGAAGTCGTTTTACAGATTAAATCATAGACAATTTAAATATTTTGAAAATAATAATTAAGTGGTTATACCAAAGAGCGTAAGCAACACATCCTTCATACTTAAATAGTCTGTATTATTAGTTTTTGAAGATTCAAAATCAAATGGGACCCTCGCTCGATCGGACCTATTAGTTCTCAACCGAACTCCACCAAATATTGGCACGGCTCGATCAGGCCTTCCTGGTTCTTCGCCGGTTAACATAAATTAACATTTGTATAAAACAGGCAAAAATCGAATTGAATATCAACATATTTTTAAATGGGATCTAATTATATACCCTATTTTATGCAAATAAAGAATATGTTATTATTAAAATAAAGAGCGAAACAATAAAAACATACACATTATGTTCAGTACTTCTAGACAGCTGAACCAGAGCTAAGATAATTTTGTATGACGAGAAATAATAATTTAAGAATAAATGATGAATATTATGGATGTTTACTTCTTGAACAAATTAATGAGATATAATCGAGGAGTTGAGATGAGCAATGGTTTATTATGTGAGTTAAAATCTACATACAACGCAAAGAATTGAGTAAAAAAAAAGGTAAAATCGTTTTGATGAGCATATATTCTCTGACGGTGAGCAAGAGCACGTCTGAAATGTAACGGTGAGCTTGAGCAACGTTTGTTCGACATAATATTCTCAGACGGCGAGCTTGAGCAGCGTCTGAAAGGTTAGTCCGAATGGGTGAGCGTGAGCAACATTTGGACCCAATAAATTGACATTTCAAAATTTTAAAGTCACCTAAATAAAAATACCATTTCTTTATTTTTCAATCCTGATAAGTAATATTTTTTTTTGTTACTCAATAGTAAAGAAAAAAAATATAATGAAAAAAACGTGTTATGACGTTACTTAAACTGCTGAATAAAGTGATTGCTGTGCTAAAAACCTATAGTCATAAAGTATAACATGAATGTCATCATACCATAATGTCAAATATTCCGTATTACTTATTAGTGTTAAAAAAATTTACAATATTAATATAATTAATAATATAATGTATATGATAATATTACTGTAAACTAGAACGCTTTATAGAAATATGATCAAATGTAAACAACGGTTTAATAATTTACAATACTTGATATTGATTTGATTAATGTCATAAATGACATATGCATTTTGATCGGGTCACAAAAAGCAAAAGCATAGCTTCACTCAGCTGTATAAATGACGTCATTTGGCACTACTTACGTCTATTCAGAATACGAAGAATTTTAAAAGTTAAAATAAATATCAAAATGATTGAATTTTGAGAAAGTAAAAAAATACGGGTATCCTATTTTGCAATCTAGTTTCTGTTAAAAATATAAGGGTGTTAAAAAAAATGAAATGTTGTCAATTAAAAGCGAAATTTTGACGATGAAGGCGAAGACGTAACCGGACCTCTCTATAAAATATTTCGGAATATAAAACAAAAAAAATTAGATTAGTATAACTATTCTGAGCTCAATTAACTCTATAGGTGTTAAATTACTAGGACGCGCAAGCTGTTACAGAAACTGAAACTTATAGGTATACTGATAGGTATATTAAGCTAAACTAAATGAGAAGCTAACTGCTTCTTTTGTAGATATTGTCAGTGACGTTTGACCGAAAGGTTTCGGTTACAATGTAATACAATCTATCTGTAAAGCAAAAGCAAGGGTAAGAAAGGAACAGTCGATACTGATTCCGTAGAAGACTTGTTCCTCAAACAACGTGTTCTACTAGAATATTTCTCTAATATTGTAAATATTTTTATCATAAAAAAACAAGAGATTTTTGTAAACTATAAAATTCACTTTTGTGATGTGAAATAATTGTTGATTTATAATTAGTACATAGGTTAGAAAGAACACAAGTCCATCGATTTTCTTCCGTCGGAACCTCTGTGTATGGTCGCGTTCCGATGTAATAATTTTAAATAAATCGACTCAAAATGTTTAATTTCAAATAATATTATTATAATTTCTAAATATTTGCACATCATATGGAAGAATATGTTGGTAATTTAATTAATTTTTAATAATTTATAACCCTCAATAACTTTGCAAATAAATAATTTCATTTCATTTCGTTAAAATGACACTAAAAAACAATAAATGCCTGGTTTTCGGAAGGTATACAACAAATTTCAAAAATGTTTTGTCTAGTCAGGAAAGGCAATACCGGTATTTTATTCAAAGCAAAGTTATTTAGACCAAGTACGTGTATATAAATGTATAAATTACTCGGTAACAAGAATAAAAGGCAGACAATATTCGATTCTTTGGTTGGCAAAAACTAAAATGCTCTTGCCCTTCTTTTGGTTCAATTTTTTTCTTTCGACCACGTTTTACAATTTTATATGTAATGTTTCAAAAGATGCTTATAAAGAAAACGATTATAGAAACAATTATACGAATGCTTAAGAATACCATTTTGTTTAGGAAATGTTCGGTGTTTTAGCTCACTAAACGATATGATAGTCGTCTATAGGGCTGATATTTTAATACCAACAAATGGTTTTTAAAATGGATTGGACCGTTTAAGGAAATTAGCAGATTTTAAAATTGACTAGCACTAAAGATCAATAAGTATCAATAATATTCTCCACCTCCTAAGAATCAACACAAAGTATTTGGAAAATAACACCGACTAACTCTCATATCACATTAGTTGACTAGCGTCTTTAAAATCAGAAATATATAACAAAATGTACCATTTATTTCTAAGCATTGATAAATAAGGGTTTCTTCCCGTTATTTCCTGAACTTTAAAAATTATAATACTTTAATATCTTAGAAGTCATCGATAACTGTAGTAGGTAGTGCGACAACTTCAGTGCTGCATTCCAAAACAGATTAACTGCGAACATTGACACATAATATTGCAGTTTATGCACGAAATCTGCAATCGCAATTAAGCACTACATAAACACAAATGGCAACAAAAAGTAAGCAATGTAACAATTTTAAGCTTTGTCTGTGTAGCCCACAAGATACTCTAAAAAATACTATACGTATAACACCGTCATACGATAAAAATTAGCGTTGTAAAGTTGTTTATATTTAATTTAGACTAATTGATAGACTAACTAAGAAAATTCATAAGATATTACAAAGTGTATATAATTTTAGTCTCCTAAAAATCACTGTCCATGGGATAAGGCACAAATATTCCCTAGTTAATGTTAACTCTAGCTATTTTAAAAGAAATGTGCTAAATCTAATAATTTTTAACATATTTTTCTCAATATTGTTAGTAAAATTTTAAGCATAAGAATTTTAAAGATCATTTTATTAAGGATCCTAGACGCTTCATGAAAGTTGTTTCTTTAGATGGTTCATAAAGTGAAAAAATATACGTAGTTAGTTGATTAACGGGCTTACTAAGTAAAATCAATAATTTTGATAATTAAGTAAACTCTTGAGAAATCTGCTTTTGATGAGGCCAAAAGTGCACTTGTGAATAGACATAGCCCTTTATGGTCCAACTGCGGAGACACTACGGACTTAACTACTCACTCCATACTGACATTTCCAAGCTACTAGTAGGGTACTAACTACTAAAAAAACAAATAAAAAAACTTAGACTTGTATTAATTTATAAAAATATTCTACAATTTCAGTAATAACAATTCTAGTTTGAGTTGGAGATGATATGGTGGCGCCTTAATAGCGTTACTCAGGAGAATTAAAATTTACTTAGTATCTCATTCAAAATTGCCACTTGACTTAACGGAGATTACTTTCGCCGTGTTGGTCCCGGCCTCCTTTGTAGAATAGGCCAACTGCCGTTCTGCCAGGCAGGTCGTAAAAGGCGACCGATTGGCTATCGAGTCACTACCATCGTGGCTACTAGGTGGTAGAAGTTCTGCATTGTCTCGCCCGGGTCTGGTACCACCGCCTTACCTATTCCTGCCGCAATAGCGTCAGTGCTTGTCGCTGTCGTGTTCCGGTTTGGAGGGTAAGGTAGCCGGTAAACTTATGCATGTGGCATTAGACCTCGCCACAAGATAGCAACGCACCATTAACATCTTTGGTGTCTATAGGCGATGGTTGACTCTTCCCATCAGGAGACCCATCTGCTTGTTTGCTATCTTATGATATAAAAAAAAAAAAAAACCGCGTGTATTCATTACTACGTCATAGACGATATTTCGTCAATTTCCGTACAATGGATTAGTTCTTTCAGTATTGGGCTTGTGCACTACAGCCGGGGGAGCCAGCGGACTGTATATCTGGTTCTTCTTCGACGCCCCACCAGCCGCAGTGCTTTTGGTCGTGAGCCGGATGTCGCCGGGAAGATGAAATAGAGACCACAACTGTTCGTTGCAAAGGCGCTTTATTGTAACGAAATAAAGCAATAAAGCTAGCACCGTTGCAAATGTTCAACTATTCTATGGGAGAAACACTACTTGCCCTAACACTGCCCTACTCTAAAGCCGGTACCCTATAGATATATACTAAAGCCCAGGAACTTGTCTGGGAAACTTATTGAGTCGTAACGAAACTATAACTTGATCGGAACGGAACTGGAACGGAACATACAATTTATCCTGCCTTACTATCTATTTACATTAATATTTACAATAAAACACGTCTGTGCTGCACATTCTCCCGCCTATAACACGCAGTGTTATACTAAATATGGTGCAGCCAGACTAACTTCTTAACCGGTCTTCGCATGACTCCCGCAGCCGTACGTACGTCAGCCACTCGTACCACGCCGTCTGCTCCAGGGTGTACTGCCTCGATGATCCCCGTTGGCCACGTATTTCTTGGCAGCGCGCCGTCAGCGATGAGCACGATGTCGCCGACGCGCAGCTCTGCTCCTCTTCCGTAGGGCTCCCACCGCTTTTGGAGTAGCGGAAGCACTTCTCGTACCCAGCGTGACCAGAAGTGGTTGGCCAGCTGTTGTGAGTGCCGCCAGTGGCGGCGGCCGATGGTATCGCCTTCGGAGAACGCGCCCGGGACAGGCACGCGTGATGGTCCGCCCAGCAGGAAGTGATTGGGCGTCAGTGGTGCCGGGTCTTCTGATGAAACCGACACGTGTGTGAGAGGCCGGCTGTTGAGCGTGTGCTCGACCTCTACCAGCAGTGTGTGCAGTACCTCTTCTGGTGGATGGCGCTGTTGCAGCACGGCGAACAATGCAGCCTTGACAGAGCGCACCATGCGCTCCCATGCGCCTCCCATGAAAGGCGCGCTCGGCGAGATGAACTTCCATTTGATTGAGTAGTTGGCTGCTGCTTCTTTAGTGGCGTCTAGTGCGGCGCGCCTCAGTTCTGCATCAGCGCCGCGCAGGTTGGTGCCGTTGTCGCTCCAAACCTCTGTGGGGCACCCGCGGCGCGACATCATGCGCCGCAGTGCCATTACTGCGGAGTCCGTAGTCAGGTTGGCGGCTATCTCCAAATGAACCGCCCTTGACGTAAGGTAGGTGAAAAGCGCCACGTATTTCTTTTCGTGGCGCCGCCCGATGGTCACGCTGTATGGCCCAAGAAAGTCCAGGCCCACGTAGGTGAAGGCTCGCTGGTGGTGCGCGACCCGGGACTTCGGCAGGTCGCCTGTAGGCGGCTGTGGCGGGATAGCGCTTCTCCTTCTGCAAAGCGCGCAGCTCTTTACTATGCCGCGCACGGTGGGGCGAAGCCGTAAAACCCAAAATTTCTGTAATATTTCACTCGTAGTTGCTTCCACCCCGCTATGGTGAAGACGCCGGTGTTCATGTTTTATATAGAGGCGGGTGTATGGGTGACGGCCATCTAGCACGGCCGGCTCTCGAAAATCTTCACTAATATCTTCTGCCGCCGCTATACGTGACTTTATTTTTAAAATGCCTTCTTGATCGATGAACAATGATAATTGCTTCAACCGGCTGTCTCTTGCTATCGCGCTCCCGCCCGTAATAGCTTCTATTTCGCTAGCAAAGCTTTCTTGCTGTGACGACTTTATTAACAATTTCTCGGCGCTAATGATATCAGCGCCATCTAGCGGCAAGTAGCGTCGTTTTTCTTCCGTGCTTCGTGGCTTCTTAATTTTTTCTATTTTCCTCGAGCTTTTCGTATTCTTTTTCCCCAATCTTCATCACTGGAGACACTCAGAGCTGTGCGCTTACGCACACCGGCGACACATTTCTTATTTGGTCTGCAGAGCTCTATGAACTGCAGCACGCGCGCTGTTGCACGCACCAGTCGAAGCCACGACGAAAATCTTGTCACTTCCGGAAGTGCTTCTGCAATACACACAATTTTTCTAATATTATTTACAATATTTACACTATTTACAGCTGCCGACGGTTTTTCTTCGCCTGTTATTTCGCTACTGGTAGCGACATCTTGCGGCCAATTGTCCTCTTCTAAGTATAGGAAGGCCGGACCAACGAACCACCTATGTTGGTCTCCAAATTCTTCCGGGATATGGCGAGTAGCATCATCAGCTACATTGTCGCGAGACGGCACCCATCGCCACTCTGCGACCTTCGTAATATCTTCAATCTCTGCTACTCGACGGGCAACAAACGGCTTGAATGCTCGCGAGCCTGTGCGTAGCCACGATAGAACTGCGCGGCTGTCTGTCCAGTACACCCTGCGGCTTGGCTGATACTCGTACTCCTCCATAACGTGCTGAGCTAGGCGGGCACCTAGTAAAGCTGCTTGAATTTCTAACCTTGGTATGGAGGTAAACTTGAGCGGGCTGACTCTTCCTTTGGCTGCTGCTAGGCTAACGCTGACTTCGCCGTCCTCGTTGACTATGCGCCAGTAGACCGCCGCTGCATAGGCAGACTCACTGGCATCCGTAAAGATGTGCAGCTGCCGATCTCGCGCTCGCGCCAGGTTAGAATGTGCGCGAGGTATTTCCAGGTTTTCCATTCTTCTCAGATCTTGAAGCCAGCTTCTCCATGTCTTCTCTAAGTCCGCAGGTAAAGGCTCGTCCCATGGTAGTCCGATTCGCCACGTTTCTTGAAGTAAATGTTTCGCGTAAATAGTTACAGGTGTAATTAAACCTAAAGGATCGAAAATAGACATAGCTACCCGTAACGCGTGTCTCTTCGTAGGTGTTTTATCTTCATCGTACACCGCTTTAACATTGAAACCCAGCTTATCGTCGTGAGGTTTCCATTTTAATCCCAAAACCTTCTCGCTTTCTGTACTTAGTTCCCAATCGCCGCCCAGAGATGGCGCTACTAGTAGCGTTTTAGCTACGGCCGAGTTATTAGTTTTCCATCCGCGCAGCTGGAAATGCGCCTGTTGATGAATAAAGCTAACCTGCGAGGCTATTCTGATGGCATCTTCCTCACTATCGAAGCTCTGCAGGTAATCGTCCATGTAATGGTTTCTTACCACGGCTGTAGCGGCGTCGGGATAGATGTGGGCGTATTCTTGTGCGTTCTTATTTTTTACGAAGATAGCGGTGCTTGGTGATGACGCTGCTCCAAATACGACGCTGGTCATCCTATACTCACGTGGCGAATCTTTTCTATCGCTTCCTCGCCATAGGAAACGTAATGCGTCCCGGTCTTGTTGTCGTACACGTATTTGCAGAAACATTTCTTTAATGTCTGCTGTCACGGCGATAGGCAGCTGTCGAAATCTCATTAGCACTCCGGGTAGGTTCTGCAGAAGGTCTGGACCAGCTAATAACATGTCGTTGAGACTTACTCCATTGACCCGCGCAGCTGCGTCGTATACTATTCGCGGCTTAGGTTTTGCAGGATTCACTACTGCAAAGTGAGGCAGGTACCAGCTGCTTTGGCTAGGTGACTCATAAGCTGGTTCGGCGTAATCACTATCTAATAAATGTTGTACCTGTTTCTCGTATGCCTCCTTTAGCGCGGGGTCCTTGTCCAGACGTCTCTCTGTATTGTATAATCTTTTAATAGCCAGGCCGCGGCTATCAGGAAACTCGCGGCTATCTTCTTTCCATAATAGACCTGCCTCGTAGTGCCCGTCAGGTAAGCGCTTACACGTACTTTCTAAAATCTGCAGGGCTCGCTGCTCGTTCTGGTTGATGGGCTGGCGCGGAGTGATGCCGACACTGTCCAAATCGAAATAATTTCTTATTACCTTTTCTATATCTTCATCTTGTTCGGCATAGGCAGCTCTCTGCACTAGGTGGACTCGCTGCTTGTGGCGATAGTCCACACCATGTAGCACCCAGCCAAGGTGCGTGAGCGATGCTACTGGTTGTCCACGTCTTCCGCTCTTCACAGCCCTCGTCACGATCAGGTGCCAGTTGTCCTGGCCGATGAGCACGGTTGGCACGGCGCGCTCCATGATGACATCTTCTTCTATATCTTCTAGATGTCTGCAGTTGTTGACGATGGATCTACTAACAGACTGTGGCGATAGGTTAAGGTTACCTATAGTTCTTCCTATTATCCGATGTCGCTGATGGTGATGAAGGCCCTTGATGGTGACTGCGATGCGGCGCGACCTCTCTGCGTTGAGTCGCGTGCCGCCAACTGTTTCTATATGGAACGGCTCCACCGGTCTGCGAGCTCCTATCTTCGCAGCCACCTTCTCTTCTACCAGCGTGACTGTGGACCCTTTATCTAATAGCGCGTATGTGTTCACGCTGCCCTTGGAACCTGTCAGGACAATCGGTACAACTTTAAGGTAGGCGCGTGGCGCGCTTGACTGCGTTGACGTCACCACGGCGTCGCTGTCTTCTGCTTGATCTTCAGGTGTCTTCTTCGTATAATTGTTGCGGTTATTGTGTAGCCGCCGATGGTGCGAGCTCTTGCACCCGTCGATGCCGCACTGTCGAAACTTGCACTCGTGTTTTGGCTTTCTTTTTTGCAGACACCTGAAACATAAATTATTACGTTTTGCCATAGCCCACCTATCGTCAACACTAGCTTTCGTAAACTGTTCACATATAGAGCTAGTATGTGCATCTTGACATATCGCACATTTATCTCTCTTTACTTGTGGTTCATATTTCTGCGTGTGTTCGCTGTGTTTTCTTAAAAACTTGCTGATTTTCTTTCGTAGGTTCATGTGGCACCAACGCAGCACACATTTCGGCTTATTTCATTAAAAATTCACTTATCATTTGTAGATCGGGTTTTCTATCTTCCCGTCTTGCGTACTGGAACCAACTGTGCTGCAACGTATAATTAAACTTCGCTAACAAACTATTCACTGCCACCGTATCGTGTAGATAGCTCTCTCTGTTGAGAGCTCGAATCGTAGCGACGATATTGTTCACTTTACTGGCGAACACACACGTTTCCCGCGCACTTTCTTTCACTCGCGGCAATGACTTGATTTTTTCTAATTCTGCGTTCACTAGTGCGTCGGGCCGGCCAAACTGTATTTCCAAATGGTCGACGATCTCACTTGGGTCGGTTTCCCCATAAAACATGCAGGCGACGGCTTCTTTGGCGTTTCCACGTAAACATCTTCGAATTCTTGCCCGATTTTCCGTCTTGCTAAAATATTTCTCCGTATCTCGATATGCCGCTTTAAACTGCAACCATTATTCACCAGCGCCATCGAAACTTGGTAACTCCATACTATAGCGCGGCGCCCCTCGTGATGCTTCTGCCAGGGCGGACGCGAGCGCGGTGATATCTGCGGCCTTCAATGCACCAGACTCTTGTTTTGGTGCCGTATTTTCAGTAGGCGTCGAAATCTTTGCCTTCTCTACGACGGACACATCATGTTCCGCCGGACGTACAGCGCGCGCTGAAATGCCCGCCGATTGCGCGGGCGACGTAGCTTGTGGCGCCTGGGCCACCTCTCGTGGTGCGAGCGACTCGTGGCCCGCCGAATCTTCTTGGTGCGGCGCGTGCGCCACCTCTTCGTATTGCGGCCTAGGTGCCGCCTGTCGTAGTGGGTGTGGCATAAGTGCCACCGAACTTGTGATTGCCAGCGACTCTGGTGCCGGCTGGCGATCCGTATGGGTTGGCCGAGCGGAGTCCATCCAATCTTCGACCCTCGTAATGGCAGTTGCTTGCCCTTCTTCGTAAACAGCGCGCGCGAGTTCCGTCCGTAGGCGCGCCTCTTCTGCTCGTAAGCGCGCTTCTCGACTCGACTGCGGATGGTACCGGCTTTTCGCTATTTGCAACGGTGCTGGTTGTGGTCTCGGTCGCCTCGGTGTTCTCTGTTGTAACGCTAGTCTCCGTAGCGGACGTGTTGGTACCGCTCGTTTCCTCCTCGCGACTAGCGGCCTCTTCTTCTCGGCGACTCGACGTACTCCTTGTCTCGATCGGCATGGCTCAGTGATCTGGCTCGAATGCGACCAAAAAATGTGCACTACAGCCGGGGGAGCCAGCGGACTGTATATCTGGTTCTTCTTTGACGCCCCATCAGCCGCAGTGCTTTTGGTCGTGAGCCGGATGTCGCCGGGAAGATGAAATAGAGACCACAACTGTTCGTTGCAAAGGCGCTTTATTGTAACGAAATAAAGCAATAAAGCTAGCACCGTTGCAAATGTTCAACTATTCTATGGGAGAACCACTACTTGCCCTAACACTGCCCTACTCTAAAGCCGGTACCCTATAGATATATACTAAAGCCCAGGAACTTGTCTGGGAAACTTATTGAGTCGTAACGAAACTATAACTTGATCGGAACGGAACTGGAACGGAACATACAATTTATCCTGCCTTACTATCTATTTACATTAATATTTACAACAAAACATGTCTGTGCTGCACAGGGCTAGTCACATCTCAATCCGCATCTCAATTTTTTGAAGGAATCCTTCAAGTGGGGGAATGCTTGCGTGGGAATCCTAGTCCTACTCTCCGTTTCCGCGATAAGTGCAATCCACCAGTTGAGTCCTTCATCATTCTTACCTTCCATCCTATTATACAGTCCACATTGCTACAACCCGCTAGTCCTGTCGCATTTTGGTATAACCTACCTTCGCATACGGCGGGAGATATTACAATGCTTTATATATATATATATATATATATATATAAGATATTGAGGCAACGTTGAACACTACAGACCAATTTCCATTTTAAACGTGATTAGTAAGTGTTTTGAAAAGTTAGTTTATAACATAACTAGGTGGTAGAGTTCTGCATTGTCTCGCCCGGGTCTGGTACCACCGCCTATTCCTGCCGCAATAGCGTCAGAGCTTGTCGCTGTTGTGTTCCGGTTTGGAGGGTAAGGTAGTCGGTAAACTTATGCATGTGGCATTAGACCTCGCCACAAGATAGCAACGCACCATTAACATCGTTGGTGTCTATAGGCGATGGTAGACTCTTTCCATCAGGAGACCCATCTGCTTGTTTGCTATCTTATGATATAAAAAAAGTGTAAAATTGTCCTGAGATAATTATAATTATAAATTAATTAATTATCCAATGTAAATATCTTTATTTTTCAAATGCTAATTGCTTGATTTCTACTAGCGTACAACTCAGCTGCATGTGCTTCTTAGATTATTTGATTTTAAACAAATAATCTTGCCATTGCATCTTAGTTCACTTCGATCTCGATTACTCAGTAGTAACTTTTAATCTGACAGGTGAATTCAAGATTTCATCCGTTTTTGTCACCCAATTCGAAGATCGAAGCTCGAATTCCACTTACAGAATACCAAATATAAGCATTTAGTGTCAAATTGTCACACGCACTAGTAGACCTCGCTTCCGCGCTCGACAGTGCGGCGCTGCTGCCACGTTTTATTCATCTTCGCGCTCACCTAGCCAATAGCTCAATAGCCTAACTTGACACTCAGTTCGACAATCGAAGCTCGAACCTCACTTACAGAATACCAAATACAAACATTTAATGTCAAATTGTCACACGCACTAGTACATCTCGCTACCACGCTCGACAGTGCGGCGCTGCCGCCGCTTTTCATTTTAACAGAATGCGAATTGACATCTCACCGCGGATTCAGCTTTCGAATTATCGAAAATTGTCCTTACAGAATAGCCCAGCAGTATCTTCCTCATCTACATACGTAGTAGGAAATTAAAAACTGGTTTGCTAAATCACGTTTTTTTACACTGGTTATTAAATAACAATTTTACAAACATTATACGATATACCTGAAGATATTATCTAAGGAATGTGCTAACTTATTACATGATAGAATGTACTTTACTTGATCTTATATAATTCCGAAAACAGGCTAAAAATCTCTAAAACAAATAATTTGTTAATACTATTTCTAATCATCCACATGATTTTTATATGGTGATATTTAGTTAAAAAAAAAAGAATGTACTAAATTTTGATTTTCAGCTGAAGTCCTATATTAACGACGGGTCCCAAGAACAAAATCTTATGGAGAGATCAGACTAAATTGGTTTTATAATAAAATTCGCATTAAACACGCATAAAGCTACAATATACTTTTTATATTTTTTGTGGAAGCCTTTTTTGTGGAAATACTCAAGTGAACATCATCTTGTCTGCAATGTATTCCCACAAACAAACATATTGTAATTTGGTAATTTTGTAGATACGATTTTGTTCTTGGGACCCGTCGATTTATTTATCCGAAAATTAACACGTTTCCCAGTGGTTTCAGAACATGCCGCGCGCGCGCCGGCGACCGGCTGGTAACCCCGCAACCGCTATGCCCCTGCATTTTAAATTAAATCTGTAATATCTTCGAAAATATTCATTTAAATTACATGCTGTAAACGACCATATTGCTCTATATTAAATCAGCAAAATATTTAAGGTATTCAATTGGATAAGGATTAGTGCTGTATTGCTTAAAATTGCTTCGAAAAAAAGCCATTATTTCTCGTAAAAAGTAAATGAGAAAAAAATACTATTGTGGGTTATCCATAAGAGATAGACATATACCATCGCGGAGTTTTCTGTAGACCTTTTCAAGGTGTACAAATACTTAGTATATTATTTTGATAAATCTCGTAGGGTTTAGCCAGCGTTCGCAATGTAAGCGAAAAAAAAAATAATTATTTACGACATGACATCAGAAAACTCAAAAATTGCAGTATTTCTCGACTCTATATTGAATGTTATTATACATATAAACCTTCCTCTTTAACCACTCTATCTATCAAAAAAAACCGCATCATAATCCGTTGCGTGGTTTTAAAGATTTAAGCATACATAGGGACATAGGGATATAGGGACAGACAAAGAATGCGACTTTGTTTTATACTATGTAGTGATTTATCCCATTTTGCGGCAAGGCATCCCCAATGAACAGCATGGTTTTATCAAAGGTAGATCTACCAAGACTAACTTGTCCTTGTTTATGGCGAATGTTTACGAGTGCATGGGACATAATTCGCAAGTTGACGTGGTCTACACGGATTTTGAAAAAGCCTTTGACCGTGTGGACCATGTTATCTTAGTAAAAAAGGTCCATGCACTTGGTATTCAGGGTGACCTCCTTCGTTGAGTACAATCGTATATCAGAAACAGGCAACAGTTATAATAGGTGGGCATCGCTCAAATTTTATTAAAATCCCGCCTGGGGTTCCGCAGGGCTCAATACTGGGTCCTCTCTTTTACACTGCCTATATTTATGATATAGGTCGCTGCTTTGAGTTTTCAAGATTTTTGTTATACGCAGATGACAAAAAAGTATATACTCAGATAAGATCTCTTGACGACTGTGTGTTACTTCAAAAGGACCTTAATAACCTGAATGAGTATTATTTGGAGAATAGAAAACCTATATATATGTATATATATATATATATATATATATATATATATATATATATATATATATATATATATATATATATATATATATATATATATATATATATATATATATATATATATATATATATATATATATATATATATATATATATATATATATATATATATATATATATATACATATATATAGGTTTTCTATTCTCCAAATAATACTCATTCAGGTTATTAAGGTCCTTTTGAAGTAACACACAGTCGTCAAGAGATCTTATCTGAGTATATACTTTTTTGTCATCTGCGTATAACAAAAATCTTGAAAACTCAAAGCAGCGACCTATATCATAAATATAGGCAGTGTAAAAGAGAGGACCCAGTATTGAGCCCTGCGGAACCCCAGGCGGGATTTTAATAAAATTTGAGCGATGCCCACCTATTATAACTGTTGCCTGTTTCTGATATACGATTGTACCCAACGAAGGAGGTCACCCTGAATACCAAGTGCATGGACCTTTTTTACTAAGATAACATGGTCCACACGGTCAAAGGCTTTTTCAAAATCCGTGTAGACCACGTCAACTTGCGAATTATGTCCCATGCACTCGTAAACATTCGCCATAAACAAGGACAAGTTAGTCTTGGTAGATCTACCTTTGATAAAACCATGCTGTTCATTGGGGATGCCTTGCCGCAAAATGGGATAAATCACTACATAGTATAAAACAAAGTCGCATTCTTTGTCTGTCCCTATATCCCTATGTCCCTATGTATGCTTAAATCTTTAAAACCACGCAACGGATTATGATGCGGTTTTTTTTGATAGATAGAGTGGTTAAAGAGGAAGGTTTATATGTATAATAACATTCAATATAGAGTCGAGAAATACTGCAATTTTTGAGTTTTCTGATGTCATGTCGTAAATAATTATTTTTTTTTTCGCTTACATTGCGAACGCTGGCTAAACCCTACGAGATTTATCAAAATAATATACTAAGTATTTGTACACCTTGAAAAGGTCTACAGAAAACTCCGCGATGGTATATGTCTATCTCTTATGGATAACCCACAATAGTATTTTTTTCTCATTTACTTTTTACGAGAAATAATGGCTTTTTTTCGAAGCAATTTTAAGCAATACAGCACTAATCCTTATCCAATTGAATACCTTAAATATTTTGCTGATTTAATATAGAGCAATATGGTCGTTTACAGCATGTAATTTAAATGAATATTTTCGAAGATATTACAGATTTAATTTAAAATGCAGGGGCATAGCGGTTGCGGGGTTACCAGCCGGTCGCCGGCGCGCGCGCGGCATGTTCTGAAACCACTGGGAAACGTGTTAATTTTCGGATAAATAAATCGACGGGTCCCAAGAACAAAATCGTATCTACAAAATTACCAAATTACAATATGTTTGTTTGTGGGAATACATTGCAGACAAGATGATGTTCACTTGAGTATTTCCACAAAAAAGGCTTCCACAAAAAATATAAAAAGTATATTGTAGCTTTATGCGTGTTTAATGCGAATTTTATTATAAAACCAATTTAGTCTGATCTCTCCATAAGATTTTGTTCTTGGGACCCGTCGTTAATATAGGACTTCAGCTGAAAATCAAAATTTAGTACATTCTTTTTTTTTTAACTAAATATCACCATATAAAAATCATGTGGATGATTAGAAATAGTATTAACAAATTATTTGTTTTAGAGATTTTTAGCCTGTTTTCGGAATTATATAAGATCAAGTAAAGTACATTCTATCATGTAATAAGTTAGCACATTCCTTAGATAATATCTTCAGGTATATCGTATAATGTTTGTAAAATTGTTATTTAATAACCAGTGTAAAAAAACGTGATTTAGCAAACCAGTTTTTAATTTCCTACTACGTATGTAGATGAGGAAGATACTGCTGGGCTATTCTGTAAGGACAATTTTCGATAATTCGAAAGCTGAATCCGCGGTGAGATGTCAATTCGCATTCTGTTAAAATGAAAAGCGGCGGCAGCGCCGCACTGTCGAGCGTGGTAGCGAGATGTACTAGTGCGTGTGACAATTTGACATTAAATGTTTGTATTTGGTATTCTGTAAGTGAGGTTCGAGCTTCGATTGTCGAACTGAGTGTCAAGTTAGGCTATTGAGCTATTGGCTAGGTGAGCGCGAAGATGAATAAAACGTGGCAGCAGCGCCGCACTGTCGAGCGCGGAAGCGAGGTCTACTAGTGCGTGTGACAATTTGACACTAAATGCTTATATTTGGTATTCTGTAAGTGGAATTCGAGCTTCGATCTTCGAATTGGGTGACAAAAACGGATGAAATCTTGAATTCACCTGTCAGATTAAAAGTTACTACTGAGTAATCGAGATCGAAGTGAACTAAGATGCAATGGCAAGATTATTTGTTTAAAATCAAATAATCTAAGAAGCACATGCAGCTGAGTTGTACGCTAGTAGAAATCAAGCAATTAGCATTTGAAAAATAAAGATATTTACATTGGATAATTAATTAATTTATAATTATAATTATCTCAGGACAATTTTACACTTTTTTTATATCATAAGATAGCAAACAAGCAGATGGGTCTCCTGATGGAAAGAGTCTACCATCGCCTATAGACACCAACGATGTTAATGGTGCGTTGCTATCTTGTGGCGAGGTCTAATGCCACATGCATAAGTTTACCGACTACCTTACCCTCCAAACCGGAACACAACAGCGACAAGCTCTGACGCTATTGCGGCAGGAATAGGCGGTGGTACCAGACCCGGGCGAGACAATGCAGAACTCTACCACCTAGTTATGTTATAAACTAACTTTTCAAAACACTTACTAATCACGTTTAAAATGGAAATTGGTCTGTAGTGTTCAACGTTGCCTCAATATCTTATATATATATATATATATATATATATAAAGCATTGTAATATCTCCCGCCGTATGCGAAGGTAGGTTATACCAAAATGCGACAGGACTAGCGGGTTGTAGCAATGTGGACTGTATAATAGGATGGAAGGTAAGAATGATGAAGGACTCAACTGGTGGATTGCACTTATCGCGGAAACGGAGAGTAGGACTAGGATTCCCACGCAAGCATTCCCCCACTTGAAGGATTCCTTCAAAAAATTGAGATGCGGATTGAGATGTGACTAGCCCTGTGCAGCACAGACATGTTTTGTTGTAAATATTAATGTAAATAGATAGTAAGGCAGGATAAATTGTATGTTCCGTTCCAGTTCCGTTCCGATCAAGTTATAGTTTCGTTACGACTCAATAAGTTTCCCAGACAAGTTCCTGGGCTTTAGTATATATCTATAGGGTACCGGCTTTAGAGTAGGGCAGTGTTAGGGCAAGTAGTGGTTCTCCCATAGAATAGTTGAACATTTGCAACGGTGCTAGCTTTATTGCTTTATTTCGTTACAATAAAGCGCCTTTGCAACGAACAGTTGTGGTCTCTATTTCATCTTCCCGGCGACATCCGGCTCACGACCAAAAGCACTGCGGCTGATGGGGCGTCAAAGAAGAACCAGATATACAGTCCGCTGGCTCCCCCGGCTGTAGTGCACATTTTTTGGTCGCATTCGAGCCAGATCACTGAGCCATGCCGATCGAGACAAGGAGTACGTCGAGTCGCCGAGAAGAAGAGGCCGCTAGTCGCGAGGAGGAAACGAGCGGTACCAACACGTCCGCTACGGAGACTAGCGTTACAACAGAGAACACCGAGGCGACCGAGACCACAACCAGCACCGTTGCAAATAGCGAAAAGCCGGTACCATCCGCAGTCGAGTCGAGAAGCGCGCTTACGAGCAGAAGAGGCGCGCCTACGGACGGAACTCGCGCGCGCTGTTTACGAAGAAGGGCAAGCAACTGCCATTACGAGGGTCGAAGATTGGATGGACTCCGCTCGGCCAACCCATACGGATCGCCAGCCGGCACCAGAGTCGCTGGCAATCACAAGTTCGGTGGCACTTATGCCACACCCACTACGACAGGCGGCACCTAGGCCGCAATACGAAGAGGTGGCGCACGCGCCGCACCAAGAAGATTCGGCGGGCCACGAGTCGCTCGCACCACGAGAGGTGGCCCAGGCGCCACAAGCTACGTCGCCCGCGCAATCGGCGGGCATTTCAGCGCGCGCTGTACGTCCGGCGGAACATGATGTGTCCGTCGTAGAGAAGGCAAAGATTTCGACGCCTACTGAAAATACGGCACCAAAACAAGAGTCTGGTGCATTGAAGGCCGCAGATATCACCGCGCTCGCGTCCGCCCTGGCAGAAGCATCACGAGGGGCGCCGCGCTATAGTATGGAGTTACCAAGTTTCGATGGCGCTGGTGAATAATGGTTGCAGTTTAAAGCGGCATATCGAGATACGGAGAAATATTTTAGCAAGACGGAAAATCGGGCAAGAATTCGAAGATGTTTACGTGGAAACGCCAAAGAAGCCGTCGCCTGCATGTTTTATGGGGAAACCGACCCAAGTGAGATCGTCGACCATTTGGAAATACAGTTTGGCCGGCCCGACGCACTAGTGAACGCAGAATTAGAAAAAATCAAGTCATTGCCGCGAGTGAAAGAAAGTGCGCGGGAAACGTGTGTGTTCGCCAGTAAAGTGAACAATATCGTCGCTACGATTCGAGCTCTCAACAGAGAGAGCTATCTACACGATACGGTGGCAGTGAATAGTTTGTTAGCGAAGTTTAATTATACGTTGCAGCACAGTTGGTTCCAGTACGCAAGACGGGAAGATAGAAAACCCGATCTACAAATGATAAGTGAATTTTTAATGAAATAAGCCGAAATGTGTGCTGCGTTGGTGCCACATGAACCTACGAAAGAAAATCAGCAAGTTTTTAAGAAAACACAGCGAACACACGCAGAAATATGAACCACAAGTAAAGAGAGATAAATGTGCGATATGTCAAGATGCACATACTAGCTCTATATGTGAACAGTTTACGAAAGCTAGTGTTGACGATAGGTGGGCTATGGCAAAACGTAATAATTTATGTTTCAGGTGTCTGCAAAAAAGAAAGCCAAAACACGAGTGCAAGTTTCGACAGTGCGGCATCGACGGGTGCAAGAGCTCGCACCATCGGCGGCTACACAATAACCGCAACAATTATACGAAGAAGACACCTGAAGATCAAGCAGAAGACAGCGACGCCGTGGTGACGTCAACGCAGTCAAGCGCGCCACGCGCCTACCTTAAAGTTGTACCGATTGTCCTGACAGGTTCCAAGGGCAGCGTGAACACATACGCGCTATTAGATAAAGGGTCCACAGTCACGCTGGTAGAAGAGAAGGTGGCTGCGAAGATAGGAGCTCGCAGACCGGTGGAGCCGTTCCATATAGAAACAGTTGGCGGCACGCGACTCAACGCAGAGAGGTCGCGCCGCATCGCAGTCACCATCAAGGGCCTTCATCACCATCAGCGACATCGGATAATAGGAAGAACTATAGGTAACCTTAACCTATCGCCACAGTCTGTTAGTAGATCCATCGTCAACAACTGCAGACATCTAGAAGATATAGAAGAAGATGTCATCATGGAGCGCGCCGTGCCAACCGTGCTCATCGGCCAGGACAACTGGCACCTGATCGTGACGAGGGCTGTGAAGAGCGGAAGACGTGGACAACCAGTAGCATCGCTCACGCACCTTGGCTGGGTGCTACATGGTGTGGACTATCGCCACAAGCAGCGAGTCCACCTAGTGCAGAGAGCTGCCTATGCCGAACAAGATGAAGATATAGAAAAGGTAATAAGAAATTATTTCGATTTGGACAGTGTCGGCATCACTCCGCGCCAGCCCATCAACCAGAACGAGCAGCGAGCCCTGCAGATTTTAGAAAGTACGTGTAAGCGCTTACCTGACGGGCACTACGAGGCAGGTCTATTATGGAAAGAAGATAGCCGCGAGTTTCCTGATAGCCGCGGCCTGGCTATTAAAAGATTATACAATACAGAGAGACGTCTGGACAAGGACCCCGCGCTAAAGGAGGCATACGAGAAACAGGTACAACATTTATTAGATAGTGATTACGCCGAACCAGCTTATGAGTCACCTAGCCAAAGCAGCTGGTACCTGCCTCACTTTGCAGTAGTGAATCCTGCAAAACCTAAGCCGCGAATAGTATACGACGCAGCTGCGCGGGTCAATGGAGTAAGTCTCAACGACATGTTATTAGCTGGTCCAGACCTTCTGCAGAACCTACCCGGAGTGCTAATGAGATTTCGACAGCTGCCTATCGCCGTGACAGCAGACATTAAAGAAATGTTTCTGCAAATACGTGTACGACAACAAGACCGGGACGCATTACGTTTCCTATGGCGAGGAAGCGATAGAAAAGATTCGCCACGTGAGTATAGGATGACCAGCGTCGTATTTGGAGCAGCGTCATCACCAAGCACCGCTATCTTCGTAAAAAATAAGAACGCACAAGAATACGCCCACATCTATCCCGACGCCGCTACAGCCGTGGTAAGAAACCATTACATGGACGATTACCTGCAGAGCTTCGATAGTGAGGAAGATGCCATCAGAATAGCCTCGCAGGTTAGCTTTATTCATCAACAGGCGCATTTCCAGCTGCGCGGATGGAAAACTAATAACTCGGCCGTAGCTAAAACGCTACTAGTAGCGCCATCTCTGGGCGGCGATTGGGAACTAAGTACAGAAAGCGAGAAGGTTTTGGGATTAAAATGGAAACCTCACGACGATAAGCTGGGTTTCAATGTTAAAGCGGTGTACGATGAAGATAAAACACCTACGAAGAGACACGCGTTACGGGTAGCTATGTCTATTTTCGATCCTTTAGGTTTAATTACACCTGTAACTATTTACGCGAAACATTTACTTCAAGAAACGTGGCGAATCGGACTACCATGGGACGAGCCTTTACCTGCGGACTTAGAGAAGACATGGAGAAGCTGGCTTCAAGATCTGAGAAGAATGGAAAACCTGGAAATACCTCGCGCACATTCTAACCTGGCGCGAGCGCGAGATCGGCAGCTGCACATCTTTACGGATGCCAGTGAGTCTGCCTATGCAGCGGCGGTCTACTGGCGCATAGTCAACGAGGACGGCGAAGTCAGCGTTAGCCTAGCAGCAGCCAAAGGAAGAGTCAGCCCGCTCAAGTTTACCTCCATACCAAGGTTAGAAATTCAAGCAGCTTTACTAGGTGCCCGCCTAGCTCAGCACGTTATGGAGGAGTACGAGTATCAGCCAAGCCGCAGGGTGTACTGGACAGACAGCCGCGCAGTTCTATCGTGGCTACGCACAGGCTCGCGAGCATTCAAGCCGTTTGTTGCCCGTCGAGTAGCAGAGATTGAAGATATTACGAAGGTCGCAGAGTGGCGATGGGTGCCGTCTCGCGACAATGTAGCTGATGATGCTACTCGCCATATCCCGGAAGAATTTGGAGACCAACATAGGTGGTTCGTTGGTCCGGCCTTCCTATACTTAGAAGAGGACAATTGGCCGCAAGATGTCGCTACCAGTAGCGAAATAACAGGCGAAGAAAAACCGTCGGCAGCTGTAAATAGTGTAAATATTGTAAATAATATTAGAAAAATTGTGTGTATTGCAGAAGCACTTCCGGAAGTGACAAGATTTTCGTCGTGGCTTCGACTGGTGCGTGCAACAGCGCGCGTGCTGCAGTTCATAGAGCTCTGCAGACCAAATAAGAAATGTGTCGCCGGTGTGCGTAAGCGCACAGCTCTGAGTGTCTCCAGTGATGAAGATTGGGGAAAAAGAATACGAAAAGCTCGAGGAAAATAGAAAAAATTAAGAAGCCACGAAGCACGGAAGAAAAACGACGCTACTTGCCGCTAGATGGCGCTGATATCATTAGCGCCGAGAAATTGTTAATAAAGTCGTCACAGCAAGAAAGCTTTGCTAGCGAAATAGAAGCTATTACGGGCGGGAGCGCGATAGCAAGAGACAGCCGGTTGAAGCAATTATCATTGTTCATCGATCAAGAAGGCATTTTAAAAATAAAGTCACGTATAGCGGCGGCAGAAGATATTAGTGAAGATTTTCGAGAGCCGGCCGTGCTAGATGGCCGTCACCCATACACCCGCCTCTATATAAAACATGAACACCGGCGTCTTCACCATAGCGGGGTGGAAGCAACTACGAGTGAAATATTACAGAAATTTTGGGTTTTACGGCTTCGCCCCACCGTGCGCGGCATAGTAAAGAGCTGCGCGCTTTGCAGAAGGAGAAGCGCTATCCCGCCACAGCCGCCTACAGGCGACCTGCCGAAGTCCCGGGTCGCGCACCACCAGCGAGCCTTCACCTACGTGGGCCTGGACTTTCTTGGGCCATACAGCGTGACCATCGGGCGGCGCCACGAAAAGAAATACGTGGCGCTTTTCACCTACCTTACGTCAAGGGCGGTTCATTTGGAGATAGCCGCCAACCTGACTACGGACTCCGCAGTAATGGCACTGCGGCGCATGATGTCGCGCCGCGGGTGCCCCACAGAGGTTTGGAGCGACAACGGCACCAACCTGCGCGGCGCTGATGCAGAACTGAGGCGCGCCGCACTAGACGCCACTAAAGAAGCAGCAGCCAACTACTCAATCAAATGGAAGTTCATCTCGCCGAGCGCGCCTTTCATGGGAGGCGCATGGGAGCGCATGGTGCGCTCTGTCAAGGCTGCATTGTTCGCCGTGCTGCAACAGCGCCATCCACCAGAAGAGGTACTGCACACACTGCTGGTAGAGGTCGAGCACACGCTCAACAGCCGGCCTCTCACACACGTGTCGGTTTCATCAGAAGACCCGGCACCACTGACGCCCAATCACTTCCTGCTGGGCGGACCATCACGCGTGCCTGTCCCGGGCGCGTTCTCCGAAGGCGATACCATCGGCCGCCGCCACTGGCGGCACTCACAACAGCTGGCCAACCACTTCTGGTCACGCTGGGTACGAGAAGTGCTTCCGCTACTCCAAAAGCGGTGGGAGCCCTACGGAAGAGGAGCAGAGCTGCGCGTCGGCGACATCGTGCTCATCGCTGACGGCGCGCTGCCAAGAAATACGTGGCCAACGGGGATCATCGAGGCAGTACACCCTGGAGCAGACGGCGTGGTACGAGTGGCTGACGTACGTACGGCTGCGGGAGTCATGCGAAGACCGGTTAAGAAGTTAGTCTGGCTGCACCATATTTAGTATAACACTGCGTGTTATAGGCGGGAGAATGTGCAGCACAGACGTGTTTTATTGTAAATATTAATGTAAATAGATAGTAAGGCAGGATAAATTGTATGTTCCGTTCCAGTTCCGTTCCGATCAAGTTATAGTTTCGTTACGACTCAATAAGTTTCAGATAAGATCTCTTGACGACTGTGTGTTACTTCAAAAGGACCTTAATAACCTGAATGAGTATTATTTGGAGAATAGAAAACCTATATATATGTATATATATATATATATATATATATATATATATATATATATATATATATATATATATATATATATATATATATATATATATATATATATATATATATATATATATATATATATATATATATATATATATATATATATATATATATATATATATATATATATATATATATATCTCACTACGGGACAGACGAATTTTTAATGTAATGATTTTTTTTCGAGAAATTTGCACTGGTTCTATTGACTGTTCACAACTCATTAATAACGTTTTAAGTTTGTGTGTTCAGACTAAGCGCACCAGATACACTAGCTTATTATATGTGCCTGTTATTAAGACAAATTACCAGTCTAATAGCGTTACTCTGCGTCTACCTCGCACGTATAACAGATATTTTGCGGACATAGACTTATTTGCAGATTCAAAAAACTAAAATTCACAAGAAATTGTTATCTAGACTCTAAGTGTACTTTATTGAATAAATAGCTTCATCAAGAATTTCGCACGCACACGCACGAGCTCACGCTCACACACATATATACGCACACACGCACGCACACATGCACACACACGCACTCACACACATACACCTTAAGAGGTTGTGTTACATACATGTGTTGTCACTTGATGTTCTTTTTATCTTTTTTAATTAACAATATTGATTTGGTTTTTAAATTCATTATATTTTCTTCTTAAATTATTAATTTCTCTTTCATATGATTTAATTCTTTCTGTTATTTGTATTTTTTTTTGTTTGGCTTGTACTGTCAATGTACTCTTTAAAAGTTTCAGTAATGTAGAAAATCCGTAATTGGCTAATGTTTGGTTTGCTTACTTGGTGTATTTGTTGAATTGTATGCTGTGGATTTTATGTTTATAATAAAATAAAAATAAAATATTACAATGCTTATTTAACTATTTTTTTATCGCAAGGTTAAAATGACATTGATACAAAGTTTAGTGAGGATTGTTATCATACTTTAGTTCAAAGGGTAACAAATAAAGTGAAGACTTGTTAGGTAGGCTGGCTGAACAAAGGAAATGGCGACAAGATACTACGCAGTTGGCATTGTTATTGTATAAAATAAATGAGGGTCATTGGCCAGAAGCATGCTCGTCGCGACCCTTGCCAGTCTACTGGACTTCAATTCTGGCCCGAATAAGTATCGCAGTGCGGATTAAGGCGTCCCCTGGAGGCGACGCGTACCGATGTGCCCCCGTCGGTAGGAAAAGTGGCGGATGCGGCGATGGGAGTCGCCACCCATCACACCAGGCCCGAATAGGTGAGGGGAGCAAAGTACCAAATAGGCATGTGAAAATTGATAGACGTAATGAATGAGAGATGCCTGGATGTTTTACGTATAACATATACTAAAAGTAAAGCTAGTGAAACCACTGATCGCCTGGTGGCATGATGGCTCTGTTGTCTGGTGTACCCCAAAGCGACTGTGCTGGCGCCGGAGTAGGTATTCTTCTATCATTACGCTTAGTTTCTGGTCTGAAAGATTATGGGATGGCTGGCCCGAGACTACTCTGGGCCCGAATCAAACTGGGAATCTTGAGTCTTTTTGATCGCATTATATGCACCGGTAAGCTTTCTGTCGCCCAATGACCTGGAGAAGTTTTGGAATTCTGTAAGGTTCAGTTGTTCTGGATATGGTTGATGACAATGAAAGAGTCATTTTGTGTGGTGATTTGAATGGATAGGTTGGGACTAAGCGGCCAGGTTTTGATGCCGTACTTGGTCCGTATTGTGACAGTAGAGTGAACAACGCCGGAAAGCACATTGTGAATTTATGCGTGGAGAGGAATTTTCTTGTAGCTAACACAATATTCCCTCATAAGGACATACATTTGTATTCATGGAGAAGGAATGACCAAAAGAGTGTGATAGATCTGATTTTGTTTGATAGTAGACTTCACAGTTACTTTCAATCTGGAAATGAACCACTATTCGGTAGTAAGCCGATATATGGGTCCGTTTAAGAAATGGAGACATTGGCGACCGCGCGTTCCATTCGGAGAGCTTAAAAGGATAAAGAGCGAAAAGTTGCAAGATCCGAGTATAAAGAGTATGTATGAGATTCAGGTTCGAGATAGATTGGCGAAAGTGAACCCACCGGACTTCGAATGTTGGAAAGTTTTAAAAGATAGTATGGTAGTAGCTGCGAAAAAAGTATGTGGTAGTGCAAAACTGTGCAAGTCAATAGAAGGAAATACATGGTGGGATGATAAAGTGAAAGCTGCGATTGAGAGAACGAAGAAAGCATAGCTGGACTATATATCATGTTTGCAAATGAATGATGGTATGAAAAATATGAAGAAAGAATTGTATCGTTGTTGTAAGAATGCCACTAAAACCTGAGTGAAAGAAAAGCGTGAAAGAGAAAGTATGAAAGCAGAAGAGAGACTGGCGAACAACTTCAAGGCAAACACCACACTTTTTTGGAGTGAGGTGAAGAAGTCTAGTAGATGTTCGGCCCCTTAATTAAGTCTAAGGATGGTGACATTCTTACAACTACAGACAGCGTGTTGAAACGATGGAGTGCATATTTTGGAGATATGTATGATTCTATTCAGGACGCTGCCTCCATTTCTGACTCAGTAGTGATTCAGAGACGTTGGAAGGAAGCATGCCAGGACATTACTATGCAAGAGATCGTATGGGCGATAAGAAGTATGAAAATGGCTGCAGGAATAGATGAGGTGACTGCTGAGTTGATCAAATGCGGTGGTCTTGCCGTTTGGTACTCTTTTTGGGTCCTCTGTAATACATGTTGGAGGAAAGGTAGAGTACCCGAAGACTGGTGGCGCGCGGTAATCGTGCCCTTGTATAAAGTTAAGGGTTCACGTATATACTGTAATAGCTATAGGGCTATTAGTTTGATCAGCTTAGCATTGAAAGTGTATGGTAAAATCATTGAAAGGAGAATGCAAGGGGACTCCAAGGGAATGTTGTGGGAGGCACAAGGGGTTTTAGATCTGGAATAAGATGTATGAATCAAGTTTTTTCACTCTGCAACATCGTAGTGAAGTATCTGGCCGTCGGCCAGAAAGGTTTCTGCGGTTTTGTGGATTTAGAGAAAGCGTTTGATAGAGTTGTGCGAAAGAAACTTTGGGATATATTACCTAATTATGAGATAGATGGGCGTCTGCTGCGTGCTTTGCTATCCATGCACTGGGATTGCAAAGCATGTGTGCGGGTGGACGGCAACATATCGCCCTAGTTCGATGTCGATATTGGCGTCAAGCAGGGTTTTGTGTTGTCAGTTCGCCTATTAATTCTATATCTGGATAAGTGTTTCCAAAGAGGTCGCTGAATGTGGAAATGCGCATAAGTGATCTAGTGGTGCACTGCCTGTTTTATACAAATGACGCTGTACTCCTAGGCTCAACTGCATCTAAGCTGCAAACACTGGTCACAGTGATGATGAGATGATTGTAAGAATTACATTTGAATGCGAAAAAAAGTAAAGTTTTAGGTAGTATTTGAAAGAGAAGCAACAAGAACAGAAGTAATAGTTGTGGCCGATGATGTAGTGCTGGAACATGTGGATGAGTTTGTATATCTTAGATGTGCTTTTAGCAGGGATGGAAGGTACACCGCTGAAGTTGAAAGAAGAGTGTGTGTGTTGGGAACAGAGTGAATGGAGTGTTAGGGATATTACTTAATAGCACAATTTTAAGTCAGGGTGACCGTCTAGCCCTGTATAATTATACCATACATATGCTTATCCCAACGCTATTGTATAGTATAGCAACGCAGCCGAGATGAGATCACTACGAAAAATATGAGGTGTACACTCGCGGACCGGATTCGTAATGTGGAAGTGAGGTTAGGCTTGAAAGAAAGTGTCGGTGTAAAGATGAGAAAGGGCATGCTCCATTGGTTCGGACATGTAGAAAGAATGGTAGATGAAAGATTAACAAAATAGATGTACAATGCGAATGTGGCAGGTTGTAGGTACCGGAGAAAACCAAGACCTGACATACCATGATTAGATTGATCGAGTGCTGTCCGAAGCTGGTGTCAAGACCCAAGTAGCACCTTAAGCTGTATATAGGCTGCATTTAGGTTCATTTTTAAACTTAAAGCTGTATACGAAGCCGTACAAAGGCTGTAGAAGCGCTCCTACAGCCGATATAACACCAAAAAGGGCCCCAAGTTATACAGCTTATTGCGTTATGTAGGCTGCACAATAGCTATACAAGCTGTTATAAACTGTACAATGGCTGTTATTTGGTATATAAAGAAACTATAACACTAAGGATACTCTCTTGTAACTGTCTTGTACAGCTAAGAGTTAAATAGGCTGCACAATATTTGTACAAGCTGGTATAGGTTGTACAAAGGCTGTTATTCGGTGTATAAAGAAACTATAATACTTAAGATACTCTCTTGTGCAGCTAAATGTTCTTAATAGGTGTTTGAAAATGATAAAAAGTAACTAATCTGTTTTTGATATTGAATAAGATTATATCTGCAGACGCCATAATTAAAAATATATTAATAAACGATAAATTCTTGGACTTGGAGCAGTATTCAACGGTGTATTCAAAGTGCAAATTCTAAATGACTGTGAAGTCGTGTATGTTTTTTCTCAAAATATTCACGCGCCAACGAAATAATCAAGATAACACAAATAAAATCATTGCAAAATACGGTAAATGTTTGTGTTTAAGGTTAGAATATACAAGTATTTATGGTACAATATTGTATATAAAGGCATAATGATCATAAGTTGCTTGTCAAGATATAGCTTTAGCTATTGCTTAATATATCTTTTATTTAACAATATATTTCTTTAATGTTGTTTTTAATACACAATAATGGCGGCGTTTTGTTATACAGCCTAAAGTGTATTTGGAGGGTGATATACTGCAAATAGCTGTACTGAATCTCTTTTTTGTTCTATTATACGGCTATTGGCTTTTAATTACCGTCCAAATACACTTTAGGCTGTACTAAGTCCCTATATAAATCTATTGTACAGTAATTGGCTTTTAATCACTTAACTTATGTTTAGAGATGCGTACAAAAATTGAAGAACCCTAAATACAAAACATATGTTTGTCACTTGATTTCGCTATTGTGTTGTATTGATGTCGGTCGTTTGACTTTACAACTAAACCAACTTATTGTTAACTATAACTTATGGGACATGTATTTCAATCATGTTTTACTTTATTTTTCAGGGAAATATGCCTTATAAAATAATAAAAACAATTGAGAGAAGCCAAAACCGTATTTGTATCGTACCCTGTTTGTGGGAGGATAAAGGTGAATTATAATGACCAAGAAAACAACTTGATATAACTAAGTTGATCAAGAACGAAAAATCAAGCCCTTTAAATATTGGTCTATCACAAAAATATTTTTAAGAAGAATACGTTATTTCGTGCTTGTGATTTAATATTATTAGTTCTTCAAAGAGAAACACATACTCTTTTGCCTGTAATTGTATCTAAGTATATAATATTTTTAAAACGATTGTAAGTATACATATATACAGGGTGTTGCAAAAGTGGTAAAAATATTGATTCTCCATAGAAACTTTGTTGGTCACGTGACTTTTCACAATGGAAAAACAAAATTGTTTTTCGGGAATTTTCACAAATCGTTGAACAAAAGTTGTTCAAAATGACCCTCTGAGTCACCCCCTTTCGACTTACTATACCGCTTTTGTAAAACTACGTATAGTAGCAAGTTAAAAATAAAAAAATACATATTTTCTCAGTGTAATGATTTTTATTTCTCTTTTTAACTCTTTTTTATATATTCTTTGAAGAATAGACCAATTGCCTTTCTGCCAGGCAGGTCGTAAAAGACAACCGATGGGCTATGCGAGTCACTTCCGTCGTGGTTACTAGGTGATAGAGCTCTGCATTGGCTCGACCGGATCTGGTACCACCGCCTTATCTATTCCTGCTGCAAAGCGTCAGTGCTAGTCACTGTCATGTTCCGGTTTGGAGGGTAAGGTGGCCGGTAAACTTATGCATTGGGAATTAGACCTTGCCACAAGAGAGCAACGCACCATTAACATTTTTGCTGTCTGTAGGCGATGGTTGATTCTTTTCATCAGGAGACCGATCTGCTTGTTTGCTATCTTATGACATTAAAAAAAATTAGTTATTGTAAATTACCAACCAAGTAACCTTAATGAAGAAGATAAGCCTAAAAAATAATAAATCAGATAACCTACAATCACTTTTTAATGTTTTTGTTACGGAACCCTTTTCCTTGAACATTAATAAAAATGACGATTGTAGGTTTACCTGAATTAGTAATTTTTCAGCTTTATCTTCATCACGATTACTTGGTTGGTAATTTATAATATTTAAATATTCCTTTTCAATATTCCTCTTGATTTTTTCCACATGATATCAACTATGCAGATATAAAAACAGTAAACAACAATTTTCTCAGTAATACAGCCTTGAGCTGTACTATAGCTGTATATGCAGATTTTTTAACACCATTGGCTGCATAACAGTCTACAATTACGCCATAAATATTAGCTGTAGAACGGTGATTGCATGTCCCATTTTACAGAAACAAGCGTTGAGCGATACTATAATAACACTTAAAGCTGTAATAAATTCCCGTGCTAAACAAAATACAGCTAATGTACAGCTTTAAGGATTAAAATCAGCCTAATGAGTTACAAATTGCTTAAAGCTGTACAGTAGTGTATGAATATTCAGATATAACGCCTAAAGCTTACGCGGAACTCTAAGAAAGGCCTTGTACAGCATTAGGCTGTATAAAAACTCATCAAGGTCTCTTATACCGATAAAAGCATCTTTTTACACCATTGTACGGCTGCAATAGAACTTTAAGTTCTATATGAGCTGCTTTATGGGTATTAAACATGCTTGATTGCTGCTTGGGGAGTCTTCGCAACCGGCGTGTGTATATGAAGAGAGTGATGAATGTGGAGGAAGCAAGACAAGCCTGCAAGGATCGTTATGTATGACACTCGGCTCAATCTGTCTACCCCGTAAGGGATATGTATGTAAAATAAATATTATGTTATTTATTGAATAATATGTGATTACAGCACAGATTTATGAACGAAGCCACAATGTGGAAAGGTTCTCGACATTTACACTTTCACGTTGCGTATGAAGATAAGCCCCATTCCTGATTTGTAATTATACTAATATATAAGCGGAATAACACCCACAGCAGATAACACACAAAAAAAATTTTTTTTTCTGAGTCTGTTATTTAGTGACCATTTTCTGATTATATACATTGAATAGTAAACAGAAACGCTATTAACAATCAATAAACTTTGCTTTCGTACTTTGGGGCCTCATACAAGAAAGTTTTGATTTTCACAAAGGAAATACCAATACTATTCATTTTCTTAAGCTTTTTTGTATTCTTTTTTGTATTTTTGTGTTTATTTATGCCGTATTTTATAATTAAATTAATAAAAATGTATAATTGATAACTTGTTTTCCTTTTAAATATAATTGAAATTTAAAAATAGAGCTTTTCCATAAAATTTGAATTTTCGTGCTGGTAGCTACAAAAGCAAACTTTATTAGATAAAAATATTTTTTCATTCTTTAGTTAGGCATAAGTAATCAGAATCAGAGGTACAGAACTCAGACTCAAAATTCATGTTGACCTGTGTAATTAAGTAATTATTCTACAATTTTTATATTAGCGAGTGTGAAGACAAGCAAATGTTAGCTTTTCCTTACTCGGAACAGATATTAAACTTAAACCTAACCTAACCGGTTCATCGTCATTGAACAATGAAATATTTTCAGATTAAATTGTTTCAGTCGCCGCCGTTATGGATCTTGATATAGATTTAGGAAATTTTATTTTATCTATTACTAAAAAAGTTAGATTATTGTACTGTTCAAACTTTTGAGATAGAAAATTGTATCATGCTGATCCCTACCTTTAATAATTTAGTTGATTATATTAGAAGTAGGTATAAAATATGTAAAAATACTAAATCGCTTAGCAACAATAAACATTTAAGTAAGCCGTATAAAAATAATACAAGGAAGTTGCTTCTAATCCACAATCATACGTTGCATGCCATAATACCCACACGCCGTGTATGTGTCCAAGCATAGCGCACGAAAATCTTTTAATTGTCTCGAATTTATGCAATTATCGCCGTCCGATCGTTTTAGACAAACGAATGATAAAGGTGCATGTATTGATTGCTTAAGTTCGATTTTGAAACAAATGTTTCTCTGATGAGCCGCCGACAGAATGTTTCGTTTATTGATTGTTCAACAACAGTAAAGTAAAGTAAGGTAGGTACTGTCTGTACTAGATCAGTACTAAGGTTCCGACAGAACATTACACAATACACGTACATACTATACAATCAACGTAATTTTAATATTTGAAAAGCTGTAATTTTTGAAAATTAATTACTATAATGAAACGACTTTGAATGCTATACGTAATCAACTAACTTTATTCTAATCAATAAGTAGGTAGGTACATAAGTATATATAAAAAATCAACAGATGGCAGCACAAGTATATTTAAGTTATTGTTCTAAGATATTATTTCAACAATTACGATTTTGATTTTTGAAACGGCGTTCGACGTAGTTTTTTTAGTACTAAGATATCGTAGTTTTCATCGGATGTCTATGTTTTGAGGTGCTAGGAATCTGATTTTACTCGCCTTTCTCTCTATATCCTTGGAAAAGATTCCTCAAAACGTGGACATCTGGTGAAAACTCGATTTTTGAAATTCGGGGTAAAATCAGTAAATTCCTTATCTAAATACGTAGCGGGTAGTTAAAAAAAAGTTTGTAATAATGAAAAATTTATGGTTTTAATTAAAAATGTTTATTGACGTGTTTAATAGTGTGTCTCTTTCTGTTACACGTTGTATATAGATCAAAAACCTAAGTCACTTTTAGATGACTTAGAAAGACGATAATTGGTACCTAGGTGGACTTTCATGAATATATGAAGAAACAAATCTGAAAACTCAACATATTTGATAACTATCATTACTTTCTTTTGGTAGGTCTTTTGGACGGGTAAAAAAGTAGCCGTAACAACCTAGAAATTATGCTTTATTTACCACATCTGAGTTACAACTAACACATGGAATAATAAATAAATATAAAATATTAAGTGACATGACACGCGCAGCTTCGTATTCGACAGCATTTGATCCTCTTAAGGGCTGGTTTTTTAAAAAGTGGCTTAGATCTAATTCTGATTTTTAATTATCTCCTTGCCAGATTTCATAAAAATTGATATAATGGTTTAGCCGTGAAAGCATAAAAGACAAATAATAATAATAATTTTTAAATTTATTATATATTTATTTACATAGATAAAATAGGGTCCACGGTATTTATAAAACACGGGTTTTATAAACATGACCATATGATATACGTGATAAATATAATGTAAAAACACGTGAACTTATTAGATTTATATAATCACTTATCAAATGCCCCTCGAATCAACTATTGACGGTTTGAACCTTGTAGAAGGTTGTAGTGTTGCCTAATACAAAGTAAAATGATAGGACTAATAATTTCAGTTTTGTTTATTATATACTTTTTAGAGCAGTGTTACAAAAGAATTTACAAAAAACCGGTCAACTTTCCACCAGGTATGATTTTTTCTATAGCAAATTAAAGAATAGAGCATTTTTTTATATCATAAGATAGCAAACAAGCAGATGGGTCTCCTATGGGATGGGTCTCATCGCCTATAGACACCAGAGATGTAAATGGTGCCTTGCTATCTTGTGGCGAGGTCTAATGCGACATGCATAAGTTTACCGGCTACCTTTCCCTCCAAACCGGAACACGTAGCGCACTGACGCTATTGCGACAGGAATAGTAAGGCGGTGGTACCAAACCTGGGCGAGACAATGCAAAAATCTACCACCTAGTAGCCACTATGGTAGTGACTCGCGTAGCCAATCCGTCGCCTTTTACGACATATCTGGCAGAACGGCAGTTGGTCTAATCTTCAAAGGAGCCTGGGACCAACACGAGCGATATTTTTTTTTTGTGTTTATTTGAGCTGTATTTTTATATGTATTTTGGCGAGTTATTAATATACAGCGTCTAAGGAACGGTGGGCCGAAAAATTTAAAAAAACACGCCATTTTCATGTGTTAATCATGATAGCAATTCTTTTATTGTGGTAAATGCAAAACTTGCGTTGAAATTGAAAAAGAAAAAAAAAATCATATTTTACTCATTTTCGTATAACGCTATCACTCATGGCGCCTGCGGAATGCTCGAACCAGCCGTTTATTTTACGTGGTATGTGGCACATAATGTATTATTTTGTCTCCTTAAATTTTACTGTTTTTCTATAGAGTATAAGAATAAATCAAATTATACAAAGGTGAAAAAAAAAACAATAAAATTAAAAAAACTACACAAATTTCCAACGGAATCTATCTCAGAATCATGGTCCAAATACACGATTTTGATATTCGGTAGTTTAATAATAATTTTTTTCATATAAAAATTAAGTGACGAAAACACTGAAAAGCAAAAAAAAAATATAAACCTTTTTTATTTACAATTATATTTATGTTCTTAAACTATATAATGTATAACCTAAGTAATTTTGAGCAGGTGCCAAACACGGTAACCCGCGTTTTTTAACTGCCCACTATGTATGTAGATGAGGAAGTTACTGATTTTGTTCTTATTTTCGAAATTGGAGTTTTTACCAGATTTCCACATTTTGAGGTCCTAGGAATCTTTTTCTACTATTTTCACGATGACGTCAGTCCGTTGGTCGAGTGGTTAGAGACCCTGACTACGCAATCAACGAGGCTCGGGTTCGATCCCCGACGGGGACAAGCATTTGTGTGATGAGCATAAATGTTTGTATTTCCGGGTTTGGGTGTTTATTATATATATTCTAGTATTTATATATGTATTTCTATGTATTAGTATCGTTGACTAACACCCATAAACACAAGCAAATAATTTGCTTACTTTGGGGTTAGATCAGTAAGTGTACTTTGTCCCGTGAATTATTATTGTTATTATGTATGTATGTATGTATGTATGTATGTATGTATGTATGTATGTATGTATGTAAATATGTACGTACGTACGTATGTATGTATATACGTACGTACGTATGTATGTATGTATTTATGTATGTAAACATGTTATTACTTTTGAACGGCTTAACCCATCGATACGCGGTTTATGGCATTCGATTGGATTCTGTTCAACTTAGACTTCCTGAGAATTCGAACAAATTCGGTCCAGATTTTGAGAAATAAAAAAATGTTGACGAAGAGGAATGTCGTTAATATAACTTCCATATTAAATGTCCCGATTTAGTACAAAATTTATTCAGCTCTAATACCATTGACTTACTAATATATGGACATTGGGTCTCATAGTAAAATTACGAAAAAAATGTACCAATTACACATCACAGAAATAGAAATGTTAACAAAGTAATTTAAACACTAAATTCATTATTTTACGATTTAATTTCGATTGCTTCGATCAGAAATTAAAAATTGCTCGTAAATTTTTGTAAATTACGTAATGGGCTCATAGAAAATTCAGCATTAAGTCCATAACTTTAACATGTAAAATTACAAGACATGCTACTCATAAAAAGAATCCTTGTTCTATCAAATTCTTTATTTGAATTTTCATATAGAGAATTCAAATTAAGAATATAATAGAACAAGGAATGCATGAAGTCGCTTTGTTGCCAAAATTTGTTAAAGTTATTTAACTCTATGAACTAGTTTACGGAGGATAAAATCAAGAATGTTGACTAAAAGTTTTGTTATGATCTTCTTTAATCTGGTTTTTTAAAAACTAAAAAAATATTTGATACAATTTTCTTCTTTTCTCTTGTAAACAGAAAATGGCGATAATACGTTGCGTTGCACATTTGTATGACAATATTTTTCAATTATCTAAAAACTGGACAAAATTTTTTTGAGTCAGTCAGTCTTATGTAATGCACTAAAAATCAAAAGTATTTTTATTACAAGTTTTAAAATATTTATTCTTTATAAATAGCTACCTACTAAACGACCATTTTGATATTGATGTCAAATAGTTGATTATACTAAACTAGATGTTTGAACTGAAAAAATCTATGTTAAGGTATAGTTTTGTTTCTTTGAGCTTAATATACCTCAATTTAACGGGATTTAATTTCCTTGAAATAAATTTAACTTAATGTCCGCTCGACCCCTAAGAAAAATCAAAATCAAAATTAAGAAATAATTACTAAGAAAGGCACGTTCGCGCGTCTGCCACGGTCATAACATTACGTCGGTGCGATGTATAAAAAGTTTTATTACTTTACAATGAATTAATATTTTATCATTCTGTAAATGAGCATTTACTATTTAATATATGTATAATCTATTACACATTAAAATAAAGTAATATTGTTATAATTTCCTTAAAAAAAAACGGTGATATGATAACCGACTTTTCCAGTCCTTATTTTTAAGCTATTGCATAGCTTCTATCGCGGGCCTTGAGCGTGGAGACCGAATCCAGAAATTCCGTAACAAAAAAACTTAACACCCCCACTCCAACCGGCACATTAGTGATACTTTTTAGTTTTTCCATCTATCGATAAATACCAGAACTTTTAATGACTTTTTGAAATATCACGCTTGTCTCTTTAGTTCAGCAACCCGCCTTTAGATGGCATTGGTTGTATTGGAAAACTACCGTAATCAGCTATTTGTGAGAAAGTATGTAGGTGTATAGGTATTTATCATCTACGTACATCAGTAAATATCTGTACTCGTATAATTTGTGTACAAAGTGTTTTAAATATGAATAAACAAAGTGCATTTATTAAATATTCCTGAAGAACCGACATGTATTGAAATAAAAATATTTTGAACAATATTAACATCTCATTTATTTAATAAAAGAAAAAATTTGTTTTTTATCGGTCACCACGCTCAAAGTGTAACTTGAATTAATATCAAAGAAAAAAAATACTGCATAAATAAAATAAACATATAATTGTAATTGCATAAGTTGATAAAAAATGCTATGCAATAGCTTTACCGCGGCAGTCTCCGAGTGCCACACGTATTTTTGTTACTACGATTTATTTCCTACAACTACACATCTAAATACAATAATTATAAGCTAAATAAACCTTTTGTCAATCTTTTATAAAAAATACATAGTAATTACACAAGACGCACGCGTTAATTACTTTTGGCGCTAAAGTGAAATCGTGTTACAGACTAAATAATCATATATATTTTGGATATTTCAAATTAATGATTAAGTGGTTATACCAAAGAGGATAAGCCACACAAATTCTTCATACTAAAATAGTCTGTATTATTAGTACCTGAAAATTCAAAATCTAATGCGACCGCGGCTCGATCGGACCTATTGGTTGTCAACTAATTACACAAAATATCGGCGCGGCTCGACCGGGCCTCCCTGGTGCTTCACCGGTTAAATAGTTGCCGCTTTTGATTTGGTTTTGCTGTTAAATGTTTACTTTTTGCCAATATAATGAAACCGCACATCAATGTATTTTTGGATTTTTTGGATTTGGATATGATTGGTACACTTTTAAAGCGCGGACCCGATGTCCATATATTAGTAAGTCAATGTATAATCCATAAAAAACTACGTCTAATGCATAAATTTGTTTTCAACCGTATATATTCTATATACGTTTGAAAACAAATTTATGCTATTTTAGTACTAAAATAACTACATTAAATAAAGTTTAAAAATGAAAACCGAATCAAATTTACAAAAGATAATTTTTTTCAAATATTAAAATTACTTTGTTTACAGCAAACTTACTTCATATCTTTAAATTAACTTTCAAGCTAATATACCGATTTATTTAAAAATCTAGCCAGCTTTTGTAATTAAAACACTACATCAATTTTCGCCAATTGGATTAAAATCGGTTTATTTGTTCGGTATTTGTCAATGTTTAAAAAAGATTTTTTTACATTCCTTCGACATTTTTTAACCTATCGATTTTGTAGGTAATAAAACAATTTTAAGCTCAAAAATTGCAATGAATGCCATTCAGAAGATCAAAATCTATCATTATTTTGAAAAATATACATGTTTTATTAAAACTAAGTATCATTTTCAATTAAATAATAAAATCAATAAATTAAAACTAAGTATAATTTTACAAACTTTTGATTTTTTGAACATTTCCAACTCAAAACCTATACTTAGTTATAGCTTTTGCTTCTTTCAGCTAAAATAAAAATAGCTCAATTTAGCGAGAAGTTGGCATTGGAAGAAAAGATGGTCTGCATGATCAGCCAGTATACAGATTTATTTTTAAATATCTTTCAGGCTAATAAATCGATGCACTTAAAAGTCTAATCAGCTTCTCTTACTAAAAAACTCCAACAAATACCATAAATTAAATTAAAATCGGTTGATTTATTTGGGATTTATCAATAACGATGATTTTTCAAGACAAATTAGTTTTTTGATATTCGTCATTTTTCAAACTACAGATTATGTAGCTAAGAAAAAAAAACATTCTCGATCTCAAAAATTGCGTTGAATACCAGTGTTACAGTGTATAACAGTGATCATCAATTGAAAAACTTTTTTAAAAATATACCCCCATATTAGTAGCCCCCGTGCTTAAATGAAATTTACCTAAGCAACTGTATCTCTGTAATTGAGTCACCAAATTACCAAATTTCCACCATATGTACTAAATTGTAAATACCAAATTTCAACTGAATTGGCCCAGTGGTTTAGGAGCATATGACTATATATAGGAGGCAGATTTCTATAAGCACAACGCTTTCGGCGATGTGGGTTAACAAATAATGCAGACGAAGTCGCAGATATCCACTAGCTTGGCTTAATTATCTTTCATTTAGTCCGCTCATAAACTGGTTCTATTAAAATGCCATTAATTTTGCTATTCTGGCGCAAAATTGTGTATTTGTGTGTCTATCATCGTAGCTAGCACGCGGGTGCAGATTGCGGTCGTCTTTAATCAAAAGTCCGCATTTTTTTTATCTTTATCTCCATTACTTTTCTTATTCCTACCAATATTATTTATTAATTAATTCTTTCTCCCTTTATCTCTATCTCTTTGTTTTTAATATCCTGTCCTCTATTCTATTTAGTCTGTTTATATCTCTCTGTTTTTATATCTCCCTTTATATCTATCTTTATCTCTACATCCCTTTATCACTAACTCTATCTCTAGCTCTATTTATCTCTATCTTCCTTTATATTTCTTTCTACCTATATGTTTGTCTCTTTATTTCTATCTCCTCTTTCTCTAACGCTGTTAACACTATACTACTCTATCTATCTTAATCTATATCTCCTATATCCTTTTTTCTATCTCCCTTTATCTCTCTCCCTTTAACTCTATCTCTTTTTCTCTCTCCTTATCCCCTCTATCTTCCATAACATATTAAATCAAATATACAAAAGAAAATAAATATCAATCATACAAATACATACAAAGCCTTATTAATTTCATAGCAATCAATATTAGAATCCCGCCATCTTTCCACAATATTGTGAACTACGATGGATGACAATAATGTAGATGACGAAATTTTTTTCTGTTACACAGATAGATGGCCTCTTTTCAGCTGATATTCATTTATAGTAATGAATATCCGCTGAAAAGAGGCCATATTACTATATATTATTATTACTATATAATATTAAATATAATTACTTATTAGTTTAAAAGAACTAAAACACGCGCTTTAATAAAAACCAAACAAAAAATAAAAAATAAATTTAAATTTGTAGCGTGTAAACACTATGGCAATGTCGGCATGATTCATCCAAGGCTTCATTGATAATGATATTTTGGATGCAATCAGGTTGTTACCGTAGTTGATGATTGATGGTTTCCTCACAGAGAAGGTAATGATTAAACTTCGGGCATTCAGCCACCATGTACATGAACATTTTTCCATCGGTTGCCATTAAAGGAAACGGAGGTATTAAGGTTTGGTGGGCTTTGTCAGGAACAATTGAGAGGCAATATAAATTAAAATTGTTAGGTGACGTAATGGGAAATTTGAAAATTACTACTAAACGTTTATCTATAAAATAGCTACCAGGTTTAATTATACTATAATAGTCTCTCAAATCAGCATCCAATATTTTATCATCGTTATAAATGTTCTTAAGTCTAATTATCATTTTCTCTAAACTATTTATGCTTAACATACTATGGTGGGTGCTCGATCCACGAATAAATGCTAGTGTATTGTTTAATGTTACTAACTCTAAATATAAGTCATCTACATTTTCGGTGATTATAGCTAGAAGTTGCGCGAATTTGGCGAATCTTATTTCGGAAGAATCATTTTTACTTAACATTAGAGTTAAGTGTCTTTTATCTTTTGCTGGTTATCTACTATACTCGTAAGTATTTGCCCATGTTGCGACATCCACTCCCTATTAAGGTTAATGTGGCTGTTAATTTTAGTAGCTAGTTTCTCATTGTTGCTCTCTAGTATTTTAATGGCGTTATTATATTTTTCAGCATCAGAATAGTCTAAGTTTCCAGTTATGCTTTTGATAAAGGATCCAAGTCCGTCTATTAGACCTCTTTTAACGCGTTTAGGTTCTAAGCTCTTTAGTTGTGAGGTTATTTTAATCAGTATAGTGATTAAATAATCTATCTGTAGTTCGAACACAGGTAAGGTATAATTATTAGTATTGTATCTTAAAATTATTGATTTGGCTATAGATTGAATTAAGTTGGGTTTCTAACTCGGTTTGCTCTATGTATTGTATAAAAGAGTGATATTGTGTTATAAGTTTGGTCGGTCTAAGTTTAAAGGGTCCAGGTTAAAGGGAAGTCCAGGTCCATTGTCGAGGTGTTCAAATCGTATTTTAGACGCCATTGTCAGATGGACAAATAGTATTAGTCGAAACCTGAAACAATATCTAAGTTTTAGGTACACGTTTGAGTTGAGATTTGGCTATGGGTTCCTTCTTTTTAGACGTGTATATATGGATAGGGAGGTCGGCAAGAACCATATCTTGTGTGTAGCGTGGTGCCAACTTCTGTCGACTAGCTACAGGTTTCTTAATAAAAACTTGTTGGTCAGGTTGATATTCGACCTCAGGTTCTCTATTTTTATTCCTATTGGTCATTAAGTTTGCTTGATTTTCAGTTGTGAATTCATTAATAAGTTCGTATATAGTTTTCATTTGGTCTCTATAGGTGAGTATGTACTGTTGCATTAGGTTTTCAGTCAGATCAATGTCCAAGGGATCTTCAGGGTCAAAGTGCCCTCTTATGATATCGTGGGGTCTACACTTAGTGAAACTATGTACCGAGCTGTTATATGCCAATAATGCGTAAGGCATTTGGTTAATATTTGGGGTATCCTTTTGTTTAAGTCGTAGTATTCTTAGATGTTCGAGTAAAGTCGAAAGAAATCTTTCTACGATGCCGTTGTCGTTAGGTGAATTAGCTAGAGTCCTGTGGTGATTTATTTTGTGTAGCCTTATGAACTCAGAAAATAGTTGATTTGTAAATTCAGTTCCATTGTCGGTCACTATAGTCAGGGGTAAACCGTGGTGTGTACAGTAAGTCACTAGTCCTTGTAAAATACTAACTGCCGTACCGTCGCATAAGTGATAGGCTTGTCCATATTTTGAGAAAGAGTCTACAAACGTCAAGTATTTTTCGGTCATTGTGGTGAATAAATCTATGTGAACGATGTCAAAAGGCTTGGTTGCTGAGGGGACAATATTAAATTGGGGCCTAATAGGATGGATGTCGTATTTTGTCTGTCCACACCCAATTTTATATACTTCGCTATTTCTTCTTTCATTTTGGGCCAATAATAGCGACGGGATAATGCTAAGTAACATTCGTTAATTCCACCATGATTTGTCTTTCCTTCGTGGTAGTGCTTAATTATTTCTTGTTGTCTTAAGTATTCTTTGACACCCTCTAGTTCGGTTTGTGTGAGAACTAGGTTCATAGAGGAGCTCTTAAAGGCGCGCTGAAGAATTGGTATAATACAATACATGCCTAACTGTGGGGTGATTTTTAAAGCGGTTTTTATTTTGAGATTGACATACTCTTTAATAGCATTAACTATATCTTGTTCTAATGTAGATTCTGAGACTTGTACATGTGTCTTTGTGTGTGTTTCAAAAGGTTTTATCGCTGTCGTACGTTTTTTGATGTCGCCTATGATCGTAAAACAAATCTGTCTGTGAAATTTATTAGGGGTTTGTCAGTAAATGGTATCTCAAGAATGGGGTCTTCAGCGGAGGTATGAATGGTGGCGGTCGAGGACCCTGGTGGTTCCGGTCTAGTTGACACATCGACTCCACATTCCTTTAAGAGGGATTCTATCTCTTCGTTATTTATTTGAACTCGCGACAAGGCGTCGGCATTGGTATTATTTGCCTCTTTTGTAAATTATCGTATAGTCGTATTCGTTTAGTTTAAGTCGCCATCATATTAGTCTCGAGTTTGGTTCCTTAAGATTCAGGATCCACTGAAGGGGCTTGTGGTCACTCAGAATTTTGAGTTTACGGCCGAACAAATAAGGTCTAAAGTAATTTGTCGCCCATACTATGGCAAAAAGTTCCTTTTCGATGGTACTGTTACGAATAATCTAGAAGCGTGTAGAGTTAGAGCGCGCGCGCGCTAACTACCTAGAAATAAAAGAAAGAGTTAGCTACTCCTATTGACAAACAAATAGTTGACCTGGGCTATGCCATAATGTACTTTGTGGGATATGGCATAAGGTTGAAAGTAGCGTGTACTAGGATTTATGACTCATAACATGTTTGCGATAAGAAGTGATTCATTGTTTCCCGATACATTTAGATTTTTCTGGATCCAGCTAGGACTTCCTCCTGCCTATAAATACAGAGGTGTTGACAAACACAAGGCAGTTTTTATCAAGCGATCGAGAGCGATACATCAAGTGACTATTCCGAAGCGAGAAGTGTTTTATTGTGTAGTGTTCTAAGTTCAGCGATAGTACAGCAAGTGACTATTGTGTAAAGTGTATTTTAGTATTACGTTGTGTTGTGTTGTGTAAATACACGGATTTAATATAAGTGGTGTTTTCTTAAAATTGCGAACCCGAGTACGTAACAATTGCGAACCCGAGTACGTAACAATTGTGAAATGCCACTTATTCCGAAGGAAGGTGTTACCACCAGGTCTCAGGCGAAGACACAGAGGGTGTCAAAGGACACTGAGATGCGTGCAGGTGAGGAACCTGCTAGTGTTGCCAGCACGTCATTGTCGTCGAGCGCAGCCCCTACTGATCTTTCTGTCATTCTGGCAGCTATTCAGCAACAGCGGCAGGAACTTCAGCAACATCAACAGCTTCAGGTACAACAACATCTAAAGTTACAGGAACATTTATCCGGCTTTGATGACAAATTGACAATAATTTTGGCGCAACAAGACCAGCTAAAAAGCGATGTGGGCCTCGTCAAGCGCGACATGAAGGGTATTGAGAAGAGGGTTGACCACTTGGAGGCCAACTGCGACAAAATAACTGAAAACGTGGACCGACTGGAAAGGGAGGTCATAAAAATGAAGATCACGGGAGTTAAGTCGGGTGCTACCATTACAAGCTGCTCTCACCAGGTGGGTCCTCGGGTAAAGGTACCCACTTATGACGGTCTTACATCATGGAGTGCCTACCAGACCCAGTTTGAAATAGTAGCGAAAGCCAGTGGTTGGACGGATGAACATTGCCTAACGGCTCTGAGTACGGCGTTACGGGGACAGGCGCTCTCTGTGTTGGATGCAATGCTTAAAAACAGTATCAGTTCGCTGATTTGATGGAGGCATTGGAAGCTCGCTACGGTGAGCGTCACTTGGAGCATGTTTTCCGTGCCCAATTAAAGGACCGTGTACAGAGGAGCGGCGAGGGACTTCAACAATGAGCCGTGGAAATTGAGAAGCTGGTGAGGAAGGCGTATCCTTCAGCCGACGCTAACACAGTGAATAACACCATCGTCCAGGCGTTTATTGATGGAATTAGAGACCTGTAAGTGCGTGCTGCTGTTTGCCTTCAGCACTACGTGACGATGAAGGAGGCTTTGGCTCATGCGCTGGAGGTAGAAGCTGTTCGCCACGAACCTCGAGCACATAAAGTACGTGAGGTTACAGAAGTTGTGGCTCAAACAAAGGAAGTGGAACCTAGAAGACTGGGCCCTATGTGTTATGCCTGCGGGAAACGTGGGCACATTAGAGTAAACTGCCTCACCAAACCAACGGGTGCAGTTAATTGGCGACAGCAAGCGGCCGGAAGCTCAGCAGCTGAAGAGAGCAGGCAGGTCAATCAGCCTGTTAATCCAGCCCAGGGAAACGAGTAACAGCCAGGATCAAGGGGCGGGTGCTGGCTGATCGAAAAACAGCCCCAAAAGTTGTCATATCCCAGGTGTGCGACGACAACAGTTTGTCCATTAAGGAACTGATTAATGGCAATAACTGCAGCTTAACGCTGGACACTGGAGCTACACGAACTGTGGTGCGACCAGAAGTAGCTGACAATGGCAACCTGAGATTGAGGAATTTTGGGAAAAGCAAGCTTCTGTCTGTCACAGGTCAGCCAATACCCGTCTTCGGTGAAGCATCTGTAGTGATGCAAATAGGCGACGAGTATTACACTCACGACGTCGTAGTGGCCGATATTATGGATGACTGTGTACTTGGTTTAGACTTCATGAAGAAGAATGCCTGCAAGATTGATTGCAAAACAGGAGTTTTCGTATGTGGGCTAGTAGAAATTTTCATGGATGGGGGATCAAAAGGAAAGGTAACAGTGGCTAGAAGAACCACCTTACCTTCAAATTCGAAGACATTGGTACACGTGAAGTACCAGCCAGTTACAAGGGCCGGGGTAATAGGAGTGTGTTAATTGAGGACAATGGTGCAATTCCACACTGTGTTACAGGCCGGAGTTTGGTTTGTGACAACGGCTTGGCAGCAGTGCAGGTAGTCAACTTCAGTGACAGTGATGTGGTGCTTAAAGCAGGCGATGTTGTAGGACAAAGTGATGAAGTTATGACGTTAAGAAAACGGACATCGGCAGGAAGTACAACATCAAGAGACGTACCACAGGAACTCAAGGATTTGGTGAACAAGTGCAACTACCTTACCGTGTCACAGCAGCAGCAAGCTAAGGATCTACTTTCAAGTTATGCCAACATTTTCTCTAAGACTGATAGAGATACAGGCAGAACATCTATAGTGAAACATAAGATTGACACTGGAAACGCGCAGCCTATAAAGCAGAAAGCTAGACGTGTCCCTATAGCCAAAGAGAAGGAGGTACAAAAGATGATAGATGAAATGAGAAGGAACTGAGTTATAGAGCAATCTTCTAGTCCATGGTGCTCTCCTGTAGTGTTAGTTAAGAAGAAAGATGGGTCTACACGTTTCTGCATCGACTATCGTCGGCTCAATGAATTCACCAAAAAGGACAGTTACCCATTACCTCGGATAGATGACACTTTGGACACTCTGGAAGGCATGTCTTGGTTCTCAACTTTAGATTTAAAATCTGGGTACTGGCAGGTTGAACTTAGCCCTAATGATAAAGAGAAGACAGCATTCTCCACAGGACAAGGGTTATGGCAATTTAAAGTAATGCCGTTTGGATTATGCAACGCGCCGGCGACTTTTGAAAGATTAATGGAATGTGTTCTAGCAGGACTTATAGGCGATGCCTGCTTAGTGTATTTAGATGACGTAATAGTCATAGGAAAAGATTTTCAGCATCATCTGTACCAACTGGAAAGGATTTTTAATAAAATACAAGCTGCAGGGCTAAAGTTGAACCCAAAGAAGTGTCACTTATTTCGAAAGGAAGTCAACTATCTGGGTCACGTGATATCACAAAACGGCGAACAGACAGATCCTGAAAAGGTTAGTGCAATACAGAAGTGGCCAACACCCAGAGACAAGACCGAAGTTCGCGCATTTCTAGGACTATGCTCTTACTACAGACGATTTGTGAAGGGATTTGCTGAAATAGCAAAACCGCTGCATAGACTCACTGAAGAAAAGAAGAATTTCGATTGGAATGACATGTGTCAACAAGCTTTCGATAAACTTAAGAAGCGATTGTGTGAGTCACCAATTTCGGGCTATCCTGATCGGAAAGGGCAGTTCATCGTAGACACGGATGCAAGTAACACTGCCATTGGTGGTATCTTATCACAGAAGCAAGGTAATCAAGAAATTGTGATAGCCTACTTCAGCACATCATTGTCGCGGCCGGAACGAAACTATTGTGTTACAAGAAGAGAACTATTGGCAGTAGTGAAGACTCTTCGACACTTCCAGAAGTATCTGATTGGGCGACCCTTCAAGCTGCGTACCGATCATGCTGCTTTGAAGTGGTTGCTACAATTCAAAGACCCGGAAGGCCAAGTGGCTCGCTGGATTGAGCAATTGCAAGAGTTTGACTTTAACATAGAACACCGCAGTGGAAGGTCTCACTCGAATGCAGATACATTATCACGACGACCTTGTACGGAAGATTGTAAACATTGTGTAAGGATGGAAACGAAGGAAAGGCTTCAAGTATTCCGAGCTAAGCCTACGGATGACAGGTGGGAAACTGATGAGATGCGTAAGGCCCAGTATGAAGATACAGATTTGCGGCCTCTAATAGATTAGATGAAACAAGACACGGGAAAACCGGAATGGCAAAAGCTGGCTCCCTTCAGCGCCATTACGAAAAGTTATTGGACGCAGTGGGAAAATCTTGTGTTGCAAAACGGCTTACTGTACCGCAAATGGGAAAAACCTTCAGGAAGAGAACATCATCTACAGTTGGTCGTGCCAAGAAAACTTATCAAGGACGTATTACGTGAGTTGCATGATGGGGTTTCTGGGAGACATCTTGGAGTAGGACGAACATTGGTAAAGGTACGAGAGCGTTTTTACTGATTGAATTGCCGAGAAGATATCGAGAATTGGTGCCGAAAATGTACGTCATGCTCAGCAGTGAAAGGTCCGCAGGTTAGAAGCCGAGGCAACCTTAGACTATACAACGTGGGAGCCCCCTGGGAAAGGATAGCGATTGACGTGGCTGGGCCATTTCCTAAGACAGATAACGGAAACAAGTATTTCATGATCGTGATGGATTACTTCACGAAATGGCCGGAGGTATTCGCAATCTCTAATCAGGAAGCCACGACGGTTGCTAAGAAATTAGACAATGAGGTGATATGCAGATTTGGCGTTCCGCTGGAGATTCATTCAGACCAAGGCAGAAACTTTGAATCTAATGTATTCCAGGAAATGTGTAAATTATTAGGAGTGTACAAAACAAGAACTACACCCTATAACCCGCAATCTGATGGAATAGTCGAACGATTTAACCAAACTTTGGAAAGACACTTAGCCAAGCTGGTAGAAGATCACCAAAAGGACTGGGATAAATACATACCTCTGTTCTTACTGGCTTACCGAACAGCGGAACACGAAAGCATAAAAGTGACGCCAGCCTATGCCAACTTCGGCAGACAGTTACGTATACCAGCAGACTTAATGTCTGGAGGCCCGCCACCGAATGCAGAGACCCAATTAAGTATACCGGAACATGTTGAAGACATTCGAGAGAGTTTACGCGATATACACTCGATAATAAGTGAAAACGCATTGGAATCAAGTCAGCGGATGAAGACCAGATACGACCGAAACGCCAATCATCGAGGTTTTCAGGAAGGGTCTCTTGTTTGGCTACATAATCCGGTTCGACGAAAAGGAAAATCACCTAAGTTACAGCGACGTTGGGATGGGCCATACAAAGTAACCTACCGAGTGCAGAAGCAACCAAGAGGGACCATGAAGATTGTTCATGTTGATCGATTAGCCATCTATAATGGAAGTAATGATGTTCGGGACGAACATAACTAAGAGGGGGGTAGTGTTACGAATAATCTAGAAGCGTGTAGAGTTGGAGCGCGCGCGCGCTAACTATCTAGAAATAAAAGAAAGAGATAGCTACTCCTATTGACAAACAAATAGTTGACCTGGGCTATGCCATAATGGACTTTGTGGGATATGGCATAAGGTTGAAAGTAGCGTGTACTAGGATTTATGACTCATAACATGTTTACGATAAGAAGTGATTCATTGTTTCCCGATACATTTAGATTTTTCTGGATCCAGCTAGGACTTTCCCCTGCCTATAAATACAGATGTGTTGACAAACACAAGGCAGTTCTTATCAAGCGATCGAGAGCGATACATCAAATGACTATTCCGAAGCGAGAAGTGTTTTATTGTGTAGTGTTCTAAGTTCAGTGATAGTACAGCAAGTGACTATTGTGTAAAGTGTATTTTAGTATTACGTTGTGTTGTGTTGTGTAAATACACGGATTTAATATAAGTGGTGTTTTCTTACAATTGCGAACCCGAGTACGTAACAGTACTATAGTTAAGTTCACTGTCGTTTAAGGTTCTGGATGCGTAACAGACTGGTTTGTCAGAGCCTATTGGGCCTTGAGAGAGGACGGCACCAATAGCTACGTTTGAGGCATCTGTCGTTAAAATAAAGTCTTTGGTAAAGTCAGGGTACTGAAGTATTGGGTCGTTAGTCAGCAATTTTTTACAGGTTTCGAAACAGTTGATGTATTCAGAGTCTAGTTTAACCTTATTACATTTCTTTAAACATTTTGTCATGGGTTTAGTCACGCGAGCAAAATCGGGTATACATTTTCGGTAATATCCTAAAAGTCCTAAAAATTGTTTGATTTTTTTGGGTGTTTTCGGTAGGGCATAATTTTCAATAGCCTTAATTTTGTCAGGGTTAGGTTTAATGCCATCTTTACTAATGATATGACCAAGATAAGCGGTTTCTAAAATCAAAAATTTGGACTTGTCCATCTGTATCTTAAAATTTGACTCTCTCAGTCTCCTAAAAACTTTTTCAAGATTAATCATGTGCTCTTGCAAGGATGTGCTAAACACTATAATGTCATCTAAATATACGAGGCATATCTCGTTTTATAGTCCCCTAAGAAAATTGTCCATCACCCTCTGAAAAGTTGAGGTGAGTTCTTTATGCCCAGGGCATACGAAGGAATTCGGAATGCCCGTGTTCCACATTGAACGCTGTCTTGGAAATATCATCAGGATTCATTTCAACCTGGTAGAAGCCTGATGCCAGGTCAAGAGTGGTAAAGTATTGGCATCTAAGAAGTTTGTTTAGTACGTCAGTAATATTAGGAATCGGGTATTTATCGTCAATGGTCTTGTCGTTTAGTTTTCTAAAGTCTACAACAAGTCGCCACTTTTGTCTACCAGACGCGTCTGATTTCCCATTTGCGGTACAGTAAGCCGTTTTGCAACACAAGACTTTCCCACTGCGTCCAATAACTTTTCGTAATGGCGCTGAAGGGAGCCAGCTTTTGCCATTCCGGTTTTCCCGTGTCTTGTTTCATCTAATCTATTAGAGGCCGCAAATCTGTATCTTCATACTGGGCCTTACGCATCTCATCAGTTTCCCACCTGTCATCCGTAGGCTTAGCTCGGAATACTTGAAGCCTTTCCTTCGTTTCCATCCTTACACAATGTTTACAATCTTCCGTACAAGGTCGTCGTGATAATGTATCTGCATTCGAGTGAGACCTTCCACTGCGGTGTTCTATGTTAAAGTCAAACTCTTGCAATTGCTCAATCCAGCGAGCCACTTGGCCTTCCGGGTCTTTGAATTGTAACAACTACTTCAAAGCAGCATGGTCGGTACGCAGCTTGAAGGGTCGCCCAATCAGATACTTCTGGAAGTGTCGAAGAGTCTTCACTACTGCCAATAGTTCTCTTCTTGTAACACAATAGTTTCGTTCTGGCCGCGACAATGATTTGCTGAAGTAAGCTATCACAACTTCTTGATCACCTTGCTTCTGTGATAAGATACCACCAATGGCAGTGTTACTTGCATCTGTGTCTACGATGAACTGCCCTTTCCGATTAGGATAGCCCAAAATTGGTGACTCACACAATCGCTTCTTAAGTTCATCAAAAGCTTGTTGACACATGTCATTCCAATCGAAACTCTTCTTTCTTCAGTGATTCTATGCAGAGGTTTTGCTATTTTAGCAAATCCCTTCACAAAACGTCTGTAGTAAAAGCATAGTCCTAAAAATGCGCGAACTTCGGTCTTGTCTCTGGATGTTGGCACTTCTGTACTGCACTAACCTTTTCAGGGTCTGTCTGAATGCCGTTTTGTGATATCACATGACCCAGATATTTGACTTCCTTCCGAAATAAGTGACACTTTTTTGGGTTCAACTTTAGCCCTGCAGCCTGTATTTTATTAAAAATACTTTCCAGTTGGTACAGATGATGCTGAAAATTTTTTCCTATGACTATTACGTCATCTAAATACACTAAGCAGGCATCGCCTACAAGTCCTGCTAGAACACATTTCATCAATCCTTCAAAAGTCGCCGGCGCATTGCATAATCCAAACGGCATTACTTTAAATTGCCATAATCCTTGTCCTGTGGAGAATGTTGTTTCCTCTTTATCATTAGGGCTAAGTTTAACCTGCCAGTACCCAGATTTTAAATCTAAAGTTGAGAACCAAGACATGCCTGCCAGAGTGTCCAAAGTGTCATCTATTCGTGGCAATGGGTAGCTGTCTTTTTTGGTTACTTCATTGAGCCGACGATAGTCGATGCAGAAACGTGTAGACCCATCTTTCTTCTTAACTAACACTACAGGAGAGCACCATGGACTAGAAGATTGCTCTATAACTCTGTTCCTTCTCATTTCATCTATCATCTCCTGTACCTCCTTTTCTTTGGCTATTGGGACACGTCTAGGTTTCTGCTTTATCGGCTGAGCGTTTCCAGTGTCAATCTTATGTTTGACTATAAATGTTTTGCCTATATCTCTATCAGTCTTAGAGAAAATGTTGGCATAACGTGAAAGTAGATCCTTAGCCTGCTGCCGTTGTGACGCGGTAAGGTATCTGCACTTGTTCACCAAATCCTTGAGTTCCTGTGATACGTCTCTTGATGCTGTACTTCCTGTCGATGTCAGTTTTCTTAACATCATAACTTCATCACTTTGTCCTACAACATCACCTGCTTTAAGCACCACATCACTGTCACTCAAGTTGACTACCTGCACCGCTGCCAAGCCCTTGTCACAAACCAAACTCCGGCCTGTAACACAGTGTGGAATTGCTCCATTATCTTCAATTAACACACTCCTATTACCCCGGCCCTTGTAACTGGCTGGTAACTTAACGCGTACCAATGTCTTCGATCTTGAAGGTAAGGTGGTTCTTCTAGCCACTGTTACCTTTCCTTTTGATCCCCCATCCATGAAAATTTCTACTAGCCCACATACGAAAACTCCTGTTTTGCAATCAATCTTGCAGGCATTCTTCTTCATGAAGTCTAAACCAAGTACACAGTCATCCATAATATCGGCCACTACGACGTCGTGAGTGTAATACTCGTCGCCTATTTGCATCACTACAGATGCTTCACCGAAGACGGGTATTGGCTGACCTGTGACAGACAGAAACTTGCTTTTTCCAAAATTCCTCAATCTCAAGTTGCCATTGTCAGCTATTTCTGGTCGCACCACAGTTCCCGTAGCTCCAGTGTCCAGCGTTATGCTGCAGTTCTTGCCATTAATCAGTCCCTTAATGGATAAACTGTTGCCGTCGCACACCTGGGATATGACAACTTTTGGGGCTGTTTTTCGATCAGCCAGCACCCGCCCCTTGATCCTGGCTGTTACTCGTTTCCCTGGGCTGGATTAACAGGCTGGTTGACCTGCTTGTTCTCTTCAGCTACTGAGGTTCCTGCCTCTTGCCGTCGCCAATTCACTGCTCTTGTAGACTTGTCGAGACAGTTAATCCGAATGTGCCCATGTTTTCCGCAGGCATAGCACATGGGGCCCAATCTTCTAGTTTCCACTTCCTTTGATTGAGCCACAACTTCTGTAACCTCGCGTACCTTATGTGCTCGAGGTTCGTGGCGAACAGCTTCAACCTCCAATGCATGAGCCAAAGCCTCCTTCAACGTCACATGATGCTGAAGGCGAACAGCAGCACGCACTTCCAGGTCTCGAATTCCATCAATAAACGCCTGGACAAGAGTATTGTTCACTGTGTTAGCGTCGGCCGAAGGATACGCCTTCCTCACAAGCTTCTCAATTTCCACGGCCCAATGTTGAAGTCCCTCGCCGCTCCTCTGTACACGGTCCTTTAATTGGGCACGGAAAATATGCTCCAAGTGACGTTCACCGTAGCGAGCTTCCAATGCCTTCATCAAATCAGCGAACTGATACTCTTTAGGCATTGCATCCAACACAGAGAGCGCCTGTCCCCGTAACGCCGTGCTCAGAGCTGTTAGGCAATGTTCATCTGTCCAACCACTGGCCTTCGCTGCTATTTCAAACTGGTTCCGGTAGGCACTCCATGATGTAAGACCATCATAAGTGGGTACCTTTACCCGAGGACCCACCTGGTGAGAGCAGCTTGTAATGGTAGCACCCGACTTAACTCCTGTGATCTTCATTTTCATGACCTCCCTCTCTGGTTGGTCCACGTTTTCAGTTATCTTATCGCAGCTGGCCTCCAAGTGGTCAACCCTCTTCTCAACACCCTTCATGTCGCGCTTGACGAGGCCCACGTCGCTTTTTAACTGGTCTTGTTGCGCCAAGATAACTGACAATTTATCATCAAAACCAGACAAATGTTCCTTGAGCTGTTCCTGTAGCTTCTGCTGTTGCTGTGCCTGTAGCTGCTGTTGTTGCTCTCTAAGTTGTTGCTGAAGCTTTTGTTGTTGTCGTTCAATAGCTGCCAGTATGACAGAAAGATCAGCAGGGGCTGAGCTCGATGCTAACGACTTGCTGGCAACACTTACGGGTTTCTTCACCTGCACGCATCTCAGTGTCCTCTGACACCCTCTGTGTCTCCGCCTGAGACCTGGTGGTAACACCTTCTATCGGAATAAGTGGCATTTCACAATTTCACTTCTGACACCAGTTGTTACGTACTCGGGTTCGTAATTATAAGAAAACACCACTTATATTAAATCCGTGTATTTACACAACACAACACAACGTAATACTAAAGTACACTTTACACCCTAGTCACTCGCTGTACTATCACTGAACTTAGAACACTACACAATAAAACACTTCTCGCTTCGCACTGGTCACTTGATGTATCGCTCTCGATCGCTTGATAAAAACTGCCTTGTGTTTGTCAACACCTGTGTATTTATAGGCAGGGTAAAGTCCTAGCTGGATCCAGAAAAATCTAAATGTATCGGGAAACAATGAATCACTTCTTATCGTAAACATGTTATGAGTCATAAATCCTAGTACACGCTACTTTCAACCTTATGCCATATCCCACAAAGTCCATTTTGTCAATAGGAGTAGCTATCTCTTTCTTTTATTTCTAGATAGTTAGCGCGCGCGCGCTCCAACTCTACACGCTTCTAGATTATTCGTAACAATATCATTAACGCGGTCTGGGTCTTGTTTAGTGTTCGTGCACTGAACATTATATATTTCTGTCTCAACAGGTATGCCAAATGAAATATCTATGTCTTTGTCTGTCATGTTTTTTATTTCTACTATACCAGTCTTATCAGTTACAGTCGTAATACACTCATGAATAACACAATTACAAAAATTTTGTTCAGGAATAAGTACATCGCAATCAGGGTAATTAATGGGAATGTTAACAAGACGAGATGATTGCGCGGGGATGACTTCGTTAGAGCTTGGCTTCCTACATTGATAACGTAGTAACCGCTCACTTCACTTTGGTAACTAATGAGACCTCTAAGAATATACACTATGGTATCTATAGGAACCAACGCTAACTTCATCCAAAAAACTATTTTCACGATTTCCCAGTTTTAATACAATACTCTATGGTATTTTATCATATTCGAACGAAACATTGTACAAAATAACATCACATTGGCACTCTTTTTTCGAGTACACTCTTGGGGAAAAATAAAAGAATTCAGTCCGCCATTTTGATTCTTGCTGTGTGTTATGTGTTGGTTACAGTTTATGATACAGGTTAATTTAAAAGTGTTTTGGCGTATTAATCATGAAGTAAACTTTATTTATAATCAAGATTAGTTCAAGATCTAACAGTTTAGATAATAATTTTGTCGAAAAACCGTAAATATCGATCAATAAACAATATTTTTCGTTAACGACCAACTTGATGATAGCAGCGCTTTGGGTATGACGGTACCTATTTTTATTTATTTTCGTAAATTTTAGTGTTGATATCTATGATCTCAAAAAAAATCATATGATGTGAATGTGAAATATCCTAAACAATATTTTAAAAAAATAACATAGCTGTAAAATTCAAAAATAAATAAATTATTTAAAAATTTCGAACAATAACTACGTATTAATTATGAAAAAAAATATTAAGATTTATGTAAATAAATATTTTTGCATATAATATATGTTGTTTATTTTTTCCGTATATATATGTTTACCAATTATATAAAAAAATATAAAAAACATAGGTCATCGATTTACTTTTTGAATTTAAAATCCTCGACAAACAAGTAGTCATATTTTTCTCAAAATGTCGTGTTACACCTAAATTATTTTGTAGCTTAAGCCATTTAAATTAAACAATTCTCACACCAGTGTATTGCAGTGCTCAAGACCTCTTAAAAAATATACGCTTTACAGTATCGGATTCAATCTAAACAACTCATAAACCATTTTTGTGACCACGGTCTACCGCAACGAACTCGGAACGTGTGCGCGTAAGGGTCCGTGTTTTTTAGGGAAAAATGCGAAAATGGCTGGTGGTATGAGCGGGTAATGGTAAATTTGCATTTTCAGTAAATAGTATGTTATTTTTTAAATCTATCCTGCAATTCTCTAACAGATCCCTATCAACCCGTCGAAATAATTGTGAAATTTATAGATAAATAATTTCATGCTGCTCTTCTCGTTAAGTTCAGGGAAACTAGGTATGGCGATAGAGTACTCATGAACACTAGTTACCCGTGAATTTGTAACTTCAAACGAATCGAAGTCTTTGGTTAAGTTCGAATAAAATCTTTCTACAGCTTCCGGACTTATAAATGATCTATTTGCGTCTGTATCTATAAGAAATTTAAGAGGCGGGTCGCATATTTTTATAAAAGGTAATTCTTTTCTAGATTGTAAATTTAATTCTACTTTTGTTCTAAATTGCTGCGGCCTTTGTGAAAATCCTGCTCTTTCTGACTAGCGGAAGGCTGCGGGGCATAGCGTTATTAGGAAGTTTATCGTCATATTGGTGATAGTTGTCAAGTGGTTATTCATAATTAGGTGGTTGGGCGTTATCTTAGTAATCGTAAGGGTAGTAATAGGGGTCGTTATAGTTGTATTGATCGTAATAGTAAAAGTGTTCTGGATAACTGTCATAGTCTTCGTAAGTTTCGTTAAAATTTATTTTTTTAGTTTTAAAATAATTTGACGGAGGAGGGTTTCCAAACCGATTCCAGTCATGTCCAGGTATTCTCTGTGGTGCCGGTTTTCATACAAAGTGACTAACGCCATTCATGGGCTTAGGGCCTGAATTTTGGGGTGGTATAAATCTAGGAGGGGCTCTAAAACGGCTATTGTGATAATTATTTGGATATGACCCGGACATTTGCTGGGTACGTGTGGGCTGGTGATTTATGCGTTGATGGGGTTGATTTTGTGGAAAATTAGGATGCCAGGGATTGTGTGCTACTGCTGATGGCATGGGCCTCTGCCAACTAGGACTCGGTAGATTTAAATTAAAAGATTTGAATGGTTGGTTGAAATTATGTGCTAAGTACGGTACCTTAGGCTGTGACGGGGCTGATGTACGCCGGTCAAGACCTTTTTCATTCCTATTTTGGAGGTGCATAACATTAAGTTCTTCCTGGTCAAATTCTAGAGCCTTTTCTGTTGTTTGTGGTCTCATACACTGGATACGAGATCCTAAGGGTTCTTTTAACCCGCATAAATCACGTTTTGCCTCATCGGTAGTATTAACTGATTCATGCAACGAGACGTATGTCATGATGGTGCTGAATAGGATCTGGCATTTGTCGTAAAACTCCTGTGGGGTGTCATTGCCTTGCGTTATAATAGATAAGTCGTTATATAGGGCTGTTTCGTCCCTCTGGTCTGTGAAATTAAAAGCATTTCTTATACCTAGCCAGTTCTTGGGGATCCCACTGGAATTAATAGTTCGAGCTGCGCCCCCCGTGATTTTATTTTAAATGCCGTTAATAAGACATAAGTTAGCTAACTTATGGTCAGGTTCATTTTTTATATACGCTAAAACGATTTGGTCACATATACGGATAAATAGGGTTAAGACATTAGGGTTCCCGGCAAACTCGGGAACTGGGCGGAACGCCTTGTAGATATTATCAGGGTCCATGTTCAAATTTAAAATATTATTCCCTACGCTAAAAGATAATTTTAAATCTACGGTGCTACAACTATATAAACTTAATCCAGAGCGATTGGAGTGTCCATTTAAATTTTCAACTAAGCTACAATTATTTAAATCTAAGTTTGATTCGTCTAAGTTTCTATAACTATATATTGTGCTTGACCTCTGAATCTGCCTTGAAGAGACAGACCCTTCCACTATTTTTCGAGGATGGAAAATGGTGGGAAAATGGATTGGCAACACTAATAAAAATATGTTCAAAAGTACTCACATGAATTTCTTGGCCTTCTCTGCACTGATTGCTAAGTGCATCGCTGTATTCACTCACTTAAGATTCGGATACCAGATAAAACAATTAAAATTGTACGTAGCTGTAGAGACAATTTTTGGTTCTCTTATAATGTGCAGCTACTTCTTGATATCCCACCGACTGCGCCAATTATGTAAGCTACAGCCGAAGGATCCAAAAAAAAACAAATCTTTTACAAGTACTTTATTAGACTAACTTATTACATTTAAAATATTAAGTCCAAACAATACTGCTCGATGCTAGATACAGATATTGAATGCCTGTTAGGCGGCCCCTAGACCTACAATAATATTGCGCAATATTACGTATTGTACAATATTATTGACCGTTTAGAGTTAATATTGAAGATTGCACAATGTTTGAACCTTTCGTTCGAGCAGGTTTAATTTTTATTGTGCAATATTTTTTTCTTGCACTGTGTAGGTTTAATATTGCACAATATTTACAGAGCTTGGAACGGTCGTGGTCGGTCAGGCGCGGTGTTTAATGTATGGTCGTGTCGTAAATTTAAGCAAAATGGCGAACAAGAAATTTTTGTCATTTCGCGGTAATTTTATTCATCTTGTTAATTTAATAGTTCACTACTAGAATGGAGCAAAATTTCGACCACTGGCCGAAATTCGACACTCGGTCGAAATTGAACATGTGATCGAAATACGTCATTCCGCCGAATTTCGACATTCGATCGAAATTTAACTTTTGGCCGAAACTCCGCCGTGTTGGTCCCGGCCTCCTTTGAAGAATAGGCCAACTGCCGTTCTGCCAGGCAGGTCGTAAAAGGCGACCACTTGGCTATCGAGTCACTAACATCGTGGCTACTAGGTGGTAGAGCATTGTCTCGCCCGGGTCTGGTACCACCGCCTACCTATTCCTGCCGCAATAGGGTCAGTGCTTGTCGCTGTCGTGTTCTGGTTTGGAGGGTAAGGTAGCCGGTAAATTTATGCATGTGGCATTAGACCTCGCCACAAAATAGCAACGCACCATTAACATCTTTGGTGTCTATAGGCGATGGTTGACTCTTTCCATCAGGAGACCCATCTGCTAGTTTGCTATCTTATGATATAAAAAAAAGAGTGTAACTATGACACCTAGCAACAACAAAAGAAACACCAGTAAAACGAAACTTTCGATCACACGGTTGACCACTTCGAACGTGCGAACCATGTTACCTGGTTCTGAAGCGCAATCAAGTGAAATCCCCGTAGTTAGAAAAACAGCAGTCATTGACAGGGAACTCTTACGTCTCCGGATAGATGTTGCTGCTCTTCAGGAAACTCATATTTACGGAGAGGGCAGCCTATGCGAGAAGAATTACATTTTCTTTTGGAAGGGTCGAGACATCGGAAAGAGGCGTGAGCATAGAGTTGGTTTTGCTATCCATAACTTGCTATTTAGCTGTATTGAGTTTCCAGTATGTGTATCTGAAAGGATAATTTCCATCAGGCTACAAACAGCATCCTGCCCTGTCACAATGATTTCAGTCTATGCGCCAACATTAAAATCTCCCTCCGAAGTAAAAGATAACTTTTATGACTCCTTGCGTGAGTGCCTAAGAAATGTTAGAAGTTCAGACAGACTAATTTTACTTGGCGACTTTAATGCGAGGATTGGACGCAGTACTGACAGCTGGCCGAATTACATCGGACCATATAGCATAGGAAGCATAAATGAGAATGGGCAACGTCTCCTGGAGCTCTGTGCCTCACAATCTCTTTCAATATTTACTAATACATTTTTCCGTAATAGACTTTCCTACTAAGTCACTTGGAAACATCCACGGTCCGGCCACTGGTACCAACTAGACTTCATTATTTACCGAAGGCGAGATCTATGTGACGTTCTTGACTCTAGAACCTATCACATATCACATGCAACACTGATCACTCTCTAGTGGTGGCCAAACTGCGTCTTATACCGAAGAAGATTCACCCAGCAAAGACCCCGCGTCGCACAATAAAAATCAACGACTATTTCAGATAGTAATAATTACAAGCGGTTTTCTGAAACTCTTGAGGCAAAGTTAAGGCCGGAATTGTTTCGTGGTGTACAAAATGTTGAAGATATGTGGCAACTGGCAAGAGATGCGCTTTTACAAACAGCACTGCATATATTTGGAAAGGAAGAAAAGACTGATAGGAATTGGTAAACTAAATATGAGAATGTTCTGCGGCCTCTTATTGAGCACAAGAGAAGACTTCACACATATTTAATCAACAACCCTACTGAAAGTAATAAATCAGCATACAAGGCAGCAAAAGCCAACTGGCAACGAGTTTCTCGCCGTTGCGCAAATGATTACTGGTCAGACATCTGCAGGTCAGTTCAACGCTCCTATGATGTGGGAGACTTCAAAACTATGTATGCGGGTATTAAATCTGCGATTGGACCAACTGCAAAGAGAAGAGCTGTTATCAAAGATACCAATGACGCTCCTATAACTGATAAAACTGGACAGTTTATAAGATGGTCGCAACATTATTATAGTCTTTACTCCTCTAAAGTTTCCATTGATCAGACGGCTCTTGACGATCTACCAAGTTTCCCAATTGCGTAGGAACTGGTCGACGCCCCTTCTAGCGATGAGCTTCAGCGTACACTCTGCGGACTGAGGTTACGGAAGAGCAGTGGTCGGGATGGGCTGCCAGCCGAAGTGATCAAGCTCGAATGTGTAACGCCTGTGCTGTACGAAATTCTTTTACGTTGCTGGGAAGAACGTTCTGTACCTCAAGACATGCGCGATGCAGACATAATAACATTATACAAGGGCAAGGGAGATAGAGGAGACTGCAAAAACTACCAAGGTATCGCGCTACTGAGCACCGTTGGCAAGGCATTTGCCAAGGTAGTTCTTAAAATTCTAGAAGTGCTTGCAGAGCGATTCTACCCCGAATCACAATGCGGGTTTCATGCAGGCCGCTCCACAAACGACACGATATTTTCGCTTCGACAACTACAAGAGAAATGCCGTGAACATCGTGTACCTTTGTTTATGGCCTTCGTTGATTTAAACAAAGCCTTTGAGACCGTCAGTAGAGAAGGCCTCTACGACGTGTTATGCACCTACACTTCTATCAATGATAAAGGCTTTTCATGACAACATGCAGGGCTCTGTGGTTTTCGACGGTGAAATCTCTTCGGCTTTTAACATCAAGCGTGGCGTGAGACAAGGATGCGTTTTGGCCCCAACACTCTTCGGAATATATTTTTCTGTGCTTCTCTTCGTGGCTTTCGGCCATTGTAACGTAGGAGTGCATTTACATACGCGGAAAGACGACAGAATCTTCAAAATTAATATGCTGACGTCGAAAACAAAATGTACCGACTTGCTCGTACGGGAACTTTTATACGCGGACGACGCCGCACTCGTTGCTAATTCGGAAAAGGAACTGCAAGAGCTAGTAACAAAATTTAACCACGCATGTCAGCTGTTCTCAATGAGCGTAAACTGGAAGAAGGCTGTTATAATGGCGCAGAGCTCAGATCACTCTCCGCGTATCACGTTAAATAACGAGATCCTAAAAGTGGTTGATCACTTCCGCTACCTGGGATCAACGGTGACTTCGGGCTTATCTTCCTCCATGGAAATCAACGCGCGTATCGGTAGAGCTGCTACAAATTTCGGAAAATTTCGAACACGAGTTTGGGAAAATAACTAACCATCTCTACTAAGATCCTCGTGTACGAAACTTGCGTACTAAGTACTCTCTTGTACGCATCGGAAACTTAGACATCATACGGTTCGAGAACACTCTCCTGACAGCCTCAGCCAGTATTGGAATTCTGGGAGTCGACATATCGAACAACGTTCAGTTCCGCGGTTATTTGGAAGAGAAGGCTAAACTAGCCTCCAAAAAGCTTGGTGTACTCAGTAAAGCAAAGCAGTACTTCATGCCAGCCCATCGCCTCCAACTTTACAAGGCCCAAATTCGACCTCACATGGAGTACTGTTCTCACCTCTGGGCCGGAGCTCCTCAGTACCAGCTTCTTCCTTTTGATCGCATTCAACGTAGAGCGGTTCGAATCGTCGACGACCAGGCTATTTCTAATCGGCTTGACTCTTTGGCGTTAATCAGAAATCAGAAATCAGAAATCAGAAATACTTTATTCAATAAAACTTTTTACAAGTTATTTGACACGTCAACATATTTTTTTAAAAACTAGTACCGGATCGGAAACGCAGCCACACAGAGATGTAGGTTCGGAGGTTAGGCGATGTTACGCAGAGGTGTAGGATCGCTCTGCATCTTTTACCGTATTTATCATGGGGAGTGTTCCGACGAGTTGTTCGGACTAATTCCTACCGCTAAATTCCACGATCGGACATCGCGTCAAAATTTAAAGTTCCACCCTCACCACCTCGATGTCTGGAAGACCACAACCGTGCGCTTTTGTCGACACTTTTTGCCTCGCACTACTCCTTTGTGGAATCATTACCCTCGGGGGTGTTTCCGAATGAATACGACTTAGGGACCTTCAAGAAACGAGCTTATTCATTCTTAAAAGGCCGGCAACGCATGGCCTACATATTTCACTTTTTAAAGCATCTTCAGAATGTAATATACTTTAAGATGTAATATCCTGAAGATGCTTTAAAAAGTGAAACCGGTCGAGTAATATAATAAAAAATTGTGTAAAAGTGAAATTTATGTACAAGTGGAACAGTAAAAGTGTCTAATAACAATGGAATTTCACCAAGTGCCGACGATGGAAAGTATAGAATATATCTGCTCATTTGCCCCCCCTACTATAAAAAAAATAAAAAAATACTTTAGACAAGAAATACAGTTGAATAATTTTCACATGCGATGCTTACGTACGATCCTTGGAGTTTCTTGGAAGGATATGACTAGTAACAAAACTGTATTCGAAAAAACAAACAGTCAAGTATTGCAGCAGTACTGAAACAGAGACGTTTCCGTTGGCTAGCCCACGTGTATAGAATGGCACCAGAACGCCTTCCTCGTGCATTGGCATTAAGCCAAATTGCGTATATCAAAAGACCTGTGGGACGTCCGATGCTTAGATTTAAGGATTGTTGCAAACGGGACATGGAGAGTTTCGGCATCGATACCGGCGTTTGGGAGTCATGCGCAAGCAATCGACCTAGATGGCGCTGTCAGCTGCTTTCTGGAATGAAGAGACACGACAAGCTCTGGCTAGATACGTTGCAACGTAGAAACCAGCAACGTAAAGGGGTCGATCTCACTCCTCTAGATTCGCGTTTTACATGTGAGCGATGTGGCAAGATCTGCCGTGCAGCAATTGGTTTAGTAAGCCATAGAAGGAAATGTTGCTATTCTAATAAATGATGATATGTATTACTCACAGGCACCGTAACTATCATCTGTTAAGATGTTGTGGCCATAGTATTATCATTTTATATTGAAGTGAATTCTAATTAGATTTGGCTGTATACAATGGAGGGCGAAGAACTATAATATATGTTATATGTTTAACTCTGAAAACTGGTTATTTCTTCCAAGAAAGGCAGCAGTCAGCACAAATTATTTATTTTACGTATAAGTTATCGAGCTTGAATAAATTAAATATTCGAATAATAAACCTGAGATTTGGCTCTCTTATCCAAGAAAGGTAGGCGCGCAAATCGCTCATTTTTTGGATAATTAGTTATCGACTTGAAATAAACACGAATGACTTTCCATGACGAAAACATTAATTTTCAGAGTTAAACATTTAACATATTTTTTACTATAACTAGCTGCAGCGTGCAGCCCGCTGCATTATGAGTTTTTGGCGAATCCCTCGGGATCACTTAACTTTTCCGGGATAAAAAGTAGGCTATTTGCTATTCCAGGTCATCATCTACCTGTGTACCAAATTTCATTCAAATCCGTTCAGTAGTTTTTGCGTGATTGAGTAACAAACATCCATCCAAACATCCAAACTTTCGCATTTATAATATTAATATAGATTAATATAGATTCTTCGACACACTCCATCGTATACTTTATAAATATAGCCAAAATCTATTTAGAATTCACTTCAATATTAAAGTGATGTAATTAAAATAATGAGCTACATTTAGAGATGTAAATTGGTTTTTTTTTGTGGTAGAGGGGGCAAACGAGCAGGTGGTGCACCTGATGTCGAGTGATTACTGCCGCCCATGGACATCCGCAATACCAGAGTTCTTGCAGTTGCGTTGTTTAATCTTAAATCTTCGAGACAGGCATAGAACTACTCGTAAGAGTAGCAAGGAACTTTCTTACGTTTCACGATTTCTGAGATAATAAATATAGTTAGTAAAATATTTCATTAGGTCCTTGATAAAACTGCAAAGTTTCAAATTAATCCGACGTTTAAGCAAAACCATGTGCAAAATTCCCGTTGTATGCTCTACCCCGTAAGAGAACTAAGGTGAAGATATGTATGTATATTTGCATTGTCATCGGTCTTTAATAAGACTGCAAAATTTTAAATTAACCCGACGTTTTTAAGTACGACAAAACCATATTTAAAGTTTCTATTACATACTCTACCCCATAAGGGAACCGGCGTGAAGAACATAAGACATGGTCGACATCACTTGCCCCTAAACCGTCTTACGTTATAAATGGATAGTTCCTAACCACTAATTTATCATTGTGGCCTTGTCATTAGTTTCCATACGCAAAGGTTATCTCTATCCATACGAAGTCATCTGCTTGTTTTAATAAACGAAATCTGATGCTTATATAAAACTTTGCGTCGAATCATATTGTAAATATGTTTACTAAGTTCATGGCCAATTTGTTATCAAAGTTGTGCTATTCAGTATTTTTTTTTGTTGATTTTGTCGACTTCAGGTAGCCCACTCGCTCGTGGGCTATCTAACTCACTCAAAGGAATCACCACTGCCCATGGACAACACAAAGTATTCGTTGTTAATGCGATGCCGAATTCTAAGGAATTTATTCTCTTAAAAATCTCAATATTAAAGCTTCTTGGAAAAACCGTGTGAAGTAGACTGTTCTAAAGTTTGACTGTTCGGATTAAGTTATTATTATATAATTAAAACAACAAAACGAGAAAACAACAAAGTGACAAAACATAACGGCATAATAGCAGAACAACAGAACAACAACAGAACAACAGAACAACAAAACAACAGAACAACAGAACAACAGAACAACAGAACAACAGAACAACAGAACAACAGAACAACAGAACAACAGAACGACAGAACGACAGAACGACAGAACGACAGAACGACGGAACGACGGAACGACGGAACGACGGAACGACGGAACGACGGAACGACGGAACGACGGAACGACGGAACGACGGAACGACGGAACGACGGAACGACGGAACGACGGAACGACGGAACGACGGAACGACGGAACGACGGAACGACGGAACGACGGAACGACGGAACGACGGAACGACGGAACGACGGAACAACAGAACAACGGAACGACGGAACGACGGAACAACGGAACAACGGAACAACGGAGCAACGGAGCAACAGAGCAACAGAGCAACAGAGCAACAGAACAACAGAGCAACAGAGCGACAGAGCAACAGAGCAACAGAGCAACAGCAACAGAGCAACAGCAACAGAGCAACAGAGCAACAGAGCAACAGCGCAACAGAGCAGCAGAACGACAGAACGACAGAACGACAGAACGACAGAACGACAGAACGACTGAATGACAGAACGACAGAAGGACAGAACAACAGAACAACAGAACAACAGAACAACAGAACAAAAGAACAACAGAACAACATAATAACAGAACAGCAGACAACAGAACAACAGAACAACAGAACAACAGAATAACAGAACAACAGAACAACAGAACAACAGAACAGCAGAACAACATAACAACAGAACAACAGAACAACAGAACAACAGAACAACAGAACAACAGAACAACAGAACAACAGGACAACAGGACAACAGGACAACAGGACAACAGAACAACATAACAACAGAACCACAACACCACAAAACAACAAAACAAAACAATTAAGAAAAATTTCAAAATTCAAAAGGCCAACGCAAGCCAATAAAAAATATGAAATATTAATTGGTTACGCGAAATTTGATAAGATGTGGCCAAGATTCCATGTCAAAAATGGAATTGTTAATAATATTAAAAACCAAAAAGAAACCAAAACGATATGTGATCGATGAAATGGCAGCAGAATATAGTCATATCCACGGAGTAAATGAAGGTGCCTTGACGGTTTTTGGACAATGAGCTTAGTGACATATAATATCATTGTTTTTGGTTAAACATGCCCATGTATTGATAGTATCAATACGAAACATTACAATACTATCGATATTATCATGAGAACTGACGTTTACAATTAATCATAAACCATTAATATAACCAGTAAAATTGGTAGCATAAAAGTTTCGAACTAAAATAACATCGATGGTAGGAGTATCAGCTAGTACAGCAGCTGCCGAGTAACAGATACAGAAAAAGAACTGCATTCCATAAACAATTGGCTTAATAGCAACCTTCTTTCTTTAAATGCTATTAAGTCCAAATATATGTGCTTTTACAAAGTGCAAAATCACAGCCATTAAATATGCTAAATCTTAAAATACACACATGTGTAACATGCTAACTTTTTAACAAGTGGCTGTGATAATATAAAACGAGCTAAAAATCTTAGATATCTGGGTTTGTATTTGGATGAGCGCTTAAGTTTACAATCGCATATCGAAACGTTGTCAGCTAGGGTACGCAAGGTTATAGGTATCATGAAATTATTGAGGAATTCAACCTGCACTCGAATTCGTAAACTTGTGTATACTGCGGTCTGCCAGTCATTGCTCACCTATTGCATTGGTGTTTGGGGTGGTGCAACGAAAACCTCTATGCTTTCTATTGAAAGACCTAAACGTGCCGTTTTGAAAGTCATGACGCGTAAGCCTCCTTGGTTTTCCACAAATGCGCTGTACGAGGAAACTGGAGTTTTGCGAGTGCGTCAGCTGTACATCCTGGAAGAATGCATCTCAACTCATAAAAATGTGATTACCCCTACCAATTACAAATCGCTTTTAAAAAAGATTATTTAGAGTAGAGTTGCCAATAGTACGACCCTCATTTGCTAACCGATTTGAATCTTTTTCCCATAAAGATATTTATAATAAAGCTGTTAAGTTTTGTGACATTAAGAATTCCTCAGTTCAAGAATGTTCACGTAATATTATAAGTTAGATTACGAAAAGACTGAAGCTATCATAATGTCAACACTCTCATAGAAGAAAGTACACCAATGATGTTCTTGTTTTATTTTTTAACTTTATATTAATTTCTTAGTATTTAATTCTAGCCTCGAGTCTATTAAATTTATGTTTTAAAATTAATGTAAAATAAATTGCACAATTTTATTTTGACATTTCAATGCTTATAATGTGAATCAATTATTATAACTTTATTTATAATTGTACTCGTCCTTTATTGTTTGAAATTCTTTTGTTTTTAATTAAGTATGATATCCCAAAATACAAGCTCCACCTAGTTTGGGAACCCCTGGTAATTCTAGAATGCACCAAATTATTGTTCTTAATTAGCGTAAGTCAGTGTAAATTTCTTGCAATCTTTGAAATACTTGTTTTTTTAAAATAAACTATTATTATTAGTATCATTATTGTCAATAATTTCAGCTATTGCATGTAGCTAATTTTTGATAGTAATCAGCACGAATGTGGTGCGTATACATTTCGAATGTAGTTCCTTTTAATTCTGTTCCGTTTAAGTTCTATGAAACTATCAATTTTGTTCACTGTGTTAATCCAGGCTCTCTTTTGTAGAATATACCATCTGCCATTCTACTAGGCATGTCATAAAAGACGACCATTGGCTACACGTGACACTAACATTATGACTACTAGGTGAAAGAGTTTTGCAACGTCTCGTCCGGGTCTTTGGTCTTAATGTTATAAGAAATATTTCTAAAGAGGTCTATCAATATTTTTTTAATAACATTTATAACAATTTTGCCAGTAAACTCGGGCTTGTACTATATAATTTAGAAAAATATAAATAGTTCGCACAATTTATTGCAATAATTAATGTTTTATACTATTTTCATTTCTTTATTTTCTCAATGACAGTTCTAAATTAAAAGTTGTACAAGTGTTGTCAGTGACCAAATAAATAATGATATTGATCGCATATATTTATTATATTTTGAATTTAGACAAATATAACAAAAACATTCAAATATATTTTTTTGAGAAGAGAACACTTAATGGCCCACCGCCATTTCGTATTTGTTTTAATCTGTCACTCGCAACAACACGGTCGTACTAGTCACTACATTTCTCTTCGCCGAGTTTTTTCACGTTATCCATACGTTACGTTGTGTATTTTGTGTTCCTCCGTGTTGATTGCTGCTCAGCTGTCAAATATCAAAATGCTGAAAGGATCTGTTCTAAAAAGGCAGGCGAGAGCACTGGTGATCAAGGTTCATAATTACTTTGAAGCAGAGTATCAAAATGGCCGCCGTCATATATACGACTGTTACTTACGCAAAGGAATTACAGCACTTAAAAAATTGTTCTTTTACGTGAATATGGTTTGTTTCGTCGCCAAAAATCGTCATTAGCTTGGTTTTGAAAAAATTGGATTTTCTTCTAAAAATCGATCAAATGTAAAATATTGATGGGGCGTCACGATATTGCTGTGGCTCGCTGCAAATTTTTGAACGAAGCCAAAAAGATATTAGATTGATCAAATGTTATTTTTACTGACGAGACTTGAATTAAATTCAAACCACACAGTATCTAAAAACTGGACTAACGACATCATCACTTCCTCTAGTTCAGAGCCAATGGGAAAAGGTGAACGCCTCACCATATGCCCTGCAGGGTCTATATGTAGATACGTGTGAGATGCTTTTCTGGTCTTTAAATCCAAGAAAACTGCCAAAAATCGTCATTAGCTTGGTTTTGAAAAAATTGGATTTTCTTCTAAAAAATCGATCAAATGTAAAATATTGATGGGGCGTCACGATATTGCTGTGGCTCGCTGCGAATTTTTGAACGAAGCCAAAAAGATATCAGATTGATCAAATGTTATTTTTACTGACGAGACTTGAATTAAATTCAAACCACACAGTATCTAAAAACTGGATTAACGACACCACCACTTCCTCTAGTTCAGAACCAATGGAAAAAGGTGAACGCCTTACCATATGCTCTGCAGGGTCTATATGTAGATACGTGTGAGATGCTTTTCTGGCCTTTCAATCCAAGAAAACTTTCGACTATCACGAACAAATGAACTCAAAGATTTACGAAGAATAGTTTAAAGAAATTGTGTAATCTCTGGAAGAACCATCCATAATTATTATGGACAGTGCTACAATATCACTCCAGACAAATTGATAAAATGCCGACGCAGGCCAATAAAAAACAAAAGATAATTGACTGGCTCTAACTTCATGGCGAAAGTGTGGATAGTACTTTATTAAAAGTACGATTAGTGAATATTTTAAAATCGAAAAAAGCCTATCTAAAAGATATGTTATCGACGAAATAGCTGTCGAATGTGGTCATTGGATTCTTCGACTTCCACCGTGTCATTTGCCAGTACAATGCTATAGAACTAATGAGCACAAATCAAAGGACACGCCGCTCGAAATAATACCTATCCTCCTTTTACGGCAAATAAGATGTCAAATTTATTAAAAAATGCTTGTGCGGAAGTAATTTCATCGCTTCATTCTTCAGATATAATTACCATGTAGTCCCCTTTTTCAATGCTAGCAACTACGCATTCGTGATGGTAATTATATCTTCGAATACAGCGATTCATATAATAATGATCGAACTTCACTTGGAAGTTCTTTTGATCATATATTATTAACTATATACTAAAATAATTGTGGATTATAAATCGTTGATATCACTTTGTTAAATGAAAACTTTCATTTTAACTTTAGAAAAATAGACAAAAACTTGCTCAAAATTAACATTTTTTTCTATTTTGAATTGTTTTATTTTTTATTTTACAAGATATTCGGAACAAAATCTTAGATCATTATGTTTCTATATCTTTAATTGTCAAAAAATAAGAAAACCTTTAGCATTTATATTTGTTTGACAAGAAAGTAAACCTACGGGGAATGTAACGTAACATACAAGGGTTTCCCTGAGAAAAAATCAAAGAAAACAATATTTTATTTCATCAAGTATATATTTGATAACTTAATGTATGTACGTGCGTAAAAATATTTTCTTGTTAAAAAATGTGATGTACGCTTACTAATATAAATACAAAAATAGAACAAAATCAATTTTGTTGTACATGCATCTTGTCTCCATAGAATAAGTAACTGCTATTTCAGGTAATGTATATGCTTTTACAACACATTTCTCTAAGCTATAACAGATATAACAGTAAATAAATTTAAAAAATGCGTTAAAATAAATCTTTAAATATTCTGAGATTTTATAATACCCTTGATTATAAAATTTCAGAATATTTAGAAAAGCTTAGGTTCAATTGATCCTCATACCAATCTATTATATAATTTTTAGTTTGAAAAATTTGTTGTAATCTTGTTTTTAATTATGACAAAATAAAAGACAAGCTTGCTGAGTTTTTTTCGCTTGATCTCAGTATGTGGCCGCGTTTCGATCCGGTAGTAAATAAAATAATTACCTACATTTACCTAAATTGTTTGTGCTTTTCGAATTAGTAAAAGGCTACCGATGATGGATTTTTATTTTTTTAGCCCCCGATGCAAAACACACCTCCAACTTATAACACCCCTCGTGTTATAAGATTGAGGTGTGTATCTATATTTGTGTACCTGTTTGTGGCATCGTAGCGGTGTGGCGGATGGTCCGATTTAATTGCGCTTTGTTTTAATTAAAAGCCCCGTTTTGCAAGACGGTTCTTAGCTATGATTCAATAGAGTCTGTTAAGCCGTTTCAAGATCACCAGCTCTTTTCAAATTGATGAAAGGAATTAAGCAACTTGTAAAGGCTTAATCAATACTAAATGTTGTATTCTGTTACTTTATTGATATTGCAATTATATGATAACCTTGACCTGATACCTTAAGATCCTCATTCAAAGATCATGAGCGTCCATTTAACTGCCAATTTTCGTATGTAAATAACAGATTTTTTAAAATATTGCAAGCCACTTTTTAACGACTTTGTGATATCCGTTTGTACAAAAACTTGGCAGACAATGACAATACAATATTATGGTATCATCCAACTGAGCTCAAGATGAAGCCTGGTCGAAGGGACAGGAATTTTCTGATGCAGATTTTTAACAAAAGAATCTTGTTTGGATTCATTGGTCTTGTTGCTATAAATACTAAGTTTGATAAGTGCACATAATGATGAGGATCTGAAAATGGAGCTAAAAAAGTTCAACCGAAACTCACGCATACGGTACTCGACGGATTTTTGATGACGTGAACTTTCCATTACATATAATGCCGAAGATCTGAAGATGGAGCTGTAAGTGTGCCATTGTAACTCACAGATAGAAATTGCTAATATACTGGAGCTGTCATTTCACTTGTTAAAGTAAGTTCTTTCTCATGATGATAAGGTTCTGAAGACTGAGCCGAAAAAGTGACGTTGGAACTTAAAGAACCCAGATTCAAAATGCAACTACAACGAACTCCTAAACTAAACAAGGTAATGTTTTTGATTTAGCGCATAATTGTCTTGTATTGGCAAACACCTTAGTGCTGGATAATTTTCAGGATCCGACGATGGAACTGGAAGGTAACTATGAGAACTCCTAAACTAAATAAGATAAATTAATCGAAATTGGACTTATTTGTTCTGTTTGGAAAAACACTCTAGTGCTAGACGATTTATAAAGTCTCACGATAGAGCTGGATGTACGTTATGGGAATTATGGAATAAAATAATGAAACACCATTAACTTTGGCGTCGTTTAATTCGTTATTATAAGGACTTTGTAGTGGAAAGGCTTCCAGTGCCTGATGGTTGAGCTGGAAGATGTACCCAAGAACTCCTAAGCTAAACCTGGCTAACCCATCAAGTAGAGACTAATTTGGTTGTATTAAAAACTCAAATACAAACAAATTTGGAAAGAATATTTTGATGAGAGATCCAAGCTAAAAGGCATTTGGTACAAAATTATACAAAATGAACCTCTTCATATCCCATGGTTTTTGAATGGTATAAGTCGTGTTTCGGTTACAGCAGAAATTAGACTTCGTTCAGGCCACATTCCATGCAACAAATCTACCTATTTAATGAGAAAAGTTGACTCCCCTAATTGTACATTATGCAACCAACATTTATTACGTATTGTTGGAATACGGCCGGAAGGCAACGAAACGAGACTTAATTTTGTCAGAATTAAAAATTTATAATTTAGATATAGGTTTAATCTGTAGCATTTTGGCTGAACCGTTATCCGATTCAGTCAGAATGCTATATGATCTAGTTAGTAATTAAATAGGTAACTAACATGTAAATGGACTTGACTAATTTTGACTATTGTATAAGTACATACATATTGTATAAGATGATTACAAGACTGACATGGATATTGCATATCCAAAAGTCCTTTTAAAAAAAATAAAGATTAAAAAAAAATGTACCTCAACACTGTAGTGTTGATTGAGTTAATAATTTGCCACACTTTTGACAGTGATACGAGCGTTTGCTTATATGGCCGGCTGCACATTCATTGCCAAACACCTTGACTATAGACCTTGAGTATTCTAGCGGTCTGTGGTAACACCATTCTCTATATCACTGCTAATACAATGCCATAGAACTTATATGGGTACAAGAAAAAGTGTTATTGTAAGAAACAATAGAAGCCCCAAGAAAGATTAGTAATAAATTATTGCAATTACCCGAAAGCGTTTTTACCCATGTGACGGCCGAAACTGGGCAAGTGTGGTGGAGAGAACTAAGAAAGTTCAGTTTGATATTTTAGGCATACAAGAGCTAATTTACGCATATAATAAAATCGTAGGAAAGTCAAAACTGTACATTAAATATTTTTTTAAAAGAATAAAGCCAAAAATATAGTTTTTAGAATTTTTGCCTGTTTGTCTGTACATATGTCCGGGGTAAACTGTAAAGCATGGATTTACTTCAAATTTTGCATGAATATTACTAATAGGTCGGGTCAACATATAGGCTTATACAACATATAGACATATCATCACGCTATCACTTACGAGGGAGGTGCTGTGCGGAGTAAACGAAGTCCGCGCGGACGAAGGCAACAGCTAGTCATTAATATTACTGAAGACTCATCGGACAAATCTAGTATAAATAATGATTCTGACAATTCATGTTAGTAAAATGAAATTTTAATTGTTTTATTTGAATGCTTTGTACTAACAAGAAAGTAAAAGTTTATGTCATGTTAATATATAAATTTATCGGTTTCATGTTTAAAATTTTGTTGTATTTTTGTTTTCAAGAACATATTAAACTTTTTTTACATACTAGCTGTTGGCCGCGAGTTCGTTTGCGTGCACTTCGTTTACTCCGCACAGCTCCTCCCCCGTAGGTGATAGCGTGATAATATGTAGCCTGTATGTTGACCCGACCTATTAGTAATATTCACGCAAAATTTGAAGTAAATCCATGCAGTACTTTTTGAGTTTACCCCGGACTTACATACAGATAAATAGACAGACAAAAAACAGACAAAAATTATAAAAACTATATTTTTGGGTTCGATATTGATTGTAGATCACGCCCCAAGTTTTCTTTTAAAAAAATATTCAATGTACAGTTTTGACTTTCCTACGATTTTGTTATATGTATAGATTAGCATGCATTTCTACTGTTTATTTTTAATCTGTGGCACAATCGTAAAAATCGTTATGTTTTCGTCCATGAAATACAATATTATTTCTATGAAATTTTTACCTAAACAACACGAAACTTCATGGGCGTGAGCTGTTAAAAACTAATAATAAAATGGACAAAGTATAAATGAATTCTTCTTATAGATGTTTTTTATTGCTCGTAACATATAACCCGCTATTTAACCTAAGTCACGCTATATTCATATTCCGGGACGTGTATAGTAATTCAACCCAAAATACATAAAAACAGATTAATTTTTAAATCACAATTTTTTTCAGGTCCTCCAAGCATTCCTTTTTATAGCGCCTATTTAATCACAAGATTAAAGAAGATCGACAATTTACCATTGTCATTTAGAGAACTAGCAAAAGAATATAAGACTAAAATTGTAGGACTGTATCCTCGCCCATATACAACAATTATGATCAATGATTCAAAACTTATCAAGGAGGTTCTGACGCGGGAGGAATTTGATGGAAGACCCGAAATGTTTTTAAATCAGTGGCCAACTTTCAAGAAAACTTATGGTAAGTTTTGATTACAAATAGTTGGTACATATTAAGGACAGGTGTGACCTATTTGCACAACTATGCATTGCGAATACTTTGCTGATGCTATTCATAACCATATTTGAGTAGAATAGCGCTTATTTTATGGCTTCGACTTCTATGTAATAGTGTATGACTTTCACGCCTAAACGCCAAAAGTTATTAGACTACGATAGTAAACTAAGCACAGAAAGGAAAGTGCCAAATCCATTTCTAAATATTTTTACTGTGAAATTTTTATAAAAGGATAAAAGTGCTGTTAAATACGGCGAATTATTGTTAATAAAGCCCTATTTCTGCTCGGAAAACACCCCGTCTACAACTGATATATTATCAAATTCTAATGCAACGCAAGCGCCATTCTGGTCGTTTCTGGGACTTGTTTATGTTGTCGGCAATAAGAAGGCAATAAGATACAACATTCGTATTTGCACTTTTTTCACATAACCTCAAAATTATGCAAAAAATTTGAAAAACTGATTTTTTAGTTTCTTATTTGTATCTCCTACCAAAATCATTTTCTTAACAAAACTCGGTAAAAAGTTTATGTCCCAAATACATCGTATTTTTTTTTAAATTTCAAATATTACTTTTATTACTTATTTTGACTTAATATTTAAAAAGCATCATAATTTTCAATTGAAAATTTCTCTTGAAAAAATAAAAATTTTTTTAAAAATCGGAATTAGTTTTTTTCTTCGGAATCTTTACTTTTTGGTGGTATCAAAATATATATAATATAATGGAAAAACTTTGCAAAAAATGGAAAATAATAAAAAAAAACTCGTATTTGAAAATTATTTTTTCATCATAATGTAAAATTCTAAGATATTTATTAAAATTTGGACTTTAATTACTCGAAAATAGTAAGGTCTCATGTTACATTGATAAATTGATAAAAAAAATAGAATCCATAAAATATAGAAATTACAAAATACATACGAAAATACTTAATTTTTTTAAGTATCAAACATAAGATTTTAAGAGGATTTTATTAAAATATCTTCTAGAAAAGAGCCTACTCATTCTTAAAAAGCCGACAACCCAGCTGAAAGACCCCTGGTAGTAAGTAGCCTATGGGAAGTGGCAATCACTTATCATCAGGTAATCTTGTCCGTTTGGGGTAAACTTTCTTCTAAAAACAAACTATAATATTTAATCAATAAAGATTTTAAAAATGTCAGTCAGCTAGAAATAAACCATTTTCCATATTGGCAAAGAAAAAAATTGTTCTAGGGTTTATTGTCAACTTAAAACTTGGCTGAGTTATAAGCTGACAGCAATAAATAGATTCTGGCTGAAAACATCAATGTGGCATTATGCCTAAATTGAAAGGAAAAGAATTAATTCTGGAAAACATTGCTGAAAACTATTAATGTAGCTTTAAAACTGGATGTAACAGTCTAATATGTGATTGCCGTATATATGGTTTCAAATGCACAAATCTATGTTCAAAATGACGTGGTTATGAAAATGCGCCAACGTGGAAGAAAAGACCTACGGCAAATGATTTGGATAAAATTGTGGATGAAGAACCAATGCAGACTGGAAAAAATATTGGAGACGAAAATATCTTAAAGATTTCGAAGATCTACTACAATCAAAAACAAAAGTTGAATCTAACGATGAAGAAATGCAATCAAAGATGTAAAACTAATGGATAGGTAATGGATATGATTGTAATTGATGATTAAATATTGATAAATAAAAAGGTTGTAGTAGTTTATTAAAATGAATAAAGTATTGAAACGTACTTCGGGTTCGTAATTGTAACAAAACACCACTTATAATAAATGAAACCGTGTATTTACAACAAAAATACACTTTATAAAAACTGCTTCCTATTTGTCAACACTTTCCTATTTATACTCGAGGTAAAGTTCGACAACAATTGCGAATCTTCGGCAATTATCTCGAAAAAAATAACAATAGACAACTTATGATAAACAAGTCCTAAAACACGCTATTTTCAACCTTATGCCATTTACCAGAAATTCCATTATGACATAGCTATTCGGATAATGGCCAACTATTTGTTTATTAAGAGGAGTAACTATCTCTTTCTTTTATTTCTAGATTCCTCCAGCGTTCCAACTCTTCACGTTTGTAGATTATTCGTAACACTACCCCCGTCGTTCTTCGTCCCGAATGTTCGTCCCGAACATTACTACTTCCATTATAGATGACTAATCGATCAACATGAACAATCTTCATGGTGTGTCGTGGCTGCTTCTGCACTCGATAGGTTACGTCATTGATGCGTGTGATTACATTGTATGGCCCATCCCAACGTCCTTTGATTGGATATGGCATAAAGCGCTTCTCGCGAAGCTGCCTTTCTATGGGCTTCCTGAGAAATTATGCGAGTGGATCACCAGTTTTTTTGCTGACCGGAGCATCAAGGTCGTTGACGACGGTGCGTGCTCCGACCTTAAATCTGTCAATGCTGGTGTTCCCCAAGGCTCACCGACACTGTTCCTTCTGCATATCAATGATATGATGCGAATTAGCAACATACATTGCTATGCGGATGACAGTACTGGTGATGCTACATACTCCGGCCGAAGCAGTATTTCTCGGGAACACGTCGAAGAGTGCCGAAACAAGCTTGTGTCTGAAGTCGAGAATCGACTTACCGATGTCTCGGAATGGGGTCGCCAAAACCTGGTTACTTTTAACCCCAAGAAGACACAGCTTTGCGTGTTCACCGCAAAAAAGACGCCCTTTGTCGTATCACCTCGATTTGAGGATACTCTCCTGACAACCTCAGCTGGTGTCGGAATCCTGGGAGTTGACATATCGAATTACGTTCAGTTTCGCGGTCATTTGGAAGGTAAGGCTAAACTAGCCTACAAAAAGATCGGTGTGCTCAGCAGAGCGATACAGTACTTTTTGCCGGTCCATCGCCTTCAACTTTATAAGGCACAGGTTCGGCCTCACAAAGAGTATTGTTCGCATCTCTGGGCCGGAGCTCCTCAGTACCAGCTTCTTCCTCTTGATCGCATTCAGCGTAGAGCGGTTCGAATCGTTGACGACCAGGCCATTTCGAAACAGCTTGACTCTTTGGCATTGCGCAGAGATGTAGGTTCTCTCTGTGTCTTTTATCGTATATATCATGGAGAGTGTTCCGACGAGTTGTTTGGATTAATTCCTGCCGCCGAATTCCATCATCGGACATCGCGTCAAAACTTGAAGTTCCATCCTCACCATCTCGATATCTGGAAATCCACAACTGTGCGTTTCTCCCGACACTTTTTACCTCGCACTACTCTGTTGTGGAACCAATTACCGGCAGGGGTATTTCCGAACGGATGCGACATAGGGACCTTCAAGAAAAGAGCTTACTCATTCTTAAAAGGCCGGCAACGCAACTGCAAGACCTCTGGTATTGCAGATGTCCATGGGCGGCGGTGATCACTTACCATCAGGTGCACCTCTTGCTCGTTTGCCCCCTCTTCTATAAAGAAAAAAAGAAGAAAAAGACTTGATTCTAATGCATTTTCGCTTATTAACAAGTGTACATCACGTAACCTCTCACGAATGTCTTCAACATATTCTACCAGTGAAAACGCTTCCGCACCTTTACCAATGTTTGTCTTACTCCAAGATGTGCCCCAGAAACCCCATCATGCAATTCATGTAGTACGTCCTGGATTAGTTTTCTTGACACTACCAACTGTAGATGTTTTCTCCCTAGTGGTTTTCCCATTTGCGGTATAGTAAACCGTTTTGCAACACAAGGCTTTCCCACTGCGCCCAATAACTTTTCGTAATGGCGCTGAAAGCAGCCAGCTCCTGCCATTTCGGTTTTCCTGTGTCTTGTTTCACCCAATACATTAGAGGCCGCAAATCTCTATCTTCGTATTGCGCCTCATGCATCTCATCAGTTTCCCACCTGTCATCCGTGGGCTTAGCTCGCAATACTTTCCTTCGTCTCCATCTCTACACAATGTTTACACTCTTTCGTACATACTCGTCGTGATAATGCATCTGCATTTGAGTGAGACTTTCCACTACGGTGTTCTATATTAAAGTCAAACTCTTGCAATTGCTCTATCCAGCGAGCTACTTGGCCTTCCGGGTCTTTAAATTGTAACAACCACTTTCAAGCAGCATGATCGGTACGCAGCTTGAAGGGTCTTCAAATTAGATACTTCTTAAAGTGTCGAAGAGTCTTCACTACTGCCAATAGTTCTCTTCTTGTAACACAATAGTTTCGTGCTGGCCGCGATAATGATTTGCTGAAGTAAGCTATCACAACTTCATGATCACCTTGCTTCTGGGACAGGATACCACCTATGGCAGTATTACTTGCATTTGTATCTACGATGAACTGCCCTTTGCCTTTTTTACCTTTACGATCAGGATAGCCCAAAATTGGTGACTCATACAACCGCTTTTTAAGTTCATCGAAAGCTTGTTGATACATGTCATTCCAATCGAAACTCTTCTATTCTTCAGTGAGTCGATGCGACTCTAAAAAATATCTATCTTATAATTATGATTAAAAAATAATTTTTAAATCGGAGCTTTTTCATTATCTTTCAAATTCTGCGCAAATTTTCCATAGTAAGTATTGTATATTTTTTATATTACCAGAAAGTAGAGATTCCAAAGAAAAAACTCGTAAGTACCTATTTTGTACAAACATTAGATATTTTGACGGAAGAATTTTCAATTGAGAATTATGATGCTTTTTTAATATTAAGTCAAAATAAGAAAAAAAAAATTTAAGTCAAAAACAATAACAGTGTATTTGGGACATAAAAAACAACTTTTCACTAATTTTCATGAAAAAAACTATTTTTGTAAGAGAAAAAAATAAAAAACCAAAAAGTCAGTTTTTTAGGATTTTTAGCATAATTTTGAGGGCATGTGAAAAAAGTGCAAAATACAAAAGTAGTAGATCTACTTGTACTTATTGACAACAGCTTTGCCATTAAACTTTTTTCGATAAAACTCGTAATTTTGCCGAAAACTGTAATAAACCGTTTTCCCCCTTCAAATTCCCGAAATCAAATCGCTCATAATTTATTTTCCTCTTATTTTGACTTTATTTTTTCTTTTTTCAGCGGGTTTTATCCTACTATTATTTTTTTTGGTTTCAGAAATTATCTACTTTAGTAAGTCTAACAAGTAAAAGTCTAATATGTTGTGTTCTAGGTATATTTTCTACTGATGGCTACTTCTGGCAAACCCAGAGAAGATTTTCTTTAAGATACATGCGTGACTATGGCTTTGGTAGACGAGACGAGAAATTAGAGACGATTGTGTCAAGAGAGACCAAAGAAATGATTGACATGGTCATCAATGGTCCAAAATATCCCTCAGAAAAGGTATTGTTCGATATTCAGCTATTGTTTGATAATTGTACATTTTATGTACCATAAAATAGAAACAGATTGCTCTTCTGATGGAAGAAGAACATTGCACTAAACACGAAACATTTTGAAAGCAAAAGATGCTATTCGTAAGGTGAGATGGTAATGTCTTATGTATAAATTTACCGGCTACTTTATCATCCAATCCGGAACATGACATTGACAAACAATGACGTTATTGTGACAGGAATAATTAAGGCGGTGGCATTTTCGGACGTTACATAACAAACAAACAGATATCTCTCCTGATGAAAAGAAAAACCATCATCTATAAATACCAATGATTTTAATGGTATGTATTTAATTATACGTGTGGCAGAATAGCAATGCCACATGCATAAGCCTGCCGGCTGCCTTACCCTCAAAATCGGAACACGACGACGACAAGCACTGATTGATGATGATATTGCGGCAGATATAGGTATAGCAGTGGTACCTTATACCCGGACGAGACGTTGCGGAATTCTAGCAACTAGTTGTCACGATTGTAGTGACACGTATAGTCAATCTTTCACTTTTTATAAGCTGCATCACATAGTTTATAGCTTTTTATAAGCTGCAGAAAAAATTGTTGGGTATACAAAAAATACAGAAATAATAAAAGCCAATTCCATTTTCCCAAAATACCATTTATCACTGATTAATTGATATTAAGCCGAGAAAACTATAATCTCAATACGCTTTTTACATCGAAAGCAGCTTTATTTTTTCTAAGTTTACAATACCTATACTAATAAATGTTTGATTTATTGTACCAAATTAATTTTGTCAATAATTAATCTGACGCGCTGGGAAATTGAACACGGTGTTTCAATTGGCTAATTCAAAACCGGTGTTATGTTGCGTGTGTTAAATAAATAAAAAAAATTATAAATATTCAATACACCATGGAACTACTATTCATCCGAGGTTTACACCTCACTTATTTTATAGATATTAATTGATTAGTTTTCCTAATAAAAAAAGTAATATTAAATTGTATTTTCATACATTAAGTGTAACAGCACCTACAAATAAGTAAATTATATTATCAAAGATTGCCGCGCAAGTCGGCAATACGTTGACCTCTATTGACATCATGTTTTTAGTTTAGTTTCACATAATTCAGGACAGGAGCAGAATAGTTTCTCATGTATCAAAACTTCACTTGCTACAAAAATATACGAAACCGTCGTTCCTGATTTTTACTGAGACACATCAAGTAAATAAAAATTGATTTGAACAATTCAATAAAAAAATATTTGAAATTGATTTTAACATGACATTTAAAGGAAATAAATTATTTTATTATATCATAAGACTAGCTGTTACCCGCGGCTTCACTCGTGCATATTTACTTTAGAACTTATTTACCTTTCTTTATAAGCTACTTAATTAAAAATATCTACATAATCGGGCGTGCCGCTAATTTTATCGTGGTTATTTATATACGACATTTTTGTTATCAAGATTTAAGCAAAAAAGTAAGTCTAACCTAAACTTCCTATAACTTCTAAACTTATTTTACCTAATATCGTAACTAACTATACATTAAATTAAAAATATCTTTTGGTAACACACCTATCGAACAAATTAACGTAGTTAAAGAAGAAATTTGTAATTAATAGGAAATACCTAACCTAAAACTAACTATGACAACAATATTGTATATACAGAACTATAACCCATACAGATCTATAACCCAAATTATAACTATAATCCTAATACATACCTATGTATTAGGATTGCTATGTAAGTAACCTATGTAACCAATCAAAAAATCTGTGAAAAGATTTATATTTTTCTCGAATAACATTCTATGCAAATTTTGAGCTTTAAATTGTTTCATTAGGTAACTGACGTTCAGGCTAATGTTTCATTAGCCTGAACGTCAGTTTCGAAATACGAAGTAGGTAAGTTTCCTGTAAACAGCGTAATTTTAATATTTGAAAAGCTTGTTACTTCTGAAAATTTGAATCGATTTCAATTTTTGAAGCGGCATTTGACGTAGTTTTTTAGCACTAAAATTTGTAGAAGATCAAAAAATTATTTCTTGAAACATTTCGAAATTTTGACGACATTTTTTTTTCAAAATTTTTCGTCAACGATAACTCCCGAACAGATAATCTGATTTTGATGCAATTTATGTATTGGACGCAGTTTTTTTGAGAAAAAGAGTTGATTAGATTGTATGCTGAATTGGTATATAGTTATATTAGAAAAAATCTATTTCGCCAAAACTTTTTTGAGGTTTTTTTAAAAAATTCTCATATTGCTTAACAACGAAATATTTACGCCCGACCGCTCCGTTGGTCGTGTGGTTAGCGATCCTGACTACGTAATCGACGGGGTTCGGGTTCGATCCCTGACGGGGCAAGCATTTATGTGATGAGCATAAATGTTTGCATTTCCGGGTTTGGGTGTTCTAGTATATAAAATATATTGTAGTAATGTAGTATTTATATATGTATTTCTATGTATTAGTGTCGTTGACTAGCACCCATAACACAAGCAAATAATTTGTTTACTTTGGGGTTAGATCAATAAGTGTAGTTTGTCCCGTGAATATTTATTTATTACTAGCTGTTGCCCACGACTTCGTCCGCGCGGACTTCGTTTACTCCGCACAGGTTCTGTCCCGTAGGTATGTAGCCTATATGTTGACCCGACCTATAAGTAATATTCATGCAAAATTTGAAGTAAATCCATGCAGTACTTTTTGAGTTTATCCCGGATATACATACAGACAAACAGACAAACAGATAAACAGACAAACAGACAAAAATTCTAAGAACTATATTTTTGGCTTCATTGTAGATCACGCCCCAAATATTCTTTTAAAAAATATTCAATGTACTGTTTTGACTTTCCTACGATTTTATTATATGTATAGATCATTTATTTATTATTTAATTAGAAATGAAAGTGTCCTGTCACCATTTGATGTCAATATGGTGAGCGTGAATCTTAGCCGAAAGGCAAGTATGCCTAAACGCACCATTATGCTATTCAATTTTAATATCGATAAACCAAGAAAATTAAATCAAAATTATATTTATGCAGATAAATAAATTGCGTATTACGCTGTATTATATAAAATACCTTGAAACTATCTTAATATGATCTAATTTAACATGTATTTGCCTGAGCTAGGTTGATCTGTGTTTCAGGCGACAGGGACGTTGCATCGATTTATTTTGGTGCGATTTTGGTATCGATTTCTAAAGGAGCCATCTGTGTCATCGTTCGAATTGTGTAAAATTTAAGTAAAAATTATTTCACTAATTTTCTACAGGATTTTTTTGAAGTACAAAAAAGCTAAATTCATTCATTAATCTCGCCTCTGTGGTAGCACATGAAGTCTCGGGTTCGATTCCTGGGTCGGGCAATTTAAAAAAATGTGTTTTTTTCAGTTTTCTGATAAAAACAACATTGCCCGGGATTGGAAAGTGTCCGGTTGGCTATAGGCTTGCCACCTATCACATTGTGGGACCAAGTATCTTCGGCTAATCGTGGGTGCACTTGTTGTACCTCTGCCTACCTTTTCGGGGATACGGGCGTAAATATAATTTTTTTAAATTCTTTCAGTTCTTCGGGATCAAATACAATAAATTCAGAGTAATTTGCCTTAAAATACATAACTTTAAAATCTTTTACAGATGGTGGTTAACGGTGATCTAATACGTCTTCAACATTACTTTGCTGTACCTGCCGTCAACGGACTAATGTATGTTTTTGCTCGGATGACTCTCCCTAGATCAGAGTACCATACCATATGGAAATTGGGTGAGAAAGTGCTCAAATTCCAAAGGTGTTTCAATGACTTAGGCGGCGCACTCGCATTTGCGCCGTATCTAAAGGACGTATTGCCAAGCTTATGTGGCAGTCCTGATTTAGTGGATGGATTTAAGGCTTTGGTGGATTTTTTTAAAGTGAGTTTATATTTTATTTTACACTTTCCATCGTCTTTTCTTAGTAATATTCTGATTTATCTAGGTTCGGAAAGTGTTTATTTGTAAAGCATTTAATATCGCTTTTCGAGACTAGTCTACATGAGCGTCTGATATGAGCATACTCGTTGAGCTTAGCGGTTTGATGTGATAAAAGCTGTTTGTAAATCATAAAAGAAAAATGGGTGTATTTTAGAAAATATGCAAAATCTTAATTCATCCTAGAGTAACATATACATAGACATATAAACATTTTCATTTTTATCCCCACTACGTAACCAAATTTTTCGGTATTTTAAAGAAACAATCTACTTTTTCAATTTTTTTATAAAGGATAACCAGCAAGTGGGTGGTTCTTCTAATAGTAGAAGATAAGCATCGCATAAAGGTACAAAAAATGTTAATGGTGTATTTCAATCCGTTTGGCGGATAAATCAAGGCACCAATAGGATCTCTAGTTTCGTTAACTGCCTATTCCAGTTGTTTTTTTTATGTGATTTGCTTGTTTGCTAAGACAACTAAATAGGTCTCCTGATAAAAAGAGATCGCCATCGCTTAGATTTTAACAGCAAAATGGTGACGCCAATAGGGTAATTACGTCGGGTTGCGACCACTTAGTGAAATTGCCCAATTTTGATACTAGTAGAGTGCCGTATGGTATAAAAATTGTAAAACCTCGGAACCCAGGGCTAGCCAATGAATTTGTATGGCGAGTGTTTGACAGCATTATGGAAGGCTCAAATAAAAAAGTGACCGATCTCGAATACAATCTTTTTTTTTAAAACAATGTCCTGGAAAATGAGAGTTGGAAGGAGGAACAAAATGTTTATTTATTTATTTAAATACTTTATTGTACATAATGGTACAAAAACGTAACTTAATGCTATTAAGCATTTTCTCACAGTTTATGTTTCGTGATGCTGAGAGAAAAAGCTTGGGTAGTGCATAATAAGTAAATTACGAGCTACTAATAAAACTAATCTATTATTAAAAATATTCTATAAAAATCATATAAGCATTATAGGAACCTCAGTATAAATAATAATGTATACAATCAATACTATAATTAAATATAAGTTGACTACTTACTTAGAGAAAATATACATACACCGATACTCATAGTATATCTATATATATATATATATATATATATATATATATATATATATATATATATATATATATATATATATATAAGTAATCATAGATATATGTTCAAAATATTTACTTACATAAATAGTTGTATTACATTACATTACATAATAAAATGCATACATATACTAAATTAAGGATTTTTGACGTTTTAAAAAGTGATCATATACTGTAGTTTTATAAAAAGGTAAAGTAGACGATTCACGCATCTTAGTGAGAAGATCATTCCATTATCTTGTCGTAGTAACAGTGAAGGAATTAAAATATGTTACCGTATTGTGGTCTGGATACATCAACGTACTTGCGTGAAAAGACCGCTAAAGACTCCTGATTTGAAATGTATGTAAAACGTTCTTTTACATATACTAGAAATGTTGGATTCTCAAAAATGTTAAATAAACATCATAGAACGTGAATGTCCCGCTGAAAACGAATATTTAGATTTTAGCCACTTCAATTGCAATTGGAAATTAATGACAAGGTCATATTTACGCAGTCCGAAAATATACCTATCGTATGTATAAATTGAGCAGCCGATCAACTTTATTTAACAATTCGTCTGTAATATCAGTGTAACAAATATCTGCGCAATCATTGGCAACAACAATCCATTAACTAGTGTAATTTTAGTTTTTAAAGGTAAAACGTTTTATAGACTTTTTGTGCATGCATTGATGCAAAGACTTTACGACTAAGTACACTTACTTGAAGCGACCGCGATAAGCTGTTGGTCATATAAATACATCTCGTCTCCATAGAATAAGTAACTCTTTTATGGGGCAATATATACGCTTTTGCATTAAACTTCTCGAAACTATAAGAGATCTATCAATTTTAAAAATGTGTAAAAACAAAACTGTGTAGAAAAGGATATTATTAAATCTAAGATTATTTAGAAGACAAAAAGCCTGGGATTAATTGCTCCTCATACCGATGTCATATATATTTTTTGTAATATTGTGATATTATAATGGTCTAAGAGCCGGTGGGAGATCGTCCTTCACCGATCTGATAACCAGATGAGACGTATATTTTATCAAATATTATTTCTAAACAAATATGCTTATAATTACTTGCCTATCCAAAAGTGCTCATGGCAAGTTTTTAGCTTGGAAACAGTACTTTGAGTACGACTTTTTGCAGGCAAGTATATGTGACTGTTTTGTAATAAAATAATCTAAAATTTGATATAACTTTTGATAAGTTAGCAGATCGATGGAGTCACCTATATTGACTTACCTGTTCACACCTGCTTGCCAGGTAGCCATACACAGAAATGATTAGGCAAGCCTACCTAGGCATATTCTGTGTGTTAAAAATTATCAGTGAAATAAATTTCATTTGGTTATCAAAAGTATGAAAGAGATGAAAAAAAATCGATATAGGTTAATTTAATTAAAAATAACCATGAGCACTTTTGAATAGGCAAGTAATTATAGGCATATTTGTTTATAAATAATATTTGGTAAAATATACGTCTCATCTGGTTATCAGATCGGTGAAGGACGATCTCCCACTGTCTCCTCTACTATAAAAAATAGGTGATTTGAAAAAAGACAAGCATTCTGAGTTTCTGCTACCGGACCTTCTTAGTGTATGGCCGCGTTTCCGATCCGGTAGTAGTTTTAACAATTATGTTGACGTGTCAAAATAACTTGTAAAAAGTTTTATTGAATAAAGTACTTCTAATTTCTGATATCTGATCTAAGTTTTTAACGGACGTACCACTTACTTGTGGTTTCTTCGTCTTCATAAGATCACACATTACAAGACGCTTCTTCATTCGCCGAATGATAATGGTAACATAGAACGTATGCACTCGACTTTGTTTCAACGTCTATGTGTTTTAAAATTAAAGCAGCAAGAAGAACCGGTTGTTAATCTAATATCATATGCAATAATAGTCTATAATAGTTCCATCCACAGTTTCATTATATGTCGACCTTATGACTTAATACTAGCACATATTGACCCACGAAACCCACTTGATGTAGACACGACAACACATTTATTACAACAGTACGCACAAACACATAGATAACAAATGAAAAGGGTCTACGAAATGATTAGCAAATCATCCCTTGCAAGTCGCACATCCTTAATTGAAAACAGAAATAAAGATCGCGAGCCCGAGGTAGAATACCAAACTCAACAACAAGTATTCATAGAGAATCCCACAGCTAGCCTGCAAAAGTTGGCCCCCCGTTTTACTCGTAATACTGTCTTAGCAGACTTATCTATACACATGTATATATAAAAAAAAGAAACCCCATCGCTAAATCCAGATTGAAACGAGTCCCTAATAGTTCCAAATGATTTAAGGGCACTGATATTCATGACTTGACAATGGCGGAAGAGATAAACCGGATAGCTTAGATGGATCTGGACTACTGGGTTCAAACAGGAACCAACAAACATTATCACAGGTTACCATAATTTTCTACAGTACACTGATCTGATCATCATACAAGGACAGCTTGACATGATTCGGAATCAAATGACGGACGTAAAATGACGACTACACAACTACACCTATGCCGTATACGAGTTACAAATTGATTATCTTAATGATAAATTAGATACAGCATCTTCTTAACTTCAAAATTTATAGTCCAATCAACCAAAACCAGCTTGCTCAGAAAGGAGTACAATTTTGCGTCTAGGTCCTTCAAAAGAGTCATTGTTAAGGTAAATTAGGTGTACATTAACAGAGTTGACGAGGAAATAGTTCGCCTTACCTCGGCAACATCTACGTTCTGGTCCCTTTATAAAGCTGTTTTAAGGAACTTCTGTAAGCTTTTCCTTCCATCCCTGAACAATTATAATGGCTTTTTGGCTCACACCGCTAAAAAATCTGATTTTTGGACCCGTTATTTAGCGAGAGCTAAAATTTGTGCGACGAAGCGGAATAGAAGGAGTTTGGGAAGCAGACGATCGAAGACTTAAATTATGGGTGGTTGATAAAAAATTAAATTTAGACTTGAGGTATGCAGGGGATAGGGGATCATAAATAATAGAGTACAAAGTGCATAAAATCCTAAGCTTCCGACGTTGTGATACTGTGAGCCACCGCAGCCTTTTTCGATATTCGGAGACATGATCAAATTTACGGAGGCAAATAAATAAATTAATGGCCTGGTTTAAAATTTATTGAGTTTGTTGAGATGGTAAATAGATGCATCAGAATAACATACATCACCATAATTCAATATTGGCATAATGAGCGCGTGTACTAAGGACACTTTGGTTTTTACCGGCAAGAGATTACGAAATCTATTAAGAGACCTCAATCCAGTAATTCTGTGACACACATTATTAACCTGGCAATTCCAATTAAATTGACAGTCGATATAAAGTCCGAAGTTTTTAACAGATGATGAAAATGGAATTTTAATACCATAAAAACAATTGGAGAAAGTGAATCTATGTTACATTTCGTCGTTTGATGGATACTCCCAATAATTATTGACTGACACTTCAATGGATTGACTCTGATCCCAAATCTATCCCTATCCAAATCCCTAATTCGTTCAAGACTACAATTCAGATCATAAATAGCTGACTCAATAGAGTTAATATCGGTATGTAATATAAGTGAAGGTCATCGGCATAAAAATAAGAACAGTCTATCGATGGAGTGACAAAGTTAATAAAGATTTAGAAAAGTAGAGGTGATACAATGCCCACTTGCGGAAAACCTGAAACGAGTTCTTGCCAATCAGAAAATAATTGCCCAAAGCGAACAACTTGACGACGACCACGAAGATATGTAGAAAACCATTCCAACGACGAGTCAGAAAATCTAAGATATTTAAGCATAGCAATTAATATATCATGATCAACTGTATTGAAGGCATTAGAAAAATCAATAAGTACCAGAACAGTAACAAGCTGATTTTCCATTCCTTCTCTTATATCTTCCATCACTTTGAGTAAAGCAGTTGTGGTGCTGTGACCGGGGTGGAAACGTGATAGGAAAAAGCAACTGCCTTACATTGACCATAGTTAGTAACTAGTTCAGGTGAAGTAACGAATTAAGTAAGTAAAGGAATAAGGTCTAATAATTACGGCTTGCAGTTAGGAAAATAATGACTAGAGCTTAAAGGAAGAAAGTGTAAATTACACTTTTCTATGATTAATTTGAGCATTACACTTCTACTGTTAGTTTTTCCAAGCAAGTATTGAAATCACTCAATATTATTACGTGATGATATATAGGGACCAGTTTATGTATTAAGTTTTCGAATAACTTTAAAAACAAGAAAGAAAAAATCGACACGCAGGGATTGAACTTGCGACCATCTCCCTAAAGCCGGGACGCTCTCCCACTGAGCCAGTGTCAACAGGCTTGACGTGGCGAAATTCTTCTTTGCTATATGATCGATTACGTTGATTGTACTGTCGCTAGGTATACATACGTATAACTAGTTAAATGAGTTCATCGTTACAGATGAAATTCATATTTATAATTTTAATCAGTTTTATATAATTCATATTTATAATTTTAATTTGTTTTTGAAAAAAAAGTTTTTTGTCATTAGTTCGACATTATTCAAATTGTGTAGCTAAGAAAATATTTTGAAGCTCAAAATTTGCTTTGAATGCCATTCGAAAGACCAGAATCGACTATCGTTTTCAAAAGGTACTATTCAAAATTGAATAGGCCACTTCAAAAACCTCACAAGTCACACAATTAGAGTTTTCAGGAATCAATAAAAACTGTTTCATGCACAAACAAACGAGTTTTATATGACTTTTTGTACTAAATTTGGTATTTGAGTTGCAAAGAATTGAAATATCGAATAACCGTAACAGTTTATTAATAGTAATAATGAGAAAAACCTGAAAAACTGTTCTTTATTTATGTTGTTTTAGCAAGAAGTAGGGTTAGTGGGTATATAATTTAACCAAAACAATCGTCGCTATTCTAACTTTTATTGCTTGTTGTGTGACAATACCACTTAAACATTGACATAATAATATTTCATATGTATTAATTTGTTATGTACTAATATATGTAAGGTACATAATCGTATTCATCAACATCCTCATCTAAATATATATTTTTTTAAAATAAATATTTACGGAACAAATTGCACTTACTGACCTAACCCCAAAGTAAGCAAATTATTTGCTTGTGTTATGGGTATTGTTAGTCAACGATACTTATATATATATAGAAATACATATATAAATACTTTTACGTACATAAAAAACACCCAAACCCGGAAATACAAACAATTGCCGGAAGCCAAAGAACTTGACAATGGGAAGCATACTATTGGCATATTCCTAGACCTTTCTAAAGCATTTGACACAGTTTCTATCCCCATACTTTTAAGAAAGCTATCCTCTATTGGTATAAGATGTACACAATACAACTTTTTCAAAAGCTATTTAGAAGGTCGTACTCAATGTGTCAAAATTGATAAGGTAATTAGCGATGACCTAAATAATACAACTTATGGGGTTCCCCAAGGTAGTGTCCTAGGGCCATCGATATTTTTGATAATATATATCAATGATCTCTGCAATATGATACTAGAAAATGGTATCATATGCCGACGATACAGCTCTAATTTTTTCAGCTAATTCGGAAACTGATGTTTATAAATTTGCGCAGCAAGGTTTCACTTTAATCAACAAATGGCTTAACAAACACCTATTAGCATTAAATTCCAACAAGACTCAATTTATTCGGTTCACAAAGCGCAAGGTATCACCCAGTCAAACAGATTCATTATTATACGCTCACCATTGTAATAACACCATACAATACGCATGCCCATACCTATTACATGTTAATAAAGTACTTGGGTGTGATTATAGATGAAACCCTTTCCTTTAAACAGCATATTGAGACGCTTGCAAATAGATTACGTAAGTTAATTTTTACTTTTAAAGTTCTGCGCAATATTTTAGATCAAAAATTAATTAGACAAGTATACCTTTCTCTTTGTCAGCACTCAGCCTAATCAAAACTAGCACTCACAAAAATAATTAAAAATACGAAAGTAAGTACTGATTAAAATAATAAATATGAATTTCATCGGTAACGATGAACTCATTTAACTAGTTATACGTATGTATACCTAGCGACAGTACAATCAACGTAATCGATCATATAGCAAAGAAGAATTTCGCCACGTCGAGCCTGTTGACACTGGCTCAGTGGGAGAGCGTCTCGGCTTTAGGGAGATGGTCGCAAGTTCAATCCCTGCGTGTCGATTTTTTCTTTCTTGTTTTTAAAGTTATTCGAAAATTTAATACATAAACTGGTCCCATTTAATACATATATCATCACGTAATAATATTGGGTGATTTCAATACTTGCTTGGAAAAACTAACAGTAGAAGTGTAATGCTCAAATTAATCACAGAAAAGTGTAATTTACACTTTCTTCCTTTAAGCTCTAGTCATCATTTTCCTAACTGCAACCCGTAATTATTAGACCTTATTCCTTTACTTACTCAATTCGTTACTTCACCTGAACTAGTTACTAACTATGGTCAATGTAAGGCGGATGCTTTTTCCTATCACGATCTTCTCATACACAGTTCGATGTTGAAAGCCTAAGGTTTTATTGCAGTGCAATTTTAGTAAGTTGTACATTGATCTTCTTTGTGAAGATATTCCAAAAATTTACTAGTATTCTATCTTTAAAGCTCCCACAATTGATGAAAAGCTATGTACGTTTACAGCTTTGCTTAGAGAGCACTTTAATAAACGTGCACCAATTAAGCCGGTCAAATTAAAACATCTCCCAGCACCATGGGTATCGGATGAGATTTTTTTTTTAAAAGTATCTACACGCCCGTACCCTCGAAGGGGTAGGCAGAGGTACAACAAGTGCACCCACGATTAGCCGAAGATACTTGGTCCCCCAAATGTGATAGGTGGCTAGCCTATCGCTAACCGGGCACTTTCCAATCCCGGGCAACTTTGTGTTTATCAGAAAACTGAAAAACACTTTTTTTAAGTGCCCGACCAGGGAATCGAATTTCGATCGAATCGAATCGAAATTTTTTTTCGAAAATTCGACCGGCGGTCGAAACTCGGCAACCGATCGAAATTCGACACTGGGTCGAATTTCGACACTCGTTCGAAATTCGACTGTCCGTCGAAATTCAACTTTTGGTCGAAATTCGACATTCGGCCGAAATTCTGTATAAATGTCGAACATTTGGCACTAGAAAAAAAGTAAACTCAATCAAATAGTAGATAGACTCTTTCACTTTCAATGCTCGAGCTAAAGTAATTACCTTACCAAAAAGTGTCGTGACAACTTTTCGTAAGAATTTTTTCCGTCTAGCCCCCTTTCACAACGCGCGATAAGGAACTTCGTTCCAAAAATATTGCAAATTTGGAGATTTAAATATGGTTGAACCAATCAGAAACATACAAATTTAAAACGTCAAACTCAGTCAAATATTACTACTCCCGTCATCTAGTACTGCATGCAAAAAGCTCATAAGTCACTGACTAATAATGTTTCTGCAATGAACTTTTTTTACACAGTATTATTTAAAGAAGAAGGAACGTATTGACTTACGTGATTTTTACCCAAAATACGCATCTACATTTTAGAAATGTTTTGCATTTGAAAAAAAAATGATTTAAAAGGCTGTAGAAATGACCAATTCAATTCAAATTATTATTATTTTTAAAAAAAATTAGATTTTTGAATTCTGAAAAAAATATGCTTAAGTTCATTTTCCTCTGAACTTAAATTACCCCAATTTAGTGGGACGTTACAGGGATGACCTGCAGGGTCAACAGGCTTACAGAATTTTTATGGTAGTATTTTTCTATTATGAAGAATGTTGTTACTTAATGGAATTGACATACCTACATAACCTTTAGCGGAGGCAAATATCTTGGCTCTAAACGTTTATGGGATTATTAAGATATGTAGGTACATATTATTAAAACTAAAGTATTATTATTTTAATAACATGTACCCACACAATTATTATATAACGATATTAATAAATACGTAGCATTTCGTAGCATAAGTGAATAACTTGCTTAAGGCTCATTAAGCCTTACGCAGTAAATTGCTAACATTCTATGGCATGGAAATATATAGTAATAATCTATACATATATAAAAGACAAAAGTGACTGACTGATGTATCAATGATGTAGCAACGCAACGCCCTTAATTCTAGAAACTTGGAATTTCGCACATGTATTTCTCCTGTTATGTAGGAATCCACTAAGGAAAGATTTTTCAAAATTCAACCCCAAAAGGGGTGAAAAAGGGAATAAAAGTTTGTATGAAACTTTTTATTCCCTAAACTTATTTGCATGAAATTTCGTATGAATTGAGTACGTAAAAAAATAATGAATTACGAGTAGGTACGCGTTGAAGCGTTTTTTCGAGTTCAATTTCTAACACGGTAAAATAGGGGATGAATGTTTTTTTATAATCGCACAAACCATAGCCATACCATTTTGGTTAAACACTTGAAATTTTGCACACGTATTCCTCTTATGACGTAAACATCCACTAAGTATCCGCTAATGAACGATTTTTCAAAATTCAACCTACAGGAGGTTAAAAAGAGGAAAAAATATTTGTTTAAACCTTTTTACTCCTTGAACATATTTGCAAGACATACATATGAATTGAGTACAGCAATAATAATGAGTTCTGTATTTAAGCTTTTTTTTCAAAATTCAACGCCTAAGAGGTTGAAATAGAAATTAATTAGGGTTCAGTTTGTGCATTTATATACAATAAAAATTGTATATAAATGCACAGACTGAACCCTAAGGGCTAGAAACTTGAAATTGCGCACACGTATTCCTCTTATGACCTAAGCACCTATTAGGAAATGATTTTTCAAAATTCAACCTCCAGGGGGTGAAATAGAGGAAAAACTATTTATGTAGAACTTTTTACTCCTTGAACATATTTGCATGACATTTCATATGGATTGAGTACAGTACTGTTTAAAATTCAACGCCTAAGAGGGTAAAATAGGAAGTAAAAATTTTATATAAATGCCTAACCCTAAGGTCAAAAAATTAAAAACTTCGCACATATTTCTCCAATGACTTACACATCCACTAAGGAAGGGCTATTCAAAATTCAACCCTAAAGAGGGTGTAATAAGAAATGGTTTCTTTGAAACTTTATGTTCCTTTGACATACTTACATAATTTTTTTATGAATGGAGTACAGCAAAAATAATGAGTTACGCTTTTCCGAATTTTCCAAGATTTAACCTCTTAGAGGGCAAAACAGGGGATGAAATGTTTATATAAACTCACAGACCAAACCCTTAAGTTTAGAAGCTTACGCAAACGTATTCCTCTAATGATGTAGACATCCACTAAGAAAGGATTTTTCGAAATTCAGTTCCGATGAGGATGAAATGGGGTATAAAATTTGTATGATTTTTTCGTATGAATTGAGTATGGCAAAAATAGTGGGTTATGTGTTTCAGCGTTTCCAAAATTCAGCCTCACAGAAGGTTAAATAGGGCATGAAAGTTTTATATAAACGTGCAAACCAAACCTTAAGGGCTAGAAATTTAAAATTTCGCACAAGGGGGTAAAATAGAGACAAAATTTTGTTTGAAACTTTAATTTCTTAGATATAATATTTGCATAAAATTTAATACGAATAGACGAAAATTTAAAAGAAAAAGTTTTTTCGAAATCACTTCGAAAATTTTCAACTAATAATTTTTTAACCTTCTGCAAAATTATTTTACTTAAGAACTACGTCAAATGCAGTTTCAAAGTATTTTTTCGTCAACTTCGAAATTTTTCAGGCAATAATTTTTTGATCTTCTTTCTTTGATATTTTAGTACTTAAAAAAAGTACTAAAGTACTTTACGGCGTAGTAAACGCCATTTAACAATGCAGTTTCAAAAATTAAAATCAATTCATATTTTCAAAAGTAACAGCTGTTAAAATTATGCATTTTACAGAAAACTTCCTTCGTATTTTTAGAAATAACTTTCAAGCTAATCTACTGGTTTATTTTAAAATTTCATCAGCTCTTCTGCTTAAAACACTGCGTCATAAATTGGATTAAAATCGCTTGATTTGTTCGTTTCATTTTTGATTTTCAATGACTTTTCGATTCATCAATGACGCGATGAAGGCGGTCATCATTTTGAAAAAATAGAAGCTTCGAACACTGATTAACTATCATTTTTTTTAAAGGTTTAGATTTTTGAACTCTTCGAACTCAAAACTCTATGCTTAGCCATAGTGTTTTACTTTGAGTTTAAAATACCTCAATTTAGCGGGAAGTGACAGGGATGATCTGCAAGGTCAACCGGCTTACAGATTTCTTATCACAGTTACGTTAGTTGGTTAAATAGGTGTCTTACATACATAGCAATCCTAATAGATTATCCTTTCAATACTTATAGATATTTAGTTTATGGTATAGTTCGGTATATATAATATTATTGTCATATGTAGTTTTAGGTTAGGTATTTCCTGTTAAATACAAATTTCTTTTATAATTATGTTAGTTTGTTTAATGTCTTACTAATAGGTATTTTTAGTTTGAGGCATAATTAGTTACGATATTAGATATTGTCATAGGAAGTTTAGGTTAGTCTTACGTTTTTTACTTAAATGTTTATAGTAAAACTAGCTGCAGCGTGCAGCCCGCTGCATTATAAAAGTTTGTATTGAATCCCGCGGGATCACCTTACTTTTCCGGGATAAAAAATAACTTATGTGTTATTCTGGATCTTCAGCTATCTACATACCAAATTTCATCGTAATCGGTTCAGTAGTATTTGCGTGAAAGAGTAACAAACATCCATACATACATACTCACAAACTTTCGCATTTATAATGATGAACGAATAACGAAGATGAATATGTAAATGTTATTATTTATACAATACTAGCGGCACGTCCGTCTATGTAGTGATGTTTAATAAAGTAGCTCACAAAAAAGGTTAAATAAGTTCTAAAGTAATATAAGTAATCTGACGACGCCATTTGTATACGGACGAATTAAGAATTTGTCTGTGATATATATATTAGCTGTGTTTTTATTAGGAACATATGACTTAATTTACTAGTTATTTAACTCCGACAATTAATAATAATTGTTATCATTAAAAATGTATTAGGTACAATGTTTATTTAACTACTTCTTTATCAAAAGCTATCTTAGAAACAAAAAGGATGATTGGTAAAGGTTAAAATGTCATTGATATAAAGTTATTATGTTGTTTATCTACATTTCTATATTAATTTAATATTATAAATGCGAAAGTTTGGATGTTTGGATGGATGTTTTTTACTCAATCACGCAAAAACTACCAAACGTATGTGAATGAAATAAGGCACACAGGAAGATGATATCCTGATATAGCATACACTTTATCCCGGAAAAGAAAGGTGATCCCGCGGGATTCGCCAAAAACTTTTATAATGCAGCGGGCTGCACGCTGCAGCTAATTAAACATAAATGAAGTAGATTCTTGACAAACATGACGTAATTACAGCACAGATTCATGAACGAAGTCGCAGAGTGGCAAAGTTCTCGACATTTACTCATTTACGTCGGGTACAATAATAAGCCCCATCCAGCTGTGTATAGTTATATATCAACCAGTCTGGTGGCTAACTGCATGATATAAATTTTGCAAATAATTATTTTGTAGAAATTATCGTTAAACTTCCGGCTAACGTCTCGCCTGGTTTTTTTATATGATAACATAGTAAACAAGCAGATGGAAGAACCATCACCTAAAGACACCAAAGATATTAATGGTGCATTGCTATATAGTAGCGAGGTTTAATGTCACATGATCGATGGGCTTATCTTGTTTAATTTAATAGTTAACATGGCCACATTCCACGTTCATTATCAGATCCTAAAAATTATCCAGCACCAAAGTGTCGAAACGAACCGAATCAGCCCACACTCGATGAGTTTATCTGAATTTGCTTAGAAGTTCTAATAGACATCTTCCAGTTCTATCATCAGGCACCATCGTAACTATCGTGCTTCAAAATCCTTGCAAAAATTTACTCCATTTCATTCTAAAGTTACTACGACCTCTAACCAACTCTATCATAAGACACCATAAATCATCCAACACCCGGATGTTTGTTAAAACAGAACAAAGGATTCCAAACTCGACAGGTTTATCTTGTTTAGTTTAGGAGTTCCCATGAATACCTTCCTAATCCATCATTAGATCCTAGAAATCGCCCAGCACCAAATTGTATGCCAAAACAAACTTAATAAGTCCCGACTCGATGAATTAGCCTGTTTTAAAAAGTATCTTCACGCCATCATGTGGTCAACTCTGATACCGGACCACTAGACCATAGAGGCAAGTGGTCTAGTGGTCCGGTGTCTGTTTTAGCTCAGGAGTTCTCGGATACTTTTTCCAGTTCTATCATCAGGCATTAACAAGACAATTTTTTTAAATTTTTTGGGCCTTGAAATATTTTTTTCTATTCTTACGATTAGTCATAATGTTAGAGGATGGTTATTTTATATGGCAAATTAATAAGTCACTGAAAAGATTCATAGCTTTTTAATTTCCTATTATGTATGTAGATACGGAAGTTACTAATTTTTGAAAATTTTCGAAAATCACCAGATCTCCACGTTTTGAGGTGCTAGGAATCTTTTCCGACTATTTTCATGATAACGTCAGTATGTCTGTATATATGTATAGGTATGTGTGTGTGTTTGTGTGTAAACATTTCATAACTTTTGAACGGCTGGACCGATCGAAACGCGATAGATGGCATTCAACTTAGACTTTCTGAAAATTTGAACCAAGTCGGCTAAGGAGATTTTAAGAAATTTTGAAAAAACCCCAAATTTTCTTTTGGTGAAATAATATTTTTTTAATATATCTTGCAGATTTATGTAACGATTGAGTACAAAAACTAATCAGCTCTAATCCTCAAAAAACTACTTCTTATGCCTAAATTGCCTGAAAATCGTTTTATCCGTTTGGGAGTAATCGATGATAAAAGTTTTGTAAAAAGTATTTTTTAACAAAAACTACGTCGGATGCCATTTCAAAAATCAAAATTAAAACTAATTTTCAAGAGTAACAGTTTTTCAAATATTACAAATAATTGTTTAAAATATTTGTTTTCAGGGTAGCTAAAATGGAGATGTTTAATTATTTTTTTCACGTGTCCCACTGTGTGAGGTATCATTGGACAAGTTTTTAAAAAATATTGTAGGTTTGTCAAAACAAGGTTGTCCGTCCCCTTTCTCTGCAGGCTAAACGGTTGGTTTTGGGAGTGGGAAAAAAATTATGGTGGTAGTAAATATAATGAAATTAAAAGAAAACTATCACAGCTTAGAAGGCTTTACATGTTTTTGAGTAATAGTCGACCAACTAACTATAAAAATCTCTCAAAGTAACATGTAGGTACTTAGAGAGATTTTAATAGGTGGTGAACCTGTGGTGCAGATATATACTTATTTGTCATTAACGTTGAATAGCTTAAATGTTCATAGTATGAAACTAGAAAAGCCCTTTTTTAGTCCTCACTATTGTGATGGGCAACTTTGGAACCCTACATTGCGCGTGGCCCGACACGCTCTTAACCAATTTTTCTGTTACGTCGTTATATTTAAGGGTTTTATTAACGTAGAGCGAAGGTAGTGGGAAGGTATGTAGATGGTAAGGGTAGGTAGAGGGAAAGGTAGAGGTAACGTCGCTACGTTTACTGTATGTAAGGTAGCGGGAAAGTTTTGGGATAGTAGAATAAATGTAGAGAAACTTAGAAGGATGGTAGTGTGAAATAAGGAAAAGTAGCTAGATGTATATTTAAAGTAAGGGAAGGCAGCGGGAAGGAAGGGAGAAAATAGAGGGCCGGCAAGGGTAAGGTAGTAAGAAGGTAGTGGTAAAATAGCGGGAAGGTAGCGGAATGATAGTGGGAAGGTATCAGGAAGTTAGGTGATAGGTAGCAGCAAATTAGTTGGAAGGTAAGGGGAAGTAGAGACAAGATAGGATAAGGTAGGGACCAGGTGGGGGAAACGTAAGGGGAAGGTAGGATAAATGTAACGGGAAGGTAGCCTAGAGTTAGTACAAAGGTAGGAAGCTATGGAGAAGGTAGAGATAAGGTAGGAAAAGGTAAGGGCGAGATAGCGGCAAGTTAAAAGAATATAGGCAAGAAGGTAGCGGAAGATAATTTAAGGGAAAGTATCAAGAAGATAGCTCGTGTTCTGGTTTAGAGGGTAAATTAGCCAGTAGACTTTTGTATGTGATATTGCCATTACGATCCACACACACCACACACATCCTCACGGCCGGATGGCAACGCATCATTAACGTCTGTAATGTCCATAGGCGGTGGTCTCTTTCCACCAGGAGAGCCACCTGATTGTTACCTTAATAATTTTTAAAAAGAAATACCGGAAAGGTAGCGAGAACATAGCGGGTAGGTAGGACAAGGTAGTGAGATAGTAGTGGAAAGGTAGCGGGAATATAGGGGTAGGTAATGAAAAGGTAGTGGAAAGGTAAATGTAAGGTAGTAGGAAGGTAATAGGAAGGTAGCGGGAAGGTAGCGAGAAGGTAACTTAAAGGTTATGGGAAGGTTGTAGGAAGGCAGCGGGAAGGTTTGTACATAAGGTATAAAGCTGTGCTTATAAATACCGTTTTAAGTTTTCTCTTCCGTCGGCAGTCTGACTGCCTCTGTTTTCTTTTTATTTTAATTATGCAGCTGATAAGTGGCGGCACCTCACACCAATTGGTTTCCTGTCGCTCCCGCGCACTCCCCCTCGTGTTGCCTCGGCAGTAGTATACAAAAGTTTTTATGGAAGAGGGAGCAAACGAACAGGAGGTGCACGTGACGTTAAGTGATCACCACCGCTCATAGATATCCACCCTTAATACCAGAGGTCTTGCAGTTGCGTAGACGACCTTTTAAATATTAGTGAGCTCTTTTCTTGAATATCCCCAGTCATATCTGCTCGGAAAAACCCCTACCGGGAATTGATTCCACAATAGAACTGTACGAGGCAAAAATGCCGAGAGAAAGGCACAGCGTTGGATTTCCAGACTTTGAGATAGTGCGCGTGGAACTTAAAATTTTTATGCCATATCCAATGGTGAAATTCAGCAGCAAACATTAATCCAAAAAACTTATTGCAACAATCTTCATCTTAGATGCGATAATAGATACAGAGCGAACTCTGCATAATGCCAAAAAGTCAAGCCGTTTTGAAATAGCCTGATCGTCAACAACTCGAACCACTCTAAGCTGGATGTGATCAAGTGAAAGAAGCTGATCCTAGGGAGCTCCAGCATAGAGATGAGAATACAGTACTCCATATGAGGCAGAATTTGCGCCTTATAAAGTTGGGGACGATGCGCGGGCAAGAAGTACTACTTTGCTCTACTGAATACACCAAGCTTTTTGGAGGCTAGTTTAGCCTTACCTTCCAAATGACCACAAAACTGAATGGCATTCGATGTGTCAACTCTCAGGATTCTGACACTGGCTTTAGTTATCAAAAAAGTATTTTCAAATCGATATGATACGAAAAAGGGTGTCTTTTGTGCGGTGAACGTGCTAAACTGTGTCTTCTTGGGGATAAATATGACTAAGTGTTGACGACCCCATTTGTCTATGTCCGTCTTATATCTGAAGTCAAGTCGATTCTCGACCTCAAACTTTCTTTGACGTATTTCCAAGAAATACCGCTACGCCCTGAGTATGCAGAATCACCAGTACTATCATCTTCATAGCAATGTATGTTACTAATTCGCAACATATCATTGATGTGCAAAAAAAGATTCGGTGATAAGCGCCTTGGGAAACACCAGTATTGACAGGTTTAAGGTCGGAGCATGCACCGTTGACTGCGACCTTGATGCTCTCATCAGCCGAAAACTGGTTATCCACTAAATAGAAAATAGTACACTATTTCTCAGGAAGCTCGTAGGAAGGCAGTTTTACGAAAGGTGCTTTGTGCCATACTCCATCAAAATAATAAGTTACAAAGTGTTTTTAATAGATTTCTTGCTACGTTACTAAAATATTACAAAAAGCATGAAATCTAATTAGTAACATTTTAAAAATCATTTTTAATGATTTAGCTTCTTAATTTCGTAAAAACAAAATTAAAAAGATTAATTTTATTTAGAATATAAATTCCTTAAAGTCCACGTTTCTTTAATGGATTGATGTTGGCGATTGTGTTTCTTTTCTTAGCTTTTAATTTGACTAAAAGTTTAGACGAAAATGGTTATGGTTTTCATCTTGTGAGAGCTAAGTTGTTTATGTTTATAACGCAAGCATAAAAGTGTCGTACGCCAGTAAACATGGGTGAAAAATATTCTTTTAGATAAGAGCTTTCTTTGCGGCGTATTCCATTTTTCATATTTCCACCTTTCGTCACTGATACCCACCTATATAAACTTTTATCCTTTCGCGTTTATTGTCATTATATGAATATAATTCTCGTGCAAAATCTGTATTAATTAATGTAAAGAATTAGATTTTATATTAATCAAAAAACATTAATTTTTAAATCCCCTTTAGTCGAGTGGTTAGCGAACCTCATTATTAATCGAGGAGACTTGGTTTCGATTTCCGACATGGACAAGCATGTGTGTGATAAGCATAGATGTTTGTATTTACGGGTTTGGTGTTTATTATATAGGTATGTTACAGTATTTATATGTTTATTTCTATGTAATGAAAATAGAAATGAATATAAAAGTAAAAACAATTATTGAAAACAAAAAACTCGACTGCATCTTGAAAAAAGATTCATTGTCGTAAATGAAAACTAAAAGGAAAGAAACAAGCCCAGTAGATTAGAACCATGTTAAGTAATAATAAATAACTTCACCACTAAAATAGTTCTATAATTGATGTACTACGTTTGGATTGAAAATAGTATAAAAGGAGTGAGAGGTGATGTAAGGGATGGAGTAGAGATTGGGAATTCGATTATTCGATTCGATTCAATAATAATAATTACTTATTGACTACAAACAAGGTTTTGGGAATTTGTTATCCTATTTATAACACAAAGTTTATATAAACAACTTATTTACTAATTATGAGAAAATTTACTAACTACAGACATGGTGAAATATATAGTAGTTATTTATTATTATTAATTAAGTAGTTATTTATTATAATTAATTTATTAATAATAATAAAATTTATTATATTAAGTAATTATTTATTAGACGAATATAGTATTATACTAGCAAAAAACAGAGCTTTGTAAGGGCTCGCAAAGTTATAATCAGAAATTAGAAGTACTTTATTCAATAAAACTATATAAAAAACTACTACGGAAACGCGGCCACTACTTAGTGATATTGTTAGGAAAGTATTTTTATGAGAATTACGGCTTTTAATGTATGGACTTTATTTATTAAAAAAATCCAGTGTATTTTCACCCAAACATTACATTCGCATCAAAGGCGTCGTCAGGCTTTGGTCTAGGGTGGCGCAGCAAAATAAAACCAAAATAAAGAAAAACATATTTCTAAGACTAAATTTTTTTAGTACTTTACAAAAAAAAAATTCTTTAAAATTTTCTTAATTTATTAAAAACACGATTTCTATAATTATCAATGTTATCTACACAGAACAAATATGTATAAAGGTTATCTACATATTTTATACAATACTTTCTGATCTACCTATAATATAGTCTATAATTATATATTTCTGATCTACCTATAATATAGTATGCCTATAATATGTAGCAACTCAAGATCCAGCTCGCGCCACCACTTCGCCCCTAAAGTCTAATATTGATAGAAATCAATTTTTATTTATGGTAACTTTCTTGTAAAGAGTTTTCAAGGAAAAATGGGTATAAAAAAATATTAAAAATGAAAGTTGATGTTATAAAAAAAAACATTTTTTTTTTAATTTTTACCCTCGGGCTAAGATTAGAAATTGATCTCAATACAATATTAATCAATTAATACACTTGTACTGTTACACAGTAATCATATTGTGAAAAATCTGTAAACGGTTGACCTTGCAGGCCATTCCTGAAACTTCCCGCTAAATTATGGTATTTTAAGCTCAAAAGAGTAAAAACTATAAGCATAGATTTTTTTCAGTTCTAAGAAATATTGAAATGTCTCAATTGCTAAGTCACAAAAACAGCAAGAAAACACTTACTTTACTTACTTACTAAATCAATAACTTCCTTATCTACATACGTAGCAGGAAGTTAAAAAGTACAAGTGTATTAATAGATTAATATTGTATCAAAATGGAGTGAATAAAAATGAATAAACAAACTACCAAGCCAAAGCTCAAACCTAAAAGTGCGATATTTTTTCAGTAAAATGTACCACAAAAGGGCTAGATCGTCGCGTAGTGTAGCTTTGTAGCATTTTAATTAGTTAGTTTTGTAATAGGTGGCGTTAGTTGTAATAAAATTCTAATACAACATGTATGTTTTATTTTTTAATGTTTATAAAATGGTATTTTATAGGTAGAACATATCTCGACATGAATTTAAACTACCATGTCAAAGCTCAAACTTAAAAGTGCGATATTTTTCCAGTAAAATGTACCACAAAAGTGCATAGAAAGTCGCCTAGTGTAGGGCTCGCTTCGCCCGCCCTGATAACATAGTAAATACAATCACTTGACGATTAAATTAGTAAACGGCTCAACATGGCCCAGTTGCACTATAATGACAGGTTCACCAACTTCACGCGCGTATCTGTGTAAGTTGAAGGAGCACTACAATTACCTAAATATGTTGGCGCAGATTTGGCTTTAATGCTCTTAAAGTCTAGTGCCTAATTTAGAAGAGATTTTATTGTTATCTATCCACAACGCGCTCGCTTACACTCGTATATTAACGTTATCATGTATATTTCAGGTAATAATCCATGATGCAGTGGAAAACCAAGATGAGAGCTACGACCGCCATTTTCTCGATATATATTTACGTAAAATTAAAGAAGAACAACGAGAATCAGACCGCACTACATTCTCAGGTGAACCCTGGCTTTTTTCATTTAATATTTTTAAAAAAGAAGATTTTTTGTTTGTTACCATTTAACTCAAAAACTACTTGACCAATTTTAAAAATTCTTTTACCTTTAGTAAGCCACATTATCCAGGAGTGATATACGCCACTTTTTACTCGACTGAGCACAGAGAAATAATGATGGTATTATACGTCTGTGTAATGGGAAATACTTTGCGGTAGCAAGACTTGACACTCAGTGTGGTTTGGACGGATCTTTTTAAGCCTTTCATAATATCGGGGTTCATGGATTATAGCTCATTAGATTGCCTTTCAAAAATTTCTAGTCTTATATAGTCCTGCGTTCCTTCTACTTTGATTTAGCTCTTTAAGAGCTAATCAAAGTTACTGACCTGAAAATATGAAAATATTTTTTTATTTAAACGCTATTCAAAAACATTTTTTTTTGGAACGAAGTTCCTTACGGCAGGCTTGGAGGGGATAGGGATTTTGCTGCGCGACCGAACTGAAAAAAATGTGATAGTAAAACCGTAAGAAAAATGCGTGGAATAAAAGCGTTAAATGAGACGTGCGCAGGCGCGACAGTCGCGTACACAAGCGAGTAGTGCCGTTTAGCCGAAGGAAGTTCGTTCCTACCTGGTGTCCCGCGACACCACATCATTTTATTTAATTTTTTTGCTATGCAGTAGTGTGATTAGATGTTGAATATTGATGATGAATACGTAGTTACATATAACACCAAACTGTATCCCCCGATTTTGCTATCATCAGTTTTTTGAACTTAATGAGAGAAGCAATAAGAAAGCAAATTCAGAGACTTATATATTATGTCAAAATATAATTAAATTCATTCTATTTCTTTGAATATTTACTCAAACTTCTATTTATGAGTATTTCAAAATACTTAAATATTAACCCTTCAAATTTCAAAAGTAATAATGTCAGCCGTCAACTTAGGTTCATAGATGGGCAATCTACCCACTCGTGTTTAAACACAGGTGGGTTAAAATTTGGGTGCTTTGGGTGTATTGGGTTTTAACCCTATTTACAACTTAAATTTGGTTAATTACAAGGTATGCTTCTTTTGACCAAATGCAAGCTCGTTTAGTGAGTTATGATTCCAGCTACCCATTTCTATGGTACATTGTAATAGAAATGCGACATTTAAAACATATAAGAACCGAAATGAAATTAAATAAGTTTTTTTTATTTTCATTTATTGTAGTTAATCAACGTGTAGCCATTTTGATTTTTTTCAATTTGAAGAGCCATCTGCTTGTTTGATACCTAACGTAGCCTAGATAGTAAACAAGCAGAAGGCTTTCTGTTGGAAAGGGAAACCATTGCCTATAAACATCAAAGATGTTAATGGTTTGTTGCTATCTGTGTTGCGGGATGACAATGCCACATATGTGTAAGTCTATCGGCTACCTCTAAACCGGGGCAAGACAATTATTTATACTACACCTATTCGGAAAGCACATTAGTTCTTACTTGAAAAAAGAGAAGAAAGTAGCTAATTCCAAGCAAACCAATATGCGGGCGGCAAAAATGTATAGGATTTACTTTCTCCCCTTGGGGAGAAAATTAAATTCTCCCCTTGGGGAGAAAGGAGGGGTCCTTTAACTTTTTGAAATTCATAAGTCTGTATCTCGAAGCACATCAAAATGTTACTGGCCACTAGCATTTACTAAGGAAACTTGGCAGTATGTGCTCTATTTCATTTGCCTCCTCAATATTAAAAAAAAAACGATTGTACACGCGAATTTTTTTTTATTGTATCTTCTTCTTGCATTCTGTTCTGATGTCTATGTCTAGTAGCGAGAATGAAGATTTATTTACGCCGCCTGAATTAAAAGAAGCTGCTCAAACAGTCATTTTAAACCTTTTGCCACAGAAGTCCAAGCATAAGTACAACAAAACATATGAAGAATTTATGGAGTGAAAAGGCAAAAAAAATGCGATTTATTTTTCGGAAAGTGTGTTGATATGTTATTTTAGTGAAAAAGCTCAAATTTTTTTTATTTTCCTCATTGGTGTAGTATAAAGCAGTATGTATCACTCGGGAGAAAATGCGATACCTAACTTGAGTGTATTGAGGGCCTCAGCTGCGCTTCGGGCCTCAAACTACACTCTCGTAAGGTATCGGTCATTTTCTCGCCTTGGTGAACAAACTACTATTTTAAGCTTGACACTATTGTGGCATGAATAGGTAAGGCAGTGATACCATAACGTTGCAAAACTACCACCAATAAAGAAGATGAAAACTGTCAAGAGAATAGTAACGCTGCAAAAATACTTCAAAAAACAGAAATATCAAGGGACTCTATGAATATATTTTTTTACCATAGCACCGGTTTTAAACCACCCTATTGACATTGCCACCCCGCACAAGGATAACAACACTTCATTAACATATCAGTCTGTAGGCGTCTGGTTCTGGTGTCTGTAGGCGATGGCTTCTCTTTTCAACAACAGAGCTATCTTATTTGATTTCTAATGATATAAAAAATTAAACAGTTTGTACAATTTATCTGGGTTAAGTAATTTGCGACTATTGTTTGATTTTTGTGAATTGATAAAAAATATTTAATGTTAGGTTAATTTCCAAATAATATAATTGATAGTAACATTTTTACAAACCGTGTAATCCTGGTTTCCCATAAAGATTTGGGCTTGATGAAATCCTGCAAGAAAATGTGCGTAAAAAGCAAACGACCACTAGTTTGTAGAAGTATCCAAACTTATCTGTTTCTGCGGACTTGGTTTCAGTGCTAATCATTATCGTGGTTCAGTTTAAATGTTCAGGAACTGTCTAGTTAAGGTAAGTTGCTAGTGCAATGGAATTGTGATGAGGCGAACGATTGGCCAGACGTGAAACTATTATAGTGATTGCTACATGGTAGAGTTACGCAACGTTTTGCCCGGGTTTAGTACCAAAGCCTTATCCATTCTTGCCGCAACAGCGTTAATGCTCGTCACTGACGTATTCCGGTTTAGGGGAGTAAGGTAGCCTTATTCATGTGAAAATTCCATCCCGCCATACATATAGTAATCCAGGGCGCGTTTCTATCCGTATCTTTTTTAGTGTCTATAGGCGATGGTTGTCCCTCTATATCAAGAGATCTATGTACTTGTTTGATATCTTAATATAAAAGTACCTAATATTATTAGCTCATGGCTTTATTATAAACACATATTGATTGCAACAAGTACTTCTTCTGGCCCTAATAAAAATATTACATTACCTTTTTTTGTCGTCTGTGGTCATTTGCAGTCTACGAATTGTAAGTTTAGCTTGTTGCATAACAGCTAGAGCTCAGATTTTAAAGGAAGCTATGTTTTTATCAATTTACAGAGGAGCAGCTCGAACGGATTGGCACAGATTACTTGTTTCCAGCCATCTCTACAGTGCAATCCGTGCTAACATTCCTCGTAGAAAGAATGTTTCTGCAACCAGAGATTCAGGACAAAATACATGAAGAGATAGACAGAGTGGTTGGAAGAGACCGTGCCCCTACATTGGATGATAGAAACAAGTAAACTTGATTTTTTTTAAACAAATAATTTTATATGTTTTCTTAGTTGTTTTATGGTAATGAAATAACTACGAGCACCTAATCCAATAGAGAAGAAATCTAAGGACACCCGGTTCTGTCAACAGTTGTTTTGCAGTTTTAGCTTCATACTAGCTGGGACCAAGAACAGGAGCCGTATGTTCGACTTGAATTTCAAATATTTTAAAATTTATGGCATCATGTCCTGTTAAATGATGTGTAAACAATAGCAAAAGATGCAGTGTAACATTTAACCGTATATATTTCATCGATTACTCAATTTCTATATTTTAATAAAATAATTTTTAATAATTTAATGATACAGTGCATGTCTAATAATACTTGACAGATTCGTGGTTGACTCCTATGAGTATTCGCTCTGTGCGCGACTTCAGCGCCATGGTACGTTTGAACTAAAGGGGGCTATTGTAATATATTTTACTAAGTATTGAATGGCTGCCAGTAATAATAATATCGAATGATAAATAAAAAATGCTTTTTTAATTAAAGGGAATATTTATAATAAATATTTGTTAATGTAAAGTGTTCTTGTGCATTAAAAAATAAAATGTAAGTATAGTTAATACCGAAAAAGAAGCATAGAAGTTAGCACACATAAAGATAGGTTAACTGAAATCAGACTGAATCGATTGACAAAAAATTGACATCAGACTCTGAATCGAAGTTAACTTGACACTCTTGATCAACTCTCAAATGAGTTACTGTCGGCGGATCTTCAGTAATCATTTCTTGCAATTCATTAACTTTAGGCTTACGATTGAGGCTGAAGATGCATTTTTGTTCTGCCGGCGGTCCATTAAGCGCTTAAATCTGAAAAATTTATTACACAAAAGTTCATATTATTAGATTGTTGATAGTCACAAAGTTTATTAGCGACAGTATTGGTTTATAAAATAATATCTAAAATTTATAGTAATACTCTCCTATTTAGTTTTTAATGTAAATTTCAATATATTATTACTCGCCTATTCGTAACCATTAACTCATTAACTTTTCGAGATTTATAAGCTGTAGGAAATTCAGTAGGAATGTAACTGGGACTCGATTCTATGTCAGACTTTTGGCCTCCAATAAAATGATCACTACAAATATAATCTTGTATGTGCCTTTGGAGTCCACAATGAGCCATCAATACTGCAAGGAAAATTGAAAATTTTTAATATTTATTATTTAAAATTTATGATCATTGATATGGATAATATTTTTGTTTAATATAATAAGTGGCAAAGAGTAAATAAATCTTAAATAATTAATGAAAAGTTTATAATAAAAAAATTCAATCTTATTTTTTAATATATAATTATGCTAAATTTAAAAATGTTTAATTTTTTTTTAAATTAATAATAATATTTCCTAGCAATTTCTAAACTTACTATTTTTTTAAGTTTTACTCCTTTCAAGATTTTTATTATTACGGATAGTAAGGTTATGATTCTACTTACTTTTGTCTCCTAACAGCGGCTATCCATTTTTTCCTTTGATTTATTTTCCAACTTGCTGTTGGAAATTTATAAAAATGTCAAGCACTTTTTCTACCTGTATTCTTACAACTTACAACACAACAACTTTTGTGACTCATTTTATGTTATTTTATTTAAATAAATTTTAAATAACAATTCACTTGTATATTTAGCTAACTCGAAACATAAAAACAGCCCCCCGTAGTACCGGATATAGCACCGGGTAGCGCTGACGGTAAATCAGTTTCTCCCCACCATGGCTTCGCACGGAGCGAATATAAGATATGTAACAAAATGTAATATATCTATGATATACTCCTTATTCTTTTTGCTTTTACTGCAAAGAAGAAAATTTGTCTTTTTTATAAGGTCATAAGTCACGCCACATAATTTCTCCTCCATAGAATGATGGTCTAAATGTTGTATACCTACATATTGAAATCTTGTTTATTGAAATAAAATTAATACTATTGAATAGATCGATTCCCTGCGTTTCAATGGATTTATTGGGTTTGTGTCGCAATAGAAAGCACAAAAATAATGTTTTAATATTTGAGTTGCAATGACAGTCGTATTTATATTTTTTCATATACAAAATATCAAAAAACCATATTAAGATTTTTTTAACGGAATAAAATCGAGGTTATACATAAAAAATGTTGGTTTACAAAGGATCAATGTAAACATTCAATAACAATTATTTTCTAATAAATATCATAACTGCTTATGGGCAGCAAATAATGCCAAGATTTCGGAGTTTCTGAAACTCCAAAAAAAAAATGAGTAAACTTTTGAATCTGCTAAGCTCTTACAGTTTTCGTAAAATGTGATATATTAAGTTGCTGGATAAATAACTAGTGTATAAATAAAAAAAATCAGAGGCGGTACATAAGGGTATGGATAAATATAAAGGCTTTAGTGTCATTAGGAGTATCATATTCTACGAAGTGGAGGTTTAAATTATCTCTCAAATGTTCTTTAAAATGTGTCGGCGGTGTGACTTATAACCATAAAAGACTTTGTTAATAATAAATATAAAGGAAAAATCAATACTGGGTATTTGACCTCTTCCTAAACTATAAATAATTGTCAGGGAAACAATTATTTCTAGAGTATTACACATCACTAAACCTACGCTGAGGAAACCAATTTTATTATTGACTTAACAGAAAGTTTAATAAAATAATTCACTGAGATAAGGATAAAATTCATATTTAAAATCAGGCATTTTCAGATTACTTCATAGAATATACACACAATTAATTCATTTCAAAAATCAGTAAAAACGCCCAATATAGAAATCACCCTAACTATCTTAAATGTGAAAATTTTTGTCTAGCAACACGGGGGAAACCATTTCAATAAAATTTGACAAAAGATTAGGGTCACATCATGCATTTTATTTTTTACCTAAGTACATAATATGACGTAGGTTATTCTTAACTGAGGGAAACCTCCCGGTAACATATAAACAGGAAAATTTCTTGAAGTATTCTCTAGTTATTTTACTAGCGACTGATAATAATAATAACATTATTATGTCTTTTAAACTGAACGTTTGAAACCATAAAGAACAAGGAAAGGGAGTTCATACCTGGTTTTTAAAATGGTCTTTAGTCAATCTCCTACTATAAAAAAACCTTGTAATTTTGTAAGATTTACCTCGTATATATTATCTCTGAGTAAGGAGTGAGTATTTACATGCCCTGGAAATATAGCATCACCCGTATTGTCGTCTGCATACCAATGATGTTGTTGTTTAGCACAATATCGTTAATATGCAGAAGAAACAAGGTAAGTGATAACACAGAATCTTGGGCTTAACATCGTTTGGAAACCATTAAACTCTTTTTTGTCTATTGAAGATGGTTTCCTCTTTCCATCAGGAGAGCCATTTCATTGTTCGTATTTTATAATATAAAAAACCCACGTCAGGAAATCCATAAAAAATAATATTATGAATGCGAAAAGTCACCTGTATGTGTATATGCTACGTAAGGAGATTGTCAAAGACCCGAAACGAAGAGGTTTCAAAAATCAATCCTGTAACTCTATTCGTGGGCAGAACAGTGTATCCAAACTATCAAATTTCAACAATATTACATACATACCAACATGTCAAATTCGTAACCTCTGTTTTCTCGTGGGCTTGAAAATAGATCTCAATACAAATAATTTCAGTTAGGTAATATCAGTGGTACGGAACCCTACATTTGCAAGTCCAACTTGCACTTGACCGGTTTTCTTTTAATTAAAAAGTTATAAAAGTATCTTCACGCCCGTATCCCGGAAGGGGTAGGCAGAGGTACAACAAGTGCATCCACGATTAGCCGAAGATGTGATAGGTGGCAATCCTATCGCCAACCGGGCACTTTCCAACCCCGGGCAACTTTGTGTTTATCAGAAAACTGAAAATACATTTTTTTAAGTGCCCGACCCGGGAATCGAACCCGGGACCTCATGTGGTCGACGCCAATGCTGGACCACTAGACTGCAGAGTTAAAAAGTTATCTTTTTTGTATTTCAGAATGCCATATCTAGAGGCATGTATACGAGAAATGATGAGGTATGAACCCTTGGTCGCGCTGGGTGTGATGCACAGAACGGTCGTGTCTACTAAATTGGACGGATATGATATACCAGAGGTGATAGAAGATTGTACTTTAGTAATTTTCTGTAAAGCACACTTCGTGACAGTAGTTCATACTTACGTAACACATTTTATTTTTCACTGTGTAAATATAACTTAAGTATTATGCAAAGTTTAACACGTGTTGGTTCGGGCTCCCTTTGAAGAGTAAATAAACCATCTGCCGTTTTGCCAAGCAGTTCGTAAGAGGCGACCGATTGGCCACGCGAGTCTCTATCATTGTGCCCACTAGGTGGCAGAGTTCTGCATTGTCTTGGCAGGGTACCATCGCCTTAATATATCACCTACCTATTCTGCCGCAATAGCGTCAGCGCTTGTCTCAGTTACATATTTTGTAAGTGTGCCGCGAATTATAAGCCGCATTAAAACTGGTTAGTACGGATACCCTTTGAAGAATATACTATATTTCTGCTAGATAGTTTGTATAAGGCATAAGATTAGCCGTGTGTGTCACCATCATCGTGACTACTCGGTGGTAGCATTCTGCTACGTCACGCCCGGCTATTTGGTATCCTAGCGTGGTATATCGTTGGATAAGTTTTTAAAGAATATTGTAGGCGTACAAAAAAAAATCGATTAAGGGACACGTTTGTGAAATATAAAGCCTTAAAAATGCTATTTTTTGTCTGTCAAGTGTCTCCTGTCTGCCAACTCAGTGGTTGGTTTTAGGAAAGGGTAAAATTCACGGTAGTAGTAAATATAATGAGTTTAAAAGGAAATCTATCAAATTTAAGTAGACTTCACAAGTTTACAAGTAATATTCAACCAACTTATAGCTTGATATCTTGCAAATATTTTTAAATTGTAAGCGCAATAGTTCGTTATGCTGGTTATAGATGGCGCTACACAACATTTAGATCACGCTATGTCTAGAATTTTGCACTAAAAGTCTCTGCGTTCGGGAATTGTTAATTCATTTGGCACTATATGTGCCAATGCAAAATATTATAATGCAATATTCTACAGACATCACAGCCTATTGCCTAATCTATGGATAACTTTGACGTTGGTTAAGTAATTCAATGCAGTATTATTGCGACACTATTATCCAACCAACCCTTTTTAAAATTCTGTATGTCCATTGCCCGTTTGTCATTCGTTTGTACGGTAGCAATCTCTGGAACGGCTGAACCGATTTTGATGGAGCTTTCTAGGCTAGTTTCTCCTGAATAAGCAAAAGCAAGTAATGATTTTGGATCACGCGAACGAGCGAGTAATAGCTTATATTATTTTACATTTATCGACAGACGAAAAAATGGAGGTTATCAGTTTGAATTATATGTATGTATTATTATTGGAATCGGATCATAATATTTGAGTAGATTATCTATTTTGGTGTCCAATTACGTATACTAAATTTTTTAAGTGTTCGGACGTGGCGAATTTCAATCAGGTATTTTACTTAGGGAACAGTCGAAGTTTAATCAAAGTCGATTCAGTAGTTTCTGAGATAAGGACATAATTGATACTGAGATATTGAATTCTACTTAATTTTTTTATTACATTACTATTATGTGCAAACTTTATTTCCATAGTTATAATTTAGCCATTTACGTATTGGCATAATACTACAATACCTACATTCTTGTTAAAACCCAGACACACAATAGCGTGTCCAGCCAAATTCAGAGAAAAGAAATTGGCGATGCAGCAACCGTGTGTGATAATATACTAACCATTTTGATCTTTTTTGACCCCTTCACAACTACAAAAACTATTTATCCCACATTTATAAAATTTAGATTTTTATTAAAACTTCTTAGCTTTTCTAAAATTTAAAGTTTCATAAATGTAACTTAAAAATATATTGAAATACTAACGATTAAAATCTGGCAATGAGGATCACTACTCATCTCGCCAACCAACAAATCGGTGAACCATGGTGAATCGGAAAGTCTATAGATGTTCTGTTTACTCTGCCAAGCCGGTGTGATGATGATAAAACGTCCAACTGCATGTTTATCAATATAGCTACTAACAAGGTGCCAGCAAAACGCACCTATCTAAAAATAAATAATTTAATATAGGTGTATTCAATATAGTATTTGTAGTTGGTGGAGCTGGGGTTATGTGGAATCCATGGAACGCTAATCATATATTTTTTTGATTAAGTATAGTCTAATCTCGTAAAATAGGTTATGCCTGCACCTAATCCAATATTTATGCCTCACCTCTAGTAAGAATACTTGGAGAAGTTACTATAGGCGGTGAACTTGTGCTGCCGATAAATCCGTTATTGACTTTAAATAGGTTTTATGTTCTTAGAATGAAAAAATAAAAGCCTTCTTCTCTGTCTGCACTCCGCATTATTGATTATCGTGATTGGCAACTTCGGAATCCTACATTGCGCGTGGCTCCACACGCATTTTGCCAATTTTTATAATTCAAATGCGTAATTACTTAAAATTAAGATGAAAATGACTTTAATCTTTATATTCATTACACTATTTATGTACTTGAGTATTGTATTTGGTTTATTTTCCACAGAACACATTTGTAGGAATTAACTATTTATGTCTTCATCACGATAAAGAAATTTGGGGAGATCCTGAGAACTTCAGGCCAGAGCGTTTCATTGAGAATGGCCAGCTCGTTCTGAGTAAAGACAAGTCACTACCATTTGGTGCTGGTAAGTCGAACGAAATTGAGGCTATTGCTAAATGGATAGGTATATAGCTTTCGGTCTACCGCATTGACTGCGACTTAGCAATATGTGATAATAGACGAGAATAAGAGAAATGGTAAATTTTTCAATCCTCTTCTAATTCTTCAACATTCTATTGACATTTACTTACTTTTAAATAATATTACAATCTCGCCACACAAAAATCAATGTACCATTAAGATCGTCTCTCTCTACAGAAAAATTGTTACCTCTGTGAAAATTTGGAATCTATAGAATGTAATTATTTTAATATATCTCGATACATATTTAGATACGATACATAGTTATAATTTGTAAAAATATATTTCTTATAATTTGTAAAAATATATTTCTTAATATGTTTACGACTTACAACATGAAATCATTTACGTTACATGTTAGAGCGAGCAATGAAGTACGTGACGTACAGGCGTGAAGATACTTATTGTACTGAAGTTTAAAGGATAGCAAACGCATTTAAACGGATTTTGTTTATGTAGGTACTGTAATAAGTTGATGGAAATTGATTGATTTAAAAAAGTAAATCCACCCTTCCTATTGCTTCAGTTCAAATATTTATAAAAATGAAGAAATACCAGGGGCGGCTTAACCCATAGTGCAGGGTGTGCAATGAGATACAGACAGCTAAGAGCATCGTCTTGGACCCATTAGATGGCCGTCAGGGTTTCATTGCACACGGGCGCTACACGAGCTAGTGCCGCCCCTGAGAAATACAACCTTTTTTTTTAAATATTTATTTCTTTTTAGTTCATTCACTTAATTGCTTTTGATATACTATATATAATATTAAAAATAAATAGATAAATGCTGTTTCATGGATTTAGTAACGCATATTTACTAGCAAGAAGCAGAGCTTTGTAAGGGCTCGCAAAGTTATAATCAAAAATCAGAAGTAGTTTATTCAATAAAACTTTTTACAATTTATTTTGACACGTCAACATATTTTTATAAATAACTACTACGGAAACGCGGCTACTACCTAATAATATTTTTAGTAAAGTATTTTTATGAGAATTACGTCTTTTAATGTATGGACTTTATTTATAATTATCTAACCTAATAAAATCCAGCGTATTTTCACCCAAATATTATATTCGCATCAAAGGCGTCGTCAGGCTTTGGTCTAGGGGGCGCAGCAAAATAAAACCAAAATAAAGAAAAACATGTTTCTAAGACTAAATTTTTTAGTACTTTACAAGAAAAATTCTTTAAAATTTTCTTAATTTATTAAAAACACGATTTCTATAATTATCAATGTTATCTACACAGAACAAATATAAAGGTTACCTACATATTTTACACCATATTTTCTGGTCTACCTATAATATAGTACAGTCTACCTATAATATGTAGCAACTCAAGATGCATCTCGCGCCACCACTTCGCCCTTAAAGTCTAATATTGATAGAAATCAATTTTTATTTATAATAACTTTCTTGTAAAAGAGTTTTTAAGAGAAAATGGGTATTAAAAATGAAAGTTGATCTTATAAAGAAAAACACATTTTTTTAGCTTTTTAGCCTCGGGCTAAGATTGGTAATTGATCTCAATACAATATTTATCAATTAATACACTTGTACTGTTTCACAGTAATCATGTTGTGAAAAACCTGTAAACGATTGATATTGCAGGACATTCTAAATAAGCTAAATTAAGGTATTTTAAGCTCAAAAGAGTAAAAGCTATAAGCATAGGAAGTTAAAAAGTACAAGTGTATTAATCGATTAATATTGTATTAAAATGGAGTGAATGAAAATGAATTAAATGAATTAAAACTACCAAGCCAAAGCTCAAACCTAAAAGTGCGATATTTTTTTTAGTAAAATGTACCACAAAAAGGCCATACATAGATCGTCGCCTAGTTTAGCTTTATAGCATTTTAATTCGTTAGTTTTATAATAGATGGCGTTAGTAGTCATAAAATTCTAATACAACATGTTTCTTCTATTTTTTAAATGTTTATAAAATAGTATTTTAATGGTAGGACATATCTCGACATGAATTTAAACTACCACGTCAAAGCTCAAACTTAAAAGTGCGATACTTTTCCAGTAAAATGTACCACAAAAGTGCATAGAAAGTCGACTAGTGTAGGGCTCGCTTCGCTCGCCCTGATAAATATTTATGCCTTGATTGTGTATTTAATGATTTGTTATGATTTTGTTTCTATTATTCTCTTGACTATTCAGTTTCCGTTTTGGAGCATGTCTCTTTTAAAAATACATAGATTTATAGAACATTTTGATAAACAGTTAGGGACATAAAGGTGGTAGATATGGTAACACTGCTGAAAGCTGCTATGAATGCTGTGCCGTGTGCGGCAGCATCTAGGTCCATTGTAGTTAGCACTCGGGGCCGTTGACTGCACAGAGTACTTTGTAATATACCTGGTGGACGTTCGTGCTTAAAATTTTGTTAACGAAACACTCGTATTTGAACGATCACCAGCGTATTTAATATTAAGTGTAAATATGTGTGTAGTGAGTTCACGGTTACCTAAACATTATTCAGTACTGTCAGTTGCACATTCACTTTTACCTACTTAATGGTATTAGTTTTTTTCAATCCCTTGAATCATTTTCTTTGATATGTATATCATATGTGCCACAATAGCGTCAATGCTATATCTTTATGATCTGTAGGCTATAGTCGTTTCCCTTTCCTGTGATGGTACTATACTACCTACATCAGGAGAAATATTAAATTCTTTAATATCCTATGATACATATATAAAATAAAATCTGTTTCAGGAAAAAGATTATGCGCTGGAGAGACATTCGCCCGAAACACAATGTTTCAAATATTTTCAAAATTCATGCAAACATTTAAAGTGTCTACAGCTGACGGAAAACCTCTTTTGAAACCATTTAGAAGAATACAAGGAATCATCATAACTGTACCTGAATTTTGGTGCCGAGTTACCCCTAGATTTTAAGGAATTATAAATAAGTTAACCGAATTGGTCCGAGCTCCTTTAAGGAATAAGCCAAATGCTGTTCTGCCAGGCAGATCGTATAATGCGACCAATTAGCTGTGCGAGTCACTAGTATTGTGTCTATTAAGTGGATGAATTCTGTATTGTCGCGCTCGGATCTGTTACCACCACTTTACCTACTTCTGCTTCAATAGCGTCAGTGCTTGCCATTGTCGTGTTCCATTTTGTGGGGGTAAGGTAGCCGGTAAACTTGTGCATATGACATTTACAAGACAGCGACACACCATTAATATTTTGGTGTCTATAGGCGATGGTTGACTCTTTCCATCAGGAGACCCATCTTTTTGTTTGCTATCTTATGATATAGAAAAAATAAAATTGTATCGTTTCGTATGAATTATTCTCACAAACGCCGGAATCACAATGTTATTTTTGCACAATTACGAGGCTCTAGCAGAAAAATAATGTACTACAAACTAGAGAAGCTATGATAAGTAAAAGTCGTGTTCCATTTCGTAAACAGCGGTAACCAATTGGCATTGATATTAAAAATCCAAGATATACACATATACAATCAGTGTCTCAAAAACATCCTCTAAAAATGAGCGCAATATTTTAAATAGTGCGCTCATTTCAAATAGAATCGCGTCGGTCGCGATACTGTCAATTTTATTACATTTTGTACATTTCTTTGTAAAAACAACTATAAGTCTTGTGCTTAAGTTTGAATATTCAAAAACATATATTTTTTCCATATATATAACTACTTGTTTGAAATTAGCAACAGTTTTGAGTGTCACTTTTGTTCGGGACTGTGCATCTTGAATTTTTTATATCAATGCCAATTGGCGTGAACTTTTGTAATGTGTTAATAGAAACATTAATGATAGATGTAAAACTACACTGTAAAACAATTCAAGTCTCTTTTTAAAGTTTTGAGTGTTTGAAACACGCAACGTGTCTCATTGCGGCCCGCAACAGAATGAAGTAGGTGCATTCTATAGAATTCACTTTAGTAGCCCACAAGTGACGTGGTGAGTGCCTTGTCTAGTACGTTAGTACATTGAAGTCTTTGGTATTTAGCCAGTTTTTTCGCCATTACTATGGTGTTTTTTTTGCACACTCAGGTATTAAATTTGTACATTTACGATAATGTCAGGTAACATCTTACTTTATTAATAAGAACCTAACATAAGTATATGTAATAAAAGCGTTATGTTATCTATATATTATAATACTTTTTTAAATTTCAAATGACTCATTTATTTCAAACTTAATTTTCATATCCCAGAATTCTAAAGAAATTTGTGAGGATTTTTACTTAAAATACAAGACGGTAAGGTAGACTTGTGAAGAGAGATTGTAGTGTTAGTACGTTAAAAGATTGCATTTATAGGTATATGATCTGATAACTTTTTAATAAGCTCGCATTATTAACTTAGTCGCATCATGGTAACATTTTACATACACCTGTTTTTCGTTGTAAAGCGCCACCTAGTGGTAAACTGTTTTCTCACGTTTACCACTAGATGGCGCTGTACAAATCACATACAAATTCCTAGTAAACTCCAAACGCGCTCACGATCGAATGCGAAAAGAAAAACTCACACTTAGCACTCTGTTCGGGTTTATTCCTGTCATCGATTTCACCATCGGACATTGCGACGAAATTAATAATTTTTGTATTTCAAGGGGTTTTTCAAACGGATATATTTTCAAGAAAAGAGCTTACACAACTGAAAGACATAAATAGGTATTATTGTAGTTCTTTGTGGCTGGCGATGATTATTTACAATTAGGTGAGACTCCTGTCCGTTCGCTCTTTCTTTTATAAAAAATAAATAAATTTGTTGTTTCATCGGTTGACAGTTCCATTGGTCGAGTGGTTAGTGACCCTGACTAGCCAATCGACGGGGCTCGAGTTTGAATCCCGACAGGGGATCCCGAAATATTTGTGTGATGAGCATAGATGTTTGTATGTTTGGGTTTGGGTTTGGGTGTTTATCTATACAAATAAATAAAATTGGAGTGTCTGTTTGTAATATTAAAATAACCGCTTTTTACTACATGCATATGGATGTATACACGGTACATATAACAAAATAACATTTTTTTACCATTTTTATCTGTCTGTCTGTTTGTTCCAACTAATCTCTGGAACGGCTGGACCGATTTTGACGGGACTTCCACTAGCAGATAGCTGATGTGACAGGTAGTAACTTAGGCTACATTTTTCACGCGGACGAAGTCGCGGGCGCAGCTAGTTATATATTTCGGTATTTATATATGTATTAATATCATTGACTAACACCCATATAACAAGAAAATAATTTGCTTACTTTGGGACTAGATCAGTTCGTGTAATTTGTCAGAGAATATTGTCTGACAATATTTTTGGATTGACTAATCTTGGGGTCTTATTTTTAGCATTAATGTATTTTTTCTTAAACTGTTCGAAAATGGCAGCAAAATGTTCATTGACCGGTTAGTTGGTTGGTTAAATACGCTTTTTGAATCCAGAATTCTCCAGATCTATTTGTACTAATTTGGCGCATAAGCCAGGAAAAATTCTCGGCTGTGATCTCAAATACTTTTATAGTGTTAAATATATTAACAAATTTATCGTTATCATTTTGTTTCATGTTATAAAATAGCTCGCTTAAAGAGAATAGGCACCACGAGTGCGCTGCGGAGACCATTTTATTTAGTATCTTTAGTTTCCCTAAACAGCAGACAATTGCATGAATTTGACTATTCTAAACATTCAAATTCAAATCAAACCAGCTGCCAGCGTATTTCATCTTACAGCGATTGTATTGCCTTTGAACTTACACAAGGTTGCCAAGTTTTAGTGTAAACGAACATCAGAAAGTTCGAAGATCATCAGCTTCTATTTAACTGGCAATGTTCATATAAATAACAGATTTTATAAATATTGCAAACCATTTTTCAGCGACTTCCACATATCCGTTTGTACTAAATCTTGGCAAACTTATGTAAGTTCATTGACAATTCAATATTATAGTACAATCCAGCTGATCTCATGATGTAGCCTGGATATAGGGACTAGAACTCTTAGATGTAGAATTTTAAGAGAAAATCAAGTTTGGGCTCATTGGTTCTTGCCACAAGTACTAAGTGTATCATAATGATAAGGAATTAAAGATGAAACTGAAAGAATACTACCGAAACTCACATGTAGAAAGAGATAATATAGTCGAGTTTGGGCTTGTTAGCTTTTGATATTTATTTAAATCTTTGCTCAGTACCGTACATTGGATGACTTACCTAATGTCAACTGTTGACGGACAAGTAAAAAATCGTGTGCAAGCTGATAATAATTATAATATTAAAAATTATAATAATAATATCATGGTCAACAGAATTAAACGCGCTAGAGAAGTCAATTAACACTAATACCATTAGCTTAGATACATCCAAAGCCACCTTGGTATCACTTATCACTTAAAGTAGATCAGTGGCTGTACTGTGACCAGATTGCAAGGGAATCAAGACGTCATTATTAAGGACAAAAGGGAACAATTGTTTGTGTACAATTGCCTCCAATATTACAGAAAAGAATGGCAGTATATTAATTCCCAATATTTAGAAACTAGTAACTTTAGAAAGAGAAAGAACAAAAGCATTACGCTATAAAGAGGGAAAGGTCTGAAATCTAATGAATAATTGATATCACGCGTTATGAAAAGAATGGCAAGATATGTACTTTCCACTAAACATAATGTCGAACAATATCTGACGATGGAGCTGTAAGAGCGTCATTGTCACTTACAGACAGAAAGTGCTAAGATAGTGGAGTTTTGAGTCATTCATTTCGTTGTAATAGCATTGTTTTCATGATGACGAGGCTCTGAAGATCGTCGCTTCAGTGCTTTTTATTACAAACTTTTATTTAATTTCACCTGTCCTAGACTCTGTATGTAACCAAATCTTGTAAGTTAAACTTGAACCACTTCCCAACATTCAATTGAGCTGAAATTTGGAACACATATTTGATTTCCATGATAGTGCATGATTTTAATCAAATGCCATATTTCATTAAAATCATGCATTGTCACGGAAAACGGAAACGAAAATCATGTATGGCGCACGTTACAAAATGGCGATATTTTCATAGTGATTAATGATGCAGACATCGAGTAAAAGGGATTTATGAGCGAAATACAAAAGGTAATGTAACATTATTTTAAATCCAATGTGGCAACAGTTGCATGTTAGTAATTTACAATTATCATATTAACCACTATAATATGGACATCAAATCAAAAAGGCTTGATGACCGATACATAATAAGCAGTGTGACATCTTTGAAAAACCAATATGGTGGGCATCACAAAATATCGATATATAATTTTCACATTAACCACTACTATAATATGGATATCAAATGAAAAGGCTTGGTGAACATAATATATTTAGCAAAATTTCATCATTGTAAACCCAATATGGAGGCCGCCGCATAATACCGATCTGTAATTTCCACATTAACCCGTATAATATCGGCACCAAATTGAAGGTCTTAATGAGTGACATATAATATGCAATGTCACGTTATTATAAATCCATTATGACCGGCGGCGAAATATGGTGATTTATAATTTCCACATTAATGATATCCAATTAAAAAACTGATGAGTAAAATTCAATTTGGAAAATGCAATGTCAGAGTAATACTAATGTGGTAGCTGTCGAAAAATGTTAATTTATAATTTCCATAGGAATCCCTGTTGTATGCCTTATGCCTTAAATATAATAAGTACCCAAAATGAAGGCATCCTTAATTCAATATGTTGGCTGCCTGATGCATAAAAGTGGTTTATAATTTTTACATTAAGAGAATTAAATGAAAGGACCTGATCAACAATTCACAAAAAAAGTGAAGTGATGTCATTTTCTATGAAATACAGCGAACGCTGCTAAACGTCAACGTGACCACATAATTCATGGCGTGTATCTTTCTATCTATAATCAAGTCTAGCAAGTTGGATTTAACTAACTTTTTGCTTTTCAATAGAACTGAAATTTTTGTGTGCGTGGATGATAGGATGATAATGTAAGACTACTATGACGTGGTGCTAATTTGACGATGAAGTTGAAAGAGGGCCATACATTGGAACTCTATTAAATGAGTGATCTGAATGTACTATATTTTTAGGTTAATACACTTGTACTATTTCAGGTTTTGTGAAGCAGTACAAGTGTATTTACATAATTACAAATGAAGTTTTACCGAGTGCTGACTACAAAAAGCATAAATTATTTTTTTTCGGAATGTATGAATTACTACTGGTCTTAAGGACCGTCACAGCTTCATCGGTCGCGGGGGCGAGCAGAGTGCTCAGCCAGAATTTAGGTATGGGGCTGTATGTTATTTTTTGGCGATTTCATGCAATTGCCTGTTTTTTGGAGAAACTAAAGATATGATAAAAAATGGTCTCCGCTACGCACACATGGCACCTATTCTCTTTAACTGACCTTTTTTTAACATAAAACAAAATGTGTTCAAGCCACAGACCTTGACTAATGTGGAATCCAATAGAAAAAATCTAGTTCCCTGCTAAATTTTATCACGGTTTATCTGATGGCTGGGAATGCTCCCAATGCACAATTTGCCTTGTCTTGAAATTGCTATTTCCAAACTTTTTGCTACAGATCAACCTTACGTGGCTATTCACCGGTCAAGGTTTTTAGAAGGTTGTCACTTTTGAGAAATGAGACTGCTTCAAGCTTGCTTCGAAGAAACTTTGAACAGTTGCTGCTTCCAATGAAATAGATCGAATTACAAAAGCTGCAAATAATTTAATGGCTAGTAATTTCTGTGAATACTTTTAACCATAACTTGAAACGACGATCGCAATCTCATAATAATAAATTAAACACATTATGGATGACACAATAAAATCTCATACAATATCTTATATAAGCTCAATGAACCTTTTTCACAATAATCTATTTACTTTTTCACCTGTCACTAATTAAGACACTATAAAGGCAATGCTTGCTATTAAATCAAAAGCTGTTGGCTGTGATCAGGTGAGTAGAGACATGATATTTAGAAACAAAGAATTGATTGTACCTGTTATATCAAATTTAATTAATTTGTCCCTATCCATTAGTGACTTTCCCACTCTCTGGCGTAAAGCACCTTTTCTGCCGCTTTTCAAAATCTCAAATCCTAGTGCTACTAACCACTTCAAACCATTCTCCAATTCCATTTCTCTCCAAAATTCTCGAGGCAGTTGCTCATATTCAGATCACTAATTTCCTGAATGAGATAAACTATCTGAGTTCCTATTAATCGTGTTTCCGTATGGGGCATAGCACGACTACTGCTCTCCTGAAAGTTACTGAAGATATAAGGTCCACTATGGAAGAGTCAAGGTTGTCAGTCCTAGTTTTAATCGATTTTTCCAATGCTTTCAATACAATCATCATGACATTTTAATAGCGGTCCTTGCACACCTTGGCCTATCCCCGTCTGCCTTAAATTGGTTCTCATCCTACGTTAGAGGCCGTCAGCAAGCAGTTCGTTTTAATGATAATTTATCTGACTGGAGTGACGTATTGACGGGCATTCCTCAGGGTGGGATCCTATCTCCTATCCTTTTTTCCGTAGTCATAAACCTAATTACTAACCGTTTGAGCTATTCTTATCATTTGTATGCAGATGATTTGCAAATTTACGCCCAATCCGGTATGATGTCCCATAGACTAAATAAATGAGTAGCCTAAAAAGTTAAAGGAACACATATACACTTCTAGCTGCAGCGTGTAGCCCCGCTGCATTATAAAAAAATTTGGTGAATCCCGCGTAATCACCTAATTTTTCCGGGATAAAAGTAGTATATTTGCTATTCCAGGTAATCAACTTACTGTGTGCCAAATTTAATTCAAATCCGTTCAGTAATTTTTGCGTGATTGAGTAAAAAACGTCCATCTAAGCATCCAAACCTTCGCATTTATAATATTAATATAGATATACAAGCATAAAAGTCATGTAGTTGGAAGACTTATCCTATATCTAAACCGTTGAGTTTCTTGGGTTATTTTTTGTATACGGTTTGAATACATTATTCTCCACATGTGTTATTTTTTTTTAATATCATTAAATAGCATACAAGCTGATGGCTCTCCTGATGGAAAGGGAAAATATCGCCTATAGACACCAAATATATTATTGTTGCGTTACAATCCATGTGGCGAGATAGCCACATGCATAAATTTACCATTTACATTGCCCTCCAAACCGGAACACGACAATGGTAAGTAGTGAAGCTATTACAGGTAAAGCGGTGGTACCAAATACCCGTAGTTACTTTTAAGCTCGGGTATTTGATACCATCGCTTTACCTATTCCTTCCGTAATAGCGTCACTACTTACCATTGTCGTGTTCCGGTTTGGAGGGCAATGTAAATGGAAAATTTATGCATGGTAAATTTATGGATTGTAACGCACTAATAATATCTTTGGTGTCTATAGGCGATATTTTCCCTTTCCATCAGGAGAGCCATCAGTTTGTATGCTATCTAATGATATTAAAAAAAATAACACATGTGGAGAATAATGTATTCAAACCGTATACAAAAAATAACCCAAGAAACTCAACGGTTTAGATATAGCATAAGTCTTCCGACTACATGACTTTTATGCTTGTATATCTATATTAATATTATAAATGCGAAAGTTTGGATGCTTGGATGGATGTTTTTTACTCAATCACGCAAAAATTACTGAACGAATTTGAATTAAATTTGGCACACAGTAAGTTGATTACCTGGCATAGCAAATATACTACTTTTATCCCGGAAAAATTATGTGATTACGCGGGATTCGCCAAATTTTTTTTATAATGCAGCGGGGCTACACGCTGCAGCTAGTAGTGTATATGTGTTCCTTTAACTTTTTAGGCTACTCATTTATTTAATCTATGGGACATCATACTCATTTTTAAACGATAAATATTATATACTTACAACTTCTTGAGATCCTATTGACGAGTCCGACAATCTTTCTAGCAACAAATTTTTCGAATTTGCAACGAAACAGAAATCCCATGATAACATCTAAGGCTTCATTTAGATAGAGCGTATCACGTGCGTGTAGAAACGTGCGAGTCAATTCTTGATTGCGTTCACATAACGCGAACTATGCGCGTAAGAGTATGGGCCGGTTTCAGTCATTAAAATGGATTTGGCCGAAGCAGTCGTATTGTGGCTCGGATATCGCAGATTTAATGTAATTTCAAATAAATTGCACTCCATTTTTTATTTTTATTAGAATAGTGCGCTGATCTCATGTCACATATTGCTTGTCGTTTTTCAATTTCATCGTGGAATTACTCTGTATCAAAATAACTTTTTTGTTTGAGATTATAATTTCACCTACGAATCCGTCCAATCGCGCTTAGCAACGCGCGTATATTGAACACAAATAAGAAGCTCTGAGTCTCGACTCGCGATCTCGACTCGCGCACACTACGCGCGTAAAGCGAACAAGTCGAGATTCCGGCGTATGACAGGCGTATTACTCGCTAGCGAAATCTCGCGCGTATCATGTAAACGAATCATTTTATTCTATGGAATTTATCTACGTGCCTATGCACTCGCACGTAATTCGTCCTATCTGAACAAGGTCACAATGGTACCTGTCTGGAAAAACACAACTATGAATTTGACAAAAATACTGCACCGATAAGATAGTTAGGCAATCTAATCGTTGCAATATTTTTATTAAACAAAATATTGTTCGAATTGCTCAAGTACCAATTAAATTATATTATAAATGCATTCAAATCTATACATATAATAAAATCGTAGAAAAGTCAAAACTGTACATTGAATATTTTTTTTAAAATACTTGGGGCGTGATCTATAATCGATATCGAAGCTAAAAATATGGTTTTTAGAATTTTTGTCTGTTTTTCTGTTTGTTTGTATGTATGTCCGGGGTAAACTCAAAAAGTACTGCATGGATTTACTTCAAATTTTGCATGAATATAGCTAATAGGTCGGGTCAACATATAGGCTACATATTACCACGCTATCACCTATGGGGTAGGGGCAGTGCGGAGTAAACCAACTTCGCGCGGACGAAGTCGCTGGCAACAGCTAGTATAATATAAAATTTTCTTCCTGAATGGATCTAAGTATCGTCGCCCCAGTTCTTGAATGGCCAACCGACCAAATTTACCAAAATTCACTTTTTGATTGTATCATTTAGAGAAAAAAATACGCTTTTAACTGTGTATAAAAAATATTATATGTTTCATATATATTGCAATATTTACAACCATAAAAATCTCCCAAATAGAAATATTCTTTAGTGCTTGTTTAGTCAAACTCCATTATTTGGCTAAATGACCGCATTCATGAACGAAGTTGCGTTCTTGCGTGCCCAATCTCCACCATGCAACCAATCACAGCCAAGTATTATGCAATGCCTTCCCGCCATAATATTTTTATTAGGATAATTTTGTATAGACGTTTGGCAGTGTTTGTTAATTATATATTAGTTTAAGTAAGAAAAGTAGCTAGTAATATCTGAAACAGATAAAACATTTAATTATGAAAAGATGGCATTGAATTTAAAGAGGTAAGTTTGCATTTAAGTAATAATATTTCTGATTTACTATCATGGAGTTTTGCCGGCAGCCGGCTTAACAAATTATACAGGCTAATTCTGAATAATTGATTAATACGTGCATTTTAGATTATTTAAATATTAAGCACCTATGTGCTTTTATATTTGAAACATTCATCAATCAAAAGCTATTACAATTCTAATTGTTTTCGGAAAATAATTATGGGTAGTAATAATAATGATAGTGCGTTTTTTATAAATAAGGATGGATTAAGGATTTATCAAACGATATCGAATAAACTTATGTGACATTTTTTTTATTAATTATTAAAAAAATTCACATACTATTATTTAAAATTATCTGTACAATTTAGTTGGTAATTTATAATCCACATCTCACAGATGGTTTTAAATTTAGCTTTTTGAATGGAAACGAATAGAACAGCTGTTGTATTGATGGGCATTATCTATCAGTATAGTAATATTTGCCTTTGTGGTCTAGTGGTCCAGAGTCGGAGTTAACTACACGAGGTTCCGGGTTCGATTCCTGGGTCAGGCAATTTAAAAACATGTTTTTCAGTTTTCTGATAAAAACAAAGTTGCTTGTGATTGGAAAATGCCCGGCTGGCGATAGGCTGGCCACCTATCACATTGTGGAACCAAGTATCTTCGGCTAATCGTGGGTGCAATTGTTGCACCTCTGCCTGCCTCTTTGGGGATTTGGGCGTGAAGATACTAATATTCATAATTGATGTGAAAAAGGTCTGTGATCACTGGTGAAAATGTCCCGCAATATTCATTTTAATAACTAAGGGAATATGTGTGTTTATTTTTTCGTAAATGCTTACTATGTGACTGGATTCCATATACATATAACAAGTGAGACAAGTACAACAAAATTAGTTTGAATGAAGACTCCTTGGGGATAAATAGTTACTGCGACACATTTTGATAGACTTTTTTAAATATTTTTATCCAATATCTGACAGACAGACAGACAAACGGACGGACAATGAAGTTTTATTAATAGGGTCCCGTTTTATCGTTTGGGTACGGAACTCATTGATTAGTAAACACTTGACATTGCACGTGTTTTAAACCGGCCTTTTTTAATAATTTTGTCTGTTTCTCGCTATTTAAGCGGCCCCAGTCTAAAAAAGGACAAATTTTATTATAGAGTTACCTCATAAATATTTTAAATAAATGGTATGCGGTTCGAAAGGCCTATTCAAGTAAAACAATAAAAATTAAACAGATGTACAACATTGTTCCACTCAGGTAGCTGCACCAAGAGTCCTTTTTATCTACATTTCTACAAAAAATTATCAGACTTTGTCATTACTGTATTTACATTTGTTTAACCCAACAAACTTAATTTTATAATAACACTTAATATTATTTCTATGAAAATATTCTTTACTGAATTTTCTCTCATATTTATTGAAGCCCTAATTCTAAAAACAACTATATTATAAGCAAAAAACAAGCACGTATATTATTAGCGAAAGTAAATCTCCGACTGTATTTTAACTATTTAGTACAGTAGCACAATGAGTTAAAACGTGGGATACACTTATTTTTGGGAGAGTCACAAAAAGTTAGACATGCGCACATATATACAAGTATACAAACATACTCTTGAAAAGTATTATCCTCCTTTAGGACAATTGGCTAAAAACCCTTCACTTCACATATTTAGTGATGTAGTACCTTCCAGTAAATCCATTGGCTGTTCATAACATAATCTATGACACCAAGTAAATTAAAACTAATCTTAACTACATCTAGTACATCAAAATCTGTTCAGCCGTTTAGACTATGTAAAGGGTCACAAAGAGTTAGATATATTACATACTTATATACAAATACACCCTCGAAAAATTTTAAGCTCTTTTTGAGAGTCGGGTAAAAATGTTTAGCCAATAATTTTTTGCCAACACTAAGATTCTAAAACCAGAAATGATGTACCTAATAGTTAGAACAGTAGTTATTTATTTTCTAAACGAAACACAATATTTCCTATTGCTATCATAAAATCCTTAAAAGTAACCCTCATTTTTAAATTCTACCTAGATCTGTTTTTAAAAATACATTGCTTAATTATAATCCATTTGATTCAAGTTAATTTTATAAATAATATTTCTTAACATGCTGTATATGGTAAACAATGGTCGGTGGGACATACAAGCACTGAACTATAAAATATGTTTCATGGGCTATTTCCATGTCACTATGGGCTATCTCCAGTTTCTAAATTTTATCAGAGCCGTTTTGGCCAACCTCCACAAATAATTGCAAAAATAACCCTTTTATGCTTACTATAATAAAATGACATATAGATAATCATATAAATGACATATCAACCTATTATCATGAATTATTTCAAATTTTTCTCATAATTAAAATCAAGAAGAGAAAAAAACGTAAAATTTGCTTAATGGTCGGATGGCCACTGAGGCAACGGTATGTATCCAACCAGGAAGAAAAACTTATGAATAAACTTACATACATATCTTGTGCCCACGCGGAATATTGTTCACCTTTTTTACCTGGCAGAAAGGCAGATGGACTCTGAATCAGAATGATTTGCAGAATTATATAGTTAGGCTGAACGGAAGCCATCGGCCCTTTGCAATAAAATAACTGAAACTAATTGAGTAAGGAACTGTGTTAAACTTAACCTGATGCTGCAGATTCCAGATCCTCAGCTCCTTTCACGTTTTGCTCGTAAAATAATGCATACGAGATAGGATAGTAGTCTGATGATAACAAACGTATCGTCACGGGTTTCAGTAGTAAAGAAAATAGCATATATGTGTGTATATTATTATGTGTGTCACATTGATGTAGTATGTGTAATGTTTAAATTTTATTAATTGAATGTATTTGTAATATGTAATTATTTTAAATATTAGGATTTTTCTCTTCTTCTATAACCCCGTTCGAAATGTAGCACACATTTCGAACGGGGGAGTTTGCGTAGTGGTCAAAAAGGGGTACAAAGTATTTGCTTTACGTATTAATATATATTGATATTGTGAGATCTTACATCACTGATTGATATACCTACCCAAATATATTATAAGTGTAAGGCAATTAAAGTAGGTCTCACAATCGGTTGAACAATAATAGTATAAACTTATGACCTATCGTATCAGCACTATTTATATACAGTTATACCCTTCATCAATAGTAGAAACAAACTGTTATATAGACTAGTTCCTTCATCTTTAAATTTTTTGGGTATTAGTAACACATATCTTGACCGCCCCGTTGGTCATTCGAATGGTTAGCGAACCTGGCCTCTGACACAAGAGGTAAACGCTTCCTGTCTATTTCAATATTTCGCTTTCGTCTTATCCTGGATCTTTCTCATTGTATCAGAGGAAACTCGAAATTTTTTGCAAGATTTAATTGCTAATTCTTAAACAGTAAAATTAGTGTTACAAACTTGTCACTTGTACTTGTATCATTCGGTAGCTCAAAGTATAAGGAACCTGCAATGTTGTTACAAATCATTTAAGAATCAGTCGGGTAAAAATAAACTTATTCAATTTTTAAACATTAGAAAATTTACTAAGTTTTGAAAAAATATTACTTGCCCTTGCATTCAATGGAAAAGAAAAAAAACAGGAGTTTCCAGGTAAGTGTGATGTAAGAAGAAAATGTAAAAAAACAATTACTTTAAAAAAAATTAAGAATTAAATCAAAAATTAAGTTTTAAGAATAAATAAATAAAAATTGGAGTCGGAAGCGTCAACTACCGGATTAATTAATGTATCTATCTATACAGCGAATAAAATTCGAATTACCTCTTTAGTTGCTGGCACAACCTGGAACATTTAGTTCTTAGAAGAAACTTTAAATTTTATCATAGACAGAAAGAAGGTAAGGAGAGTCATTTTGTGACTAGGCTTTTTTTCCACGATAACGATATCGGCAATCATACGTCTTTCCACAAGAGATAATATGTGATGTTTTTTACATCTCACTGCATAACTGTTTTCTAGGAGTGGGCGATACAAAACTATATATTGATACAATATCGTAAATCAGATATCAACCCAAGCTAAAACTATTATATACTATAGTGCACGCGGAACTAGTTGGCCGCGCCATACGTAATACGTAATACGTAAGGCGCGGCCAACTAGTTCCGTGCGCACTATAGCGGCCCGGTACGTGCTTCGCTACGTATAATATGAAATATTAAAACCATTCTGATCGCTCTACGGCTGTCAAGTCGCGACGCACAGCTAAGAAAACACCGCCTCCATATAATTCATTAGTACAAGAATACTCCCTGTCCCAAACAGACCAGATATCTGTCATCAAAAAGCTCTCCATCCCCTATAGAATCATTAAGCCAGGTTCAAGTAATCGAGATTACATCATACTTATTCATGAGTAGATTACGTCTATACATCCTTCTTGTTTACTAGAACTACTTGTTTAGCGTATGTAGGCCTATTTCACTCACTCTACTTGCGATTGCCGTTTGGTCGAAATTCGACAATAGACTAAATAACTGTGACATAACTAAAGTTACATAATAACTAAACTTTATCAAAAACTTTATATTAAATTAAGGTATTATACGTAAAAATATCAGGTTACTTCCGCACTCCGCTGCACTCGCGGTTCACTAATTGACTCAAACAGGGGTACAAAATTATTGCTTCACGTATTAATATTTAGACTATATATTTGAACCTTATAATTACAGCCTACCAGCCACTGGCACCTAAAAGTTCTTAAGCTCGGCAGTCGGCAGCCATGTGGCATGCACTAAGCTTCCTTAGTGCATGCCACATGGCTGCCGACTGCCGAGCTGCTGGGGCGACTGCGAAGTGCAGCTGGGGTCTTCACCCCAGCTGCACAGTTATCCAAATTCGTCCACCACACTTTATACCACGACAGCACTAAACACAAAAGCACATAATTTACGCGCGCGCGGTTGCGACGCCCCTTTTATTGGCTGGGTTCGCATGACTGAACGTGCGCTACATCTATATAAATATTATAAATGCGAAAGTTTAGATGTAAGGATGGATGTTTGGATGGATGTTTGGATGGATGTTTGTTACTCAATCACGCAAAAACTACTGAACGGATTTGAATGAAACTTTACAGTAATATAGATTATACATCAGAATAGCACATAGGCTACAGTTTATAATGATTTTGTGTAATTTGGCGGTAATATAACGATATGTATCAAGTAAGTCGGAAAAATTGCTGCTTTCTGAGACCTATCTTTGCGTGCGCTGAGAAAACCGCTAAAGTTACACGAAGATAATGTATTGAAGGATTGTTTGTCTTAAATAGTACTAAATAAAAGTCCGCGACAGCATATGTCTACCTTTTATGTGGAATCCATAAATAATATCCAAAATAGTGATCCATAAATACAATTAAATTATTATACTTTTTTACAAAGCATATTTCGAAGTATTTATTACTTTTTTAGTAAAATTAGTACATTTGTCGCTTTCAGCATTTTATGTAAATGAACTTTGTCTTTTTCACTAAGAAATTCGGACGAATAGTTAAAAAGTTATCACGATAAGATTAAACTAAATGGCGACCTCAAACCGGCGCTCCGAGCAATTGCCGAGCAACGCGCGCCAACACCGCGCGTGCGAGACCCGAATGTATTTTTTCTTTTTGAAATGACAAAAGCTGATAGCCTTAAGGCCAAGGGCCGTAACAGTGACACCTTACTAGCTGTCGAGTAGAGTGCCCGGTCAGAGTTTAAATCTTAATTTCGGCAATCAACGCCCGCGCTAAGGGTTGTCCTAAGACCGGACTATGGCTTAGTGCGTCGTCGTCATCGGGGGAGAGCACGAAATAAAGAAAACAAGGGGAAGTGAAGAGTGGGCGTGCCGCGTGCGTCACTATTATGCTTTTACTCTAAATTGCCTTAGTGATACTTACCATATCATTAGGAGATAGTCGTCGTGCGAAAATCTATTATACACTGAATTATGCCGTATTGTGCCATCCTTGAATGCAGAAATGATAGTAGAATACAGATGATTAAAAATGGAGATATTTCATATCATTCGAAAGTACAATTTTCATTTTATTTTAATTAAATTCCTGATTTAATATAATCTCTAATGGTATAATAGAAAGTCAAGCTAAAATCAGCCGCACACCTTACATATAAAGTTCATTTTAGGTTGACTTAATTTTTCTAGAAAGATATACGTAATGACAGTCATTACGTACATCGTTCTAGAAAATTCTCTACTCAAATATGATCAACTGAAAACTACGGAAAAATCAATGCTGCCATCTATTGTAGAATAGCGAAACTATTACGATCTTAAGTTTCACTATTGTACAAATAGATGAGTCTATTTTGAATAGACTACAAAAGGACGTAAATACTCTTTTTTTTTTGTAGCAAAATAAAATTTATTGTAACGCAGTTTGGTATATTTTTAAATGTTCTGTTTGTGTGTTTCGGATTATTGTTGTTTAAAATGAAAACGACCAATGAAACAATGTTTGCATTAGTAGTTTATATGCAATAATGCTTATTTTATGTGTGAGTGTGGCGATCGCGGTCCTGATACAAATGTTTGTACTTGCCAATTCCGCTTGTTTTCTTTATTTCGTGGGGCAGAGGGACAAGAGGGAGGGGGGGGGGGTTGACTTATTACAGCAGCAGTGGCATTTCGCTACAGGGTGCAGGGTTAAATAGGGGTCTTAGTCATCGATTGAGAGCGGCGGCGGCCACGGTGTAGTAATACAAGTGAACCCACGATTAGCCGAGGATACCGCCAACCGGGTAAGCATATCGCCAACCGGACTTTATCATATCCCGGGCAATGTTGTTTTTATCAGAAAACTGAAAAAAACATTTTGAATTGCCCGGCCCAGGAATCGCACCCTCTTGGTCATGTGGTCAACAACAACACCGGACCACTAGGCAACATAATATGCGATATTATATATTAGAACAGTAGACATAATTATTGTTTTTATTTTAAGTACAAATATAAATTACTTTTTATTTTACTTACAGTTTTATTAGAACTAGCGATCGCCTGTGGCCGAAATTCGACCAGACTAAACAATAAAATCTCTTTTAAGCTTGCTTGACAACTGACTTTAGTCGTAAAGAAAATAATATCATTGACCTTTAAATATATTATATTTCTATGAATAATATAGATGTGTGTATAATGTCATGTATGTCACTTGAACTTAGTATGTGTAATGTTTATTTTTATTATTTTTGTGTATTTCCAATGCATTTTGTTTAAAAATATTAGGTTTCTGCAATTCTCCGCAATGTAAACTTTATCTGTGCCAAATTTAATACTCCACAGTTCATTCAATTGCCTTTATAAGGGATCCAAAGTTTTCCCTTCACGTATTAATATATAGAAGAAGAAGATAGATGTATTTTTAACTTCCCGCTACGTATGTAGATAAAGAAATTACTGATTTTGCCCTGATTTTTTAAAATCGAGTTTTTACCAGATCTCCACGTTTTGAGTTCCTAGGAATTTTTTCCGACTATTTTCGCGATGACGTCAGTATATCTGTATACATATATGTGTGTGTATGTGTGTGTGTTTGTGTGTGTGTGTGTGTATGCGTGTATGTAAACGTCTCATAACTTTGAACGGCTGGTCCGATTCAAACGCGGTTGATGGCATTATTAGATTAGATTAGAAAGCATGATTAGATTCCTGTCAACTTAGCTTTTTATGAAAATTTGAACCAAGTCAGGCCAGAAGATTTTTAGAAAATTTGAAACGAATTTTTTAGGCGAAACAGTATTTTTTTAATATAACTTCCAGATTAATCCACCGATTGAGTACAAAAACTAATCAGCTCTACTCCTCTTAAAACTACATCTAACGCATAAATTGCATCAAAATCGGTTTATCTGTTTGGGAGTAATCATTGACGAAAAATTTTGAAAAAAAGTGTTTTCGACATAACTTTGTAAGTTTTCAACCAATAATTTTTTGGTATTCTATGATATTTTTTTACTAAAAAAGCTACGTCGAATGCCGTTTCTAAAATCAAAATCGAGTGTAATTTTCAAAAGTTACAGTTTTTCAAATATAAACATTACGTTGTTTTTAACAAGCTTATTTAATATTTTTGATATAATTTTCAGGTTTAGGTATACAGCGATTGACTTAAAAATCTTATCAGCTTTTTTCCTTAAGAAACTGCATCAAATACTGTTAAGTAATTTAATCCAAATCGATCAATTTGCTTGGGATTTATTAATGACAAAAATTTTTGAAAAATATGTTTTTTGACATTGCGTCGAAATTTTTCAAACTATCGATTATTTAGCTAAAGAAATATTTTAGATCTCAAAAATTGAGTTGAATGCTATTCGAAAGATAAAAATCGATCATCGCTTCCAAAATATACAGCTTTTCAAAAATCAATATACTGCCATTTTTATCAAGATTGATGTTTGAACGGAAAAAAATCTATGTTTATAGTTTTTACTCTTTTGTGCTTAAAATACCTTAATTTAGCGGGAAGTTTCAGCGATGGCCTGTAGGGCCACCATTTACAGATTTTTTGGTTTGTTTTAGTTATTTGAGTATGTTATTTGAGTACCAGCTGTTGTAGGTATTTGTGAATATTAAGTAAAGTAAATTATTTTTAGTTTTCATTAGATTACCTACTATATTTTCAACTTCCTGCTACGTAGTACATAGTGTACGTAGATAGGAAGTTATTGAATTTGCCCCGATTTTCGAAAATCGAGTTTTCACTGGATCTCCACGTTTTGAGGTCTTAGGAATCTTTTCCAACTATTTTCGCGATGACGTCAGTATGTCTGTATGTATGTATGTGTGTGTGTGTATGTACCTATCGAAACGCGGTTGATGGCATTCGATTAAATTCTGCTCAACTTAAGACTTTTTCAACGCTCAACGAAATTTTTCAAGCTATCCATTATTTAGCTAAAGCAATGTTTTAGATCTCAAAAATTGAGTTGTATGTCATTCAACTCAACTCAACTCAAATTCAATCAGCGTTCTCAAAATATACAACTTTTCAAAAATCAATATACTGCCATTTTAACAAAATAGATGTTTGAACTGAAAAAATCCATTTTTACAGTTTTTACTCTTTTGAGCTTAAAATACCTTAATTTAGCGGGAAGTTTCAGGGATGGCCTGTAGGGTCAACCGCTTACACATTTTTTTAAGTTATAACGAACGGTTTAAGTTGTAACGAAAAGAATAACGGTTAATATGTTTTGTTAGATATATGTTAGCTATTGCAATTGTTTCAGTTTTTTGTTTAAAATAATCACCGATTTTGTTTTTTTTTAAATTATTATTCACAAAGTACTAATAAAGCCCGAGCTATGAAAATAGGACGTAATGAAACGTCTCAACGAATTGAGCTGCGAATGCTTGGGCAGGCGGTGCATGAGGCAGCTTATAGAGCTGCAGAGATACCAGACGTGGCCTAAGATCGGCGGCAACAACACGCTGAATATCTGGCATCTCGACGGAGTGAACTAGAGCAGAAGAGGTACGAGATCTGCGTTAACAGCACGCTGAGTATATGGTGTCTCAACGTGCTTCTGAGACTCCAGAATAATTCCAAGCTCGACATTGAAAGCATGCGAAGTATCTTATATCACACCAGAACATTCCTTAGATCGGTGTCGGCAACAGGTCTAAAGAGCTGTAGCCCTTTAAAATGCCACAGAAATATTTAAAACGGCTGAATCTCGCAGACACGCTGCAGATTTTAAAGAAACTTCAGACTAACATACCTAATATTTAGTTCCAAAATCCTTACTCAAAAAAACAAAAACAAAAATCTATGCTTTGGTATATTTATTACTTCTTTAAGCCATAAAAAATAATTAGGCGGAAAGTTTCGGGAATAGCCTGCGAGGTGATGCAATTTACAGATGTTTATATTTTGCTGCTGCTGTACGACACGCTCTTCAATAAATTCAATAATATGCATTATAATTCTTACTTTGCATAATAATAATTTAAAGTGACATCTAATTGTCTGTATGTCTATTTGTTTATCTTTGTAAATGTATGTTTCATAATTGATCTGCAAAGCTGTTTGTGATGATATTTCATAATATGGATATTCTAAGTTCTGGGGAAGGACATAGCCTACTTATTACGAACACCTCGCGGGCGAAGCCGCGGGTGAAAGCTAGTTGTGTAATAAAGGCGACTTCGTAACGTTTCTTTGTTCGTTCAACAGTGCAATTGAATCATTATATAATTTACGTATGAAATACGTTGCACAGAATGCAGCAGTATATGTATCGGCGAAACAGGTCGCAGTTTCGAGACCCGTTACAAAGAACCCATATCCGCTTTTAAAAATAAACACTCTGACAAATCTTACTTCGCAAAACACCCATTAGAAACTGGACATACTTTATCCACAAATAATGCTTTTCATGTAATTCATACCTGTGACAAGGGATTAAAATTAAATATATTAGAACAACTTGAAATCATTTTACACAATGTAGCGCGCACTTAGTCATGTGAGCCCAGCCTATAAAAGGAGCGACGCAACTGCACGCGAGACAGGAGAGCTCGGAATGCAACTGTGTATGAAGACTCGTATGGTGAAATCGTCCGGACCGCACAACTACAATTAGTTTTCCCACTGCTTTCTTTTGAAAGTAGATGGGAAACTGCCTGTGAGGGGAGTTCTTCTGCCCGAGAATTTCTCGGCGGTTGTTCTACAGCCGCCAATTACGGTCGCGAGCACTCTGCAGTTTTATTTTTGTGTACCCACACGCAAAAATAAAAATACAACCACGATGTTGGGTACCCAAAACCCGAACGGCGGCTCGTCCCAGAGCCAGCATGAGACAGCCAGCACACCGGTCAGCCAGCCAGCTGCACTTCGCGCGCGGGCCAGCTCGGAGACGGACATTTCTGAAATGTCCGGCTGGGAAATGGTTCAAGCTGGCAAGCCGCGCACACCTGCGCCTCGGGTATCGCCGTCTTTTTACCTGAAAAAGAAGACAACGACTACACCAACCAGAAAATCGCTTGACCCTGCAAAGGCGGGCCTAATTAAACCGCCATCGCCGAAGGCGGCACAGATTGAGCGGCCAACTGGAAAAACCCCCCAAATTGGAGTAGCCTTTTCAAAGGCGGCTCAATTTGTAGTGCCAATCTCAGAGGCGGCACAGTCTGGGCCGTCGACATCGAAGGCGGCATTAACTAAGAGCCCCCCAAAAGACCCACGCGTTTACCGCCGGGCTGTAGAACGCCGCGCACCTTGCTACCGGTCCGTATCCGGACCGCGTACTAAACAAGATTCACCCGCGTAGCGCGACGCCGCCACGCGACCTGCCCGCGCAGCGCGAACCGCCCGCGCAGCGTGAACCGTCCGCGCAGCGCGAACCGCCCGCGCAGCGTGAACCGTCCGCGCAGCGCGAACCGCCCGCGCAGTGCGAAACGCCCGCGCAGCGCGATCCGCCTGCGTAGCGCGAACCGCCCGCGCAGCACGAACCGCTCGCGCCACGCGACCCTACCGTGCAGCGCGACCCGCCCGCGCGTCGCGAACGACCCGCGCCATACAATCTGCCCGCGCGGCGTGACTCTGCCGTGTCGTGCGATTCACCCGCGCAGCGCAATTCATCCGCACAGCGCGACTCGTCCGCACAACGCGGTTCATCCGCGCCGCGTCGTGACTCATCGGAGAGTAGCGATTCCTCCGCATATCGCATCTCTTGCGCGCGCCGCACACCGCGCCCGCGCCGCGACACTTCCGCACGCCGCGAGCGCGCGACCTCAGAACAACAAGATGCCATAAGCCATGCACATGCATCACAAAAGAAAACCACGCCACAAAGATCGCCCAAAAGCTTGCTTGAGCAAAATAATATTATGTTGGCGCGAATAGCAAAAAGCAAGCTACTTCATGATGACCTTTTGGGTGCAATGGCCAAACATCTCAATGATAAAAGCGCAGAGCTAGAAGCGTCAGGAGCGGCGGATATCCCCATGACGCACGAAGACACTATGGCGGTACAAAGGGCGGAAATCACCCCTATTCTGCTGCCGCCCTGTACCATTCCCGTAAGGAGGAAAAGAGATGCCGATGAGGAACAGAAAGAGGAAGAGGCGAAACGCCAATGCGTGCCGGCCGTGCCCTCCCCGCCTCTCTCCTTTGCAGCAATGGCGCCTGCCTCACCACAGACTAGCCAGCGATTGCAATCAACGGTTACAGTGACCGCACCAACAACCCAAGCCAAAGGGAGATATACCACCATACCACCAAGGGTGGCCTTGGTGGTTGAAAACCTGCCAAATTGGACCTTCCATTTCAGGCAACTGAAAGATAAGCTTGGTCACGCCCCAAATGCCCGCCCGTTTGGGCGTGGAGTACGCTTCACGCCCAAAGAGGAAACAGAATACAGGGTAATTCAAAAATACGTTATTGAAATAGAGAAATCAGAATCGCTGTCCTGGTTCTGCTATTCGTTGCCTTCCGAGAGGAGCGTCAAGGTGGCGATACACGGTCTGCCAGCAGACACAGACGCGGAAGAAATTTGCCAAGAACTGGCCGTATTAGGGCACGAAGCGGAGTACGTACGCCCGATTATGGCTAGGACGGGTCGCCCTGGATGTATTTTTATGGCTATAATTAAAAGGAAGCCCGACACTCTCCCGCGCATATATGAGATAGATGAGCTTTTGTACATGCCGGGAGTAAAGATTGAAGCCTGGAAGGGCAAAAAGGGCCCCGCCCAATGCCATAGATGTCAGCAGTTCCGGCATTCATCGCATAACTGCCATCGGCCCCAAAGATGCGTACGATGCGGAGGCGAGCGCAGGGCGAGTGACTACCCCCGCCCAAAGGAAGAACCACCAACATGTGCGAACTGTAATGACACGCACACTGCGTGCCAACAATACCAGCTGCCCCGTGTTCAGGCGGGAAGCACGAAATAGGAAAGCCGGAACTGTGGCCATGACTACAGTAACAACTGCCAAGACGCCTTTTAACCTGCCCGATGCTGAGGCGAGTCACAACAAAGCTCCAGAGCAAGCATCAGTTACCACCTTGGCGTCGCCGGCCAATGACCCTAAGCCAAGAGGTTCAACAACCCGAGGCAAAAAGTCCAGTAAGCCCAGATCACAGAAGTCGAAAGCTAAAAAGCATGGAATTATCATCTCGGACACCCCGGCAACATCGGCTCCGGAAAGTGCGCCAGAAAATGAGGAGATCCCAAGGAAGGCGGTCCCATCAGTGTCCCCGGACGAAGGGAAACTGGTTGTCTTAGAAAAGGTAATCCAGATTTTCCAAGATGTGCTGGGGGCACTGTGAGAGGGACTGGACCCGGTAACCGCTATCCTCAGAGGGATGACTGAACTCCTCCAAGTTTATGGCAGATAACCCCCTGAGGATACTTTTCTGGAGTGCCCGTGGCTTGAAGAAAAAGACTACGCCTCTGAAGATAATACTGCAACAACAGAATATTGATGTAGCACTGATTAATAAAACCTTACTGAACCTGGCAGAAAGGTTTCATGTATCCGGATACATTGTATACTGGAAAGATCAGCAATCCGAGACACGAATATACCGAGGGTTGGCTATTCTCGTTCAAAGACGGATAATATACCAACCGGTACCCGTCGACACCCAAACATCCTTATCATAATTAGTTATCGACATCCGCATCGGTAATAAAAAAAGCCTAAGATCCTGGCTTTACGCCATCTACCGTCCCGGAGGACGTATTAATACAGTGGAGATCCGTCAGCTGATGCACACACCAGAGTCTGTAAATACTGCTGGCGACTGGAACTGCTGGCACATAAATTGGAACGCCAACTATGCCTGCCCAAACGGACGAAAGCTGATGCAGGATGCTGAAGCTTACGGATACCATCCCATGGGACCGGAGACACCTACCCACTATCTCGATGTGGACAGCCAAAGCCCAGACATCATTGACTTCGTACTTGTCAAGGGTATCCCCACTAGCCAACTCTCGCAGGAGGTATTAGATTACCATACTAGCTCGGATAACCAACCCATACTGGCGGTACTAAGGCAAGAGCCTGTTAAAGTGCTACACCAAACGAGTTGTGGTGGAATGGAAAGTCTTCCACCGGGAGCTAGAGAAATCCACAGTACCTCGACCCATCACAAGGGCTGAAGATGTGGACTATCTAGCAGAAGACCTACAGCAAAAGATGACAGAAGCTATGGAGGCAGCTACCAAACAGTTACCTACTTCAAATTAGATACCCTCCTCTTTCCGCTAGAATTCTCTATCTCATCAGAGAGAAGCGGACCGTAAGGAAGACCTGGCAAAGCACCAGATGCCCCGATCTGAAATGCCGTCTTAATCAACTCGATAACAAAGTTAAGACAGAAATGGAGAACCATAACAACCAAAATTGGGAAAACCGCATAGGAGACGCTAGGGACGATTGGCTCTCTCTTCATAAGCTTTGCCGCCAGTTCTCCCGGACCAAAGAACCCACTCGTCCACTGAAACACCCGGATGGTTCACTACTATATATCGCCGTGGATCGTGCGGAAATATTCGCAGGGCAACAGTTCCACCCGAATCCACCGCAAGACGCAGACCAGGCAGAGGAGGTAGAAGTCCAGATGGACCTGGAAGAGAACCCCATTGTATTTATTTCAAACCAGGTGAAACAGTGCATCGCCAAATCTAAGCCACGTAAAGCGCCCGGGGCCGATAAAATCCCAAACTCGGCCCTTCAGTAGATGCCTTACAAATACATCGCCGTCTGGACCCGTCTTTTCAACGGCATTATGAGAACTGGACGTTTTCCCCATAACTGGAAGATCGGACGCGTAATCGTGCTGCCCAAAAACGGAAAAAACATACTGCATCCAAACACCTATCGGCCAATTACGTTGCTACTTACCATCTCAAAAATCTTCGAGCGACTTCTCCTCCACCATATCAACCTACACTTCACGCCCAGGGTTGAACAGTTCGACTTTAGGGCCGAACATAGTACAACTTTACAACTAACGAGAGTGGTGCACACATTAACGGCTGCCACCAATAAGCCAAAAAGGTCTGTTGCCATTTTCCTGGACATGGAAAAGGCCTTTGACCGCGTGTGGCACGCTGGTCTGATTCATAAGTTAACAGAGCAGAAGATGCTCAGAAGAATAGTGCGCGTCATCGCGTCATTCTTACATCAAAGAAAATTCCAGGTGTCGGTGGAAGGCAAGCTTTCCTCCGAATGCCAAATCAGGGCAGGTGTCTCTCAGGGCAGCTGCCTTTCGCCAACCCTTTACTCATGTTATACAAATGATATTCCAGGTCCCAAGGATACCACTCTAGCACTGTATGTCGACGATGCCACGTACATCAGCTCATCTCTTAACACCGACCACTCAGCACTCAAAATTCAGAGGACGCTGGATGCCCTTTAACCCTGGCTGGAGAAATGGAGACTGACAGTGAACGTTAAGAAAACGCAAGTGATGGCCCTCGGGATCGGGAATATGGTCAGCAAAATCCTGAAGTAGAAACTCTCAGGCCAAGACATCGAGTGGAAACAAATATGTAAATACCTGGGAGTGTCAATTGACTCTAACCTTACGACGAAACACCACAGCAAGCAGACAGTCAACCAGACGAAAGCTGCCATGGCCGTCCTCCACCCAGTTCTAACATCCAAATTGCCACTTGCCCAAAAGCTGGCAATTTATAAAATATATATCCGCCCTAGGCTCACATACGCCGCTCCAGCTTGGTTCCAGCTGTTGAGCAAGACCAACAGGAAGTCACTGGAAGCTACTCAAAACAAATGTTTGAGGAAGATTACCGACACCTCTCGCTACGTGAGGAATTTAGTCATATATAGAGACCTCCATATGCCAACAGTGGAAGAGTTTATAACCCAGATTGCCAAAAAGATGTTTGAGAGAACTACCACGTCTGATTACGACCACATCCGAGGCCGTGCCCCCTGGAGAGCTACACCTTGGGATAGAAAACCATACTCACGGAATATCCCTACCCCTGAGGCCGGGGGTATAACCTGATAAAGCTGCCGCTTTCGCTGCTGGTCGCCTGCCGGGCTTCCCAACAGCGGGTTCCAACCAGAGCGGCTGACCTGCGCGGAGCGGCGTGAAGAATTGGGAAATACCCCCGGTCCACCAGAAGTCCATCACTCCCAAGGGTAGTAAACACAATGACCGTTGCATATTTATGTAACGCGTAGAATATCACGGGCAGGGGGCATAGCCCCGGAACCGTTTCCCCGCCTCTTCACTTAGGGGACGCGAGAAGACCACGTCGTCACGCGAGACAGTACTACTGCGCCTCTCGTTGAGTGAGGGGTCGTCTACTTCATTTACCTTGATTTCAAAAAAAAAATTAAGATTGTAGCGATTGTAAGATTCATTGCTTATTGTAAACGGTTTTACACAAGAGACCAAAACAGGCCAACTTATTTGAATAAACTGGAAATAGATCAAGTAGAAAAAAGTAAGATTATTAAGATTCATTGCTTATTGTAAACGGTTTTACACAAGAGACCAAAACAGGCCAACTTATTTGAATAAACTGGAAATAGATCAAGCACTATCATGTTGCATTAAAAATACAGAAAGAAAAACGTCACGTGTCAAATTTTGGAGGTTTATGGAGGGTTGGGGTATAATCCACCAAATTCCACCTAAAACGAATCATCGGTGAGATGGCGCTTTCTTTTGAAGAGATGACTACATATTCTAAGAGCTACTGAACCATCCGACTAACCCGCTTCGCACAAAACTAGTTTTTTTTTAAATATTATTTTACTACCAATAAGCATACCATTGCATGCTAACAAGTTGCGAGTTTTCTTATCATATTTTGAGCTAAGTATTTTGTTTGGCGCCAAACATAAAGACTATTAAAAGTAATATTTAGCTATTAAATATTTATTTTTTACTAGCTGTTTCCCGCGACTTGGTCCGCGAGGAGTTCGTTTACTCCACACAGCTGCTCCCCCGTAGATGATAGCGTGATAATATGTAGCCTATATGTTGACCCGACCCGTTAGTAATATTCACGCAAAATTTGAAGTAAATCCATGCAGTACTTTTTGAGTTTACCCCGGACATACATACAGACAAACAGACAAAAATTCCAAAAACTATATTTTTGGCTCCGATTAAAAGTTACACGATAACATTTATAAGCATTTAGGTCCAATTTGTTCAATCTACAATATCTTTCAGTTATTAACATCTTGTTGGAGGAGATGACAATCGTAAGAGCTTTGAATTTTTCTGAAGATTTGTATTTCATCTGAATACAACAGAAAATTTGAGTTATTGAAATATAAATTCACGTTATTTTTAAAGAGAATGAACAGCAACGGACCATGAAGAGATCTTTGGGGAATTCCTGAAAGGATGGTATTAGCGATTCGACGCCCCAAGTATTCTTTTAAAAAAATATTCAATGTACAATATTGACTTTCCTACGATTTTATTATATGTATAGATTTTTATACTTATGAAATTACTAACAGCGTTAATGCTTTTCATGGTCGTGTTTTGGTTTGAAGGGTAAGGTGGCTGGTAGACTTATGCACGTGGCATTGCCATCACATGAATAGCAACGTACTATTAACATCTTTGGCACCATTAGCATCTAGGCGATGATTTCTTCTTTCCATCATGAGAGCCATCTGTTTGTTTGCTATCCTATGGTGTAAAAAATAGCAAGAGTATCACAATTGAAATAGCAACAGTAAGTGTCTGCCAAAGAGTTTAACGTACTAAATACTAGAGATGCTATGCTCGTAGAAGTCGTATTCTATTACGTAAACAGTTTCTGCAGTGCTGAAACAATAATAATTTGTTCAATCAAAGTCAAAATTAAGCAGCGCTTTGGCGTATAATAGAGTATAATATATATCGCGACCAAAAGATCGTAACCACTGTGAATTTCATGGCGCTTAAGCATTTCAATCATCGAAATCTGACGTAGATACAATCCACGAACTGCACTTTAGTGAAACACAAGTAGCGTTTTTTTTATGGAAGAGGGGACAAACGAACAGAAGGTGCACCTGATGTTGAGTGATCACCGCCGCCCATGGACATCTGCAATACCAGAGGCTTTGCAGTTGCGTTGTCGCCCTTTTAAACATGAGTACGTTCTTTTCTTGAAGGTCCCCATGTCGTATTTGTTCGGAAAAACCCCTGCCGGTAACTGATTCCACAAAAGAGTAGTGCGAGGCAAAAAGTGCCGGGAGAACCGCACGGTTGTGGATTTCCAGACATCGAGATGGTAAATGGCGTTGCGCATGCCTTTGGTTTCTGAATTTCATGAGCACTCATTTGTAACTTCCCGTTACGTATGTAGATAAGGAAGTTACTGATTTTGCCCGATTTTCGAAAATCGAGTTTTCACCAGATCTCCACGTTTTGAGATTCTAGGAACCTTCTCCGACTATTTTCACAATGATGTCAGTACGTCTGTATGTATGTATGTATGTGTGAGTCTATGTGTATATGTAAACATCTCATAATTTTTGAACGGCGGACCAATCGAAACGCGATTGACGGCATTCGATTAGATTCCACACAACTCAGACTTCCTGAAAATTTGAACCATATTGGCCCAAGAAACTTTGGCCCAAAATTTTTTGGCGATTTATATTTATTTAAATATAACTTCCAGATTTCTGAACCGATGGAGTACAAAAACTAATCAGCTCTATTCCGTTTGAAAGTTTACAAAATCCGTTTACTTAATCGTTGACAAAAATTTTTGAAAAAAGTGTTTTTTCGATATAACTTCGAAATGTTTCTATCAATCATTTTTTTGTATTCTACGATATTTTAGTGCTAAAAAACTACGCCGAATGCCTTTTTAAAAAATTAAAATCGAATCTAGTTTTCAAAAGTTACAGCTTTTTAAATATTAAAATTACGTTGCTTTTAGCAAAAACATATATTTCTGAAATAACTTACAGGTTAATACAACAATTGACTTAAAAGTCTTATCAGCATTTCTCATTTAAAAACTGCGTCAAATACCGTTAATTGGATCAAAATCGGTCAATTTGTGTGGGATTTATCAATGACGAAAATGTTTGAAAAAATGTTTTTGACACTGCTTCGAAATTTTTCAAGCTATCGATTATTTAGCTAAAGCAATATTTTAAATCTCAAACATTGAGTTACATGCCATTCAAAATATCGAAATCTATCATGGTTACCAAAATAAATAATTTTACAAAAATAAATACACTGCCGTTTTTAACAAAATAGATGTTTGAATTGAAAAAATCACTGCTTATAGATTTTACTCTTTTGAGCTTAAAATACCATAATTTAGCGAGAAGTTACAGGGATGGCCTTCAGGGTCAACCGTCTAAGATTTTTTTTGTTAAGATAGGCAATACACAATCCTCTCTTTTTGACATTGAAGGCCAAACAAGTCTGCAACGCTCACATTTCTACCGAGCGTCATGGCTATACGAGTATTATGTACTCGTATAGCCTCTTCTGGCAGTCACTTGCAATCGCCAAATTAGGTTGGCTGTTTACATATACTTTTCACACTATGAAATGAATTTGTCCACAACATTTCAGCCTTGTGCCAGCAGATTATTAATTACAATCCTAATGATAATGTTGCTATCTTCTGGTGCATACTTGCAACCATAAAAACAGGTTATCAATTATTTTTTTAGACTTAAACATATCAACGGTAAAAAGTAACCTTGCTGTAAACGACAATTTTGGCTAATTTTGGTTTTAAATTAATTGTTGCAGTCCAGGGAAGGTTTAAAAGGTGAGGAAATATAGAAAAAAATAAGAGTAGTTAAAAAGGCAGAACAACGTTTGTCGGGTCAGCTAGTTGTATACCTATATATTATTTAAGTAACGTAACAAGTTTACTTAACTCATTAGATAATAAAACGTAGATCATCGTGGTTTACTATTATTTATACTATTACTTCATAACAGTAAGCAGTAAAAACAATTAAGTGCAGCTGGTTCTATAGATTTATGTTATTTACATAATTACATTTAAAATTGACAAATAATTAATAAAATAATTTATAATAAGTAGTAACCGCCGCCGCCGTTTTCCGCCGTGTTGGTCCCGGCCTCCTTTGTAGAATAGGCCAACTGCCGTTCTGCCAGGCAGGTCGTAAAAGGCGACCGATTGGCTATCGAGTCACTACCATCGTGGCTACTAGGTGGTAGAGTTCTGCATTGTCTCGCCCGGGTCTGGTACCACCGCCTTACCTATTCCTGCCGCAATAGCGTCAGTGCTTGTCGCTGTCGTGTTCCGGTTTGGAGGGTAAGGTAGCCGGTAAACTTATGCATGTGGCATTAGACCTCGCCACAAGATAGCAACGCACCATTAACATCTTTGGTGGCTATAGGCGATGGTTGACTCTTTCCATCAGGAGACCCATCTGCTTGTTTGCTATCTTATGATATATATAAAAAAAAAAAAAAATTAACAGCAATTTTGTTTTAAAGTCAAATGCTTAGTTTGAAACCGTTCATACATTTATCTACTTCATTTACAACATTTTTAGGTAACAGAAAACAAAATGCTATAATTGCTGTAACCCACACAAACGTAGACTAAAACTAACTTCTAGATAGTTTTAGATATTCGAATTGATAGACAATGAATAATAATATTCAGGTTATGAAAAAAAAATATTATTACACTTTTAAAATTTTAAAAGATGGTGATGCAACCGCAAGACGTCTGCCAGAATGTCATTTTCTTGATTGCCCAGTATTAAAATAATATTTAACAAATTTCTAGATTTATGCGATACGGGTTAGTCGGAGGGTTCAGTAGCTCTAACTACTAACATTGCTTAGCAAGATTCAAGATTGTGTCATATCAAATCCTTTTACAGCAAACAATTCGGATTCTAATGATCCACTTCTTTTAACACCAGGACACTTTTTTATTGGTGAGCCTTTACTTATAGTATCAGATAATATTAATTATTTAAAATCAAATATCAATTCATCAAAGAGGTGGCAATTCATTCAAAGAATGTTACAAAGATTTTGGCAACGTTGGTCGCAAGAATATTTATCAAATTTAATAAACAAATATAAATGGAATATAGGTTAAATAGATAAATATTTAACCCGCCAAAGTTGGGCGGTTAAATTTCTAACTCTGGGTTAAAAACGACAAAATTGTAAGATTATACCGCGTTGTGTTGTGCATTTGATAAGAAATATCAATTTAATTATCTTTTATTTAATTGTGAATGATTTTTTTGTATTCTGACGATGACGAAAAAATTGTCGAATATATTGATTCGGATTTTTTCAATAGAAGAGTTGCGGAATGAATTGGCCATTTTAATTTGCAGAGAGGCAAAGAATTGAACTTACTTCTAGCCAAAACTTTTGCTTTTGGAGAAGACTAGCTTTCTTTTTTTCAATTTTTAATTATGTGTTTCTATTTTGATATAATATCACAAAGAAGAGAACTGTCACTACTTGTAAAACTTGGGCCACGTAAATATTTTCCGTCTTTATAGAAAATAATACGGATTACAAAATGCGAAATTATTATTTTATTAACACGAGTCATGACGCTGACGCTTAGGTTTTACAATGTATAAAGCCCCCAAAACGCCATATTACGCCATACGACGTAAGAAAAGGATATAATAAGCAAAATATGGTTGTGCGAAAGAGAGAAAAACTTTTCTATTTAGCCGCGGGTAGCAACAGCGGATGAATTTGGATTTGACAGAAAGAAACACCACAATGCAGAGTTTAAACGTTGGGTTAGTATACCTTGGGTTAATTTCTGTTCGTGCAAGATACACCCCGAGTTAAAAAAGTAACAAATTAACTTCGAGTTAGTTAACTCAGAGTTATTTATTTAACTCAAGATTTACGTCCAAGCGGGCCTAAGAGCGTGTATTCGGTTTGCAATGAAAACATCATGTTTTCAAGTTTTTTCAAGAGCAATATCGTAATAATATAAGGAGATTATTCGAAGGATATAACAGTTTTTGCAAGATTAAGTCTTGATTTAGTGCACTACATATATTGCTCATAATATAATTTTTGATAACGGTTTTTAAAACGAAGACAATCCCTGCATAGCGTTTTATGAAAATAGACGTCAGAACTATATTTCAGGATAAATACAACCATTGTAATGTGCCATAATATTTTATTCTATGCATTTTTCTAACAGGATATATGGTCCTAAAGTGCAACACAGAGCCAAAATTACGAAAATCTTGTTGGTAATTACAAAAAAGTGATAATAAAGCATTACAAAATCAGTTGATTTTAATTTTTTTTTTCATACGAAATATTTCAATAGAAACCTAAAAAAACATTTATTATATGTGGAGTAAGATAATGCTCAATATACTCAATTTTTTTAAGTCCGATATATGAACTCATTTTTTTAGAAGAATTGTTTTAAAACCACTATAAATACTCGCGCGCAACCGTTTGCAGATCAAGTTTTAAACCTGCGGTAAATCGAATGATCAAAGCTTAATCTTGCCAATACTGTAATATCCTTCGAATAATCTGCTCACATTATTACGATATTGCTCTGGAAAAAATTCGAAAACATGAAGTTTTCGTTGCGAATCCTATACGCGCCCTTAACTGATATTTTGTTAATTAAATTATTGATTAATTTAGTAAATTAAGTGTAGATTAGTTGTTACGCAATAAAAAAAACTAAATTGTAACGAAAAAAAAAAAACAACAACGAAGAACCTGATACACTAAGATTATACACCGTGTCGACCACGGTGTATAATCTTAGTGTATCAGAAAAATATGTGATAAAGGCTTTAAAATTATTAAATCCAAATAAAGAACCAGAAAGTGACGGTATACCAGCTATATTTGCTAAAAATTGTGCTGAAACTCTCGCTAAGCCACTGCACAAAATTTTCACTCTTTCTGTAAACGTTTTTGGCGTTTACCCGGATATTTGGAAAGATGCGAAACTCGTACCGGTTCACAAAAATAGTTCGCGAACCTGAATTGAAAATTACCGTCTAATTTCAATTTTGAACACATTTTTGAATACAAGTTTTTGAAAAATTTATGTACCGCACAATATGTTTAACAATTTATAAGTCAATTCCAGAAGAGCATACAAGGTTCCTAGGACCGTTGTTATCCGTTTTATGAACAAATGATCAACAATAATTTCGTGAATAAAATATGATACAAGCTTGATATTTCTTTAATGTACTTCTTGCAGACTATTTTAACATAACAAGTATAGACTTAGGTGTTCACAAGTTGTCGAGCTTATGGCTCAGAACCGTCTGTCGCTGAAAATGAGGTCTCTCATATCGTAAGCCCCACTACGCGCCATCTTGCCGCGTTCTGTCCCACCGCTTAGCTTTTACAACTTTAACGAATAAGAAGATGACGCCTAGTGTTGCCATATTTTGTCACTTATTCTAATATAACACAATTGAGACATTCTTTTGATGAACAAAATCATTACAAACAAGTTAAATCATTACAATAACAAACTTAACAGTTTTTACAGACTTCATATTGCGGAGTATGGATGAAGGAGCGCAAGTTGATGCAATTTACACAGATTTTGAGAAAGTGTTCGATAGAGTAGATCACTAGTTATGTTTGTTTGAGACTATGTTTTAAACGGCCGTCAAAAAGACCCCTAGGGACGAGTGGGCAAAGTATTTTTCTCAGTAGTTCCATCAGAAACAGCGATGTACCTATTGATGTGAATGGACACAACAAATAACTTGCTAATTTGCCCAGTTTTCAATTTTCTTAGATCATTTATATGATCCTCGTATTAATAAAATAATATTTTAACACCATATCGAAAGTGAGCAAAAATGCTTATTTATTAATTGGCATTCTTAAAAATAAATGATTTGTTAATATCTTATTTCATTAATCTAAGTACCTAGTGGGTATTATACACGTGACCAGATATATAGGTGATAATATTTATTTAAAAACATGTGCACTTGTTTTCTTCACTTATCGAATGCTCCTCGATTAAACTATTGACGGCTTGAATCTTGTAGAAGGTTGTAGTGTCGTCTAACACAAAGCAAAATGATAGGACTAACGATATCAGCTTTGCTTATTATATATTTTGCATGGCGATGTTACAAAAACATGTACGAAAAACCGGACAACTTTCCACCAGGTATGATTTTTTTCTATAACAAAAGTAAGCAGTAGAGCATGTGTTTATTTGGGATATATTTTTAGATGTACATATGTTAGCGAGTTATATTTTAATACACGGCGTGTAAGGGACGGAATGTCGAAAAACCAAGCTATTTTTACGTGCTACTTATGATAGCAATTCCTTTTTTGTGGGAAATGCAAAATTAGCGATGAAATTGACAAAGAAAAAAAACATATTTTTTCTCATTTTCACTTCACGCGATGTAAGCCGTACAATGCTATACTTATTGCGCCTCGCCTGCGGGATTCTCGAACCAGCCGTTTATTTTGCATGTATGTGGCGTATTTTGTGTATTTCCTTAAATTTTACTATTTTTGCTATAGAGTATTATATATAGAGTATATAATAGATCAAATTATACAAAGGTGAAAAAAAGACATAAAAAATATAAAAAAACCACACGAATTTCCAACGGTTTCTATCTAAGAACCATGGTCCAAATCTATGGTTTTGATTTTTGGTAGACCATCCCTTACAAAACTGAAAAGCAAAAAATAATAAACTTTTTATTAACATTAATAACTAGGTTTTCGAACTTATATATTGTATAATCTAAGTAATTTTGAGCCGGCACCAAACAATTTTGCACGGTACCTAACCCGCGTTTTTTAACTTTCCATTAAGTACGAAGATAATAAAGTTACTGATTTTGCTCCTATTTTCCAAAATCGAGTTTTCACCAGTTCTCCCAAGTTTTGAGGTCCTAGGAACCTTTTCCGACTATTTCCTCGATGACATCAGTATGTCTATATGTATGTAAGTACATATGTGTGTGTGTGTGTGTGTTGTGTGTGTGTGTGTGTGTGTGTGCGTGTATGTATGTATGTATGTAAACATCTCATTACTTTTAAAAGGCTTAACCGGTAAAAACGAGGTTGATGGCCTTCGATTAAATTCCGCTCAGCTAACTTAGACTTCTTGACAATTCAAAAAATTTTTAAACAACCTCAAAAAAAATTGGCGAAACAGAATTTTTTAATATAACTTCCAGATTAATCTGCCGATTAAGTACAAAATTTAATCAGCTCTATTCCTCAAAAAACTACGTCTAATGCATTAATTTTATCAAAATCGGTTTATCCGTCGGGGAATTATCGTTGACGAAAAATTTTGAAAAAGTGTTTATCCGTATAACTTTGGGATTCGAAATTTAAGCAAATACTTACCGTATTTCCCTAAATTTAATGTATAGGTCGTTGAATTAAAAAGTTGTAGTCTACCTAAACGAGGGATACGGAAATGGAGGGCAGATTTTGTTATATCTCTAAAGAGCTCTAGAGCATCGATTGGAGAATGTCTTTGTTTCCCCCTTTAATATCCTCTCACACTCCGTCGGATGCTAGTAGTTTTTTAGAAACAAAAACATTTTGTTTAACGAACTATACGACTTCAGTTATTATTAGAATTTCCAAAAACACTTTGTTGAGAAGTTTTACTTGGTCTCCCAACATAAAGTAAAACTTATATCGTTACATATTTATTTTCTAACGAATTAATGATTTCTATAAAATAATTTTCCATGAGTACATAGAAAATTGTCTTATAGAAAAAAAATGTATGGTGAAAATTTTGTACCTCTTTTTACGAAAATTGCGCGAACTGAGAAGAACGAAATTTGGCACAGTTAAAGTTGACATGGAGAAGAAATGCAGGAAGCTAATATTTTTATCTAATATGTATAAAAAATACATTAAAATAATAAAAATATACATACGACATACCTACGACAGTCGTAATATTTATATACATATTATAATTTACATACATGGTATATTATACTATTTTGTTTATAATACCTACAAGTTTGCTGTGAAACTAATAAGAGATTTAAATAAAATCTGTGATCAAAGAAACTCTCTAATGTCGACCAGCGGACAGTAGCTTGTCTGAATAATTAGCTTAAGTTATAAGGTTTTTCAAATTTTACTATTTTGAAATCCATACTTATAAGATTTCCGTCTGGAAAGCCATCTATTGTTTTATTATCTAATAATATAGTAAACGACTTTAAATATCTTAGTAACCACCATTTTCTTCGATCCCGTAAACTAAGAAATCTATACATATAATAAAATCGTAGGAAAGTCAAAACTGTACATTGAATATTTTTTTTAAAAGAATACTTGAGGCGTGATCTACAATCGATACCGAAGCCAAAAATATAGTTTTTAGAATTTTTGTCTGTTTGTCTGTATGTATGTCCGGGGTAAACTCAAAAAGTACTGCATGGATTTACTTCAAATTTTGCATGAATATTACTAACAGGTCGGGTCAACATATAGGCTACATACTATTACGCTATCACCTATGGGGGAGGAGACGTGCGGAGTAAACGAAGTCCGCGCGGACGAAGTCGCTGGCAAAAGCTAGTTATAAATAAAACATAACTAATAACTATCTTTCGCGCCGCACCAAGTAAGGGACGTTGCCCGCCCGCCGATGTGTGCGTGCACGCCTTTATTATGTCCGCTCACGTAACTCTTTTCATGTGTGCGCAAAGCCTAAGTACACAGATGACACAATCAACTAGTTCTTAGTTTACACCGCCGCGAGTCACCATTCGTTATTTGCTTACCAGACACAAAAAACACCCAACTTCACTTACACAGTTTTTTCTAACGTGTGGTAATCAAATGTTAATCGATGTTCCGGTTTATTACAATTTATAGGTTTTATGAATTTGCGAGGTGGTTGGCGATCTAAATCACCACATTTTATCGATCAGATAACAATTATCTCTTGTTTCTTATATTTATTACTAGTTATTACTAATATTATTACTAATATTATAAATGCAACAGTCTGTCTGTCTGTCTGTTTGACCATATTTTTCCGCAGAGATTCGTGTCACAGTAGCTAATCCAATCCCCAAGGAGTCAGCTACACGTTGCCGCACTTAAGACAACAATGGTAACATTTTGAGACTCACGCTCAAAATAATCGCGTAATCGAATAACAAACTCACGTGTTTCAATGTTAAGTACAGTTTTTTTTGCCCTTTTTGGCATGCTTAACAAAAGTTCAAAACAAAAACTTAAATTCAACAATAATAATGTTACGGACAGGTAGTCTGATTTTTCATAATCGATATTTGTAACAGTTACTGCCTGTTACTCGTGTCCCATCCGTCTGACCGATGTAACATTGTACAAGCGTCTATTATTTTAAGTGTTCCTATTTAACTTTGAAGCAATAAAAAGTCTAAAAATTTTCGGATAACGCTTGAATCTTTAGGGACTTTCGCGTTATATGTTTTGTTTTTAATATTTTTTACAATTTTTAAAATTATTCAATTAAGAAAATAATAGATTCGTCATTGCAATGTCGCTCAGAATAATTTACATCTGTCAAAAAGATCAAGCTAACTTGTACAGGGTATACAAGCATATATTTACTGTAATGACATCTACTGGGTTTATAATACGCTACGAGTAATTTAACCCTATAAAGGAGAAATACACGTGAACCTAAAAGAAACCAGTTATGTCAACTATAAGCTTTTAGCTGAGGTACGAGGGAAGGTGTGATCGCTCTAAAGATCTCCGAACGATAGAGTCCATTTTTCGATCCCGATCACTACGCTGTGTATTGGAATGACATTATGTTTTTAATCGATATCGATAAAAATATGTTTTAATTACGTAATTTCTAAACCACTAAGAGGCAAATGTAGGGCTTGAAATATTTATTTATTTTTATTTATTTATTTATTCACATTTACAACTATTTTTACAGGTTGCCCTAATACAATAGTGTAGTCCTCACAATATCACAAAATCGTATGTCATTATAAAAAATTGAAAAGTTGTTCTGAAAAATCGTCATTGTATACAAAAACCAGAATTTTGCTGCATTTGATTTACCAATAAAAAATATTATAAACATTAAAGGAAAATTATAAAAAATTGTCAAAAAAAATAATAATACATAAAAAAATCATAAGGAAAATCAAATTTGAAATCAATTTCTACCATACAAATTATATATTTTTTAAAAAATTGTCAAAATAAATATAATTTAAGAAAAATAATCACAAGGAAAAATAAAATTGGGAAACAAATATTATAACACAAAAAATTATAAATCAGGTCAAATAATAAGGAACTTAATATAAAAAAAAAATAGAAATAAAAATAAAATCTAAAATAAAATAAAACTGTTTGGTAAGTCAACGCCACGACACCCTAGTCGCCATAACGTTACTTGTTCGAACTGGCCCAGAGAACACGAAAATAAGTCTATGCTATCGCTTACCAAGTTAAGCACCTGTAACGAGCGTGTCAGAGGTTGCAAAAAAAAAAAAAACAAAATAATGTTTTTATTATCCGTCGGTTGTTATTTTCTTACTTTCTTCTGGAAAATTACCTGTGTAAATGTACTTGGGAGGATTTTTCTCGATTGTGGCATAACATGTTCTATTTATGTCATAAAAAAAATTTAAAAAGTTCAAAAATGTCAATTTTATCCCACAAAAAAGCAAAATGCAACACATTACAATGCATATTTCAATTAAGCTAAATTCGAACTAAAATATTTTAGTATCTTTAACCAAATTCGTAAAAGGCGACGATTGACTATCGAGTCACTACCATCGTGGCTACTAGGTGGTAGAGTTCTGCATTGTTTCGCCCGGGTCTGGTACCACCGCCTTACCTATTCCTGCCGCAATAGCGTCAGTGCTTGTTGCTGTCGTGTTCCGGTTTGGAGGGTAAGGTAGCCGGTAAACTTATGCATGTGGCATTATACCTCGCCACAAGATAGCAACGCACCATTAACACCTTTGGTGTCTATAGGCGATGGTTGACTCTTTCCATCAGGAGACCCATCTGCTTGTTTGCTATCTTATGACATAAAAAAAAAAAAATTAAATTAATCGGGACAAATGTATTTAGAGCGGCAGATTACATAATAGTTAGTTATTATCGTAATTATAGGTAAATGTAAAATGTGTTGACTTTTAGTCCAGAAAAACACATTAGTGTTGAATCATCATTTATTACCTTGATTCTTATATATAATGTCCTCCATTTACATGCGATTATTCTCAATTCTCGTTTTAAGTAGTTTTCGATATTTTCAACATAATCAAATATTGCATTACATTACATTCAACATAACGACTTACATTTTTGACAAGTATCAAATATAGAACCGTTCTCGTGGACTGTCCGATATACAATGGCAGAAATGAATGTCCTACCCCCGCCAACCGTTAGGTTAAGGCGGGATTCTAATCACGCCACAAACAGGTGACAATTGGCGCGGTTTAGTTTAAATTTTAACGGCCTTACCGTTAAAATTTAAACATCCGTTATTATTAAAATATTAGTTAATGTATTTACGTAATAAATGATATGCATTTATACACAGTTATTAAAAATATCCTAACAAATGACACACTGCCAGCATTACAGATTTCAATCACAAGACTCGAACTTACTCCATTAATTCTGTGTGAACCAAATACCAATATTTTTATGTAAAGCCTCGAACAAAAATGTAGGTTTATCGTTCGAACTAACGTGTAATAATTTTCTTCTGTCAAAAAAACTTAATATGGTTCGTGATATTTTGTGCATGGCAAAAATGTAATAGTCGTTGCAAATCAAATATTTAAATATTATTTTGTGTTGTAATACACAAAAACTCAATAAATCCACTAAAACGCGGAAAATCAATCAATTTAACCGTTTTTATTTTATTTCAACAAACAAGTACAATATTCAGACCATCATTTTATCGACATAACTAATGGATAGGGAAGCGCGTCCGGATAAGTCCGTGACGCTTAAGAGACGAATCACTGACCAGCAGGCTTACTCTTGAAAACAATGTAAATCTTAAACCAATATTGACAAAAACAATAAGTTTCCAATATCGTACCAAAAAACAGTACTCTTGATATCAATATTGCCCACATTGATTCAGTATAATAACGACCTAATTATTGCAAATAGTTACACGCCAAGCAAGTGTTACAAGTGGAAATTTTAAGTATCGTTTTAAACATAATCCATACTAATATTATAAATGCGAAAGTCTGTCTGTCTGTCTGTCTGTCTGTCTGTCTGTCTGTTACGCTTTCACGGCTAAACCGCTGGACCGATTTTTATGAAATTTGGCATGGAAATAGTTGAAGATCCGGAGTCTAACATAGGCAAATTGTTTTTCAAAAATCAATCTCTGAAGGGCTAAAATAGGGGATGACATTTTTATTAAAAGCTATTTGGACGACTTATTAATACATGGGGCACACTAAAAGTTTTGCACTTCTAGCTAATCGCAACTATTTGAATTTCGAATGTTATATTTTTAAAACGTTGCAACATTCTTAGTAATAAAAAAAACTATTGGCGGGAAATGATTTGTCAATTGTTTTTTTACCACACATCAAAGTTACTACTACGTACGCAACGAAAATGGAATTTAGTCGAAAAGATTTTAGAGCGATGATTTTTTATGATTTTAAAAGTTCTCTTTCTCCGCAAAACTGTGCCGCTCGTCTTCAAAATGCATTTGGGAGAAAAGCACCTTGTTTGAGCACCGTAAGGCGATGGTTTGCTGAATTTGAGAGAGGTCGAGTTTCTTTACATGAATTTCGTGAAGGGCGGCCTTCAACTGCGTCAACTAAAATAATGTGGCTACTGTTAAGCGGTTAATTGAAGAAACTCCCCGGATTACCTATGAGACAATTCGAGGACTATTGGGGATTGGTATGATCTAAATTCAGAAAATTTTACACAAAGAATTGAAAGTTCGGAAACTTTGTTGTTGTTGGATCTCTCGTGAACTGACAGCGGGGCAGAAGCGGGCTCGCGAGGAATGTTGCTGACAGATGCTATTGAAGTACGAACACGGACATTCTAATGCTGTTTATGACATTGTCACAGGAGACGAAACGTGGATTTATTGTTTTAGAGCCGAAAAAAACAGCAATCTTGTGAATGGGTGTTTGAAAATGAGAACAGGCCAACAAAAGTGAGACAGGCGAGAAACGTTGGTAAAAAAATGATCACGTTTTTTTCTCAACTATGGGTCCCATCCGTACAATTCCATTTGAAGATCAAAAGAATGTTAATGCTAAGTGGTATTCTACCATTTGTTTACCCAGGGTGTTAGAAAAAATTCGTGAAAGACGACCCTAAAGCCGCATTCTCCTACACCATGATATCGCTCCTTCACACACGGCCAACAAAACAAAATCATTTTTAGCTTCCGAAAAAGTACATCTCGTCACTCATCCTGCACATAGTCCCGACCTAGCACCCTGTGATTTCTGTATTTTTCCCAAAATTAAAGATTTGATGAGAGGTTTTACTTTTACCAACTCTTTTACCAACTATCAACTTACAATGAGGCAGTGATAGCGTTCAATCAGCACGTAGAAAACATGCCTTCAGATCTGTGGTCCTCCTGTTTTAAAAAATTGTTCGATCGCATGAAGAAATGTTTCAAATGTAAAGGAGATTATTTTGAAAAGAAATAAACATAATATTTTGGTTATAACATGTTGTTTTTTTAAGTTACGCAAAACTTATATTGTGACCTACGTATACTCGCGGACGAAGCTGCGCGGGTCAGCTTGTAACGAATAAAAGCAGTATTTTGAATAAAACAATAATTTCGAAATCCGTGTGGCACTGTCGCCGAATCCAGTAATTGAATATAGTTGTCCAGAGTACGAGATACTTCAAAATTCAATAAATATTAATTTAAAATTGAAATCGGTTTTCAAGACTAGCCCTACTGTTGACAGAAATGGGTGTCCTTATATATATTACTTCTCTATAGGATAAAGTGTTCGTTTATTACGAACATTGTTATCTGTGTACCTATACCCTAAACAAAAGCATGTTGATTAACAAACATATTGATCATAGTTTGCATTGAGTTTTCTGATGTCATGTCGTAAATAATTATAATTTTTTTCCGCTTACATTGCAAACGCAGGCTAAGCCCTACGAGATTTATCAAAATAATGTACTAAGTATTTGTACAACTTGAAAAGGTCTACAGAAAAGTCCGCGATGGTATATGTCTATCTCTTATGGATAACCCACAATAGCATTTTTTTGTCATTTACTTTTTACGAGAAATAATGGCTTTTTTTCTAAACAATTTTAAGCAATACAACACTAATCCTTATTCAATTAAATACCTTAAATATATTGTTAATTTAATATAGATCAACATGGCCGTTTGCAGCATGTAATTTAAATGAATATTTTTGAAGATATTACAGATTTAAAATGCAGGAGCATAGCGGTTCCGGGTTCACGGAACTGTGGCTGCGCGCGCGCGGTATGTTCTGTTAAACCGCTGGGAAACGTGTTAATTTTCGGATAAATAAATATAGGACTGCAGCTGAAAACCCAAATTTAGTAGATTCTTTTTTTTAAACTAAATATCAACATATAAAAATCATGTCGTAGATTAGAAATAGTATTAACAAATTATTTGTTTTAGAGATTTTTTGCCTGTTTTCGGAATTTTATATGATCAAGTAAAGTACATTCTAACATGTAATAAGCTAACACAATCCTTAGATAATATCTTCAGGTATATCGTATAATTATTGTAAAATTGTTATTTAACAATTAATGTAAAAAAACGTAATTTAGCAAACCAGTTTTTAACTTCCCACTACGTATGTAGATAAGGAAGTTACTGTTAACCCCGATTTACGAAAATCGAGTTTTCAGCAGATGTCCATGTTTTGAGGTCCTAGGAATCTTTTCCGACTATTTTCACGATGATGTGTGTGTGTGGATGGGTGGGTGGGTAGGTGGGTGGGTGTGTGTGTATGTGTGTATGTAAACATCTCATAACTTTTTAACGGCTAGACCGACGAAACGCTCTTGATGGCATTCGATTGGATTTTGCTCAACTTAAATTTCCTGAAAATTTAAACCGATTCGGTCCAGGAGATGTTGAGAAATTAAAAAAAAAAACACTAAAAAAAATTTGACGAAACAGTATTTTTTTCCAGATTTATGTACCGATTGTGTACAAAAATTAAATCAGCTCTATTCCTCAAAAAACTACGTCTAATACATAAATTGCATCAAAATCGGTTTAACCGTTTGGGAGTTGAAATCGTTGACGAAAAATTGTGAAAAAAGTGTTTTTTCGACGTAGCTTCGAAATTTTTCAACCAATCATTTTTTGGTGTTCTACGATACCTTAGTACTAAAAAAACTACGTCAAATGCCGTTTCAAAAATCAAAATCGAATCTAATTCTCAAAACTTATAGCTTTTCAAATATTAAAATTACGTTGTTTTTAGCAAACTTAATTAAATTTTTTAAATAACTTTCAAGTTAATTTACCAATTGACTTAAAAATATTATCAGCTTTTGTTCTCTAAAAACTGCGTCAAATACCGTTAATTTGATCAAAATCGGTCAATTTGTTTGGGATTTATCAATGAAGAAAACCATTACATAGTAGTATAAAATAAAGTCGCTTTCTCTGTCTGTCCCTATGTCCTTATGTCCCTATGTATGCTTAAATCTTTAAAACTACGCAACGGATTTTGATGCGGTTTTTTTAATAGATAGATTGATTCTTGAGGAAGGTTTAAGTGTATAAACCTTTCCGATATTCCCACGGGAACAAAAGCTGCGCGGGTGAAACCGCGGGCAGGTCGCTAGTTAAAAATAAAATGTTTTTTGACATAGCATCGAAATTTTTCAACCTATCGATTATTTAGCCAAAACAATATTTTAGATCTCAAAAATTAAGTTGAATGCCATCATCGTTTTCAAGTATACAGCTTTTCAAAAATTAATAATACTGCCATTTTTAACAAAATAGATGATTGAACTGAAAAATCTATGCTTATATTTGTTTACTCTTTTGGGCTTAAAATACCTTAATTTAGTGAGAAGTTTCAGAGACGGCCCGTAGGGTCAACCATTTACACATTCTTTCCCGTTTGCTCCGATGCCTCGCCTTAATAAATCGCAGTCAAACCTTCAACGTTGCAGGCTTGATTTAAGCGTTGACTGTTTTTCACATGGCCAACTATATATCGCTCTTTCAAGAGTAACCTCTAAAGAAAACATGTTCGTATTGTCTAATGGCAAGAAAGCTGTGAACGTTGTATATAAAGACATTCTCTAATATATTAATTGTAAAAATAAAAGAAATAGGTAAAAATGTAAAAACTAAAAATATAGTACCCATATGAATTTAGATATTCCAAAGATAGCAGGAAATCTTTATGGTATAGGGAAAAGGGGAATTGTTTTACTCCAAATTTAACGCGTGTGGGCTACGGACAGTAATGAATAAATCAAAAGTACTGGATCGATTTTAATCATTTTTTCCCGTGCGAAGCCGGGGCGGGCCGCTAGTTACGAACAAAACATACAAAAGGAAATTGATATAGAAAAAAAGAATAAATATTACAATTGGTCGTCACATAAATCACCATTAGGAATCGAACCCTAGCCTACTCGGTTTCATACTTATTTTTCATAATAGCTCGACCAATGTTTATGCATATTGCTGATGCAAACTGATATGAGTTTCTTCTGTCAGAAATCGTCTAACGCGGCTACAGAAGATTTCACTTCAATAAGACATGATTGTTCACTCTGCCATCTAAACCGTCTCACGTAATAAATGAATGGTTCTTAACCATTAAATTTATCATTGTGGCCTTGCCATTAGTATCCATAAACTAAGGTTATCTTTAACCATCAAAAGTCATCTGCTTGTTTTAATAAAAGAAATCTACTGCTTATGTAAAACTTTGCGTCGAATCATCTTATAAGAATGTGAAAACTAAACGTCATAGTCAATTTGTTATCCAAGTTCTGCTATGTCAGTTAATCTTTTTATTATTTATTAAATTTGCAGGCATACGAGCGAGTGGGTTACCTGATCTAAATCTCCACTGCTCATGGATACCTATTTACAACACAAAGTGTTAGTTGCAAATGCGATGCCGGATTCTAACAAATTTATTGATCCTCCTTTTAAAAATCCCAATATCAAAGCTTCTTGAAAATACCGTGTGGGGTTGACTTTTCTAAAGTTTGACTATTCGTATTAAGAAGTCACGTGCAAATTGAATAGTAATAGCTGACCAATCGTCAAGATGACGTGTGTGGAATCACAAGAAATACGTCAAAAGAAAGGTTTTATTAAATTGCCGGAAGGCTCGCGATCCATACTTCAAGTAGGGTTCCGGAAGAGCACGAAGGTTTATAAAAATAATGTTGAAATAACACAACTTTATTTTGCCACTATATTTTTTCTGCTTGTCACTGTTAAATACCGATTTGTCGGGTGAGGTAATAAAACGTCCCAGCTTTAAGGACGGTAACGCATCGTGACTCCTTCAACCTAGAAAACGTCCATTAATTTTATTGAAATGCTACATGCGTAAGTTTACCGGCTACAATGACAAGAATTGATGTTATTACGGCAGGAATAATTAACGTGGTGGTATGTTATATACCCAGGCCTTAGTACCCGTAAATAAGTAGACATCGAAATGTAGATGATTTTAGAAAAGTGGCTAAATGTGCAATTTGAATAAAACGGTGCGTTTTCAGTTTCCACGTAACCGTAAGGTGAATTTTATATTTTGATTCTAACATTGTTTTTATACACATATTTTTTACATTGCTTTTATATCACAGGTTTAGCATCACAATAGGCATCTACCTACTTCTTAGGTACAGCTTTTCTTATGGTTTTCGACATAATATGGTATCGACCGAGCACATGCTTGTCCTAATAGATAGATAATAATAATATGTACTTATAAAGCCGAAAGATGTTAATTGTTTTTTTAAATTCCTCTAACAGGAACACGACATTAATAAACAATGACAGTTACTGTTGTAAACAATGCGGCAGAAAAAGTGAAAGCAGTGGCACCAATACCTAGCGAGACGTTACGTAACTATACTACCTAGACCAAAGTTTCCCAAACTATGCATCGCGACGCTTAGGCATCGTGGCACCATCCCGAGGAGATCTAAGCAAATTATAGAATTGTTCAGTGATTTCAGGCTAAAGCTCCAACACGACAAAGAAGTTTGAATTTTAAACCTTTGTTACTAACGAAACATTCGTTAGTAACAGAGGTTTAAATCAAACTTGACGTAATTAAAACGTCGGATTAATTTGAAATTTTGCAGTCTTTTCAAGGACCGATAACAATGCATACATTTATACATATTTTCACGCTAGTTTCCTTACGTGGTAGAGCATGTAACGCAAACTTTGAATACCGTTTTGACGTATTTTAAAATGTCGAATTAATTTCAAAATTTGCAGTCTTATCAAAATATACCAGTGCAAATGCATACACACATATCTTCACGTCAGTTCCCTTACAGATTAGCAGAGACCACCGAGTCCCAAACATCACGATCCTTGCAGACTTGTCTCGCTTCCTCCACATTCATTACTCTCTTCATACGAACACATCGGTTCCGGAAACTCTTGACACCACCTTCGAACAACATCTGATCATGGTATGTTAGTATTGATCTTCCCCGGTACCTACATCGTGTCACATTGGCATTGTATAGCTGGTTTGTTAACCTTTCTTTTACCACTCTTTCTATACGTCCAGACCAACGAAGTTTCTCACCTTTACTTTCTTTCAGGCCTAAGATCGCTCTCATTCTAACGCCATTATTACATACTATTACGCCACTTGTTTTTCGTAACAACCACGTTGAATATAATTTCATGCCCTTTCGGACATACTCAACTTTTGCTTCCATTCAATAGCGTTGGGATAAGTACATAATTATGCAGGGCAATGACTTAATACTGTGCTTTTAATTTATTTCCCTAACGCTCCATTTACTCTATTTCATGCACACACTCTTTTTTGACATCAGGTGATGTGCCTTTCATCCCTGCTTGCAAAACACACCCAAGATATACAAACTCATCCACTTGTTCCAGCACTACATCATCGATCATAACTCTTACATCCGTTCTGATAGCGTCACCTTGAAATACAAGAACTTTAGTATTTCATTCAATTGTAAGCCTCATAATTCATAACTCTGACCAACGTTTGAAGCTCAGATTGAGTTTAGCCTAGAAGTACAGCGTCATCTGCATAAAGCAGGCAGTTTACCACTATGTTACTAAAGCACATTCCCACATTTATTGACCTTAATCTTTAGAGACACTTATCCAGATATCCAATGCAATAATATAAATAGTAAGTTCTGTTATCCTTACCAGGATCTTCAGTATTAGCGTTTTGATTTTCTTTACAGATCAGTTGTTTTTCGAATAAGCTACCGAACTCGAATAACATGAAATTTTTGGAGGGGGAATCTAAAAACCGGCAATTTCATTCGAGGACGGCAGCAGGAGCCCAAATTACTTATTTCGCGGATATGTTACCGGCTTTAAATAAAATGAAAATTTTTGAGAGCGAATCGGCTATTTCTTCCGAGAAAGACAGCCGGAGCACAAATTATTTATTTGTGTATAAGTTACCGACCTTGAATAAAATTAAATATTCGAATAAGAAGCCTAAGACCTGGCTGATTCTCTCATCCAAGAAAGGCGACAGGCATGCAAATTGCTCATTTCTTGAATAATTAATTATCGACATGGAATAAACACTTTCATAAAAAACATTAATTTTCAGAGTTATACATTAAACATATTTTATACTATAGGTCTTCGACACGCTCCATTATTGTATACAATTTAAATGCAGCCAAAATCTAAATAGAATTCACGTCAATATTAAAGTTATGTAATAAAAAATGATCCCCCTATAAAGATAATAATTGTTTGATCTTCGAGACAAGCATAGAACTACTCGTAATAGTAGCTGGGAACTTTTTTACGTTTAGTTTAGTTAAGTACTGAGATAATTAATAATATTATTAAAATACTAATAAACAAACACCCTTTCGTAGAAAGTACTCCTTAATAAATAACAATTCGAAAACACTAAAAACACGTTTTTATTCAAATCGAACTAAAAAATAAAAAATAAGTAATAATTAAAAAGGATTATACATGTAGTCTACGATAACTCTACTACTTAGTAGACACAATATTAGTAATATGTGCCTTTTCTCGCCTTTTACGAGATGCCTAGCAGTAAAACATTTGATCTATTCTTCGAAACAGGCCGATTTTATATTTATATACGTATTCCCAGATTGTACCAGGACAAATTTGGATATGTTTTTTCATTCAGGTTACTTCAATGTCATTAAACCAAGTTTTGAAAAAATCCAGAAAGTTTTTAAATAATATAAGCAAATTTAAATCGGTTGTTGTAAATTTACCTCTTTAAATTGTAAGTTAAAAGAAGTATTCCCAAAACCGCCCTAACCAAACTTAAAATGGCACGGTTTTACATCATGAAACTTTTATGGAAAATCGGTCTAAAAAATTAAAAATAAATAATAGTTTTAAAAACTAAAAAACATGCCTTAATAAAAACCAAACAAAAAAAATTAAAAATAAATTTAAATAAAGAATAGTGTAAAAATATATAAATTTAAACTAAAAATAGTGTAAATAGGAAAATATTTTATTGCATTGTATAAAAAGTGTGGGGTGGGGTGCGTGGGGGATATCTAGCAACACCATGCACCCTTTTTATACAATGCAATAGAATGTTTTCTTATATACACTATTCTTAATTTATATTCACACTGTATTCATATTCCGGAACATGTGTAGTAAATATATCCAAAATACATAAAAGCAGATTAAGTAATTAAATCACATATTTTTCAGGTCCTCCAAGCCTTCCCCTTTATGGCGCCTATTTTATCGTAGCATTTAAAAGGATAAATAATTTAGCATTGTCATTTAAAGAACTAGCAGAAGAATATAAGACAAAAATTGTAGGTCTGTATCTTGGAGCATTTAAAACAATTGTCATCAATGATCCAAAACTTATTAAGGAGGTTCTTACGCGGGAGGAGTATGATGGAAGACCCGACATGCTTTTAGGTCGGTTACGAAGTTTTTGGAAATCTCTTGGTAAGTTTTAATTACAAATAATTGGTACATAGTAAACACAGATGTGACCTATTTGCACATATATGCATTGCGAATAATTTGTATGATGCTATTTATATCATATTTGAGCATGCGTGTATCTACACGCATGCTCATTTTATCCCTTCGACTACGACGTATAATTTATACTATTTATAATATAGATATTATTTATAATATCATAAATGCAATAGTTTGTACGTCTGTAACACTTCACGGCTGAACGCCAAAAATTATTAGAATAAATTACTGAACTAAATACTGAAAGGAAAGTACTAAAGATGTTAAATATGTTTACTTTGAAGTCTTTAGAAAATGCTCAAAGTGCAGTTAAATACTTTTACAGCAAATTATTGTTTCTGTTCGGCAAACACCCCGTATACAACTGATATCAAATCCTCATGAAATGCAACTTGGCTTCCATTTCATATTTGAGTTTTAATGGGATAACGTAATACCAACGCCAAAATAAATCTGAAATATTGTGTATCTACTTTTGTGTCTGCATAAGAACATGTTATATATGAGAATATGTTGTATTCTAGGTATATTCTTTACTGATGGCTACTTCTGGCATGTCCAGAGAAGATTCTCTTTAAGATACATGCGTGACTATGGTTTTGGCAGACGAGACGAGAAATTAGAGACGATTGTATCAAGGGAGACGAAAGAAATGATTGACATGGTCGTAAATGGTCCAAAATATCCCTCAGAAAAGGTAATGTTTGATATTTAGCTATTGTTTGATAATTGTACATTTTGTGTACCGTAAAATAGCGACAGCTTATCTGGTTTAGCTTTTCTGGTTAAAGGAAAACATCGGCTAAACACGAAACATTTTTAACAGCAAAAGATGCCATCCGTAAGGTGAGATGGTAATGCCACACGTATTTTACCAGCTACCTTTATGATCCAATCCGGAACATGACATTGACAAACACCGACGTTATTGTGACAGGAATATTTAAGGCGGTGGCACTTTTGAACATTATTACGTCACCAAGTGTTTAAAATAGCCGCGTTTTTTATATTATTACATAGCAAACAAACAGATAGCTATCCCCTGATGTCTCCTGATGGACAAAAATTCCATAATCTATAAACACCAAAGATAATAATGGTACATTGCTTACGTGTGGCAAAATAACAATTCCACATGCATAAGCCTACCGGTTTCTTTTCCTTTAAAACCGGAACACGTCAACGGGAAGCACTGACGCTGTTGCAGCAGATATGTATGGCGTTGATACCTTACACCCAGGCGAGACGTTGCAAAATTCTATAAACCAGTACCTAGTCACGATAAAATCGTGACCCGTATAGCCAATCATTCCTCTTTTATGAGCTGCATCGCATAGTTGCAGAGGTCTATTCTTCAAATGAGTTCTGGATGACCAACAAATTTTTCATTAAATCAAACATCCTTGATATAAATTAGTCGTCTTGTACCCGATTGAGTAAAAGAAACCAAATCACGCCAACGAACGCTAGTTATAGAATTAAATGCAAAAGTCAAATAAAAGAATCAATAATAATTCGATTGTGCGACCAATTTTAGCGATAACTCTTACCAGCAAAAATCTTTGGATAACCATTTTTGAACAGAAAAAATGTTGGGTGTACAGTAAAATATTAAATAAAAAATGATGTGGTGTCGCGGGACACCAGGTAGGAACGAACTTACTTTGGCTAAACGGCACTACTCGCTTGTGTACGCGACTGTCGCGCCTGCGCACGTCTCATTTAACGCTTTTATTCCACGCATTTTTCTTACGGTTTTACTATCACATTTTTTTCAGTTCGGTCGAGCAGCAAAATCCCTATCCCCTCCAAGCCTGCCGTAAGGAACTTCGTTCCAATAAATCAATATTACATAAATTAATTGAAAACTTTCGTAAAATGTATTTGAAGGTGTCTGGGAATAATACGACAAAATTGAACTCAATTGGTTAGAGCGTCCCGGCTTGAAGGAAGGTCGCGGTTCAAATCCTAGCGTGTCGAAATTTTGTTTGTTGTTTTTAAGTTTTTCAAGTTTTCCCAAGTACGAGGTGAATGTTATAACAAACATAATATAATTAGAAACACGAAAATATTAATCAATATTATAAATGTGAATTTCATCTGTAACAATGAACTAATTAAACTAGTTGTACGTATGTATATCTAACGATCAGTACAATCGACGGAATTGATCACATAGCAGCAGAATTTCGCCACTTATAACTATTCGACACAGGCTCAGTTTGTTAGAGCGTCCCGCCTCAAGGGGGCTTCAGCAGCAGGGGGAGTTCAGCAGCCATTACAATTAATTAAATAAGACAACTAACTGATGCTGAAAAGACCAGAATTGTCTATCTTAGCTTCCTTCATAAAATTGTATAATTCTTTCCCACGCAGCTTCGCCTGCGTATAAATTAATTTGTTATTAATTTAAAAAATGTCATACACTCTGTCATTTCCAATCTCGGCCCCTTAGCCCATATTTTAGCCCGTGTCCATAACTATATTTTTTTTTAATTTTATTAAAATCAGTTTAGTGGTTTATTCGTGAAAGCACAACGACAGCAAAACTCGCATTTATAATATTAGTGTGGATATGATTCTCCTCTGAAGCCTTTCCGCTAAAACAGTTCTATATTTGTATTGCATAAAAAGAAAATTTACAATCTTAACTCAAGGGATTCCCTGACAGAAAAATTTGAAGTATGCAATATTCTACAGTTTATATTTCAATAAATATTTGTCAACTACAGATTTGTTCGTAAAAGTATCAGATTATCTAAATATATGGTGAAGCCATTAGAGATTTACTAGGAAATAAATTTAAAATATATGTTATAACTTAAAATATATAAAATATATATAAATAGATATATATATTTAAAATATATATGACCGCCCCGTTTACCCCCTACCCCTACCCCGTGGTTAGAGACCCTGACTACGCAATCAACGAGGCTCGGGTTCGATCCCCGACGGGGACAAGCATTTGTGTGATGAGCATAAATGTTTGTATTTCCGGGTTTGGGTGTTTATTATATATATTCTAGTATTTATATATGTATTTCTATGTATTAGTATCGTTGACTAACACCCATAACACAAGCAAATAATTTGCTTACTTTGGGGTTAGATCAGTAAGTGTAATTTGTCCCGTGAATTATTAAAAAAAAAAACTATTCATTATGCAACCTCAGATTATTTAAAAAGAATTAATTTTAGATGAAAACTATATCAAGGCGAGGGCATTAATAATACGTTAATTGTCATCATAATATGTGTAACAACGATCGCAGAGGAAGTATAGTAGAGACTTTACTTTCAAGCTTTCACGGCTTTTTTCAATTGAATTATTAATATAATTTATACTTTCCATCGTCGGCACTTGGTGAAACTCCGTCATAATTATTGTTTTAAATTTTACACTTATTCACTAATTATATATAATATATAACATTACATTTTGTTTGAATGGCACGCTGTATAGTGTTTGATAAATTCCTATTTACTATTAAAATTTCAATAAAAAAGTAGGTACCTATATTAAGCTGCCGAAACAAAATAGTTCTCATGCTATAAGATAGATGACGCCAGTAGTACGCCATTATAGATTTAGAAAGTTGGCTATCTATACCTATAGTAATACACATATTTATCTATGATCTAGTTAATAATCATTGTAGATAGAGGGTAGGTTTGAATTTTCTGCACATTTAATATAGTATCACACTACTACTACTATAGATAGATGCTAACGCATGTACATATGACGGCCATCAACTAACCTACTGTAAGCGAACATTATCTACAAAATAATTTGCTACATCAGTTTTACTCATGCCCGATTAGAAATTACTCGATGCGAAATTTCAATAGATACATTAAGAGCACCTCGACCGAATTTCTGGCACTATTAGTATGGTCGAAGTAGCCAAGTCCATCATCAACTTCTAAACAAATCGTTTAAAAATGGTAGTTAATAGCTCCTCACGAAAAATATTGGACGCCCAGAACAAACACTCCCGGAAGAGCTACAAGACCTACTCCGACGATAAAGCGCCGCTAAGCAGTACTACGACAGATACCCGACCATCGACAATCACCGTTTGCTACGAGCTTTGTAAAGATAAGTAAAGCAACGTATTGCCGAATATCGAAAAAACGGTGGGAAAAACGTTGGGGTAAGATATTACTATCTTACACAGCCTGCTGGCCTAAAAACAAGAATATATTCGAAATATGCCTCCACTGGTCCGACCAAATTTAACACCCGCCTGTTAGCTCCACTTTGTAAAAGGTAGGAGATTTATTAATGTAAACAACTAAAGAAATATCGAAAAATATTAAATACAAAATACAAAACTGATTTAACACACACTTTATTGTACTCCAATAGAGCACTCGACCTACTCGTCCGGTGAAGTTGTAACGGCCCTTATGACAACTTAAGCAGCAACACAGTAATTTTAGAAAAAACTTAAATTTGAGATAGGGCGTTATCTTGACGATTAGTGCAAGAGTACATGGTATCAGTTTTTCGGTTTGGTATTAGTTCTGAACCAGGGTCTCGAGTGTTTGGGGACTGAAACATTGGGATGAGTTGCCGGCAGCGGTGACGATGACTTGTTTGTGTATGTAATGTGTTGGCTGCTATGGGATCATCAGGATCAAATAGGACTTTTAGAGCAAGCCTGTTTTATCGTTGCTGTGTTATATAATACTCCTCTTACAATAAATTCAGAGGATTTTGCCTTAAAATAAATTACTTTAAAATATTTTACAGATGGTGGTTAACGGTGATCTAATACGTCTTCAACATTACTTTGCTGTACCTGCCGTCAACGGACTACTGCATGTATTAGCTCGGACGACTCTCCCCAGATCAGAGTATCATGCCATATGGAAATTGTCTGAGAATGTGCTCAAATTCCAAAGGGGTTCTAATGACCTGGGTGGTGCACTCGTACTTACGCCGTGGCTAAAGGACGTGATGCCAAAATTAAGTGGCTATTCTGATTTAATGGAAGGAAATAACGGTTTATTGGATTTTTTTAAAGTAAGTTTATTTTTTTATTTTACACTTTCCATCGTCTTTACTTAATGATATTCTGTTATATCTAATGAAAGTGTTTATTTTCATAGTATTTAATATCGCTTTTCGAGACTAGGTCTACCTGAGCGTCTGATATAAACATACTCGTTTCACTTAGTGGTCCGATTTCATAAAAGCTTTTTGTGAACCATAAGAAAAAAATACGTGTATTCAACAAAACATTATGCAAAATTTGATCTTAATTCATCCTGGAGTAACAAATACAAACATTTTCATTTTTATTTCATCTACGATTACGTAATTTTATTAAAAATTTTTGGGTATTTCACATAAACAATCATCTTTTTTAATATTTTTTTATAAAGTATAAGTTGGCTATCCTAAGTAGATAGTTGTCCTAGTGGTAGGAGACAAGCATCAAATATAAATACAAAAAAAGTTAATTGAGCATTTCAATCCGTATGGCGGATATAGCAACGCACAAATAGGGGATCTCTAGTTTCGTTAACAGGCTATTCCATCTAATTTTTTTACGTAATTTGTGTTTGCTGAAACAAGCAAATACCTAGGTCTCCTGATGAAAAGAGATAGCCATCGCTTAGATGTTAACAGCTGGATGGTGACGACACATACATAAACTTACCCTTAAAGCGGAATATAACAGTGACTGGCACTGTAGGTAAGGCTGTGGTACCAAACACGTGCGAGACATTGCAGAATTCTAACATCTAGATACTTCATGATGGTAGAGACACGTTAAACTAATCGTTTGTCTTTTACAAATTTGCCAGGCATTCGTCAAAAGGGGCCCGGACCAGAACGGGCTTTCAATTTGTTTAGAAAACAAGACTTTGGTATTTTTAAAATCAAACTGGGCTCTCGTAATTAAACTTTACATTATTTACGTTTATTTTTGTGAAAAAAAAGTATATTGCAGTAAGTTTTATTCATTGCCAAATGGCTTATTGTAAATTTTTTTATACTGGTATTTTTGTATTATCAAGAATTTTGTTACATAATTGAATTGACATACCTACATTACCTATAATAGTAAATGTTTTATATTGCGGAGACAAATGTCTTAGCTCTAAACGTTTATAATGATATATGGAGATATATGAAGGTATATGTTATTAAAGTAATAATGCTACAGTATTATTATTTTAATAACATGTATCTACACAGTTATCATTCAACGATATTATTAAATACGTAGCATGTCGCATCATACCTATAGTGCGCGCGGAACTAGTTGGCCGCGCCATACGTAATACGTAATACGTAAGGCGCGGCCAACTAGTTCCGTGCGCACTATAGTGAATAACTTGCTCAAGGTACTACTATTATGCACTACGCAGTAAATTGCTAACACTCCACAGTACGGAAATATAGTAATAATCATATCTATACAAGTTGACTGGTAAAAGACTGTTCGTACTGAAGGAGGGTTCCAGTGCTTGATTTTGATACCAAATATACAAAAAAAATTGATACTTAAATTTTAACCCTATTATCCAACAGAAAATGTTGATGTATGGACACCCGGGCATTGAAATCGATATTCATTTACAAACAGCGGTTTCCCGAACTCGTTACTACGTGACCATACGTTTTTGAATATTTTGTCTACCACATTGAAAATATGTTTTTTATGTTCGTTTTTATCGTATTCTTACGAGTATTCAAGAACCCGGCCAACTTCGGAGCGCCGTAAAATCTAGATAAATTAATGAGTAACAAATTTTAGTGGAAATAATTTTCTGAAAATTAGATTGCTCTATAAAATAGCTCTGATGCTATTTTATTGTAAAATAACCAGTAAAAGTTATAACGCCCAAAAGAAAATTTTCATTTAATTTTGTATATATAACTTTTTTATTTTCCATTTTACGATAAAAAATACTTAATAGAAATAAAGTTGTAGACAATATAATTTGCTACAAATAATGTCATGTAAAATTTTCTGTAGGGTTGCTACTTTATGACTTATGAGATACAGCGCGAAATCCCTTTGCACCGCTTTTTCTAAGGTGGCGGTCAGGGGACAAGGGCGGTGACCCCACAAATTTTAACATAAGCTTATACTATCCCTCCCTACACAGTAAAATAATAAAATTACGTCCTCTGACAAAAGCAGCCGTAAATGTAACATTTCAAAGGAATTTAACATGTAGCAAAGCAATTTTTGATAGGAATATTTATTAATACCCTTAAATGAGCAATTCTTGTATATATGTAAATATATAATCTGAATCTCGGAAACGGCTCTAACGATTTTCATAAAATTTATAATACAATGTTTCGTTTCGTTTTTTAAAACCGTGTCTAGAATTCAAAGTTTCATAAATGTAACTCAACGAGAATTGATTGTTGATTCTGGTTTACAGAAGTTACAGTGGTGGGAACGAGAGGTGGGCCCATTGCCAATGTAAAAAAAAATATTGAAATCTATTTGGCGATGAGGATCAAAATTCATCCCGCCAACCGTGGTGGATTGGAAAGTCTTTACACGTTCTTTTTACACTGCCTACTCCGCGAGGGTAGCGGCGTGATGATGATAAAGCCTCCAATTGTATATTCATCAATACAACCACTAACATGGTGACAGTAGTATCTACGTACCTACTCGTAACCATCTAAAAATAAGTAGTTTAATACTTGTATATATAACAACATTTTAAGATGGCAGTTGCAAAAATATCATTCATGTTATTAATATAACAATCACTACATAGTATAAAACAAAGTCGCTTTGTCTGTCTGTCCCTATGTCCCTATGTATGCTTAAATCTTTAAAACTACGCAAAGGATTTTGAATCGGTTCTTTTTCTTCGATTCTTGAGGAAGGTTTTAGTATATAAACCTTTCCGATATTCCCACGGAAACAAAAGCTACGCGGGTGAAACCGCGGGCAGGTCGCTAGTAATATACAGGTAGACAATTCATTGAATACACTGGAAAAAACTGGAATTTACCGATCAGAGATAGAAACAAGAATACTTTTAGAACACGCGTTCTCGTTCCTGGTATTAGGTTCTGGTATTGGATTTTTATATTTTTAGTATTAGTAGTCTATAAGAACTGGGATGAAGTGACGATACGTGGAACGGTAATGTGATATTTTGGGCATGGATTGACGTAAATATTTAATCTCTGTACTTAATTCAATATATACTGTGCTGCGAGTTTGTTGGTCATTGACGTTAAATAGGTTAAATGTTTATAGGATGAAACAATAAAAGCCCTGTTTAGTCCGCATTATCGTGATGGGCAACTTCGGAGCCTTAAATTTCGCGTGGCCCGACACGAACATTGCCAATTTTTATAAGGTACATGTGACTAAATTTATGAGTTACTAGCTTTTGCCTGCAGCTTCGGTCGCGTGGGAAGTAAGGCGGGCTAGAGACAAAAAGTATCCTATGTCGCACTCCATTCCTTCAACTTCAACACTTAAATAAATCATGTCAATCCGTCGCTCTGTTTTGCCACGAAAGACGGACAAAGAAACACATACACTTCCCCGTTTATAATATTAGTATGGATTCAACTCCGACTATTAATTTTATTTTATTTATTTATTTACTTGTTACATACTATTTTCAAATAGAAATTTTTGTAGTTTTAATGTAAACATGAACTCGTTCGAGCTTTGTCGTAGGTACATTAGATTATTTAGTACAGACATTTTTATAAATCTAAATGTGGGTACATTTAAAAATAAAAACGTAGCTTTTTCTACCTTTCCTTGTTTTGTACTCTTATCGCAATGCATGATACAGTATATATATTTTTAGAAGTGTTTCTAGTAGTTTCTTTATAATTAAATATTTACATATAATTGTATTTTAAATATTATTATCATTTAATAATTGTTATCATTAAAAAAGATATTACAATGTTTATTTGACTTTTTCTTTATCACAAACTGCACATAAGAAACAAAAAAAAACTGATTTGTAAAGGTTAAAATGTCATTGATATAAAGTTTAATGAAGTTTTAGTTATCATATTTAAAGGGTATCAAATAAAGTGATTAATAGTTAGGTAGGCTGATTGAACGAAGAAAATGGTGACCAGTACTACGCAGTTGCAATTGTTATGTTACTATCTAAGCCCGCGACTTCGTTCGCGTGGAAAAATTTCTTAACACTGTCCCGGTGTCTTACCCACATAGTTCCCGTTCCCGTGTGATTTCCGGGATAAAAACTATCCTATGTCTTCTTTTCTCGGGTCTCAGACTATCTTTGTAACCAATTTTATCTAAATCAGTTCAGTGGTTTGGGCGTGAAAGAGACAGACAGACAGAGTTACTTTCGCATTTATAAGGGATCAACCCGATTCGTCACGATCCCAATTCGTCATCAAGAAAAAACATGACCCAATTCGTCACTGTTTTAAAAATATATATTTTATAGTCCTGATTCGTCATCGGTAGTTTATTTGTAATACAGTACAAGTTATATTCCAGTAGGTTTGAAAAAAGTCATTTTTTTATCAATAATAAATCCGAAGATGTAATGAAGGAAATTATACTTTTTACTGAGTAGAAGTAGTAATGTGTATTACAATTATAAATATTAAACTTCAAAAGGAACAATCCTATAATATTATAAGTCCTTAAGAATTTAAATATTAATATTTTAGATTTATAACCCTTAACTATTCGAAAAATATGAATTAGTAAACAATATATCCTACTAAGGCTTTTGTGTATTGAAAAGCGTTTGTTGTTAGCGCTGAATAGCTGGCGGCTTTTACTTTAATTTTGTTTATTATATTTACTATTGTATATATATAGACATTTTTAATATATTTGAGTTAAAGAAGAATCTCACTTATCACAGATAACGTTTAAATCGAAAAGACGGCGACTATTATTATTCAATTAGTCAGATAAGGCCATTTGTATGATTTTCAAAAGAAAATTAAGATAGGATTAAGCAAAGTCGGAAGCTTTCAAAACAGTGGTAATACGTAAAACATTCTTGAAAAATTAAATAAAACTACTAGGTACATGAAAGTGTCGTTTGATCATACTTTCGAAAGAGTTTAAACTCGGCGCCTTTCTGATATATTCTGGAAGAGAGTTAGTTCCAAGGCATAACAGCTTATGAGGTGAAGGATCAAGGAACGGCTGTAATAAATAGTGTTCTGCGTTAGCACTAACAGGGAATGATTATCAGCCGATCTAAGATATTTGTGCTGGTTGTCACGATAAATTAATCTTTCTTTCAAATAAGATGGAGAATAAGATGGAAATCATAGAGAGTGGAGTACAGCTGTGAGAGAATATGAGTATTCCGACGAAGATGAATAAGCAACCACTTGAGCTTGATACGAAATACGGAAACGTGGTCATATTTGCGCCGACTAAATATAAACCTTATACAAAGATTTTGAAGTCGCTCAAGTTTATTGATCTGGTCTAAAGAGAGATTTACATAACTAGCATCAGCATAATCTAAAATAGGAAGTAGTAAGGAATCTGCCAGCATAATGGGTCCAATTTGGCTTGGTTTATCTTATTTAGTTTAGGAGTTCTAATGGTAACAATCTAGTTCCATCATCAGATCCTGAAAATCGAGCTATACCAATGTGTGTATCAATGCAAAACAATTACTAAGTACTTACTGAAAAAGTGACGTAAAGTGAATCTTGGTCTCCGAAATGAGAATACGCCATTGTTTCCGGCCTTGTGCATTACGCTTCCAGTCTTAAGCTTGTTTAGATCTGCATTTACTACATCGCGCCATATATAGATAGTGCGATGTAAAAAATGCAGACCTGCAGATATATCTGAAACAACCGACTGGTCGTTTGCCTGACATATGACCCTTTTAGTCTTTTTTTAACGTTGCGATCCTCTTCACTTCGCTCTAAGTAACCGAGCCAGTGGAGTCTTTGGGCTTTTTTCTCTCCAGTTATATTGGGTTCAGCCACCAGATTTTCAATTTCTGCGTTTTTAGCATCCTCCAGCTTCCATTATCTCTTTACGGTGGGCTAAGAATTTTCCTGGAAGATTTTCCTTTCAGCCACTAGGACCTTCTGTTCTTCTTTAAGAGTCAGTGTCCAAGCTTCACATCCATACATTGGAATGAGTCTTATAACCGTTTTATATATGCGAAGTTTTGTGTTTCTATTGGGAGCTTGGACACCAACACTTTATGCAGAGCGGCACTACAGCGCGGTACATTCTGTATGCGTTTATCTATTTCCTCATTTCGAGTATTTTTGTCGGTGATGGTGCAGCCTAAGTATTTAAATTTGTGTACTATCATTAACCCGCAAGACAGAGGGTTCGACGCAAATGTGTTTGTAGTGCCTCTAGTAGAGATACTTTATCTTATCAGTATTGAGTTTTAGACCAACTTTCAATGCCTCCTGTTTAAGGATCTTAGACGCCAAGTGTGCTTCAGCACTAGTTTCACCAAGTAGAGCAAGGTCATCTGCATACCCTACTACCTTATGCTTTCCGTTCAGCTTAACTCTTACTTCCAGTGCTAGCACTTTTCTAATGATACGCTCCAAAGCTAATTTGAAAAGCACAGGCAAGAGGGCATCGCCTTGTTTTAGTCCTGTTATTACTGGGATCAAATCCGTCAGCTCGATTTCTATGCCTGCCTGCCTGCACCTGCATGTTGCTGTCTCTAGTAGCCGCCTCTATCAGGTCGACCAGCTTACTAGGAAGTTCCTTAAGATCGCGTAAAGTACACTTCGGTCTTTACTGTCGTAGGCCTCAAACTCAACAAAAAGCGTGGGGTAGACTGTGTATACTCCCATCTTTTCTCCATGAACTCAGAAGGAAGATTTAGTCAATTGCGCTACGATCAGATCGGAAGCCGCACTTTTAGTCCTCAAAAATTATTTCTGCGTAGGTTTCCAATCTCTAAAGCATGACATATGAAAGTATCTTGTAGGCTGTGAGAAGCGACGCTATTCCTCGGTAGTTCGAGCACTCCTTTTTGGAGCCTTTTTTGTGAATAGAGTATATGACCCCTGTATTTCATTCGAGTGTTTATTGTTTATTTTCCCATATTTTGAGAATTAGTATGTATAATTGAAATTGAACTGCTCCTCCGCCATATTTCCAGAATTCTGATGGCAGTCCGCCTACACCCGGGGCTTTATTGTTCTTTAATCTCATGATGGCTGCTCGAACTTCATTGAGCCTTGAAGGCTCTACCTCGTCAGAATTAAGACTAGATGTTAGATCAATAGGCTCGGTTATTAGAGGACAGTTAAGCAGTTCTTGGAAGTAGTTGCGCCAGCATATTATCTTTATTTGTCTTAAATTGGTGACCAAATTTCCATCATCATCTTCTAGAACCTGAGCAGTGGGTTGGTATCCTTTTTTACAACGTTGGACTTTATAAAACTTTCTCGACTTATTTACCCTTATAAGTGTTTCAATTCTTCTTACGTCATCCATATGCCTTCTTTTGCTGTTCTGATCAATTTTTTTTTGCTTCTGCCTTCAATTTTTTATCCTTGCCCTCCCACTGACTACTTTGTTCTGCCAGAATCCGGTATTTCCTTTTTTCTTACACTATTCTCTCATATTCTCGGTTCCATTACTTCCTCCTGTTGTTTTCCTTTTTAAGACCCAGCACTCTAACTGTAGCTTCCTTGACTGTATTCTTTATCTGTTTCCAATTTTCATCTATATTTTCTTCTACTACTAAATCTTGAAATCTACATCGCATTCTAATTGAAAATTGTCTTTATATTTGTGATCTTTAAGTTTTTCTATCTCCACGAAATCTTGTTTTTTTTATGTTCCATATCTACTATTTCAATTTTGGCTCGGATCTTTATGCCTACTAAGTAGTGGTCACTGTCACATTCAGCACCTCTGAAAGATCTTACGATCTGTATGGTGCTTTTTTGTCGGTCGTCAATGAGGACAAGTTCGATTTGATTCACGGTTTTACCGCCTGGGAGCTTCCAAGTACCTTTATAAATATCCCTGTGAAAGTACATGTAACTCTTGATAACCAATGATTTGGATAACGCAAAGCTAATGAGTCTCACGCGTTATTATTTGAGCGTTCATGCTTTCTGTGTCTGCCTATCTTCGGAATAAATATGTCTTCCCGACCTACTTGAATCCCCTCAGAACATCTTCGTATCATAGTTGGGTAGCTGGTCAAAAGCTGATTCTAGATGAATATGACGTAGAATTCATCTTTAGTATCTTCGTGACGTCTTTGACGTCTTTGGAGGAGCATAGCCGTGGACAATTATTGAAATATTGCAAAATTTTCCTTTAACGCGAAGAACATACAATCGGTCCGAGACAGCATCAAACTTAATCACATTCCCAATTAGTCTTTTTATAATCATGAATCCGGTGCCATAAGTATGACGACCAATGTCACTTCCGCTATAGAACAAAACTGCTTTATTATCAAGCATGGCCCTCTCCCTTACAAGGCCATCTTAGTGCTGCTACACCAATTTTGTATCTGTGCAACTCATTATTGACTTGGTATAGAAATATTAACGTTATAATTTTTTGTATATTTCAGACATTAATTAATGATACATTGGAAAGCCAAGACGAGAGCTACGACCGCCATTTCCTGGATGTATATATACGGAAAATGAAAGAAGAACGACGAGTATCAGATCGTACTACATTCTCAGGTAAAACTTGACTTATTTCATCTAATATTATAAAAAGAAAGATTTGATTTTTTGTTTGCTTGTTACCATTTAACTCATAAACGAATTGACTGATTTTAAAAATTCTTTTACCTTTAGAATGTCACATTATCCAGGAGTTATATACGCTACTTTTTACTCAATTGAGTACAGGGAAGTAAGGATGGTTAAATACATCTATGTAACGGAAATATTTTCCGCGACGCATATAAAGAAACTTTATGAAAAGTATTTTGTGTTAATAGTATGTTACACTTGTACTGTTTTACTTAGATTTTATTATTAGGTATACACCAACCGGTTTTGCGTTTTAACGCATCATAAGGGCAATAAGTCGATACTGTTTATTAAATATACTATTTGACCGCCCCGTTAGTCGAGTGGTTAGCGACCCTGACTACGCAATCAACGAGGCTCGGGTTCGAGCCCCGACGGGATCAATAATAACAAACATAATGACTCAATGATAAAACGTCATTGTAATACCAACTGTCAAAACGTCATTGTAATGCAAAACATAAACAAGTAATAAATTGTATAAAAGCCCGCACCTTGCTTTGAAAAGAGTCAGTCGTTGTGTTCTTTTCTTTGTGGTAACTACGCCCGATTATATTACAAAATTAATGTAAATAAGATATAAGTGATTCCTACATTGTAAAATTGATTATGAATATAATTATGATTACAAGTGACTTCAGTTTTTTAATTTAAAGAAATACTGCACAATTTTGAAGAAGAATTATCAAACTAAAACAAACAAAAATAAAAAAGTAATATATTGTATGTATTTCTATGCATTAGTATCGTTGACCAACACCCATAACACAAGCAAATAATTTGCTTACTTTGGGGTTAGATCAGTAAGCGTAATTTGTCCCGTGAATTATTATTATTATTAAATATAATATAATAAGATTTTTTTAATAAACAGTACCTATCGACTTATTGCCCTTATGATGCGTTAAAACGCGAAACCGGTTGGTGTTTATTAATAAAATCTAAGTAAAACAGTACAAGTGTTTGTAACATATTATTAACACAAATTGACATGGAGTTTTACCAAGTGCCGACGATATTCAGTGTTCAAATTATGAAAAGTATCATTGTACAGTCAACAGCTTGTCGACAGTGCCGTACATCACGTTTGGCATTGTCAGCGTATATGTCGCCATGCGTTATTATAATTTACATATTTTAAACAGTTCGCGTCAAGCCGCCAATCGGTTCGCGTTCTCACCTAACCATATTTCACCATTTTTACCATTAAACCATTTTAGCATAAGGTAAGCTTTCAATAAACATAATATTGAACTTAACTTGTATTTTAGTACGTACGGAACCAAAACATCGTACAGTCATATTTATATCTCAATGAATAAAAAATTATAGATTTTTGATCAGTAACGGATCCATATTTTCTATAGTGCATCGTGTTCGGGTTTGGAGGGCAAGGCAGCCTTGGTTTGGAGGGTAGGCTTATGGATAACTGCCTGTGGCATTGCCACCCTCCACAAGGATAACAACGCTTCATTAATATCTCTGGTGTCTGTAAGCGATGGTTTCTCTTTCAATCAAGGGAGTTATCTTGTTTGATTCCTAATGATATAAAAAATTAAATAGTTTTACAATCTGGATAGAGTAATTTGAGATTATTGTTTAAATTTTTATAAATAGATAAAGAATATTTAATGTTAGGTTAATTTCCAATTTATATAATCGAATTAGGCTTGATAGATTCCTGCCAGAAAATGTGCGTAAAGCCGGCTGTACACATTGGGCCAAGTATTGGGCCAACATGTTGGCCCAATGTGTAGAAGCTTACTTGGCGCTATGTTGGCAGTTGGCGCCAACATTGGCTGGCCAAGCAAATGTTGTCGGTTTTTCGTGCGCCCATCAAAGGATCTTGGCGCGCTCCGCCAACGGTCTTCACACGTTGGCCTCTTATTCAGTTCCACAGACTACTATAGATGCTAACGCATCAGACAGAGCACTCCCGTTCAGTGACGTTGTATCGTAGAATATTGACGTGCAGCTATCTTGATTGACAGTTATTTTTTTTCCCGCGATAATAATCTTTATCGGTTAAGATTCATAGGCTATACAGCCCATTTATTGTTTTTTTAAGATCAATCTACAGTATACTATCATTTTATTTAAATCCACTTTAATTCATATAAACCAAGCCATTTTACAGTTGCAAATTTTGACTGTATGGACAATGCTAAAGAATTTTTAGAATAAAAAAGAAAATGTATTTTTAATACTTTTATTTTTCAACTTAGATTTAAATTTATTTATTATTATTGTTTGCACGTTTGTGAGCTTTTTAAGCCTAAAGACATCTGTCCCTTTTAAAATTTTATCATATTGCACCAATTAAATATTGCTAACTTAGGGTCAGAAAGTGTTTTGTAAGAACGCCCATGTGTATTTCGCATTTCAAGTCAAATAAATACCTTGATTTAATTATATTTTTCATTGCTTCCTTTATATTATGTGACACTTCATTTATATGTGTTTTGGCACACGAAATTCTTACGAAGTTCAGCTGGACTGATACTTTGCAATTTATCACTGTTAATTCACTGTAACCACTGGTTGCGTACTATCTCAATCTTTAGAAAACAGTGAAAAGTAACGTCCTTTCGTTCACTCACACATTTTTTTAAGCAGCAATCTCGAAACATGTTGCAAAGGAATTCGAGTTGTTTATCAGTTTCAAATTGAGAAAACTACCCTGACATATTGACAGTTGACACATGTCACATAAGTGATTTGATAACTTGTGTGACGTCATTTTAAAGAGGGGAGTATGAGGGGAGTAAGGGGGTGGAAACAACTGTCATTTAAAATAGCTGCATCCATAGACTATACGGTCTATATTTTTTGGCTTATGATTGTTGCCCGTGTTCAGTTCATTGTCATACGTCAGTAAAGACGGTTGTGTTGCGCGTGAGTTAAATTGTTGCTCCCGAGTTACGATGGCGTAAACAAACACTGGGGTTTTACAATTCATAGAAATGTATCAAAATGAACCAATGTATGAATGACTGATGATGATGAATGTCCTTTATGAATTGGAACTTTTTCATTATTACACCACAATTATTAAATATATTATCTTTATCGAGAAATTCTGTAACATACTAAAAATAATAATTACGTATCGATACATATTTACGAGATTTGGACTGATTTTAAAGTATAAAGTAATTATTATTTTCAGTATCTTATACGGAATTATTATATGGAATCTATCCTAATTCCGACTACAAGTTGTTCGTATTGAATTCGAGTCAATACTAGTTATTTTTTAAACTTTTCTCGTCTTGTCTCATTTCGCATTGTTTTGCCTCCTTGGTGAGAGGAGGTTCAGAGCAGTGCACTGTTTCAGATGACATTAGGTATTAGGTTAGGTTATTAAAAATACAATTTTTTAATACTTTTATTTCAGGTTAATGATGCTTAGAAACGTATAGCAGATTGCTGCTGCAATAGCGTCAGTGCTAGTCACTGTCGTGTTCCGGTTTGGAGGTTAAGGTAGCCGGTAAACTTATACATGTGGCATTAAACCTCGCCACAAGATAGCAACGCACCATTAACATCTTTGGTGTCTATTGGCGATGGTTGACTCTTTCCATCAGGAGACCCATATGTTTGTTTGCTATATTAAAAAGATAAGTTTTCCTGTTATTGAACTAAAAAAGAAAAAGGAATCTTTAATGACAAATCTTACGGCTGTAAGAGATTCTACGTTCATGTTTATTAAAGAGCACCGACCACACAGCCCATAGACACCTAATAATAGGCGATTGACTTGTGTCAACACATCTGACTTATAGTTCCGATGTAAATGTCCACGCGCCAATGAGTAGTGATTGGGTAATCAATGTCGACCAATCAGATGCTCTGTACATTACTATCTTTCACTGTGGCCTTGAGTTAGCCAATTACGGCGTTGCAACCCCCAATTCATCTTACTTCAGCTAGTTGCCAGAATGCATTCAATACGGAAAATCAAACATTAGGCGTCTATAGGCTGTGTGGTCGGTGTTAAAGAGCCAATGCAGAATGGTCAATACACCAATCTATAAACAGAAACATTTAATGTTGGCCCAACAGTTGGCCCAACACAGCCAATGTATAAACAGAAACATTTAATGTTGGCCCAACAGTTGGCCCAACACCTTGGCCCAATGTGTACAGCCGCTATAAAAAGCAAACGAAAGCCGATTTCATCGAGTTTATTATTGGCCAGACGTCTAACTTTTATAATGACTGCTAGTTCCTTATCTATTCCTGCTGCAACAGCGTTAATGCTTGTCACTGACGTATTCCAGCTTGGAAGGTAAAGTAGCCTTATATGGACAGTAACTCAGGACTCAGGATTTATTCGTATCATCTTTGATGTCTATAGGCGATAGTTGTATCTTTCCATCAGAAGAGCCATGTGATCGTTTGATATTTTATGTTAAAAGAAACTCATATTAATAGCTCATGGCTTTATTTTGAACATCTATTGATTGCTCGTTAGGGTCAGGAGAAATACTTGTTGTATTTCTCCTGGCCCAAATGAGCTTAATGTTTATTGTTATAGGTGGTCATTTGCAATCTACGTATTGTAAGTTTAGTTTCTTATGTAACAGCTAGAGCCCAGATTTTAAAGGAAACTGTATGTTTTTATCAATTTACAGAGGAGCAGCTTCAACTGATTTGCGCAGATTACATGTTTCCGACGGCCTCTGCAATGGAATCTATGCTAACATTCCTCGTAGAAAGAATACTTCTGCAACCAGAGGTTCAGGACAAAATACATGAAGAGATAGACAGAGTGGTCGGAAGAGATCGTGTCCCCACGTTAGACGATAGAAACAAGTAAAATTGATTTTTAAAACAATTTTTTTTTCTATGTTGTGTTAGTTGTTTTATGGTAATGAAATAACTACGATCACCTAACCCTAGAAAGTATCATCACGCCCGGTTCCCTTGCAGGGTAGGCAAAGTAAACCGGACGTCTATAGACTTTCCGGTTCACCGCGATTCATCTGTTTATCGGTTGGCGATATAAGTGGAGATCCTTATCGCCGCGTTTACTGTCATTTTAAATATTATCGACTAATTCTAGCGATAAACGGGACCGACAGCTTTACGTGCACATTTGAGGCATGGGAGTGGTAATATACCACTCCACCAGACTCCGAGCTGCTACTGAGATCTTAGATTTTCGAGGAAAACCTTGAAAAAACCAACCTCAATAACACATTTGCTCTTGCTCTTGCTAATTTAAGAAAGACCCGATCACACTATCGAGCCGCCACTGTATTAGCAAAAAGAAATTTTCTACTAAAAATAACGGATAGATTAGAAAAAGAAGGTCCTTGTTCTTTTATGTATCATGAAATCAAAATATAAAATTAACGATACGCATACGCTTAGCTTAGAGAAGACAGCTAACGCTCTTTTGCATACGTTAACTCCGGATGATAACCTAGAGCGCGATAACGAATACCATGGTGAAATTAGATCGCAAGTTGTCGTGATACCTATGCCCCCCATATCGAGCCTTGTATCGTTAGACGAACTTTTAAACACCGTTAATAACTTAATATCGAAAAAAGCCCTCTTAGAGAATAAAATCTCAAATTATATGATAAAACATGTGTGTTTAGTGGCCCCGGACTCTATTTTAAAAATAATAAATCGTTGTATTGCTGAAGGAGTTTTTCCCAAAATATGGCGCCAAGGATATCTTAAAATTATTCCAAAATCCGGTAACAAGCCTACGGATGACCCTTAATCATACCGTAGATCACGCCCCAAGTATTCTTTTAAAAAATATTCAATGTACAGTTATATATAAATAAATAAAATCTATATTTTATTTATTTATATATAACTAAATATATAATTATATATAAAATATAAATAAAATCGTATTAAAGTCAAAACTGTACATTGAATATTTTTTAAAAGAATACTTGGGGCGTGATCTACAATCGATATCGAAGCCAAAAATATAGTTTTTAGAATTTTTGTCTGTTTGTCTGTTTATCTGTTTGTCTGCCTGTTCATCTGTTCGTCTGTTCGTCTGTTCGTCTGTTCGTCTGTTCGCCTGTTCGCCTGTTCGTCTGTTCGTCTGTTCGTCTGTTCGTCTGTTCGTCTGTTCGTCTGTTCGTCTGTTCGCCTGTTCGTCTGTTCGTCTGTTCGTCTGTTCGTCTGTTCGTCTGTTCGCCTGTTCGTCTGTTCGTCTATTCGTCTGTTCGTCTGTTTGTATGTCCGGGGTAAACTCAAAAAGTATTGCATGGATTTACTTCAAGTTTTGCATGAATATTACTAACAGGTCGGGTCAACATACAGACTACAGGCGCGGACGAAGTCGCAGGCAACAGCTAGTATATAATATATTATGAGTAATATAGACATAGATTAGTAGGTAGGATAGGACTAGCAGGATTAGTTAGCATACAAGAAAATGGCTTTTCATATAGAAAGAGAAGACGTCGCCTATAGACAGACACTAAAGATGTCAGATGCGCGTTACTATCTGAGTGGTTAGTGACAACCTAGCATTCATAAGTTTACCGGCTACCATACCTTCCTAACTGGAACACGACAATATTTGTTAGTGTCACTATTGCGACAGGAATAGGTAAGGTGGAGGTACCAAACCCGGGCAAGACGTTGTGGAACTCTACCGCAACATCCGAAGTAAAATAGGAACCCTTATAGTTTTACTATATCCTTCCATCTGTCCACACGATAGTTCAGAGGTCCTTATTACTAGAAAACTATAATTTAGCACAAATATACCTACGCGGTTGGTTTTGGAGGTGAGAACAAATCATGATAGTAGTAAATATAATGAAGCTTATAAAATGTACTTAGAGAAGTTTTTATAGGTGGTGAACCTGTGGTGCGGATATATATTTGTCATTGACGTTGAAAAGCTTAAATGTTCATAGTATGAATCTATAAAAAATCCTCTTCTTAGTTCTCACTATTGTGATAGGCAACTTCGGAACCCTACGTTGCGCGTGGCCCCACACGCACTTTACCAATTTTTTTTTGTATTTCAGAATGCCATACCTAGAGGCATGTATACGAGAAATTATGAGATATGAAACCTTGGTCCCACTGGGTGTGTTGCACAGATCGGTCGCGCCTTCTAAATTGGATGGATATGATATACCAGAGGTAATAGAAAATTACTTATATGCTTATCCTTTTTCTGTAAAGCACACTGCGTGACATTAGTTCACGCTTATGTAACACTTACTTACTTTGCACTGTGCAATTATAACCTATTATGCGGTGTTTTACACCATGTTGGTCGGACTCCCTTTGAAGAATGAACCATCTGCCGTTTTACCAAGCAGTTCGTAAGAGGCAACGGATTGGCCACGAAAGTCACTATTATCGTGCCTCCTAGGTGGTAGAGTTCTGCATTGTCTTGCCCAGGTACCACCGCCTTACCTATTCTACCGCATTAGCGTCAACGCTAGTGTCGTTTACGTTGGCAAGTATACCGTCATTTGTAAGACGCATTAAATCCGGCTGGTACGGCCCCCCTTTGAAAAATAGACTATGTGTAATTCTGCCAGACATATTGTAAAAGGCGTAAATTAGATTTACGTATCACTACCATCGTGGCTATTCAGTGATAGAGTGTTGCTAAGTCTAAGGCATTTGGTATAATTGCTTTATAAATTCCTTTTTTATTTTAATGATTAATATTCCTACCGCAATATCATTAATGTTTGTCGTTATCGTGTTCCAGTTTGGGGGTAAGGTCAGGAACGCTATCGGCTTGTTTGATATCTTATGATATAAAAAAAAATTAGACAATACTCTTCGTTCTAAATTTTTTTACACCTTTTATACGCCTCCTTTTACTAGTAGTATCTACTGTAATAATTTTATTAGTGGCAACGCAGTTTATTGCAAATAGCGGTGTTGTTTAATTAATTGATAAAAAAACTACTAATCAACTAAACTTTAATACATTGTATAATTATATTTTATATATTCATTAATTAATTAGTACAATTAAAGGTTTTTATATACTTGCTGTATCATAATCTAGCTCGAGTGATGTCAATAATATATTTTACATTCTTACTTTTTATGATTGAAATGCGTAATAACTTACAATTAAGATGAAAATGTTTTCAATCTTCATATTATTTAATAGATACCCTACTTATGTACTTGAGTATTGTATGCGCAACATCAACATGACAATCTTTATTGCAACTAACTGTCAAATACTAAAATAAACCTCAAAATATTAGTTTATTAATATTTTATTGGTAATTTTTAGTATTTTAGAAGATAATAACGATTTTCATTAAAGTGGTTATAATCTAAGACATTAATTTCGAATCATGAGTCCAACGAATGTAAGAACTGTGGCCGGTGGCCTTTGTAGAGTCATACACTTTAGGATTTTTTAAATTATTAATTTTAATTATTTTCTACAGAATACAATGGTAGCACTTAACTATATATGTCTTCATCATGACAAAGAAATTTGGGGAGATCCTGAGAACTTCAGGCCAGAACGTTTCATTGAGAATGGCCAGCTCGTTCTAAGCAAAGACAAATCACTACCGTTTGGTGCTGGTAAGTTAAACACAATTAAGGCTATTGTTAAATAGATAAATAGATAGATCTCGGTCTACCGCATCGACTGCGACTTAGCAATACGTGATAATGGGAGAGAATAAGAGAAATGGCTAAGAGCTGACTTACGCGACCAAACTTTTTCATTAATAAAACTGATAGCTTTTGGAAGCACCATTTTTCAATCCTCTTCTAATTATTTAACACTAGCTGTGCCCGCGCCTTCGTTCGCGTGGAAAAAGTTCTAAAATAAAAACCCGCATAGTTCCCGTTCCCGTGGGATTTCCGGGATAAGAACTATCCTATGTCCTTTCTTGGGTCTCAAACTATATTTGTACCAAATTTTATCCAAATCGGTTCAGTGGTTTGGCCGTGAAAGCGTAACAGACAGACAGACAGAGTTACTTTCGCATTTATAATATTAGTATGGATTCTACTGACATTTTTTACAATCTTGTCACACAAAACACAACGAACCATTAATATTTTTTGTCTCTATAGAAAAAATATTACCAAACTCTGTGAAACATTGGATATATATATGTATATATATATATATATATATATATATATATATATATATATATATATATATATATATATATATATATATATATATATATATATATATATATAGTATTGTATACATAGTAGTATAATTATATACATAGTATTAGTTTGATTATCAAAGGCAGAGAGAACTGAATGCTATATATCACGATCCTTGATGTAAGTACATGTATATATGTCGCAGTGAAATTGTCAATTCTTGTTAGATTATAATCTACCTAGGGAGTTTATAATTTGGTTAGGTTAGGTTAGCAGCATTGATATAAAAAACCCAAGATGCACAGTCCCGAACAAAACTGACACTCAAAAGTGTCCCTAATTTCATTTAAATAGTTGTAGATATGACAAAAACGTATGTTTTTGCATATCCAACCTTAAGCGCAAAATTTATGGTTGTTTTTACAAAGCAATGTACAAAAAGAAACAAAATTGGCAGTGTAACGACCGACGCAATTCTATTTGAAATGAGCACACAATTTAAAATTGTGCGCTCATTTTGGAGGACGTTTTTGAGACACTGATTGTGTATCTTGGGTTTTTTATATCAATGGTTAGCAGTTAAATTATAATATCACTTAAATAATAATCTAACGGTATTGACAATTTCACTGCGACATATACATATACACGACCACCCACGCCTTGAAAGAGGAAATTGAGCGCTGTATCAACGAAATTCAGCCACATTTATGCAAAACAATCATGGAAAATTTCAACAAAGATTGCGTATGTGCCAGCAAAGTCGTGGGGGCCATTTATCCGATATGCTATTTCATACATAACCATACACTGTATACTATATAAAACGATAAAAAAAAACAGTAGCAGTCGTGGGACTGCCGATAGAAGTGAAAACGGAACTATTAAGTTGAGAGTAATTAAAACTATATGCAAAACATAGCTATAGATATACTATTATCATTAGCATGTCGGTGACGCGAACCGAGGATTTTACCCTCTACCAAAACGCTCAACGCGCCTAAAGAAGTTTTCACTTCAAAAATTACAATTTTTAATTATAAACCTGTGTTGAATTCAAAAATAGGGGTCGGTGATAGAAGGGTGCAAATTTAGAGTTGTATGTATTTTTAATGCCACATTATAAAAAAAATAGTCCAAAAAATAAAAAAAATATAAGGGGCAGCTCTTATCACTTAAGGGTATGAAAAATATATTTATAAGCTTGTCACTACTTTTATTATTACTAGGTGGTAGGTATACTTGTACAATGCTTTGCTCGTGTTTTAGTGCCACCGCCTTGACTATTTGCGCCGCAATAGCGTCAATGCTTGCCATTGCGTGTTCTAGTGTGAAGGGAAAAATGTGACAATACCATCCCGTCACTCGGTTAGCAGCGCACCAACATCTTTGCTGTCTGTAGGATAGAGTCATTTCTTTCTCCTGCAATGGTACTATATTACATATATCAGGAGAGCTATAAAATTCTTTAATATCCATGATACATATATAAAATAAAATCTGTTTCAGGAAAAAGATTATGTGCTGGAGAAACATTCGCTCGACACACAATGTTTCAAATATTTTCTACATTCATGCAAGCATTTAAAGTGTCTACAGCTGACGGAAAACCTCTTTTGAAACCATTTAAAAGAATACAAGGAATCATCACAACTTTGCCTGAATTTTGGTGCCGAGTTACCCCTAGATTTTAAGGTTATAAACAAGTCCCCCGTGTTGGTCCGGGCTCCTTTGAAGAATAGGCCAACTGCCGTTCTGCCAGGCAGATCGTAAAAGGCGATCAATTGGCTGTGTGAGTCACTACCATCGTGGCTACTAAGTGGAAGAATTCTGCAGTGCCTCGCCCTCGTCTGTCACCACCACTTTACATATTCCTGCTTCAATAACATCAGTGCTATATATATATATATATATATATATATATATATATATATATATATATATATATATATATATATATATATATATATATATATATATATATTTCACACAATTTCCAGTCTCTAGCAGAGAAATTAATGTACTACGAACTAGAGAAGCTATAATAAGTAGAAGTCGTGTTCCATTTCGTTAACAGCGTTAACCAATTTGCATGCAAAAAATATTTAAGTGCTTGGAACACGTAGCGCGTCTCATGGGGGCCCACAACGGAATGAAGTAGATGCATTTCATGGAATTCACTTTAGAGGCTCACAAGTGACGTGGAGAATGCCTCGTCTAGTACGTTAGTATATAGAAATCTTTGGGGTCTAGCCAGTTTTCTTGCCACTGTTTTTTTTGCATTTGCATTCGGGGTTACCAGTATAATGGAATTAAATTCGTACATTTACGATAATGTCGGGCAACATCGTGCTTTATTAATAAGAATCTTACATAAGTGTATGCAATAAAAATGTTATATTATCAAAATATACTATTCTAAATTATCAAATGACTTTTTTATTTTAAGCTTAATTGCCATCTGCCTGAATTCCAAAGAAAGAACAAGGGTGAGTTCATACCTTGTATTTCAAATGATCGTCTTTAGTCAAATCTCCTACTGCAAATAAACTTGTAATTTTATAAAATTTTACTACTATTTATTATGTTTGAGAAAGGTCTGTGAAAAAAGGTATTAATTTTTTAATATAGCCTTTATTTGATCGATTTTATTTGCTGTCTATGTTTATACTCAAAATGTATCCGTTTTAAAGTAGACCAGGTAATTAATAGATTTTTCCTTAACCGCAGCCTCATTTTGTTTTAAATATCCTTTTATATAATAATTTTTCATTAAATATATAAAATGATGGTAGAAAATGAAGTAGAGATTATCCAGATGACTTTTTCATTTATCAATGGATGTTAGCTGTCGAATATTATCAAATAGTGTGTTCAGCAAAACTAAAACCTCAGAAATCCGACTTTAGAATTTTCAGCTAAGATTTTCACCAGTCCAGTCGCCAGTACGCCCTTATAGATACTTAGAAACTGCCCAATGTCGCCATTTAACTTAGTAGTGTATCACGGCACGGTGTGATGGCATAAATCCGACACTCTTTTCTTAGGTTTACTTGAAGATAGAAAGTGTGTCCTGTCTCCCAACCAAAACCGCTTGCTCAAGATAAAATTTTATTTACTCTGATTGTCTAACTCAGATTAGTGAGATTATAGTTCGGCTGAACACACCCTTAAGCAATATTTGATACGATATTCGTTACAATACTTTGGACTTAGATGCCCCATAGACCTACAACGATACTGCGCAATATTACGTATTGTGCACTATTATTGACACAAAGATTAAACGAATAATTGAGCGGGTTTAATTTTTATTGCGCAATATTTTTTCTTGCACCATGTAGGCGTTATATTGCACAATATTTTTCACTTCAGAGTTTGGAGCGGTCGCATTTGTTCAGTCATAGTGTTTAATATATGTTCTTGTCGTAAATTTAAGCAAAATAGCGAGCAAGAATGCTATAAAACATAAAGAACGGGAGTTTTTATTTGAGTATATAGAATTGTAAAGAGATTTATTTTAAAAAAATCACCAGCATGGTTACCGCCAAAACTTCGTCATCAGATACATAAATATAAATAAATATAAATATTCACAGGACAAATTACACTGACTGATCTAACCCCAAAGTAAGCAAATTATTTGCTTGTGTTATGGGTGTTCGTCAACGATTACTTTTACATACATAATAAACACCCAAACCCGAAAATACAAACATTTATGCTCATCACACAAATGCTTGTCCTCGTCCGGGATTGAACCCGAGCCCCGTTGCTTGCGTAGTCAGGGTCACTAACCACTCGATCAACGGGGCGGTCGTAAGCGAGACATGTTGCTCTTGTTGTTATGCAAATTATGTAAGCTATAGCCGAAGGATCCAAAAAAACCAAATTTTTACAAGTACTTTATTAGACTAACTTATTACATTTAATATATTAAATCGAAAGAATACTGCTCGATGCTAGATGCAGATATTGAATGCCTGTTACAAAGAATAAAATTATTAATTTCTAAACTGCTGACTTAGGTTATTACATGAAACCCGTGTGACTGAGGTAATGATGCCATCGTTTCGATGCGGTGTCAGCGGTCTTCATGTGCATTAGGGATGTAACACCTCCACCCCCAGAGCAGCAATTATTTGAGAACCTTTAGCGAAAATGTTGCTGGTACAGGTTCCCGTGTCCTGGACTCCTCGGAGACTGCGTAAAGGTGTTCCTCTTGTTGATTGGCAGCTTTAGCTTTGGTTCGCTGTATATGTCGCTTCAGAATAATGATGAGACTAAGTGCCGCCGCGATCAATGCAATTATCTTAAGTATTTATTAAGTATCGTTGTGTGATATAACGATGATGTGTCCAGATGATCTAAATTGACTGGTTTCTGAATTAAAATTCTATCTTCCAAGTGTTGCAGGCTTCTAAGATTGATGGTGTTAAGAGTTATATGTGGGACTTCGATTGGTTCCAAATCATAATTGTTTAAAACTTCAGTTATTTTCATTGGTTGACCTCTTATCTCATCGTTGACGTTCGTGATGATGATGTTATCCGTTCGCAAAGAGCAATCAGGTGGAATAATAGCAAGGTAGCTGCCGGTAAGTGATACAAATTCCTGTCGATCACACTTCAATTCAACTTTAGTTGGCTGAGGAAATACTAGGGTGTAGTGGCGGTCATCCAACTGCTCCATAGCTTCCTTAGTGAAACTGATTGTTATCGGTCTGCATGATTCATCCAAGGCTTGATTGATAATGATATTTTGAAAGCAATCAGGTTGTTCCCGTAGTTGATGATTGATGGTTTCCTCACAGAGAAGGTAATGATTGAACTTCGGGCATTCAGCCTCCATGTACATGAACATTTTTCCATCGGTTGCCATTAAAGGAAACAGGGGTATTAAGGTTTGGTGGGCTTTGTTAGGAACAATTGATAAGCGATATAAATCAAAATTGTTAGGTGATGTAATGGGAAATTTGAAAATTACTACTATACGTTTATCTATAAAATAGCTACCAGGTTTAATTATACTATAATAGTCTCTCAAGTCAGCATCCAATATTTTATCGTCGTTATAAATGTTCTTAAGTCTAATTATCATTTTCTCTAAATTATCTATGCTTAACATACTATGGTGGGTGCTCGATGCACGAATAAATGCTAGTGTATTTTCTAATCTTACTAACTCTAAAAATAAGTCATCTACATTTTCGGTGATTGTAGCTAGAAGTTGCGCGAATTTGGCGAATCTTACTTCGGAAGAATTGTGTTTACTTAACATTAGAATTAAGGTGTCGTTTATCTTTTGCTGGTTATCTACTATACTAGTAAGTTTTTGCCCATATTGCGACATCCACTCCTTATTAAGGCTAATGTGGCTGTTAATTTCAGTAGCTAGTTTCTCATTGTTGCTCTCTAGTATTTTAATGGCGTTATTATATTTTTCAGCATCAGAATGGTTTAAGTTTCCAGTTATGCTTTTGATAAAGGATCCAAGCCCGTCTATTAGACCTCTTTTAACGCGATTAGGTTCTAAGCTCTTTAGTTGTGAGGTTATTTTAATCAGTTTAGTGTTTAAATAATCTATCTGTAGTTCGAATACAGGTAAGGTATAATTATTAAGTTGTATCTTAAAATTATTGATTTGGTTATAGATTGAATTAAGTTGGGTTTCTAATTCGGTTAGCTCTATGTATTGTATAAAAGAGTGATATTGTGTTATAAGTTTGGTCGGTCCAAGTTTAAAGAGTAGAAGTCCAGGTCCATTGTCGAGGTGTTCAAGTCGTATTTCAGACGCCATTGTCAGATGGACAAATAGTATTAGTCGAAACCTGAAACAATATCTAAGTTTTAAAAAAACTAAACAATAAAAACTGCATCGTGGTCTAGGCGTTAGCCTATTCGGCTCAGATCAAGAGGTCTTGGGTTCAATCCCCGGGTCGGGGTAAGAGTATTATTGAGTTTTGTTCGAGATATTTCTCAGGAAATCCAACATCTCAGTAGTCTCGGAGTCTGGCGAGTGATGTTACCACTTCCGTAACTTGGATGAGGATGTAAAGCTGTCGGTCCCGATTATCCTTAGAAACAGTAGAACGTTATTATGTCGGTAAAATGAGGCGATGAGGATTACCACTCACTTCGCCAACCGACAAACTTGTGATTTGTTGTGAATCAGAAAGTCTATAATCGTTTGTTTTACTCTTTCTATCTCGCAAGGGAATCAGGCGTGATGATACTAAACCATACCTCCCCTAAGCTTGACAATAATCTACGCATGACGTAAAGTACGTAAGTGCGTACCGTTTATTCTTGTTATTTTAATGTACACATTTTTAATGTATATTTATATGTAAATACAAACTTGTACACCTTTACTTAATGTACACTTTAACTGTGCCAGATACTTCGTTTGCGTACTTCTAGAAAAAAGTGGTACAAAGTCCTCGTTTTACGTATACAAGCATAGCAGATTTGCGTCACGCGCCCGATCTTGGGTAAGCAAAGACAAAGTAATAAAATGGGTTTAGTTAAATTAATTACCTGTATTAATGGAAATAATTTTAACATTGGATATAATATTTTATCTGTTATTGCGTAATGTCCATGTCCGTTGGCATATTTAATGGCTTGTAATCATAGTTAAACCCGATAAGATAATTATACAAGGTTACTCTATTAAAATTGTTTACAGAATACAGGCATGGAATAATTGCTACTTTCAATTTATTTTCATTCGATAGAATGAAGCAAAAAATAATCGCAATAATTTCCCGTGTGAAATTTCACTCACAATATTTTTTCTCATCAAACTAATACTAAATTATTCGTACTGTTACATCCCTATTTTCCATGCAATAATGCTGAAGTGCATATAAGCTGGATAGTCAGCAATATATATGTATAAATACTCGCTGTTTCCCAAATATTCTTCAGTTAGATATTCTCTAGCCTAAACGCTGCCCAGCTACGGACCTGGTTTCTGCCCGCCGGCCTGGACACAGCGAATAGACTAGTGCTATATCCATACTCCGGGCCGCAATAACCCTTCACAAGGGAACCGCGAAAAAGTGTGATCCAAGTTAGAGTGTTTATAGTTAAAGTCCCATTAGTTAGTAATTGTAGAAAGTGAAATAAATAACTTGTGTTCCGAAAAAGTGCTTTTTTTTATAAGTGCTCGGAGGCGCAACCTAACATTGGTGTCAGAAGTGGGATTGATATTCCCTTGGTCGCCTACTCCTGACGACGACCATCACCTCTACAACAAGGGCTAACTAAGCGTTTGGCCACCTGCTGTCTCCGCCGTCTCACTGACGCTCTAGAGATCGCCGCCGACACCGGTGGATCTAAGCCGCATAGTGTGTGAGGGTTATCTGCCCAGCACCAGGCTATACGCTGCCAAGGATATAACGAAATATCTGAAAACACGTAAATAACTCGCACTTCGCATCGACCCGTAACTACAACGCTGCAAATTCCATCGCCGCATCACCTCGCCAGTAATAAGACGCCGCTGACTCAATTCCATGTTCTACATACTACTGTTATCGTGAGTGTTTGCCTGTATTATAATAATTTATTATTTTTGCCATAATTTTGCGTTTGGATTATTTTTTCAAGTTTCAATTCCGTTTTATACAAATTCCAACCTAAATCTTATTAAATATATCTTCACGCCGTATCACTTATACCGTAGTTAGAGAGAGAAACCATTGTGTATTTCAATATTTTACTAATCCTATCGAATATATCTTCACGCCGTATCACCTATACCGTAACTAGAGAGAGAGGATTAATTGTGTATTTTAATATTTTGTTATATAAACGGCTTAAAAATGGTAAATGAAACTAGCAGACTTGAAAAGAAAAACGTCCAGTCGACATCTAGTTTACAAAGCGTGGGTACGGAAGAGCTAAGTTTCTCTATTCTCACGAAATTTGTCAAGTCATTTGATGGGGACAAAACAAAATTGTCTCCTTTTCTAAAAAATTGCGAGAATGCATTAAATTTAGCCTCTCCCTCACAACAAAACATTCTCTTTAAGTATATTTTGTCACAATTAGAGGGCAAAGCTGAAGCAGCTTGTTCTCTAAAAATATTTGATAATTGGCATGGATTTAAACAGTTTCTAAAATCAACATTTGGGGAAACCAAACATCGCGACCATCTATTACTAGATCTGCAAAACTGTAAAATTAAACCAGGGGAGTCAGTCACCCAATTTAGTTTAAGAGTAGAGACCTGTCTCACTAGATTACAGACGGACATCACACACTCCACTAAGGATCCTAGCGAGATAAAAGGCCGGATTGCCAGCACCGAAGACCTGGCACTCCACACATTTTTATTGGGGCTCCCTGGTGACATCTCTAATATTTTGAGATTTCGAAACCCATCAAACCTGCATGAGGCTATAAACCTTGCTTGCCAAGAGGAAAAGCTACAAAATTATATAAAATCCTCGCGACATGAAACAAAACCTAAATGCAGAATATGTCATAGGGTAGGACATTCAGACAAAAACTGTTATCAAAACAGACCACAACGTCCTATCCTTAATCTTTCCCAAGGCCCATCGCATAGTCAACACCGTCCTTTTCCTAATGCATTAAATAATTCACCAGTTGTATGTCCATATTGCAAAAACCTAGGTCATGATATTAGTCAATGTAAAAAACGGCAATATAATAATTCGCGACAGAGACATATTCCTAATCCTCAACAACAAATTAATAACTTCACAGAATTAAGTAATAACGATAACGGAAACAATTTTACCTATAATCCTCCTGATTCTATTTATACAAATTCTCATTTAAATGACGCTGATCTAAATTTAAACTAAAGACGATTCCGGTTCCGCGTCGTACGGAATCGCCTAAACAAACCGACGCTTTCGATGTATTACAAAAATCTAATAATTTTGTTAGGCCCACTGTGCCTGCTAATTATACTAATTATCCTAAATCTAATATTGTTACTACATCCACTGTATCTTTTAATCCTACTATTTCTGAGAAACCTGAGGATTTTCCTAATGCTAATTCTACTAATTCTACTAAATCAACTATACCTACTAAATCTACTAATCCTACTAATTCTACTAAATCTACTAAGTCTACTAAATCTACTAAATCTACTAATTCTAATTCTTCTAAATCCACTGAATCCACTGTATCTCTTACATCTACTATATCTAATAAACTCACCGACTCTACTATATCTGACATGTGTATCGAAATCCCTAAATCTTCTATATCTAACAATACTCAACTAATTATGAATAACCCAGACAGTTATTCTAATATTCATGAAATTCATTATAATAATAAAACACATTTGCCACATATATATGTTAAATCAAAATATTCAGATAAATTGTTAGTTTTATTAATCGATTCGAGTGCAGGTATATCACTAATAAAACGATCATCATTACAAATTCAACCAGAATTAATTCGCGAAACCGTACAATTTAAGGGAATCGACAAAGATGCAGAATACTCGAATAGCCTTGGTCATTTCAAATTAGATTTTATACTTCCGAATAGCACAATCTTCAGTAAATTTCATTTAATTCCTGATTGTGTTAACATTGAATTTGATGGCATTATTGGTAATGATTGCCTCAAATTCCACAACTGCAACATTAATTATAAAAATAAAACTTTAGAATTCAACAACAACATAATACCAATTCATTTTACCAAACCTGAATATATAATACCGCCGCGTTCGGAAATGGTTATTGAGTGCAATACCTCAAATCCTGAAATACAAACAGGAATAATTGACAAGGCTGAACTCCAACCAGGAGTGTATCTTTCTAACTGTATCGTAACGGTAAAACAAAATAGAAAAGTTAATGTTTCTGTCCTTAATACTACCAACTCTGACGTAAAAATCAAGTCATTACTTGTTGAAATTCAACCCTGTGAGATATCTTCTAGTTCGAAATTCCAAATTGGTACAGTCAAATTCTCAAATTCTAGATCTGATAAGGTAAAAACTCTAATAAGAACGGAACACTTGAATCAAGAAGAGACTAATGCTCTTTTAGACTTATGTGCCGAATATTCCGATTTATTTTATTTAGAAGGTGATATTTTTACCTATACTAATACTACTACTCATGAAATTAAAACGACTAGCTCTCAACCTATACAAGTAAAAACATACAGATATCCAGAATTCCACAAACAAGAAGTCAACAAACAAATAAATAAAATGCTAGAGCAGAAAATCATAAGACCTTCAGTCTCACCCTGGTCATCACCAATATGGGTTGTACCCAAGAAGCAAGATGCTTCTGGCCAAAAGAAGTGGCGAATTGTTATAGATTATAGGAAACTAAATGATATAACAATAGGTGATGCCTACCCAATACCCAATATATCAGACATACTCGACCAACTAGGACATAGTAAATATTTTTCCACTTTAGATTTGGCATCTGGCTTTCACCAAGTTAAAATGAGTGACCTTGATGCTGCAAAAACAGCTTTCTCTGTTCTCACTGGTCATTACGAATATACTCGAATGCCATTTGGGCTTAAAAATGCACCAGCAACCTTTCAACGATTGATGAATACAGTTCTCTCTGGACTACAAGGTATTCACTGTTTTATTTATTTAGATGACGTCATAATATACTCATTTGATCTGAAATCCCATATCCAAAAACTTAGTCTCGTATTCGATGCCTTAAGACAACACAATTTGAAATTGCAACCGGACAAATGCGAGTTTTTAAGACGAGAAGTAGCATATCTTGGTCACATTATCACGGATAAAGGAGTATCCCCAAATCCTGATAAAGTAAAGTCAGTTTTATCCTATCCAACCCCTAAAAATCCTAAACACATTAAAAGTTTTCTAGGATTAGTAGGCTATTATCGTAAATTTATAAAAGATTTTTCTAAGATTACTAAACCCCTAACTTCATTATTAAAGAAAGATACGGAATTCAACTGGACAGACAAACAGGAAGACTCTTTTAACAAACTAAAACTAATGCTAACTAATGCCCCTATCTTACAATATCCAGATTTTTCAAAGGAATTCATACTCACAACTGACGCCTCTAACTATGCTTTAGGAGCTGTTCTGTCCCAAGGCGAAATCGGAAAGGATTTACCTATCGCATTCGCATCCCGAACTTTAAATCGTGCTGAAGGAAATTATAGCACAACAGAGAAAGAACTGCTAGCTATAATTTTTGGTACTAAAACTTTTAGACCGTATCTATACGGTAGGAAATTTAAAATAATAACGAATCATCGTCCCCTTATCTGGCTGTTTAACTGTAAGGACCCAAGCAGCAAATTAGTAAGGTGGCGCTTAAAGTTAGAAGAATACGACTACGAAATCGTATATAAGGCAGGAAAACTAAATAGTAATGCCGATGCTCTCTCTCGACCTCCAATTCATGCAATTGACGATATAGACACCTTCACCTATGAGACTTTTATGCGTAAAAGATTGAGTCCAATGGTCTACGATACGAAAATCACTGAAACAAATCAAAACCTGTTAAGAACACCGTGCAAAGCAATCGCCTACTCAACGTCTGTCGATCTTAATAATTCAAACCCCTATTGCGAAGACATATTAAATCTATTAGAAGACAAAGAAGCATTCTTATCATCCGAAAAAGAATTATACACTGTCAAGTCTTCTACGATAAAAGACAAAACATTTTTCCACATGTTCATAAAAGTCCATCACTTTGATTCTACTAGCTACAAGGACATATTTAAGGTCCTTAAGGACTTAAGAAATAACCTTATAATTTTTCATTCTGAAATAAACGAAATTGCCATCTCCGATTTTTCCAATCCCTTTGATAATTTAAGATTTATTTTAATTTATGATATGATATCTTTTATATTTCATAATACTGGTATTAAGATTAATGTTTATCACAATAAATTGATTTATCCTAATCCAAGTGAAATACCCACCATACTTAAAGATAATCATGATTCACCTATTGGCGGTCATATGGGTTCTTCACGCCTATATAATAAATTAAAAGAATCCTATTACTGGAAAAATATGAAAAACGACATTGAGACATATGTAAAACACTGTCCCAAATGCCAACAAAATAAAGCATTACGCGCTTGCAATAAAGCCCCTATGCAAATCACTTCTACTTCCTCTGAACCTCTCCAAAGAATATCCACCGATATAGTCGGTCCCTTACCTGAATCCGGTCCTGAAAAATATAAATACATCGTTACCTTTCAAGATGACCTAACCAAATATTCAATGGCTTATCCTATTACTAATTCAACAGCTGAAAAGACAGCTGACTGTCTAATTCAATTCATTTGCCACTTCGGAATCCCTAAGACCCTTTTATCCGATCAAGGTGTTCATTTCATTGCTGATGTGTATAAACAAATAACATCTTTGTTTAAAATTAAACACCTTTTTTCTACTCCTTACCATCCCCAAACTAATGGTGCTCTCGAAAGAAGCCATGCTACTCTGAAGGAGTACTTGAAATCTTACGTTAATGACAATCATAGTGACTGGCATAAATTCCTTCCAACTGCTATTGTCTCCTATAATACATCAGTACACTCATCCACAAATTTTACTCCCCATGAGTTACTGTTCGGCTGTAAGCCTCATATTCCTAGTTCCCTCTATGATATTGATCCAACAGTAACATATCCTGACTATGTCAAAATGCTAAAACAAAAACTAATTAATACCCGTAACATAGCCAGAGAAAATGTACTTCGAAGCAAAGAGAAATCTAAAATCTATTACGACAAAGACACGAGAAACGTCTCTTACAAAGTCGGAGATATGGTTTACTTAAAACAACATCACAGATTACGGAAAGCTCTATCCAGTATATGGAAAGGCCCATACAAGATAATTAAGATTCACAATAACAATAACGTCACTTTACTTATAAATCGTAGACATGTAAGACATCATTTCGATGAAATCAAATTAGCCCATAACGAACCAATTTGCTCATCGTCAAATTCAAATACGGCTATGGCTCCCTTAGATATGCCTATTTTAGATTAATTAACTTTTTTAGCGATTTTCTTTATATTTTAGATGTTACATTATTCTTAACTTTTTGTTTACTACATATTTATTATAAGCAACTCATTATATATTATTATAAGTTCTACTATTTCTTCTTTTAACAATACTATTTCCAAATTAAATTCAAATGAAAACAGTCTTAATGATAATATTCAAAATCTAGGGAAAATTTTAGACACTGTTTCGACAAATGCCAATAAATTAGAGGTAGTTTCTCATCTATCAATGGTGTTCAGTGCCTTGGAAAGCTCTCTAGTGATACTCAATTTTAGTTTACGAGATCTTATTGATGCTATTCTATTTGGGAAACAAAACATAGTTCATCCATCAATACTAAGTCCTATGCAACTATATAACGAATTAAATTCTAAAAACAATGATGTTATTCCAAACCTTCCGTTACACTTAAATCTTGATAATGTTCATAAAATCGTAGATATTTCTGAAATTTCTTCTTTCATTAGCGATAATAAACTAATTTTTGTTGTTAAGATTCCTCTAGTTGCATCTTTTGTAGATTATACACTGTATCATATTTATTCGCTACCAACCCCACATGATATCCATAATCCTAATACTTTTGCTTTAATTAATCCATCCGCAAAGTTCTTGGCAATAACACAAGATAAATTATTATATTCCACGCTACAAGACCTAAGTGAGTGCAAAGTGATAAACGGCAATTACTATTTGTGCAAACTAGGAAATATACAATCTAGTGTCGGAAACCCAATTTGTGAAGTGATTATTCTAACCGAACACGTTAAAGGTATCCCAAACTCTTGTAACTATAAGACTATTGTTGGTGAAATAGATATATGGCAAAAACTTAATAATAATATGTGGATATATGTGCAATCAGATGTAACAAAATTGTCTATTAATTGTAATGGTAGTATTAATGATTATGATATAATTGGCACAGGCATTATGAAATTGCCAAAATATTGTAAGGCTTATCATAAGTTATTTCAGTTCATTCCATCCCAGGAGTTTGAAATTAAAGTCTATATTCCACATCCAAATTTTAACATAATAGAAGATGATTGTTGCTCAAAAACAAAGTTGAATCAAACTATACCATATCTGTCTCCTGTTAAATTATCAAATGTAAACTTAGATTATTTGCAATATGCTTCTCATAAATTAAATCAAGCCGATGACGACTTAACCAGGATCGAAACTCAACCATACCATATCAAATATAGCTATTATTTTAGTATAATAACTACTTTGTTATCCATTTCTGTATTTTCATTTTGTTCATATAAACTTTATAAATGCTTTTGTTGTAACAAGAATAGAAATACTTCATGTTGTGTTAAGATTATCAACAATTGTATAACGAAACCAAAATCAAATGTTCATGCCAGATCGAGTATAGAAATGTCTAATCGAGACTATGATACTGAAAGTACTGATTCAAGTATTACGCCCAAAAGGAATCTTGAATTGTTGTAAATTTTATTTTTTACTTTGCTCTGTCTATTACTATTTTGATGTGCTTAAATTAAGTTATTTTTAATTAAGGTTTATAAATGATTTTCTTTATTGTAATAAGTATTTGCTTACATTTAGTTACTATTTCTAGTTCTGTTGAAATAAAATTTACTAAATCATTGTTTTCTATTTCGTCTATTCAAATGCTATTTTCTATTTCATGTTTTTACTATATTGTTACATTTACATTTAAAGTTTGATAACTCTTAATTGCTATATTTTACTATTTCATTTCGATTTTGTGATTACTTTGAATTGTATAATAATTAATGATAATTAATCTACGCTGTAATTTTCTGTGTCATTATTTTTTTTATATTGTTATTTTAATTGTTTCTATTTCTTCTTAATTTGGATATACTTACATTCTATTTCTATTTTCCGCATGTTCCGTTCTAAAGGGGGGAGGTGTTACATCCCTATTTTCCATGCAATAATGCTGAAGTGCATATAAGCTGGATAGTCAGCAATATATATGTATAAATACTCGCTGTTTCCCAAATATTCTTCAGTTAGATATTCTCTAGCCTAAACGCTGCCCAGCTACGGACCTGGTTTCTGCCCGCCGGCCTGGACACAGCGAATAGACTAGTGCTATATCCATACTCCGGGCCGCAATAACCCTTCACAAGGGAACCGCGAAAAAGTGTGATCCAAGTTAGAGTGTTTATAGTTAAAGTCCCATTAGTTAGTAATTGTAGAAAGTGAAATAAATAACTTGTGTTCCGAAAAAGTGCTTTTTTTTATAAGTGCTCGGAGGCGCAACCTAACAGAACGTCAAATGACAGTAAGCTATTAAAAATGAAGTATGAATTATAAATACTGGCGTTCTTATAATGATTTAGAGATTTCATTGAATGTAAAATTTCACAAACCATACGTACGATGAATGAAATGCAATTTATATGAAATTTCACATGCTACTTGCGAAAAGTGCCTTGCCTAATAGACTAGCTAATTCTTAAGGTTTCGTTAACTAGCACTGTTTAAGAATAAAAAATATCAATTAAAAATCCGAAATTTTATAACTGTTGAGTTAAAGTTATCCGAAAACTACTAACCTATTACTATTCAAGAGAAACTGAACTGAAAATTTGAACTGAAAAAATCCATTTCTATAGTTTTTACTCTTTTGAGCTTAAAATACCTTAATTTAGCGGGAAGTTTCAGAGATGGCCTGTAGGGTCAAGCGCTTACACATTATTTTAAGGTATAACGAACGGTTTAAGTTGTAACGAAAAGAATAACGGTTAATATGTTTTTTTAGATATATGTTAGCTATTGGAATTGTTTCAGTTTTTTGTTTAAAATAATCACCGATTTTGTTTTTTTTTTTTTTAATTATTATTCACAAAGTACTAATAAAGCCCGAGCTATGAAAATAGGACGTAATGAAACGTCTCAACGAATTGAGCTGCGAATGCTTAGGCAGGCGGTGCATGAGGCAGCTTATAGAGCTTAGAGCTGCAGAGATACCAGACGTGGCCTAAGATCGGCGGCAACAACACGCTGAGTATCTGGCATCTCGACGGAGTGAACCAGACCAGAAGAGGTACGAGATCTGCGTTAACAGCACGCTGAGTATATGGTGTCTCAACGTGCTTCTGAGACTCCAGAATAATTCCAAGCTCGACATTGAAAGCATGCGAAGTATCTGATATCACACCAGAACATTCCTTAGATCGGTGTCGGCAACAGGTCTAAAGAGCTGTAGCGCTTTAAAAAGCCACAGAAATATTTAAAACGGCTGAATCTCGCAGACACGCTGCAGATTTTAAAGTAACTTTCAGACTAACATACCTAATATTTAGTTCCAAAATCCTTACTCAAAAAAAACAAAAACAAAAATCTATGCTTTGGTATATTTATTACTTCTTTAAGCCATAAAAAATAATTAGGCGGAAAGTTTCGGGAATAGCCTGCGAGGTGATGCAATTTACAGATGTTTATATTTTGCTGCTGCTGTACGACACGCTCTTCAATAAATTCAATTATATGCATTATAATTCTTACTTTGCATAATAATAATTTAAAGTGATATCTAATTGTCTGTCTGTCTATTTGTTTATCTTGGTAAATGTATGTTTCATGATTGATCTGCAAAGCTGTTTGTGATGATATTTCATAATATGGATATTCTAAGTTCTGGGGAAGGACATAGCCTACTTATTACGAACACCACGCGGGCGAAGCCGCGGGTGAAAGCTAGTTTTTCATAAATATTAAAACAGGGCATACCTAGCCAGAAGACAAGAGTTATTTAATTATCTTCGTGGTCAATTTAACCCTTAAGTGAATATATTCAGCTTTATTTTATAATTCCTTTTTTGCTACTAAATAATTTAATGTACGTCCGTACATTAATTTTTTTTTGTCATAGGAGATTGATAAGTTGGGCCTAAAAGTCCTACAATAGTATTTAACTCAGCCAAAATTATCAAATTTAATGTACAATAAGCTCATATTAGAATTCAACGGACACTTTTTAAAAGGAAGTACATTTTAAGAAGGAATATTCTTGAATGTACCGTAAGCAAGTAAAGGACACGTACGTACAGTGAATCAAACTTGTACGCTTTTCCTTACTTCTAAATCATACAAAGATTTTTCTTTTCTGCCATAAAGTTAATACTTTTTAGGGTTTCGAAGTAAACCCTTATAGTTTCGCTATGTCCATCCGTCCGTCCGTCCACACGATTGCTCAGAGATTTTAGTGCTGGAAGCTGTCATTTGGCACAAATATACATATTAGTCACGTCACCAAGGTGGTACTATAGAGTCTTGTTACACAGTGCTTGCACCAATTGTAGAACTCTTCGCAGAGGCTCCACCACTTGTAGCGATTTGTGGTGATCAACGATTGCCTGGGCGTCTATTTACTGCTTGGCTGCTTGAAAGGTACTCGGAATCTATTTTTAATTTACTATTATATTAAAATAATAAAAGATATTTTCTAATCTTCATTTATTTGGGCATACGTCTTAGTCCATCGAGAACCTTATTCTATTCTATTCTAATTGACATAATATATCAAAAAACTATACAATGTTCTTTGTTTAAAAGCAGACGAAACTGCCAGTAACCATGTAATACCTCTACATTAAGGTATTACAGTACCATAAAATATTGAGAAATATTTTTTTCAGGGTAGCTCCCCTACATGTGAATTGGAGATGTTAATTTTTTTTCTCGCGTACCCTATAATGTGGGGTATCGTTGAATAGGTTTCTAAAAATTATTGTAGGTTTGTAAAAACAAGTTTTCGATTAAGGGACTCGTTTGTGAAATATAAAGCTTTAAAGTGCTAATTTTTGTTAGGGACAAGTGTCCCCTCTCTACCAGCTAAATGGTTGGATTTGGGAGTGCAAAAAAATTAACGATAGTAGTAAATATAATGAATTTAAAAGGAAAACTATAAGGGTTAAGTAGGTTTTACAAGTTTACGATTAATAGTCGACCAATTTGTAAAATTTCTTACAAATATTCTATATTAATAATTCGGTCAAAGGGTACGGTAGTCTCGATTTAATCCTTAACTAAATAAAAAAACATTAAAAAAATAATGATTTCGAGTCGACAACATATATCCGCAAAATTCTGATTAAGTATCGAGTATTTTGTTAAATTCTGATGGTGAAATCATGGCCCTGACAGTGTATAAACTTGGCGCCGTTTTATTCTACATGGGGCACACTAAAAGTTTTGCACTTCTAGCTAATCGGAACTATTTGAATTTCGAATGTTATATTTTTAAAACGTTGCCACATTCTTAGTAATAAACAAAAAATCAATTGGCGAGAAATGATTTGTCAATTGTTTTTTTATCACACATCAAAGTTCTACGTACGCAACGAAAATAAAATTAAGTCGAAAAGATTTTAGAGCGATGATTTTTTATGATTTTAAAAGTTCTCTTTCACCGCAAGACCATGCCGCTCGTCTTTAAAATGCTTTTAGGAGAGAAGCACCTTATTTGAGCACCTTGAGGCGATGGTTTGCTGAATTTGAGAAAGGTCGAGTTTCTTTACAAGACGAATTTCGTTAAAGTCGGTCTTCAACTGCCGTCAACGAAAATAATGTGGCAACTGTTAAGCGGTTAATTGAAGAAAACCCCCGGATTACCTATAAGACAATTCGAGAACTATTGGACATTGGTATGAGCTAAATTCAGAACAATATACACGAAGAATTAAAGGTTTGGAAACTTTGTTGTCGTTGGATCCCTCATGAACTGACAGCGGAGCAGAAGCGGGCTCGCGTGGAATGGTGCTCACAGATGCTACTGAAGTACGACCACGGACATTCTAATGCTGTTTATGACATTGTCACAAGAGACGAAACGTGGATTTATTGTTTTGAACCCGAAAAAAACAGCAATCTTGTGAATGGGTGTCTGAAAATGAGAACAGGCCAACAAAAGTGAGACAGACGAGAAACGTTGGTAAAAAAATGATTGGGTTTTTTTTTCTCAGCTACGGGTCCCATCTGTACAATTCCACTTGAATATCAAAAGAGTATTAATGCCGAGTGGTATTCTACCATTTATTTACCCAGGATGTTAGAAAAAGTTCGCGAAAGTCGACCTAAAATCCGCATTCTCCTACACCATGATAACGCTTCTTCACACACGGCCAACAAAACAAAGTCATTTTGAGCTTCCGAAAAAGTACATCTCGTCACTCATCCTGCGCATAGCCCCGACCTAGCACCCTGTGATTTCTGTATTTACCCAAAATCAAAGATTTGATTAGAGGTTTTACTTTTACCAACTCCGAAGTGGCAGTGATAGCGTTCAATCAGCACGTAGAAAACATGCCTTAAGATCTGTAATCCTGTTTTAAAAAATGGTTCAATCGCATGAAAAAATGTTTAAAATGTAAAGGAGATTATTTTGAAAAGCAATAAACATAATATTTTGGTTATAACATGTTGTTTTTTTAACTTACGCAAAACTTATAGTGTGGCCTACGTATACTAGCTGTTGCCAGCGACTTCGTCCGCACGGAGTTGGTTTACTCCGCACTGCCCCTTCCCCGTCGGTGATAGCGTGATAGTATGTAGCCTGTATGTTGACCCGACCTATTAGTAACATTCATACAAAATGTTAAGTAAATCCATGCAGTACTTTTTGAGTTTACCCCGGACATACAGACAAAAATTCTTAAAAACTATATTTTTGGCTTCGATATCGATTGTAGATCACGCCCCAAGTATTCTTTGAAAAAAAAATTCAATGTACAGTTTCGACTTTTCTACGATTTTATTATATGTATAGATTCGGAACGAACGTCTAAACTTAGACACATGACAAAATTAGACGTGTTCAAGACGAAACTCAGGATTATAATAAAACTGTCAAATGGCTTAGCCAAGACGTTTCCTGGACTCTCTTTAGATAATAAGACATAATCCAATGTCGCCGCTTTTTAGGGTTCCAAAATAATTGACCCGAGTGAGCAAAAGAAAGTAATGTTTTTTATTCACGCGAATAGTTACGTGAATAGTACTTGGAAGCAAATAGTTGGTATAAATACCTGGTCATGTAAATACACCTCATCTCTACACGCGAACTAGCTTATAATATTTTACATTTATCAACCGACGAAAAAACTGAGGTTATCAGTTTGAAATATTTGTGTGTAATATTGTTGGAATTGGATAATAATATTTGAGTATGATTATCTATTTAGGTGTCCAAGCACGTATATTAAATTTTGTAAGTGTTTGTATATTCGAACAAAACGAATTTCTCGGAACCTAAAAGACATAATATCTATGTGATCTTTTTGATTTTTTATGTGGCGAATCTCAATCAGGTATATTTTTACTTAGAGAATAGTTGAAGTTTAATCAAAAGCAGTTCAGTTTAACCCGAAGGGGTGTAAGCTCGAAGCCACGCTCCACTACAAACGAGCTTACGATAATGTAATCCGAGATTATATTGCAAAGGGATTTATTTCATCGGTACCGCTTGAAGATGAAGAGTTTAAGGGAACTCCTTCCTATTTTATTGGACACCGTGGAATATTCCGCGAAGAGAAGTCTACCCCTATTCGAATCGTGCTAGATGCTAGCGGGAAAACCAGCATCACAGTATCCCTCAACGATCTGCCCTATAATAGGAGAATTTGTTAAGAAACTTATTTAATATAATCGTGAATTTTCTTTTGTTCCCTATCGCATTGGCGTCGGATAATCGTCACATGTTTTTATGCATGTCAATGAGAACCTGCGACCGCAGATTCCAACGAATCCTTTATATTTTTAAAAGAATCCTTTATAGGTTTAAATCCGCTTACCGCTTATCAATTACTGCGCTTCACACCATCAAACAACTAATGTCTGATGAAGGAATTTTCGCCGTGTTGGTCCCGGCCTCCTTTGTAGAATAGGCCAACTGCCGTTCTGCCAGGCAGGTCGTAAAAGGCGACCGATTGGCTATCGAGTCACTACCATCGTGGCTACTAGGTGGTAGAGTTCTGCATTGTCTCGCCCGGGTCTGGTACCACCGCCTTACCTATTCCTGCCGCAATAGCGTCAGCGCTTGTCGCTGTCGTGTTCCGATTTGGAGGGTAAGGTAGCCGGTAAACTTATGCATGTGGCATTAGACCTCGCCACAAGATAGCAACGCACCATTAACATCTTTGGTGTCTATAGGCGATGTTTGACTCTTTCCATCAGGAGACCCATCTGCTTGTTGCTATCTTATGATATAAAAAAAAGGAAGCAACTTTCGCCGTGCCGTATCGGTATTGAGTTCATCGCTTTACATGGACGATTTTGTCCACTCTGTAGAGTCTGAGGATGACGCAATTACCCTCTCTCAAGAGGGTATCGGCTTCCTAAAGGCCGGTCAATTTGACATGGTGAAATGGAATAGCAATTCCACCGCATTGATGGAGACTATACCGGAATCACATCGGTTATCTACCGCGATAGAATTTGACAAATCAGAACTACATAAGATACTTGGACTATCTTGGGCACCCTCCGCAAACTTATTCCGTTTTAAGGTTTTGCCGATCCCCTAAGAGTAACCGCAATCAAAGGTAAAGGAATTTGCGCACATAAGGCATATATTTGTCTGTTTGTTTGCTTAACCACCCGCGCAGTACATATTGAGTTAGCCTTTGATCTAAGCACAGAGTGCTTTTTATCCGCTTTAAAACGATTTTTATCTCGCCGATGGCCTATAGCCCATATTTACACAGTTAACGGAATTACATGGGCGCTAAAAGGTACCTCGGAGAATTGTATTCAGTACTTAAATCTTCCCAATTCAATTCGCAACTGTCCGAAATACTAGCGGAAAATCGCATCGAGTGGCATTTTAACCCACCTTCCGCGCCGCATTTCGGAGGGAATTAGAAAGCGAACATTAAAAGTATGAAGGCCCATTTATTTCGCGTTATAGGAGAACAGGTCTTAACGTACGAAGAGATGACCACTGTTCTTACACAAGTAGAAGCAGTCATGAATTCGTGTCCATTATGCCGCACCCTCTCTTCCGATCCTTCGGAAGCACTCGCGTTAACGCCCGCTCATTTTTTAACTTATAGTCCGCTTAAGTATTTACTCGCACCGCCATTAGCGAAAGAACGTTCGGGCTTATTAACTAGATTCTCTTTATTAGATAAATTAGTCCAGTCGTTCTGGAAGCGCTGGAAAAGGGTATATTTGCATAATTTGCAAATTCGAACGAAGTGGAATAAATCTAAAACTTCTATATCTGTCAGTACAGTAGTTCTTATTATTAATGACAATGCTCCGCCTTTACAGTGGCCTCTGGCTATTGTCAAGGAGGTTTTCCCAGGCAGGAACGGGATTGTCAGAGTGGCACGAGTGCAGACTCCTTCGGGGTCGTATATACGATCCGTGGTAAAACTCTGTCCCTTACCTAGCCAATAGGCTATACTGCATAACTTCGCATTATTTATTCTTTCCGCATATTATCCGCATTCACCGCAAATTTAACCGCATTTTTTTTCCGCTTTACTTATCATACCGTATCTCGTTAGTTTACCGCGTCTATTCATTACTACGTCATAGACCATATTTCGTCAATATCCGTACAATGGATTAGTTCTTTCAGTATTGGGCTAGTCACATCTCAATCCGCATGTCAATTTTTTGAAGGAATCCTTCAAGTGGGGGGGAATGTTTGCGCGGGAATTCTAGTTCCATTCCTTCGTCTCTTTCCTTCCTGCATCCATCATATATTCCTGTCGCTTGGAGGAAGATGCGCCGCTGAATCGCCACACCGCAGTCCGCACATGCTCATACGCCAGTCCGTTGGCCGACCGCATCGCGAGTGATCGCGTACCAGTACGCTTGCATCGTCTTGACAAAGGCCTAAACGGAACCGCTCGCTAACGCCGCGCCGCATATGCTCACGCTCGCTTGTCCCGAGACGCAGCTGGAGCCAGCTGACCGCAAGCCGCGACTCCACCAGTACAATTCACCAGGAGAGTCCTTGTCATTCTTAACATTCATCCTATCATACAGTCCATATTACATCGCAACCCGCAAGTCCCGTCGCATTTTGGTATAACTTGGTATATATACGTATATATATATATATATATATATATATATATATATATATATATATATATATATATATATATATATATATATATATATATGTGACCAATCGCACGAGTTAGATAAATGCCGGATAAATAAGAATTATTATTAAATATTTAATAAGCGATATGATAAATATTTTATGTTCATATTATCTAGAGAGAAGAATTATTTTCGAGCTTTTAATCTGGATAGAGCTAGGTTGTTCTTCAGTGCCTTTTATTCGACATTTTCCTCATTTACAAACAATGTGAGTATACTACTTAAATTAGTTTAGAATATAACTCTAAAAGATTTTGAATTTTTGATTAGTTAAAGGCTTTCGTAGTCATTGTCTGATTGTTTCGGAATCATTTCAGATACAACGTCGCTCATCTGCTTAAGTGTTTTAGGGATTTAGCACCCCCTGTGCTCGGCATCTTAGGCGATAGCGCGGGTAGACTACCCGCCTTAAATCGTCACTGACTCCACTGCACATACCAGCACGGAGTCAAGCACTTCTGCAGAGGTACCATCGACATGGTCTTATTTGCTCTAAATTGATCCTTCAATATGGCCTTTATTATTTGATAAAGGCCAAATTCAACTTCTTCTCTCTTCTCCACTTCCTCTCGCTTTACCTTAGAACCGCTAACTAGAACGACTAAATAAGGTGACAACTAAATGACTGTTTATATTATTTAATTAACACCATAGTCCAAAAAATATGAGCCATCGCGGGATGTCCGATAAACTTGGTTACTAATTTACCGGTGTGCCATGGAATTTTGATAAAATGAAAAAGTGCCGGTGATACCAAATGGTTGTAAACGTCTGCCTTAGTCAAATGCTACAATTTATGTACTGCTACTGGATGTTGGTTCAATAACCTTGGAATGGAGTCAAAAATATAAAATTATAATAATGTTTTTTGATAGTTTTTGTTTCTTAAAATCTCGGTAGTTAAGTGTTAAAACAGGTTTGGTAGGTGAATTTAATTATTTGTGAAGACCTAACTCTTATTTTTTGTTATCATTGTTTTTGTTTTTCCTCTTATTATTAATTTATCAAATTGAACATACTCAAAAACTTACATTTTCAATTAATTATCACACAAAACTACCTGTAATAAATATATTTATATCAATATCATAGAGTTAAAACATTTGTATTTTTGTATACTTATAACGAGTTAACCATTAGACTGATCTTAAAAAATGGGATCCATTTGCAAGAATAAAGTGACTTGTTACCCGTTTTTCTTGCAATTTGATCTGATTACAATATTTTCGTTGTACCATTAAACCAGAAACAATTAAACTCTTGAAGTCCAACATTTGACACGTTATCGCCGTGTATCCTAATCATGAAGCTGTATTAAATCTGGAGGCAACACTTCTAATACTTACTTGAAACGAAATTTTAAATACTGCTGTCATCTCCTGAGGTATTACTCTCTCTTTCTAACACAGTTGTATAAAAAGAGATGGCGAGACCTCACAGACTGAGATATAACGTAGGTATATGTTTCAAGTGATTAATCCGAGTACTAGCTCCACCTTTACCTAATACTTCATGATCCTAATGTATTCTTAAAAGTGTGTGCAAATGGAACTTTCAGATAACGGCGTATAGGTAAGCGGCAATAAAATGGCCGAAACATTAATGCCGTGAAATCATCTGTTAAGTAAAATGTCATTGCTGTTAAATAATTTGTATTTCATAGGTATAAAAACATTTTTATTTCCATTTAAAGTTCTCCACCTCTAAAGAACTTGCTATTTTTCGCCTCATTAATAGCCATAAAAAAAATATAATATAGTCGACGTGTAGCAAAGTTGAGGCTAGCGATTTGAATGCAGAGTTGTCCACTATCATAATGCAATTTGGCTACGTGAATTTCAATCGATTTGATAAACTGATATGTTTTTCTTTTATGTATTTTAATTTTATTAATATCTTATCAAACTGATTGAAAATATAGTAAGTATAGACAATTAAGATAACACATACAAAGTCGTAATCTTCACACTTGTCAATTAGTGAGATAGTTGATGGTCTACATTGCAACATTTACCAACCTGAACGAGATGCTTCGTGGTCACAAACTGGACAGTACCTACTAAATCCGTCAAGTTTCTACTTTAAAATTTGTTTGATGCATAAAACTATCTGTGTGTATACTAATGAATTCTATTCGTTGGCTGCATTGTAACGGTATCGTCGTCGTTAGCGTATTTTTCAATATTGACTGTTTCGTATTCTCATGGTTAGCCAATGCAGCTCATAAGGTCCAGAGTTTGATTCCTGGTTCGGACAAAAGTCTTATTGAAGTTTATCGAGGCTATCCTTTCGAAGATTTGAAGGCTGTTGTTACTTAAATTTAGATTTTCGATTACAATATAGTAGTAGTAGTAGAGTTTGATGGTTTAGTGGATGGACACGGAAGCTGTTGGTCTCAGATATCGATTTTCGAATCGAATTTCAGTAGCAGCTCGAAAAGTGCTGGTGTATTTATTTTGCTTTTTTATTTCCCCGTGTCGGTCTGAGTCCCTTTGAAGAATAGGCCAACTGCTGTTATGCCAGGCAGGTCGTAAAAGATAACCAATTGACTATGCGAGTCACTACCATCCTGCCGCAATAGCGTCATTGCTTTTCACTGTAGTGTTCCAGTTTTGGGGGGTGAGGTAGCCGGTAATCTTATGCATGAGACCTCGCCATAAGATAGCAACGCACCATTAACATCTCTGATCTATAGGCGATGGTTGACTCTTTCCATCAGGAGACCCTGAGATCTGCTTGTTTGCTATCTTATGATATTAGAAAAGTATTATAATGTATCTGATGCAACATTCATAATAAGATGTCTGTCAAAGCAAAAGGAAGTAATATTTTGGGGCACGCAAACGAAGTCGCAGGTATCCGCTAGTATTATACGACGAGCATTACAGCAGACGAGCATATAAACTAGGTTTCCTTAACTTTATATAGTTTAGGAAAACTAGTTTAGATGCTCGTTAAAACAGTTCCAGTATGATGAACACGTGCTATCATAAGGCTATTATGATTAAAATAAAAATACGTATATAATAGAAACATGACAAGTTAATGTCTATGATAAATTTTTACATTTGCTATCCGGTTATTTATACCTACTTGTTACCGGACTTTAAGTAAAGAAATTTAAAATTCAAATTTTTTTACTTTACGGCTAGAACGTATGGTTCAAATATGAATATTATACCATGTATGTAAGAGTTGAGGTCGATAATGTTTTGCTGGAATAAGTGAATGATTTTCTATATCTTGGAATAGCTTTTAGCAGGGATGCAAATTACACCGCTGATGTCAAAAAAAGAATGTGTGCAGAGAACAGTAAATGGAGCGTTAGGGGAATTACTTAAAGCATAGTTTTAAGTCAGAGTGCCCGTCATGTCCTGCATATTTCCTTCTTATGTCCGGGGGCATGAAAGTATCATCAACGCAGTCGAAATGAGATGGCCACAGAAAATATGAGGCGTAACACTCGTGGACCGGTTTCGTAATATTAAAATGAGAAAGAGGTTAGGCCTGAAATAAAGTTTCAGTGTAAGCAAAAGAAAGAGCATGCTCCGTTGGTTCGAACATGCAGAAATAATGGTAGAAAGGTTAACAAAACAGATATACATACAATGTGGATTTGAAAGAATTTAGGTACCAGAAAAATCTAATAGAGGAGGCCGGCGTTCAAAGTGCCGGGGATAGGTTGTTCCAATCCAAGTAGCTTCGCAAAGAAAAGAGATAGCAATTTGTATGAAATGTGTCGTGAAACGTCATACTATCGTTACATATATGCTATTTTAGTCCACAAAGTACTTTATAAATGTTTTAGTGACTCTACGTCAGCGCGTAAGAGTGGTAGTTGGTTGGAGTATCATAAATATTACGTAAGTAATTTTTTTGGTTCTTATACTTTTGGGCTATTTAAATCATTTTTTAAATATTTGAGTTTGATTTGCTATTAACAGTTAAAAAACTACACAGATTCTCTTTTTAGTACAATTGTTCGTTTTTTATAAGCTAATCTATTATAATCAGAGATCAAATTAAAAATGGAATTTGGAGTTAAAAGTTCCTTTAGCTGGGGTCTAATTGTGCCGCCGAACAACGTGACCCATAATGAAACACGTAAGTATTAAAATAAAAATATTTTTTTAGGATGAGAAGTTGTAAATGGAAAACCGAACGGGACAAGGTATCGATTGACCTTTTGCAACGGGCAGCTGATACTGTCAGTATTAGAGACGGCCGTAAGCTTAAGACAGCAGTTGGAGAACTAGAAATATGACATGTCTTATAACATTATTTCGCAATGCAAAAAGTTAAGGGCCAGTATAGTTCCAATTGTGGGTTCAGATAGCCTCATATAGATCATATTATGGAATCCATCTCAGGTAGTGGATCATGCACAGCAACAAGATCAACGATCAACAAACCTCAGCCAGGATCCTCAAATATTGCTAACATGTCAAATCATTCAAGTCACATCTAACATTTTCTCCTGAAATTGTCAAACTCTTACCAAGAGCACAACCCAGATCATCTACAAGCCTAACCTGGAATAGTATTGTTTAATTTGTACAACTTTACGTCCAATTCACAACCAAGAAAACAATGGATTGAAGTGAACAAGTATGTGTAAAAATTGGGCTCATTTGAAATACTTGAAATCTGGTTATGTTCATTCCTCTTTTTGTCCCAATTGTGATTCAGACGATGAATTTTTTTGGTTAAAAATATTTTAAGTTTTGCGAGACTGATAAATACTATTATATAATGATTGATCTCAATAACATATTGCTATGGGACTGAATAAACTAAGTATATTTTGAAATAATCAAATTACTTAATTTTTCTTAGTGTTTTAAATAAAATAAATAATTTGCGGTTGTGAAAGTTGATTAATAATTAAACCTTTTTAATAAATCTTAAGCCAATTGATTAGGTTATATTGCATTATTAGTAAAAATGCTTATTAATAGCTTTTCTTACAGTTTTATTTTTGTTAAATTGTGCAAGTTTATAAAAAAGTCGTTTAAAAACATTAGGTTGTTTGTTCCTTGTCGATTTGCTGCAGAAAAATTATCTTAAGCCAAAACATACTATTATTTCTATAAATTCGACTATGCAACTTAAAACTAGAATAAATTCTGCATCTATTTATAAAGGAATCATTAATTGAAAATCCTTCTATGTCATTCATATTGTGTCTTACTCTAAAATCGGAACTTCGAACCCCGGCATCCCCTACTGTCATGCTATGATCAGATTGATCGGGTGCCGTCCAAAGATGATGTCAAAAGTCTATGCCACCGGCGTTTTCGTACGAAGAAAATAATGTTTGTGGAGGAAGCAAGACAAATCTGCAAGGATCGTGATGTGAGGCACTCGGTTTTCCTTGACTACCACGTAAGGGATCTGTAGTAAAGATATATACACGTATTATGTAATAATATCTTTGTATTCGCTTCATCTATGGCATAAAAAAGTATGATCACGTTTCTAATTTCCGAGCTGAACTTCGGTGGCTTCCTATTAGACAGCGGAGAAAAACTCATATCCTTTGCTTGCTATACAAGATCCTTTTCAATCCTATAGCCCCTAAATATCTCCGTGACTCTTTTAGTTTTTTGCACTCTCCTGATACCCCGTGTCGCTCTAACGTTAGAACCCTGTTGCGCTTTCCTCCTAGTAACTCTGCTGCCTACTCGCACTCCTTTGCGGTACATGCAGTAAGTTTGTGGAACTCTCTGCCTAGTGAGATTCGCCTCTGCCAGACTTTTGATTCCTTTAAAAAACGCGTCAAAGAACACTTTCTAACAGAATTGTAATTTTTCCTTATACCGTATGTATTTTCTTTTTCTCTTGTATTTTCATTAATATATATATTTAGTTTAGTTATGTAACCATAATATCTATTTTTTTTTTGTACATCAAGTCTACTTTATTTGATTTCTTTTTTATCTCCTTTATCGGGTTGGCTGGAAGAAATCTCTTTAAGTAGAGATAAGCTCGCCCATTGTACTTATGTTGTGTTTATATATTTTTATTCTAATTGTTCTGTGTACAATAAAGTATTAAATAAATAAATAAATAATATCTGCTTGACCGAACTTTGCTCGGTTTTTCACATGCCCATATCTTGGGAACCGAGCTTTCCTGGAACATTGATAAATCGATTCATGGACCCAAAACCCCCTAATTTGTGACTTTCATGAAAATCGTTGGAGCCGATTCCAGGATCCCAAATATATATATATATATATATATATATATATATATATATATATATATATATATATATATATATATATATATATATATATATATGTGTGTGTTACTTAGGAATAGGAACTCAGATAGTTTATCTCATTCAGGAAATTAGTGATCTGAATATGAGCAACTGCCTCGAGAATTTTGGAGAGAAATGGATATATATATATATGTGTGTGTGTTACTTAACAACGCCATCTGCTGGAATAACTTACAATACAAAAATAGTATTATTATTCGCCAGTAGATGTCGGAGATAGTCATAATTTTCAGTTTTAATTGGGACTTTTAAGTTGATTATCGATAAAACACGAATAAAATGAAATTTTCTAAAAATGAAACCCCCTATATACTAAATTTCATGAAAATCGTTGGAGCCAATTCCGAGATTCCAATTATATATATACAAGAATTGCTCGTTTAAAGGTATTAGATAACATTATTTGAGTATACAGATACATTGTGTGCGTATACTCAAATAATACACGCAGATTAACTCGGGCCCTTTTGAAGAATAGATCTACTACTTTCTAAACATTTCGCAAAAGCGAAAGATTGGCCATACGACGTGTCACTTTCATCGTGACTACTAGATGGTTAACTTCCGCAACGTCTCTCCCGAGTATTTGTTACCACCGCCTTATCTACTCCTGCCGCAATATTGTCAATGCTTGTCACTGTCGTGCTCCTGTTTGGAAAGTAAGGTGGCCGGTAAATTTATCTAATACCTTTAACCGAGCAATTCTATATATATATATATATATATATATATATATATATATATATATATATATATATATATATATATATATACATATATATATATATATATATATATATATATATATATATATCGTGTTTTATCGATAATCAACTTAAAAGTCCCAATTAAAATTGAAAAATATGACTCTCTCCGACATCTATTGGCGAATAATAATACTATTTTTTGTATTGTAAGTTATTTCAGCAGATGGCATTGTTAAGTAACATATATATATATATATATATATATATATATATATATATATATATATATATATATATATATATATATATATATATATATATATATATTATTGGAATCTCAGAATCGGCTCCAACGATTTTCATGAAAGTCACAAATTAGGGGTTTTTCGGGTCAAGGAATCGATTTATCAAGTTTCCAGGTTTCGGTTCCCAAGATATGGGTATGTGAAAAACCGAGCAAAGCTCGGTCAACCAGGCACAAAAAAATTATATATTCTATAGGAATCGATTTATCAAGTTTCAAGGTCCAAGAAAAGATCGGTTTCAAAAATATGTGAAAAACAGAGCAAAGCTCGGCCAACCAGATATTATTAACTTAACGGCAAGGTATTAACAATATAGATAATTTTGACATATTGCAGTTGAAATAGTTTTAAATAAATCATATTTTGCAAGAATATGGGTGTTACAAGATATTGTAACGTGTTTCTTATATTTTCGAATGGAAACGTCCGATGAAGTCTGTGGTCCTGAAAAGCATGATGGGTTTATTAAAACACGTCTGGAGGCAAAGAAAATTATGTCGGTCTTTGAGATGAAGGTTGCTTCATCTCAAAGATCGACATAATTTTCTTTAACTAAAAATTTTATTTTTTTCATTCTTAAAATTACTATTACTAATATAAACTTAAATAGCTAATAAACTTATGCATCTGTTAAAATTTAATATCATTTTAAAATGCACCTTTCATAACTATAGCGATTATTGTCTATCCTCCCGTGTTGGTCCGTGCCCCCTTTTGAAGAATAGACCATTGAACTTTTGCATAGCAGACCGATTGACAATACGTGTCACCACCACCATCGTGACTACTAGGTGGTAGAATTCCACAACGTCTAGCCCGAGTATAAGGTACCACCGTCTTATCTATTCTTGCCGCATAGCATCAATGCTTGTCACTGTCGTGTTCTAGTTTGGAAGGTAAGGTAGCCGGTAGACTTAGGCACGTGGCGTATTCATCTCCATAAGACAAATAGAAAAGATGTTAATGGTGCGTATTAATATCTTCGTTTTTCTATAGGCAATAGTTTCTTTTACCATCAAGAGCTTGTTTCCTATCTAATCTATATACATATATAAAAATCAGTCCCTATTTTCCTTGGTCACGACATCACAACTGAATGGCTAGACCAATTTCGGTAATTTTTTCTTTGTTGTGTTTGCAATGGTAAGGACAAGGTTCTTATAAAAGAAAATATTAAGAAAATTGCGCGGAAAATTAGAAAATTTATGAATACTTAACCACCATATAAAGTTTAATGCCATTTTAGCTGCGTGGAAGGACAATCCCGTAGACTTATATAAATTACGTGTCACGTTGTTCGTCCGTTATGGATTCCTAATATGTAAGGCAAAACAACGTTTGCCAGGTCAGCTAGTGATATATAAAAAAAACTCTAAATGGTTGAACCTGCAGGCCATCCCTGAAACTTCCCGCTAAATAAAGGTATAAGGTGTGCCCCAGGGTGGTGTACTATCTCCTCTGCTGTTCTCCGTATTCATTAATGTAGAAGTTTCGTCTGTTTAGTTTTGTTCGCATCATTTGTATGCTGACGACATACAGCTCTATATATCTTTTAAACCGAATGATCTAGAACGTGGTATCGATAATATAAATAGTGATCTGGATGCAATTAACACTTGGGCGAACGATTATGGACTTATATTAAATCGGACAAGACACAGGTGATGTTGATTGGACGTGATAGATTTTTATCACAAATTAAATTACAGAGTATACCCCAAGTAATCCTCAATGGTAAGAGTATTCCTTATCTTACGTATGTCAACAATTTGGGAATCTATATAAGTAATTAGCTGTTTCTGACTTCGTCCGCGCGGACTTCGTTTACTCCGCACTGCTCCTCCCCTGTAGGTGATAGCGTGATAATATGCAGCCTATATTTGAACCCGACCTGTTAGTAATATTCATGCAAAATTTGAAGTAAATCTATGCAGTACTTTTTGAGTTTATCCCGGACATACATACAGACAAACAGACAAACAGACAAAAATTCTAAAAACGATATTTTTGGCTTCGGTATCGATTGTAAATCATGCCCCAAGTATTCTTTTAAAAAAATATTCAATATACAGTTTTGACTTTCCTACGATTTTATTATATGTATAGATAATCTTTCATGGTCTCAACACGTAAATGAAATTAGTCGTAGGATTTTTGTATCTATGCACGCATTAAAACGATTAAAAAACTTTATACCTGTCAAAACTAAATTGACCTTGGTTAATGCGTTGCTGTTACCCGTTTGACGTATGATATACTGATTTGACTGAAGAACTGTTGAATAAACTTGATCGTCTACTCAACTTATGCATTCGATACGTTTCGGATTGCATAAGTATGACCATGTTTCTCAATTTCGTTCACAATTGAAATGGTTAAATGTCCGATTTCGGCGGGATGCACTTGTTCTTTCATGCCTATATAACATTGTGCAGCACAGACATATTCGATGTGAATATTTAATGTAAATAGATATTAAGGCAGGATAAATTGTATATTTCGTTTAGTTCGTAAGTTTTTTGTAATAAATAATGTTCGTTTTCGTCTTTTATTCGCCCTAAGACCTACATACAGCTTTGTTGTACAGAAATAATAAAGCTTTATGTAGTTAAGTTGTTTGCCTAAAGGCATATTACGATCAAAAGGGGTTCCACGCAGTCGACAAATTACGAGTCGACTCTTGCGAGATTGTATTTATATGCGGGAATCCAGAATTACGAAAACCCCGAAAAGTGCAAAATTCTTTGTTAAAATTAATGTTTATCGATTGTAAATAGTATGTACAATGTAAGTGCATATGCCTTAGGCATATGTTTACGCACTTTTCGAGTATATAAAGATAGTTAATAGGATAGTACGACCTGAAAAGGCGTACAACTCTGTAATTGTAAGAGTTTCCGAGGTCCTGTAAGAACATATAATGTATATAACACTCTTGTTTGTTATTGTATAAGTTTATTTGTATTAGATCCTTGTATATAGATAAGAAATAACACATTGTAATTAGTTTTCGGTAGCTCTTAGGGCATTATGTACTTTGTTTCGCCTATATTTGTAAAAAGGTAGTACCGTTGCACTCGCTAGAGGGCCACACTAGGTAATTAAAGGTAGGAGAAGCTACCTAAGACAAAATAATTACGTTTAGATTACGAAAAGTATGGTTTTAACAAATCCTAGACATCGTGGCGCCACGCATGGCGCCATCCGTTTTTGTCGATTTATGCCGTCCGTCTGGCCGCGAGCTATAAATACCGGAGAGCGCGGCCATACAATCAGTTCCGTTCCGATCAAATTACAGTTTCGTTACGACTCAAATAAGTTTCCCAGACAAGTTCCTGGGCTTTAGTATATCCATAGGGTACCGGCTTTAGAGTAGGGCAGTGTTAGGGCAAGTACTGGTTCTCCCATAGAATAGGAACATTTGCAACGGTGCTAGCTTTATTGATAAATTCTATTTCGTTACAATACTTTTGCAACGAACAGTTGTGGTCTCTATTTATTCCCCCAGCGACACCCGGCTCACGACCAAAGCACTACGGCTGGTGGGGCGTCGAAGAAGAGGAATAGATCTACAGTCCGCTGGCTCCCCCGGCTGTAGTGCACAAACATACTCTACAACCCACTTTCTCCAGCTTGTCTGAGGGAACGCTTTAAATTTATTTCTAGTCAAGATAGGTCTCAGCGCTCTTGTCATCTCAGCACGCTGATATTCCCGGACCATAATTCTGCAACATATTTTAATGTAACGTAAACGTAACGTAAACGTAACGTAAACGTAACGTAAACGTAACGTAAACGTAACGTAAACGTAACGTAAACGTAACGTAAACGTAACGTAAACGTAACGTAAACGTAACGTAAACGTAACGTAAACGTAACGTAAACGTAACGTAAACGTAACGTAAACGTAACGTAAACGTAACGTAAACGTAACGTAAACGTAACGTAAACGTAACGTAAACGTAACGTAAACGTAACGTAAACGTAACGTAAACGTAACGTGAACGTAACGTGAACGTAACGTGAACGTAACGTGAACGTAACGTAAACGTAACGTGAACGTAACGTGAACGTAACGTGAACGTAACGTGAACGTAACGTCAACGTAACGTAAACGTAACGTAAACGTAACGTAAACGTAACGTAAACGTAACGTAAACGTAACGTAAACGTAACGTAAACGTAACGTAAACGTAACGTAAACGTAACGTAAACGTAACGTAAACGTAACGTAAACGTAACGTAAACGTAACGTAAACGTAACGTAAACGTAACGTAAACGTAACGTAAACGTAACGTAAACGTAACGTAAACGTAACGTAAACGTAACGTAAACGTAACGTAAACGTAACGTAAACGTAACGTAAACGTAACGTAAACGTAACGTAAACGTAACGTAAACGTAACGTAAACGTAACGTAAACGTAACGTAAACGTAACGTAAACGTAACGTAAACGTAACGTAAACGTAACGTAAACGTAACGTAAACGTAACGTAAACGTAACGTAAACGTAACGTAAACGTAACGTAAACGTAACGTAAACGTAACGTACACGTAACGTAAACGTAACGTGAACGTAACGTAAACGTAACGTAACGAACGTAAACGTAACGTAAACGCAAACGTAACGTAAACGTAACGTAAACGTAACGTATACGTAACGTAAACGTAACGTAAACGTAACGTAAACGTAACGTAAACGTTACGTAAACGTAACGTAAACGTAACGTAAACGTAACGTAAACGTAACGTAAACGTAACGTAAACGTAACGTAAACGTTACGTAAACGTAACGTAAACGTAACGTAAACGTAACGTAAACGTAACGTATACGTAACGTAAACGTTACGTAAACGTAACGTAGACGTAACGTAAACGTAACGTAAACGTAAAGTAAACGTAACGTAAACGTAACGTAAACGTAACGTAAACGTAACGTAAACGTAACGTAAACGTAACGTAAACGTAACGTAAACGTAACGTAAACGTAACGTAAACGTAACGTAAACGTAACGTAAACGTAACGTAAACGTAACGTAAACGTAACGTAAACGTAACGTAAACGTAACGTAAACGTAACGTAAACGTAACGTAAACGTAACGTAAACGTAACGTAAACGTAACGTAAACGTAACGTAAACGTACCGTAAACGTAACGTAAACGTACCGTAAACGTAACGTAAACGTAACGTAAACGTAACGTAAACGTAACGTAAACGTAACGTAAACGAAACGTAAACGTAACGTAAACGAAACGTAAACGTAACGTAAACGTAACGTAAACGAAACGTAAACGTAACGTAAACGTAACGTAAACCTAACGTAAACGTAACGTAAACGTAACACAAACGTAACGTAAACGCAACGTAAACGTAACGTAAACGTAACGTAATCTTAACGTAAACGTAACGTAAACGTAACGTAAACGTAACGTAAACGTAACATAAACGTAACGTAAACGTAACGTAAACGTAACGTAAACGTAACGTAAACGTAACGTAAACGTAACGTAAACGTAACGTAAAACGTAACGTAAACGTAACGTAAACGTAACGTAAACGTAACGTGAACGTAACGTGAACGTAACGTGAACGTAACGTGAACGTAACGTGAACGTAACGTAAATGTAACGTAAACGTATCGTAAACGTAACGCAACGTAACGTAAACGTAACTTAAACGTAACGTAAACGTAACGGAAACGTAACGTAAACGTAACGCAAACGTGACGTAAACGTAACGCAAACGTAACGTAAACGTAACGCAAACGTAACGCAAACGTAACGCAAACGTAACGTAAACGTAACGTTAACGCATAAAATAAATTATTTCATAATAATTATGAATTGTAGAATGTTTTCATTTGTATGAAAATAAAAATATTATAAATAAAATCATCTGTATCTATCTATACATATAATAAAATCGTAGGAAAGTCAAAACTGTACATTGAATATTTTTTTAAAAGAATACTTGGGGCGTGATCTACAATTGATATCGAAGCCAAAAATATAGTTTTTAGAATTTTTGTCTGTTTGTCTGTATGTCTGTCCGAGGTAATCACAAAAAGTACCGCATGTATTTACTTCAAATTTAGCATGAATATTACTAACAGGTCGGGTTAAGATATAGGCTATATATTATCACGCTATCACCTACGGCGGTGGAGCTGTGCGGAGTAAACGAAGTCCGCGCGGACGAAGTCGCAGGCAACAGCTAGTAAACATATAAAATAAAAGATTTGTACCCATTTTTAAATCGGTTACAAAAACGATGGAGTACGAAATTTGGCACAGTTAACATTAAAAAAATAGTAATAAAGGTCATCGACACTTTGTATACGAGTAGATATCGCGAAACTTACGATGCCAACGTGACAGATAACTGTTGGGATTACGCATATTTTTATCTAGTGCTAAAGTTCAACTAACGCAAATATTTATTTAGGCTGCATTGTCATGTCTGTCTCACGGTACTTAGAAATACTGAATCAGAAGTAAGGGGTCCATCCAATAATCACAATATGTTTTTTTATCATTTTTTAACCCCACCCTCCCCCTTGGTGATACGTGGACATTTAAGACTTAAACCCCCCCCCCCCCCTCCCGTATATCACGTCTATTTTTAGTCAAAGAACTAGTACAAAGAATCTTAATTATAAAAATATAAGGTCGGGCAAAAGTATTTTCGTATTGTTCATACAAAGAAAAATGTTTTTTAGGTATAATTTTTTATTTATTTATAATATGTATGTGCTATTTTGATATCGATGACTTGTTGCCATGTTGTGAGTAGTGCCATGATCCCATTTCTATAGAAATTTTGAGATTTTTGATTTATTTATATACATCACTTTGTTCCGAGTCAGCACGGGCTTTTCCACGGTCTGTGGGACTTGTACATGCTTGGGCCATGATCTTTTTTACATATTGTTATCGTAAGTCCCCCATTTTTCATCATTCGTAATCAAATGTTTAAGAAATGATCCAAATCAACTGTTTAAGGAATTGTTACGCTAGAACAAAGAATCGCAAATGGAAACACGTTGAATTAGGTCTCTCAGTGAAAATTTCCAGACTTGAAATGCTTAAACCCCATTTGTGCTACTCTTACTGACACCGCATCAGGTCCGTAAACCGCATAATTGTTATTCGCGGCGTCCGTCGCATTTTTAACTTTTTGTAAATAAACTTTAAATTGTACCGAATTACATCGTCACATACGTTCATTTTACTTGCTTGAAAAACTATTGAATAATGGCGGGAACGAGTTTTTTATTTATTTTATCAGAATTTCACATTTTTAATGGTATTAAAACCAGCCAGTTACGTTCAGTACAGCCAAATAGGTATTGATTACTAATTATACATTCATAATAATATAATATATTATTATATAATTATAATTATAATATATTAGATAATTATTATAGAATATTTAATTAGTCGGGGCAAAAGTATTTTCGTGTTTTGAATGTATAATTAGTAATCAATACCTATTTGGCTGTACTGAACGTAACTGGCTGGTTTTAATACCATTAAAAATGTGACATTCTGAAGAAATTCTGATAAAATAAATAAAAAACTCGTTCCCGCCATTATTCAATAGTTTTTCAAGCAAGTAAAATGAACGTATGTGACGATGTAATTCGGTACAATTTAAAGTTTATTTACAAAAAGTTAAAAATGCGACGGACGCCGCGAATAACAATTATGCGGTTTACGGACCTGATGCGGTGTCAGTAAGAGTAGCACAAATGGGGTTTAAGCATTTCAAGTCTGGAAATTTTCACTGAGAGACCTAATTCAACGTGTTTCTATTTGCGATTCTTTGTTCTAGCGTAACAATTCCTTAAACAGTTGATTTGGATCATTTCTTAAACATTTGATTACGAATGATGAAAAATGGGGGACTTACGATAACAATATGTAAAAAAGATCATGGCCCAAGCATGTACAAGTCCCACAGACCGTGGAAAAGCCCGTGCTGACTCGGAACAAAGTGATGTATATAAATAAATCAAAAATCTCAAAATTTCTATAGAAATGGGATCATGGCACTACTCACAACATGGCAACAAGTCATCGATATCAAAATAGCACATACATATTATAAATAAATAAAAAATTATACCTAAAAAACATTTTTCTTTGTATGAACAATACGAAAATACTTTTGCCCGACCTTATATTTTTATAATTAAGATTCTTTGTACTAGTTCTTTGACTAAAAATAGACGTGATATACGGGAGGGGGGGGGGGGGTTAAGTCTTAAATGTCCACGTATCACCAAGGGGGAGGGTGGGGTTAAAAAATGATAAAAAAACATATTGTGATTATTGCGGTACTTTTTGAGATTACCTCGGACAGACATACAGACAAACAGACAAAAATTCTAAAAACTATATTTTTGGCTTCGATATCAATTGTAGATCACGCCCCAAGTATTCTTTTAAAAAAATATTCAATGTACAGTTTTGACTTTCCTACGATTTTATTATATGTATAGATAGATACAGATGATTTTATTTATAATATTTTTATTTTCATACAAATGAAAACATTCTACAATTCATAATTATTATGAAATAATTTATTTTATGCGTTAACGTTACGTTTACGTTACGTTTGCGTTACGTTTGCGTTACGTTGGCGTTACGTTTACGTTACGTTTGCGTTACGTTTACGTCACGTTTGCGTTACGTTTACGTTACGTTTACGTTACGTTTACGTTACGTTCACGTTACGTTTACGTTAGGTTTACGTTACGTTTACGTTACGTTTACGTTTCGTTTACGTTACGTTTACGTTACGTTTACGTTACGTTTACGTTACGTTTATGTTTCGTTTACGTTACGTTTACGTTACGTTTACGTTACGTTTACGTTACGTTTACGTTACGTTTACGTTACGTTTACGGTACGTTTACGTTACGTTTACGGTACGTTTACGTTACGTTTACGTTACGTTTACGTTACGTTTACGTTACGTTTACGTTAGGTTTACGTTACGTTTACGTTACGTTTACGTTACGTTTACGTTACGTTTACGTTGCGTTTACGTTACGTTTGTGTTACGTTTACGTTACGTTTACGTTAGGTTTACGTTACGTTTACGTTACGTTTACGTTTCGTTTACGTTACGTTTACGTTACGTTTACGCTTCGTTTACGTTACGTTTATGTTTCGTTTACGTTACGTTTACGTTACGTTTACGTTACGTTTACGTTACGTTTACGTTACGTTTACGGTACGTTTACGTTACGTTTATGTTACGTTTACGTTACGTTTACGTTACGTTTACGTTACGTTTACGTTACGTTTACGTTACGTTTACGTTACGTTTACGTTACGTTTACTTTACGTTTACGTTACGTTTACGTTACGTTTACGTTACGTTTACGTTACGTTTACGTTACGTTTACGTTACGTTTACGTTACGTTTACGTTACGTTTACGTTACGTTTACGTTAGGTTTTTTTTATATATAGAAGAGGGGGCAAACGAGCAAGAGGTGCACCTGATGGTAAGTGATCACCGCCGCCCATGGACATCTGCAATACCAGAGGTCTTGCAGTTGCGTTGCCGGCCTTTTAAGAATGAGTAAGCTCTTTTCTTGAAGGTCCCTATGTCGTATCCGTTCGGAAATACCCCTGCCGGTCCACAACAGAGTAGTGCGAGGTAAAAAGTGTCGGGAGAAACGCACAGTTGTGGATTTCCAGACATCGAGATGGTGAGGATGGAACTTCAAGTTTTGACGCGATGTCCGATGGTGGAATTCGGCGGCAGGAATTAATCCAAACAACTCGTCGGAACACTCGCCATGATATATACGATAAAAGACACACAGAGAACCTACATCTCTGCGCAATGCCAAAGAGTCAAGCTGGTACTGAGGAGCTCCGGCCCAGAGATGCGAACAGTACTCTATGTGAGGCCGAACCTGTGCCTTATAAAGTTGAAGGCGATGGACCGGCAAAAAGTACTGTTTCGCTCTGCTGAGCACACCGAGCTTTTTGGAGGCTAGTTTAGCCTTGCCTTCCAAATGACCGCGAAACTGAACGTAATTCGATATGTCAACTCCCAGGATTCCGACACTAGCTGAGGTGATACGATAAAGGGCATCTTTTTTGCGGTGAACACGCAAAGCTGTCTTCTTAGGGTTACGTTACGTTTACGTTACGTTTACGTTACGTTTACGTTACGTTTACGTTACGTTTACGTTACGTTTACGTTACGTTTACGTTACGTTTACGTTACGTTTACGTTACGTTTACGTTACGTTTACGTTACGTTTACGTTACGTTTACGTTACGTTTACGTTACGTTTACGTTACGTTTACGTTACGTTTACGTTACGTTTACGTTACGTTTACGTTACGTTTACGTTACGTTTACGTTACGTTTACGTTACGTTTACGTTACGTTTACGTTACGTTTACGTTACGTTTACGTTACGTTTACGTTACGTTTACGTTACGTTTACGTTACGTTTACGTTACGTTTACGTTACGTTTACGTTACGTTTACGTTACGTTTACGTTAGGTGTACGTTACGTTTACGTTACGTTTACGTTACGTTTACGTTGCGTTTACGTTACGTTTACGTTGCGTTTACGTTACGTTTACGTTGCGTTTACGTTACGTTTACGTTGCGTTTACGTTACGTTTACGTTGCGTTTACGTTACGTTTACGTTGCGTTTACGTTACGTTTACGTTGCGTTTACGTTACGTTTACGTTGCGTTTACGTTACGTTTACGTTACGTTTACGTTACGTTTACGTTACGTTTACGTTACGTTTACGTTACGTTTACGTTACGTTTACGTTACGTTTACGTTACGTTTACGTTACGTTTACGTTACGTTTACGTTACGTTTACGTTACGTTTACGTTACGTTTACGTTACGTTTACGTTACGTTTATGTTACGTTTACGTTACGTTTACGTTACGTTTACGTTACGTTTACGTTACAATCACGTTACGATTACGTTACGTTTACTTTACGTTTACCTTACGTTTACGTTACGTTTACTTTACGTTAACGTTAAATACGGGTCGGTGGAAAGATTTGGGTAGGTCCTTCCTACTAAATCTTTCCACCCTACCTATCTAATGCAATCATTGTAGGATGACAAGGGTGGTTGGGAAGTGGGAAAGTAGGAAAGAAGAAAAAGAAAAGCTGTGTGGTCTAGTGGTCTGGCGTTGGCGTTGGCTACGTGAAGTCCCGGGTTTTGCGTCGTCTTTCGCGAACTTTTTCTGACACCCTGGGTAAACAAATTGTAGAATACCACTCGGCATTAACACTCTTTTGATCTTCAAGTGGAATTGTACAGATGGGACCCGTAGCTGAGAAAAAAATGCGATCATTTTTTTACTAACGTTTCTCGCCTCACTTTTGTTGGCCTGTTTTCATTTTCAAACATCACAATATTGCTGTTTTTTTTCGGGTTCAAAACAATAAATCCACGTTTCGTCTTTTGTGACGATGTTATAAACAGCATTAGAATGTCCGTGGTCGTACTTTAGTAGCATCTATGAGCACCATTCCACGTGAGCCTGCTTTTGCTCCGCTGTCAGTTCATGAGGGATCCAACAACAACAAAGTTTCCGAACTTTCAATTCTTCGTGTAAAATTTTCTGAATTTAGCTCATACCAATCCCCAATAGTACTCGACTTGTCTCATAGGTAATCCGGGGGTTTTCTTCAATTAACCGCTTAACAGTAGCCACATTATTTTCGTTGACGGTTGTTGAAGGCCGCCCTTCACGAAATTCGTCATGTAAAGAAACTCGACCTCTCTTAAATTCAGCGAACCATCGCCTCACGGTGCTCAAATGAGGTGCTTCTCTCCCAAAAGCATTTTGAAGACGAGCAGCACAGTCTTGCGGAGGAAGAGAACTTTTAAAATCATAAAAAATCATCGCTCTAAAATCTTTTCGACTTAATTCTATTTTCGTTGCGTACGTAGAACTTTGATGTGTAATAAATAAACAATTGACAAATCATTCCATACTAATATCCGAAAGCCTGTCTGTCTGTTACGCTGTCACGGCTAAACCGCTAAACCGATTTTCATGAAATTTGGCATGGGTATAGTTGAAGATCCGGAGTCAAACATAGGCTAATTTTTTTTTTCAAAAATCAGTCCCTGGAGGACTTAAATAGAAAAAAAATAGGGGATGAATTTTTTATTAAAAGCTATTTGCACAACTTATTAATATACCCGCGGGCGAAGCTGCGCGGGTCAGCTAGTGTAAAATAAAATTTAAAATTGAAATAAAATTAAATCGTTGTTATCTATCTTTATTTATATAAAAAAGGCAAAAATGGCTGAATGATGTATCAACGCACAGGCCAAACCCTTAGGGCTAGAAACTTAAAATTTCGCACACGTATACCTCTTATAACGTAGACCTCACTAAGAAACGATTTTTTCAAATTCAACTCCCAAGGGGATGCAACAGGAAAACATAAAAGTTTGTATGAAACATTTTATTTCTTGGAGTTACTTGCATGAAATTTCGTATTAATTGACGGGTAAATATAATGACCTTAGAGTTATAAACTTGAAATTTCGCACTCGTAAGCATTCACTAAGAAAGGATTTTCAAAATTTAACCCAAATGGGGTGAGGTAGGGGATAAAAATTTGTATGAAACATTTTATTTCCTAGACATATTTGCATGAAATTTCGTATGAACTGAGCACGGTAAAAATAATAAGCTACGTATTTTTGCATTTTTAAAGTTCAAGCCCTAAAAGGGCAAATTAGGGTATATAGGATTTATATAAAAACCCAGGCCAAAATCTTAATGGCTAGAAACTTGAAATTTCGCACACGTATTTTTCTTGTTACGTAAGCATCCACTAAGGAAGGATTTTTCAAAATTCAACCCCCTAAGGGGTGAAATAGGGGATAAAAGTTTGTATGAAACTATTTATTCCTTGGACATATTTGCAGGAAATTTCGTAAAAATTGATTATGATAAAAATAATGAGTTATGTATTTTAGATTCTTTTAAATGTAATCCCTAATATGGTAAAATAGGGTATGAAAGCTTTATATTAACACCCAGTCCGCTCTAGGGCTAGAAACTTGAAATTTTTCGCACACGTTTTCCTCTTATAACGTTAGCAATTACCTACTAAGGAAGGATTATTCAAAATTTAACCCCAAGGTGTGAAATAGAGGATAAAAGTTTGTACGAAACCTACCTAGTATTCAGCCAAAACGCGGCAAAAGACGTCGAGCCGAAAGACATCATTGACGGTTGATGCGAATTATAAGAATTTTGTTGTTAATTAAGTTTACCTTATATGATCTACCATTAAAATACAATTTTATAAACATTATGAAACTAACGAGTTAAAATGCTACTTTGGCGTGGTAGATATAATTCATTTAATTCATTTTCATTCACTCCATTTTAATACAATATTAATCAATTAATACACTTGTACATTTTAACTTCCCGCTACATACGTAGATAAGGAAGTTACTTATTTTGCTCCGATTTTCAAAAATCGAGTTTTCACCAGATGTGCACGTTTTTGAGGTCCTATGAACCTTAATTTCGACTATTTTCTCGATAACGTCAGTGTGTGTGTGTGTGTGTGTGTGCGTGTGTGTGTGTTTTAAATTCAACTTCCAGGTTAATTGTACCAATTGAGCACAAAAACTAATCATCTCTATTCTTAAAAAAGTTACGTCTAATGCATAAATTGCATCAAATCGGTTTATCTGTTTGGAAGTAATCGTTGACGAAAATTTTGAAAGTGTTGTTTTGACATAACTTCGAAATATTTCAACCAATCATATTTTAGTATTCTACGATATTTTTGTACTAAAAAAATTACGTCTAATGCTGTTTTTCAAATATTAAAATTGCTTTTCAAATTGCTTTTCAAATATTAAAATTACGTTGTTTTTAACAAACTTACTTAGTATTTTTGAAACAACTTTCAAGCTAATATACCGATTAACTTCAAAATCTTATCAGCTTTTGTCCTTTAAAAACTGCGTTAAGTACCGTTAATTGTATAAAATAGGTCAATTTGTTTGGGATCTATCAATGACGTAAATTTTTGAAAAAATGTTTTTTTACATTGCTTCGAAATTTTTTAACCTACAGATTATTTAGCCAAAGCAATAGTTAAATTGAGTTGAATCCCATTTGAATTTGACCATTTGAAATTTGATTAATTTGATCATCGTTTAAAAATACAGTTTTTCAAAAATCAATATACTGGCATTTTTATCAAAATAGACTGCATGTATGATTCTTTCGTTGCTTCATTCGTAAGTGATTTCTTGCTGTTTTTTGTGACTTAGCAATTGAGACATTATAATATTTCTTAGAACTGAAAAATCTATGATTATAGTTTTTACTCTTTTGAGCATAAAATACCTTAATTTAGCGGGAAGTTTTAGAATTGCACTGCAAGGTAAACCGTTTACAGATTTGCACAATACGATTATTGTGAAATAGTACAAGTGTATTAATTGATTAATATTGTATTGAGATCAATTCCCAATCTTAGCCCGAGGAGAAAAAGCTAAAAAAAGGTATATTCATACCCGTATCCCCGAATAGGTAGGCAGAGATACAACGTGTGCATCCTCGATTAGCCGAAGATACGTCTTATTCCCACAACGTGATAGGTGACCAGCCTATCACCAACCGGGCACTTTTCTAATCACGGGCAACGTTGTTTTTATTAGAAAAGTGAAAAAACGCATTTTTTATTTGTCTTACTCGGGAATCGAACCCCGAGAAATCTGAGAGAAAAATTCGAAAAATTTATTCGCTGATTTTCTACCGCCAATTCTTCGTGCCTGCGGCCTGCAGTAAGTCCAATATTAATCCTAAAAATATTGAAGGTAAATTAAATAAAACATTTATTGATTTCGAAAATCGATGTAAATCCAGGATTTTCCCGATTTTAGAAAAAAAAAATACTAATCTTAGCGAAATGTTAAAAATGTGTTTTTCTTAATAAGATCAACTTTCATTTTCAATACCCATTTTTCCTTGAAATATCTTTTACAAGAAAGCTGTCATAAATAAAAATGTATTTCTATCAATATTAGGCTTAAGAGCGAAGTGGTGGCGCGAGATGGATCTTGAGTTGCTACATATTATAGGTAGACCGTACTATATTATAGGTAGACCAGAAAATGTGGTGTAAAATTTTAGTATATAACCTTTATATTTATTCAGTGTAGATAACATTGATAATAATAAAAATCGTGTTTTTAATAAATCAAGAAAATTTTTCTTGTAAGTACTAAAAAATGTAGTCTTAGAAACATGTTTTTTATTTTGGTTTTATTTTTCTGCGCCCTTCTAGACCAAAGCCTGACGATGCCATTGATGGGAATGGGAACTGTTTGGGTAAAAATACGCTGGATTTTTTTAGGTTAGATCATTATATACATTAAAACATGTAATTTTCATAAAAACACTTTCCTAACAATATTACTAGGTAGTATAACTTTGCGAGCCCATACAAAGCTCTGCCTTTTGCTAGTTAAAATAAAATAATTATGGCCTTACTTTGAATTGGTGCGATGCTGCTCCTGTGCTGTTACGGTGCTGGAAGGATGTTCGATGACACTTAAGGATCGAGCACACTTAAGGATCGGGACTAGCCGCAACGGGCCGCTGCGGGTTGCATCGCAACAAAAAAAAATGCTAGCTTAGCACGTTAGGACGGACTGCAGCGGGGTGGAACCGCCGCATCGCAACGTAACGTATCTCCGTATTTGCTCCCAAATGCATTCTCTTATTTGTTGATAACCTGGATCTTGCACATCGTATAGATCTATAGGGACACAATATATCAGAGGTCGTCAGTTATTTATAACACCGAACCATTGACGCACGTAGGGTGATATAGATACCTAAAAAGTTGGTAAAGTGCCTATCGGGCCACACGCAATGTAGAGTTCCGAAGTTGCCCCTCGCAATAATACGAACTAGGAAGAGGGCTTATGTAGTTTCATTTAAGCTCAAGTCAATGACAAAAACATATCCGTACCACAGGTTCGCCGCCAATAAAAACTTCCTAAGTACATCTTATAAATTGGTCGACTATTACTCAAAAACTTGTAAAGCCATCTAAGCCGTGATAATTTTCCTTTTAACTCCATTATATTTACTACTACCATGATTTTTTCCCATCCCCAAAACCTACCGTTTAGCTTGCAGAGGGGACACTTGACAATTACCCGAATAGTTATGCCATAATTGACCTTATCGCTTAGGGCGTAAGGGTGAAAACAGACTTGTTACACTTTTAGACAATAAACTTGTTTACGATTAGCCTTACCAGGCTTATCCTCTACCGAGGATTCGGGAATAATGTGGAACTTTACCATGGGTATAAACAGAGATGTGTTGACAAATAGAGGGCAGCAAGCGATAGTACGAGCGACCAGTGTAAAACAGTTTGACCAGTGTGTAATACAGTGAATAAGAGAAGTGTTTTATTATGTAGTCGGCTAAGTTTAGTGTTAGTACAGTAAGTGTGACAAGTGTGTATAATGTATTTACGTTAGCTTATCATATGTAATCAACTAAAGTTATTGTAATTTAGTATTGTAAATACACGGTTTTAATATAAATGGCGTTTTCCTGCAAATTACGAACCCGAAGCACGTAACAATATGATAGATACCTATACACCTATATACTTTCTTACAAACAGCTGGTTAAATATTCGTCCAATTTAGGAGCAGCTCATCTTGATCCGTGCGAGCTTCGTAGAGTCGTATCATATAGATATGTGTCGTCCGCGATTGATCGAATCAAAAGAACCGGGTCCTAGAATCTGTGTGATTTATAGGACAGGGGCGTGCACTCCTTGTAAGCAGAATTGCAGTGCTTTACTTGTCATTCACAGATATTCTAATAAAACGTTCGTACGTTTTAGATGAGATTAATAGTAAATAAATGAATAAACAAAATATAATAACTTAAGAATGCCTAATATTTTATAAATAGCAAATATTTGCAAGCACACACACATTATGTTTGCCAGGCGTTTCGCGACTCCAACCAAGTCATGCGGTCGAGGTTCGCAGGACATTTGTTCGCATGTGTGTAGTATTTATGGTGTCCGTGGACAGTTTGCAACCGCACACACCCATGAATATCGAAGGCGCGATTTCTATGGCTGACTATAATCCGAGTAAAAATAATAGACAGAAATCTAAAAAGTCACGTATACACGTTATGCATTTTTGTTTAGGAGGGGTTTACTTGTTTAAATAGCAAAAATGTTTTGTGTTTCACGGGGATCATTTGCTTTTTTCGTATCATAAGCATAGTTTATTATTTTGTTTGCGCTAGTATAATATATAAAGTTTTCTTAAAGGATTTTTTTTATTTTAATATTTGAAAATGTGTACATTTAACAGTTTATTACTGAGATTTTATAATAATTGTAGTGATTTGCTTACTAGTGCATTACTTGATTTTTTTAAAATGTTATTCGATTGTGAAGTTTGTGTTGAAAATGTGTCTTTATTAAAAATTAAAAATAACACGTTCTCACAATTGTCATTCAGTGAAAAGATGCAAATTGTGTCTAAAGGTAGGTGTTACCCGAGTTACAATAATTAAACCAGCAAAAAGGGAATGTCACTCGAAACTTTTATGTTAACTGGCTGTGTGGTTGTGTGCATGTCGCAGTTAAATTGTCTATAGTCGTTAGATTATAATCTACCTAGGGATTTTATAATTTGGTTAGGTTAGGTTAGCAGTTAAATTATAATATCACTTAGGTAGATTATAATTTAACGGTATTGACAATTTCACTGCGACATTCACACGAGTAAATTATATTGTTTTCCTTGCATATTGTTTAGAAAATCTATAAAAGAAAAAGTTTTTGTGACCGAGTACTCCGCTGCATACCCAGTGTCATAATTCTGTGCACGCCGCTGTGGTAGGGTCACTTGAAAATGTTTCATTCAATCGCGATGACTCGGGATTGCAAGTCCGATAATGGTTCGGGTCACGCGTTCTTCGCCGAACGGCTGTCTATTGTAGCGGAGTCCAAGAGTCGTAGGCAGCTATTGGATTTTGTAGATTAAATTATTATAGGAAAAATAAAAGGTTATATAATGTTTTTCATTTCAATGGCGGAAAAAATGTAAGATTGCAAAAATGAATGCAAAAATCTCCTCTTGGGCTCCTCTACTACTACGAGTAGAACGAATCGTTTGTCTTTGTCCCCCGCTCGCCGTGGTAATCGTTTCGTTTTTTTACCAGATAAAGCTGCTGTCTACTTTTGTATTAATGCTAAAGTGTATTTAACTGGTTATACGTATGTACATCTAGCGATCAGTACAATCGACGTAATCGATCACATAGTAAAAAAGAATTTCGCCACATCGAGCCTGTCGACACTAGCTCAGTAGTAGAGCGTCCCGGCCTTAGGGAGTCAGTCGAAGGTTCAAATCCCGCGTATCGTTATTTTTCTTTTTTCAAAGTGTATTGAATTTGGAGATCAAAAATAAAACAATTTCGGTGAAATAAAATTTGACGACGTTTGGTCGAAATTCAACATTCAGTCGAAAGTCTACAGTTGGTCGAAACACAATTTTGGTCAAAATTCGGTGTTCGGTATAATTTCGAGGTTCGGTCATTATTCATCATTTGGTTAAAATTCGATGTTTGGTCGAAATTTGGACGAGCTTATCGCTAAGAAGATATATATCTTACAGCTTACCCGACACTGAGAAACCTTAATATATAAAACACTATTAATAGGTACAAAAGCACCAAAGTGCTCGTCAACACGAATCAAACGAGCCCAAACTCAACAGAGTTGTGTCATTTAAATACCTATTGAGCTCCTATGGCCACCTTCTGGCTTCATCATCGGACCCTGTAGGAACCTGGTAACCGCCAAGCACCCAAGTGCTCGTCAACACCAATCAAACCAGCCCAAACTCGATAAAGTTGTGTCATTTAAGTACTGAGCTCCTATGACCACCTTTTGGCTTCATCATCGGACCCTGGAGGATCCTTGTTACCACCAAGTACCAAAGTGCTCATTAACATGTATCAGACGAGTGCATCAGAGTCTTGTCATTAAACGATTTTTAACCATTTAATTACTGAATTCCTGTGGTCACCTTCCGATTCCATCATCAGATCAGGTCTATCTCATAATAAGTTTTCATTTCCAATTTACATACGTATACAACATTTCAGCTCAATCGGTAACCGGGAAGTGGATGAAATTTACTTTCGAGATTTGATTTCAGACATCGGCATAGGTAAAATAAATAAAAAAATGCCCATAAAATAAAAATTACTGGGCCTACCTGAGTCCTGAATCAAATTTTTATGAGACCAATCCGAAACTATTTCGCATCAAACAAAAAAGAATCACGTAAATCGGTACAGAAACCTCGGCGAAATCGGTGTACATACATAAAAAAAATATACCAGCCGAATTTTTTGAAGTCGGTTAAAAACACGAGTCACATATGCTATACACCGCTTGATATGTTAACCGTTGTCAAAAGTAGTTTATTTTTGGTTGAAAACGAGTAATGGTTATGAAAACAATAAAATATTTTCGCAACAGCTATGTTATACTAGCTGTTGCCCGCGACTTCGTTCGCGCGGACTTTGTTTACTCCGCACAGCTCCTATTCCGTAGGTGATAGCGTGATAATATGTAGCCAATATGTTGACCCGATCTGTTAATAATATTCATGCAAAAATTGAAGTAAATTCATGCAGTACTTTTTGAGTTTACCCCGGATATATATTGACTTTCCTACGCTTTTATTATATGTATATATAGATAGCGCTCACGTCGAGAGGTATTAGATTTTATTTTTGTTACGGAATTTCTTGATTCGGTCACCGCGCAGCCCGCGATAAAAGCTATGCAATAGCTTAAAAAAATAACATCCCCACTTTACGTGTAGGGGAGCTACCCTCAAAAAAATGTTTTTCAAGATTTTATGTTACCACTTTATTCACCTGAATATGTATACTCGTGCCAAATTACAGCTTTCTAGTAATAAGTATCTCTGAGCAATCGTGTGGACGGACATAACGAAACTATATGGGTTCCTAATTTACTTCGGAACCCTAAAAACGATAACGAAGTTAGAAAAGAATAAAATGTATGGGACTGATATAAGCCGCGCTAAATCACGTGGTCAATTGTCATCGGCGTCGATGTATTCAGAGACGATGACTAATTGAGATAATTCGAGGAGTATTGGGGATTGGTATGAGCCAAATTCAGAAAATTTTACACGAAGAATTGAAAGTTCGGAAACTTTGTTGTCGTTGGATCCCTCATGAACTGACAGCGGAGCAGAAGCGAGCTCGCGTGGAATGGTGCTTACAGATGCTACTGAAGTACGACCATGGACATTCTAATGCTGTTTATGACATTGTCATAGGAGAAGAAACGTGGATTTATTGTTTTGAATCCAAAAAAAACAGCAATCTTGTGAATCGATGTTTGAAAATGAGAACAGACCAATGAAAGTGAGACAGGCGAGAAACGTTACTAAAAAAATCAATCACACAAAAATCAATCATCAAATCACGTTTTTTTTCTCAGCTACGGATCCCATTTGTTTACCCAGGATGTTAGAAAAAGTTCATAAAAGACGACCCTAAAGCCGCATTCTTCTACACCATGATAACGCTTCTTCACACACAGCCAACAAAACAAAGTCATTTTTAGCTTCCGAAAAAGTACATCTCGTCACTCATCCTGCGCATAGCCCCGACCTAGCACTCTATGATTTCTGTATTTTCCCCAAAATTAAAGATTTGATGAGAGGTTTTACTTTTACCAACTCTAAAGAGGCAGTGATAGCGTTCAATCAGCACGTAGAAAACATGCCTTCAGATCTGTGGTCCTCCTGTTTTAAAAAATGGTTCGATAGCATGAAAAAAATGTTTAAAATGTAAAGGAGATTACTTTGAAAAGCAACAAACATAATGTTTTGGTTACAACATGTTGTTTTTTTTAAGTTACGCAAAACTTATAGTGTGACCTACGTATACCTAACGTTATAAATTCTTGCCTTAGGGTAAAATGAGCGCTAAGTATAGATTACGGAATGTTTAACTATTATTAAGAGCTTCTTGTTTTAATATTAAGTTAACAAACAATAAGCTAACACTTGGCATTATTCTAGGACAATATTTTATTCATTCGTTTCCTAGTGTAATATTTTTTTTTATTTACTATACAGGTTGACTATATGTAGGTACATTATATTGATGGATATTATGGAGGTATGGAGGTACCTACATTATGGAGACGGATGGTTAAATATGACAATTAACTACCATAGTTAATAGACATATGTAACCAATTTTTATTGGTTTATATAATAAGAAGAGAATATTGCTTAACTGCATAGTAAACCTCAACAAAATTATTGTACTAATATTTAAAAAGTATGATAACCATTCGGCGTGCTATGAGCCTAGTTATGACTTCAGCAAATTGCTGTTAGTTAACTTTGATTAGTAATTAGCTTTGATATCTATGCGCAGGTTTCCATATAGGTATATATAATTAATTATTGGATAATAAGGTCAAAATCTAAGTTCCTGTTTTTTACATATTCGGTATCAGTATCGAGTACTGAACTCCACCCTCCTTTAGTATGTCGTTTTTTACCAGTCAACCTATATACGTGTGTTGTATGTAACGTGTAATAATTCTGACCGATTTCGGCCACAGCGACTTGGATTTGCCTATTGAAAGCATTGCTGGTGTGCTCTCATGGGACTGACATATATTATCTAATTTTTGCAGTGAATTTGCGTCCACATTCACTGCATGTCAACACCCTTCCGATGGCCACGGGTAGTTGGGCCTTAAGCTCGTTTCGTTTAGCATCAAGCTCTTCTTTACGCCGTCTTTCAAAATCTAACATCTTGGTGTTCGCGGTATGCCTTCATAGTGACCAATTTGCTGCCAATTCTTCCCATTCCGGTGTATTTATGAAATTAACATGATCAGTTTTGCAAGTATTTATGTACGATAAACGTTTTTCTTATCTAATAAATTGCTGTATTGCTGGTTTGACGGCAAATGTTTACAGCTGTATATGATTCATCTAATAAATAGGACAATTCCAATGATAGGTAAAATATTAATAATAAACATACAATCAAAGTTTTCATATTTGTGACTTGTAGCGAGGTCTGATGAATAGATGAGATGAAGTGAACAGTCGTCTACAAATTTGCCTAATTAATAAATTAATATGATAAGTTATACCTACTGATAAGGCACAAATAGGTTAAATTAGATATCTCAGTTTAGAGGTATAAATCAACTGAGTAGTCTTGGTTTGTATATTACAACAATGTAATAATATCATATTAACTCATTTTGTAAACATAAGACATAAAAATAAGGAAATATTTTAATTGGTAAGCATGTTAGTGTAAAACTAGGTATGACAAGAGCGACAAAATATGCACTTGGGTCATTGGTTTGGTTTAAATCGCAAACAATTGAGAATCATCTACTCGATAGCTCCGAAAGTGTCAATTTTGTACAAAAGTGATTGTGAGGGAGTGAGTGAGTAAGACCCCGGTTACACTTTGCCTACGCTGATTACACTCTAACTAATCAATGGCTGTGTACACGTGTTTTTTGCTTAATACTAAGCACCTGCATAAAACACACAATCAAAGTGTAACCGGGGCCTAAGAATGACTGAGTGAAAATGATTGGTTACATAATCCGGTTAGACGAAAAGGAAAATCAAAGTTACAGCTACGTTGGGGTGGGCCAATCAAAGTAATCTCACGGATCAATGACGTAACCTATCGAGTTACGTCATTGATCCGTGAGTGAGAGAGAGTGAGAGTGCAGAAGACAGACACCAAAGATTTTAATGGTGTGTTGTCATCCGTGTGGTGGCTTAAAATAATACATAAGTTTAACAGTTACCCTCCAAACCGGAAGATGACAGTGGCAAACCATTATTGCTATGACGGCATGATTATGTAAAGCGGTAGTATCAAGGCGAGATTTTAAAAAACTACCATCTAAAAAATATTTTGTTTTTGATAAACATCTTATAATAATATTTTATGCAAAGATTTTAATGAATAATATAAAATATGTAAATTTCAATTATATTAAATTATATAAAGAATACAAAAAAGTAAATAAAAATGATAAATGGTAAGAAACAGAAAATTCCGTTTTAGAAAACATATTTTCATTATGCATGTGGTGTTTTTATGTAAATGAAAATCATTACATAAACAATAATCTTATGGTTATTTTCAAAAAATCCTCGTACTCGTATATCAACCATACTCCTAACGAAACCTGGTGGTTTTGTGTAACCAAACTGAAACGAAGAGCATTTTTTTGGATTTAATTGAACGACATGAACGAAATGATGAACGAAATGATATATACTTTTTATTATCTTATGAATTTTCTACCAATTACCTGTTAGTCTAACTTAAGTATTTTACAAAAATCAATGTTGACAACACTGATTTGTGTCGTAGGACTGTGTGACTCGTATAGAAAAAAAAAACAATATATTTTAAAGTTCTTTGTGAACTGCACCCTGCGTAGATATCGCTTAAAACTGTTACTATGATTACTTTTAGCTACAATATGTGTTTATATAGTGTTTTAATCGCAGTGAAGTGTGAAGTCCACACAATTTTTTTTGTGCGTAAACTGCAATATGTGTAAAAATTATCTACAGTTACCCTATTTGCGAACTACTTACTGAAATTGTCATATTTTTTATTTGAATTAATACACGTCGAATTTTTTTTTTTGTTTTTTATTATTATTTTAATCCAGCATTACGGAAATCTTAGAGTAATAACGCTTATTCTATGACGGAAATCATATTTAAACCGAAGCTTTATTATTTATCACAAATTATACATCATACTTCATAGGCGATGGTTGACTCTTTCCATCAGGAGACCCATCTGCTTGTTTGCTATCTTATGGTATAAAAAAAAATACTTCAATATACATTCAAGCATTTTTTAACACAGTGAATAAAGGCGGGTTGTCATACATATAAGTACCTGAAAAAAATTTTAAATCTTCAAATACTTGAAGGTTTTTTTTTACTCTGTTTTACCATTACACCATTTTGATACTCTGCTTCAAAGTGATTACGAACCTTGATCAGCAGTTCTCTCGCCTGCTTTTTTAGAACAGATTCTTTCAGCATTTTGGTATTTGACAGTTGGGCAGCAATCAACACGGAGTAACACAAAATACACAACGTAACGTATGTATGGATAATATGAAAAAACTCAGCGAAGAGAAATGTAGTGACTAGCACGACCATGTTGTTGCGAATGACAGATTAAAACAAATACAAAATGGCGCTGGGCCATTGAGTGCTCCCAGCGTCCCACCTCGAAAAAATATATTTGAATGTTTTTGTTTGTCTTTGTTTAAAATATAATAAATATATGCGATCAATATCACTACTTATTTGGTCACAACACTACACTACAACTATTAATTTTTTTTTTTTTTTTTTTTTTGGCATGAAACTATTAAATTAGAACTGTCATCGGAAAAAGAAATGGAAATAGTATAAATAATGAAGTTCAAACACTTATCCGCCAATCGTCGATCCACTTCGTTGCTGGCATAGAATAATAACGCATAGAAACCGAGTCGACCCGCGCAATATTAAGCCATTTCAAAGAAGCCTGAAAAGGCCTCTTACGTTCGCCGGCCCCTCAGGCATGCGACACGTGCCACGCGGAGTACAGCTCTCGCAATTTCAAAAAATGTGAGTTACTGTGTGGTGAAATACTGTCACCGTGCTTCACAAAAGCGTATTTAAAACTTGAAGATAACATTTCACCGATAAAAACTACTTGGCATCGGATATTTTTGTATAAAATCCAAACAAATAAATCATAAATATCTAAGTAGAACGATATTCAAAATGTTGCCAGCCAAAGGGAAAAATATTCTACCACGTATTTGTTTTTACTTATTTTCATTATAATTAATAATATGTGTATTCCTATTTTGTGTGCGATATTACATAGCCTGGACTTTGCTTTTGCATAAAAAATAGTTTTTAAGTGTTGAGACTCACCCATTATCCTGGCACAAATATTACAAATCCGTTTGTCAGACCAATATTATGAAGCATTTATTCGTATATAATGAGGACTTTTAGAAGACAAAAAAAAATGTTCCAACTAGCATTCTAGATGCCACAGTGACCATCAGAAAACAACTCTGTCACTACCAAAGTCATTTTTTTTTAAATTTTCTTATTAAATAATATGCCATCGTACTGCATTATTTCGTATTGCTTAGTGTCAAGTAGTTTTATTAGCGATATTTTCGACTTTTATCCACGAAAACATGCAGGGTAACGTGCCCTAAAATCGGTCTGCGCCTAATGTCGACCTCCTAATATGTTTATACTGATAATTAAGCTAATATTCCACATAACTTTTAAGAACGCGGGCAAGACTTCATACATGGTTTTTAATTATTATCTTAAAGTTTAATGTGTTTCTTAAGATTCTGTATCAACTGCTTAATTTATCCGCATTTAATAAATATTTTTTTAACTTGGGGAAGAGTAGTTAAATAAAGTTGGAATTTAGGTAAGGTTAACGTAAGCAATCAGTTCTCTCCTTAGTAGTCTGTGGTTAGATATTTATCTTGTCATTGGGTGTCTTCAGTACAACAGCTGTTAATCTCAGAAATCTAAGTTAGGTTGACAGAATTCTGAGCTAAGTTTTTGTGAAGACACTTTATAGGTACTTAAAAGATCAAAAAATAAATTAGCTTTAACTATTCTTTAATACAAAAACAGGGAGAATTTTTATTCGATACTTATAATGAAAATTATAATATATAAACTTATTGCTGTTTTAATGAAAATGTAAATTAAGTTTTATACAATGATAATACTTAAATTTGATGATAAAATTCAATCAATTTAAAGTCTCAATATTTTTTGTATAATTGTTCCTAGCGATATATTTTATTTAATTGATTTAACAATCGTAGAAAATTATTCTAGTTTTAGTCTAGTAGTGAAAAATAAAACTTTGAATATCAAGTGTCTTTAAATTGTTTCCTTTCTTTGACTACAACTTAATAAAAATAAGTACCCTAAAATAGTTATATTGAAGATTATTTGATATAGACAAAAAATAATTTATATAAATCGTTTTATTTAAAAAAATATCACAATATTGAATATTTAATGCTCATTTCTCTTAATTTTGAGGACCAGCAAGTAACGATCTAATGTAATTTTTACATATCAAATTTTTTCTGCGTAGTTTTAAAGAGACTAAAATATCAATTTATTTCATTTATTTTATGTCTCAAAGAAAGAGACTCAATCATTAAAATTGGTGACCATTTAGATTTTTTCTTTGCAGTTTTTAACAAATTAAAAAGATATTTAAATACATACCATAAAAAATTGAGGGCATATTATGTTTACAAAAGTTATTTAATAAAATTAAAGTAAATTTTAATGCAAAGTCAATACCTTATTTCAATTTCAAACATCCTTTACTGGCTAACATTAGAGAAAAATGGGGCTGAAATTAGGGAAACATTGACCGACAATAGAAAAGAAACCAGGATAGAGAGGGTCAATCATTTAAAACTTAACACGTTTACATATTTTTATTTCGTTGTCGAAATCAATTCGAAACATCAATAGTGTAAAATTTAAATATTGATTAACACGAAAAAGAAAATTAATATTTTCTTCCCGATAACGGTTTAAGCCTAATAGGGTCTGAAAGTTACGTATTTGGTTAGGCGGCCGAAATTTGGCTATTTTACCCTATAAATTTCTACATCACTGAGATTAATTTTAATTTTTAAAATTTTAAATAAATAATTTGATTATTAAGTATACATATTTTCGTGTCACAATTTGCACAAAAACGAAAAAATCCAAGATGAAATAGCTTTGGAACGTAGAATTATAACACGTAGAAACCGAGTGGGCTGCGATGTTTTAAGCCATTTCAAAGTAGTCTTAAAAGGCTACGCATGCGCTTGCCGTCCGCTCAGAATCGCGATACATGTCATACGGAGTGCAGGTCTCGCAATTCGAAAAAAATATGACTTACTGTGTTGTTAAAGGCAAAAAAAGACAAATAAAATAAATGCTGAATTATCAAAAAGTACCCTCGAGCTAAATTATTTTCATAAGACTTAGTATAAATAACAGTTAAAGCAAATACAATAATTAATTTTCTTAACATTAATGTCTAACTAAAAATATTGTGCGCAATTTTTTTCCACAACTAGCAACTGTATAGTGATAAGTTATGTGTTTCAAATTATCTATTTTTAGTCGATTTACATAACAGAAAAATTATAAATTGTAAGTACTTACCTGTGAAATGTTCACTTTTTTGTTTTTCTAAGGTGTTAGAACACTTCTTTATAATGCAATAAGTCATTTCGAATTATTTTTCGTGAACTGTGTCCGATATAACCTGATCTTATTAAGCATTGACAACTCGCAAAACGAATTGAGCCGTTTCTGGCTCAGTTTTATTTACTCGTTTTTTGTGGTTTCTAGGCGTTATTATTCTAGGATCAGAACCAAAACAGTTGCGGACGCTAGGTGGTGCTCAAGTCGTGCACAGAGCCAATAGTAGCCAATATAGTACGTTTAGCTTAAAACATTTTAATTTTTTAAGTTGATTTAAATAAATACTTGATTAATAAGTATTTTATTAATTTTTACCTTAAAACGTTCGTCTATAACGTAAGTATTGTTTCTGCTTGCCCACCCATTTGCTAATTTTCAAGCTAGTTTAAGGTTTAGAAACATGGCAAGATTTGTATGAAAGTTAAAATAAAAAAGGTTCCAAGGTAATAGCTTTGAACAAACATACCTACACATACACGCACACAGACATACACATAATAACATACAAGTATTTACCAAGCAATGTATTTCAAACATTTGTATGATATAGGATAATATATTAGTAGATACATATCAATAAGGTTCTTTTTGTAAGAACTACTTCAATCACTGTTTTTATAACTTAAATGACGTAAATTCGTATTGACCATATTTTTTATTTACGCCGGTGCCGGTTGGTTACCGCTGTTTAATTACTGAAATTTAAAAAAAAATCTTGAGAACCTCTGAAATATTTTCCTGTAATTCTACTCATTTTACCTCACCAGAATAAAAATTGTAAGTTCTAAATTTTCTATATGACTAATAATACTATTGGGAAGACAATCTTTATTTCAGTGAGGTAAAAATATTTTAAATCACAAATAAAAGCACAAAAACTAAAAAAATATAAGGTTAAATAGCTTTGGAATCATCTTGAGAACATCTAGGATATTTCCCGGCATTTAACATATTTTACCTAACCGAATAAAAAGTGTAAGTTTCAAGTTTATACTAAATGATTAATAATGTTATAGTATGAAAGATTATTTGTATACCGGTCAGGTAGATATATTTTAAATACCGTCTTGGGAAAATATTTATTTACTTGCAACACTATTCGAGTCTTTGGAGTCTTTGTGTGCGTGACGACGCAAATGATTACACGAAGCTTACACGGACATTGACACGGTTTTGGCCTAAAATATGAACGAAGCGTTGAACGCAATTATCCCTCTAAGCGTTATTACTCTATGGTTGCTGGCCACTGTCATCTTTGGTGTGAATTATTTGTTATGATATAATTCGTATTATATATTTCAATACGAAAATAGGTGAATGTATAAATAAATGTCCTTTTTTATGTACCAAGCAATATTCGTGATTGCCTTATCGTAGCAGCTTTTATGTGTATAAAACATTCTAAACTGGAACGCAGTAGTGTCATGTTTCAATCTGGAGAGTAAAATATCTGTTTGATTTGCACGTCAGGCTCACGTCACGTCCCAGCTTGGCGGATTATGATGTACCAGTAACCAAATATTATAGTATCTAGACAGACTTTTGTTATTATCAGAAGAGTTGTTTATTCGCTATCTCATAATCTAACGAACATTTTAAGACCCATATAACTAATTGAAAAATAAAGCTTTAGTCACTACTGTTTTTTAATATCAATGAAAAAATACACAAGGGCCACTTTAACTAAAATTGATTAACAGTATGCATAATTTTTATGTGAATTTAATAATTAGATTGAATATACATATTCAGTCAATTTATCACATAAATTTACATCCATTAACTTATGTATTAATGGATACATACATATAATGTGGAGCCTGTATACTAATGTTCGATTACGATACTTTTACAATTATTTGATAAACACATATACACAATTAACAAACAATTTAGCGTAATATAATTTATAAGCTATTTTGAAATCTACCAAATTTTGATTTTGATTAATCATTAGATAACTTGCCGACATATATTATGTTTAATCGCTCGTGGCTGTACTTATATCCCCCTATATTCGCATTGTATATTTGTTTTGTCAATCTTGCATCTGCCATTGAACATGTCCTGCCGCATTTTTATATTTTTCGATACTTTTTTCAAATCCAATGTCTCTCATACTTTATTTTTTGAGGATTTCATTTTTTTTTTTCATTTTCAAACCAATATTTAAATTTTCATTTCGTAAAAGAAACTGCTGGCAATAAACACTACTAAGATTACATAGTTATTTTAACTATTTAAGTCATTAATAGTTTGCTTTGTTAAAATTACACTAGAAATCGTTCGAGGAATAATAAGTTCTAAAAACATGGACGTTAAGGTGTCTCAAACCACATGCCTCCAAATTTATACATGTCGTAGCTATATCAAAATACTTACTATCACAAAGGCCTTTTATGATCATTTCTAAAATTTACATCTATGATTACTGATTATTGCTGATTAAATCCAAATAAGCAACATACCTCTAGAAAACCTGTTTAATAAAACTTGGTTTTAAAAGTCAAGGTCTGCACGTGACCAAACAATACTTTTTTGGTTAAATCTTCTAAAATAGGACCAATTTATTAATCCACAATAAATCACCCCTTAGAATTTAAATGTAAGAAGATATTTATACAGCATGTAACGGTGTACCAAAAAATTAAGAAAACATGTCAGTTTTACGTGGTAGTCACGATATTAATTCCTTTTTTGTGGGATATTCCTAATCTGGGTTTTTTATTTTCACGACACGAAATGTAAAGCGTACGCCAGCTCAGAATCTTCGCGCCCGCGTAGTATCCGAACCAGCCATTGAATCTCCAAAGCCTTATAATAATGAGAAAGATCTTACTTTTACAAATGAAATGACACCAAACCTCACTATATTTTTTGACATTATACTTGATATTATACTTGACTTTGACATTATATTATGTAATGAAAACTACACGTCATCAAAAATACATCAATTCCCAACTTGACTATCTTATCTCTTTCTATATTTTAAGCATGAGTTTCGGTAGCACCTTTTCAACTCCATCTTCAGATCCTCGTCAACATGAGCACCAATTAAACTTAGTACTTATAGGAACAAGACCAATGAGTTCCAACATGGTTGTCTCGTTAAAATTCTGCATCAGAAAGTTCCAGTCCCTAGGTCCAGGCTACATAATGAGATCAGTTGGATGGTACCATAGTATTGCATTGTCACTAAGTTTACACAAGTCTGTCAAGTTTTAGTACAAACAGTTAACAGGAAGTCGTTAAAAAGTGGTTTGCAATATTTAGAAAATCTGTTATTTACATACAAGAATTACCATTAAAATAGGTGCTGATGATCTTCGAATGAGGATCTTACAGTATCAGGCCAAGGTTACAATGTAATCACAAAATCAATAAAGTAACAGAATATAAAATTTAGTATCGATAAAGCTTTTACAAGTCGCTTAATTCTTTTCATCAATTACAAAAAAGTTGATGATCTCGAATCAGCTGAACCAATTCTATTGAATCATGACTAAGAACCATCTCGCAAAACAGGGCTTTTAATTTAAAAAAACCGCAACCAAAACGGACCATCTGCCAGGACCCTACGATGCCACGGACAGACACACAGATACACAGATACACACCTGAAACTTATAACACTCCTCGTTTTGCGTCGGGGGTTAAAAAACTAAAGTCATATAGGTATTTTATAGATATTTGGGCTCAGAATCGAATACTGAGTACTCTTCTTCAATATGTCAAAATACAGTGTATAATCTAAGATGCCTTAAAAAATAAAAAATAAAGAAGTTCAAAGTTTGAATAGTAAAATTATTTTGTGCACAGCCTGTAGAAGAAACTATCATTGCTAGCGGAAGGTTCGACTTGGAAACAGCTCTCGCTTTTTTGCTAATTAAGTCAGGCCAGGAACACGTTACAAAGTGATTTAATATGTTTTTGTTGAATATACATTTAATTTTGTATAATTTTAATCCTCATATACCTACTTTTAAATTTTTCTAAAAAAAATCATTTTTTATAAATTTAACTTTTGGGGGATAATTTTTACAGCAGATTTGTTTTTCTACGGAGTAATAAGAAGATTTTAAATCGTTACTTTTGATCTTATACGATACTGAAAAATAAAACGGATGAATCAGCCAAATTCTGTCCTAGGTGAAAGTTGACGCAGAAAAAGATACTGGTAGTTGTCAGGTAAATATCAAGTGAATCAGCAATGATTTACAACAACTTCCTTACATCTGCTCAGACAAATATGACATGGGTGGGAGGGATGCACTGTACCGCGCTCCCGGCTGCATGGGTACCTACCACCATCTTGCTTGTTTCTCCGGTTAAACAGCTTTGCTGTGTTTCGGAGAGTAGGGCAAGACAAGCAGTGTAATTACTGGCACCGAGACTTAACATCTTATGTCTCAGGATAGGCAACACATAAATGAGTTACCTAGGCTAGTTCCTGGTAAATCAATTTATATTCATTGGTGACGTATAGACCACTTACCATCAGGTGGCACGTCCGCCAGTTTTCCTATCCAACTAACATAAAAAAAATCTATCTGTATTGTCAACAATTTGCAATTGTTGCCATGGCGAAAAAACTAAACGTTGAGCGATCGATCAACATGACTAATTTCTGTAGCCCAACGCTGCTTTATGATAATTATCTGATGTGCAGTGCGAGGGCCTAGTTACGGTCGCTTAATTAAAGGACCTTGCTTCAGAATTCGATCAATATTTTGTAAGGGCAAAAATCAATTTCGATTAAGTAACCCAAAGCATAATCAAAAGTCTTTTTGCTTTTTTCAGCAAAGGAATTATTAAACTGCCTATTAAATGGAGGAAGATCGTCACCTCGATGTCTGGAAATCCACAACCGTGCTATTTATTCTTTAGACACTTTTTACCACGCACTACACCTCTGTGGAATCAATTACTGGCTGGGGTGTTTCCGAACGGATACGACATAGGGACCTTCAAGAAGAGAGCATACTCCTTCTTAAAACACCGGTAACGCAGCTTGAAGACCTACGGTGCTGTGGCTGTCCATGGGCGGTGGTAATCACTTACCATCAGGTGAGCCTCCTGCTCATTTGCCCCTTTTTTCTATAAAAAAGTGGGAGATAAAAATGCTTTGTTTTTTGATATACCTACATATATATTTTTTGTTTTTGTTTCTCTATATAAACGCGCAATTTTGACTGTAAGAGTGAGTGTACTCTGGAGAAACATACTCCGTGAATTTAGTTGACTGTTGCAATAAATTTGTAACAGACATCACTCAAACCTCGTTCTCACTAAACTAGTATTTTAATCGAGTAGCTATTTTCATTCCGTAGGTATTGTAAGTTTTTTAGTTGGTATCGACAAACCAAGACGTGGAGATAGATAAGTTAAGATATGCTTAACTTGAATTATTTAATAATAAATTGGTCGAAATTAGGCTTAAACGCGAATAGACTAAAATGTGTACCTGCCTTTTCATTTTATAATATTTAGACGAGTTGCCGCAGAGTGCAAAAAGCTATTCCACGCTAATTGAAATTACACTGATTTCAGGCATATCATAATAATCTGGTTTAAATAGATAAACGTATCCGTTAGTAATGTTATCTGTAGATATAAGTGTATACAATGTAAGTGGTAGTAGACTGATAACCAAATTTAATTTAATGTACCTACTTACTAGGTATGCCGTATGCGGTCAATGTTAGATTAGCGATGGCATTTAGCTACTGTTATTGACAAAGTGTTTATAATATATAATACTAATATACTAATATTGTTAAATAAATTAATAGTAACACGGCAGGTTTAGAAATTAATAAAAGCAGAAAAATAAAACATACTTTTATTCATAACTAGCTGACCCGGCAAACGTTGTTCTGCCTTTTTAACTACTCTTATTTTTTTCTACATTTTCTCACCTTTTAAACCTTCCTTGGCCTTCAACAATTAATTCAAAACCAAAATTAGCCAAGTCGGTTCAGCCGTTCTCGAGTTTTAGCGAGACTATCGAACAGCAATGGATTTTTATTTTATACTAGTTTACCCGGCAAACGTCGTTCTGCCAGCTTTGTGTCTACTTTTCCGTTTTTTTCTACCTCGCCACAAGATAGCAACGCACCATTAACATCTTTGGTGTCTATAGGCGATGGTTGACTCTTTCCATCAGGAGACCCATCTGCTTGTTTGCTATCTTATAATATAAAAAAAAAAATATAAAAAATAAACTCTATTTAAATTTTTGATACTGACGTCTTTATATCTTTTTACTAGCTTATTTTATTTTAATTTGTACTTATTTCTACTTCATTTCATAATTTCATAAAATAACAGTTATTTTTTATCACTAACTGACTCTTACCGCGACTTCGCTCTCTTTGTAGGTACTTTATTAAAAATCTCTACATAGTCGGGCGGGCCGTTAATATTGAATAAAAATTAAGAAAGTTGGCGAGTGAAGGCTCTAGTAATACTACGCATTTCCGCAGACCTAATAGGTAAGCCATGGACAGACGTAGAAATAAATGTATGTTCGTCTGAGTCAGATGAGTGATCATGGCAATCGTGTAGGAGAAAGTTTTTATCTTATTTTTATATTTCTGTTTTTACGCAACGTTAGTAGGTACATTGGTACAGGGCGGGTTAGTTGACGAATATAATATGACCGAACGACGCTAAGAAGTTTGAATAACGATTTTGTTAAAAATTCTAAAACTCTTTCTTCAACTATCCCACATAGGTATATGTTGACACATAAACAAAGCGCTGCAGCGCCATTTTCGGTAGTAAATGTAGTCGCGCGTTTAGTTAAACATATAAATAAACGATTTTTTATCATTAATTTGATTAAGGAAAATCATGATGTGGCCAGTGAACAATGAAAAATTTCCTGAAACCACTGTGCCACCATTTCATGAAATTCTCGAGCTTTTCATGATGTGAACAATTCTACAATCAGGCCACGACATAAATATTATAAATTTATTTTTCGCTGCTACAGAACACTTCGTAAGCGAATCCGACTCGCTCTTGGTCGGATTTATTTAAAACTTGCCACGCAAAAGCGTGTTTCAAACGAAAGCAAAAATTTGTTGTTAAAAAAAGAACAATGTTTCCATATTAAAATCTGCTTTTACTATTAAAACACTTTTTAAACGTATTTTTCTTGATGACGAATTGGGATCATGACGAATCGGGACCAACACTTTACTAGGTGTTTTGCGTTGTCACACCTGGGTACCACCACCACCTTACCTATTCAATCAGTCATTGTCATTGTCATGTTCCGATTTGAAGGGTAAGGTAGCCGGTAAACATATGCATGTGGCATCTGGTGTGCAGACCCCGCCACAAGGATAACAACACACCATTAACATGTTTGGTGTCTATATGCGATGATTGTCTCTTTCCATCAGGTGAGCCATTTGCTTGTTTGCTATCTTATGATAAGAAAATATAACGTATTTGAATAGTTTATGCAAGCGTACCTTTTTTTATTTTGTACCTTATACCTTAGCTACCTTACCCTCCAAATCGGAACACGACAGAGGACAGTGACAGGCATTGGCGCTATTGCAGCAGGAATAAGTAAGGCGGTGGTACCAGGGCAGAACTCTACCACCTAGTAGCCAAGATGGTACTGACTCGCACAGCCAATCGATCACCTTTTACCACCTACCTGGCAGAACGACAGTTGGCTTATTTTTCAAAGAAGCCCAGGCCCAACACGGGGAACCTTACCTATGTATTAGTAAGTTTCTGTAGCTATGTATTTATGTATTTGTATTAGGGTATATACATATGTTTAGAGATATGCTTTGTATGTATTCTTCATAAAATTTAATTGAATATATTATGTAATGTATTATTTATTTATTTATTTATTTTATTTAAAATTTATGCACAACATGTACAGAGGTGGACTTAATGCTACATGACATTCTCTACCAGTCAACCTTAAACAAATATAAACAGTGTTTACGATGGGGTGCACAGATAAACTTAATACAATCGTTTACTACTGACATATTCCTTCTTGATTATTATTAAGATAAATTAAAATTAAAGAAAACAATAAGATAATACGATATTACAATATACTTAGATACAAATAATATATTACATATATAATACATTATACATATACCTACAAAAATACCTATATATATACAAGTACATATTTATATATAGTTATATAAATACATATATACATACATATTATACTACCATAGCGCGTAACACCATTATTCTGCCAAATGCTTACAGAGAGAACGTTTAAAAGACAATTTGGAGGGACTATTCCTAATATCAATGGGAAGAGTATTCCAAAGCCTCACAGCTTCAGAAGAAAAAGATTTGGATAAGAAATCGGTACGACAAAAAGGTACTTGAAGAGTCGGGATATTTTCTGAACGAAGTTGGCGTGAATGTGTGGCATGCTGAAATATGAATTTTGACTTAAGATATTGAGGTGCATTAGGATTATAAAGAATTGTGAATAATGTACAAAGCAATCTCAACTGTCTTCGTTGGCGGATCGGAAGCCATTTCAGTTTAGAGCGATATAATGAGACGTGATCAAACTTACGAAGACCAAAGATGAACCGTATACAATTGTTGAGCATGCGTTCTAATCTGTCTAAAAGGGCTTGACTTAAATCTACGAAACACACGTCGGCATAATCAAGTATTGGTATAACTAGGGTCTGCACAAGTAGGAGTTTTGATTGGGGTGGCAAAAAGTTTTTGTACCGATAAAGGGATCGTAAAGCCATATTAACCTTACGACAAAGTTCAGTAGTATGTGGTAACCAAGATAGAGTTTGGTCTATTATGAGTCCTAGATCTTTGACGTAAGGGAGAAAGGGGATAGTAATGTTATCAAAAACTACCGCTGAAATAGAGCTCCAATCCAAACTTTGAACCCGACGCGAGCTGCCAATAATGATAGCCTGACATTTATTAGGATTGACTGTTATACCAAACTTATTCGTCCAGTCAAGAACGTTGTGTAAATCCTGATTGATACGACTTACAGCTTCGTTGATGCCTCCTAAGTTTGATTGGGCATAAATTTGCAAATCATCTGCATACAAATGGTGAGAACAGCTTAAACGGTTAGTAATTAGGTTTATGACTACGGAAAAAAGGAGGGGAGATAGGATCCCACCCTGAGGAACGCCTGTCAATACGTCACACCAGTCAGATAAATTATCATTAACACGAACTGCTTGCTGACGGCCTCTAACGTAGGATGAAAACCAATTTAAGGCAGACGGGGATAGGCCAAGGTGTGCAAGGACCGCTATTAAAATGTCATGGTTGACTGTATTGAAAGCATTGGAAAAATCGATTAAAACTAGGACTGACAACCATGACTCTTCCATAGCGGACCTTATATCTTCAGTAACTTTCAGGAGAGCAGTAGTCGTGCTATGTCCCATACGGAAGCCCGATTGACAGGGACTCAGATAATTTATCTCATTCAGGTACTTAGTGATCTGATTATGAGCAACTGCCTCGAGAATTTTTGAGAGAAAAGGAAGTATAGATATGGGTCTGAAGTGGTTAGTAGCACTAGGATTTGAGATTTTGGGAAGCGGCAGAATGAGTGCTTTACGCCAGAGAGTGGGAAATTCACTGGATAGGGAAAAATTAATTAAATGTGTTATAACAGGCACAATAAATTCTTTGATTCTAAAAATCATGTCTCTACTCACTTGATCACATCCAACAGCTTTTGATTTAATGGCAAGCATTGCCTTTACTGTGTCTTCATTAGTGACAGGTGAAAAAGTAAATATATTATTGTGAAAGGGGTTCATTGAGCGTATATAAGACATTGTACGAGATTTGATTGTGTCATCCATGATGTGTGTGGCTGAGAAAAAGATGTTAAATTCATTAGCAGATATATTTAGAGAGCAGTTATTTACGGAAGTGGAAACACCAAGAGAGTTTAAGAATTTCCAAACATGTGGTGGAGACGAATTGGATATATTATCATGGATATATCTACGTTTAGCTGCCCTCACCATCTGATTGCAGCGATTTCTAATTTTTTTAAAGTAACACCAGTTCTCTGAACATCTGTCCCTCTTGAAATGACAAAATGCTCGATCCCGTTTTTTCATCATTTTTCGGATTTCAGGTGTAATCCAAGGAGCAGGAGGGCGCTTTATTTTCACACGATGTATAGGAGCGTGTCTGTCATACAAATCAATAATTTTCTTGGTAAAACAATTGACCTTGGCATCTATAGTTAAGCTGTCAAAGACATCTGACCAATCAATAGAAGAAGCATCCTGTTCTAAATCTGCTTGATTGATTCTTGCAAAATTACGCAATTTCAAGATTTTCACTCGAGGCTTAGGAGGTCTCAATTTATAAGACAAGTGTATCAAATCATGACGGGAGAAACCCGGGGCTGAAAACTGACCATAATCCACCGCATGTGTTGGTGAAGATACCATTATTAAATCAAGTAATGAGTCTTCAGCATTTATATTGTGATGTGTGGGATTAAGGGGTAAGAGCGTTAGACAATAAGAATTTAAAATTGAGTGAAGTTCTCGTGCTCTTTGAGTGTCTCTAAGTACATCAGTGTTAAAATCCCCCATTATAACATGATGAGAATACTCATTACTGTACAAGGCTAAAAGAGATTCAAAGTCAGAAAAATAATTAACATTTGGTGGACAGTAAACAACGCCAAGAAGTACCTTTACTCCACTAACAATTATCTCCAACATGAGATATTCGATGGCTTCCGAGTAAGGTGTCGATGAAGTTGCTAATATTATTAGTATTAGGTATGTAATATTATGTAATGTAATCTATATTAATATTATAAATGCGTACGTTTTGATTTTTGGATGTATGGATGGATGGATATTTGTTACTTAATCACGCAGAATCGTCTGTACCGATTCAGATGAAATTTGGCACACATGTAGATGATGATGTGGAATAGCACATAGAATACTTTATATCCCGGAAAAATCAGTTATTCCCGCGGAATTCGCCAAAAACTGTTATAATGCAGTGGGCTGCACGTTGCAGCTAGTTTAAATATATTTCTATGTCTTGTGTAGGTACATAGTATATATTTAAATATACTTAAAGATACTCGTATGTCCTTAACATGAGGTATTTTATCGAAGGTACCGCAGACCTAGTTTACGTTGATCTAAAGGTTAACTTTTAGAGAATGCCAATAGATAATAAGTTTGCCTTTTGTAAAAACTTATTTGAAAGTGTACAATATAATTATATAAATAAATATATTAGAAGTGATAATTTAATACAAATACTTACTTCTTTGTAGTCTACATGTTAGCTGAAAGGTAAAAAGTGTTCGATGCTCGGTTCAACCATAGATAATATAGAGGTTTTTTCAAACACCAATCTCGTTAACGTAGTCTATTTTTAAATCTCTTGCTTATCGCAAGAAGCAAAGGTATCGGTGAATTAAGACAGTGGGCTCAACTCTCCAGCTTTTTTTTATCGATAGGGAAGCGCTTGACCACGATCTCGCCTGATGGTAAGCTAAGATGCGGTGTAAGATAGAACGCGCTTCCCTAGAAGGTACCTGTTCACTCTTCTCTTAAAGATCCCCAGATTGTACTCGTCGGGAAATAGACCTTTTGGCTAATATGTAGACTACAAGGCAGTAAAGTATTTGTATTAAATTATCACTTATATTTGTTTATATAACTTTATAGTACACTTTAAAATAAGTTTGTATAATTTCAGCTGAGAAATAGGTGAACTGGAACGCATAATAACGTTTGTTTGTCTACAATAAAAATAGATACAGAAGTCAGTCGCATGCCTGTACTTCACATTTCATATCTGTGTTAGGGTTGTCAACTTTGACTTATGCAAACTGGTAGTGACACCCGTATCTAGGTGTTTGATTTATTGTAGAACTAGCGACCTGCCTGCGGTTTCGCCCGCGTAGCTTTTGTTCCCATGGGAATATCGGAAAGGTTTATATACTAAAACCTTCCTCAAGAATCAATCTATCTATTAAAAAACCGCATCATAATCCGTTGCGTAGTTTTAAAGATTTAAGCATACATATTGGCAGACAGAGAAAACGATTTTGTTTTATACTATGTAGTGAAGTGAAACAGGAAGAACGGAAATGTAAACCAATAATCTATATTCTATATATATTTTTTCGCATTTATATATATTCATATTATAAATGCGAAAGTTTGGATGTTTGGATGGTTGTTTGTTACTTAATCACGCAAAAATTATTGAACGGGTTTAGATAAAATTTGGCACACAGATAGATGTTTACCTGGAATAGCACATAAGCTACTTTTTATCTCGGAAAAAGTAGGTGATCCCGCGGGATTTACCAAAAACTTTTATAATGCAACGGGCTGCACGCTGCAGCTAGTAACTAAAATATTTTACCTATTACAAATTATCTGCACAAAAAGTTCACTGACGCGTGTCGAAGCAGGTGAAAGTCGCATTCGCACTATTTCCGACCATTACGAGACATCACGAGGTGTATATGTGAGTGTTGCGCGCGCCCTTTGTATGTAAATTGACTTCTGTACCTATTTTTTTTGCGATATGATAAAGATTAGCTTCGGTACGGATTTTTCAACGTACGAATAAATATCAGGAAGGCTCTACAAGAATAAATCTCTATAGGAATGTGGAGTTGTCACTTTTGCACCAACAATTAACCACCAGAGTGCTAAGTGTGAGTTTTTCTTTTCAGATTCGATCGTGAGCGGGTTTGGAGTTTACGAGGAATTTATATGTGATTTTTACAGCGCCACCTAGTGGTAAACGTGTGAAACCAGTTCACCACTAGGTGGCGCTGTACAAATCACATACAAATTCCTAGTAAACTCGAAACGCGCGCCCGATCGAATGCGAAAAGAAAAACTCACACTTAGCACTCAGTATAACGTCCCGAAACGAAACACTCTTTTGTAGGTCTTTGGAAACACTGTTCACAAATCAAAAAATAGAGAAAAAGCAGACTATCTGCTATTCTGCTATTCGTAAAAGGCGAACGATTGGCCATACATGCATCTATCAACGTGCCTATACCTATTAGGTGGTAGAGTTCCGTAACGTCTCGTCCGTGTTCGGCATCGAGCATGTAACCTAATAGAGTAGTAATATGAGCTATCTAATTCCGAAACTGAGTGCTAAGTGTAAGTTTTTCTTTTCGCATTCGATCGTGAGCGCGTTTCGAGTTTACTAGGAATTTGTATGTGATTTGTGCAGCGCCACCTAGTGGTAAACTGGTTTCTTACGTTTACCACTAGGTGGCGCTGTACAAATCACATACAAATTTCTAGTAAACTCCAAACGCGCTCACGATCGAATGCGAAAAGAAAAACTCACACTTAGCACTCTGATCAGTGTTTTGCCACTGATAAATAGCAATTCACGCTCGCACTACTGCTTTATTATATATAATACCCGCGGGATTTACCAAAAACTTTTATAATGCAACGGGCTGCACGTTGCAGCTAGTAACTAAAATATTTTACCTATTACAAATTATCTGCACAAAAAGTTCACTGACGCGTGTCGAAGCAGGTGGAAGTCGCATTCGCACTATTTCCGACCATTACGAGACATCACGAGGTGTATATGTGAGTGTTGCGCGCGCCCTTTGTATGTAAATTGACCTCTGTACCTATTTTTTTTTGCGATATGATAAAGATTAGCTTCGGTACGGATTTTTCAACGTACGAATAAATATCAGGAAGGCTCTACAAGAATAAATCTCTATAGGAATGTGGAGTTGTCACTTTTGCACCAACAATTAACCACCAGAGTGCTAAGTGTGAGTTTTTCTTTTCAGATTCGATCGTGAGCGGGTTTGGAGTTTACGAGGAATTTATATGTGATTTTTACAGCGCCACCTAGTGGTAAACGTGTGAAACCAGTTCACCACTAGGTGGCGCTGTACAAATCACATACAAATTCCTAGTAAACTCGAAACGCGCGCCCGATCGAATGCGAAAAGAAAAACTCACACTTAGCACTCAGTATAACGTCCCGAAACGAAACACTCTTTTGTAGGTCTTTGGAAACACTGTTCACAAATCAAAAAATAGAGAAAAAGCAGACTATCTGCTATTCTGCTATTCGTAAAAGGCGAACGATTGGCCATACATGCATCTATCAACGTGCCTATACCTATTAGGTGGTAGAGTTCCGTAACGTCTCGTCCGTGTTCGGCATCGAGCATGTAACCTAATAGAGTAGTAATATGAGCTATCTAATTCCGAAACTGAGTGCTAAGTGTAAGTTTTTCTTTTCGCATTCGATCGTGAGCGCGTTTCGAGTTTACTAGGAATTTGTATGTGATTTGTGCAGCGCCACCTAGTGGTAAACTGGTTTCTTACGTTTACCACTAGGTGGCGCTGTACAAATCACATACAAATTTCTAGTAAACTCCAAACGCGCTCACGATCGAATGCGAAAAGAAAAACTCACACTTAGCACTCTGATCAGTGTTTTGCCACTGATAAATAGCAATTCACGCTCGCACTACTGCTTTAGTGCGAGCGTGAATTGCTAGTCATCAGTACCGCACCAACAAGTGACCTAGGTTACATACTCGATGGTGTTCGGTATCATCGCCTTATTCTTGCAGCAATAGCGTCAGAGAGTGTCACTATTGTGTTCCAGTTTGGAGGGTAAGGTAGCCGGTAAACTTATACATGTGGCGTTACCATTCCGCCACACCGATAGCAATGCATCGTTAACTTCTTTGGTGTCTATATACGATGGTTGTCTCATTCTATCAGAAAAACTATCTGCTTGTTAGCTATCTTATGATATAAATAAGAGTAAAATAAGATTATATATCGCTTTCTTTTAAGTAAAGCCTTTTTAGGGTTCCGTACGTAAAAGGTAAAAACGGAACCCTATTACTAAGCCTCCGCTATCTGTTTGTCTGTCTGTCTGTCTGTCACCAGTCTCCCAAGTAGCACGTTAAGCTGTAGGTATATAGGCTGCATTTAGGTTCATTTTTAAACTTAAAGCTGTATACGAAGCCGTACAAAGGCTGTAGAAGCGCTTCTACAGCCGATATAACACCAAAAAGGGCCCCAAGTTATACAGCTTATTGCGTTATATAGGCTGCACAATAGCTATACAAGCTGTTATAAACTGTACAATGGCTGTTATTTGGTGTATAAAGAAACTATAACACTACAGATACTCTCTTGTAACTGTCTTGTACAGCTAAGAGTTAAATAGGCTGCACAATAGCTGTACAAGCTGGTATAGGCTGTACAAAGGCTGTTATTCGGTGTATAAAGAAACTATAATACTTAAGATACTCTCTTGTGCAGCTAAATGTTCTTAATAGGTGTTTGAAAATGATAAAAAGTAACTAATCTGTTTTTGATATTGTATAACATTATATCTGCAGACGCCATAATTAAAAATATATTAATAAACGATAAATTCTTGGACTTGGAGCAGTATTCAACGGTGTATTCAAAGTGCAAATTCTAAATGACTGTGAAGTCGTGTATGTTTTTCCTCAAAATATTCACGCGCCAACGAAATAATCAATATATATATATATATATATATATATATACAGGGTATAACAAAAATAAGCACTAATACTGAAGGAGCGTTCAGGATGTGTGGTTAGCTCTTTAATTATACATTTTTAATAAATAAAAACTATGAAATTTCTGAGAAAATGAATGTCAAAGTTTTTTTTCAAAATGATCTGTGGCAGCCCTGAAGTATAGCACGCAGTAACGTACGCGCACGGTTTACGCAGCTATGAAAGGTCACAATCATATGATAGATGTCAATGAACTGCTAGACGCACAACAAAGTACTAATTACTTGACAGAGTAAATAATGTAGATATTATTTAAAGAGTTTTTTTATATTTTTTTCTACCAGGACTGATGTTGGAATAAACCCATGAGGGTCCTTAGTTTGATTACCAGGCTGGACAATTTGATTCATAGGTAACTTAACTGGGTTTTGATAGCCATAATTATTACATTATGTTAAAAAAAACACTGTCCGACTATTGGTGTCACTCGATAGCATATTACGATCATATTAAAATAATTATTAATTACTATACTCATATTCAATAAAAAAAATCTCATAAAATTTTATTAATCGTAAATACCTACCTAGTAGTCTCATACCTAGTTTACGTAAGGCAAACCTGCGGCTATTAGGCATTTCATGCAGGAAAATCTCCCGCCTGGCAACAAAATTATATCAGCTGTGTACCTAAAATTTATTGTGACCTGGATTATTATTTCTAACTCTGAGTGAAACTATTAGTTTGGTACATACATTCTAAAACAATCGTGGCAAATAATCCAATATAACTAATTAAGGTATCTTTTTGTTATGAAAACACATTACATAAATTACTTCATCACACAATATCCACCTTCAAAGTCAACTATTCACATGTGTTTTCAGTGTAGGTACCTAAATCTATTCCGTGATTCATAGGCATTTTACAATGTATTATCTGGCATGGTTTCAACTTACAAACTGTTTTAATGGCATAATACTTACCTCTAGTACCTACCCTGTTTGCTTCTAACTTCACATAACAAGGTGTCTAAATAGGTAATTAGTTTTTGAGCAGGTAAATCATAGCTATTATCACTTTTTTTACACACAATTCTAAAAACTTAGTAAAACTTTCTCGTTGATAACACGACACTTCGCAAAATAAATATGCATTATCATTAAGAATTAAGACACAACACAACCTTTTATAAGCATTTTTGACAAATAAACCTACGCATTGATTAGCCTAGAAGTCCTTTGATTTGAAGTATTACCGACATCGCGCTAGGCGTCTCAACACCAAGCGCCCGACTTAAGGCCTTGCTCACACACACTACTGAATATTTTCCGCGGGAATTTTAATTGCGCAAATTAATTTTCGTTACATATGAAATTTGACATGGCTAGCACTGCTAAAAAAATGTCAAGAATCGGAATGTTCCCGGTGAGTTGATAGGCTCGTTTGTCACTATCACTACATGGCTGATGGAACTTAGTACCAACCTAAAGTTTGTTTTAGGTGCGCCTCTTCTTACCTTTTTTTATGTTATTGAGATAGGCAAACTAGCAGACGTGCCACCTGATGGTAAGTGGTCGACGTCGCTAATGAACAAAAATGGGATACCTGGGCTGGAACTAGCCCAGGTATTCCATTCATGTGTTAGAGACATAAGATGTTAAGATCCTGAGACATAAGATGTTAAGTCTCGGTGCCAGTAATTACAGTGCCTGTCTTGCCCTTCTCTCCGAAACACAGCAAAGCTATTTCACGGGAGAAATTGGCAAGACCTTTCTAAGTAGTAGTTATTTCAGGAAAAAGATAATTTTTGACTACGTTTTTTTGATTACATTTTAGATCAAAGATTTTATAAAATACTAGCCGTTGCTCGCGGCTTCGCACGCGTGGTTAGAGTTTTTTGTGAATGTCAAAAATAAACCACGCAAGCGAAACCAACGAAAACTATTGCTAATTTTAGCGATTGCCGGGATTACATATCAACCTGTTCATTCATTCAGAAAAATTAATCTTTTTCATCAAAATATTGTTTATCATACTGGAAATGAAAAAGTATTAAGTTAACTTTAAAGCCGCCGCCGGTCGTTTGTACAGGCCTTTAGAACTTACACGTGTTTTGCGGCTTATACAAAGTGCAACGAAACGCTTTGATTGGCGAAAAGACCACTTTCGGAAAGAGACAAGACACTCCCTTTTTTCTGCCATTTTGTTTTTATGTAAAATCATACTAATATGTAGTTCCGTATAGTTTTAGTCAACATTTTTGTCACTTTTATGATAAGAGTGATGCCGGTTTAGGCGTTTCTTCGTAAGGTACTGGGTTCGATTCTCAGTTCGCCTGGTAGAATGGAGGGTAATTCTTCTTAAGGCACTCAAACTAACACGGGAAATGATTTTTTTTTATTTATGGTGCAAGGGGTCCCACCACCACCTTCGGGACCCAAGACAACCTGACTGCTGTACAATGAAAGAGGTCCTGGCACCGGCTTCCTCCAGAGAGGTTCGGAGGTTAGACGACAGTCGCTACGGCAAACTCAAACTCGTTCCTAGCGCAAGCGTGGAGAATAACCGGAATAAACTCTAAGATGAAGAAGATTATTTTTAAATTTGTTTCACTGAACCCTAATTAGTTCGGAAAAGTACCTAGATAATTGTAAAGGAATTTTTATTTTTTTATTCAGTTGCCGTTTGTCTTTGGAGAGCGTAACTATTGCTATTATTGCCGATTTTTTATGAATCTTACTTAATACCCATTGATTGGAAATCGCGATTTTAAAAATGCCACGTAGAAATAATAATGACCGTCACCTTTACACTAATAGTGAATTTTACGAAATGATGCTATGTGTTGGTGCTGCTAGGAATGGTAGCATTAATGAAGCGAGGGAGATTTACCGACAACGGTTTATTGATGGAAGGCCACCAGCAGAACAACGTCATTTACCTCCGTACTCAGTATTCCGTAACATGTGTTTACGACTTCAGCGTACTGGTTCCTTCCACCGCGAACGAAACGTTGGACGTCCTAATTCAAGAGTAGGTACTGCTATTGAGACTCGAATTCTAAATCATTTTGACGAGAATCCTCGGACCAGCACACGCCGATGCAGTGCTATGTTAAATGTAAACCATATGGTGGTGTGGCGTACTCTGCAGGATGATGGACGACATCCCTACCATTTTTCAAGGACTCAGGAGATAGGACTTGCAGACCATATGCCCAGAATGGACTTTTGTAGGTGGTACCAGAACCGTGCTGAAGCAAATCCCGAATTTGCTTTTAATATTTTATGGACAGATGAGGCTTCTTTCACAAGAAATGGTGTGCTCAATTTGCACAACGAACATGTGTGGGCACATAATAACCCGCATGCCTCGAGTGAAAGTAGCTTTCAGCACCAGTGGAGAATTAATGTCTGGGCAGGCATCGTTGGGGACTATGTTTTGGGGCCGACTATTTTACCTCAGGGTCTTAACGCTCAAAGGTACCTACAACACCTGAGAGAGGATTTAGAAGAACATCTGGAAAATCTTCCACTGAATGTATACCGTAATATAATTTTTCAGCACGATGGAGCACCCGCTCACTTTGCACGCCCTGTGCGTGATTATTTAAACGATCGATTTGCAGAGTGGATAGGTCGAAGTGGCCCGGTGCCTTGGCCACCTCGTTCTCCAGATCTCACGTGCCTAGACTACTTTTTATGGGGTTATGTGAAAAATAAAGTTTACTCTGTGGAATGTCATACACGTGAAGAGATGGAAGGTAAAATTAATGCAGCATTTAGGTCCATAACCCCACATATGTTGCATAATGTAAGGTTATCAATGTTACGCAGAACTGCTCTTTGCATTGAGAAGGGTGGTGGTCATTTTGAACCTTACTTATAAATTAATTTGAAGACAGTGTTGTTTTATTATTGCCTGTAAATAGTGAATTTGGATTAATGTATAATAATTAATCAGTGACGAAAGTGATATGTAAAAAATTGCTTATTAAATGTGTGTAAGTACAAGTACGCGGTATTCTTCATGTCTATGTGTGCGTCACGCTATTCATTCAACGTGTTGCTGACGTCACATCACTTCCATCTTCAAGGTAGGGGTGTGAAAATAAACTTTAATTTCTTATTTTACTAAATTTATATGAAACAAAAAATGTGTGCCTTTTGGTATAATATTTTACCAGGTGTTTGTTTAGTTCATGTACACGTATACCCTTGAAAGTTAGTGCTTATTTTTGTTATACCCTGTATATATATATATATATATATATATATATATATATAATAATAACATAAATAACAAAATACGGTAAGTGTTTATGTTTAAGGTTAGAATATACAAGTATTTATGGTACAATATTGTATATAAAGGCATAATGATCATAATATAAGTTGCTTGTCAAGATATAGCTTTAGCTATTGCTAAATATATTTTTGCGTTTTGTTATACAGCCTAAAGTGTATTTGGAGGGTGATATACTGCAAATAGCTGTACTAAATCTCTTTTTTGTTCTATTATACGGCTATTGGCTTTTAATTACCGTCCAAATACACTTTAGGCTGTATTAAGTCCCTATATAAATCTATTGTACAGTAATTGGCTTTTAATCACTTAACTTATATTTAGAGATGCGTACAAAAATTGAAGAACCCTAAATACAAAACATTGTTTGTCACTTGATTTCGCTATTGTGCTGTATTGACGTCGGTCGTTTGACTTTACAACTAAACCAACTTATTGTTAACTATAACTTATGAGACATGTATTTCAATCATGTTTTACTTTATTTTTCAGGGAAATATGCCTTATAAAATAATAAAAACAATTGAGAGGAGCCAAAACCGTATTTGTATCGTACCCAGTTTGTGGGAGGATACAGGTGAATTATAATGACCAAGAAAACAACTTGATATAACTAAGTTGATCAAGAACGAAAAATCAAGCCCTTTAAATATTGGTCTATCACAAAAATATTTTTAAGAAGAATACGTTATTTCGTGCTTGTGATTTAACATTATTAGTTCTTCAAAGAGAAACACATACTTTTTTGCCTGTAATTGTATCTAAGTATATAATATTTTTAAAACGATTGTAAGTATACATATATACAGGGTGTTGCAAAAGTGGTACAGTAAGCCGCAAGGGGGTGGCTCAGGGGGTCATTCTTAACAACTTTTGTTTAACGACTTTTGGAAATTCGCGAAAAAAATATTGATTCTCCATAGAAACTTTGTTGGTCACGTGACTTTTCACAATGGAAAAACAAAATTGTTTTTCGGGAATTTTCACAAATCGTTGAACAAAAGTTGTTCAAAATGACCCTCTGAGTCACCCCCTTTCGACTTACTATACCGCTTTTGTAAAACTCCGTATAGTAGCAAGTTAAAAATAAAAAAATACATATTTTCTCAGTGTAATGATTTTTATTTCTCTTTTTAACTCTTTTTTATACATTCTTTGAAGAATAGACCAATTGCCTTTCTGCCAGGCAGGTCGTAAAAGACAACCGATGGGCTATACGAGTCACTTCCATCGTGGTTACTAGGTGATAGAGTTCTGCATTGGCTCGACCGGGTCTGGTACCACCGCCTTATCTATTCCTGCTGCAAAGCGTCAGTGCTAGTCACTGTCATGTTCCGGTTTGGAGGGTAAGGTGGCCGGTAAACTTATGCATTGGGCATTAGACCTTGCCACAAGAGAGCAACGCACCATTAACATTTTTGCTGTCTGTAGGCGATGGTTGATTCTTTTCATCAGGAGACCGATCTGCTTGTTTGCTATCTTATGACATTAAAAAAAATCAATTATTGTAAATTACCAACCAAGTAACCTTAATGAAGAAGATAAGCCTAAAAAATAATAAATCAGATAACCTACAATCACTTTTTAATGTTTTTGTTACGAAACTCTTTTCCTTGAACATTAATAAAAATGACGATTATAGGTTTACCTGAATTAGTAATTTTTCAGCTTTATCTTCATCACGATTATTTGGTTGGTAATTTATAATATTTAAATATTCCGTTTCAATATTCCTCTTGATTTTTTCCACATGATATCAACTATGCAGATATAAAAACAGCAAACAACAATTTTCTCAGTAATACAGCCTTGAGCTGTACTATAGCTGTATATGCAGATTTTTTAACACCATTGGCTGCATAACAGCCTACAATTACGCCATAAATATTAGCTGTAGAACGGTGATTGCATATCCCATTTTACAGAAACAAGCGTTGAGTGATACTATAATAACACTTAAAGCTGTAATAAATTCCCGTGCTAAACAAAATACAGCTAATGTACAGCTTTAAGGATTAAAATCAGCCTAATGAGTTACAAATTGCTTAAAGCTGTACAGTAGTGTATTAATATTCAGATATAACGCCTAAAGCTTACGCGGAACTCTAAGAAAGGCCTTGTACAGCATTAGGCTGTATATAAACTCATAAAGGTCTCTTATACCGATAAAAGCATCTTTTTACACCATTGTACGGCTGCAATAGAACTTTAAGTTCTATATGAGCTGCTTTATGGGTATTAAACATGCTTGATTGCTGCTTGGGCTGTGTCTCATTAACCATGATAGCTTGAAAGCTGAAATTTTCACAAATTATATAATTCCGTTGCCGCTATAACAACAAATACTAAAAATAAAAAAATGAAAATATTAAGAGGAAGAGGACAGATTATAAATATACGAAAAATACACGTTTATTGTATGGGGACCCCATACAATAAACGTGTATTTTTCGCATTTTTTGCTCAATATTAATAACGGTAACAGGTAGTCGTTTAAAATTATTGGATCACAGAATATTTAGTTGTACATTACCTTTCAAAATAAAGAATTAAATAACAATAAATATTAAAGGAGCTCCCATACAACAAACGTAATTTTTAAGCAATTTTTTAACTCGATCCTAATAAACAGGTTAAACTTGAATAGGGATGATACGGAACTGTTCGTGCGCGAGTCCAACTCGGACTTGGTCGGTTTTTTTTATATACAACACGTTGAACGGCTCTAATGTCTAGTGGCACTACGTCGAGTGCCACAGTGCATGCGATAACCACCTATCATAGGGCCTAAATAATGTTCTGGACTGAATAATGAGTTAAAGTCACTGACCTATTATGTGAAATAATAAAAAAACTCGTACGATCAATGTGCCCGACCTCGGATTTAAACCTTGAAAAATATTCCAAGTTGTTGCGATCTGTGTCTTTGTTTAATAATTTTCCTTGTAGAGGTCCTAAGGCCAAACATTTTATACGAGAACGTGTCTATTTGTATCTTCACGTCCCCGAAAGGGTAGGCAAAGGTACAACAAGTGCACCCACGATTAGCCGAATATACTTGGTCCAATAATTTGATAGATCTTAGGATAGGATAGGTGGCAAAAAAAATACATTTTTGAATTACCCGACCCAGGCATCATCGAATCCAGGACTTCATGTGGTCAATCCCGACACCGGACCACTAGATCACTGAGCCGATTAATTTCTATTTCTATTAATTTCAAATATATAAATTTGTTATAAGTTGTAGGTACAAGATTTGTATAATAATTGTGTTTGTAGATTTGTATGTTTTGAAATTTTGAAACTTCTCGCTCCGTAAGTAGACAAGGAAATTACTGATTTTTGCCCCGATTTTCAAAAATCAAGATTTCACCAGATCTCTACGTTTTGAGGTCTTACGAACCTTTTCCGACTATTTTCACAATGACGTCAGTATGTCTGTGTGTATGTATGTATGTGTGTGTGTGTGTGTGTGTGTGTGTGTGTGTGTGTGTGTGTGTGTGTGTGTGTGTGTGTGTGTGAGTGTGTTTTATTATCGATAGGAAAGCGATTGACCAGGATCTCGCCTGATGGTAAGCTAAGTGTGCAACATCTTGTGTGTGTAAACATCTCCTAACTTTTGAACGGTATATGGCATTCGATTGGATTCCGCTCAACTTAGATTTTCTAAAAATTTGAGTCATTTCGGTCCTGGAGATTTTGAGATATTTGAAAAAAACTCAAAAAAAATTGGCGGAACAGTATTTTTTAATATAACTTCTAAATTAATGCACCGATTGAGTACAAAATCTAATTTGCTCTATTCCTCAAAAAATTGCGTTCAATGCGTAAACTGCATCAAAATCGGTTTATCAGTTAGGAAGAAATCGTTGACAAAATTTTTTGAAAGAAAGTGTTTTTCGACACAAATTCTAGGTTTTTAAACAATCATTTTTTGACCTATTATATTTTAGTACTAAAAAAACTACGTCAAATGCAGTTTCAAAAATCAAAATCGAATCAAGTTTGTAAAAGTTACTGCTTTTCAAATATTAATATTTAGTTGTCTGAAGCAAACTTACTTAATAGTTTTAAAATAACTTTCGGGCTAATGTACTGATTGATTTAAAAATTCAATCAGCTTTTCTTTTTAAAAAACTGCATCAAATGCCGTAAATTGGATCAAAACGAGTCGATTTATTTGGGGTTTTTCAGTGACAGAAATTTAAAAAAGAAAATGTTTTTGACATTACTTCGAAATTTTTCAACACATAGATTCTGTAGCTAAGAAAGCAGCTCAAAAATTGCATTGAATGCCATTTGAAAGATCAAAATCGATCATCGTTTCAAATCTAAACAGCTATGCAATAATCAAATTACTGTCATTATAGATTTTTGAACTCTGTAAAAATCAATAAACACAGATTTTTCAATTCCTCAATTTAGCTGGATTTAAACATCAACATTATTTTTAGAATTAAATCTCATTTACCTGTTATATGTTTTCTAATTATCAATATAGCGTCTAAAACTAATAAAAAACACCTTATAATATTTAAAATTACAATCTAGCTAATGGTTATGGTAGATAAATCTGGTTAGGGTCTCCTTTGAATCATCATCTTTATTACCAGGCAGTTTGTAAAAAGCGAACGATTGGTTAAAAAATAACTACCGTCGTGACTATAAGGTAGTAGAATTCCACAACATCTCTCCCGAGTTGGTATAGCGTCAATGCGTATCATTGTCATGTTCCAGCTTGGAAAGTAAGGTAGCCGGTAAATTTTTACATTTGGCATTTCCATCCCGCCACACAAATTGAAACAGTTTTGGTGTATATAGGTGACAGTCGTTTCTTTCCATCAGGATAACCCTTTGCTTGTTTGCTACCCTATAATATCCATCTTATATCTATATATATAAAAATCAATTGCTGTTCGTTAGTCTCGGTAAAATTCGAGAACGCCTGAACCGCTTTGGCTAATTTTGCTTTTGAATTAATTGTTGAAGTCCAGAGAAGGTTTAAAAGGTGAGAAAATATAGAAAAAATAAGAATAGTTAAAAAGGCAGAACAACGTTTGCCGGGTCAGCTAGTAAATAATTAATATAATAATAATTAATAAAATAATAATATAGTATAATTAATAATAATTGCTGGTCAATAGATAGGGCCCATTCAAGTATTACGTAAGCACTAAGAGGGGGTGGGAGAGTTCTTCCTTTGCTTATTTTTTAATGACAAGGGTGATGGGGATCTAGATGTTGATTACGTCAGCTAAATTAATTTTTATACTACTCGAGTTTTCTACAAATTTACTACTTGCTACATTAAATGATTCTTTTATCTTACCCACGGTTAGGTACGAACCTAACCGTATTACTTACATTTAAACTTAAAAACTGCTACTCATGAATCAGTCACAAAACTGAGAACAGATTAAAAAATAAATTTACAATTGTTTACGTAAGCAAGGGGGAGGGGGGTAAGTGATTTGCTTACTTTTGCTGACACGTGGGAGAAGGAGAGTAAATAATTGTAAAAATGATGTGGTGTCGCGGGACACCAGGTTGGAACGAACTTCCTTCGGCTAAACGGCACTACTCGCTTGTGTACGCGACTGTCGCGCCTGCGCACGTCTCATTTAACGCTTTTATTCCACGCATTTTTCTTAAGGTTTTACTATCACATTTTTTTCAGTTCGGTCGCGCAGCAAAATCCCTATCCCCTCCAAGCCTGCCGTAAGGAACTTCGTCCCAAAAATCTGCTTACGTAATATATATATATATTTTTTCATTTATTGGTTAAAATATATTTATACAAGTTCAATAAATTAGCACTAAAAAACCACGCACTTGAACGGCCCTATAGAGCCATTTTATAAAAAAAAGTACCTATATAAGTAATAAAAATGATGTGGTGTCGCGGGACACCAGGTAGGAACGAACTTCCTTCGGCTAAACGGCACTACTCGCTTGTGTACGCGACTGTCGCGCCTGCGCACGTCTCATTTAACGCTTTTATTCCACGCATTTTTCTTACGGTTTTACTATCACATTTTTTTCAGTTCGGTCGCGCAGCAAAATCCCTATCCCCTCCAAGCCTGCCGTAAGGAACTTCGTTCCAATAAAAACCCTGTGCGATCGTCAAAAGTATCTGGTACCTGCTAGCTTAATACGATCATGATTTATGAGTAACTATTTTCTAAATATTGAAAAAAAAAATCCCGGGTTAAAGTTACTAATAATTCTTAGTATCTTAAATAATATTTTATTTAAGTTTAACTTTATGTCAACAAAGAAATTACGACTTTTTGCAAACATTTAGAATACTTGTAAAAATGCAGCTACAGAGGCGGCTATAATATCAAAAACACATGTCGTCGTTGGCACGTCGTGATTGTTATCCAGTTTAAATTATTAGTTATATTTTTATGAATTAAATACGCGGACTTTAAAATATCATAATTTTTTTAATTTTATAAATAGAATTATCCTACTAATATTATAAATACGAAAGTTTGTAAGTATGTATGTATGGATGTTTGTTACTCTTTCACGCAAATACTACTAATCCGATTACGATGAAATTTGGTATGTAGATAGCTGAAGACCCAGAATAACACATAGGCTACTTTTTTACATGGGATCGGGATTTACATGGTAATAACGTGAATTTATTTTGTCGTAAGGCGACACGAAGTACGCCAGGTCAGCTCACCCGTTTCCTAATTGAAAATAGTTATCGCTTCTGAAAACCGAATGCGCGATCTAGCGACACGGCGGCGCCGAAAGCGGTAGCGGGAGCGGGGGCGGGGCAGGCGGTCTGACCGCTGACGCGCGGCGCGTGAGGTAGGGGAAGAAATCGCTCATCGCTGAGTGCGCGACCCGCACGCGGGCAGACGCGTGAGGGCAGACGTCGGTGACGGTTGTGTCGGTTTTGGTTTTCAGTTGTTATAAAAGCATTGAAGTAATATCCAGGCTCAAGGTTAGGTTATTGGCAGGTTGTTTTTTGTAGGATACTTCATTTTTTTAATTTATATAGATAGGTTAACTGTTAATTTCAACAAATTACTTCGTTTTTGTTTAAATTATAGGTTGTAGGTAGGTAAGTGATTGGTTCTTTAATGATCGTTTTAGTTCATTTATTATAATAAAACACGGAAACGTGATTTTGTTTCCTAATTGGCAAATTAGAACTTTTTGCCTATTAATTACTATTTAGCTATAATTTTAATTAAATAGACAGGTATGTCTTACATTTTTAACGTATAAAGGTTATAGTAACTAGTGTAGTGTGTTTTTTGAAAGTGTAGAAAAAATACGTAGTACCTACTTAAGAATTATGTCGCTAAAGCGTAAGTCTAATCTTTCCCAAAGCTCTAATAAAGCTCCAACTATGAAATTATCTAGACTTAACGAGACGTTTCCACAAGCCGAACTGCGAAGGCTTGAACAGGCAGAGCGTGAGGCAGCTCATAGAGCTGCCGAGACACCAGAGCAGTCCCAAGATAGGCGTCGACAGCATGTTAAATATTTAGCTTCTCATTAGGGTTGCGGAGACATCCGAACAGTCCCAGGATCGACGTCAACAGTTTGCTGAGTATCTAGCGTCTCGTAGTTTATAGGAACGTACTACAGTAGCTACCAATAGTCTTATGATGAGGGCTTTGCAATGCTTAGTTACCATATTTCTTATGTTGATAATATTGTTAAGATATGGAAGGGTTTCCACGCGGACGAAGTCGCGGGCGGCCTCTAGTTTCATTACATTCATTACATTCTGATAACATCATTGACCTACCTATATATTCTTTTCAGGTTCAGGTATAGTATATAAGGTGTAATTACTGCGAATGGTCCTACATAAGTGTATGTTACTTGGAAATATTTATGTAGATTAAAGTGTAGTTGATAGATATGCAATTTAAATCACTAATCTGAATAAAAATAAAAGTACAATCAGCTGGAACAAATAAGCCTCTATATTTGATCCCTATCAGTCTTCTAGGTCACAACCTTATCACAATTAACTTGGTGAGCTAGGTGATAAGACACATTCTTAGACACGTGTAAACGGTCCCAATTACTCATACTTGTGCCCAGAATTACTCGTATGTAAATCCATCTGCTTTCAGTGCTGCAAATTGTAAGCAATGACCATTTCATTGGTTTAGTATTGTTTTTTCGGCCCTGATCATGACTTGCTGGGTTCGATTCTCGGGTGCAGCAAAATGTTATCGCCCTTTCAATTATTCCAAAACCCAGAATCTAGTCTAATCTAATTATTTACTCATTTTAGTTTACTTTCTTTCGTACTAAATCAGATCGGTCGCAAACTAACATCATAATTTTCGACTACAGTGGGTTTACGACCACCTTTTTTAGTAAGTGAATTAATCAAGGTTCTATTAAGAAAACGTGTGGCCGTAAACTGATGGGATGCATCTTTATGCTTCTACAACATCAGATTCTGAATTATGTAATCATAAAAGCATCATTGAGAACATAATAAGCAAAATATTATATAGCTTTAAGTGTCAGAATGTGACCATGCGGTCGCTTTCTAGCGTATTAGATATATACGTACTTCAGTTTGCGTACACTGGATTTTAAAAAAATATAAGCTAAAAATGATATCACTACAACTTTCTAACAAATATTGTTTTAAATTGCTTCTTGTTTGAGTGTTACTTTAGTATAGGGTAACAAAAGGTAACTTTGTTCGCCGCCTGGCGTGGTATTTTTGTTGCGATACGCCACACATAAACACACCATTGAGTCATCACCCGAACTCAGGCATTATTTTCTAGATTTGGGTTAAGCAGATAGGTTTAAATTTATGATTTTCTTGTTACATAAGTATTCAGTGAATATTTAATGGTTACTGTTCATTGTTTTCTCATGAAAAAATGCTATTGTCTTGTCCTCTGTATGTATGTCCTCTCCTTCAACCAGGTATGTCCTCTCATACCTGGTTGAAGATTTGATTTGTTATGTAAATAGAGCAACTTTGCTAGGCGATAGATTGTTGAGTGTTTATCTGGGTTATCTCTTCGAATACCTTGCTCGTGACAGAGGGACATATTAACCGATTGTCTTTGCACTGGTGAAGAGAAAATGACCATAACGACAACATTATATGTGTCTTTATATAGATATACACAATACAACTTGATGCCTTCGCAAAACCGGCACTACTTAGTGACGAAGGTATGGTCCAATCAAAAAGCGTTTAATATTTTTTTTTTATAAACATCATAATTATTTTTATTAATTAAAGGATAGGGTTGAATACGAACCACAACTACGTGAACTAGGTACTGCTGAAGATAGTGTATTTTTAGGGTTCTGAAGTAAACTAGGAACCCTTATGTTTTGCTATGTCCGTCCGACCGTCCGTCCGTGCACACGATAGCTCAAAGATCCTTATTACTAGAAAGCTGTAATTTGCCACGAATATACATATTAGTCACATCAAAAAAGTGAAAACATAAAATCTTGAAGAATATTTTGTTTCAGGGTAGCTCCTCCCCTACATGTAAAGTGGGGATGTTAATTTTTTTTCTCACGTACCCCATTGTGTGAGGCATAAGTTTTTAAATAATGTTGTAGGTTTCTGAAACAAGTTTTCAATTAAGGGACTCGTTTTTACAAACGAGACCTATAATTGAAAACTTGTTGTTAAGCTTTTAGTTGCTAATTTTTGTTTGAGCCAAGTGTCCCCCCCCCCCCTCCCCCCGTCTACAGGCTCAAAGGCTGGTTTTAGTGGTAGGAAAAAAATCATGGTAGTAGTAAATATAATGAACTTAAAAGGAAAACTATCACGGCTTAGAAGGCTTTACAAGTTTTTGAGTAAGTAATAGTCGACCAACTTATAAAATGTACTTAAGAGAAGTTTTTATAAGCAATATTATATTTGTTATTGACGCTGAATAACTTGAATGTTCACAGTATGAAACTATAAAAGCCCTTTTGTTAGTCGCCGCATTATTGTGATGGACAACTTCGGAACCCTACATTAAAACAATTAAAATAAAAATATTAATTTAATTAGCAATTAACCTTTGTTTCAAAGATGTATTAGTCAAATTTCTTCCTATAACCTTAATAATTTATAGTCCCCACAAGCAATGAAATATTACTTATTAATCGAATTTGAAGTTATAGATGAAATTTATTAAGATCTTTGAACTCACTAATATTGTGATTGAATACTCAATACATCTTAGTCAGAATTCAAACAATTTGTCTTATATTCGTTTTCTAATAAAACTAAGTTATTTATGTTTTCTCTAGACTATTAGAATTCTATTACTCTTATTTCAATTTCTCTTTTATCTAATTCCAGAATTCAATAAGGTCTGAACTTTTAGAAATCAACGCTTATTGGATCTATTGTTGCTTTAAATGAACAGTATTATGAAAATCTAGCCACCCGAATAATCATAAGTAAAGTTCATTCGTACAATCCTTATGATGTAGAGATTCAATCATGAAATCCAGGTTAATACATGAATATATGCAGTTAAACAATTTAGACAAACAATTCTAATTCTGTAAAACAGTTCATGTCTGAGATCATTAATTATGAAAATGGATCAACTTTGCTTGACGGAAGTTAGGTGTCTATCTGGGTTATCTCTCCGAATACCTTGCTCGTAACAGAGGGGCCTATCCGATTGTCCTCGCATTGGTGAAGATGTCTTCGCAAAGCTGATACTACCCAGTGATGAAGATGACATGATCTATTTACCAAGGTAAAAGGTAAAAATATCTAATACAAAATTAGTAATTAACCTTAATTCCAGATTTATTTAGTGAACTTCCTATCTTACTAATAGTATGTTATGCACTGTCACTATAAACAATAATATTTCAATTATCCGAAGGAATCAATTTGATGAAGAAGTTTAATATTGTTGTCCCTATCCTCCTGAATCCCTATATAAATGAAATAATAATAAAATAAATAAATAAATTAAGTAAATAGTTCATATAAAATATGGTTAAATAAACATTATACATTTGGACTAAAGTCTTCCATTCCTCTCTTGCACTCTAACTTCCTTAAACTTTAAAATAAGTCATTTAAGATTTTTGCTCTAAATTTAATTCAACAATTGAATTTATCTAAATTATTACTTTGTTAGAAATAATGAGAGTAGTTTGTATTAGTTGGTGATTATCACGTTTAATAATTGTACTCGGTTTTAAATTTGATTGTGAACAATACTTGTATGAAAATTTGATTCTAAGAGACTGGCCATTGCAATCAATTTAAACATTACTTAATATTTAGTTTTATAATAGGATATAATAATTCGTACTAACATTTCATAATTTTTAACAATTTACATTAAGGTAGGTTTTAGTACGAATTTTACGTAAGTTTATGCCCCCACTTATTGGTTGTATTATATTATTCCTACAATAACAGCCCTTAATTTATGCCCCAAATTATTGGATGTATTATATTGTTCCTACAATAACAACCCTTCTGCTTTCAATTCCTAAAAGATCCTATTTCCTCCTAACAATATTAAAATTTTAAGCATTAATTCAAACATTCAAACTAGAGAAAATTTTCTATAATGAATATTTCCTAAGTTTAAACCACCTAGTTTTAATTTGTTTATTAGTCAATAATATACAAAGTATTCCCTAAGTTCCTCAATATATTAAACCATCAGTTCTTCCTCCTAATACCCACACGTCCTATCCTATCACCTAATTGTTCCTTCATTAAGAAATTATAACTTTCTTAAATTATAACAATTCAGAACCTTAAAATTAAAATCGTATTTGCCATACTTCCAACTCTGCAACAAACCTACAGCAACTCTGCATTTAGCTCCGATGACAGCTAAGGAGTCATCTCCACTCGGCCCCGATGACAGCAAAGGAGTCAGTTCTCAATCCCTAAAGTTTAAATAACAAGCAGGATCAACTGTATTAAGGAAATTATCCTAAGAACTTTAAGCAACTACCTTAACCGGACCTCAACTATAAAGATATGTGGTAGCCATCACCAGTTAGTAAATTTTAAAAGATAAAAAAGTTCGAGTATTATACCTATATTAATATTATAAATGCGAAAGTGCGGATATTTGGATGAATAAATGGACGGATGGATGTTCGTCTCCCAATCACGCAAAACTTAAAAAAAATAGCACATAGGCTACTTATTATCCCAGGAAAATCAAGTGATCCAGCAAGATTCGCTTTTATAATGTAGCGAGCTGCATGCTGCAGCTAGTTGATAATATAAGTTCAGGTGCAATAATATTAGTATCTAATACTAACAATGGAATTCCTTCAAAATCTCGATGATGGAAGGTATAGTAATTAAAGCACTTAAATCTATTTCCTTGTTAATTAATAAGCTATTTAGCCAACATGACTTTGAATTTGGTAATGCTCCTGCATTTCTTACTAAAATAAACAAACAAAAATAAACAATCGTAGCAATATTAGCCACTTGAAAGGTAAATATGCAATAATGATAGTGTCTAAAGACAATGGGTTTCCGATAAAAGTATAGTATGAAATAATTAAAGCACATAAATCTATTTCCTAATTAATTAATAAGCTATTTTTGCCGTCATGCTCTGAAATTTGATAATGCAAAGCCATTACTTACTCCTATGAAAAATAAACAAACATAGCAATCTTAGCCAATTGTAAAGTATAGATGCAATAATAATAGTGTCTAGAGGCAACGGGATTCCTCAAAATGCCGACGATAAAAGTATTATATAAAGTAATTAAAGCACTTAATTTTATTTCCTAGTTAAATAGTGAGCTGCTTTGCCAACATGTCCTAAAATTTGATAATGTAAAGCCTTTTCTTTACTCCTATGAAAATAAACAAACATAGGAATCATAGTCACTTGCAAGGTATAGGTGTAATAATAATAGTGTCTAAAGGCAACGGGTTTCCTTCAAATACTGATGATGAAAGTATAATATAAAATAATTAAAGTCCATAAATCTATTTTCTAGTTAATTAATAAGCTATTATCCGTCAAGCTCTGAAATTTGATAATATAAAGCCATTGCTTAGTCTTGTATAGTTATACAAACAACAATATTAGTCACTTGTACGACTCCGCTAAAATAAAAATCAAAATGAATTATTTGTCACCACTCACTCTATCATCCGATCGTTCACAATAATTTAATTTAGATGGGAAGAATTACATCACCTGTATTGTTTAGAATTTCGATTAATCCTGCGTCCTGATTAGCAACCCTGCTGTAAAACTGCGAGACAGCAATCGATCCACAACCATTGCTCACATTTTTATGGAAAGAAAAGAACATTTAAACAACAGCATAAATTATGGTTTTATTTTCCTAAAATCAAAATAGACTTCCCTAATAATAGAATCACACAAATTCTTCAAGAATTACAAGTCCCAGTTTCATTCCTTAATTATCCATGTTATTAAACATCTTTTCAATAAGCTATTCTTTGAAAATAAATAATTTCCTTTCTTCATACAACAAAAATTCTTCACTCAGTCAAGGATCGATCCACTTTTACACAACATTTTGCACAATTTCATTCTTGTAAACCTAATCACATATTTATCGATAATATGTTTATTAAAATTGTATAGTCAACATTCAAAAGATATACCATTTAATAAAACTACATTCTATCAATACTGGTAAATTTAAACAACCTCAATTTCTACAGTAACTTTTATGGATTTGTTTAAACACATACCTAATTCCTGAATAATTCCCTTCACAGTTTTAATATTCGTTTTAATAATTATTGTATCAAGCGAAGAATATCTTTTCTAACGTCAAGAACTTTCAAATTTCCAACACTTTTTAATAATTATTATATCAAGCGAAGAATATCTTCCTCACCTCAAGAACTTTCAAACTTCCACTAGAACTTTCTACTTTTTAATAACTTAAGTGAAAAATTCACCATTCATTTTATTCACTTCCCAACAAAATATCTCGAAACTCCCTTCTTCAGTCCTATTTATAACCTTCGTTTTCCCTTCTCTTCTCTTTTCTAAATTTTAAAAATCTTTTCCTAATCCTTTTCAAATCCTGTCATTATATTTTTTCTTCGCGAATTCTTTTTCTTCCCATATTCGTTCCCTTTTTTTAAGATTTTATATGTTTATATTTTAGGTCTTATATATTATTGAGAATTAGTTTTTTTATTTATTTTCATCTTTAATTCCATTGATATTATTTATTAAAACTAACACTGATATATTGACGTGACAACGTCTTATAATTCGATAGAGCTGGCTGCACGCACGAAAAAACATGACTCATGCGGCGTTACCTCGCTCTGAGGCGTTCCGTTTAAGGCTTGGAGTACAAGCGAGAGCTTAAGACGTTGTCACGTTCAACTATCGTCTGTAAATCAACTTTACAGACAACCGATTTTTTTTAACTAAAAAAATAGTATAGGTTCTTATTATTTTCTTTTATTACACTAAACCTCTTAAGAGATCGATGAAATCTGTTACAAAATTATTTGATTGTATTATGGGTGTTAGTCAATGATACTAATACATAGAAATACATATATAAATAGGTACTAGAATATATTTAATAAACACCCAAACCCGGACATACAAACATTTATGCTCATCACATAAATGCTTGTCCCCGTCGATTGCGTTGTCAAGGTCGCTAACCACTCGACCAACGGGGCGGTCAAATCATTGACTCATGTAAGGTCTTCGTAAAACTTGCTAGCATTTTCGAAACCTCGGGAAATAATAATACGAAAACTTGTACCTATGTCATCGTCATAAATGTGAAGTTTTCACGTTTTTGTACTTAATTTGTACGTATTTTCTTAATTCTTCGGCAATGTTTTTAAATTCAGGAGAGTTCAAAGAAGCTGAACTTATGTCTGTTGATGGCATAATGACGGAGACACGATTTTTTTGCAGTCTTAATTATATTATTATATTTACGATTACACAAATAAGTACATAGTTATCTTATCTGTGCGTTCTAATTACCGATAGATAGAGCTAGACTAGCCTAAAATAAAAGTTTGATGTGTAAATATAACTGACGATTGCCCTGTGACCGATATTCAACCATAAACTAAACAATAAAATCTCTTTTAATTTGATAACACAATTTGGGTGTAAATAGTAGATATTCATGTGTGTATATGATCATGTACGTCGCATAAATTTAATGCGTGTGACGTTTATTGTTATTAATTTAATGTATTTCTAATGCATGTTATTTAAAAATATTTAGTTTTTTGAAGTCCTTTTCTATGTACATGTACATGACATAATGCGTATAGTTTTAGTGCCGGTAGTTAAAAATAAAACTGGAGATCTGTCGGATAAAAATATCTATGGGCCTATATCAATGACGATTACCTATAATTTTGCCACTATTAGACACGGCATTGGCCTATATCCTTAGATCGTTAGCAACTCTCATTTCAAAAGTGTTTGACAGCATGCTTAATACACACTTGAATAAATATGTAAAAATACACGAATAGCCTTCCTATTACAAAACATTATTAGTACCGAGCTTAAACTAAGAACTAAGAAGTTCAGGTTAAAAATATACGAAGCTTATGTAAACTTTGAAGTTTGACGTATAGTTTGACGTTTTGAGGTCAGTACTAGAGTTAAACTAGGGTCCGCGGCAGTTTATCTTTATTACCAAAGAAAATCCTTGGATTAGCACTAGACCCGGTTTTATATCAACGTTTTATTTAGTACTAGAACTTAACCTAGTATTAAGCTCGGTACTTTATTTAGACCTCGTTTTGGAATAAGGCGGTATGGGTTTAGGCCAAATCTGTTCACTGATAGCGCTATACTGTGTCTTAAGCACACTATCAACTACTATTCAAAGCGTAAGACTCCTGTGTTTGCCTGCTTTTTAGATATGTCATAGGCATTTGATATGATGTCTTATTATTGTTATCTGATTGTAGAAAAAGCTTGAAAGTATTCATCTGCCTGTAGAGCTCGTAAATATTTTCAAGTTTTGGTATAAAAACCAGATTAACAATGTAAAATGGGGGGTGTTATGTCAAGGTCGTAATGATTGGAATGTGAGCTTAGTAAGGAATGTGGGGGCCCCCCTGCCTCACCCCACATTCCTCACTAAGCTCACCGACACTTTTCAATTTGTACGTAAATGGGTTGATAGAGGAGCTTAGCAGCACTAGAGTCGGTTGTCATATAGACGGTATCAGTGTGAATAATATCAGTTATGCTGATGACATGGTTCTGCTAAGTGCATCTATATGCGGTTTGAGAAAATTGTTGTCTATCTGTGAAAGTTATGCTCTCACGGACTGGACTACAATACAAAAAAGAGCCAAATCATGGCCTTTGGGGCTGGGAGTGGGCGACTTGAAAGAATTCCATCTATTTTTCTTAAAAACTCTACAATACAACGAATATTCAAATTTAAATATCGTCGTCTAAAAGTGCTGATCTGCTAACTCCATATTTCGCCGTAATTAAATTTTATATATGGTCGGAAAGAGCGTAAAAATATCTACAAAATCGTCAAACATGCTTATTGCGTCTAACATCAATAATATCATATTTTGGACTACAATAAAATCTGTCAACTCCCCGGTTGTCAAATTTACCCGCGTCAATCTTGCTAACTCATTCATTCCCAGCCATTTTTTTAGCGCGTAAGCAGCTTAAGTTCATGAGGAGTATTTAATTAGTTATAGTTGAAGCAATTGCAGTTTTCCTTTTATATGTGGTGTAATTAATCAATGGTGAGTATTGCATTTTATTATTTTCACATTTTTTTTGCAGCTTTTGGTGTTAAACCTAGTAAAAACACATAAATTAACAATCACTTGTTTGACTTGGGAGTTAGCACCTTATAAATATTATTGCTTTGCTGTAGTAAACTGAGTTGGAATTTATTCTCTTTAAGTTACGATAACAGCTTCGCAGTTACTAATAGCACTATTAGTCAGTTTTAAATACAAAAATATGAAATAATTTTAAGAAATGGTTATACAAAAATAAAAATATTATATTTTATTAAGTTATGCGCTGTTTAACCAAAAGTAAAGCACTTCATATAACTATTTGTGTATTGATTTAGCAGTAGATGGGAATCTTTATTTGCGAGTATATACTTTTTTGGGCAAAAATGCTTGTCTCATATTGAGAATAGAGAAGGTGTGAGACTAATTATATACTCAGATGGATGTGGATACCAAAATCGTAATACTACACTCTCTAATGCTCTCCTTAATATGGCAGTAATAAACAATATGACTATAGAGCAAAAGTATTTAGAAGTGGGCCATACACAGATGGAGGTGGACAGCATGCACTCTCTAATAGAACGTAAACTACGTAATAAACATATAAACGTTCCTGCCGACTACGTTCAAGTCGTTCAAAGTGCCCGAAAAAACCATTTGATGTAACTTATTTAGAGCAAACATTTTTCAAAAAATTTGAGAGTGTGTGTAGCTACAAAAATATTCGTCCAGGGAGAACTACTGGAGATCCAAAGGTATCGGATATACTTGCGCTAAAATATTCACCATCGGGCGTTTTGGAGACCCATGGACACTATTACCCCAAAGAAAAACTTCCGTAGAACCTAAGACCTGGCATGAACTAGATTGTCTGCATCACAACAGGATTCCGATCAGTGCTCGAAAATTTGAAGACCTGCAGGTCATCAAAGAAACTCTACCACAGGATTTTAGGCAATTTTATTCTAATCTGCCAAAACTTTAAGAATTTAATGTCTTCTTTATTTTTTAATAAACTTAAATTGTGAATAATTGGCGTGATAATTTGCTAACTCCCCTATAACATTAAAATGAAATAGGTTTTCCGAAGTTCAGATCTGCTAACTCCATTTTTTATTCCTAATTTTAAACCAGTTGATCGTAAAATATGTTATTGTTTAGATATATATAGTTTACCATCATATCTACCAACGGGACTTTTATTTTTCATGTCTGAAGAGTTTTAAATAAATAATTCAGTTTTTTGTGTCTCCTGTCAAAATCATTACAATGGAGTTAGCAGATCAGCACTCTTAGACGACGATATTTTGGACATGTGTTAACTCCCGACCTCATAGACGATGAACATCTATATACATATAATAAAATCGTAGGAAAGTCAAAACTGTACATTGAATATTTTTTTAAAAGAATATTTGGGGCGTGATCTACAATCAATATCGAAGCCAGAAATATAGTTTTTAGAATTTTTGTCTGTTTGTCTGTATGTATGTCCGGGGTAAACTCAAAAAGTACTGCATGGATTTACTTCAAATTTTGCATGAATATTACTAACAGGTCGGGTCAACATATAGGCTACATGTTATCACGCCATCACCTACGGGGGAGGTGCTTTGCGGAGTTAACGAAATCCGCGCGGACGAAGTCGCTGGCAAGTGCTAGTATAGGAATAAAGCAGAGGGCGGTGTCGATTAGAGCGAACATGCTGGCTCGCAGATTTGCGCGTTGCTTGTAAGCAGTAAAAACTAAAAACTATTCTATTTACTTAGAGCTTTTTAACCAACTTTCTACGCGTCGCGGAAATACTACGGTCTGTGGACTACTTACACGCAAAAGGCTTATAACGCTCTTCGAGTGCAACTCAGTTTAAACCCGTTAATCTGAGTAGTGCAATATAATAATGCATTCAGGATGATGTTAGAGTAGAATCGCAATTGTAGTGTAACACTCGTCGGGCGATATAACAGCCGGCCGTGTTACTTCACCAATTGTAACACCTTTTGCCCGGGGGATTTGCTTTAACCTGCTTGGCTGCTCGAGGCACACGAAGATCGACGGGATTTCGTATTATTTCCAATAATACACGATTTTTATAACTTCATTTATTTTTCGGGCATATGTCTTTACCCGTCAAGATTATTTCAAACATTCCTATTCTATACACGTTCCATATAAAAAACTAGACAGTTCTACGTTTAAAAGTAGACAAAGCTGCCAGTGTATATGTAACACCATAAAGGTATTACATCAGCTACCCCCCAAGGTAGGAGCAGCTGAAACCGGAGAGGCATTTGTCTCCTCTTAAATGACCTACCTATTCCTATCCCGATTGCCCTACCTATGGAAGGAAAGTACATTTTGGTGGGACTGTCTTTTCCTAAAAGATAGTTTGCCCCATGTGTGGTTTTGACTATTACCACCACACCATGTCACAAACTTTGGTCTACCAAAACCTCCCTAAAAGGCAGACCACAGCCCCCTCACCTAATCTATCCTACCGCAAACATTTATTATTTTACTAAACTTTAGCCTGAAGGGCTCTAGCTGTATAAGAGATAATAAGAGATGGAAAGGTATAACAATTCAAACTTCGTTTTCTTTGGTGGACCAAAAGAAAAAAGATTGAAGTATTACTTCCTCTCAACATCGAGCTCGCCCCAATATATATATATATATATATATATATATATATATATATATATATATATATATATATATATATATATATATATATATATATATATATATATATATATATATATATATATATATATATATATATATATCACGAATATAAATACTCCTTACTCTGAACCATACTAAACCATCATTACAATATCTCCCATAACTATCCGAGTTCATGTATATCTTATACAGATATTCTTTGTGTCGACTATGTCGTACTACAAAGTTGAACTCCCATTCACAAGACTTTCAACCCCCTACCTATACTGACTTTTACGACTTCATACTAAGGCGGCTCTGTCCCTAGTATACATTATACCCCATTAGACTTTATTATTGAATAGAAGAACTTGAGAGGAATACATTTCGATTGAAAACATAACATTTCTTCATTTAATATTTTTTTGGTCATCTTTTTTCTTTTTAGCTCCGGTCCATCATCACAGCATTGGTTGAACCCCGTCATATTACATGAAACAAATACAAATATTAGCATTCTCATATACAAGCCCAAACAAAAATAATGAACTAACATGTAACAATTATTTACTACAATGCATGACCATAAAATACACTATATATATATATATATATATATATATATATATATATATTTTTTTTTACACACGTACATGAAATGCCTTCAACCTATTTATATGTACAATATCTCTATATCTCCTATTGCTTAACTTCGTGATTACATAATTTACATTAGATATTCTTTCCACTATTCTGAACGGCCCTTTATATAACCTACATAATTTCAAACTCCTATTGTCCACCCATCTTGGTGTATATACTAATACTAATTGTCCCGGTGAAAAGTCCTTTACTTTAGCCCTTTTGTCAAAATATCTCTTTTGCCTAACTTGTGCCTTCCTAATGTTATGTACTGCCTTTCGAACTAACGCACCTTGTAAATTATGTCTCTCGGCATAATTTATCTCTCGGTTATGACTGTCCCTATTTACCCCCATGTCGCTTTGGAATATCGGTTCCCTAGCGTACATCATCATATATGGTGAAACTTTAGTGGTTGATTGTTTACTAGTGTTATATGCATGACATACTAATGGTACAAATCTACACCAGTCTCGTTGGTCCCTGGCAACATACATCGATAACATTTGAACTAGCGTTTTATTGAACCGCTCTACTAACCCATTCGTTTCTGGCCTAAACGCCGTACTAAATCGCGATTTTGCCCTAAATCGATTCACAGTCTCTTTCATTAGGTGTGAAGTGAATACTGCTCCCCTATCAGAAATTACCTCCTTAACACCTCCGTACCTACAAAACACCTCTTCAATCAAAAATTCACTCACTTTCTCTGCCGTTACCCTTTGTACCGGTTTACATATTGCATATTTAGACACATATTCAATACATACTATAATATATTTATTCCCGTTCAAAGATTTTCTAAAAGGCCCTAAGATATCGATTTCTACCTTTTGCATCATACGGGTCATAGTTATAGGCTGTAGTTCAGCTAATTGTTTGACCTTTTTTCTCTCTTGACACAACCTACACGTTTTTACATACTTCTCGATCTCCTTCTCAGCATTCTCGCAATAATATTTATCTCTGAATTTACATAATGTTTTTGCTAAACCCAAGTGACCACCTTACCATGGGTCGTCATGCAGTTCATGCAAGATCTCATATAATAAACCTTTTGGTATAACCACAAGATCTTTCATAATATTGCCTCGCTTTACTCTCTTACACAATATTCCATCATTCAATTTATACCCCTTATATATCCCGGTATCGCTCATCCTTACTCGAGATAACCAACGCCTACATGACTCGTCTATCCCTTGCTCTTCTTGGACCTTAACTACCTCTAATTTATACACTTCCAAACCATCCTCTTGTTCTTTCTGAGCATCCTCAACTGTACTCTCCACATTCAATGGGTTTCTACTTAAAAAGTCAGCAACTACATTCTCTCTGCCTGCACAATGCACAATGTCGAAATTATATGCTTGTATGCTCAGTGACCATCTCGCCAACCTTCCATTCATATCCTTCCTATCTCTAAGCCAACATAATGCCTTGTGATCGGTTACGACTTGGAACTTCAATCCCCATAAAAAATGCCTAAAATAATTTAACGCCCATACTAGACCTAAACATTCTTTCTCAGTAGTAGAATACTTCTTTTCTGCCTCGCTCAATTTCCTCGATGCATACGATATCGGATGCATTTTTACTTTCCCTTACATTAGACAACATCCCAGAGCTTCCCCACTAGCATCTACATATAATCTAGTTAAAACATCCTTATCGCTGGAATAATGACTTAAAATAGGCGGGTTACACATTCGATCTATGATAATGGAAAATGCGTTTTGGTGTTCCGAGGACCAACAAAACTTCGACCCCTTCTTTAACAATTTTGTTAAGGGTAGAGCAGTTTTGGCAAAATTATTAATAAACTTACGGTAATAGGAGAATACTCCAAGTACCGATTTTACCTGTTTTGCATTTGTCGGTGCAGGCATTTCTTTTATCGCCTTTAACTTCCTGCTATCTGGTTGAATACCATTCCCCGATATCTCATGCCCTAACACACATATCTTCCCATATCCAAAACTACATTTATTTGGTTTAAGCGTAAGGTTCGCTTCCTTAAGGCGCATTAATACCTTTTCTAACGCTTCCTTAAATTCTGTGAAAGTTTTCCCCCATATTAATATATTATCAACATAACAGATGGCATTCTTGTATTTGATATCCCCTAGCACTTTATCCATTGTACGTTAAAATACTGCTTGACTTGTTTTTAAGCCAAAAGGTAACACGTTAAACTCATACAATCCTGACGATGTTATAAATGCCGTTTTTTGTCTATCACTTTCCGAAATCACAAGTTGCCAATAGCCAGAATTTAAATCTAAATCAGCGAAATAGTGGGCACCCGAAAGATATATTAAAATGTCTTCAACAATAGGCAATGGATAGCTATCTGTTACCACCTTTTTATTCAACTTACGGTAGTCCACACAGAATTTCCATGTGTTATCATTCTTAGGCACTATCACTACTGGGGAAGCATAAGAGCTTTTAGATTCGCGAATAACACCGTTGTCTAACATTTCTCTAACCTGTGTATTGATTATTTCTAGTTGTTTTGGTGAGACACGATATGGCGGGTAGTGTACCGCTACCTGGTCTACAGTTTTTATTTCTATTTCTGTTAACTTACACCTACCTAATTCCGTGGGCCTAAATGCAAAACATTTCCTATATGTACTAAATAGATTTCGTAATACATTCTTTTGGTTTTGACATAATTCCGGATTAATATTAATCTCATCCATTTCGCATTTATTTCCGGAATTTACATACGGATATAACTTATCCTCATTTTTCTCTATATAATTCACGTAGTATATATAATCTGATTTTAACATATTGCACAATTTGTTTACATTAGTGACATTTAGTCGTGTGTAGTTCGCGAATGAATCCTTCAATTGGACTACTTCAGTTGCGTTTAGTTCATCCTTCACTAGTTCAGTTTCAATTTATCTATATCTCTAGTTCACGTAGTTCACCGCGAACGAAACGATTACGAGAGTCGAAGATTGTCGATCACGCGCCGATGGGAGTGACGTAGCAGACACAATCTCGGCCCAGCTGAACTTGATACCGGTTAACTATATAACTCGTACTTTCATGTACAATGTACATAGGTACATATTTGCGAAGAGCGATAAAATGAATTCTTAATTATAAGCGTTCATTGCTTATTGCTCATGAAGGTAGTTTTAATCTTCAATTAGTATAAACGCAATGCATAAAATGTCATAATGTTTGTTTGAATTTATCTAAAATTAAAAATTACAGTGAAAAATAAAAGTTTAGAAAAATCAGCTTAAAGTTAAGGCCATAAAAAACATTTTGCTGTATTCGGCAATTGTAAACACTATTTTAGTAAGAACTTTTAATCTTTCATTAGTAAAAGTACGAATAAAAAAACGAAAAAAATAGTACAAATAAAAAATATACTTTATTTTAAAATTGTTTTACTATCACTTCAACGTTTATCTCGTTCGCAGAATTTATAAGATTCATTACACACTACTTAGTTCGATTAACAAACGAAGGAAAATCAATGTACTGAGAAATGATAGCGACTCAAGCCATTGGACTAGATGAACTACTGAACTAAAAGAGTGATATACTTCGCAGTGATCGAAAGATATGTACATATCTTTTCAATTCAGTGACACATTCTGCGCACCTCTAGTGACATTACTATTTACAACGTTTCTATGGCAGCCGTCCATTGTGGAAAGATCATTATTATTTCGTAGCGACGAAGGATTGATAAAATTTACATAGCAACGCTGTTTAAGACATATCAAATTCTTAAAAAAGTCTATTACAGCATCATATTTTTTTAAAAAATCTCGACCTAATATAAGTTTAGTTTTTATATTCTCTATTATTAACATTTCATTCGCAAAAATACTGTTATTTATCATTAAATTTACACACCTTTTTCCTACCACATTTAATAACGATCCTCCTAGCGATTTTACAAAATGCCTATTGGGTGCATCTTTGTATGTTACTTTTAGATGTTCCGCGAGATCATCCGACATGCACGATATATCTGCTCCCGTATCGATTAACGCCGAACACGAATGACCCTTGATTATGACCTGTATAAATGGACTGGACAAACCTTTGCTTTCCGTCGGGAGATTTTCATCTGTTTGGGACGCAGCTCTCATCTCCCGCGTTTCATTTATTTGACGGCGTCCCTGTTTGTTTGGGTATTGTGGTGTCATCGGACTGCGTCTGAAATCATTACGTGTATTTGAGGCCGTTCTTTCATATCGTCTCGGCCTTAGATTATACCGGGGCGTGTGAAAAACTTCTGTCGGCTGTGGACGTTCTGTCTGCGAGCGTACTGGCGTACTGGGCAGGATGTCTGGTTCCTCCCTAAATTTTACCTTTTGTGGCACCCCCATTGGTAGTTGTAAAGGAATGTTACTCGATTTTATTTGACCCCCAAAGACCTCGTTGTATTGAATGATTGTGTTACGTAATTCTTCTCGCGACGAATACACTCTCATTCCTAGCTTTTCTTTTAGCGAGGGTAACATTGTCTTGATGAATTGTTTTATGAAAATTTCGTCCGATATCTCAGCCTTGACTGCAATACTGCTGAGTCTGTAAAAATATGTTAATAGCTCCTCATCGCGGCCCTGTTTGGTTACATAAAATCGCTCAATATAATTTATTGATATAGGGAATTCATTTTCGATTTTTATACACAATTCATTAAAATTGGCCGTGTCGCTATATATCATTTTATAAAACGCTAATGCAGGGCCATCAAGATATAATCCTAAAAGTAAAGACAAACTCTCTATATCCCATTTATTAATTGCCGCGACGGTTTTGAAATCCTTAATAAATTCTGCGAATGCAAAATTCTGCGTTCCATCGAAACGCTTGATGGCTTCCATCTTGACTCCTTACCCTCTGACCAAAATACTTAGCTCTCCTGGTTTCTTCGTCCAGCGTAGCGATTGCACGTAGCGACTGAACGTAGCGACTTCACGTAGCGTCTGCACGTAGCGACTTCACGTAGCGATTGCACGTAGTGACTTCACGTAGCGACTGCACGGCGCCTCCGCCAACTTGTAACACTCGTCGGGCGATATAACAGCCGGCCGTGTTACTCCACCAATTGTAACACCTTTTGCCCGGGGGATTTGCTTTAACCTGCTTGGCTGCTCGAGGCACACGAAGATCGACGGGATTTCGTATTATTTCCAATAATACACGATTTTTATAACTTCATTTATTTTTCGGGCATATGTCTATACCCGTCAAGATTATTTCGAACACTCCTATTCTATACACGTTCCATATAAAAAACTAGACAGTTCTACGTTTAAAAGTAGACAAAGATGCCAGTGTATATGTAACACCATAAAGGTATTACAGTAGAGCATCAGGGATGTTTGCGGCGGCCTGAGTAAATTGTTTTTATGCAACAATGCGCAAAAAGTCGAGAGCAGACTTGACTGCACCTATGTTTCTCATTGTTATGCCGCATCCGGAGGAGTGATGAGGGACGAATCACGGACAAAATATGTATATAGGTTAATTTAAATATTATTATGAACACGAATTTGCTCTGTAATTATTAACATGGTTTAAGCATAGACCTAGGTCTTTGGGTTTAAGTTTCTTTAATTTAAAAATATTTGTACGTCCATCTCTATACATATATAAAAATCAATTGCTGTTCGTTAGTCTCGCTAAAACTCGAGAACGGTTGAACCGATTTGGCTAACTTTGGTTTTGAATTAATTGTTAAAGTCCAGGGAAGGTTTAAAAGGTGAGAAAATATAGAAAAAAATAAGAGTAGTTAAAAAAGGCAGAACAACGTTTGCCGGGTCAGCTGGTACGCTAATAAAGTGAAGAGGATAAAGAATAAAGCGGATGCACGACGAATAAAAAAATAATATAATTTTACAAGATAAATTTCAAATGTAATTTAATGTAGGTAATATTATTGTAACACAATTGCCGACGATGCCGACCAAGTGCCGACGATGGAAAGTACAGGGGGGTTAGTCTCGCTAAAACTCGAGAACGGCTGAACCGATTTGGCTAATTTTATTTTTGAATTAATTGTTGAAATCCAGGGAAGGTTTAAAAGGTGAGAAAATATAGAAAAAAAATAAGAGTAGTTAAAAATGCAGAACAACGTTTGCCAGGTCAGCTAGTATTAATAATATATATTTTTTTATCACTTTGACATTGTAATGTAATTTAATCTACAAATTTTGTTATTACATATTATTCTGTAATATATGGGACTTGGTACCTGAAATAAAATTTTTCATTCATTCATACAATGTTAACTTTAACTGTGCTACATTTCATACTTCACCGTTCGCGTAATTGTCTTAAAAAGGGATACCTACAATGTTTTCTTCACGTATTAATATATAAATATATATATATATATATATATATATATATATATATATATATATATATATATATATATATATATATATATATATATATATATAGGCCAACTGCCGTTCTGCCAGGCAGGTCGTAAAAGGCGACCGAATGGCTATCGAGTCACTACCATCGTGGCTACTAAGTAGGTAGGTAGAGTAGAAGGTAGAGTTCTGCATTGTCTCGCCCGGGTCTGGTACCAACGCCTTACCTATTTCTGCCGCAATAGCGTCAGTGCTTGTCGCTGTCGTGTTCCGGTTTGGAGGGTAAGGTAGCCGGTAAACTTATGCATGTGGCATTAGACCTCGCCACAAGATAGCAACGCACCATTAACATCTTTGGTGTCTATAGGCGATGGTTGACTCTTTCCATCAGGAGACCCATCTGCTTGTTTGCTATCTTATGATATAAAAAAAAAACTTTTTAAATATTTTTACTGGGGTTAATTCATTAAAAAATATGTAAATAATTTGGAAGAATACGGACCTAGGAGTTAATTCTAGCAATAATCCACGGGGTACTTTTTTGTCTATCAATATAGATCCTTTATAATCTGTATCGAATAACACACACTACTACTAAAAGCACACCGTATAAAAAGTCCCCCGAATAATCGAGGATACCGAAAGACCGAACTTGATTAAGGGACTTTACTCCTCGGGTATATGTAAGGCGTTGGTACCATAACACCCCTTTAGTGTTACAATTTTAAAAAATAATCAGCCAAGCAGAGACTAACAGTGCCATTACCCTGACGAGACTTTGCGGCAACCTACCACCAAGTAGTCTCGATGGTAGTACTACACGTAGCAAATCATACCCAATTTACGAATGTATGATTTGCTACGTATAGTAGTGCCTGGCAGAGTGATGATAGTCTATTCTTCAAAGGGATTCCGAGGCAACACATTCCCGTCCGAAATCATCTGGTTTTAAAAATATCTTTTAGATTTGACGTAGCACAACCAAGGTAGAAAGCACTCGTATCTAATCATATTACACAAGAATGTGTGATTACTGATAAAATATATGCATTCATTGCCATCATGGTATAATCGTAAATTGTCCTAAATTCACAAAATCATATCACACGTTATTTTTAATGCCTCTGTTTACTCTATTGAATATGCTACTGGGACTTGGGAGTGCTTCAGAAGCCCCGTATAAGACATTGCAGAACTATAGTCTATACTATCGCAAGCCACGATAATCGTAACTTTAACGCGCCTTTTACGAGTTGCATGACTGGAAGCATATGGTCTATTCTTCAATAAGGGCCCAGGCCTACACAGGAAAAAGATGCCTTTATAATAAAAATATTTTTTAATTATTCTATACAAAAAATGAACTGAATTTTTTTGTAAGTAACTGCTGTTCTGCCAGGCAGGTCGTAAAAGCCAACCGATTGGCCATACGCGTCACTACCGTTATGATTACCAGATGGTAGAGTTCCAACATCTCGTCCGGGTATTTGGTACCACCACATTACCTGCCGCAATAAACGTTAATGCTCGTCATTGTCGTGTTCTAGTTTAATGCATGTGGCACTGTCATCTCTACGGATAGCAACGTACCATTAACATCTTTAGTGTCTAGGCGATGGTTTCTCTTTCCATCAGAGGAATCATCTGCAACTTATGATATAAAATTTTTTTATAAGCCGGTTGACCCTGCAGGATTCCTAAAACTTCTCGCTTAATTGAAGTATTTTAAGCTCAAAGGAACAAAAACCATACCTAAGCATTGATATTTTTCAGAGTTCAAAATCTAAATTTTGTTCTAAAGACAGTAACTTCATTTTTGAAAAACTGTATATTGTGGAAACGATGATTGATTTTGATCTTTTGGTATTCAACGCAATGTTTGAGCTCTAAAATGTTTTCTTAGCTACAAAATCTATGGGCTGAAAAATGACAAAGTAATATCAAAAACTTTTTTTTTTCAAAAATTTTCGTAATTAATAAATCCCAAATAAATCGACCGATTTTGATTAAATTTACTGTATGTGGCGAAGTTTTTAGAGAGAAAAGCTTCTGCGATTTTTAAATGAATCGGTATGCTACTGTTTGCTTGTTTGTGACTTATGAGATAAAAAAAAAATTCACGCTAGCTGACCATTTACTCTATAAGTCGCAAATTAGTCCTCAAATGAAGTACTGTTCTCATCTTTGGGCACTTGAGTGGCTCCGCAATATCAGCTCTTTCCTCTTGACCGCAAACAGTGCAGAGCTACTTGAATCGTCGATGACCGGGCTTCTTCTGGGTGCTAAGTGTGAGTTTTTCTTTTCGCATTCGATCGTGAGCGCGTTTGGAGTTTACTAGGAATTTGTATGTGATTTGTACAGCGCCACCTAGTGGTAAACGTGAGAAACCAGTTTACCACTAGGTGGCGCTGTACAAATCACATACAAATTCCTAGTAAACTCCAAACGCGCTCACGATCGAATGCGAAAAGAAAAACTCACACTTAGCACTCTGATCGGTTTGATCATTTTTTTAGTTGCGAAGGATCAAATCTAATTTATCAATATATTATTTAGTATTTTACTTAAATTATTCACTTTAACCCACAGTAATTAAAAATATGCTGACTTGGAGGAGGTATTCAAGAGTTTCAAACTGGACAAAAATTAACCAATTTTGCCCGAAACATTTAACTGGTACAAAAATAATTTTATTTAATCCATATTAATATTATAAATAGGAAAGTGTGTTTGTTTGTCCGTCTTTCACGGTAAAACGGAGGATATATTAATGTGATTTTTAAGTGGAGATAGTTGAACGGAATAAAGAGTGACAGAGGCTACTTTTTGTCTCTTTCTAACCTCCCACTTCCCTAGAATGAATTTAACGCGAGCGAAGCTGCGGGCAAACAACACGGATCTCTTATGTGTGGATATGAATTGTAAACATCTTTTCTGTGCACACATTTTTTTCGCTAAGAAGCGGGGAATCCAAACCCCCTAACACCATCATCCCCCATCATACATGGATCGTGACATATGGCGACATATGACACTCGGTTCTCTCTGCCTACTCATTTTTATGTTGCGGTAGATTAAAAATATTTCACGCCTGATTGCAATTTGGGGGCCGTAATCACAGATTATTATTTTTACAGTGATTGTTCTCTGGGCGAAATTCGACTATAAGCTGAACAATAAAATCTATTTTAAGTCTGACAATAGAGTTTATCTGTCAAGAAAATATAATATTATGTGTGTTTTTTAAACGGAGATCCTTATCGCTCATTATCATTTACGGGCTGAGGGCTTAGAGTGTAGACCGAAAAGTGTATAACAAAAAAACGATACCAAAAATCAATCATTTTGCAGTGATTTTTGAAACTTCTCTGTTACCTAGGAAACTGAGACTTTTTCAATCGATCTAGTTTGCCTTCTATTTTGAGAATATGCAACAATATTTAACGTTTAAATAACCTTTTTATTAATATATCATTAAACGAAAATTATTATTACACAAATAAACGGGGGTCTTAGTCCCTGGTCCGGTACTTATCGACATTTTCATACAAATAACTCGTCCTTCCTGATTAACTTGACACCTTCTGAAGTCGCAGGCGCAGACGTATCGAAAGGATCTTTCGTGCCATCCAGATGTAAATCAGACAACTCTCAATTTATTTTTGTTAAACAAATATCTCTTTGTCCAGTCCTCAGATTGAACATAATATACTCTGAGCTAGCGAATATACCACGAAACATGTTGTTTTCGAACAGAACAGGTTTAATAATTACTTAATGCCTTTGTTCTCTAAACTTTAGTAGGTATTAACCTGCACTTACCATCAATGACTCATTTACTTATTGTGCTGGACCTTGGCCACAAAGTAATGGTAACAAAAATTATAAATCTCTGTATTCCAACTCCGGTCTTAAATTTTTTTGTCTTTTATTTATTCCATAATTGTTTTATTAACATGAAACTGGTTGACGTGTAATACATATACTACACTATCAACATTAAACATTCAATTACAAAGATATTGGCGCCGAATTGTTGTACATTGTTTAAGTAAATTTTAAGTTATTACTGTCTTCCTTTGTTGTATCGTCAATACATAATTTAAACACGTTAAGGCTTGATAGAGAGATTTGACCAACAAAACTATTCCCTCCAAAAAAGGGTTGACCAATAAGAAGAACTAATACCTCTTTTACGATAAACACTCGTGGCAATGAGAGTTGACTAATAAGAAGAATTAATATCAGAACATCAGAAGAACACATGAAATTTTTTTTTAATCCACCCCTAAGAGGTTAAATTAGGGGGTGAAATATTGTATCAATTTTTTTACATTGATAATTAACCTGTTAATCTTCTCTTGGGCGAAGCCACGTGGGTCAGCTAGTAAATAATAAATGCAAAGAATAAGTCACCTCACAACTAAATATAATTGCAAGAATGCTGTTATGTTTAGTTGTAAGATAACTAAGGTATGCATAAGGTAAATCAATACTGCAAGAATTATACTTTAGTTTCTTCCACCGCATTGTGATATGGGATTTTTCAGTGGTGAAATTATGTTGAAAAAAAAGCTATATTTATTTTAATATAAATTTTTTATTGTCTCTGCAGGCATACGAGCAAGTGGGCTTCCTGATGGAAAGCGGTCACCAGTGCACATGGACATTTGCAACATATAAGGTTAGTTGCCAATGTGATGCTAGCTTCTAAAAAATTTATTGACTCCTCTTGAAAATTCCAATATCAAATGAACTCGGCAAAACCATGTGAAGTAACCTGTTTGACCGAAGGTGCGGGCAAACTGAACAGTCGTGGATGACCAATCGTCATTATTATGGTGTGGATGGAATCTCTTACTTCGGCGTGTAGTACGATGGCGGAACCTAGATGGCAGCACTAAATTGCGAGCGAACAATGCATATGGCGAGAGGACAACCGAGTATATTGTCCCGTGTCTTATAAACAATTTACCGCTTGAGTTACGCCATACTTTAACATCAAATAATATTAAAAATAACCTATCGCCAACCGCAAAATCACTTCCGCTATTTCACTCCTTAAAGGGCTGCTTTTTGAAAAAAGCAAGCCTATGTTAAACTCTGAATCTTCAACTACAGAAAAACAGGCTTTCGCATTTGTAATATACTAGCTTTCACTTCGCCCGAGTGGTGTGTTAGTAATAAATAGCCTACGTCCTGCCCCAAACTTTAAAGAATATCCATATGAAATATCATCACAAACGACTTTGCAGATTAACCGTGAATCATACATTTATGAAGATAAACAAATAGACAAACAGATAATTAGATATCACGTTAATTTTTATTAGGTATATAAAATGAGATTAATTAGTATGCATATGATTGAATTTATTGAAGAACCTGTCGTACAGCAGCAGCAAAATATAAAAATCTGTAAACTACTTTACCTTGCAGGCTATTCCCGAAATTTTCGACTAAATTAAGTTTTTTTTTGTTTTAAAGAGTAAAAAATGTACCTTATCATAGATTTTTGTTTTTTTTTTCCGTGTACTTAAACATACTTGTGTAATGAATGATTCTGATTCTGATGTTTATCCTACCGTATGTATTTAGTGACGGCCTGGTATAAGGCTTCGAAGGTACAATGTAATAAAATTTAAAAAGTAAATTGTTACAGCTTTACTGAGTTTTAATAATATTTATTATTCGTTCGCGACGCAGAACTGTAAATTGAAAACATCGTATAAGCGGAACATGATTATTCAAATGTCGATGAATCATAATGTTATCATAGTGTATCTGTTTTTAATATTAGTATATACGAATCACTATAATGATAACTAGGTATATGATCTCTGTTCTAATCATTGTTCCAGTTTATAACTATAAATTTTTTACCAGGCAGATTCTTAATTATTTTTTGTTTCTTTATAATACATGTGAAATCTGCAACCAATGTATAAGATCGGGGCAAAAGTATTTTCGTATTGTTCATACAAAGGAAAATATTTTTTAGGTATATTTTTTTATTTATTTATGATATGTATGTGCCGTTTTGATTGATGACTTATTGCCATCTTGTGGGTAGTGCCATGATCCCATTCCTACAGAAATTTTGAGATTTTTGATTAAAAAAACCTGTCAGGTAATGTTCAGTGTTCTTTTGAGGTTATCTTTGTGCTCCCTAAAGAGTTCTGCAATGACCGAGACAGGTGGAAATCTGATGGAGCAAGGTCGGGGCTATACAGAGAATGCATCAACACATTCCAGCCAAGCTCTCGCAATTTTTGCTGCGGGGCTATAGATGAGTGGGGTCTGGCGTTATCATGGTAGAACACCACGCCCTTCCTATTCACCAGCTTCGGGCGGTTTTCCTCACTAGCTTTATTTAACCTCATCAGTTGCTGGCAAAAGCTCATAGTGGATGATTCTTTTCCAATCCCACCATACACATAGCATGCTTTGCCACGGTCTGTGGAGCTTGTCCATGCTTCGACTATGATCGTTATCGCACATTCTTATTATAAGTTACCCATTTTACATCACCCTAACTAAACTAAACTACTAAACTACATCACTAAACTAAATCAATTTTTAGAAAGTATAGAATTAATCTCCATTAAATTATCTCGACAATAGTATGCAAAATATCTTGATTCCGTTAACTAACAAGGCTATAATACTAAAAATAGTTGCCAAAATGAGGCGAAAGAACTTTTCGATCGTAAAGCACTCTCTGATGCTTCGCATCATGAGCCGTGCAATAGCTTAAAATTAAAAAAACAAGCTATAAATAAACCAAACTAAAAAGTGGAAAATAAATAATAGTTTAAACAAACTAAAAACACGCTTTTTGTAGAAAACCAAACTAAAAAATAGAAAATAAATTTTAATAAATTTAAATTAAGAATAGTGCTAAAAATTTCAATAAATATAAATAATAATAGTGTAAATAAAAAAAAATATTTAAAAAAAAGCGTGTATATATATATGACGGCGTCCGCGTCATCAAATGCAAGAATATTGTAAACAACAGGTGTACGCCTGAGCCACCGAGCGCATCGTTCGATATCCCTACTACTCAAATTGTTTTGCTACCTGTATAAAAGGCTCTGAGCGCCCCCCGTTCGGGCAGTCTTGGCTCTGGCGTGGCTCGGTACACTTGTTGTATCTTGCTAGTAGCTTATCCTTGACTCTTGGATAATTAATTTATCTATTGCTCAAATTATGACTTATTTGTAGTAAGGATTAATTAAGTTACTTGGAATTGTTAAACGAGAACTAGTCATTAATAATGGAAAGCTTTAATAGTGATCTTTTTGATACAAGTTGAACAAAATATAAAGAGCTGTTATATCACCACATCCGCATTTTATTTATCATATCTGACCCACTTCCTACATATATATAAAAATGTATGTATATATGTATATATAAATAAAAATAAATAAATAAAAAAATGTACCGTATTTGTTCGTCACATGTTAATTTTGCTTGCTTGAAAAACAAATTAAAAAATGTCGGGAACTAGTTTTTTGTTTAAATTTATTTAGTGTATCTTCAGAATGTCACATTTAATGGTATTAAAACCAGCCAGTTACATTTAGTACAGCCAAAGAGGTTTGATTACTAATAATACATTAAAAATACTTTTGTCCCGACCTATTAGAATGTCCTTTTTCGTTTGATGCAGAATATGCAAATCCAAATCCTTAACATCATTTGGTCCTAAGTCAATGATTTTACAAGCATTTTTTAACATGATTAAGGAGTGGAGGCGGGTGGTGTATTACCACTTCTAGAACTCGGATGAGGCCTGGGAGTGGTAATACACCACCCGTTGGTCTTAATTGTCGCTAGAAATAATCGATAATTGTTATCAGGTCGGTGAAATGCGGCGATGAGGATCCCTCACACATCTCTTCAACCGACAAACCGGTAAATCATGTTGAACCGAAAAGTCTATAGTCGTTCAGTTTACCCTATCTACGTCGTAAGGGAAACGGGCGTGATAATAGCTTAAGGATCCGTCTGTCTTATTATTATTTGTGTTATAATCTGTCTTATTTGTATTATTAAAAAGGCCTGGAAGATTTCTAAAACTCTACAGTAGAAGCCGTTAATGCTCGTTATAAGTCCTCGACTTTGGTTTACAGAGCAAGAACGTGAAAAGATGTGATTTGTGTTCCTTTTCTATGGTTTCTACCTTTAATACCACTTCTTCGTACTGTTGTGATAAAAAATCTAGTCGTTCTTCAATTTCTTCAATAGATTTCTTAATGGCGGTATTATGTGTTTTATTTTCTACTATATCTGACATGAATTTATTATGCCCAAGATGCTAAATGGGTAGTTACTCCAGCGTCATAGGGACCTATTGGAATTTTTAGATTAAATTATAAGAAAAATAAAATGTTATAGATATAATGTTTTTATATAACCTTGGAGAAATATCTAAAATAAGAAAAAAATTTGAAATAAAAACAGTAACAGATAAACCCTGAAGCGCGTCTGATTAAGGTATGGTGGGTAAATTACCTACAAGCTAAAATTTAGAAAATCTGGTTTAAGTGTAGTTTAAGGGAGTGGGAGGGTCACAAAGTTGCAAAGATAACATAGTCTTGACTTTCTCGAACGCGTCTAAATTTTCTTTTATTTTAGAGAAAATTATGTAAGAATAACGAAAAAATATAATCTGACAATTTCTAAAAGGCGAAGTTATCGGAATTTTATTTTTTTACTACCCTAAATGCCCGGCTCTATATAAATGTCTTATATTTATGTTATGTGTTACGTCTTGGTGTTAGGTTATCTTCCTTTTTGTCCTCTATGTTAATGTGATGCTCTCGAGTACATCCTAAAATCCCCTCTTGGTCTCCCCTACTATTAAGATTAGCGTTCCTGTTATTAATCATATCTTGGATATAGGATTTTATTTCTTTCTTGAAGTTTGATAGCTGTTCGTCACATAGAAATCATTTAAACTTTTTAGCCTTTTGGGTTACGTAGAACTGCTCGGCTTTGGTTTCATGTATAATTTCATATTATCTAAATTTAATGTAGCGCGCAGTGTGACTTTTCCAAAAGGCGATGATTTATGATTCGATTTCTCATGATTCGATTACATGAAAATTTTTACTTGTCCGAAGTTCTAAGTTTATGTTGTAGTCCCGAGCTGTATATACTGTATACTAGGTTACTTTTAAAGTCCCAGCCTATTTTTAAAATTAAGAACTTAATATTGAATTCCAAGTGTGTTTTATTATTATTGTAAAATTATCGCAAGATAATATAAAAATATTAATTTGAATCCATGAATTGGATGCACCGAGTCGTGTGAATTGGCCGCCAAGCGGTTTATGCGGGGTGCGGGAGACACTACTAATTAAGATTATATCCATGCGTTGTTTTCTGCGTCGGATAAAAATGAAATTTTTAATTTTTTTTATTATGCAAACCGAACATATTACCGATTCTGAACAACCTCTGAAAATTTGGCCGGACTTTTAAAAGTAACCCTGTACAGTTGTATACCCTGCACTATATTGATCCCGCTCACATGATTTTCACACAATTCCTACAATTCTTATGGTTTATGTGCGTCTAGTACATATAGTGAGAAAAAAATCAATTAATTTAGAATTTTTGTTTACTAAAAATATGTACACGTCCGTTTACCGTCACTACCAGAAGGGAAAGAACTGGGATGGATTGGCTACCCTAACCTCCAAATTGAAACACGACACTGCGACAGGAAACAGTAAGGTGACAGTACAAAAGCCACTGCACAGTTTTGCTCGATCCGGGGATCAAAGCCGGGACCTGAATCGAATGGGTTTACCCCTTGACCACGAGGTTGTCAAACTAACATTTAGAAAAGAAATACTGCCTGCATATTTGGGAAAAACACCCAATGCAAAATTAACATTTTGTTGAATAATTTATCACAATTGACAATATTAGTAATCACTCTTCCATCCGCAGACCGCGTATACAAGTCTGCGGTTTTTATCTAATTACGCATATTAAATACGTCCGGTACAGTCATATACATTGGCAGATAATGCTGCGCAAATATGTCCCATCGAATAATTTTGGTTAGATTCATTAATTTTGGCGACCAGAGAAAAAATAAAAAAATGACGGCAAACCGTTTTCGTTCGAAAAAATAAAAAAATGACGGCAAATATTTAATCATATCAAAACCAGCCACATATAAACAGTACAACTAGAAAGATATTACTACAACGTTATATTTATAAAATACGCATAAACTTATTCCCCGACCTATATAAACACTACTAGCTGGCACTATACAGTAAATGAATCACTATTTAGAAAAACTGATAATTAATGTACAGCTGCAGTTGTACAGGTGAAATTTTTTAAATTAGTTTGGCGATTTTGAAGATTATCTACATACTATACATACGAATAATGGTGGTTAATGTAACGCATAGCATTAAGTTATAGCGCGCTATGTATACTCAACGTATAGCGTACGCTATTTAGATTCGCATTCGGCGCTGTAACATAACTCCACGCTATATACCTAGCGGCAAGCGTAAGCCGTAGTTATAACATTATAACCTACAAAGTTATGAACTACATGATCTAACGAGTAACGTGCTAGATTGTAGACGCTAGACGTTATTACATAGTTTATAGCGTTATGATCACCGCGTGCTAGCGCTCGCTGTATGACGTTGTGATAAGTCACGCGCTTTCTTGGCCAGCTCCCGCGATCAGTGTTCAGTCCCATTCAAACTCACGGCGAGAAACCCTAAGAAGCGTGAATGTGAGGAGTTTCACCCCTTCTCATTCTCGCCCTCGCCTGTTCTCCGATCGGTATCGGTAAATTTTGCAGCTTCAAAGGATTTCTCGGGCGAGAAGAGAAAGACTATATCACACTCTAGTTTTGTCTCAGTGTTGACTGTCGATCAGTGAGCGATGTAGAGTAGACATCACCCGTATATGAGAATATGAAATAAACAAATTACCAACCTTTTTTCGTTTCGATGAATTTGCGTTACCGACCATCGTCTAGCTTTTTTTTAACTTTATTTTTAGTTACAACTTTCACAAAGTTATAATATGCAATGGCACACAGAGCCAAATCAGCTGCATTTTGAATATCGTCTGTAATCTCGTCCATACCGGATAGGATCCGGATACCGGATAGGAGAGTGTGGATAAATTGCTTAAAATAGATAAAGCTATCCTATGATAAATTACTTGTTCTAGCGAGAAGTCTCAGCGAAAGTTCTCGCTGAGACTTCTCACCGTGAGCCTGGATGGCCCTTTACAGTTGCACATTATAATATAGTCTACAACGTAGTAGGCATGGAAATTATTGTTAAATTAGGTTAACTGGTATGTTGTTAAAATTAATAAATATTTAACAGTTATTTATTTATGTTATGTATTATAATAAGTAGGTATTAGAAGCAGCAAAAACGCAAAGCTGTCGAGTTAGCGACAAAAAAAAGGTCCTTCGTCGAGTGAGCGACCAAAAAAAGGTCCTCTGGAGTAGTTTTATAATTTTTAACAGTTATTATTATCATAAATCAAGGTAGCTCAATTACTTTTAATAACATTATTATCCTATATGAAGTTATTGGTAATTTTGGTGATGCATAAAATTTTAACAGTATTTGCTAATATAAATAACAGCTGTTAATTGTTAAAAAAATGTAGTACGAAATTGAATATGTTAACTGTTAAATGATCCATGCCTATAACGTAGCGTGCTAGAAAAATATAGTTTATACCTAGTATATAACGCGCTATCATAGAATAGCTTAAGGCGATTACACCTGCGAACGACCTTGAGTTAGTGACAGGCGCAACGTAAATACTATTCCGCACGCCGATATCTCCAAAAGTCAAAGAGTATATACAGTGGGTGCAGATACGTTTTAACATTTTTGTTTACCTATATGAACTTTTATCATCATGAATCAAATGAATGTTAGCAAACTCAAAACCCATAACCGATAATGGGTCATTTATCGATTCATTTTATAAAAACGATAAATATCGAAAGAGAAAACAGTAAATATCGAAAATCGACAAAAGAATTATTATATGACAATTTTACACAATCATGACTGTTACGTATCCTATTATCTTATAATATACAATACATCTCGTGTAGCACTTTATTTTAATACATACAATTAACAATTTTAACAAAACCTTTAAAATGTGATTTTGTAAAAAGTGATCTCTTAAATAACCTTTAAAAATTTAAGTTTTTGTTTAGAAATCTCATAAGAAAAAGTAGAGATTTAATTTAATTGAAACCATATCTGTATGCTTTCAATTAAATTAAAAGGAAAGTTTTAAACAGGTTGATTAATTTAGACTATTTGTATGTATAATATATTTAATTTATATTTATTTCATTTCTTATGATAGCAAACAAGTAAACAGTTTTCTTGATAGAAACATATAAACATCGCCTATAGACACTAAAAATGTTAATGGTGCATTGCTATTCTTGTAGCAGGGTTAGAATGTTACATACATATGCTTACCTTGCCCTCAAAACCGAATCACGACAGTTAAAAACACCGACGCTATTGCGGCAGGAATATGTAACGCGGTAGTTCCAAAACCGGGTTGATGTGTTGCAAAAAACCAAGGTCGAAAAAAATAACTAATGATTATAATAACTGCCTCGTAGTCAAGGGGATAACCTAAAGTTTGGTTTAAGGTATTTTTCGAAAATTCAAAAATCTCAGTAGCAGCTTGGAGTCTGGCGGTTGGTGTGTTACCACTTCCATGCCTCGGATGAGCACATAAAGCAGTTGGTCCTGGTTATTGCTAAAACAACAACAACGACGATATATATTCACGCCAGTCCCTTTACGAGGTATGCAAAGAGAACCGAGTGCAATAGTGCGAGTGCTTTCAGCCCCTTAATACCCTCTTTTACCTCTTTAGGAGATAAAACTCAAAGTTTCCTTACATGCACGTTTATGTAATTGAAGTAAAGAGCATAACTAATAAATTTGAAAAGATTTTGATGAAACAAATTTTATTTGTTACACAAACTTAACCACATTTTTTATCCTTTTAAGGGATGAAATTTAAAAAACACTAAACTCGTATTCATTTAATTGTGTTAAAAAACATAAATACTAAGTTTTAAATAATTTCTACAATATTCTACAATAAACAATCTATTTTTTTAATACAAACAAAAACGCTTTTTTTACCCTTTTAAGGAATAAATGTATGAAATCCCTAAATATATAATTTTTAAATTGTGTTGAAGAACATAAGTACCAAATTTCAAGTTATGTTGACCATAAGCGTTTAATTTTTCATATGAATTGTAACACCCATTTTTACTCCTTTAAGGGATGAAACTCCGAACTTCATTACGCGCATGTTTCTTTAATTTGGATTGAATTGAATAAGCAGGTACTACATTTTATGAGAGTTTAGATAATATAAACTTTTTGTTTTAATACAAACTTATACACTTACCCTTTTAATGGATGAAATTAAAAAAAATAATCTAAAATATGAATTTCTTTAATTGTATTAAAAAGCATAAATACTAAATTTTTAGTAATTTCTACGACAAACAATTCATTTTTCATACAAAAATTAACTCTCCTTTTACCCCTTTATGGGATGAAATTCAAAAATGCGTATTTATTTAATCGTATTAAAAAGCATTAATACTAAATTTTAAGTAATATACATTTTTTTAAAACAATCATTAACGCCCCTTTTACCTCTTTAAGGGATTAAATTACATCATAAGAACAACCTCTGTAAAAAATCAGCCTTCCCGCTCCAAACTTATTATCTACTATAAAAAACGTTCAAGCGTAAACGAAATGTCCAATTTTTAAACAGCACAACCTTATTACTGTGCAAAACGCACTATCTGTATTATTAATTACTCTTTGACTCTAATGTGGAGAGCGGTATACGCTGACGTGCAACACTGCTCCTCGTACAAACGCTATCGGGAGACTGACTTTCGGAGCGAGCGCTGTCCGCGAATGAAATAATAAGGTTTTTATTGATTTAATGGCACACTATAATGATTTTGTAAAATGTTGAACTTAAATTTTATAAAGCAATAAATTGTCTGTAACAAAGTGAAAAAATCACCAAAATCGTTTCAGTAGTTTAGAAGTTATAAGAAAATTCTTGCGTAAAAATAAGAGAGATATTCGATTTTTTTCGTCAAAAATAACAATGAAATTTGAAAAAACGAACTTAAAATTTAAAGTTAATTATATTTTACGTACAATGTATATTTTTTTTAAATTATTGGATTAACGGTTTAGGAGAAGTAGGCTTTCAAAGAGAAGTATATTTCGTAGTATGTTATCGCCTTAAATATTTGAACAATACTACATACGAGGGTTGTTGCGAATATCAGCATCAGCACCAACATCCACGGATTATCAGCATCGTTTTAAGGGTCCGAAGTAAACTATGACCCTTGTAGTTTCACTATGTCCGTCCGTCCGCAGGATAGCTCAGAGATCCTTATTACTACAAAGCTGTAATTTCGCACGAATATACATATTAGTCACCGTAACAAAGTAGTAGCATAAAATCTTGAAAAACATTTTTTTTCAGGGTAGCTCCCTTACATGTACAATTGGGATGTTAATATTTTTTCTTACCTACCCCATTGACTCGGGTATCATTTTCAATAGGATTTTAAAAAATATTTTAAATTTGTGTAAACAAGTTTTCAATTCGGGCTCGATTGTAAAATATTAAGCTTTTAAGTGCTAAATTTTATTAGAGGCAAGTGTCCTCCCAACCTCTGCAGTCAAACGATTGGTTTTGGAGGTGGGAAAAAAATCATGGTAGAAGTAAATATAATGAAGTTAAAAGAAAAACTATCACGGCTTAGAAAGCTTTACAAGTTTTTGAGTAAGTAATTGGCTGACATTCAAGTCGTGACATGTTCGTTGAAGGCGAGTCCTACAAAAGTCACGTGAAGTTTTAACCAATCATAAACAATTTAAATAGCATTTGATTTTTAACTCGGTTGTTTTATCAACTTGATTGGTTGGGATTTGTAACTTGCGTGCGTAATGCAATAATAAGTGCAAGTTAAGTATAACTTGTGTTATATTCCAAATAAATAAATAAATAAGCAAATATTCACGGGACAAATTACACTGACTGATCTAACCCCAAAGTAAGCAAATTATTTGCTTGTGTTATGGGTGTTAGTCAACGATACTAATACATAGAAATACATATATAAATACAAGAATATATTTAATAAACACCCAAACCCGGAAATACAAACATTTATGCTCATCACATAAATGCTTGTCCCCGTCGGGGATCGAACCCGAGCCCCGTTGATCGCGTAGTCAGGGTTGCTAACCACTCGACCAACGGGGCGGTCAAAAATAATATATAATATTTTTGCCGCGTTGGTTCCGAGCTCCTTTGAAGAATAGGCCAACTGCCGTTCTGCCAGGCAGGTCGTAAAAGGCGACCGATTGGCTATACGAGTCGCTAACATCGTGGCTAGGAATATCACCACCGAAGAAAGATTTTTTGTTTGTGATATGGTCAACTCACGACCGTTAACTGCTTTAAGAGCGGGGATCCCTCCGTATAGACGATACGAGGACGTCGTAGAAGGTTAACATCTACGGCGTTAAACATGGTTGACGAGGGAGTATCTATGTACAATTTATACCAGACAAAACCCGGCCATTCCTGGATGGTATTGTCGCGACGAATAGGTATCCAACAGTGGTTTCATACAATGTCAGATATGAACCGGAGTATCACCGACGGGCATTGCCGTAAGCTAGGCCGTTGGTAGGGAGCCCACGCTGGCTAGGTCCCCCGTGTCTTCTCCGTGTTGCTACCGGGCTCCTTTGAAGAATAGGCAAACTGCCGTTCTGTCAGGCAGGTCGTAAAAGGCGACCGATTGGCTATACGAGTCACTACCATCGTGGCTACTAGGTGGTAGATTTCTGCATTGTCTTGCCCGCGTCTGGTACCACCGCCTTACCTATTCCTGCCGTAATAGCGTCAGTTTTTGTCACTGTCGTGTTCCGGTTTGGAGGGTAAGGTAGCCGGTAAACTTTTGCATGTGGCTTGAGACCTCGCCACAAGATAGCAACGCACCATTAACACATTTGGTGTCTATAGGCGATGGTTGACTATTTCCATCAGGAGACCCATCTGCTTGTTTGCTATATTTTGCTATCTTATAAAATTAAATTTAAAAAAACCCTAACGATGGTGTAAAAGTTTGAATAAAAACGCGTTTGGAATGCTCTCTGCTGTCTCTTGCAAATAATTGATAATAAGTAAATATTCACAGAACAAATCACACTTACTGATCTATCCTCAAAGTAAGCAAATTATTCACTTGTGTTATGGGTGTTAGTCAACGATACTAATACATTGAAATATATACAGGCCATTTCTGCATACTTGTCCTAAATGGTAAACAAAGTCCATTTTTGCTATTTTATGCTATAAAAAAATTGGTAATAATTTTAAAATAGTAGGATACGTTTTATTTAGGTAATTTATTAATATCAGCCCTAGCATCAGTATCCACTGGTATTGATCTGAAAAACTCAGCATCGCCATCATAAGCAACAACATTGATACATACATACCTATTATGTATGTAGATATAATCTCGATGACCAATAATCAAAGAAAGGTGTACACGTAACATCTGCAATAAATGGCAGGTGCTAGATGGATCAGTGACATACATAAATAATCATAAGCTTGTGAACAGATGTTTAAGTCGCGTAATTATATCGCTATCGTCGTTGTCCTCTTTTGATAACCTCTGAGTTATACAAGAAAGACTTTTCTTGACTAATATAATATTTTTAGATATAAAGACTATTCTAGAAGCCTTGTAGCAGAGATGTAAGGCGAAACGCGCGAGTTTATCATCAAATACACGACAGCAACAAGCAGTGACATAATGGCGACAGAATAAAACGGTGACAAGTTTTATTTTTTAACTAGCTGTTGCCCGCGGACTTCGTTTACTCCGCACAGCACTTCCCCGTAGGTGATAGCGTGATAATATGTAGCCTCTATGTTGACCCGACCTATTAGTAATATTCATGCAAAATTTGAAGTAAATCCATGCAGTACTTTTTGAGTTTACCCCGGACATACATACAGACAAACAGACAAATAGACAAAAATTCTAAAATCACGCCCCAAACATTATTTTAAAAAAAATATTCAATGTACAGTTTTGACTTTCCTACGATTTTATTATATGTATAGATTATAGGATAGACAAACAGACAAACAGACAAAAGTTCTTCTTCTGGTTTCTTAATAAATGTTTCTATATATCATTTAAATGAATTCTTCTCAAATAGAAACTAAAGTTTTCCCATACAGCAAAGTAAATAAATATTTCGGATGATACGGCGATGAGATAAGAAAACGGTCACATAACTTTATTTTTCTATTTTGAACAAATTATTATTTAATTTAGACTGTGAGATTAATTCTATTTAAATTAAAGTAATTACTATTACTTTAATTTAAATTAAATGACTGTTATGAATTAGTATTTTATTAACAAATAATATTTTGTTTCAATTATTATGTTGACACAATGACCTTCTTATTTTAATAATTACTTTAAATATAAATATAAATTTGGCCATAAATGTGACGAAAATCTTTACCTTATAATGCGACTACATTCAAATTTATGTGTAGGAAAATGAAAAGAAAATTTGTCAATGTTAAACCACAGAATACGACAGAAGTCAATCTTGTGTATGTACTTCACTTTTTATACCTAAACTCGGCGGTCGCGCTAGGGTTGTCACTTTGGCTTATGCACAAAATAGTATCTTACTCCAGTAAAGTTTTAAATCAAAATATGTTGCTCTTCTTTACATTTTGCATATAATGTAGTCTTAATGATATGAAAATGATGTGTTAAGGTAATTTGGTCGGCAACCACCGGCAAGTGTTGAAAAAAAATTAAATCGTTTTTGCTTTTATGAAAAAGTTCTGAATAAAATGCGTAGAACTTATAATTTTACATCACAAAGGTTATATGACTTTTCCTCCTCTGGCCCAAATTAACTGAGTTAGAGAGGTTTTTAAGTTTAAGGTGAATGATTTTATAAATGACTAGCTGAGTCCGCGACTTCGTCCGCGTGGAAAAAAAATTGAAAATTAAAGTAGCCTAAGTTACAACTTATTACATCAGCTATCTGCAAGTAAAAGTCCTATCAAACTCGGTCCAGCCGTTCCAGAGAACAAACAGACAGACAGACAAAAATTGTAGAAAATATTATTTTAGTATATGTACCGTGTATACATCTATATCATTTAGTAAAAATCGATTATTTTAATATAACAAACAGACATTCCAATTTTATTTATTTCACTTAAATTTTAAATGTGACAAGGCGAGGTCTTTTGACGCGTATCAGTTCTATAAGAAATGGACGGCGCGGTATGTTCAGAGTGCTAAGTGTGAGTTTTTCTTTTCGCATTCTATCGCGAGCGCGTTTCGAGTTTACTAGTAATTTGTATGTGATTTGTACAGCGCCACCTAGTGGTAAACTGGTTTCTCACGTTCACCACTAGGTGGTGCTGTACAAATCACATACAATTTCCTAGTAAACTCCAAACGCGCTCACGATCGAACGCGAAAAGGAAAACTCACACTTAGCACTCTGAAACCGCTGGGAAACGTGATAATATTCGGATAAATAAATATAGGACTTCAGCTGAAAACCAACATTTAGTACATTCTTTTTTGAATTTAAAACTAAATATCACCTTATAAAAATCATCTGGAAAATTAGAAATATTATTAACAAATTATTTGTTTTAGAAATTTTTTTAGCCTGTTTTCGGAATTTTATATGATCGAGTAAAGTACATTCTATTATGTAATTGGTTAGCACATTCCTTAGATAATATCTTCAGGTATATCGTGTAATTTTTGTAAAATTGTTATTTAACAATCAATACAAAAAAACGTGATTTAGCGAACCAGTTTTTTCTCGTTTATGCCGATGCCTCGCCTTAATATTTTTAAAGCTTTTTTAAATATGTATAATGACATTAAATAATCAAATGTGAAATAATAATACGATATGAAGTTGATGTTCTTTTTATTTTAAACTAGCTGAGCCTGCGACTTCGTCCGCGTGGAAAATTTTCGAAAAAAGTAGCCCAAGTTACTCCCTGTCACATCATCACATCACATTATAATTTTACATCAAAAAGGTTATATGACTTTTCCTCCTCTGGCCAAAATTAAGTTAGAGAGGTTTTTAAGTTTAAGGTGCATGATTTTATAAATGACTAGCTGAGTCGCGGACTCAACTAGCACAGTCACTTCGTCCGCGTGGAAAAATTTTGAAAATTAAAGTAGCCTAAGTTACTACTTATTACATCAGCTATCTGCCAGTGAAAGTCCCGTCAAAATCGGGCTAGCCGTTCCAGATATTAGCCGAAACAAACAGACAGACAGACAGACAAAAATTGTAAAAAATGCTGTTTTGGTATATGTATTGTGTATACATCCATATGCGTTTAGTAAAAAGCGGTTATTTTAATATTACAAACAGACACTACAATTTTATTTCTTTGTATGTATAGACTAGCTGTGCCCGCGACTTCGTTCGCGCGGACTTCGTTTACGCCGCACTGCTCCTCCCCCGTAGGTGATAGCGTGATAATATTTCAATTCAAAACAAACCAATTCGGCCTAGGAATTTTTCAAAAATTGGAAGAAAACCTCAAAAAATCTTCACACCGGCCCATCGTTTACTGCTTTATAAGGCGCAAATCCGGCCTCATATGGAGTACTGCTATCATTTATGGGTAGTGGTTCCTCAGTACCAGCTCCTTCTTTTTGAACGCATTCAACGTAGGGCGGCTCGAATCGTCGATGACGAGACTATTTCAAATCGGCTTGATTCTTTGGCGTTACGTAGAGATGTGGCATTACTCTGCATCTTTTATCGGCTCTCATGGGGAATGTTCCGAAGAACTGTTTGGATTAATTCCTACCGCCGAATTTCACCATCGGACATCGCGACAAAATTCTAAGTTTCATCCTCACCATCTCGATGTCTAGAAGTCCACAACCGTGCGATTCTCGAGGCATTTTTTGCCCCACACTACTCCTATGTGCAACGAGCTTTCGGCAGAAATTTTTCCGAACGGATACAACTTAGGGACCTTCAAGAAAAGAGCCTACTCATTCTTAAAAGACCGGCAACGCCACTACAAGACCCCTGGTAGTGTAGTTGTCTATGGGCGGCGGTAATCACTTACCATCAGGTGAGCCACCTGTCCGTTTGCCCCCTCTTCTATAAAAAAACTTAAAACTTAAATTAATATATCGATTGACAACTGAACTAATTTTCTTAAAAAGCTGCATCCAACCGCAAATTGCATCAAAATCGGTTTATTCGTCCAAGAGTTAGCTTTGAAGAAAAATTTTGAAAAAAGGGTTTTTGCGACATAACTCCAAGGTTTTTCAAGCAATCGATTTTTGATGTTCTACAATATTTAGTTTAGTTATATTAATAAAGAAAAAAGTTCTAAGACGGTACGAAGTTCGCCGGTTCAGCTAGTAGGTATTATTTAAAAGGGATTATAAAACTTATGTTGACACATATTAAATAGATACTATTTGACCTGGCGAATTTCATAATTCCTTAAAATAAATAAATGGAAAGCAGTCACCACTGCCCAATGGACATTTAAAACACAAAGAGTTAATTGCCCATCCGAATCCGGCTTCTAAGAAATTTGTTAAGCCTCCTTTTAATAATCTCAATATCAAAACTATTAGGAAAATCAAGTGAGTTAGTTCTAGAGTCGCGGCTGTTCTAGAGTTTGACTCTGTGTAAAGATGGTATGAGCAAATAGAACAGTTCGTAGTTGACCGATCTGTTAGATCGCACTTATAAAAAATTTCCTTTAATAGACACAACTGTTTATTATTACACTTCTACACAATTTTATATAGCTGATTTGACTTAGAACACAATATTACTTCAAAGTTCGATCATACTTCGCGATGCCCTGATGAAGGGCGGTTTCGACCCGTAGTGTATTAAAGCCAGGTCCGTAGCTGGTTAGCAATTAGACTAGTTAATATTTAACTGAACGAAATTAAGGAAACTTAGTATTATTCAGTTATAGTGTTGACTTACAAGTAAGTTGACTCACAAAGTAGTTCCGCTAGTATATGGTTTACTCTCACATAAATCAGAAAGATGTTATACGATTTTCTTGGAAGTTCTAAATTGTCAAGCTTCAAATAAGTTGACAGTGCAACTTAAACCTGGAGTCATCCTGACTGATTTTGAAGTTTCTGCGATGAATGCTATCAGAAATGTATTCCCGCAAACTTAAATAAACTTTGTTTTTTCCATTTACAACAAAGCATATATCGACATATACAATCAGCTGGTCTCGCGACCCGCTATAACAATGATTCAGTATTTGCTCACAACATGCGATACCTCGGGGCACTGGCGTTTTTAGAGCCAGCGGAAATCAGTAATGCATTTAACATAATAAAAACCGAAATAATACCGGAAGAAGCAAATATCATAATTAAATGGTTTGAAAAATATTATGTTAATGGATCAACAAAAATCATAAAATCTACTAGCTTCAAAATGACAGTGAAACAAGGTCAACCTCGTTTCCCGCCTCAAATGTGAGTCAGTGAATGACAGTCTTCTAAAACATGTGCCGCTAACCCAAAATGCCCTCGAGTCTTGGCACAATCGCTGGAACTCATTATTGAGTCGCCAAGAATAGAATGTGTTTTTGACAACTAAGCGGAGTTCATAAAGGAACAAATTCACACCGAAGGCATTAATAAAAAATGAAATCCGCGGAGCCAAGTGTAAATTAGATAGGATCGAGCGGCACTTATCAGATAAAATTGGGATGGACTTGAAATCCTATTTGAGTGGCTAGGCACATATTTGTCAATTAATCAAATAATAAAAAGATTTTGGTTTTCTTTAAAATGATTAACATTGGAGTGTGTTATTGTTTTTCATTTTGTTTTGTTTTTCCTAATGACATTCATATTAAATTCTTCATTTCTGCAAATTTTATTTTACTTTACCATTACAATCCTAGAAAATCACCAACACCATAAAGGAGAGTTTATAGTTATTGACGGTGAATCCGCCGTAGATGAAAAGACTTGTAGTTAAAAGAGTTTTAGGTTTATCGTCGTGTCGGTGAAACAAATAGTGGGTGAAACGGTATGTCGTCAAAAATACCATATACCATAGATTTTGTTGCCGAACAGTGAAATACTCTATTGGGGAAATAGAAATAAATAAATCGTCCTGTCGACAAACAGTCCAATAGCAAAGCGGTCGTAGGAGAACGATTGCTGAATCGATACACTTTGGAGAGTGCGCTGCAGAATTGCACGACTTCATTCCGCCATCGCCGTTTTTCTATATAATTTCTTTAATAGGTATAACGCACATTTGGTATACGTGTTTACAAAGGTGAGAAAGAGAACCGAACCGAGTACCAAAATTCATTTTCATTCTCTCTTTATCAACGAGATGACTTTTGCTTGGCTCGCCTGCTCTATGTATTATATCTGAACTAGCTGTGACCGCGACTTCGTTCGCGTGGAAAAAATTCTAAAATAAAAACCCGCATAGTTCCCGTTCCCGTGGGATTTTCGGGATAAGAACTATCCTATGTCCTTTCTTGGGTCTCAAACTATATTTGTACCAAATTTTATCCAAATCGGTTCAGTGGTTTGGCCGTGAAAGCGTAACAGACAGACAGACAGAGTTACTTTCGCATTTATAATATTAGTATGGATTAGTATGGATGGATTTCAAGCGGTTCACTAGCGACGCCGCCATATTCTACTGGTGTGGTGGCACTATAAATAGATATTTTTGTTTTTACTTGGGGAGATTATCTTGTTTATACAGCCTTGTATGGCGTAAGCAAGAAAAAGGAAGTATCTATTATAAATAGAAGTATCTATTATGAATAGAAGTATCTATTATAAATAGAACCTATTTATAATAGATACTTCCTTATTCTTGCTTTTTATATTGAATATTGTTAAAAATTTTGCGCTTTACATGTCAGACATTATTAACTTCTTGCTACGTTAAGGCATAAGGGAGTTGCTGATTTTGCCTCGATTTTCGAAAATCGAGTTTTTACGAAATCTCGACATTTTGACGTCCTAGGAACCTTTTTCAACTATTTTCACGATGACATCAATATGTCTGTGTATGTTGTATATATGTATGTGTGTGTATGTTGTAACGTTAAAGACCCCCCGTTTTGTTTCCCCCGCACAGGATGGGTTTATAAGCCCTAACGCAGCTTTACGTCATCAATCAAGTGCGGTGAACTATCATGACTTTCAAGCCGGGGAAGGGCCCGGTGCGATGCCATAATGAACAATGTCCTGCGCCACCTGCCGTTCCGTACGGTCGCACGATAGCGACTGTGGTGCGATTATTCAATGGTATCCTGCACACGGGTGAATTTCCCTGCTGCCGGAAGGTGGCTCAGCTCATCACAGCACGACACTTCAGTAGATGTCGAGGGTACTGCATATTCTCACCGTTGCCTTGAACAAAAGGGAGGTGGCGGCGGCAGTAGGTACTCCACGACTGAAGCAGACGTTCGATCGCGTTTGGCACACGAGCCTACTAAACTAGCTCGTCACATCCAAGATACCATTACATCTGGTAAGGGTGGTGGCTTCTTTCTGAGAATGCCACCGATTTCGTGTCGTGGTAGAAGATTGGGCTATCTTCATAGCGTCCAAAGCACCCCAAGGAAGGTGCTCGAACGTGCAGGTGCTCCCCAAGGAAGATACCTTTCGCCTTTGTTGCGCTCTCGGTACACGGACGATATTCCAGAGCCGGACTGCATGTCGTCACTTTACACTGACGACGCTGCTAACAACATCCGACCCTTCCACGCCGCAAAGTAGATACAGGCGTGCCTGGGCTTGTTGCCTGACTGGTTTGACAAATGGAGACCCTCCATGAACGTAGATACAACCAAGACTCCAGCAACCAAGAGTAGGAGGCTTAGGCCCCGACATCTTTCTACTACATTCTTGTGCAGACAAGTGACGAGGTCGTCGTACTTTACTCTGCTTGACATACAGGTGAACCGCAGCGTAAAAGGTTAGTTATTTTGAGTCAGTTGGAGATACAATGTAATTAAATATTTTATAATTTACGACCCCCAATGTAAATTTTCTTATAATTTTTATTTATAAAGTAGAATCTGGAGCTAGAAGTACATTTTTCTATATTTTTACTATGGTAACAATTTCAACAATATTTCAAAAATCGTGTAATTAAAAAGTAAAATAAAGTATCACTATATCCATATTCTTGGGATATTAATATAAAATTTAAAATTGCTTTAATTGTGTGTTTTATCCTCAAAGTGGTGAATGAGATTGGTCGATTTTTGTTGTTAGTTTGTCGCCTTATCCGGTATAGATCATGAATTTCCTGGCTATCAATAGATACACCTGTGTTTTTAATTATTTCCTTATTGTAGTCTTTTTTTTATTTTTTATATCATAAGATAGCAAACAAGCAGATGGGTCGCCTGATGGAAAGAGTCAACCATCGCCTATAGACACCAAAGATGTTAATGGTGCGTTGCTATCTTGCGGCGAGGTCTAATGCCACATGCATAAGTTTACTAGCTGCCTTACCCTCCAAACCGGAACACGACAGTGATAAGCATTGACGCTATTGTGGCAGGAATAGGTAAGACGGTTGTACCAGACCCGGGCGAGACAATGCAGAACTCTACCACCTAATAGCCACGATGGTAGTGACTCACATAGCCAATCGGTCGCCTTTTACGACCTGTCTGGCAGAACGGCAGTTGTCTATTCTACAAAGGAGCCCGGAACCAACACGGGGAAGTCTACAAGTTCACATTGTGTCTTATCTTGTTCCTCAATTCCGAAAAAGATTAAATTATTTTTACATTTTTCTTTCTATGTATATTTCAGTTTTTGCTCTATTGCATTCACTTCCTTTTTCAGTAAATCGTTCTCCTTAATAACAATTTTCCTTTTCTCATTTAACGCCTCCATAACATGTTTGGTATCAAAAGTTGTTATTTTTATAGTCTGCTGATTTAGTTTTTCTTCAAGTTTTGAAAACAACAACTCCATATTTCTATCCATTCTGTTTTGTAAAGTTTGATTTGCTTGAGCTTCTTCAGAGATTTTGTCAATCACAGGGTTGCGATTGACAAAATCTCTAGAAGTTTTTGAACTATATGTTGGTACAAGTAACTTTTTTTATAGAAGAGGGGGCAAACGAGCAAGAGGTACACCTGATGGTAAGTGATCACCGCCGCCCATGGACATCTGCAGTACCAGAGGTTTTGCAGTTGCATTTCCCGCCTTTAAGAATGAGTAAGCTCTTTTCTTGAAGGTTCCTATGTCGTATCCGTTCGGAAATACCCCTAACGGTAATCGGTTCCACAACAGAGTAGCGCGAGATAAAAAGTGTCGGGAGAATCGCACAGTTGTGGATTTCCAGACATCGAGATGGTGAGGATGGAACTTCAAATTGAAACTGTCAGACAACCACAACCACAGAGTACTTTGTAATATACCTATAGACGTAACAATTTATATTTTACTAGCTGACTGAGCTGAGCATATGATTGTCAAGCGTCGCGACTCGCGAGAAGCCAATCCCATATATTCAACATGGTTATTATCCAGATATCTATATCACTCCGTCGCAGCGCTAAACACCTAGCAATGCAACCAATTGGTCAGAACAATGGATGAGCCGATGACCAGTTTCCCCAGAGACGACGTTGGTATTACCTGATAGCCTACACTTTGAATAAGCTCTGCTCCAGCTTATATTCTTTCTCGGTGTAACTGTTTTAAAGCCCTTTAGACTATCAGATATATTTCCATCTATATTATTTCTATATCTATTTATCTATCTCATACTTTAAAACGAGCAATTCTATAATGATTTTGTTGATTTAAACAGTTTTTATTAAAATTTACTTACTGGTAGAGAAAATTGTACTTAAATAATAAAAGTAATTTAAAAAATTAAACCAGCTTTAAATATCTGTCAACTATACCCATATCTCAAAAACTACTAAACCGATTTTGATGAAACTTGGACTTATTCCTAAGTTTGAATATACCTAATTTAAATCAAAAAGAGTTATATCAACATGTCTTTTAGTTCCTGATAAAATCGTGGATAAACATACATACACTTACGAAATTTTATTGCACGTGCTTGGATTCCCAAATAGATCATGCATGATCTGTTATTCATCATATTCAAACATTATCCAATTTCAACAATATTACATACATATATGATATTTATTAATATCATTTATGTATATTATAATTATAAGATTGTATTTTGTAAATTGTAAAAATAACTTTTTGATGTGAATGATTGTAATACATGAAATAGAAAAAAAAGAAGCCCGCTGAGTTTCTTCCGCTGGATCTACTCAGTGTGTGGCCGCGTTCCGATCTGGTAGTAATTATAAAGAAATCAACCTAAATTAAAATGTTTGCATGCTATATTATAGTAGAATATGATGGTATTAATTTATTTTAATAACTTGTGACACCGATATTCTTGCAAATAAATAATTTTTCATTTTTTTTTTCATTTTATTTCAAACATAAAATATCTGATAACAATTTTTGCGTCGGTTGAAATCAGAAAATTACTGGCAAATAGAATTGTAAAATATAAACTACTATAGATATATGCAAAGAGCACAAAATTCTAGATCCATACTACTATTATAAATCGAAACTGTATGTCTGTCTGTCTCTTGTTCACGCCTTAACCACTGAACCGATTTGGATGAAATTTGGTAAAAAGGTAGTTGGTGAGCCGAGAAAGGACATAGAATGGTTTTTATCCCATAAAACCCACGGTAACGGGAGCTATGCGGGTAAAACCCCGGGATTGTCTTTAGAAATTTTTCACGCGGACTAAGTCGCGGGCACAGTTAGTAAGACATAAGGTACGAAACAGATGCGATGTGATTCATAACTTAAAGGGCAGAGAAAGATTAACACGTGCACTACGCTTGTTATCATTTCGTGTTCGTCTCCATCCCGGAAGGATAAAATGGACTTGACAACAAAAATTAGCACTTTTAAACTTAAATTTCACAAACGAGTTCCTTTATCCAAAAACTGTTTTCACAAACCATGAATATTTTTTTAAAAACCTATCCAACGATATCCCATAGACAACAAGAGAAAAAAAATTATCATGCCCACCCTACATGTAGAGGAACTACCCAAATTTTTTTTTTTTAAATTTTATGTTATCACTTTATTATTGTGACTAATGTATATCGCAAGTTGAAGTTTTTTACACTCTCGTAGTCATGATGATAGTGACTCGTATAGTCAATCTTTCGCCTCTTACGAAGAACAGGTAAGACTGTAGTAATGTAGAGACGGGAATCATCAAGGATCTCTGCGCTAGACGGACCGTCGGATATAGCGGAACTGTAAGCTTTTCTAGTTAACTCCGGAACTCTAAAAATAAAGATCTGTAAAAAGAAACATCCATTCTTAGTTTTTAAAATCGTCACGTCCATTGTATGCCAGATCTTTTAAAATTCTTAAATCACTATATTTTTACTTTTCTGATAACCACTTTTTACCCACATTCTATGTCTCCTTTTAGATTTAAATATATATTCACTCGCAAAAAGAATGAGAGCAATAGCAATCTCTTGCTTAGGGGTACACATGTTGCAAAATGAAAATAATCTTCACTACATAGTATAAAACAAAGTCGCTTTCTCTGTCTGTCCCTATGTCCCTATGTATGCTTAAATCTTTAAAACCACGCAACGGATTATGATGCAGTTTTTTGTAATAGATAGAGTGATTAAAGAGGAAGGTTTATGTGTATAATAACATTCAATAGATTGTAGAGAAATACTGCAATTTTTGAGTTTTCTGATGTCATGTCGTAAATAATTATATTTTTTTCCGCTTATATTGCAAACGCAGGCTAAACCCTACGAGATTTATCAAAATAATGTACTAAGTATTTGTACACCTTGAAAAGGTCTACAGAAAAGTCCGCGATGGTATATGTCTAGCTCTTATGGATTACCCACAATAGCATTTTTTTGTTATTTACTTTTTACGAGAAATAATAGTATTTTTTCAAAGCAATTTTAAGCAATACAGTACTAATCCTTATCCAATTAAATACCTTAAATATATTGTTGATTTAATATAGATCAATATGGCCGTTTACAGCATGTAATTTAAATGAATATTTTCGAAGATATTACAGATTTAAAATGCAGGGGCATAGCGGTTGCGGGGTTACCGGCCGGTCGGGCGGCGCGCGCGACCATATTTATGTACCAATTGAGTAGAAATACTAATCAGCTCTATTCGTGAAAAAACTATGTGTAATAAATAAATTGCATTAAAATTGGTTTATCTGTTTGAGATAATCGTTGACGAAAATTTTGAAAAAGTGTTTTTTCGACATAGCTTCGAAATTTTTCAACCAATCATTTTTTGGTGTTCTACGATATTTTAGTACTTAAAAAACTACGTCAAATGCCGTTTCAAAAATCAAAATCGAATCTAATTCTCAAACTTATAGCTTTTCATAAGTACGTTATTTTTAGCAAACTTACTTAAGTTTTTTTAAATGCCTTTCAAGTTAATTTACCGATTGACTTAAAAATATTATCAGCTTTTGTTCCGTTAACTTAATCAAAATCGGTCAATTTGTTTGAGATTTATCAATGAAGAAAATAAAAAATAAAATATTTTTTGACATAGCATCGAAATTTTTCAATCTATCGATTATTTAGGTAAAACAATATTTTAGATCTCAAAAATTGAGTTGAATGCCATCATCGTTTTCAAATATACAGCTTTTCAAAAATTAATAATACTGTCATTTTTAACAAAATAGATGTTCGAACTGAAAAATCTATGCTTATATTTTTTACTCTTGAGCTTAAAATACTTTGATTTAGTGAGAAGTTTCAGGGATGGCCCGTAGGGTCAACCATTTACACATTTTTTCCCGTTTGTCCTGATGCCTTGCTTTAATAAATCGCAGGGTCAAGCCTTCAACTTTGCAGGCTTAGATTTGAGCGTTGACTGCTTTTCACATGGCCAACTATATATCGCTCTTTCAAGAGTAACCTCTAAAGGAGACATATTTGTATTGTCTAATGGCAAGAAAGCTGTGAACGTTGTATATAAAGACAGTCCATAATATATTAATTGTAAAAATAAAAGAAATAGAAAAAAAATAGAAAAAGAATTTAGATATTCCAAAGATAGCAGGAAATCTTCATAGGGAAAGGGGAATCGTTTTACTCCAAATTTAACGCGTGCGGGCCACAGGTAGTAATGAATAAAACTACTGGATCGATTTTAATCATTTTTTTCCCGTGCGAAGCCGGGGAGGGCCGCTAGTTAAAGATAATTTAAAATGACGACGGGCATTCCTGTTAAATGACAACAATCTTCATAAAATTATAGGATTTTAACCATCCACCGACACGCAATCCCTCGACATGGCTGGCAAGATGCAAACTGACAGGAATGTACCTAAGTCCTAAACGTGTGGATGGTAATCGAAGGATTGTTTTTCCGGTCGGACTGGCGTGTTGTGATAATTCAGGGGAAAGAATGTAGGATTGCAGTTTAATTAGTGGCTACAACGGTTTTATTTAATCCCGTCGCGTTTCTGTACGGTTTGCACCTCAGGACAAGTCTGAAGGAATGAACGTTAGTGGATGGGCCGCTATTACCGCCTGTAAGTTCGTGGTGGTTGTCACGATAAAACTTCGTGGTTGTGCTACATCGAACTAGGTGACAATATATTTATACTCCCTTGACAACAGTCTGCCTTACTTCAACTTGCGATGCGCACCGATGCATATGCGAGATGAACTTAGTCTCGGCGAAAAATACGTTATAAGAAACGATTATGAAAACATACTACCTAGGTAATTAAAAGAAAATTGTTACAACCGTATGCCTACCTAGTCTACCTATTAAGTAACATAATAAGTTTACCGGCTACCTTACCCTCCAAACCGGAACACGACAATGACAAGCACTGACGCTATTACGGCAGGAATAGGTAAGGCGGTGGTACCAGACCCGGGCGAGACAATGCAGAACTCTACCACCTAGTATCCACGATGTCAGTGACTCGTATAGCCAGTCGGTCGCCTTTTACGACCTGCCCAGCTGAACGGTAGTTGGCCTATTCTTCAAAGGAGTCCGGAACCAACATGGGGGGAAAAACATGGCAGCACCTAATGCCTAATGGATAAACTTGGGCGCAATAAGTACACCATTGCGCACTTAATTAATTGTATAGACGTGAAATGTAAAAAATTGGTCCTTCTATCATGCAACACCTTACTTAATTTCAAGTCATTTAACTGTTGTTTTTTTTTTTCGAAAAAATGAAAAATAAACGAAAAATTTGTAATGATATCAAATCAGAGTGCACGTCGAATACTAATCTACAGAGATACAGTCTACTTTGACTCATCATCATCATCATACTCAGCTTCTATCAACCCACTGCAACAAACTGTCCCGAACCATTTCGAGATATCGCGTCCGTTAGAGGTGTCTATCTCTATCTAGTCTATGTGTACGTTGCTCGAATATTACTTGTGTGTAGCTTGACTTTTGTTAGTTTCCAGTATTCTGTGGCCTGGTCCCGCTCACGCCATTTTTCCCTATTTTGGACCTCTCTTGTGTAGAATATTTCAACTAAATCCAATTCGTGGAAATAACAACAAGCTCGTGAATTCGACAGAGTCAAAATATACTTTCCGCTATTACTTTTATCATTAAACAAATGTAATAAAACGCCAAAGTGCATAGATTCTTTTCATATCATTGAAAGAAAATTAATTAAGGCAAAGTACAAAAGGATCAAGGCCAGTGTTAAACAATTGAAACAATTTTTTTTGTTAAATAATTTAATATACACAAAAATTGATCTTTTGGTAGCCAGTTAATTAAATTTGAAGAATCAGTTACAAAAAGCCAAATTTAATTCATATTAAAAACAATTCTTGAAAATTAAGTGTCGTAAATATATTTTTTAAATTTCATATGTACTGAAAAGTGCAATAGGTACTCTATAGGCACTCTATTTATTATTTATTTAAAGCTATTATTGAGCAAATTCTATCAAACACTCAATATAAATTCAGTAAAATACTCAAAACAAATCTAAATTACAGATAAATGTTCACCGACGGAAATTAATCCACATTATACATTGATATAAAAAACCCAAGATGCACAGTTTCGAACAAAACTGACACTCAAAAGTGTCCCTAATTTCATTTAAATACTTATAGATATGGCAAAAACATATGTCTGGCCTTTGCATATCCAACCTTTGCGCAAGATTTATAGTTGTTTTTACAAAGCAATGTACAAAAAGAAATAAAATTGAGTGTCGCGACCAACGTGATTCTATTTGAAATGAGCGCATAATTTTAAAATTGTGCGCTCATTTTTGAAGGACGTTTTTGAGACACTGATTATGTATCTTGGGTTTTTTATATCAATGACATTATAATATTATTCCGTGTTTAAAAATTTGTGAGAACCAGGTACCTACTACTTGCATGCAAGGCCCGACAAACTCTTCATGTTCTAAAAAATCCTCAAAAATAAGTAATACTTTAAATTCCAAAAATAGTTTCAATATTTCCAATAATAATCCCAATAATAGTTTAAATATTAACATTAGAATTACTTCTAATTTTTAATACGTCGCGTACTGGCAATTTTCATACTTTAAACAAAACGCTGTATGCGTGTAAGGGACGGTCTACCGAAAACATATCATTTTTACGTTCTAGTCATGATGGCAATTCCTTTTTTTTGTGGGAAATGTAAAATTTTCATTTTATGAATTTTTCTTATTTTCACGCCACGCTAAATCGTACTTTGCTGCGACTCATAGCGCTGGCGAAACTCTCAAACCAGCCGTTTATTTTGCGCGACATGTAACGCATAATACATTGCTTATTTTATGTATTTCCTTATATTTAACTATTTAAAAAAAACACTACAACATTACAATAAATCAAAATATACAAAATTAAGATAAAAAATCGTCAAAAAAATCCGACCAGATTCCCAACAGTTTTCACCTCAGAATCATGGCCCAAAGCTGTGGTTGAAGATAAAAAAAATCGTCAAAAAAATCCCACACAAATTCCCAACAGTTTTCATTTCAGAATCATGATCCAAAGCTATGGTTTCGATTTTCGGTAGACCGTCTATTACACGCTGTATATTGCGCGACACGTGGTGCATAATACATTGCTTATTTTGTATATTTCCTAAAGTTTTACTATTTTTTTTAGAAAAAACACTAGAATGTTACATAAATCAAAATATACAAAATTAAGGTAAAAAAAACGTCAAAAAAAAAACAAATCTTTCCCACACAAATTTCCAACGGTTTTCATCTCAGAATCATGGTCCAAAGCTATGGTTTCGATTTTCGGTAGACCGTCCCTTACACACTAAATATAAACACTCACGACTACTAACACAATTTGAGAAAATTACTAATAATATCATATAGTAGGTAAACTTGATATTTCAACAATAAATCGTCATGGTTGATAATAAATTATTAAACAACTCATTAGTGCCTATCATTTACTGATAGTGTGGATGATATAACAAAAGGGGTATTCAATCAAATGTGCACGTGTTCAATAATGTTAAGGCTCATAATTAAACCTCGTTATCTATGTAGCATACTGGTGGCAACTGATTTTAGGAATGGGGTAGGTAGGTATTATAATTAATCCTTATTTCCTTTTTTATTTGCATAGCAAAATAAATAATTACTATAATTTATTATTGACAATGACATTTGTTATGTGACACTCGTAGTAAATGACTTGGATACGTTCCATATGAACGGAAATAAGGTTTTGTCTCCTACTCGAAAATATCCATTTGAGGCAAAAAATAATCTTTCAACTTCTACCGACGTCATTGGAAAAAGTTCATAATTAAAATCAATGTAAATATTATAGTAATTATTAATTTTGTTATGTAAATAAAAAAGTAAAACAGATGTATTTAATTATAATTATCCCATCTCTAAAATCAGTTGCTACCAATACGCTACATATATAACGGGGTTTACTCATAATATAGGAAAAATTGTATTTTGTCATATCTACACTTCTCAAATCCACATAAACACTAAACATTCAATAAAAGCTCTTATCTGTTTGTTACGATTTTAGCGTAGAACCATTGGACATAAAACATTAACAATTTAACAAAGAGACCGATTTCGGGGGAAGATGGGACAATTTTGTTCCCAGTTTCCCCCGATTATGAATTCGGGGACAGATGCGACAAAAATTCCCAGTTTCCCCCATTCGGGGGAAAGCATTCGGGGGAAACTGGGAAAAGATCATATAATTTGAATGACCAAGGTCCAGGTTGCCACCTATCATATTATAGGATATATATGAAGTGCACCCACGATTAGCCGAAGATACAGGCTAAACGTGCACTTGTTCTGCCTACCTTTTCTAGGATACGGGCGTAAAAATACTTTTTTTTTTTAAAAACCATTGGGAAGAATTGAAGAAAGATCGGCGAACGAACTTTACACCACCTTAGTAGATACATAAACATATCTGGGAACACGTTTGCGTACAGTTAGTATGTCTAATATTTTTTTTCTTTAAATATTTAAGTAACTCTGTTTCTTTTTCACGCACAACTTCTAATTGGTTTTCGGTAATCTTTAAAGTAATATCCTTTTTACTACAGATCATTACTTTCTAAATAACCAGCTAATGGTTGTAGAACATTAATTTATAACATATTTGCTGTAAATTATAAGGACGATTTAAGAATTATGATTAGATACACAACAATAAATACCTATCTAAACTTACTTAAATTTGGCCCCACCATTTATTAACAATACGAAGGTATGTAGTGGGTAAAGTTACAGTATCATGTCGGAAACCGGAATCCCACCCTCATCGCGCAATCGCTACGCGTGCCGTGCATCCAAGGTTTATAACATTATAACAAAGAGTATACAATACTACGTTATAATTTCAATATTTTTGCTGTTTCGTGATTGGTTCGCCAACTAGCGCTAGAAGACAACGTCATAATATCATATACCATAACCAATCACAATGACGCAGATATATCGAAATTATAACGGTTTAAATCCTTGCGTGCATCTTCCAATGTAGCTCGTGTTATATGAACACCTCTTAAGAATAAGGGCCAATTTTTTCCAAAAACCATATTTCCCGGTTATTATATTGTTTTAATGTAAAACAATATTTGTATTTGGCAGAAATTCATTAAAAGTTTACATTTGTTTTTATTTCAATGATAGCCTTTAAGCGCTGACGTTCGTCATGCGTCAGCGTACACATCTTATTTTCTGTGAGACTTGTTATTGTTTTCATGACCAATATATAAGAAGTATTTATAGAAGCATAATAAACAATAAAAATACCGCAGACCACACAAATACTAATAGACACGGTGTTGGGCGGACAACTTGTCGCCGCTCATATGAGCAAATGTATGTAAATAACGCTTGTACCTAGATATAATATATCGTGAAAAAATATAAATATGCCGTATTGTGCTATTTTACCATGTCTAATAAAATGGTATAGTTTAAGGAATACCTCTGGAGTAATTTTATTTCATCAGTAAGTATTATAACTCTGTATTTCGAGGTGTAAATGCAAGTTACACTGACACTCTAAGATATTAGCGTGAAATGCGTATCCAGTTTAATCCGTGTAAACAAGAAAATATAGAGCATTGTAAAATATATAAACATATAATAGGGCGACTAAATATATAATAGGGCAACTTTTTACAATCTGACTGGTAAAAGAGATTACATATTTGAGGAGGTATTCATACGGAATGTGTAAAGAAAATAGATACTTATTTAAATTTTGACCTAAATCTAGAAAGCATAAATATCGAAGTTCAATATTTATCGTGTTTATTATATATAAGCAAATAAGGCCATCATAGCTGTACACAAATTTAAATTTATCTGTGTTTTGTTTTGTATCTACAAACACGGAAAGGCGTGGCGCAGGGCGATGACTCGATTTCTCATTAAACTTCTTAATAATATCATCGTACCCCGCCAGGATGCGATTCGCCAACCTATTCCGTATTCGCTGTCTAGTTTGCATGACGTCACTTGATCTGGTCCTCAAATTTTCCGAATAGGTTGTACACATGCTTTACATTTAATTGGATGTCATAAGTATTAGAAAAAAAAGCATACATATTACGCGAACACTGACTAAGTGTCAGAGAATTTTTAATGGTTACAAAGTTCATTTTATACCTTCATATCTTATTGAAAAATAGATAAAATATATCATAATTGTCTTTTTTTTTTTTTTTTTTTTTTATATCATAAGATAGCAAACAAGCAGACGGGTCTCCTGATGGAAAGAGTCAACCGTCGCCTATAGACACCAAAGGTGTTAATGGTGCGTTGCTATCTTGTGGCGAGGTCTAATGCCACATGCATAAGTCTACCGGCTACCTTACCCTCCAAACCGGAACACGACAGTGACAAGCACTGACGCTATTGCGGCAGGAATAGGTAAGGCGGTGGTACCAGACCCGGGCGAGACAATGCAGAACTCTACCACCTAGTAGCCACGATGTTAGTGACTTGCATAGCCAATCAGTCGCCTTTTACGACATGCCTGGCAGAACGGCAGTTGGTCTATTCTTCAAAGGAGCCCGGAACCAACACGGAACCAATCTTACAATATTATATGACTGACATTCTTATGAAAATTGATGTTTTTTTTTTCTATGCCCCTATGTGTTGAAAGTACACAAACATTTTAAAAGCTATCGCTGCTTCGCACATCTACTTTGGTTTATATGAATTTACTAGCTGTTACCTGCCACTTCGTCCGCGCGGACTTCGTTTACTCCGCACAGCTCCTCCCCCGTAGGTGATAGCATGATGATTTGTTGCCTATATGTTGGCCCGACCTGTCAGTAACATTCTTGCAAAATTTGAAGTAAATTCATGCAGTACTTTTTGAGTTTACCCCGGACATACATACAAACAGACAAAAATTCTAAAAACTATATTTTTTGCTTCGATATCGATTGTAGATCACACCCCAAGAATTCTTTTAAAAAAATATTCAATGTACAGTTTTGACTTTCCTACGATTTTATTATATGTATAGATAATAAAACTAGCTGTTGCCCGCAAATTCGTCCGTACAGACTTCGTTTACTCCGCACAGCTCCTCCCCCGTAGGTGATAGCGTGATGATTTGTTGCCTATAGCTATGTTGACCCGGCTTCTTAGTAATATTCATGCAAAATTTGAAGTAAATCCATGTACTTTTTGAGTTTACCCCGGACATACATACAGACATACAGACAAACAAACAAAAATTCTAAAAACTATATTTTTAGCTTCAATATCGATTGTAGATCGCGCCCCAAATATTCTTTTAAAAAAATATTCAATGTACAGTGTTGACTTTCCTATGATTTTTTTATATGTATATAGATATATAGATACTATAATCAGGGTGTTTAATTAAACCATAAACATTTGAACTTATCTGACTAATTGTACTACACAACTCATAATCACACTAATTATTTGAACTTGCCACAATGCAAGACATTAGTCTGTATAGAAATTAATATTAACAAAAATAATTATTAATTTGTATAATGTCATGTTTATATTAGCTGGTAAATCCCTAATAAAAAAAAATCTTAGGTATTAATTTATCTATGTATACAAATACCTCTGGAGCAGTCCAGATTCTATAAAATACTGGTATAACAAAACACTAAGTATTGGAGAGCACATAATTTTTTTAAGTCACTGTTATTTCAAGTAATAATCGTTAAAATACATAAGCACATCAAACTGAATAACTCAATTTATTTATTTTTTATCTTGCTAACTTCTGCAAATATTTGAGTTCAATGCTAAATGTAAATGTTCAAGTGACACATTAAATTGACAATAATTCACCAGATTCACTCACAGCCATTACCAAATTATGTTCCTCTTAAAACTAGTTTGTCAAATTGGCTAAATTATAGCCTAATGAGTAATCACTATGTGTATCCAATTGACACTCTCTGAAAAACTTCATTAAAAAATAACACCCTTATCATTACTCTAAAACAAATTAGTTTAATTGATTTACATACTAATCAATTATCACAGTGAAACTGACCTTTAACTGATAATATGGACAGTGTCATTATCTAATCTCAGAGAAAATAAGATAATCTGTACGACAAATTACAGGGACAGATAAACAATTGAATAGTGTCAGTATAAAATTACATTTGTACATCAATAATTATCAACTTTCATCTATTTGTTTAAGCTTACTATTGAGTTCCACTGACTCAGGTGAAGTATCTTTCTTCTCATTAGAGCCACCACGAGATGGACCAATCAATGATAAGATGACGGGCAAAAATATCAAACCATTGTATAAACCAAAAAGTATTACAAGTAAAAATATTTTGAAGAAGGATTGAAATGTGTAAGCTTTTGACATGCTAAGAAAAGAAAGTGAAAGAAATGTTGAGCCACCACCTAATAACACTGCTGAACCAATTGATCTTACTGTCTCTAAAGCTCTTTCATTACGATTACCTTGTGTGATAGTTAAAAATGTATGACCAACATGAGCCGCATAATCTACGCAAAGACCTATAGCAAGCTCAAGACCTATGCAACACACAATATCTACAGTCATACCCCACCTCTGCATCCAACCTAAGACATTAATTATTGTCAACAATACACAAATAAAAATCCATAAACACATTTGAAGATTAGTTATCAATACAACAGTACAAAGCATGACACATAACAATGCTAATTCAATATTCCTCTCAACCTCAATAGATATAACTTCATCCGTAGCCCAATTACCAAAAGCTTTAGACCATACACTGCGATACCCATCCCCTGTTGTAATATTAGCCGATTTAACAATATCTTTGACATGGTGCATTGCCGGAATATAATGAATAGGCCCATCAAATCTACGAAACCTAAATGACATAGAAGATGCGAGAATATCATTTGCTATTTTACCGCACTGAAGCGGTGTCACAAATTTAACGCTTAATTGAAATCTACCACCAATAGGACTAAACAAAAATCTAGATAAATATTTTTTAAAGTCTGAATCAGTTGTTGAATTTGAATTCAGCAAATCATGATTATAATTTTTGAGAACATACTTATGAAAATGTTCCACCCAAGCAGACATATCAGTAACATAAGACTCATTTTTTAATAATTGAACCACATTATACAATTGTTGAAATTCTGCATTACAATCCATGGAACCAAAGAAAGCCATAGCCATATTTCCCTCTTCAGGATAATAATGTTCATAAGTGTTAAGAAACTCTTTATAATAAGTATCATCTGGAATAAACCATCTTGGATCAAACTTTTGTTCTAAATGTAGTACAGCTTCAATACTCACACATGTCATAATTAATGTAAATAAAATTGACAATGTTTTCCCTGGCTTAGTAAACACAATGTTTTTATAAAATTTAACTAACAACTTCTGAAACAAAGACTTTTCTGTTGTTAATTTAATGTCTTTGCTATGTTGATAACATAAAATTACTGCATTTCTTCTTGATTCTATTCTATAAATGTCTAATGTAAAGACTGCAACAAAAAATGTAACAGAATATAAAAATATAAAAAATACTCCCATGGCAGCATACAAACAGAATGATTTTAATGAAGGCAAAATTGTAATAGCACCAACTAGTAAGGCCACAATATCCGTAAATGATGTAATTACTATTGAAACACCAGCATGTTTTAACATGTGTCCAATTTTTATTGGAATACTCTGAGTAGAATCTGATGCTGTGACCATTTTCCAACAAGCATTCATCACAAACATGTCATCTAAACCAAGCCCCATCAAAAGAAATGGTAATGATGAATGTACTGGTCCAAAAGAAATTCCTAAAGCAGAACACCAAGCTATAGATGTAAAGTAGGCCATTCCTACACTTAACATTCCCACAGCAGCTAATGTTAACCTAATCTCTAACCAATTACAGCGTGAAATAGTTGCTAAAACATATATAAACATACATGCTATACCTAAAAATAATTTACCCATTTCTTGAAACATTGCTTCACCACTAGTATCAGCAAAACTTCGTCCAGCTTCATAATAAACCTTGATACCATGCTTATTTTTTAATGAAGCTGCATAATTTAAAAATTCTTCTTCCCACTTTGATAATGTAATAGAGACCCAATCTTCTGTACCGACTAAGTTACCCACTTCTCCTAGATCTACCTCAGACATGTTGACTTTTGTATACCAAGTAATCAATACTGTTTGAGCCGTTACAATATTGCCACCCTCATCATGCTGTATTCCACCTAACAGTTTAGAAAAATCCAACGGATGTCCAGTAACAGGATTCGTTTTCATTTGATTCACTTTTGTAATGATATCATGTTTAGTAGCATTCTTAATTAAATCTAGATCATTATTCCAAATATCTAATAGATTAGATTCTAAGCATGTTGAAGGGAAATTTTCAATAAGACTACAGTAAAATTCATCATCCATCCATAGAGTTGCATCAGTGTAGTCAATTTCAGATAAATTTCCATCAAATGGTTTAGGTTTTAATTTCGCAGTTGATTTACTCTGCTTCTCATTTGAATAACCAAAATTAATTATAGGCACTTTAAAACATAAATCGGACAGAGAATAAGTGTTATTGTTGTGATTAATACTTAACAAATTAACATTTTTAGTAATACCGTGAATTTCCATTAACACTTCTCTATCTAAAATGTTATCTGAAGTAATCAACATTCTTTGTAGCCTAAAAATAGTCCCAAATTTATCTATATACCAATTAGTATCATAATAAAAGTCGGATTCTGGTGGCACCCATAGTTTTATAGGATTTTTCTCAATGTAAAAACGTAATAGTCCTGAACAACTTATAAGCACAAATATCCATGTGACTACTATTGTCTTCCATGGATTCCTAGCTAAAAACACACCAAGTAGGTAAAATACTTTTTCCACAAAATGTACGAACATAGATGACACGCTTTCCCATAATGCTTGAGCAGATGTAAGTTTCTTCGTAGTAGGCATGTTTATCACAATTATATACAATAAATATAATCACTGACCGTAATCAAAACGTTTCTTATCAGTCATCAAATTCTTCTAATAATTTTCATTCCCTGAAGTACGTTACTTTAGCACGACACAATAGAATGGATGCATCGTGGTCAAGATATCACAGCAATCCAGGCATTTTGTTTCTCGATATTTATTCTATAAATTAATAATTTTATTATTAACATGTTTCAGGCACCGCTTGAGATTATCTCCTTTTATCAGAATTTTAAATAAGATAATAAACATTTGCTGCTAATATGTATAATATAATATAATGTGACGTGACATTATGATTATTCATAGATTAAAATATTATAATCATTATTCATCACCACACAAAGCAAATTTAAATCAAATCATAAATCATTTCAAACAACTAACATTCGTAAAGTTACGAACTCCACTCAAGTCTCAAACGAATCAACCACTCTAAAAGTCCGAGTACTGCAGACAACATTCAATAATAATGAACTGATTAGTGATTACTTAACAAATAAAATAATATTCTTCATTCTTGTCACAAGTCCAACACATTACACTAGGGATGTGAAATCATGAATCGATTATTTTTTTCAAATAATCGATTTTCAAAATCATATTAATCGATTTTTTAAAATTCGATTATAAAATTACACGTCTTAATCGATTTTTTTAAATGCGTGACAGATGAAAAAACTCAAAGCTCATTACTTGAACAAGTCAATTAAAGACAGCGTAATCGTATGTTTATTTGAGACCATAAGGTTGTTGTTTAGTTTCTACAATTATTGTTCATTTAGTCAAATGTAAAATGGCACTGAACATATGTGTTAACAAATATTTTTAGTTGTTTTTATTGTTTAAAATATCTACATATCTAAAGAAGTACTACAATATCTTAGTTTTTGAAATTATAAATGTCTTTAGGTTATTGTGATTATCGTTTTATTTTTTTATTTTAATCAAATGTAAAATGGGGCTAAACCTTTTATGATTTAGTGTGGCCGCACTAATCTTACCGATGATCTGTGTGAGGAACGGTCTTCTACAGCGACGACTGAAGAAATCATCAGAATTGTGCGGCGTATTATAGAGACTGACAAAAGAGTAACCTATCCGCAGATTTGGATAAGCTTAGGCATCGACATGAGTCAAGTGCATAATACCCTCCATGAACAGCAGTCAAGAATCTTTGTTGCGCCCAGTGGATACCTCGTAATTTGACTGAAGCCAAAAAATTTCGTCGTGTTGATTGGTGACGGTTAAATGCTTCAAGGATATAACGGAGATGACTCAAATGCTGTGTTCATCATACTTACGCGTGACGAAAACAGGATTTATTGTTATGATTCGGAAACCAAAATACAGTCAACTCAGTATGTGTGTTTCTATCCGAGGAGTTGCAAACCAAAGTGAAAAGATGTCGAAGTTTGAGAAAAAAGATGGTAGCCTCGTTCTTCGGTAGGCAAGTCATTACGCGACAATTGTTTGAGAGGATGAAAAAATAGTTTCTGCAGAGTTATACACTACCTATTGTCATTTGTCTTGGAAAAAGTTTGGAAAAACGACCTCCTTCACCATGACATCACCTCATCGCACACCGCCGAGCGAACAATCGACTATTTCGTGAAGACAGACGTGGAATTACTGGGGCACCCACCGTATAGCTCCAACCTTGCACCTTGTAATTTCTTTAAATATCATTAGAAAGCAAACAAGGTGATGGGTCTCCTGATAAAAGAGTCAACCATCGCCCATAGCTGCTCACTACTCTTTGGTAACTAATGAGACCTCTGAGAAATACACTATGGTCTCTATAGGGACCAAGGAAATTACATTCTACCCGGAATGCTTACACGCGCTTCAAAATCGTTCCGAAGAGTACCACGACATAAGTGGAGTGTGTCTCTTTCTACTAAATAAAGCGCCAATCGCCATATACAAGTGCGGCCATGCGTAGTTTGCAAATTACTACTAACTTAATTATAATACATTTTATGCAAATGTATCTATCGACGTGTATGAACAAAAGGGATTTAACGATTCACGAATAAAAATCTACCATGAGAAAGTTTTATTTACACTGGCAATTGCAGGAAAGGGACAACATCCACTCATGTCGTTGTCTTGCTCAGAACGTTTTTCTCCTCTGTTATGTAAGAAACAAATGTGAACTTTATTGAGAACGAAATAAAGTACATTTTTGTTTTTCAAATACTGCTTCGTAGTAATTCCAGTTATCGTATATAAGTTCCTTGATAGGGACTAACTTCATTCAAAAACACAATATTTTCACTATTTACCAGTTTTAATACAATACTCTATGGTATTTTATCGCTCTTGGGGAAAAATAAAAGAACTTAGTCCGCCAATTTGATTTGCGCTGTGTATTATATGTTGGTTGCAGTTTATGATACAGGTTAATTTAAAAGTGTTTTGCAGTATTAATCAAAAATTAAACTTTATTTATAATCAAGATTAGTTCAAGATCTAACAGTTTAGACAATAATTTAAAAAAAACGTAAATATCAATTAATAAAACATATTTTTCGTTAACGACCAACTTGATGATACCAGCGCTTTGGGTATGACGGTACCTATTTTTTTATTTATTTTCGTAAATTTTAGTGTTGATATTTATGATCTCAAAAAAATCATATGATGTGAATGTGAAATATCCCAAACAATATTTAAAATAATTAACATAGCAGTAAAATTGAAAAAGAAATAAATTATTTAAAAATTAAGAAAAAAACTACGTATTAATTATGAAAAAAATATATATTAATATTTATGTAAATATATATTTTTGTACTATAATATATGTTGTTTATTTTTTCCGTGTGTATATGTTTACCAATTACATAAAAAAATATAAAAAGCTTAGGTCATCGATTTACTTTTTGAATTAAAAATCCTCGACTAACAAATAGTCCTATTTTTCTGAAAGTGTCGTGTTACACCTGAATTATTTTGTAGCTTAAGCCATTTAAATTAAACAATTCTCACACCAGTTTATTGCAGTGCTCAAAACCTCTTAAAAAATATACGCTTTACAGTATCGGATTCAATCCAAGTAACTCATAAATCATTTTTGTGACCACGGTCCACTGGAACGGACTCTGAACGTGTGCACGTAACGGTCCGTGATTTTTAGAAAAAAATGCGAAAATGGCTGGTTGTGTGAGCGGATAGACACCAAATATGTTAATAATATCTTGTGGCAAAGTCTAATGCCACATGCATAAATTTACAGGCTACCTTACCTTTCAAACCTACGCTATTGCGGCAGGAATATGTAAGGCGGTGGTACCAGACCCGAACGAGAAAATGCAGAACTCTAACGCCTAACACATTTTTAATTATTCCCGAAAATAAAAGAAATATTTCGAAGTAAACGCTGTTCTTTCTTGTAACTGGCAAAGTCGAAGGAAGAAGGCCGAGAATTAGATGTTCTGATCAATTTCTCTGAAAATCTGGAGCTTAACGCTTAAATCAAGTTGCACAATGCTAAGGCCAAATGCAAAAAAAAGAAATATATTAGGATATAGACCTATCATCGGAGGAATAACGACCCTCAGTAACGAGGAAAAGGACGCAAGGTAGATCATTTTATCTTATTTTCATTGTGATAAAACTTTGAGTAAAATTTATTGCAATACTCATAAGTCATTATCCTTGTTCTTTACTTCGATAGCTTAAAGACACATTTGCTTCTAAAATAAAAAACAATTTTAAAACTAGACAAGTTATCACTTCGATTATTTCTTATACTTATAATTTTATTTGGTTCTTATTTAAATGAATCCATATTAATTTCTAAGTTTTATTATTATTATATAGTATTTATTATTATATAGTATTTATTATATTTTGGCAAATCGATTAATTCAGAAAAAGAATAATCGATTTTTAATAATCGATTTTTTTTTCATTAATGTGCATCCCTACATTACACATCTAGGGATACGTTACCTTTTGATACCGATACAACTCGATTCTTTCGATACTTTTACTCAATGAGTACTTTTCATCAGGTATCGCATCGAATAAATCTCGGAAATAAGTCATTTAAAATTTGCGACATTACGTTACGGCTCATGTTTATGACAACACCATCTAAGCTAATCGTTTCGAACCTTCTAGGCTAAATCATTTATCGAACTCGAAATCATTCCTTCCGTTTATAGTTCAGTTTCTAACCATTCCTTCATTTACTTACTAAATACTAGTCAATCGCTTAGTAACAATTCCTAAAGTGCAATATAAATATTATGAACTTGGCTGAAAGGTCTTGTTTAAGTGTATAAAAATAGTATTGTACGAAAGAGGAATGGAAACTTTGATATGCGACTAGGCACACATCAAAGTTATTATTTTAATAGTTCATTTTTTAATTAAGTTTTTTTGTAGTTACAGTTGTCTTTTTTTATTATTATTGTATTAATGTGCCAAAACTTTTTTTATGTTTGTTTTACTGAACTGAAGCTAAGCTGACGCTATTTTCTGGCTGACGTTGATGTTCTGACGGGTACGTTATTAGGCTTACCGCCTGGCCACGCGAACCAGTGGCGGCGGCGGCGGCGGCGAAAATTTGTCGGTAACCCCCCCGCCGGCCGCCAGCCACGCCGCGTGGCATGTTTAGTACATTCCCATACATTTGTTTCAGACGCTAGACGCTTCGCCGTTCGCGCTGCGAGAAAAATCACGGGCGCGAATTTCCCGTGGCCAGGTCTTTAGGAAAAGTACTCGATACTTCGAAGTATCGATACTTTTATGAATACGATACTTTTCTTTTGATACTACTCATGAGTACAGTACTTACTATTCGATACTTTCTATTCGATATCGTGTCCCTATACACAACCCATCAATTTCTATAGGTAGCTAATCTATAGGTACCAAGGAAGTTACATTCTACCCGGAATATCCACACGCGCTTCAAAATCGTTCCGAAGAGTACCACGACTTGAGTGGAGTGTGTCTCTTTCTACTAAATAAAGCGCCAATCGCCATATATAAGTGCGGCTATGCGTAGTTTGCAAATTACTACTAAGTAATTCTACTAATCTGAGAAACAGTTTTTGCATTGCTTAAGTAATTACGTAATAATTAAAATAAGCACATTTTAGAACTCACTATGTTAATTACAATACATTTTATGCTAATTTATTTATCGACGTGTATTAATAAAAAAATTTAACGATTACCGAATATATAAAAATCTACCATCTAGATAGTTTTATTTACACTGGCAATTGCAAGAAAGGGACAACATCCACTCTTGTCGTTGTCTTGCTCAGAGCGTTTTTCCCCTCTGTTATGTAAGAAACAAATGTCAACTTTATTACGAACAAAATAAAGTACATTTATATTTTTCAAATATTGCTTCGTAACAATTCCAGTTATAGTATATAAATTCCTTGATAGGTACCTACTAGTTACTACCTATACCATGGAACAAAGAACAAGGGGAAGCGAAGAGTGGGCGTGTTGCGTGCGTCACTATTATGCGCTTTTACTTTAAATTGCCTTAGTGATACTTACCATATCATTAGGAGATAGTCGTCGTGCGGAAATCTATTATACACTGAATTATGCCGTATTGTGACATCCTTGAATGCAGAAATGATAGTAGAATACAGATGATTAAAAATGAAGATATTTCATATCATTCGAAAGAACAATTTTCATTTTATTTTAATTAAATTCCTGATTTAATAAAATCTCTAATGATATAACAGAAAGTCAAGCTAAAATCAACCGTACACCTTACATATAAAGTTCATTTTAGGTTGACCTAATTTTTCTAGAAAGATATACGTAATGACAGTCATTACGTATATCGTTCTAGAAAGTTCTCTACTCAAATATGATCAAATTACGGAAAAATCAATACTGCCATCTATTGTAGAATAGCGAAACTATTAAGATCTTAAGTTTCACTATTGTACAAATAGATGAGTCTATTTTGAATAGACTACAAAAGGACGTAAATACTCTTTTTTTTTTTGTAGCAAAATAAAATTTATTGTAACGCTATATTTTTAAATGTTCTGTTTGTGTGTTTCGGATAATTGTTGTTTAAAATGAAAACGACCAATGAAACAATGTTTGCATTAGTAGTTTATATGCAATAATGCTTATTTTATGTGTGAGTATGGCGATCGCGGTACTGATACAAATGTTTGTACTTGCCAATTCTGCTTGTTCTATGTTCCATGGGTAAGTCGACCTAAACATTGAAGGAGGTATCTGGTTCTCATTCCAAATAAATTACAATTAAAAAATACCCTTTAATTTTAACCTAATTATTTAGAAAATTCATACCGCTCACTTCACTTTGATAACTAATGAGACCTCTGAAAAAAATCTGTTAACACACTATGGTCTCTATAGGGACCAACTCTAACTTCACCCAAAAAAAAAAACAATATTTTCACTATTTATCAGTTTTAATACAATACTCTATGGTATTTTATCGTTTTCGAACGAAACATTGTATAGAATAACATCAAATTGGTATTCTTTTTTCAAATACGCTCTTGGGGAAAAATAAAAGAACTCAGTCCGCCATTTCGATTTGACGTATTAATTAACAAGTAAATTTTATTTATAACCAGCAAAAAGCAGAGCTTTGTAAGGGCTTGCAATGTTATACTACCTAGGAATATTGTTAAGAAAGTATTTTTATTAGAATTACATCTTTTAATGTATGGACTTCATTTATAATTATCTAACCTAAGAAAAGCCGGCGTATTTTTACCCAAACATTATATTCCCATCAAAAGCGTCGTCAGGCTTTGGTCTAGAAGGGCGCAAGAAAATAAAACCAACATAAAAAACATGTTTCTAAGATAAATTTTTTTTTAGAATTTACAAGAAAAATTCTTTAAAATTTCCTTGATTTATTAAAAACACGATTTTTATTATTATCAATATTATCTACACAGAACAAATATAGAGGTTATCTATTAAAATTTTACACCATATTTTCTGGTCTACCTATAATTAGTTCGGTCTACCTATAATATGTAGCAACTTAAGATCCATTTCGCGCCACTAAATCATCGCCGCTCTTAAAGCTTAATATTGATAGAAATCAATTTTCATTTATGGTAGCTTTCTTGCAAAAGAGTTTTCAAGAAATATGGGTATCAAAAATGAAAGTTAATCTTATAAAGAAAAACACATTTTTAACATTTTGCTAAGATAAGATCGATTTTCGAAATAATTTTTTTTTTAAATTTAATTAACATTAAAAAAATTTAAGGATTATTATTGGACTTACCGCAATCACGAAAAATTGGTGGTAGAAACTCAGCGAATAAATTTTTCGAATTTTTCTCTCAGAGAAACTCTCGATTCGGGTTCGATTCCAGAGTAAGACAAATCAAAAATGTGTTTTTTTTCAATTTTCTAATAAAAACAACGATGTCCGGGATTGCAAGATGCCCGGTTGGTGATAAGCTGGTCACCTATCACGTTGTGGGACTAAGACGTATCTTCGGCTAATCATGGATGCACACGTTGTACCTTTGCCTACCTCTTCGGGGATACCGGCATGACCATACATTTTTTTTTAGCTTTTTACCCTCGGGCTAAGATTGAAAATTGATCTCAATACAATATTAATCAATTAATATACTTGTACTGGTTCACAATAATCATATTGTGAAAAATCTGTAAACGGTTGGTCTTGCAGGCACTCCCTCACACTTCCCGCTAAATTAAGGTATTTGAAGCTCAAAAGAGTAAAAACTATAAGCATATTTTTTTCATTTCTAAGAAATATTGAAATATCTCAATTTTAAGTCACAAAAAGTAGCAAGACAACACGAATGAATCAACGAAACAATCATACATGCAGTTTATTTTGATAAATATGGCAGTAAATTATCCGGCGTCGGGATGTGACGACCCCATCGCCCGTTGGTGGAATAACCGTTTCCACCAGCGCAGTCAGTCAATCAGTGGTAGTGCTACGCTGTATATGCAGCCGAATGGGGCGGCACGCCCGGGTAAATACCACTCTCTCACATAATACCGGCGTGAAGTAGAAGCTCTGCTGCTGTGTTTTGTCTGGTTTGTGAGAGTCCCGGTGGCCCGATCCCCCTCCCTCCTTACATTATGGATAGCACATCTTTCAAAGGTAGTATACCTCAGGGGGGTACCACTTGCATTAGCAGTGGGGAATCCCCCTCTGGGCATCCATGCTCAGGATCTAATAAACAACCTATATGTGGATGCTCAGGCTGCCCTGCGTATTCTGGGGGGGCGAAAATGCGCTCGATCCCAAATCTGCTCGAGGCAAACGGAGCATTAACACTAAGGCAACCCCTTCCACGCTTACCGTGGAGTTCAGCAACATCAGGGGAATTCATTCTAACCTAAAATCTGTCCACTACCATCTTGAGACGGCAAAGCCGGCATTGCTCTTTCTTACTGAGACACAGATATCTTCTCCGACTGATACCTCTTATCTCTCTTACCCGGGGTACAAATTGGAGCATTCCTTTATACCACGGGCTGTAGTTTGCGCCTACGTTAGAGAGAATATCTGTTCTTGTCGCCTCAGCAGTCTTGAGGGCAACGACCTTTCCATCTTATGGTTACGCATAAACAGCAACGACCATCCCCGCGTCTATGCGTGCCTTTACATGTCCCATAGTGATAACACCGAAACTGACCGACTAATTGAGCACGTTCAAGCGGCTACAGATTTAGTACTGCAGCAGATCCCATCCGCAGAGATCGTGATTCTTGGTGATTTTAACGCCCACCATGCCAACTGGCTTTTGTCACGCACAACCGATCACGCGGGAAGATCTGTTCACGACTTGCCTTGGCATATGGACTGTCACAGCTGGTATCTTCGCCTACAGGAATTCCAGATGTGGAAGACCAAAGACCTTCACTGTTGGACTTACTCCTGACCACCCATCCAGACGACTACCAGGGCTTCGTCGAATACCCACTTGGTTCGTCAGACCACTGTTTGGTCCGTACCATAGTGCCAAATGTGCGTCATATAAGGCCTCGCTTTGCTGGCTGTAGACGCGTGTGGCACTACAGATCAGCGGATTGGGACGGGATGCGGTCCTTCTTTGCATCCTACCCATGGGCGCAGATATGCTTCTCACTGTATGATCTAAGTGCTGTTGCTGACTCTGTCGCTGATGTGGTGCTACATGGTATGGAACTTTTTATTCCATCCTTTGTGATGCCCATCGGTGGCAAGTCCCAGCCCTGGTTTGGTCGCCAATGCAAATTGGCTTTACGTCATAAGCAAGAGTGCTCCAAGCCTGGGCCAGTGCATCAGCGGCTTGTGATGAAAAATCCAGTTTACTCAGAAAGAAGTACAATTTTGCGTCTAGGTCCTTCAAAAGAGTCATTGCAAAGGCAAAGTCGGAGCATATTAACAGATTTGGCAAGAAATTAGTTCGCCTTCCCTCCGTAACACGTGCGTTCTGGTCCCTTGCCAAAGCTGTTTTAGGCAATTTCTGTAAGCCTTCCCTTCCAGCTCTCCACAATAATAATGGCTTTTTGTCCCACACGGCAAAAGAAAAATCCGATCTTTCGGGCTCACTTTTTGCAAGGAACTCGACTTTGAATGACCAATATCCATGGGTAATACACCACCAACTATCTCAGTATGTGATAGTACAATGCCAGAATGCCATATCCAGAGGTAAAATTTCTTCAAACCTCTGTTCGAAAAGCTTTAAGTTCCCTGGATATCCATAAGTCGAGTGGGCCTGACGCTATTCCACCAATCGTGTTAAGAACGTGTGCTCCCGAGTTGGCTCCGGTGTTGACGCGACTTTTCCGGCTCTTATATAATTCAGGCGTTGTACCAAATTTCTGGAAGACAGCTTTAGTGCACCCAATACCCAAGAAAGGCGATCGTTCAGATCCGTCCAATTATCGGCCCATAGCTATCACCTCCTTGTTCTCAAAGATAATGGAATCCATTTTCAACTGCCAGCTCTTAAGGTACCTAGAAGAGCATCTGCTGATAAATGACCGTCAGTATGGTTTTCGTCGCGGTCGTTCGGCAGGTGACCTTTTGGTCTACCTTATTCATAGATGGGCGAAGGCAGTTGAGACCAAGGGGGAAACGCTAGCTGTTAGTTTAGACATAACGAAAGCCTTTGATAGGTTGTGGCACAAAGTACTTCTTACGAAACTTCCATCTTATGGACTTCCCGATAAATTATGCAACTGGATCACCAGTTTTTTGACAGATCGTAGCATTAAGGTTGTTGTCGACGCTGTATGCTCAAACCTAAAATCTGTCAATGCTGGTGTTCCCCAAGGCTGCGTGCTATCTCCTATTTTGTTTCTTCTGCATATCAATGATATGCTACAAGTTAGCGGCATTCATTGTTATGCAGACGACAGTACAGGAGATGCTGTATATTCCGGCCGCGCTAACATTTCTCGGAAACATGTTGAGGAGTGCCGGAAAAATCTTGTGTATGAAGTCGAGGATTTATTGAACAAAGTCTCGGAATGGGGTCGACTAAATTTAGTCCAATACAACTCAAGGAAGACACAAGTTTGTGCGTTTACCGCCAAGAAAACACCTTTTGCCGTATCCCCTCGTTTTGAGAATACTCCTTTGATTGCCTCAGCCAATATTGGAATTCTTAGTATCGACATATCGAGTAACGTCCAGTTTCGTGGTTATTTGGAAGGTAAAGCAAAGCTGGCGTCCAAAAAAAATGGTGTTCTGAACAGGGCGAAACAGTACTTCACATCAGCCGACCGTTTGTGGGTATACAAGTCGCAAGTCAGGCCTCATATAGAGTACTGTTCTCATCTTTGGGCAGGGGCTCCGCAATACCAGCTCCTTCCTCTTGACCGCATACAGCGTAGAGCATCTCGTATTATCGATGACCGGGCTCTTTCCGATCGGCTTGATCCTTTGGCGTTGCGAAGAGATGTTGGTTCTCTCTGCATCTTCTATGGCTATTGCCACGGGGAGAGTTCTGATTAGTTTTTTGGCTTAATACCACCCGCTAATTTCCACCATCGGACATCACGCCAAAATTCTAAATTCCACCCTCACCATTTGGATGTCTGCAAGTCCACTACAGTGCGATTTTCGAGGCATTTTTTGCCCCGCACGACTGCTCTGTGGAATCAATTACCAGCGGATGTGTTTTCGAACTGATACGACTTAGGGGCCTTCAAGGCAAGAACGTATTAATTCCTTAAAGGCCGGCAACGCACCTGCAGTACCTCCGGTGTTGCAGTTGTTCATGGGCAGCAGTGATCACTTACCATCAGGTGAACCTCTTGCCCGTTTGCCCCCTATTCCATAAAAAAAAACATTATTTTTTAAGAAAAACTGTATATTTTAGAAATGATGATCAAATTGATCAAATTTCAAATGGTCAATTTCAAATGGCATTCAACTCGATTTAACTATTGCTTTAGCTAAATAATCGGTAGGTTCCTAAATTTCGAAGCAATGTCAAAAAACATTTTTTCAAAAATTTTCGTTATTGATAGATACCAAACAAAGTGACTGATTTTTATCCAATTAACGGTACTTGATGCAGTTTTTAAAGGTAAAAAGCTGATAGGATTTTGAGGTCAATCGGTATATTAGCCTGAAAGTTACTTCAAAAACATTAAGTAAGTTTGCTAAAAACAACGTAATTTTAATATTTGAAAAGCTGTACCTTTGGATAATAAGATTCAATTTTATCTGGTGAAAATTCGATTTTTAAAAATCGGAGTAAAATCAGTAACTTACTTATCCACATAAGTTAAAAAGTACAAGTGTATTAATACATTAATATTAAAATGGATTTAGATCTATCTCTATTTCTTCTTATTACCATATTTTCAAGTGTTTCAAGTAAAATATTGTGTGGCTATACTATTATTTATTAAAAATCTAATAAATATTATTGTTTTATTTTACTACAGCCAAAGAAATTAACATTTGAATTGGTTATCGATAGAATAAAGAATATCGATGTATTCCGCAAGAACCCAAACCATGTTGGCAGTATTGCTTATTCAGTAACAGTAATTATCTGTGGTATTAGTTTCATCCAAGGAAGTTATATTCTACCCGGAATGCTCACACGCGCTTCAAAAGAGTACCAAGTTCCGAAGAGTACCACGACATGAGTGGAGTGTGTCTCTTTCTACAAAATAAAGCGCCAATCGCCATATACAAGTGCAGCCATGCGTAGTTTACAAATTACTATTAAGTAATTCTACTAATTTGAGAAACAGTTTTTGCATTGCATAAGTAATTACGTAATAATTAAAATAAGCACATTTAAGAACTCACTATGTTAATTACAATACATTTTATGCTAATTTATTTATCAACGTGTATGAATAAAAAGGATTTAATGATTACTGAATATGTAAAAATCTACCATCTAGATAGTTTTATTTATCCTGGCAATTGCAAGAAAGGGACAACGTCCACTCATGTCGTTGTCTTGCTCAGAACGTTTTTCCCCTCTGTTAAGTAAGAAACAAATGTCAACTTTAAGAGTAACGAAATAAAGTACATTTTTATTTTTCAAATATTTCTTTGTAACAATTCCAGTTATAGTATATAAGTTCCTTGGTTTCATCTTGTTATGTTGGTCAAAGAGTATGTAACGTATTTAGTATTAATTTACTTTTTGGGTTTGCAGATGCGCAGAATATGTCACTGAATTGAAAAGATATGAACATAATATCTTTTCATCACTGCGAAGTATATCACTCTTTTAGTTCAGTAGTTCATCTAGTCCAATGGGTTGAGTCGTTACCATTTCTCAGTACTTACATTAATTTTCCTTTGTTTGTTGATCGAACTAAGTAGTGTGTAATGAATCTTATGATTTCTGCGATCGAGATAAACGTTGAAGCGGTAGTAAAACAATTTTAAAATAAAGTATATTTTTTATTCGTACTATTAGATACTTTTACTAATGAAAGATTTAAGTTCGTACTAAAATAGTGTTTACAATCGCCGAATACAGCAAAATGTCTCTTACGGCCTTTACTTTAAGCTAATTTTTCTAAATTTTTATTTTTCCCTGTCATTTTCGATTTTAGATAAATTCAAAAAATTAACTAATTCAAAAAAATTAAGTAATTTGAACCTTAAAACAACAGCATACTGCAGGAAATACGGCTGTCTCATTCGTACGTACGACGCAGCGTATCGTGAAAATATTTCAATATTTTCACGTATCCGACGGGCGCCAATCTAGTGAATCCGAACTATTCCGAAGACCGAATGATATTATCCGATTCATTTTGGATAGCCGTTACCATGGAACATAGAACAAGGGAATTGGCAAGTACAAACATTTGTATCAGGACCGTGATCGCCATACTCACACATAAAATAAGCATTATTGCATATAAACTACTAATGCAAACATTGTTTCATTGGTCGTTTTCATTTTAAACAACAATAATCCGAAACACACAAACAGAACATTTAAAAATATAGCGTTACAATAAATTTTATTTTGCTACAAAAAAAAAGAGTATTTACGTCCTTTTGTAGTCTATTCAAAATAGACTCATCTATTTGTACAATAGTGAAACTTAAGATCTTAATAGTTTCGATATTCTACAATAGATGGCAGCATTGATTTTTCCGTAGTTTTCAGTTGATCATATTTGAGTAGAGAACTTTCTAGAACGATATACGTAATGACTGTCATTACGTATATCTTTCTAGAAAAATTAGGTCAACCTAAAATGAACTTTATATGTAAGGTGTACGGTTGATTTTAGCTTGACTTTCTATTATATCATTAGAGATTAGATTAAATCACTAATTTAATTAAAATAAAATGAAAAATTGTACTTTAGGATGATATGAAATATCTCCATTCTTAATCATCTGTATTCTACTATCATTTCTGCGTTCAAGGATGGCACAATACGGCATAATTCAGTGTATAATAGATTTTCGCACGTCGACTATCTCCTAATGATATGGTAAGTATCACTAAAGGCAATTTAGAGTAAAAGCGCATAATAGTGACGCACGCAGCACGCCCACTCTTCGCTTCCCCTTGTTCTATGTTCCATGTAATATTTCATATTCACCTAATATCTGTAACGGCCACAGACCAATTAGAGTACTACGTAGTAACGGCCATGGAACATAGAACAAGGCCGTTACTACGTAGTACTCTAATTGGTCTGTGGCCGTTACAGATATTAGGTGAATATGAAATATTAGCATATTACAGTTCGCCGGATTACTAATCCACGAATCCTTTCAATATTACTAATATCTTAGCGAATACTAATATATCAGTCTCACCATTATTCACTAGCATAGATAAATATGTGTATTACTGTTCACTAGTTTGTGCCAGTTTGTGCCACGGGCTCATCGCTTCATACAATCATAGTTTGTATAGAAAAATAATTATGCTATAGTTTCATCTTTTGCCAATAGATAGCACTTCATTCAACTGTAAATTTATTTGAGTTGTGATTTTTACGTTCAAATAAATTATATGTTAATTAAGTTTAAATAATAGTATTTTGCCACTAAATTAAATAAAATAAAATAAATATCTCACATATTATTTAATAATAGAAAGGCAACACTCGATTAACCACAATACAGTTATACGTTTCATTCTACGCTTTAAAGATAATAATCTACTGAAAGCAATATCAAAAATAATGTTTATGTATTAAATTTCTAACTTAAAATATATATATTTAACAAATAAGTTAATAATACTACAAGTGTATGGAAAAATAATTAAAATTTACAAAAGAAATTAATATTTAATATTGTTATTCCGAAAACAACGATATGCTAGGAACGGAACGACTAATGTTATTATTCGAGTCAAACATGGCCGATTTGTTACATTTTGTGTTTGTGAAGAATGCGTTTTGGATTGTTTCAAAGAAATAGTGATTTTATTTTGCAACCTGACTACGTTTTATGGATTGCTATCTACTCTATTAAACTGTGTTTATCCTGGATCTTAGAAAAGGATTTATCTTATTGGACTCCGATTACTATAATGACTTCAGAAAAAAAGTGCTGTGTTCATTAGACCTTCATATTACGTGATATAATAAAGATAATTACAAAAATAAAGTTTGACGAATTTACTACTTGTTTTATTTTACAAAATTTAAAATAAAAAAAGATACAAGAGGGCCGTATGTAAATATATCGTGAGTATAGTTCTGTCTTTACCCATGAGATGGCGCCTTTAAACGAGATCAGCTGAGGTCTCTAGAGTCTAGAGCCTATTTATAAAGTACTTTGTGGTTTGTGCAGAGCCCGGGGTGGAATGTTAGTACATTTGGACCTTTTACAAAACATAATGGTGGCTCCACCTGAGCCACATACACCAAACTTCGTACGAAACTAATCTCTAGTCGAAATTGAAATGTCTACTATCCTCTACCATCAACATTTCTATCACATGTCAAATTCAAAATCGATTTGAATCGATACACTGTATCGATATGATGCATAGTCCGATGTATGTAACGTTTCGTATCGACACAAAACGATATTTTTTATGAGGTAAAATATGAAAGGTATATTTCTGGAATAAAAAGATTTCAATGCTATTTCGGTATTTAATACTAATATTAAATGTCACTATTTTCATTCAACGGCATTTTGACTACACTTTTATGACTATAAACAATATCTTGTGGATGCGTTGCAAGTTAATACAATTGCAGACATCTAAAGGGGTAGATCCTGTCAAATAAAGTAAGCGTTCAGAGATCACTGAAAGCTAATTTGTTTTATTTTATTTTGACCTTTCCGATGTAATAAAACAATGAATTTAGCATAAGCTTATTATATATTAAACTGCTGTAAAGATATTTGTTACATTCGTTTAACAATAGTATCTCGTATTAATTATATTTACTTGTTCAAAAGAATTCGAACTTTGATTACTCCAACGTTTATTTATGGTATTTTTAAATGGTTCATCAAATTAATGAGATCGTTTTGCATCCACTGAAGCCTGTATAGAATACTAGCTGAGCTCGCGACTTCGTCCGCGACGTGGAAAAATTTCGAAAAAGTAGCCTAAGTTAATCCCTGTCACATCAGCTATCTTCCAGTGAAAGTCCTGTCAAAATCAGACAGACAAAAATTGTAAAAAATGCTGTTTTGGTATATGTTTCGTATATACATCCATATGCATTTAGTAAAAAGCAGTTATTTTAATATTACAAACAGACAGTCCAATTTTATTAATTTATATAGATTTAATGCCACTTAAATGAATATTTGATATCATATTGTTGGCATTTATATTTTATAAACAAAAAACAATTAAATCAGACACTACGTGTAGGTCACAAACACAACTATAATGCAATATATAACGCTAATGAAACTAATTTATGATAATTATTACTGATGAAATTAATATCATGTAATCTATGATCATTAATTATTCTTGTATATATAATCAACAATAAAAATATGCATCAACACAAAATGTTGATATATCGTATAGTTAGCATGGTATCGATAAAATACGATATCGATTCAGGTCGCCCATCTCTAACTAATTACTAAAACTTAAATTCCATTCTTAAATATGGCTGCCAGATTGTTTACATAGTTTTGTGCTAGTTTCATTTTGATTTATTTGCATTGTTTTCGTGATATTTACTGCGAGTTAACAACTATCTTCCGCGTCTATAATTTATGCAAATGAGTTTTAACTATTTTGGTTGTTTCTTTATCTTTTAAACGTTGAATTAATAAGTACTCTGTGTTTAGTAGTGTCGAATCAGTTTTCAGTGATTAAACCTCATATTTTTGCTATAATTTGGTTTGTAATTTGACGAAATAAATCTATTCTACGACATAAAGTTTTTTGTTTTATTTTCATATGTCTGAGATCTAGTAAAAAGTTAAAAAATAGATATGATTGAAGGCTTCCGTTATATAGTTTATGCTTGATTTATAGATGGCGCTGACGTCCTTTTAATGATGTTGAAGTTTCCGGTCTATAAAGCATAAATTATATACTAGTCTATGGTGCAGAGTATACAATACAATACTTGGGTTTGTGCTTGAGAGTTCTTTGATAAAAAAAATGTATTTCTTCGTTTTATGCAAATAATGTTTTAGTTGTGAGATATTTTAAACGAATTATATTGGATTTTAATTAAAATGTGGACTACAAAGACGTTCTTAACTAAAACAAAACGCGGTAACATTTTAAAAGTGAGGTTAAGTTTATGCTGCGGGAAACTAAAATTGCTGTTATATACTTAAAAAAACCTTTTTTTTCTATATACATGCTTAATCTTAAATTTTATAGATTGTGAGAGAGCACTACCTGCGGGATGATTTGCTTTGTGGATCTGCTTCATGCAATATTTGTCCACATAAAGATGATGAACTGGTCTTAGATACATTGCCAACTTCAATTACGACACTATACGACTTTAATCATTACTTAATATTGGATAGTAATGTAGTTTTACATCAAATTGACGTCTTAGAAGAAGATGCTCTTAAAAATGTGATAATTCTGCAAACTGTGCTAGAAGAAGTTAAACATCAAAACACAGCTATATTTCAAAGGCTTTTAGAGATTATTGGGAATAAGAAAAGAAAATTCTATTCATTTGTGAATGAACACCATAAGTAAGTACTTTTAATTAGTGTCAATATTCGATTATCTGGGTTTATTGTTCTTGTAAAGTTTTCAGATAATCAAAAATCTAGACAACTGAATATTTGAATTAAAGTAATTACATTTGAACACTGAATATCGTCGGCACTTGGTAAAACTCCATGTTAATTTGGATTTTCGCGTTTTAACACATCATCAACTGATGATGTGTTAAAACGCGAAAATCCAAATTGTTGTTCACTAATACCCATATCACAAGCAAAATAGGCTAACATGCCCCAAAGTCGGCTGTCACCAAATGTTGGCCTACTAAAATGTTTATGCTGATAAAAAGGTGAAATTAATTAAATTTGCTTTTATCCGCAAATTGTTCTATGTGTGTTCCGCGATGGCACCAAAAAGAAACATGTCAGTTTAATAAATGGATAAAACTCACCGATGGTCCAGACAAAAAAGAAGACGCCAGCGGCACAATAACCTCACTCACCCACCACCCACATACACCTCACTTTTCCACCCACATCCCATGCTGGCACCAAGCACAAAAGCACACAATTTATGTATGTTTATACAATATTTCAAATAAGTGACTTGTTTGTGAACTATTAAGCTTTAAAATGCTAATTTTTGTTCGAGTCAAGAGTCCCCCCCCCCCCCCCCCCCCGTTGAGCTAGACGGTTGGTTTTAGGGGTGGGAAAAGCTCTACAGTAGTAGTAAATATATTGAGTCAAATGGAAAACTATCACAGCTTAAAAAGTTTTACAAGTTTTTGAGTAATAGTCAACTAACTTATAAAATGTTCTTGGAGAAGTTTTATAGGAGGTGAACCTGTGGTACGGATATATCCGTTACTGACATTAAATAGGTTAAATGTTCATAGCATGAGAAAATAAAACCCCTTTTCTTAGTCCACATTATTGTGATGTGCAACTTTGGAACCCTACATTGCATGTGGCTCAATATGCACTTTATCAATTTATTAATGTAAGTACCAACTGTACAAATTTATTATTAAATAGTTTAAGATAATGTTTCATATACTTTAGAGACACATATGTGGAAAGAAAGCCAGGTGAAAAGCAAAATGATAGAAATGACAGAGCAATTCGTAAAGCTGCCTCTTGGTATGCTACACATTTATCAATCAACAGTGTTGAAGGTCAATTTCCTCAAATTGTTTTACTTACTGATGATGAAAATAACAGAAAACTAGCGCATGCAGAAGGAATTATTAGCTGTTCTGGTATGATATTTTACATTTTATTACTAAATTTTGTATGAGTGAGCTCCTGTGGATGTTGGAGGCAACTTTCTGTGCTAACTAGTGCCTATGTGAATTTATCATTCTAGGAGTTCTAGGAGGAGTAGCCACATGAGATTACCTATACATATAAAATCGTAGGAAAGTCAAAACTGTACATTGAATATTTTTTACACGCTTTTTATTAACTTCACCTGTATGTTTGTATGTTTGTTTGTATGTTTGTTTGTATGTTTGTTTGTAACCGACTTCTTTGGGCGCGATTTTGACCCACTTTAAACGGCCAGATTTCGTTCAAACTTCGTAGACTTCAAAAAAAGGAGGAGGTTCTCAATTCGGCTGGTATATTTTTTTTATGGTATGTACACCGATTTCTCTGAGGTTTCTGAACCGAATTACGTGATTCTTTTTTTGTTTGATGCGGAATAGTTTCGAATTGGTCCCATAAAAATTTGATTCAGGTAGGCCCAGTAGTTTTTGTTTTATGAGCATTTTTTATTTATTGTACCTATCTCGATGTCTGAAATCAAATCTCGCAAGTAAATTTGATCCACTTCCCGGTTACCGATTGAGCTGAAATTTTGTATACGTATGTTAATTGAATGACAATGAAACCTTATTATGACATGGAGCTGATCTGATGAATCTGAATCGGAAGGTGACCACAGGAACTTAATAATTAAATGGTTAAAAATCGGTTAATAACAAGACTATTGAGTTTGGCCTCATTTGATTCATGTTGACGAGCACTTTGGTGCTTGGTGGTGACTAGGATCCTGCAGGGTCCGATGATGTAGCTAGAAGATGGTCTTAGGAGCTCAGCAATTAAATGACACAACTCTATCGAATTTGGGCTCATTTGATTAGTGTTGACGAGCACTTTGGTGCTTGGTGCTAACTAGGATCCTGCAGGGTTCGATGATGAAGCCAGAAGGTGACCATAGGAGCTCAGCAATTAAATAACACAACTCTATCGAGTTTGGGCTCGTTTGATTCGTGTTGACGAGCACTTTGGTGCAGGTGGAAACTATTTGTAAAAGGAACTACTCTTAATAAAAGTCTTTGTTCTACGTCTGTCAAGTCGGCCAGTTCAAGAGGTAAAGATATAACTTCCATGTTGTTCCAGTAGGCCTGAGAAGGAACTTTTTTTTTTTTTTATGGTAGTCGAGCAAAAAAAAAATCAAGACGTGCTTTAACTAATGACGTCTGTTGTTTTGGATATAATAATTTCTTACAGATTGTACATGGTACTTCAGCAAATTGATTGATGGTGCTTATAAAATTACGCTCAGTAATTGAACGAAGTCTTTGTGACGTCTGACGCGCTACCGCTAGGCGGTTCTGACGTGGCTGAGCAGACTCAATTGCTGTACGGTTTCGTATCACCACTAATCCACGAGCTCTCTGCTCGGCGGACTCCTTAGCTAAACGCTCCTCAATGAGACCAATTCTATGAGCCTTCTGCTCGGCAGACTCGTTCGCTAGTAGTTCTCTCGCTAGTCGCTAGTTCGCTCAATAATGAGAACAACTGAACAACTCTAATAGCTCTCTGCTCAAAAGACTCATTCGCTAGACGCTCTTGGATCTTACCGAGTCTACTTCTACCAAGGCTGGGCCAAAGCGGGTTTAAAAGCATGGGCCAGAGATAGACAGCATTGCGCCAAGCATGGCCCATATCTGGCCCGTCGTATTGTCCTGTATGGGAGTACGACAGGAACGCCTTGCACACTTACACACACACACACACAAACACACACACACACATATGTCTATAAGCTTGTAAGTAGTTCCGTGCTTCTACCGCGGCACTCGGCTAGGTATGCGCATTAGAGTTTGCAACAGTGTCTGTGCATATAACTTAGATTTCACGAGCCACGAAGAGTCCGCCACCGTCTCTGTGACTGAGTCAAGGAAGTTACATTCTACCCGGAATGTTCACACGCACTTCAAAATCGTTCCGAAGAGTACCACGACATGGGTGGAGTGTGTCTCTTTCTACTAAATAAAGCGTCAATCGCCATATATAAGTACGGCCATGCGTAGTTTGCAAATTACTACTAAGTAATTCTACTAATTTTAGAAACAATTTTTGCATTGCATAGGTAATTACGTAATAATTAAAATAAGCACATTTTAGAACTCACTATGTTAATTACAATACATTTTATGCTAATTTATTTATCGACGTGTATTAATAAAAAGGGATTTAACGATTACCGAATATGTAAAAATCTACCATCTAGATAGTTTTATTTACACTAGCAATTGCAAGAAAGGGACAACATCCACTCTTGCCGTTGTCTTGCTCAGAACGTTTTTCCACTCTGTTATGTAAGAAACAAATGTCAACTTTATTTGTTAGAGAAATAAAGTACATTTTTATTTATCAAATATTGCTTTGCAACAATTCCAGTTATAGTATATAAGTTCCTTGGAATGATTTTAATTGACTGAGTAAAAAAACAAAAAAAAACAAAAAAACAAAATAAATGTACATAATATTTATAGATATAGATATATCACCATCCATGTTAATTTTACATGGATATATATAGATATACAGTCTTGTAGTTTTCGTTTTTTTATTAATTGTAATTAAACGACACTGAATTTATTAGCCATTTGCATTCGATGATCTATAATTGCCGATTAGAATTAAAAAAAATAACTCAAATAATTGATTTTTTCATAAGTTACAGTGTTTCCGGAGTTTCATACATGACGGACATGAAATTTTTTTGACCTATTTTCATATTTTTTTTCCGTTTCTATTGCACTAAATTAATTTTTAGCAAGTATAGAATTAATCTCAATTAAATTATCTCGACAATAGTATGCAAAATATCTTGATTCCGTTAACTAACAAGGCTATAATACTAAAAATAGTTGCCAAAATAAGGCGAAAAAAATTTCCGAAGGTGGTATCAAGAGTCTTCGCAACCGGCGTGTGTGTATGAAAAGAGTGATGAATGTGGAGGAAGCGAGACAAGCCTGCAAGGATCGTGATGTAAGGCACTCGGTTCTCTCTGCCTACCCCGTAAGGGATCTGGCGTGAAGATATGTATATATGAAAAAAATTTTCGATCGTAAAGCACTCTCTGATGCTTCGCATCATGAGTCGTGCAATAGTTTAAAATTAAAAAAACAAGCAATTATAAATAAACCAAACTAAAAAGTGGAAAATAAATAATAGTTTAAAAAAACTAAAAAACACGCTTTTTATAGAAAACCGAACTAAAAAAATAGAAAATAAATTTTAATAAATTTAAATTAAGAATAGTGTTAAAAATTTTAATAATTATAAATTAATAATAGTGTGAATAAAAAATAATAATTTTATTTTAAAAAAAGCGTGGGGTGCTTTTTAAGATATTACCGAAATGATAATCACTCTACTCATATGTGTCAATAAAATATTTATAACTATTGACACCATGCACCCCACGCTTTTTTTTAAATAAAATTATTATTTTTTATTCACACTATTATTAATTTATAATTATTGAAATTTTTAACACTATTCTTAATTTAAATTTATTAAAATTTATTTTCTATTTTTTTAGTTCGGTTTTCTATAAAAAGCGTGTTTTTTAGTTTTTTTAAACTATTATTTATTTAAAAGAATAATTGGGACATGATCTACAATCGATATTGAAGCCAAAAATATAGTTTTTAAAATTTTTGTCTGTTTGTCTGTTTATCTGTTTGTCTGTTTGTCTGTATGTACGTCCGGGGTAAACTCAAAGAGTACTGCATGGATTTACTTCAAATTTTGCATGAATATTACTAACCGGTCGGGTCAACATATAGGCTACATACTATCCCCTACGGGGGAGGCGCTGTGCGGAATAAACGAAGTCCGCAAGGATGAAGTCGCAGGCAACAGCTAGTTTGAAATAAGTGCTTAGCTATGGATGTTAATATCTGTGAATGTGCTACTTTACTAGTCAGTCGACACTTTTATAGACCAAAGACTTATCCAGACTCACAGCAACTTCTCACGAGAACAAGCAATTTATCCACACTCTCATTTTTCTCATTCTTGTTCTGGATCCTATCCCGTATGGACAACATTACAGACAATATTCAAACTGCAGCTTGTTTTGGCTCTGTATACCATTGCATATTATACATTTGTGAAAGTTGTAACTTGTAACATGTGAATCCCGTTACCTAATAATTCGTTATAATGTTTGGACAAAATAACCTTTGCATTTAGTATAGTCAGTTGAGACTGTTAAACTTTTGAGTTGTCCTGAACACACCCATAAATGATATAGATACAATTTACGTATGACATCCCTTTGTCAATGTCATAGCGTCAAATGTCTATTCCTGGCTTTTCTGTCAAAATGTAATTCAGCTAAGTTTTGTCTAAAATATTTAAATCTTTTAAAAATAGATAATGGGCATAGTTTCGCCTAAATTTAGTCGGAAAACTTGAAAGACGGCACTGAAAAATGCGTGCCGTATAAGTTTTGTGTAAATGCAAGAGTTTACTATTTTATCAAAATGTGATATTTTTTCATACACGTGTTCAACACCTATCTGAAATTATACTTGGGAAAGGAAAAAAGGGGACGTTAAAGATCGCCTAGAATGAGAACCCCCAATTTTACCGAGCACGATCGGAGAGATATCCACGGACACCATCTGACATATGTCCAATTTTCCGAAGGCCTAGTATCTTCCCGCCGCGCAGAAAGGTTTGTCGATTCCCGGTATGAACTCATTTTTTTTACCTGTAAATTTTGGTGAAGCAGTGTATGATTATGAACTTTGAACTCTCTTACTATAATTCTAGTTTGTAAACCATTATAAAATGCGACTCTAACTTAGTGACCAATATATACCATCCATCCAAGTCAGCCTATCTCATTTCATCTCCTGCCTTATTGTGAGATTTTGCTTTTCAGATCCTGAATTTAATTTTCTTTTTGATAAGTGATCACTCCACCAACCCGCCTCGCGATTAAAGGTTTTAGCCTCCCTTTGCTATCTGGCTATATGGAGGGAGTCTGTGTGACGCACCTGGGTGTGGCGCTCGTTACTCATAAATAACACCTAGAATCCACCAGGTACCAAACCATCGTACCCGTTATACAGACCATTATTACCTTCCATTTATATTATATAAATACATTGACACCTCGTCCAGGCATAATAACACAACTATTATTTTTTTATATTTGTATTACGAGGATGTCGCATTTGGCTAATGTATATTTTTAATACAATTTGGCTTCCTTACATTTCTAAATATTTATAATACAATTTGGCTTCGCGAACAGTTACCTGAAATTTATTGGGATAATACATTAGGAGTTTTCATAATAAATATTTGTAATACATTTGTCATAATATTTATAATACATTTGGCTTCTTTTCATAATAAATATTTGTAATACAATTTGGCTTCGTGAACAGTGACATGAAATTTATTGGGGTAATACATTTGTCGCTTTCATAACATAAAAAATTATTAATACAAACTAAAACTAAAATTAAAAAAATAGAAAAGTTAGATGCTGGTGGGTAACACAAATTCATTAAAACAGAACAAGGTTGGTAATTTGTTTATTTCATATTCTCATATATGGGTGGCATCTAATATTCGCCGCTTACTGATTGACACTGAGATAAAACATGAGTGTGGTATTCTTCTCTCTTCTCGCCTGAAAAATTCTTTGAAGTGGCAAAATTTACCAACACCGATCGGAGAACAGGTGAGAGCGAGAACAAAAGGTGAAAAACTCCTCACCCTGCTCAGGTGTTCTAGAGATTTCACGCCGTGAGTCTGGATGGGCCATAAGATAGCGTACAAGCAAATGGTTGTCCTGATGGAAAGAGAAACCATCGCCTATAGAAACAAAAGATGATAATGGTTTGTTGCTATTTGTGTGGTGGGATGCTAATGTCATATACATTTGTCTACAGACTACCTTACCATCCAAATTACCAAGCCCGGGCAGGATGACGCAGGACTTTACTAACCTAATAGTTGGGATGGAGAATAATTGGCAATATGAGACATTATGTCTCATTTTGTCAATAATTTGCTTTTATAATTTACCTGGCAGAATTGTAGATAATCTTTTCTTCAACATGAGGAAAAATTCGTAATAAGGTGAATTGTGATGGACTAGCGAGTCTAACAATGTTTGATTCAGTCTGCCTTAGTGACAAGAGAATGAGTGTGATATTTTTGTAAACTGTCTTTTTCAACAATTTAAATTTTAAATTTATCTGTAATATTCTGTACATTAAGAAATTAAGATGACAGTTGCGACTTTTATTTCATTTTTGAATTTTTTATTTTTTATAACAGAGGAGGCAAACGAACAGGTGGTGCACCTGATGGTAAGTGATCACCGCTGCCCATGGACAACTGCAATACCTAATTGCAGCTGCGTTGCCGGCCTTTGAATAATGAATAAGCTCGTTACTTGAAAGTCCCTAAATCGTATTCATTCGGAAACACCCCCGAGGGTAGTTGATTCCACAATGGAGTAGTGCAAGGCAAAAAGTGCCGACAAAAGCGCACGGTTGTGAATTTCAAACATTAAGGTGGTGAGGATGGAACTTTAAATTTTGACACGATGTCTGATGATGGAATTTAGCTGCAGGAATTAGTCCGAGTAACTCTTCGGAACACTCCCCATGATACATATGGTAAAAGATACAGAGCGAACCTACATCTCTGCATAACGCCAAAGAGTCAAGCCGATTAGAAATAGCCTGATTGTCGACATTTCGAACTGCTCTACGTTGAATTCGATTAAGAGGAAGAAGCTGGTACTGAGGAGCAGTACTGATAAGTACTTAAGTACTTAATTTAATAAGTTTTTTATCAGTACTTAAGTACTGATAAGAAATTAATTTTGAGTTATACAAGTCATATCTAACTAGCTGTAGCATGCAGCCTGCTACATTAATGTTTTTGGCGAATCTCGCCCCAAATTTTTCGGGGATAAAAGGAGTAGCCTATGTGCTATTCCAGGGCATCATTTACCTGTGTGCCAAATTTTATTAAAATCCATTGTGTAGTTTTTGCGTGATTGACTAACAAACATCCATTCAAACTTTCGCATTTATAATATTAATGTAGATTATACGTTATTTCTAGTTAAAGAATACGTTGAAAATGTGACTGGGTTTGTTGGTTTGGTGGATAAATTATCAAAGAATGTAATACCTGAGAGTTGTACTAAAGATGCATTATACCCTGCACATTTGACACCTGCGCAGATTCAATCTGGTATCAGGAATGGAAAGCTTCATCAAGGTACTTTTCATGCTTCGAGGGATAATTTTTTGGAAGGAACTGCTAATGTTAATGGATTTGAAAAGTCAGTAAGTAATATTTTAAATAACTCTATTTAACAGTTAATATAAGTCATTTTATAATAATAAAATTTTCAAAATATTTAAGTATTAGTCATTTCTGTAGACAAAGAATTCTCTTTAGCTGACTTTACTTTTCTGTATTTTACCCTAGTGTATTTTATAACTATTGTATAATTTGTCATGTATAATTTTGCTTATAAATGATGTCGATAAGTATGTGTATCTATATTGAATAAAATATTATTTGATTTGAATATCAGTAAATCATACAATTAAATACAGTTTATAAATGTATAATGAGTAATGACTAAAGCTTGTTTGTAATGTCCCACGGCTTACACGGAACTTTTATACATGCACCTTGTTCATCGGTATGTGGTTTATCATAAAGACTCTGTATTAAAAACCTGTAATTTCATATAATTTCCCCCGTGTTGGTTCCGGGCACCTTTGAAGAATAGACCAACTGCCGTTCTGCCAGGCAGGTCGTAAAAGGTGACCGATTGGCTATTCGTTTTACTACCATCGTGACTACTAGGTGGTAGAGTGTTGCATTGTATTGCCCGGGTCTAGTACCACCACCTTACCTATTCCTGCCGCAATAGCATCAGTGCTTGTCACTGTCGTGTTCCGATTTGTAGGGTAAGGTAGCTGGTAAACATATGCAAGTGGAATAACACATTTGGTGTCTATAGACTATGGTTGACTCTTTCCATCAGGAAAAACATCTGCTTGTTTGCTATCTTTTGCTATCCTATGAAATAAAATTTTAAAAAATCCCTAATGATGGTGTAAAAGTTTGAATAAAAACGCGTTTGTTACTCTCTTACAAATAATTGATAATAAGTAGATATTCACAGAACAAATCACACTTACTGATCTATCCTCAAAGTAAGCAAATTATTTGCTTGTGTTATGGGTGTTAGTCAACAATACTAATACATGGAAATATATACAGGCCATATTTCTTCATACTTGTCCTAAATGGTAAACAAAGTCCACTTGTTGTAATAATACCAAAATTTCACATCAATCATATACAATGAATTAAATATTATTGGATTATCCTATTCATTAATTTTAAACGGTTTGTTTGGCACTAAAAACTGTTTCTAATATATTATTTTATGACGTTTAATTTACTAAACTTATTACAAAACAAAATTTAATTCCACAGTTGAAAAATACCATATGAAATTGACAAATAGATATTCTATATTATCCATGAAATTGATAGACACGGCAATGTTGAATGAATTTGAATGAGTGATTGAATGATTCTTTATTAAAGATAAATGTTTACAAAATACGATAAATAGCTTGTAATAATATAGTGAAAATAGAAAATATTAATATTAAATCATTATATCATTATCTATATCTATATTATATAATAAAACTAAGTTGATAAAATGTGCGTGCCAATAAAACTTAAAAGTGAGTCCCGTTACGATAAAGGGACTTATATAGTGTGATAGCCCTTTATCCCCCCCTCGAACAAGAAAGTTCCCATTTTAATCTAAAGGGCGTATTTTTAAAGATATTAAGGACTTTTCTAACTGTTCAACTTGGAAATTAAGTGTAGTGGCGCCATCTGTTGTCGAGTATTTTTACTTCATTCAGAACAACGATTATTTGGGTTGCATTTCGAAAGGCGCCGCGAACAATGGCAGCATGTGTAGTGATGGCGCACAATTTAAAATTCCATTTTCAATAATGTCTTATATTACATTTGTTGTACTTCAACTACCACGTAATCTCATATCAACTCCCGAGCGAAGCCGGGCATCATAGCTAGTTATATAATAAAACTAAGTTGATAAAATGTGCGTGCCGATAAAACTTAAAAAGGAGTCGCGGCACAATAAAGGGACTTATATAGTGTGATAGCTCTTTATCCCTTCTTAAACAAGAAAGTTCCCGTTTCAACCTAAAGGGCGTGTTTTTAAAGATATAAGGGCTTTTCCAACCCTTCAACTTGGGAATTAAGTGTAGTGGCGCTATCTGTTGTCGAGTATTTGAACTTTATTCAGAACAACGATTATTTGGGTTGCATTTCGAAAGGCACTGCGAGCAATGGCAGCATGTGTAGTAATAAAGTCCTAAATTACATTTGTTATATTTCAACTACCACGTAATCTCATATCAACTCCAGAGCGAAGCCGGGCATCATAGCTAGTTGTTGAATATAAAATATCCTGCTTTTAACGAAATAAAAACTTACTATTGATTCTATGTAATCGATTTTCAAAAATTGTTACAAATAAGTCAATAAAATCAATGTAATAAATATTGTGTTTATTATCACATTTTTTTTCTGTTCTTAGGAGTTCAATTATGTAAACAAACCACTTGCTATAAAACCATTAAGATTTTCATCGATCATACTTATTGAATTATATTTTTTATAATCTTATTAGTTATAAATGGTGTATTTAGCACTATTAACTATTTCGATTTTATCATTTTGCCAAATTAGGAAAACTTGAATTAGAAAACGAAATTAATTTGCACAGATTAAATGTATAATATAAATTTTAAAAGTACAAAATGCCTTATTGAATTATTTTTGACCACCCCGTTGGTCGAGCGGTTAGCGACCCTGACTACGCAATCGACGAGGCTCGGGTTCGATCTCCGTCCGGGACAAGCATTTGTGTGATGAGCATAAACATTTGTATTTCTGGGTTTGGGTGTTTATTCAAAATATTCTAGTATTTATTATTACATATTTTTATGTATTAGTATCGTTGACTAACACCGATAACACAAGCAAATAATTTGCTTATTTTGGGGTTAGATCAGTAAGTGTAATTTGTCCCGTGAATATTATTATAATTATTTTTCAAAGATTAACACTTTAAAAGTTATAACATAGTTTTACAATCTGTTAGAGGTGAAAAATTTTGCAACAGTAAAATAACCTGCTTTTAATACAATAAAAGCTTTAATAAATTTAATAAAATAAAAGCTTTATTATATGAAAAGCATGTAATTTAATCGATTCTAAGACATTGTATGTAACGATATATAAATTACAATAATTTAATGATTTTCTAATGCAAAAAAAGTGAGTATTGTTTTGCGTTAAGTTTTTTTTTATTTTTTTTAAATATATTAATAGTTTTAATAGTTATTATATTTAAAATTAATTTGTCCCAAATGTTATAAAATTGATTTAATTATTTAGAATGATACATAAATCCGCCATTTAGCATTTAACAATCTAGTTATTTAGCAGTAACAACGACATGGTAACAATATTGCTTGCAGTATTACAGTATCCATCCATTGTGAGTATTGTGACGAAAGCAAATTCAAAATAGAAGCACCTACGTATAGTCTAGAGTTTTATTATTTGATTACTTTAAAGTTTTGCACTAAATCACACATAACCAACAAGATTAATCTGGATTAAAAGCCAATAGGTTAGCATGCATCCATTTTATTCACAGAGTACTATAGATGCTAACGCATCATACTACTCTATTCGGGGCTACTTTTAATTTTATTGATTACAAAAGCGAATGAGTCTAAATCAATGTTGACAAATCGAGTTATGATAAATCGTAATGTAATGATTTCGTAAATTATAATTGAAACTAATCCATAATACATGCGCCGTTATATATAGTATTGTAAAAATATTATTATAAAATGGTAATATTATAAAATGAATGGATAATATCCATCCATATTATAATATTTCACTTTCATTTGTCACAATAAATATCATTCATTCAATTTAGTTTGTCATACTCGTTCTATAGATGTTTTGATTTTTCCCAACCATATTGATTGTTTATGGCCGCTGGTCCGCCATTATTGTTTACTAAGTTAGACAAGTATGAAAAAACTGTACATATAAATACTAGAAAATATTTAGGTCATTCCATGTCAAATCGACCCCTTTCGATTTGGATGAATTTTGGTCAGAAGTTTTCTTTTATCATAAAACGAAGTTCTGTCAAAGGAAAAATAATAAAAAAATTTTTTTCGAAAGATATGCGCATTCAAAATTTTGCGATTTTTCCGGTTTTTCAATTTTGTTTTTGCAATATCTCGAATGCTATTATAGATACAGGAATGGCCTTTCGTTTGTTTAAAATAGGACACTTGGGGCTATTATTTAAATAATTTTTTTCCAAAGTATTTTTTTGATAAGTATTTTTTTATCAAAAAAATACTTTGGAAAAAAATTTTGAAAAATGCTAAATTTGTAAAATTTTGAATTTTTGAAAATCGTCAAAAATGAAGACCGCCATGAAAATTTTGGCTCAATTTTTTTTGTATGATACCTTGTAATGATCTTAAAAGATACTGAAAATTTTGAAAAGTGTTTTTTTTATTTATTTAAAAACAATGAATTTTTGAATATCAAAAAAAAAATAATTTCAGAAAAAAAAAATATTTTTGTTTTTTGCAACTTCTATACAAGTTAAATCTATGCAGATACATAATATTGTAATTTTGAGCATTTACAAATCAAAAATTCAATTTTACATTCAAATTTACTTTAATAACAATTCCAACTATTGGTTGATTTGACCCATTTGATAAATACCCAAATACAAAATTTACCAGAAATACAAAATTTATAGCATAGCAAACATAGCAATAGCAATAATAACACAGCAAACAAATAGATGGCTCTCCTGATGGAAAGAGAAACCATTGCCTATAGACGACAAAGATGATGTGTTATTATCTGTGTGGGGAGATGGTAATGCTACGTGCATAAGTTTACTGGCTACCTTACTCCCCAAGTCAGAACACGACAATGACAAGCGTTAATGCTATTGCAGCAGGAATAGATAAGATAATGTACCCGGGCGAGTAGTAGTCACGGTGGTAGTAACACGTATAGCCAATCAGATGCCTTTTATGACCTGTCTAACAGAACAGCAGCTTGTCTATTTTTCAAAGGAGCTCGGACCAACAACTCTGCGATTCGAATGACACAGGACTTTGGGAGTCTGTAGTTGAAGCTTGTGTTTATATTATCGACTAGCTGTTACTCGCGATTTCGTGTTCCCATGATCCAAAATCATTACTTTCTTTTGCTTACTCGGGTAACAAGAAGCGTATGTATAAATTCTATCTTTCCGTAAAAGTTCCATTAAAATCGGTCCAGTCGTTCCAGAGATCACCCCATACAAACTGAATGACAGATAGACGGAATTTTTAAAAATGGTTGTTTAGGTAAACTACACTTGAAAATATCCTGTTATTTTGAAATCACAAACTGACACTTTAATTTTATTTATATGTACAGATGCACATAAATTCAAGTAACTTCATTGTTTTTAGGTTCTCTTACAAGGGCACATTGGAATAAATCGTGCAATTGATGGAGATGTTGTAGCCATTGAAGTATTGCCACAAGAGGAATGGCGGAAGCCTAGTGATATAGTACTGGAAGACAAAGCGGATGATCCTGGTGATTTTTTAGAGGAGGAATCAGTGTTGATAAGCAGTAAAGCTGATGTTGCCAACGAAGATATTACCCCTACTGGGAAGGTAGTGGGGATCATAAAGAGAAAGTGGCGGCAGTACTGTGGAATATTAATGCCTAGCAAGTTTCCTGGTAAGCCTTTTTATCTTATTTGTAATAGAATTTCTAACTAAAATTAAAGAAAATTAAGACATATGTAAAAATATGTATCTTTCTCTATATAATTCTATTGTGCTCTATATAACTCCTTATAAACGGCTGGACCGATTTTGAAATTTTTTTTGTGTCTGTACAAGTGAATTTGAAAATTGTGTTTGAATCTAAACCATGGTGGAGTCGTGATGAGGTTCGGGTAATATCCGTATCTGGGTATATAGCATAGCACTTTCACGGCAAAATCGCTTGATCATTTTTGATGGAATTTGGTAATGAGATATGTAGTTGAAGACCCGGGAATAAACATAGGCCAACTTTTTTAAAAAAATCAATCCATACATCACTGTGTTTTCTTTATAACAAAACTCAACAAATACCATTGAACAACTACCTTATTCATCAGATATGGCTTAACCCGACTTCTTTTTTCCAAAACTCAAATTACCACTTTGTGATACCTGTTTTCATTCAGTTATCGTCGCGGAAACGAATAAAAAAATAGCCATCGACTAAAGATACCAAAGATGGTAATGGGACGTTGGTTAAATGTGGCAGGAATGTAATACCTTGTTTGTAAAATTATTTAGCAAATAATTTTACAAACAAGGCATTACATTTCAGAAAAAAAAAGTTTCGACTGTCTGGCCACAAATGGGGAAGATGGTGCAGAATTTTATCTAGTAAGGCATGTAGAAGAATTTCGTTTTGTCTTACCTCCTTAATTGCACATCCTAGGGCACCCTGAGTAAATTAGCTTTCCTCATAAGCACTTGGATAGCATCTAAGAGAATATATAGCATCTTAGATATAATGGTGTGTTGCTATAATAAATAATTCTATGCATAATTATAAATATTTTTTTCTACAATGAATTATTATATTTAGGAAGTCCATAATAGTTGTTATATTATGTGTTTTACTTAATAAAACTGAGTAAGATTTGTATTTTATATCACTTTAATTTCAACTCCAGACAATAGAACGTTACAACGTTACAAGCGTGGGCGATCACAGCGCCACCAGTAGTAATCCTACAAACTAACTAAAACAAATGAAAAGTGCGTTTACAAAAACACCTTTAAATTTATTTCCAATACTCCCACTTAAATTTATAAGGTGCTAAATTAAAATATAAATAAACACAGTAGGATTAACTAATTTACATTTTCATAACACTGTCTCTTATGAAATTGAACTTACATGGTGGTAAAGCTTTTGTAAGGAAATCAGCTAATTGACATAAACTTTCTACATATTTGATAATAATTATTTTCTCATCAACCTTTTCCCGAATAAAATTGTACCGTACATCAATGTGCTTACTTCTCTTATGAAATACTGGGTTATGTATTAATTTAATTGCACTCTGATTATCAATGTATAATGTCACATAGTTTTGTGGTTCACCTATATCTAATAAGAACTGTTTAAGCCACAATATTTCCTTTGCTGCATCACTAGCAGCCATATATTCAGACTCTGTCGTTGACAATGCTGTTGTGTTTTGTTTCCGACTAGCCCAGGTGACTGGTCCACCATTCATTAAAAATATATATCCAGTATTGGATTTTCTAGAATCTAAATCGCCTGCAAAGTCAGAGTCTGAATATCCAACTAACTCAGAGTTACAATCATAAACAATTGACTTATCCCTAGTACAAATTAAGTAACGAATTATGCGCTTAACAGCATTTACATGGATAGTTCCTGGATTGCTCACATATCTGCTTACTAGGTTCACTGCATAAGCTATATCAGGCCTAGATACAGTTGATAAAAATAATAAAACTCCCACTGCTTCTCTATAAGGAAAGTTTACAACAGTTTCTTTTTCATTTTTACATAGTTGCACATTTACATCTACTGGTGTACTACAACCTTTAGCATCATACATATTAAAATTATTTATCAAGTTCTCAATATAATGTTTTTGGTTTATAGTTATACAATGCTTAGTTTTATTTATTTCCATGCCAACAAAAGAATTAAATTGTAATACTTTAATTTCAAAGTTTTCTCTTAAATCTTGCAATATTATGTTTAAAATCTTTTTATCTTTGGCTAATAATAATCCATCATCGACATACAATATTAATAATACTTTAATACTATTAAAGTATCCTATAAAAACACAATTGTCAGAAGGACATGGTTTGAACCCATAGGTAGTTAGGAAAGAGGTAAATTTCTTATTCCAACAGCGAGAAGCTTGTTTGAGCCCATATAATGACTTATTTAACTTACATACTTGAGATGCATCATTTTCAATACCCTCTGGCGGCTCCATATAGATTTCTTCCAAGAGCTCCCCATACAGGAAAGCAGTCTTGACATCAAACTGTTCTATCTCCAAACCTTTGCTCGCTGCAACACTCAATAATATCCTTATAGAATCATACCTGGTAGTCGGTGAGAATGTTTCCGTGTAATCCAAACCTTTTACTTGGGTAAAACCACGGGCACAGAGGCGAGCTTTGTACCGTTCTATTCCTCCTTCTTTATTCCTTTTAATACAAAATACCCATTTACATGTGATTGGCTTCTTGTCTGTTCTCTGTGTTAAAGTCCAAGTATTATTTCTTTCATGAGATCTCAACTCCTCTTCAATGGCTTTCTTCCAATTCTGACTATTGTTACCTGTCACTGCCTCTTCATAGGTATTTGGAATATCTACTTCACTTAGATTCAATTCTATATTTCTATTTCTTCGAGATCGTGTGGTCACATTGCTGCGCTCTTCCATTTTGCTGGGGAGTATAAGGGGCAGTACACTCATGACTGATCCCTTTACTTTCTAAGAAATCCTTGAAATCATTATTTATATATTCCCGACCATTGTCTGTATGTAGGATGCGTACATTATGTTCAAACTGATTGTTTACTATAGCATTATATTTCTTAAAATAATCTAGTACTTCACTCTTGTATCTTAGAAAATAAACATGGCGAAAACTTGTAGCACCATCTTTAAACAGGAGAAAATAGCGTTTTCCAGACACCGATGGTTCTTCGATAGGTCCACAAACATCACTGTAGACTATATCACCGGGCTTAGTTGGTCCCCTTCTTGACTTATGAAATGGCAGTCTTGATTGCTTGCCAAACTGACATGCTTCACAAAAGAAATTGTCATTACCTGTCACCGCTACTGGGATTGCACCAATTTTGCTCATGTTTTGAATTTCTTTGACATTGATGTGTCCCAAACGATCATGCCACAATTTAATATCTGTTTGAACTATATTACAGCTTTCTCGCAGCATTGTTTTAATCTCTAATTCATAAAGATTATTTTCTTTGAGATGTGCCTGCATTACCACAATATTGTTTTTAACAATTTGAGCCCTCTTATTGTTTTTAATAATCATATAACCTCTTCTGGTTGCTGCTCCTTCAGAAAATAAGTTTCTTCTTAATTCAGGCACATAAATAACATTCTCCAATATGCTCTCCTCCCACTGTCCATTGACTTTTCTCTCAATCAATATTGAACCTTCTCCACAAACCTCAATATCATGCTTGTTTCCTAATTTGACAGTTCTATTTTTCTCATCTGCATGATATTCATTAAATTCACAAAAATATTCTCGCTTGTATGTCATGTGCATTGAAGCTCCACTATCCAGTATCCACACATTATCATCTGTTACAGATAATGCTGACTTTTCTGCACTGAATGCTAACATATTCCGTTGCTCTTGTTTCTTATAAACAGATTTCTTGGGTGCCCTGCACTCCCTAGCAAAGTGACCTCTCTTGTTACAGTTGTAACACACAAATCTGTGACTTGGATTATTATTTGTTTCACCTGTGGAGTTAGTGTTTGATTTTGCACTATGTTTGATCGGCCTTGGATTTTTCTTTGATATGACTAATGCTGACTCACTGCTTTTCTCATTCATTAAGCTTGCTTCTTCATCAATTAAACGTGATGTTAAGTTTTGAATGTTCTGATGATCTGGATCCAGTGATAGCCATGCTTGTCTTAGAGAGCGGTAAGCAGGTGGTAGAGTACTTAATATTTTGGTAATTACTGCCATATCACTTAACTTTTCACCACATTCTCTGAGTTGCTTTGCCAATCCTTCTACTTTTGACACATGCTGTGCCATTGAGTCACTTGAACAATGTGTATATTGATAGAATTGTTCATGCACTATCATTTTGTTGAATTCAGACTTATGTTCATATATTGCTTCCAATTTGCTCATTACATCCTTAGCTGTTTCACAGGTTTCTATCAATGAAATTTGATGAAGATCCATTGATGATGTTAATATGAACATAGCCATTCCATCTTGCTTATTCCATTCCGCTTGAGCCAATGTGTCTGAAGGTTTTGGCGTATATATGTCTAAGCCTTTTGCTCGCAAAGCACACTTAACTTGGAATTTCCATTGTTTAAAATTCCTGCCATCAAACTTTTCTACTTTCATGGAATTGGTGATCTCCATATTAATTTTGGAGGTTATATTTTACACGTGCCGAAAACTCGCGAATACTATAATTTGCTCTTTACTCAATTTCACAACTAATCAATGTTTCTTGCGCTTCTGGGCTCATAACCTGTTATATTATGTGTTTTACTTAATAAAACTGAGTAAGATTTGTATTTTATATCACTTTAATTTCAACTCCAGACAATAGAACGTTACAACGTTACAAGCGTGGGCGATCACAGCGCCACCAGTAGTAATCCTACAAACTAACTAAAACAAATGAAAAGTGCGTTTACAAAAACACCTTTAAATTTATTTCCAATAATAGTATTTAAGTATTTAATTTTTTTTTAATTATTTCCTGGAAAAACTGATAGATGACATTTTTTACATTGACATTCATATCAGACCGTATAGAACGATAAGTATAGATATCCGCATATATGACAGCTATTGTTTGTAATTATTACACTTGTTCTCTTATTCGATTTGTATTAGTAGCAAAATACATAAAATAAAAGAAAAAAAATTATATAGATATGAGTGGAAAATTTAAAGACATATCTATACATATAATAAAATCGTAGGAAAGTCAAAACTGTACATTGAATATTTTTTTAAAAGAATACTTGGGGCGTGATCGACAATCGATATCGAAGCCAAAAATATAGTTTTTAAAATTTTTGTCTGTTTGTCTGTATGTATGTCCGGGGTAAAAGTCCTGCATGCATTTACTTCAAATTTTGCATGAATATTACTAATAGGTCGGGTCAACATATAGGCTACATATTATCACGCTATCACCTATGAGGGAGGAGCTGTGCAGAGTAAACGAAGTCCGCGGGGACGAAGTCGCAGGCAACAGTTAGTATGTAATAAAAAAGTTTTTACATTTAAATGACATGTCCTTTTATACGTAGGGACCGTCGAAATAGTTTTTTTATGGAGGTAACTAAGTTTGTCATCAACCTCAACTTGTTATTAATAATATTGGACAAATTACACAAATTGATCTAGCCCCAAAGCAAACAAATTATTTGCTTGTATTATCGGTGCTAGGCAACGATATCTACTAATACAAAGAAATAAATACTTATATAAATACTGAATGAAATATACATCCGAACCCAGAAATATAAACATCTATATGTTCATCACATAAAAAAAATTTCCCTGTCTGGAATCGAACCCAATCCCCATTGATGCGTAGTCAGGTTTGCTATACACTTGACCAACGTCACACACTTGTGACACACTGTCACTTGGTGAGTCATTGTGTCAAAGTAATTTATTGCTAATTTACCTAACTACGTTATAATTGTAAATGTGTAATAATTTATGTACACAGTAATTTGTTGATTATAATTATTACATAGTTGTATTTGCATATATTGTTTGCATGAAATAATTTATAGTTTGGGTTAAAGCACGTTCCTCTACATAAATCATATGAATAGCAGTATTGAAAAGGTTAGGGACCACAGGCATGGAAGATAAAACGGCAAATGTGTAAGAAGTAGCTATTATGACAGCAAAATGACGTAGTATGTAACCACCTAGTCATTTCAAGGTTAGCACACATGCTTGGCTTCTACAAGCTAACTGTTTAGAAGACATACAGACATAACCCAGACCCAGATATTGGTCCCGGCCTCCATTGAAGAATAAACCATCTGCAGTTCGTAAGAGGCGAAAGATTAGTTATTCGAGTCAGTACCAACGTGGCTACAAGGTGGTAGAGTTCGGCTTTGTCTCGACCGGTTCTGGTACCTTACCTATTCCTGCCGCAATAACGTCAGTGTTTGTCACTGTTGTGTTCCGCTTTGGAAGGTAAGATAACTGGTAAACTCATGCATGTGGCATTAAGACACCACCACAAGAATAGCAATGCACCATTAACATCTTTATTGTCTACTAGCTGTTGCCAGCGACTTCGTCCGCGCGGACTTAGTTTACTCCGCACAGCACCTCCCCGCTAGGTGATAGCGTGATAATATTTAGCCTATATGTTGACCCAACCTGTTAGTAATATTCATGCAAAATTTGAAGTAAATCCATGCAGTACTTTTTGAGTTTACCCCGGACATACATACAGACAAACAGACAAAAATTCTAAAAACTATATTTTTGGCTTCGATATCGATTGTAGATCACGCCCCAAGTATTCTTTTAAAAAAATATTCAGTGTACAGTTTTGACTTTTCTACGATTTTATTATATGTATAGATTACGTATAGATAGATAGACGATGGTTGTAGGGACAACCATCGCCTATAGACAATTTGCCAGGAGAGCTATTTGCTTGTTTTAAAAAAATATTATTCATAATAAATAAAAAAAAAAAACAAAAAATATGATTCATAATAAAAAAAATACGATTAATAATAAATTCACATAACGTAATTTTAACTAGATCGATATTCAACACCCATTTCGCCAGTCGACTGACTAGTAATAGGTACGTGGTGACACTGAACATTTTTCTGATATTCCGTTCACCCTGCCTATCGCGCAAGGTTAACGGCGTAATGGTATTTATTATTTGCTTATATTCATTGTCTTATCGATTACTTTATTAATCATTGTTTATGCTGGCTTATAAAGTCAACACGCGCAATTCATTTGGGCACGGCGCCAATTTCTTGTACATATTTTGTTTAATTACATTTAAAATAATGAGGTGCGTAGTTTTATAATTATTATTTCTTAAACATTACGAGAAATTACACATTAATTTTCTGCATGTATATTAAAAAGCTTGGACCATATGAGTTATCTATTGAGTGTTTTAGATGTTCGAAGTTGCTTCCAATTTTTAATGGTAGAAGAAATAATTCATATGATTCATAAATAATATTTCATATAATAGTGTTTTCTATGAATTTAGATGAATTTTATGATTTGTTTTTGTTTTAGGAGCAACACGTCATCTGTTCACGCCAGCTGAAAAGCGTATACCACGTGTACGCATTGAAACACGACAGAGCGATATACTTGCTTCCCAAAGGATATTGGTGGCTTTAGACTCATGGCCGAGAAATAGCCGTTATCCATTAGGACATTTTGTCCGGTCTTTGGGGACCATCGGTAAGGGTTTTTTATATTTTATTTATTATGTTAATACTATTTTTCTATTTAAGTGTTAGGTTTGGTTTAGATTATGTAAAAATTAAATTAATACCATCCAGGGACGTTATTTCCCTGTCAAGGTAGACAGGGCTGATATGCAGTTCTTAAGATTGTATAAATCTATACATCTTCTATACAGATAAATAAAATTGCAGTCTCTTTGTAATATTAAAATAACTGCTGTTTACCAAATGCATATGAATTTATTATTTATTTGCGGGGTCTCCTAATACAGGCATTTCATGCTTAAAAGGAGTGCCCCAGCCACAGCTCAAAATGTAATTGGATATTTAAGTTATGAAATAAACGATTATGATTATGATTATGATTGATTAAATACGGAACCTAAACCAAAATTAAACTACAAGGGTCTTTTGTGCGTATATAGAACCTGGTTAGTAGATTATGACTACGTGTCTAACTCGATTTTATAATATATGTTGATTGGATCTTTTCTGCTTAACAGGGTCCAAGTGGCAACTCACTTAAATAGTATTTTAAGTAATGTTTATTTGTTACTGTTGTGTAGGCGACAAAGACGCGGAAAATGAAGTGATTCTTTTGGAACATGATGTGCCTCACGCGCGTTTCAGCGAAGCGGTTCTCGCCTGCTTGCCGCCTGATGATTGGACCATTCCGGAGGAGGTATTTATTATACTCATAATTAACCAATAATAATCCCACTACGCGGTATAATCCACAGTGTGCAGCCTGCTGCATTATAAAAGTTTTTGGCGAATCCCACGAGATCACCTAATTTTTCCGGGATAATAGGTAGCCTATATGCTGTTCTAGGTCATCATCTCCATCAATGTCAATGAAACATTTCAAATTTTTATAATTAAATATCTTATTCATTTTTTCACGTTTCCAAGAACATTATTTATTATATTTATGAAAACATAGATAGATTCATGAAGATATGAGATTCCATCCATATCTTATGGATAAATCATTATTTTATGGGGCAGTGTGTACTTTTACAATATGCTTCCTAAATGTTTTAGATATTGATCAGTAATTAGATTTAAAGATGTACAAAAATAAAACTGTAAAAAGGTTATATAAATTGAGATATTCTCAAATTGCACGTATTACATACATGTACGAGCCAATTCGTCATTACACTCGTATGTCGCATTTGCCATAAATTTTTAACATTATATTATTATTTTGTTAATCTAAATTAATTATATCTATATTAATATTATAAATGCAAAACTTTAGATGTTTGGATGGATGTTTGTTACGCAATAACACAAAAACTACACATGGAAGATTTGATTTCACGCGCAGTGCGCTGTTTGTTCTGAGAATCTGTAGCGTGGCGCACCGCGCATGTTTCGTTCGCTGCTCACTTTTGCTGGTGCAAATTTGAGTTAGCACAAAGAGCCGGCGCAGAATACTGCGCTTAAGTTACTGTGTTAAAGTAAGAAATTTCGCTGCGTTACCTATGTTTAAAGTGTACTATCGACGCGGGCCGTTCGGCAGACTGCCCGTTGTATGTTCCGGCGATCTGATTTTTTCTGCGCGGGCACAGACATGTCCGTACGTGAATGTTCTCCGCGGGCTGCCTGTGTATAGACGCAAGACTGACAACAACCCAAACAGATGTCCGATTATTATAGTTTGACGAGTTGTGAAGGATTTTTAAATTATAATGAGTTTTAATGACAAATATTCTACGAAGAATTTATAGCTGCGCACAAAACATATCCATGTTTATGGAACGTAAAAGAATTTATGAATAAAGTTGTGTACAGTATTAACCAGAAGACAGTTTTAAATTGTTATTATGCCATAGTTTATTTTTGTATAATCTACTCTGTTTTCTGTTACTGTACCTATTTTAAATAAATGAATAAATAAATAAATAGTGAATTGCGCAATACAGCCTATTAATCGAGAAATGTAAAGAAAGGTTTAGCCTATGTAAAAAAATAGGATCCCTAAGAAACTCTTACAGGCGTGAGATGTGCAAAATACGTCAGTCGACTAGAACGGCTTCATCAACAGATGAAATGTACGTTCCTTTTTTTTGTTTACATATATGTACAAGTTTTCGCCTTGCGTTGCCATCTTAATGCGTACAACTAATCGCGAAACCGTTCTAAAATAAACAGATGGGTTCGTGTAGTGTATTTTGTAAGGATTTAAATATCGGTATTTTGTGTTAACGTTATTGCTCGCGGCATAGCGTAACGCTATTTTCAAGTACAGCGTTATCCAAAAATGATACAGAATTTGTTACTTTTTTGTTTAACAACGATATTCATTACTTTCTATTATATGGTATTATGACGTTACTGGCGCTAGTTAGCGAACCAGTCACGAAACAGCATGAAACGCGCCGCATCAATCATGAAACAGCATGAAACGCGTATACATATCGATATTATGACGTTATTTATAATATCATTATATAGCATTAATAATATTGTTCTGTTATTTGAGTAGCGATACATGTAGTGTTTAAAAATAATTTTGTTATTGAGGTATCGCTACAGTAATATCGTTAAGTATCGTAAAATAAGTTCTGTTATATGACAACGTTTTAAATTCTTGGTATTGCAGCGACAGGCTTGCTCGGACAGACTGCCCGCGGGCATGTCCGTCTAGTTAATCCGTGGTCTAGTGAATTCCCCGCTTAAGAGCTCAAACGTGTTTAGAAAATTTATTTTAAATTTAATTATGAAATTTGATTTGATTATGAACTTCACAAAAAGTTTGTGTTAACTATTCACTACATTATACTTTTTGATTGTAGGAAGTAAAGAAACGAGTAGATCTCCGATCAATATGCGTCTGTTCGGTGGATCCTCCCGGATGCACCGACATTGATGACGCTCTCCACGCTCGTCCAACCGGTGTACAAACTGCTGACGGCCTCACAAAATACGAAGTGGGTGTGCATATTGCTGATGTGACACACTTCGTCAGACCCAATACAGCTCTAGACAAGGAGGCGGCTTCAAGATCTACAACCGTTTATTTAGTGGATAGAAGAATTGATATGGTTCCAGGTATGTAACTTTATTAAAGCAAACAAGGATTAGGTAGCTGTTACATTATAGATAATTATGTACTACATTTCAACCACGAGGATATCAAGATTGAATTGAGTTATATTTCCTGGGCTAAAAAAAGCGATCTGTCATTTTGCTAGACAGTTCGTAAGTAGCACACGATTGTTCAAAAGAGTTATATCTACGAATAGTAATTTTAATATATTATTATGTTTTTTGGTAAAATATGTATTTTTTTGAGTTATATGTGCGTTTTTTTCTCATGATTCGGTCGAACATATAACTATACAGCCGATGAAAGAAAGTGGAGGAATGGGCAGGATGCTGAATAGTAACCGAATATTCGTGGCATATCTAGTACAAGGGGGTGGAGTTCCGCAAAGATTCGCTAGGGTTTGCTAATTGTTATCACTATACGTCTGGTGTCTCAAGGTGTCTAATCTCTTTTCACCAGCGAGTTATCTACTGTTTGCTATCCTACAGTAAAAAAATTAAACCTTTTGTTGTTCTTAAGTGTTAAAAATTAATAGAAAAGTTCATTATGGATAATAACTACAGCATATATAAAGATACAAAGTTTATGTGTCCTTCTCGTACTTCCTTTCGCTTTAATTTAGTCTATCAGAGTTATTGAATAAGTTTGTTTTGTTCAACGGTTTGAGCTTGAACAGGTACTTATAAAACAACAAACACTGGTTTAAAGTTTTATATCACACTAATAAAGCCATTTTTTACAATTCATAAGGTATGTCTTATATGAACGTTAAGCTATTGCACTTTCAAGTTTCATCAAAACCTGTTTTTGTGTGAAAGAGAAATACATTTATTTATTTTTCAGATCTACTTAGTTCAAATCTATGTTCACTAAGAGGTGGAGAAGAAAGATTAGCGTTTTCTTGCGTATGGGAAATCGACGAAAATGCTAACGTACTAACAACCAAATTTCATAAGAGTGTTATTAAGGTATTTATTTCAAATTTGACTGTTACTTATTCCATATTGTTTAGAATAATGTGTTACTTTGTTTAAAAAAAAATTAAAAGAAATTAAGGTAATTTAATTGGCACCTCACAAGCTTTTATTCAACTAGTTATATCAATAATTGTGTCCCATCACATAAAGTCAAAATCGATAAATCATTTAGAGCGGAAGAATAGCAACACTCATCCACACGCAAATACACGTACGCACGCACGCACGCATGCACACATGCACGCACGCAAGTACTCGTGTCCGAATGTGGCGCTGTTAAGGAGTTCCTTTATATGTTTTGAAGTTATATTGACTAGTCATAGTTACCAGCGATTGCACTTTGGTTGCAATTCGGCAATAAACTAATAAAATATCTTCTAAGTTTGACATAGAGTTTAGCCATAAACGTAATAGTATACATATTACACGTTCTTATATTATGATGTATGTGAGATGAATGTAGTGTGTGTAATGTTTATTTTTGTTAATTTAATGTATTTTAAATGCATATTATACAAAAATATAAAGTTTCTTAATTTCATAGTTCGCGTAACTGTCTTAAAAATGATACAATGTTTTTACTTCACCTATTAATATATAGATGTTTACATTTTTTAGAAACCTGCCCTCTTTAAACTTATTATACATGTATTAATACACGTTAATACACGTATTACCACAAAAATTGCAAATCATCTGTGTTAAGAGGAACCCATAGTAGAGTTTACAGTTGACAATGTTTAATTGTACAAACATGCTTGCTAACACTGGCCTTTATGTCTTATAGTCACGTGCCGCGATGACTTATGAAGAAGCACAGATTGCGATAGACGAGAAGTCTCGAAATGACGATATAGCAGCTTCACTGCGTATTCTTAACGCACTGGCCAAGAAACTCAAGCAAAAACGTTTGGATAACGGCGCGTTACTCTTGGCATCACCGGAAATACGTTTCCAAGTAAGTAGAAAGTGTTTTTTTATCCCAGTTTAATATAGTATGGTTAACAAAATCAATATTGCTCGCCTGATGTTAAGACTCAAGAAACAACTGCCACCTATAGTTACTAAAAAAGATTGGTGCGTTTCGAGTGTTAGGGAAAGCCACAAGTCAAAAATTACTGGCTACAGACAACGACAGTATAAAACGCTGATGACGTAGTCGTCTCTTAAGAATAAGTTTTATTTGTTGTCTTATAAAATAAAAAATAGCTAACATGAAGTGTGCTAAAAACGTAAAATCCTAACATAAAGGCATTTTTTTTCTAGGTTGACTCTGAAACTCACGACCCCATAGAAGTGCAAGCGAAGAAAATAATGGATACAAATTCAATGGTAGAGGAGTTTATGTTGTTGGCGAACGTGAGCGTGGCCGAAAGACTGGCCGCAGACTACCCGCAGTGCGCGCTGCTGCGGCGACATCCCGCGCCGCCGCCCGCCAACTTCCACACCTTCCTCAAGGCGGCGCGACAGCAGGTCAGTGCCGCATGCGACAACAGACGCGAGCGGGGCCCACAGACTGGCCGCAGACTACCCGCAGTGCGCGCTGCTGCGGCGACATCCCGCGCCGCCGCCCGCCAACTTCCACACCTTCCTCAAGGCGGCGCGACAGCAGGTCAGTGCCGCATGCGACAGCAGACGCGAGCGGGGCCCACAGACTGGCCGCAGACTACCCGCAGTGCGCGCTGCTGCGGCGACATCCCGCGCCGCCGCCCGCCAACTTCCACACCTTCCTCAAGGCGGCGCGACAGCAGGTCAGTGCCGCATGCGACAGCAGACGCGAGCGGGGCCCACAGACTGGCCGCAGACTACCCGCAGTGCGCGCTGCTGCGGCGACATCCCGCGCCGCCGCCCGCCAACTTCCACACCTTCCTCAAGGCGGCGCGACAGCAGGTCAGTGCCGCATGCGACAACAGACGCGAGCGGGGCCCACAGACTGGCCGCAGACTACCCGCAGTGCGCGCTGCTGCGGCGACATCCCGCGCCGCCTCCCACCAACTTCCACACCTTCCTCAAGGCGGCGCGACAGCAGGTCAGTGCCGCATGCGACAGCAGACGCGAGCGGGGCCCACAGACTGGCCGCAGACTACCCGCAGTGTGCGCTGCTGCGGCGACATCCCGCGCCGCCTCCCACCAACTTCCACACCTTCCTCAAGGCGGCGCGACAGCAGGTCAGTGCCGCATGCGACAGCAGACGCGAGCGGCAACAGATGGGAGCAGAGTCGAAAAACTAGCTACAGATTTACAAATAAGCGTAGCTCTGGTGACGGAAAAGGACAAGCATGATATGCTACATGCATTCGGTTTACCGGCTACCATACACCAGTCCGAAACACAACAGAGATAAGAGATGGTGCTATCGCGGAGGGAATTTCCCATTAAAATTTTTGAATGAAAAGCATATAGAAATATTCTCTTTTTCAATAGCTATGTCGTGAACAAGTATCGAGTCAATCCATCAACTACTTTTTGAGTTTTGTGTCTGTTAAATTTTTATATACCTATATTAAGCTTACGAATCAATGAGAAATACTAATTAATTTTTTCTGACAGGGTTTCGAAATGGACGTTTCAACCAACAAAGCGTTCTCGAAGTCTCTGAACGAAGCTGTGATACCCGGCCGGCCATTCTTCAACACGTTACTACGTATAATGGCGACACGGTGTATGCAGCAAGCGGTGTATTTCTCTAGCGGAACACGCACTCAAGATGAGTTCTACCATTACGGGCTTGCGTGTCCTATATACACACACTTTACGTCACCTATAAGAAGGTATGAATAATAAATATTTTCAAATTTTCAAATATTGTTTTAGGTGGCCTGCTCTATTTTATAGTGCTTAGCCTTTGCGGTTTAGATCATGGTGTGGAAATTTAGCGTATACAACTCCTGTCCATAAAAAGGGAAATAAGCAAAAAACAACCAACTATAGGCCAATCTCAAAATTGTGTATATTAGCTAAAATTCTCGAGAGAATAATGTATGATCGGATTTATACAGCGCTATCAGGGGCCCCTTAGTCCCTTTCAGCACTGATTTTTGAAAAGAAGGTCCACAGTTTCAAGCCTCGTCCTACTAAATATCTTTTCAACCGATGCTTTGGGTAATGGCACTCAGGTTGACGTGATTTACACTGATTGCCTTTGATCAAATTCAGCTTCGACTTCTATTGAAAAAGTTAGATCAAGTTGGGCTTAAAGAGGATTTGCTTCGTCTACCTCATACATTAATAATCGTTCTCAGGCAGTTGTTATTAATAATTATGTATAGTTGGGTGACAGTAGGGTCTCTCAAGGTTCACTGCTGGGACTGCGGATGCCTTTGTTCGCATATGTCCCGCGCGTGACGGGAAGTGAGCAGCGAACGAAACGTGCGCCGTGCGCCACGCTACAGATTCTTATAACAAACAGCGCACATCGCATGAATTGCGTTGGTTCATTGGTAACTTAACGAGTGAGTCGCGACACATGAGAGTCATGACTCATGATAATTGTGCACATGAATGAGAGTTTACTGCGTATAATCTCTAATTAGTCTGTGGTATAACTATGCTGCGCCGTGCGCTAACACATTTTGAATAAGTGAGTTGACACACCCGCTCAGTGAATTGAGTTAGCGCAATTGCGCGACGCAGCGCAGTGTTACACGTGTCTACAAATTACAAGCGTTTTTTTATATCATACTATAGCAAACAAGCAGATGGGTCTCCCGATGGAAAGAGTCAACCATCGCCTATAGACACCAAAGATGTTAATGGTGCGTTGCTATGTTGTGACGAGGTCTAATGCCACATTCATAAGTTTACCGGATACCTTACCCTCCAAACCAGAACTCGACAGTGCCAAGCACTGACGTTATTGCGGCAGGAATAGGTAAGGCGGTGGTACCAGACCCGGGCGAGACAATGCAGAACTCTACCACCTAGTGGCTACAATGGTGGTGACTTGCATAGCCAATCGGTTGCCTTGTACGACCTGCCTGGCAGAATGGCAATCGGTCTATTCATCTAAGGAGCCTAGACGAACATGGGGATTGTCATTAAAAATGGATGAAAATTACAATCCATCTTCCAAGGAAATCGGTTTTACGATTATCTGTTTCTGGATCTTTGTGAGGCCACCACATACTGAATTTAACTATAACTTTATACCACCCAATTGACCATTGAGTTATAAAAAGCTTCATCGTTAGGCTATTTAGGATTAGAAAAATAATATTTGTGGAAAGTAATAGTGGTTTACAGTGTATCGAGTAGCGTTTTTTGAAACAGTTTGTTTGCATGAAGCGAGTTCTATAACTGACTGGAATTGGGGTGAACTGGTGGAGCAAGTGTGAAAAATATGTTAGTACTGTGAGGTTGCACACATTATTTACAATTATTTCGTATTACCTAACGGGTGGCTGTTAACATAGTACTGCCAAACTCCACCCCAGGCTACTAAAATTTTGTGTATCGAGAAAAATATTCTTTTTTGTGCTAGTTGGATAGACAAACTGGCAGATGTGCCACCTGATGGTAAGTGGTCGACGTCGCCAATAAACATAATCTAGTTTACCTGGAACTGGCCCAGGTAACTAATTTACGTGTTGTTTATCCTGAGACATAAGGTGTTAATTCTCGGTGACAGTAATTACACTGCATGTCTTGCCCTTGTCTCCGAAACACAGCAAAGCTGTTTCACGGGAGAAACACGCAAGATGGTGGTACCCATGCAGCCGGGAGCGCCGCACAGTGCATCCCTCCTACTGGTAAAAATCTTGAAAAACCTTTGTAGGACTTTTCCTGGTTCTGGGGATCAAATATGGGATCACATGATCTGAGCTAAATAAGCATAAGACTTAAGGTAGTTCAAGAGGAAAAGGAAAAGCATTACGAATACACGCATATCGGATTTTTTATATACAAAATGATATTTGGCGGCAGATACGCAGATGTAATCGTGCACCGGCTGCTGGCGGCGTGTATCGGCGCGGACAGCACGCACGCGGCGCTGCTGGACACGAAGGCGGCGGACGCGCTGTGCGACAACCTCAACTACCGCCACCGCCAGGCGCAGTACGCGGGCCGCGCCTCCGTTGCGCTCAACACGCACGTACGTATCCGCCGTCAAATTGTTTACGCGAAGGGTTTAGTTCTCGCGTTTGTAACTTGTCAGGCGCATGTCAAATTTGTAGAAAACGTTACAACAATTTATTACGGAAGTGTGACGAATCTGACGCCGACCAAGTTAAATCGGATCCACTTTCGATGTCAGCCATGTATTCTTCTATATACTCTATTGTGTGCAGCATTAGTTGACGTTATAAATGCTAAAACAAATGAAATTATAACTTCTAAGGCACTGTGATACAGCAGCAGCCAAAAATCTTTAATAACGAAAACTTTAAAAGAGCAACTACCGACTCCGGCTTGTGAATCTTACAGGAACATTGTTACTTAATAACGGGGTGTATTTTGAGCAATTATTGATGTGTAACATTCCTCTCGCTTTCCTGCATCTGTGGGAGTGACTTTGTGAAATGCAACGGAATTTTGTAGCAGGAAGCCGTGGAATCGGGCGCTATCTAAGCAATAAGTGCACGACCTTTGTTACTGGAATAAACCAATGAGCGCATGCTGTTTAAATTGATTAACGAGCGCACTCTATTTGAATTGAACAACAAGCTCGTGCGGTAGTCATCACATTGTACCTACTTAATCACTTAGATGTCAGATGTTACACATCACTTGCGACTATTATAAGGCTTGCTATTTTTTTATTATTATAACAGATGTATTCATCCTTTCAAACCAGTCGTTGTAGTCAGATACTGCAACTTGACACCTGGCATTTGGTACTCATCTCTCAAACTCAAGTTGAGTTTAAGCAAGACATCCTTTTTTCGAAATACCAATTTTGAAATTTACTTCTCCATTTAGTTTTCTCTGGGAGTTTCTAAGAAATAACTAATGATGTTATAGCGCAAAGAATATGCAAGGCGGTAGCACCGTAATCAGTTAAGCCATAGATAGCAGCACTCTATTTAAATAATAACTAATCTAATAGTTGCGGTAATTGTAGTTATGTCCGTGATTGTAGTTATGTCGGCGATCTAGTCTCCTTGCATATAACGAGCTCCTAGAAAATAAAGCAGCAGGGCTATCTTCCATAAGTGTACGCCCCTTATAAATGATTATTATTTATTTTTACATACATTTACATTCACACGTGCAAGAATTTTATCTGTTGTGATAAACATATAAATATATTTCAACTGAGTATAGCACAACCAAGTGCAACTTATACCAAAGTTGCCCTAAGCATCATAATAATGTTTTTATTTTCTAATTTCAGATCTTATTTAAAAATCGCATTGAAATCGAATCTGCAGTAGTATTAGCCGTAAAGCGAAATGCGCTACAAGTTTTAATACCAAAATATGGCCTCGAAGGACCATTGTATTTGCCATCAGAAAAATTCGTCTATAATGAGGAGGTAAGCAATATTTATTTAATTTTATAAAAACATTTGTAATGCAAATTACACGCGGTAGAAGTGAAACTTTGTATTTTGGTTAATTTGAGATGAACACGCTATGGAGATAAATTACGTGTCACGTTATTTGTTTGCTATGAATTCCTAAGCTACTAGGTAGAATTTTTTGCGAAAACTTAGTAAATGTGTATACTTATATTACAATGTTATATTCTTAAGTTATATAATTACTGTACTGTTTTCCTAATAAAATAAAATAAAATAAAGAGACTTGTTTGCCTGCAAGACACTGTTGTGCAATTCTTGGAGTTGTGCATCACCATAAATGGTTGCGCTAATGCTGTACATAATATATTTCATATTTGTAATTTTGGTTAGTTAATTTGCTCGACCCAAGCAGGAGCATAGACATTTTGAAAATAAAACGAGTGCTTCTCCATAAGTTATCAGTAATGATCTCATCTCGTCTCTTATAAAATCCATGTCACAATCCATACATCCACTATCATACCCTTAAAATTTATTTTGTAAAACTAGTTTATTTATTCATAGGAACACGTGCAAATATGTGATGGTACAGTATTGAAGACGTTCGACGAGCTTACTGTGCGTCTGTCTCTCGATAGCTCCAACTTGCAGCACAGAAAACTTGTGTTCCAACTTGTCAAACCACACATACCTGGCTTCAGTTACGTTGAAGGAGAACAGGAGAAAATGGATACTGACACACAGACAGAGGATGTAACAGAAGACAAAGAGACGAAAAAACGGAAAGATAGTTCGGTGCCGAAAAGCAAGAAGAAGAAGTCAAAAAAATAGTTAAGTGATACATATTGAATAATATACTTTTTATACAAAATGTGTGCTTTTATTTTAACCATGAAAAGAATGAAAGAAATACCGTTTATTCTTTTTTTATATCAAAGGATAACAAACAAGCTATAGACCTCATGAATTATAATAGACACGGCATTCAGAAACAAACGTGTCGCCTTGCATCAGAGTAAATGCTATCACTGTCAAGTGTCAAATTTATAGATATATTGAGAAAAAATAGAAATAAACTATGTTGTACTGTTTTATTATACCGAATGAGAGGACAAGGTTTAAAAATTACCCTTGGAGTGATTTTATTTTATAGGTAAGTACAATAGCTCTGTATTTCTGTGTGTCAACGTAAGCTACGCTGACAACCTATCAAAATTGCCTTGAGAAACGTGTGGCAGGTCGGTAATAAAAAATGCACAAGTATACCGACTACCTTACCCTCTAAACCAGTGATTTCCAAAGTGGTCTATATCGACCCTTAGGGGTCTATGACAACCTGCAAGGGGTCTACGTCAGCGAAAAAAATTTTGGGGGTCCATGAAATGAAAATGGGGATCCACGATAGTGGATCTCAACACATACACTGATAGTACCTATTTACTTACATCATACTATCTTATAATATCAAAACATATACATTATTTATAAAAGTACCTATGAAGTAAAAAAATTATTATATATGTTTATAAAATTGTGTAAGCTGTAGGATGTTGGTATTCGTTTTGTGGTCGCAATACATTTTGAACTTGTAAAAACCTGAGAGTCGCAATCTCAGAGCTTCGCTACCTTGCACTGACTTGTTCAATTCGTCACTCTAAATACGAATGTGGGACAAATACGTTTATTCGTTTCCTGAATCTTGAAAAGGAAAGTGCTAAGAAAATATTTTAAAAATATAAACAGATAGTATATCACACAAATTATAGTGAGTCAGTGTTATTTTGTTTGAGAGTGCTGGAAAAAAGTAAGTCCATTATTTTTTATTAAATTTTAGTTTTGTACTCGTAGTTAGCAAAGATAGATAAATTGCGCCAATCATGACTTTAGTTATTAGTAGTTTAATATTAAATCATGCAAAATTACACGAGTACTCCTCAATAGTTTCTTTTTGAAAGTGCAATCTCCGTAATTCGAGCTAATTGTTGCAAGAAGATGTTCGAATTATGGAATGTGTTCGGAAAAATCAAAAAATATTTTTAATATACAGCTGCTGGATTTTATGTCTTATTTAAATAATTTAATTTTGCCCACGTGTGACTGATGCCATATCCAAATAAAAAAAAAATGTAGACAGTACAGTGTTGATTATTTGAAATTTGGCTTCATTCCATCATTGCCGGATAAAAAATTGCCTATGTGCCTTTAATGCAACAAAGTTTTGGGCAAGGACGCTATGAAACCATCTAAACTGCAAGATCATCTGAGAAGATGCCACCCTGATAAAACAGAGAAAGATTTGAAATACTTTCAAACACTCAAAGATAAACTTCAGAAGAGACCTACACTGGACAGAATGTTCGCTTCGACGTCACAAAGAAATGATGATGGTTTGCAGGCGTCTTACAATATCTCGTTACTTAAAGCAAAATCCGGAAAACCGCATACTATCGGAGAGAAGTTAATTTTGCCAGCCGTTGAAGAGGTTTTAAAAACTGTTTTACACAAACCTGCATCTGATATCATTAAAAGAATTTCCTTAAACAACAATACTGTTGAAAGACGTATTGATGAAATGAGTTCTGATATAGAAAGCTTCTTATGTAATTATTTGCTAACGACCCATTTCTCTATACAACTGGACGAGTCAACTTTACCTGATAATGCAGCATTATTATTGGCATATGTTCTTTATATTATGAATCAAGAAATCTACGAAGAACTGCTCTTCGCAAGAACTTTGATAACCGACACTAAAGGTGAATCAATATTTCATGTTTTGAAGGATTACTTCATTGAAAAAGCAATTCCTTTATAAAATCAGTAGCTACAGATGGAGCACCTGCCATGGTTGGACGTTATCATGGATTTATAAGCTATTTAAAACAAAATGTGTCAGGGGTGTTAGCAATACATTGCGTCATCCATCGACAACATTTAGTTGCTAAAAATTTGAGTGTTAGATTGCATGAATCACTTCATTTAGTCATTGATGCAGTAAACCGAATCCGAAGCAACGCGTTGAATACGCGGTCATTTGCGCAGTTGTGTGAAGAAAATGACGAACACTTTCATCAATTACTCCTTCACACTGAAGTACGCTGGCTGTCGAAAGGCTTATGTTTGACAAGGTTTTTTGCACTTTTTGAGACTATTTTAGAATTTCTGGATACTAAAGAAAAATTTTAAAAGAAAATTTAATGAAGAGGAAAACAGACATCGCCTATTTAACAGATTTGTTTACAACATTTAATATGGTTAATTTGCAATTACAAGGCGACAGTTTAAATTTGATTAAAACAAAGTCCATCTTATCAGCGTTTCTTGCCAGAGTTAAACTAATGAAGCAAAATATTGGACGGGGCGAATTTTCTCAGTTCCCCAATTTGTCACAGACAAGCTGCCAGGAAGACGACGTTTCAACTTACGTTCAACATTTAAATGCCCTCTATTTAGATTTTGAATCTAGGTTTGAGGATATTTTGACTATAGTAATACCACCAAACACATATATCTTCACGCCAAATCCCTTACGGGGTAGGCAGAGAGAACCGAGTGCCATACATCACGATCCTTGCAGGCTTGTCTCGCTTCCTCCACATTCATCACTCTCTTCATACACACACGCCGATTGCGAAGACTTTTGACACCACCTTCGGACAGTACTCGATCAATCTGATCGTGGTATGTCAGTCTTGGTCTTCCCCGGTACCTACATCCTTCCACATTCGCGTTGTATATCTGTTTTGTTAACCTTTCATCTACCATTCTTTCTACATGTCCGAACCAACGGAGCATGCCCTTTCTCATCTTTACACCGACACATTCTTTCAAACCTAACCTCTCTCTCACTTCGACATTACGAACCCGGTCCGCAAGTGTCACACCACATAATAATATTACCGTGGATAATTAATCCATATGGTGACATAGAAGAAACGAATGTCATAATACAAGAGGAACTGACTGAACTAAGTACAAACGAAGAACTTGAGGTTCAGTTTAAAAACGGATATCAGCAATTCTGGCTGCAAAACAACATACCCGTTACTTATCCCGTATTATGGAATATAGCGAGGAAATTTTTAATTTCCTTTCCATCGTCATACCTCGTGGAAAGGGGGTTCAGCGCCGTTACCAATCTCCTAACGAAAAAAAGAAACAGACTGGACATCATGCCGAAAAGATTTAAGATTAACCCTTACAAAATTGACGCCAAATGTTGATAATTTATTATTAAAGCATCAGGTTCATCCTTCTCACTAAAATATTAACTTATTGCTTATGTTATTTTATTTATAGTTTATTTTATGTTTATTTAATGTTACGTATATTTTACATAACATACAAAATTTTATTTTGAGTAGTTTTAATTAAATTCAATTAATAAATGTATAGATTAACATGTGTTTTTACTTTAAGTTTTTAACACTAAACTTTACTACAGTTAAAAATTTACAGGAAATCAATATCAGGTAAGTAGGGGGTCTACCCAACACGGAAAAACATGGCAAGGGGTCTACGACACAAATAAGTTTGGGGAACTCTGCTCTAAACCGAAACAACAGTGATAAGCACTGACGCTATTGGTCTTTATATCACCTTCCAAGCAATGTACGAATAAATGAATAGGAAAAGGTAAGGCGGTGGTACTAGACCCGGGCGAGCCGTTGCAGAACTGTACCACCTAGTGATCGGATGGTAGTGATAAGTTTATCCTATCGTTCGCCTTTTACAAACTGCCTTGCAGAAATAAGTCGCGCGCCTGTCGACCACACGGTGACCATAACTTTTTTATATCATAAGATAGCAAACAAGCAGATGGGTCTTCTGATGGAAGGAGTCAACCATCGCCTATAGACAACAAAGATGTTAACGGTGCGCTGCTATCTTGTGGCAAGGTTTAATGTCACATGCATAAGTTTACTGGCTACCTTACCCTCCAAACACGACAGCGACAAGCACTGACGTTATTGCAGCAGGAATAGGTAAGGCGGTGGTATCAGACCCGGGCGAGATAATGCAGAACTCTACCATCTAGTGGCCTCTATGGTAGTGACTCGCATAGCCAATCGGTCGTCTTTTACGACCTGCCTGGCAGAACGGCAGTTGGCCTATTCTTCAAAGGAGCTCGGACAACACGGGCAAACTTTTGTATATTAGTACACTAATTTCGTTGTTTACTATTTAGTTAAGCAATATTCTGTTTTTATTATAATTTTATTGGTTACATATGTCTATTAACTATTGTGTCCTACAATTTGTGCACTCCCTTACTCACGGATTAAATGGATACGCCTTTCCAATGTCTTAGTTTGTCAGTGTAGCTTACATTCACACAGAAATACAGAGTTATATTACTTACCGATGAAATAAAATCTTTCGAAGAGCAATTTTTAAACCTTATCATCATTCAGTACGATAAAATATTACAACATGGCTTATTCCTGTTTTTATTTTCAATTTAACTAGAAATTTCCCCGTGTTGGTTCCGGGCTCCTTCTTTGTTAAGTTTTTAACATTTCTCTAGCACGGGATAAGTGCTTAACACATAAATGTCTAGCACATAATATCCGTAATTTCCATATTCTTTGATCTCTCCGATTAGACAATAAAAATCAATTTTTTGAAGGACGCAGGAATATTTAATCTAACTTTAGTTATTTCTCGAGGTCAATCCAAAATTGACATGAAAACCTTGTCTGTTGTGTTTAAGAAAATAGTCTTTACTGAGGATTCATCAGATATTAATCTGATGAGTAATGAGTGAGGACATAAGATCCACACAACCGCCTGCATTGTAACTAAGCGTGGTATTGTTCGCTTAAGCTTAGCCCGCACTAATTTAGTAATTTAGTCGAGTGGCTTAGCACTTTAGTAATTAAGCACTCGGTACTGTAGAAAAATCGTTCGCACTTTGATCGAGTCTAGTTCACAAGTAAATTGTGTTTCGTAGGATGAGCATCGCAACGCAAACGCAAGATGAATCTACAACGCGATAGGCTTGCTCAAAATATAGCGTAATACAACTAACAAACTCGACTAAAATGAGAACGCACAACGCGCATAACACATGTTTAATCGTTGAGCCAGTGAGCAGGGCGCGTAGTGGGGACGCTACTCGACCGAGAAAAATGGAACCAAAATTATCAGCTCCATTAAATTATGCATTAACCTACTCGACTAAATCAGACATGTTTAGTTACTATTTAGTAATTTTACTAGCTACTTGATCAAAATACTATTCAGAGGGAGACTAGGTGACACGCAAAAATTAATTTTCCCTGTTTACTATTAAGGACAAAATAAAGAAAGATATGTAGTCAATTTACAAAAAATAATTTAATCTATTTTTGAAACATTACTATTCTTAGACAACGTCAGTCGTTTATCATCCCAATCATATAATAATTACGAAGTATTTTTAAGATATTTTACTCGATTTTAACTCAAACACTGCACCGTTTATATTTCTACAGACAATAGCTTAAGAGTAACCATATTACATTCACCTGATAAAAAACAACGAAGAGGTTTAAAATCGAGACGCTTATGGCTAGAAAAAAAACTGTTAAATCCAACCAGTGAGACGTAAATAAAATATTCTACACTTTTTATCGTCGGCACTTATTAATCAAACTAGTTATTTTTAATACAATATTTATTAATCAACTAGCTGTGCCCGCGACTTTGTTTGCGCGAACTTAGTTTACTCCGCTCCTACTAATCGTAGCATGATGATATATAGCCTATAACCTTCCACGATAAACAGGCTATCCAACTCAAAAAGAATTATTCAAATCGATTCAGCAGTTTTTGAGATTACAGCGCGTACAACCAAACAAACTACAATTTTATAATATATTATTAAAATTATTAAATTATTAATTAATAACACTTGTTCTGTTTCACAATAAGTTAATTATTTTTAATTCCTTTCTGTGGTTGTTATATCATTATGTGTTTATTGAGCTTTACGGTCAATTTAACCCGATAAGAAAATCATTGCATTACAACATTAAAACTGCTTGACGTTTCCTGACGGTACTACCTATAGTATAAAAATATAACAATATTTAGAAATTTTGCTATATTTTGTTATATAGATGGTACTATTTCTTGCATTCTAGGTTGCAGCAGCAATACAGATAGGTGCTGTATAAAACACTTATTTTAACAAATCGTATTTTTACAAATATGTTTTTATATAGTTTGGAACTTCTTTGTCTTAGCAACATATTTTTTTATTTTATTGAGTGCCGCCTTATGAAATGTGGAATCTTGGTAAATGCAATAAATATTTTACAAGTTTAATTCACAAGTTTGTTATGTAATTCAAAAACAATTATCTCGAGTCATGTTTTCGTGCTGCCTTTCTCGTTCAGCTTTTTGTATGATTGTTGGTTGGACATTCACAATAAGCTTCACTTGTGAGCGTGTATGCGTAGTTCATTTCGTCACTTTATATTCTGTAAAAAACACGCTCATTACTTCTGTACATATTGTGAAAATAGCATAAAACTGCCATTTTATAAGGTTTGACTTTCGATCGGTGGTTTTCTACTCGGCGGTGGACTAGTAGTAGTTACTGTTGGAAGCTTCAAAGACCCTGGTGTCGGCTCATCAATATTTTCTTCTACTTCGGTCTCAGATTCTGGTGGTACAATTATTCGTGGAATGTTTTGAGATGACTTCTTTGTGATTCTCGCTAGTTCTTGGTCTATTTTGTTGATAAGTTGTTCAACTGCTGCCGGCCACCTCGTTGCCGGAACAGTATGTGCTGGTGTCAATTGGGCGTCGGCCATGACTGCTAGACGTACTGTGTCTGCGTACTGAATCACTGTTAACGACATGCCTGTAAAAGGGTAAAATTATTTTTTTAATGTAACAGTTTTACTTACGCGATGATTTTAATAATTTTCAATGGTGATTCCTCCTGTGTAAAATAGATCACCAGCTGTCTTGTTACGCAACTCGTAAGTCACGAGCGCAGGCTAAACACTATCATCGTAAATATTCTACATTTTATATATTTGCTAACATTAAAATGTGTAGATTTGTGCTAATGTTGCTTAGTTACATTTCTGAAATGTGTTACCGAGTTTTGGTACTACTACCTCGCCTATTTTGGCTGCAGTAAAGTCAGTGATAAGGCACTGTGTCGGGATAGAGGATAAAGTAACTAAGATGTGAATGATTCGTTGCTAGCCACGTAGTAGGAATTTAATGTTCTCACGTTATAGGGCAATGTAACGCTGTACATTTAATAATAAATGTAAACATGGTTTTACATTATTATTTAGTGTATACTCTAGTACATTTTTTTAAACAAAAAATTTGAGACGACTGAATTTGCGCCAGTGACCTTGGCTTGATGGTAGTGACACTTTTAGTCTTTGCTCTTCTTTTATGAGGTCCTTAACAAAATACGTTTAATCTATAAAAGAGGCCTTGAGCAACTCGAGAGAAATGAAATTTTGTACATAAATATATATTTGATAGCAAATCTGTGGTCGCACGTGTCGGGTGCGCGTTGTGACCGCTCCGTAAATCGAAACTTTATTTGATAACTAGTGTTCTTAAAATAATTTTTTTTAGTTTCTAAATACTTTCATTTTATTTTCGTACGGACAGTTATAAATTGTTTTGTTTACTTCGTCCTTTGGCCTCGGAAGTGCGCAGTTTATTTTCAATACAACCCTCTGTTTGCAAGCAACTTTGTTTTGTTTACATCAAGGAGTACCTGCAATCGCCCGCGCCGATCTACCTATATAAAATGGATGACAATGAATCTTCCCCTAAATCCAGCTCTTTTCCTGATTTGTCCAACAATGAAAATATGGAATATGTTAATAGTCAACGCCGTTCTTTTAAAAGAAGCCGTGAGGAATTAAACATAGAATCTTTACTCGCCAAGTTCTCAAGCGGGATCTCTGATCAATTGCAAGTTTTTAAGTTGGAATTAGAAAACAAAATCTCGAGTCTACATTGCGATTTTAAAGATGATATTAAATGTGAACTCGACCTCATCAAATCCCAACTTATACAAGTTCAGGAAACTCAAAATAAAATAACCGCTGATCATCTCAAATTAGTTCAACGCACCGCTTTCATAGAAACAAACTCGCAAACAAATACCTCCAATATTACGCAATTAAACGATCAGTTTGCCAAATTACACCAGGATTTGAACGTGTTACTTCAACGAGATCGCAGCAATAATTTAGAAATTACCGGTATTCCGGACAAATCCAAAGAAAATTTAAGCCTGATAATGATAAATATTGCGAAGTTCGTAGGCGTAAACATCATTAAAGACGACATTGAGTACGTGACAAGGTCAAAGCCGCGCACGAAGAACCATAATAGACCCAGAACTATAATTGCTAAATTGAAAACTCGTCTCTTGAAAGATACAATCATGTCAGGGGCACGTGCAAAGAAAATTATCACTATATCTGACATTGGCTTCTCTTCTCCAGGCGATGACCTCCAGAGGGTGTATATTAATGAACACCTAACGCCTTCTAACAAGTTGCTATACCTACAGGCGCGCAGAAAAAAGGCAGCAGCTAACTTTAAATATCTTTGGGTCCGTGATGGGAAAATTTTCACAAGGAAAAATGATAATTCACCTCTAATCACTATCCAATCATTAGAAGACTTAAATAGGATATCCTGACTATATGAAATTCTGAACAACTTTGGTTTCTATATTCAATATCAGAAAATATGTTTTTTGTGTCCTCATAATCAGTTTTATTACAAGGGAGGTGAGTCAGATCTTACTGTAAAAGTTAAAAATGTATCTATATTTGTATTATATGTATGTTTTGTATTAATGCATATACTAACATATACTTTCACTAAATATTATTTGTTTACTATATTATATTTATTTATTCATTACGTATATTACTTGTATTTATTAAATTTATTATATTCTACTTATTTAACACATATTTTATTTAAGCTACCAACGGAACCGCAATACAGTTACTGTGATCCACTAACAATTATCACCATCTGCCTATGTATTTTCAATGGCTAATCTCAGTCATGATAGTGGATCTGAACTTAACATCTACTATCAAAATGTTCGCGGTCTCCGAACTAAATGCTTAACTTTATACAATAACATATTATCGTGCAATTACGAAATATTATGTTTCACAGAAACGTTGCTCCAAGATGATATTTTAGATACGGAAATATGTGACAATAGGTACTCCATATTTCGATGTGATCGTGACCTGACCTCGACCACTAAATCTACTGGCGGCGGTGTCATGGTAGTTGTGAAACGCGAGCTATGCGCCTTTTTGAGGTATGAATGGTCGTGCGATCTTATCGAGTCTATCTGTGTTACTATACCTGGGGGGAGACTGGGGTCAAGAGTAGACCTGAACATTATTTTATTATATTTACCACCGGACCATAATCTAATGGAAACGAGACTAAATTTCATTCTAGATAATTTTAAACGATTTTATTACTTGAACCCTTCTGATAATTATTTGTTTTTAGGCGATTTTAATCTACAATCTATTCAGTGGAGTGATGTCAGTTATTCTTTAAGACATGTAGGAAGCACCTCATTACAAAATGTATCATTAACATTTATTGATGAATTGTATTGTATGGGCCTTTCTCAATTTAATTTGGAAGTGAACTGCTGTGAAAACATTCTTGACTTATGTTTCAGTAATTCTGAAATAACCATTAATAAAACCAGTCCCCTATCTAAATTAGACAAGTTTCACCCACCTCTTAAAATCAGTTTTTTGAACATACAGTTTAAATCATTAAAGGAAAATCATCAACCACGTTACAACTTCTTTAAATGTGATTACGATAAAATTAATAGGTATTTAAGTGATATTAATTGGTTTGACGTCTTAAATTGTGATTCACTAGATGATGCGGTAGATGCTTTTTATGAGAAAATCTATTTAACTTATTCCTTATTTGTACCTATTTCTTACAGAAATACAAGTTTTCCGATCTGGTACAGTGCCTCTCTAATCAAAATTATTCGTGAAAAACATAAGTTTCATAGTAAATGGAAAAGTACAAATAACCCCCCGAGATAAAGACACTTTTTCCCTGTTAAGAGCTCGTCAACATCGAGTACAGGCTCAATGTTTCAAGCGTTTCTGTGACAATACTGAGAAACTTATCAAGACCACACCAAAATTATTTTGGAAATATGTTAAGTCCAAAAGGGGTGGATCGTCCTACCCTCACTATTTTACTCATGGCAATAACAAATATAACGAAGCTGTTAACATTTGTAATGCATTTAATAAGTTTTTTGAAAGCATCTTCACTACTAGCTCTGTCTCTAATAATAATTTTAATACTGATACTAAGCCCTCCTCTAACACAGCAATTTTGTCTCACATTGACGTAAGTGAAGATGCTGTTCGTAAAATGTTGAGTTGTTTGGATAAATCAAAGAGTGCTGGCAGTGATCAGGTGCCTCCGGTTTTTCTGTCGCACTGTGCTAAAAGTCTTGCTCTTCCGATCACAATCCTATTTCGTCGTTCGCTTAATGAGTGTGTTTTTCCTTCCATTTGGAAAAAGGCTCATATAATTCCAATACACAAGAAGGGTTCAAAATTTAAAATTGAGAACTACCGCCCCATATCAATTTTAAACTCTATTTCAAAAGTATTTGAAAAACTTGTATTTAATGAAATGTACCCAATAATAAGTAATGGAATTTCTGATAAGCAGCATGGCTTTATTAAGGGTCGTTCAACTATTTCTAATTTAGCATGTTTTACAGATTTTGTTATATCAAATATGGAGAATGGTGGTCAAGTTGATGTGGTCTACACGGACTTTGAAAAAGCCTTTGACCGTGTAGACCATATCATACTATTACAAAAATTAAACGTCTTGGGTATTCACGGTGATTTATTAAGATGGGTTACATCTTATTTATCTAATCGTTCCCAATCAGTAGTCATCGGCGGTTACAAATCAGATTTTATATCCATCCCATCAGGTGTCCCTCAAGGATCGCACCTCGGTCCTCTCTTTTACGACGCGTATATTTTTGACATAGATGGATGCTTTGACCATGCCAAGCATCTGTTATACGCAGATGATAAAAAAATATATATGTCAATCAAATCACTTAAAGACTGCGAATTATTACAAAGGGATCTTAATAATCTATATAAATATTACTTAAATAATAATATTACCTTAAGTTTTCAGAAATGTCAATGCATCAGCTTCACGCGCAAACCAAAACCTATTTTATATCAATATAACTTTAATGGCGTTGTAATAGAGAGGGTCGAACTAGTGCGTGATTTGGGGGTCATGTTTGATTCCAAAATGACAATGGTATCTCACGTGGATTATGTGACAAACAGAGCACTGCGAAATCTGGGATTTGTTATGCGTACCTGTCAACCTTTTACAAATATATTAAGTATTAAAATAATATATTACGCATATGTGAGAAGTATTTTAGAATATGCATGTTCTATATGGTCACCTCATTTTTATATTCACATAAATCGTTTGGAACGCATCCAAAAAAAACTCATTTCATATTTAAATTATAAATTTAATAATTACTCATTTAATTCAAACTCATATATTAAAAACTGTCGACTATATAGAATCATGACTCTTGAAGAAAGGCGACATATTGCTGATATGGGACTTTTATACGACATATTACACGGTCGTCTGGATTGCCCCAGTCTCCTCTCTGGTTTATCTCTGAGTACGCCCATGCGGCGCACCAGACACACACATTTGTTCCACCCTCAGTTTCACACTACGTCCTACGGCCAAAACGCTGTCCTCAGTCGATTAGCACGCACTTACAATGATAGGTTCGAAACCATAGATTTATTCATCGGCACTAAAAACACATTTAAATGTAATATCATACAGTGTATTTTATCAGAATCGAACTAATTACGTATGTTACTATGGGTAAATTAAATTAAGTCACTCACTTTAGTTTATGTTATTGTAGGTATAACAATGTTTCATATTTGGTATATTATTTTGTATATGTATATATGTGTATGAATGTGTATATGTATATATATATGTATATAAATATATATACTTAGTTATGTATATGTGTATGTATGTTTATACGGTATTTTTATTGTATATTACAATTTACTTCTATAATTATTAGAATAACTACGAACTTCATCAATAATAAACAAAAAAGAATTAATATCTGTAACATAGTATAATCATAAATAACTTCGGCTCATCTCCTTTGTTACGTTTTATCCTTTTATTAACCAATGCAGTTTTAAACTGGATAAATTTGTTTTTGCTCTCAATATATTATGTAATAACTTAGTGGATAACTATTACTGGCTTTAATTTGTAAATCATTTAAATTTAATAGTTTATGTACTTAAATGCTGTTGTTATCCTGAATAAATAAAAATAAAATAAAAATAAAATAAAATACATACTTATATTTGCTTGGGGAGGCCTCCAGTATAAAATTTCTTCTACAGTTTGACCCCACAATGTAGTCCTTTGCGGTGAGTTTACATGCGAGTTGATTTCTGCGTATGATATTGCGTATCTTCTCGATAATACATTAAGTGTGAGGCGAGCAAACGGTGAAGGTACAGCCCTGGTAACAGCTCCAACCCGCGCTTGTGCGGCCCATAATGCTGCTAAGGCACTCTGTCGTTTGCAAGCATCTTCTATTACTGAAGCTATGCGACGAGGAGTGGCTCCAATGGGAACTGATAAGCATATCATACCTGAAATAATAGGTTCCTGTTTATTTTATCGTTTTGGTTTTAAGAAAACTAGATTTATAATTATAAATTTAAAAATATAAATGCAGTCAAACGGCAAGGTTCGACATCTAGCTTAGTGCCAAGAAACCTGAATCAGATTTATATTTAATTTATATCGGCTCGAATGGAATGTTATACACTCCCAAATAAAAAATCAAATTAGTTTATAAGTGGCAAAGCTCATATCGGATCGAGTGGGAAGTACACACTCCAAAACAAAAAAATTAAATTGGTTTAGAAATTGCAGAATTTATATGGGATCGAATGGGAAATAGTTGATAAATGGCAGAGTTCATATCAGATCGAGTGGGAAATATAATATCAATCAATCAAATCAATCAATCAAATAAGTTGGTAAATGGTAGAGATCATATCGGATCGAGTAAAAAGTATACTCTCTAAAACGAGGAATCAAATCAGTTGATAAATGGTAGAGTTCACATCGGATCGAGTGGGAAGTATACGGAGTGTATACAAACAAAAAATTAAATGCATATATTCTATTTATAAATGCGAAAATAAGTCTATCTGTCTGTCTCTTCTTTACGCCTTAACCACTGAACCGATTATAATGAAATTTGGTACGAAGATATTGGGAGACCCGAGAAACGACATAGATAGTTTTCATCCTGGTAATCTCACGGGAACGGGAACTATACGGAAATAAGAAGTAACTTAGGCTACTTTTATTTTAGAAAATTTTCCACGCGGACAAGGTCGCGGTCACAGCTAATAAGTTGATAATTGGTACAGTTCATATCAGATCGAGTGGAAAGTGTATACTTCCAAAGAGACAATAAAATTAGTTGATAAATGGTAGAGTTCTCGACCAACTGCCGATTTGCCAGGCAGGTTGTAAACGGCGATTGGCTATACGTATCACTAATATCGTGACTACTAATTGGTAGAGTTCCACTACGTTTTGCCCTAGTATTTGGTACAACCACCTTACCTATTTCTGCCGCAATAGCGTCGATGCTTGTCATTGTCGTGATTCGGTTTGCTGAGTAAAGTAGCCGATAGACTTATGAATGTGGCACTGCCAACCCGCCACACGGATAGCAACGCACCATTTATATAATTAGTGTCTATAGGCGATGGTTTCTCTTTTCGTCAGAAGAGCTGTCTACTTGTTGGCTATCTAATGATATAAAAAACCCAGTTAATGAATGGTATAGTTCATATCAGATCAAGTGGGAAGTATACACTCCCAAACAAATAACAAATCAAATTATTAAATGAATGACTAGTTCTGGAGTAAAAACATAAGAAAGTAGATACAACCGTATTGAGAATCTCCGTTTTTTAGGCAAGCCTGTTAGAAAATAACGAATATTTCAAAGTATATTCTAGAAGAGGCAAAAGTTAACAACATTAGTAGTTCCTTTCAGTAGCATTCATTTTAAAGTTAGTTATTCGTTTTAACCAAATTTAAAATCGTAAAATATCATGCAAATGTTCGTGGTTAAACTTCATTTTTTCGAAGAAAAAAACGGGAAGAGTCTTAGTAAAATGACAAAAACATTGTTATTTTTTTATATTGAGCTTGTTGTGTACTTGTCCTGTATTTTTGAACAAATTCATCTGTATAAACACACAACACCAATGGGTTCCATTTTTTTTAAAAAATCTCGAAACTTTTGTGACCAGTGCTGCTGGTCAGGGAGTATATAATAACATTTGAATATCCATTTAAGCATAGACTTACAACCTTAGGATATATCAAGTCAATTAAGAAACACGCTAAATAGTAGTGCCTACCTCCTGTGTGGTCTTTTTTGATTTTCTTTCCATCCCCCTCAGAGAATGTAAATAGGAAATCTTCGGAGGCGGCTCTCGCTGTCAGTAGAACAGTATCGGGTGTCTCTTTTTGGGCATGCTCAAAAAATGCCCTTAAAGCTTCCGTAGCGGCAAACAAAGCGATATCCGTCGAAGATACTCCCAGTGCACGAGCCGCTCTCTCCATCCCAGCCCGAGAAACAGGTTGCGACCATGACGTGACCTTAAATTTTGCAAATAAGTTACGTCAAAAAGAATCTGAGAAAAAAATAATGATAATGAACAAGTTATGATATTGTCTAATCTCTGCATATTTAGATACCTAATTATGATTAAAATATTTGATTTTGTTTCATATGTGGAACAATACTTTTTGTATTAATAAAGCTTGAGAAATATGACATTCAGTGTAAATCTTTAGAATTGTTACAAAGACATTGAATCAAGTTACTTATAGATGACGCTATAATAATAGATATAATATGTTCTTCGCGTGTATGAAAGCAGGAATTTCTTCAAAACTACGTTGATCCCCTAACCCCCCTTATATACGCGTATGAATAACATATAATATGTTTCTGACCTATGCCAAATATTCAGCTAACTTTATGAAAGCGTCGTCTGTGCCCTCAAATTTTTCGTTATTAACTAATAAAATAGTATTACAATTTTTCATTTAAAATTAATTTTATAGATATTTGCTAATAAATAAAATAAGGAAAAGTATTTATCATCAGTTTGATATAATAACTTATTAATGTATGTAGGTATAATTTTTTTAACCATTTTTAATCAAGGCAATCGATTTTTATATTTATTTACCTTTCGACCACACAATGAACTTGTTTGTAGCATGTGTCTTCTGCCGTCATCTGCACCAATAGTGCTAATCCATAATTCTGCGGGAGCTTTATAAGTTTGCACAAGACCCTTCCAGGCTTCAATCAAGGCTTTCACCCAAAGCTGTCCTAGTTCTCCGTACTTCCAAGTGAATGTGCTCATTTGCTTGACTTGCCCTGTCGTTCTCAAATCATTTAAAGCTATCATTTCATCGCGGATTTTCCAAGGCAAGGTCCAAAATGTTCGAGCTGCCACACTAATAGTTTGAAGCATTCGTTTCGGCCATTTACGGGGATCAATTGTGACTAGAGGTGCTAGTAAAATCTAAAAAAGGACACCTTTTTATTATAATTATATTTTGCACTGAATATATATACTTTCCTCTTTAATTTAATGTAAACGTATAAAATGTATTATGATTTTAATTAATTAATAATTTTAATATTAGACTTTCATATACTTAAAGTTGAGATATATATCCTACTTAGTATCCTAAGTAACTTTATTCCAGACGATGTTAATCTAGCTGAGATTAACATCGTCTGGAATAAAGTCACTTCTATACTAAAGACCCCCTACATTTCTTCTTTCTACATTTCTTCTTCTTCTAGCTATATTTCACTGAGTAGTCTAAGTTCATTTTGCCTACAATTGCGAAAATTAGGGTAAGGAATCGTAGAGTCAAATTCTATTTACAGATTAGTCCAGACTTTTTCTGACGCCAGATGATGAAATACAAAAATATAAAGATGCGCGGGGGAGGAGTATGCTCAATGAATCATTATTGGAAAAGAGTATGTGGTGAAAAATCAATGTTGGATCATGGTATGGGGGGCATTTGTATGAGGGCACGTACAAAACCCCGCCTATTGAGCAAGGGTCAACAGCGATACAGTCACATAAGTTTTTAGTCTTCGAAATTTAAAAATGGAACCCACCAGTGTTGTATGTTTATAAAAGGTGAATTTGTTCAAAAATAGAACACAAGTATCCAGCGTTAACTCGTTCCAGATATTTTACTACGACTGTTTTCGCGTTTTATCTTTGAAACAATGGAGCTTAACCCCGAACATTTGCATGATATTTTACGATTTTAAATTTGGTTTAACCGAATGAATAAGTTTACAACGATTACAACAGAATTAGGGGATTCTGCTCTATACCGGGCAACAAGTTTTAGATGGTTCGGTAAATTTAATAGATAAGACGAATATCGTAGATGTCCACAGAAATGGGCAAACAGAGTTACTGTCTGCAGCAAACGTGTGGACTACTGAAATGCAGGTACGATAAAACCCAAGAATTATATACAAGAACATTGAGAACATCTTAGGCGTTAGAGGAGCGTTAATCTCATTCTATATCAACATCTTGGAGTGCGGAAGATCTGTTGTCGTTGGATTCCGTTTTGCTTTCTGAAACTGAAAAACAGTCTCGTGAAGACTGGTGTCGTTAAATGCGTCAACAATTTAAAAACGGGACATCAAGATGTGTATTTGAAATCATCTCAGTATTTTTTTTTATATTACTCGTATAAGATAGCAAACAAGCAGATGGGTCTCCTGATGGAAAGAGTCAACCATCACCCATAGACACCAAAGGTATTAATGGTGCGTTGCTATATTGTGGCGAGGTATAATGCCACAGGCATAAGTTGAAAAAAATGATGAAATCTGAATTTATCAGGATGATCCAGAAAATAAGAGACAATCTACAGTATGGGTCTTCTCAGAGAGAAATCTACCGACAAAACTCCAAAGACTTCAAAACGTAGACAAAAAAGGGAGGCTATCTTTTTTTCTCTGTACGGACATCTGTCGACATTCATGTTGGAAAATTATGGGTTTGTTAACTCGGATCGGTATACTACAATAACACTGACGAAAGTTTTCCAAGCAGTCCGAGAGTCTTTCTCTCGCCAAAGGCTAGACTTCGGTGAATTATGCTCAACCCCGACAACGCCTCTTCATATACGTCCCTCCAGAACAAAGGCGTGTATTGAGGATTCTGGTGTCGAAACCAAACTCACCCACCCTACAGCCCCAAGTTAGCTCCCAGTAATTTCGTTTTGGTCCTGACGATAAAAGAAAAATGAAAGGCAAGTTTTCCCGAGTGCTAAAAAAGCTGCCTATGAAGTAGCAGATTCAGATCTATCGGATCAAAACTGAATAACATGTATCCAGAGTTGATTGAGATGAATGACACTTTGCATATAAAATAACGGGGAGTATTTGGAAAACATGTAAAATAGTAATAATTATACCGCTGGATAAATTACACGATTTGATATAACCCCGAAATAAGCAAATTATTTGCTTGTGTTATGGGTGTTACTCATACTAATACATAGCAATACTTATACATATGCATATCGTTACATACATTATAAACACCCAAACCCAAAAATACAGACGTCTATGCTCATCACACAAATGTTTGTCCCTGTCGGCAATCGAACTCGAACCCCATCGATGGATTCGAAGTTAGGTTCGCTAACCACTCGACCAACCAGGCGGTCGACTGAAATTTCCAATAGACTAACGGCCTGGCCACCGGAAATTCTCACCCGCGAAAATTCGCGCGCCGCGAACGGCGAAGTGTCTAGCGACTGCAACAAATGTATGGGAAAGTACTAAACATGCCACGCGGCGTGGTGGTCGGCGGCGGGGTGATCGACGAATTTTCGCTGCCGCCGCCGGTTCGCGTGGCCGGGCGGTAAGATTTCCTTTTCAAGTAGTTGAATCTACGTAACAATATAACAAGCAAACAAACCTTTGGTGTTGTCAGACTTCTTTTTTTACATTCTCGTTGCACAGCTGTCATAAAAGTCATTGCTGTAATCGTCGATGGATTTCCCTCATCAGATTTCTTTTTAGTTAGATCTCTCAAGGCACTTGCAGTCGATATTAATATTAATCCAGCTACATGGAATGCTCCTGGCAATTTTTTCATGACATGAGGACTCTCCATCGGGTCGTATTCATATATAAATTCGTTCCAGATGTTGGATAAGCTTTCATTTAACTTTCCACATAGCTCAGGTATAGCAGAAAAATTGAGGAATAGCTGCCCCAAAGGACTTTGTTGATAATTTTCTGACTGCCCTACAGTTATGTCCGGTGGTAATTGCCTTATGAGTAGCAGATCACCGATGTTGAGAGATTTCTTGCCACTCAGAAGCAAGTGATGGACTCTGACAAGAATGTAAAATTTTGGTTCTAGTGAAACACATGGTATAATAATATATTGCCATGGAGATTGATCGGGTGGGAAATATTTTGATACGATGTCACTCACGTAGTCCTGTAAAAGAAAGTTTTATCAAGGGCGTAACTGTTTCTGTAGGATAGTAAAGTCTTAACTTGGCAGATCAGCAATCGATCAGATTTATATTTTTTCGCTTAATTCGGTATACATACATTTTGCCACCGCAAAGGAGTTCAAAGTTCTTGCTTCACGAATTAATATATAGATTTTGTCGTCACTTTTAGAATTAAATAAGCCGCATGAAATTATGCTCCTTATCACTACGCTCCATAATCGGAATGAATGTAAGGTTCAAAATATATAATTTTTTATTTATTTAATATATTCAGGCGTTACTTTGCGGAATTCCATAATTTAAAGGAGAAATTATGGTATTTAATTTGCATATTAAATACGATAATTTCTCCTGTTTTTTTATTATAAGATAGCAAACAAGCAGATAGGTCTCCTGATGGAAAGAGTCAACCATCGCCTATGGACACCAAAGACGTTAATTGTGCGTTGCTATCTTATGGCGAGTTTTAATGACCCAGGCGAGACAATGCAGAACTCTACCACTTAGTATCCACGATGGTAGTGACACGTATAGCCAATCGGTCGCCTTTTACGACCTGCCTGGCAGAACGGCAGTTGGCTTATCCTTTAAAGAAAGCCCGGATCCAACATGGTTATGTGTGTATTTATAATTCTAGTTTAATTTCCAGTACTTATATCTATATATTTTGTTAGTAAGGACATAGTATATGCTTAGATTTTTTTAGAACGGAATAGTATTTTTTGTTTAACATGCAGTATATACCCAGCCAAAATTAAAAGAGTGTTGTCAACTTTAGACTGCAATAATATTTACAATTTTTCGTTTTGCCTGAATTTCGCTTATGTCTAATTGACAGTACCCAATAAATAAATAAAGCTGCTGGCCCTGGTTTATAGCAAATAGCAACAATTAGTCGTAAAAGTTGTAAATGTAGTAGATAAAGATCACCATTTCGACAGTCAAAAAGCTGACGAATCGTCACGAAAAAGTGATATTTATTTTAGGTTTATGTTAATTATTATGCATCTAAATGTTTCTGTGATTTTTAATACTAATTCATACTAATATTATAAATGCGAAAGTGTCTGTCTGACTGTCTCTCCTTCACGCCTAAACCACTCAACTGATTTGAATGAAATTTGGTACAAAGATAGTTTTAAACCCGAGAAAGAACTCAGGATAGTTTTTATTCCGGAAATCCCACGGGAACGGGAAGCATGCGAGTAAAAGCCCGGGACTGTTTCTTTTAAAACATGGTAATAAGAAGTAACTTAGGCTACTTTTAGGAATTATTCCACGCGGACGAAGTCGCGGGCACAGCTAGTTACCTATTACATATAATTCTGGAAATGGGGCACAAGTAACTAAACTCGAAATGTAACTAGGTAATAGAAATTTGAAAATACTTTTTAGCGACTGAATGACCTTTCAATTGTGTATGTTGTAGGTTGTGTAAATGAAATAGAAAATGCTTGTTTTATAGTGGGATAGAACAGTTATGATTCAAACTGCCTCACAGTATTTCGCCTAGAACATGCTAGGTGGACAAAATTCATGTTATCATTTCCAGGAAATCTTAATTGCAAAACGTAAACAACACCCCTAATCTCCAGATTCCAAGAATCGGTTGTTTGTCAAATGCTTAACTGATAAGGAATAGTGGTTAGAAGTCAGGTATTGAGTTTAATGAAATCGTTACAGTCAATCAGTTGCAGTTTAGTGACACTTTCGTACACATCCATAGTGGCTTATAGTTAATATTTTGAGTGTTTGTGATGGATATCAACACGGAGGGTAAGTCCTATTATTTAAAAAACCTTTTTTAAAATCTGAATCTGTTCAAATGAATTTTAGGTATAATTTTAACATAGCTTATATATTTTAACGTATTTTTTTTATGAAAGAATAGTTTTAAAGAGTTAATTTTGCAGACATTCACCTTTATCCGGGCTAGTTCTTTGATATATCATAGGAAATACTTTATTCTTCATAAAAATACACAAATTGTTTAGCACACTTCAGTACAACATATTCTTTTCTTTTTTTTTTCAGAACGCTTATACTCTATTTCTAGGGTAGAATTTTTTGAAGAGTGGTTGAAACCCACAAAAAATGAAAAGAACTCGGGTATATATGAGTACCTTTCTTCAAAATTTCACTTTGGTAACATTACTGAATGTAGCCAAAAAGAAATAAAGTTGAAGATATCCAACTTTTCCAATAAAATTGGTGTCAAATGGTTGGCTTCAGGAAAATCGAAGGAGCGTTTTTTAATTAAAAATAAGACCTGGCTGGATGAAGAAGATATACAGTTTACTGTGAGTTCTTTTGAGCCACAACCATCAACTTTGAGTGAGGCTGTGATTTCAGCAGGAAGGCCTCGCAAAGAATTCGAAGAATCGTCGTTTAAAACCAAAAAACGTCGAGTCGTGGATCTCGTAGAATCGCGAAGTGTCAGTGAATTGGTGACAGCTGCCGAAATTGCTGCGCGTTCAGCAGGACAACGGAAAATTGCCAGCGTAATTAGAGACATTAGTGAAAGCTCAGTTATTAATGTTAAGTCTAAGGATACCAGTAATGTTAATCCTAGGCAGTTAAGTAGTGACGAAGCGTTAGCTTACTATATAGATTCTAAGTCAACAACACATGCGTACAAACAAACAAGAAAGTGGTCTATGAAGGCAGGACATAATGTGTTTCCATCATATTATAGTTTGACAAAATCTAAACAGGCCTGTTATCCTGCACAGGAGCACATTGCTGTAACAGAAACACGTGCTGAAATAAATTTGCAAGCATTATTAAACAAAACAGTGGAACGTTTAGTATTAGCACAGCATGAAGTTATCAGCAGTGTCCTCGCAACAAGTTCGTCTTTTACACTTGTAAGTAAATGGGGATGTGATGGAAGTTCTGGGCACAGCACATACAAACAGAGATTTGAGAACACTGAAGATACGGACGAATTTCTTTTCGTATTTTCTTTAGTTCCCCTTAGATTATATGATGGGGCCAAAATTGTTTGGCAAAATCCTCGGTCTTCATCAACATTGTATTGTCGCCCAATCAAATTAATATTTGCTAAAGAAACGAATGACTTCACGTTAACGGAGACAAATAGATTGTTGGAAGAAGTTAACGCTCTTCTTCCAACACGTATCGACTTTGGTGATTCTCAAATCTCTGTGAAACACGAACTTTTGCTGACAATGACAGACGGAAAGGTATGCAACGCTTTAACGGAAACTCGTTCAACTCAAAAGTGTTTCATCTGTGGCGCCACCCCCAAGACGATGAATGATGAACCCGCGAACTTCAACAGCAACCAAGATCATTTTGGCTTTGGTTTATCTACACTTCATGCTTGGATTCGTTGCTTCGAATGCCTTTTACATATCAGCTACAAGTTGAATATTAAGAAATGGCAGGCTAGAAGCAACGAAGACAAAGCAGATATCAAGGTTCGTTCCGACGAAATTAAGTTAAAATTTAAGAACGAGATGGGACTTATTGTAGATAAACCAAAGCCAGGATTTGGTTCTTCAAACGATGGAAACACGGCTCGTCGGTTTTTTAAGAATGCTGAGATGAGTGCTCAGATCACGGGATTGGATGTTGAAATCATCAAACAGTTCGATGTAATATTGAGGACTTTGTCTTCTGGATTCGAGATAAACTTAGTTGAATTTAATAAATTTTGTCTTGAAACCAGAAGACATTATCTAAGTCTCTATTCGTGGTACTGTATGCCTGCTACTGTACATAAAATATTAATTCATAGTACAGAGGTCATCAAAGCTGCATTGCTTCCAATTGGGCAGCTTTCCGAAGAGGCTCAGGAAGCACGTAATAAAGATTGCCGCAGATTTAGGGAGTACAACACCCGCAAGTGCTCGCGTGTTGCCACGAACAGAGACTTGCTGTCAGTGTTGGTTATAACATCTGATCCCTTGATCAATAGCCTTCGAGAGATTCCCCAAAAAAAGCCGGAAAAAATATGTTCAGAGGTTTTAAAGTTAATTTTAAGCCCTAGTATAGTAGAATCAAGACTGGAAACGTCATCATATTATCGCACAGTTCCACAAAATGATGACGATTACACAGTAAACGATTCATCAGAAGACTCTGATGATGATTATTAGGTTAGGTTATGAAATATTATCTTTGCTGCTTAGTTTTAGTTTTCATGCATATATTTTCTTTTATTGTAAATAAACCTATGATTGTTTTGTTACTATTTGTAATTTTATGTATTTAGATTTATATTGTACATACCTCTTGATACTTATTCGATCTGAACTGCATGCAATTTACAGCATTCATAGTACTCGCTAAGTTAATTGTTGCTCATATATTATTTTTGAAAATATTTTTTTGCTATCATAATTTTTTTCGTTTTTTATTACAAAAACATGACTACCCATATTTGAAATAAGTAAGAGCATCGTTATATAACATAAAATAATATTGTCCACCTAGCATGTTCCACGCGATACACTGTGTGCCTTCCTAAGATGCACTTCGTAAAAGGCAAACTATTGGTCAAACAAAATTCTCCTTTGGTTTATGATCGATTCCGATAAAGGGAATAATATTTAAACATAAATATTATGATTATATAATCAAAAATGTTTTTGTTAAATAATATAAAAAATATTAAACCTGAATATTACTATCGCTCACGGGACGGCCTCTATAAATGCCACTAGCGACAATGAAGTGGCTTTCGGGTCTGAAGGGGGCGTTAGCATCCCAAGCGTAGTTACCCCAGCATGACACCAGCACGTGGCGGAGTCGTGGAAACATGAGCTCGCCATTCTGATCTCTGCGATCTATCACGTGCTGTGTGAGGGTATTTCTAATTGCATCTGCATTTAGAGTTCCTGGAAATATTTAAAAATAGTACAATCACACGCCCCGTAATAGTTTTTTTAAATCCCAGAGGAAGTCAACTTCGTCAACTTCCAATAGACGTCTTAGTTCGCAGGAATATATTTTTTATGTATGTTCTAAGGTTACTCGAATACAGCTTAACGAATTTGGATTTTTTTCAGCTGTCTTCCTACTTTCCAGATGCTCTAATTGTCACCAAGTTTGGATCTTATAATAATATGATCGTGAAGAAATCGAGTGAATTTTTCCCAGTAATAAAAGTATTATTAATATGAATATGTCATTTCTGATCGAAGATAAATATAAAGAAGATATAGGTAGGTATATATATCTACATGAATCAAAATCTGAATCTTATATTTGCATTCAGAGTTCCTCGAAGTATTTTAAAAATAGTTTATTTAACCGCTACGTATTCTTTTCCTTTTGGTAAATCTCACAGGATATTTTATTTTTATTTTTAAGAGGTTCTCAGTTTGTCGGATTGTTTTTTATGTATGTTCCCCGTTACTCGTCTTCAATTTGAAAAATTTCTTTTTTTTGGAACAATATATTTCTCAGCTTAGATTTCATCACAGCACCCTCAATAAATTAAGAGAACTTTTAAAATTTTGGCAAACAAATTGATTCCTGCAGATTTACCGCTTTTAAATCGTCCGTGATATCATTAGACTAGGTATGAGTACGAACATAGGCTGCATGCTTATTATAAAAAAATATGCAAATCTATCATGGCATTGCAGAATAATTGAGTCATAGCCATCCTCAGATACTTTCCCATTTTTATGGAAGGGAGTTTGTCATTGCGAGCTTATTCTTGTGGTTACTTTATTATGTTGCTGACTATAATTTCTGTAAAGAAATGCCGAGTTCCATTTCGTGCACCCAAGTAAGCTTATCAGCTATCAGCAGTCAGCAGTACTTGGTTCATTTTATTTTTGTGATATTAGGCATAGGACAGCAAACAAGCAAGTAGCTGTGATCGATTTTTTTTATATCATAAGATAGCAAACAAGCAGATAGGTCTCTTGATGGAAAGAGTCAACCCTCGCTTATAGACCAAAGATGTTAGTGGTGCGTTACTATCTTGTGGCGAGGCCTAATGCCACATGCATAAATTTACCAGCAACCTTACCCTCCAAACGTTGTGTGGTTCCATTTTAACTTAGTGAAAAACTGATGCAGAGTTTCCAAGATATGGAAATGATAATGGAAAGTCGGTTGCTGCAGTTTTACTACGTTAAAAAATTATAACAACCTAGCTGTAGCGTGCAGCTCGCTGCGTTTTAAAAGTTTTTGGCGAATCCCGCGGGACCACCTATTTTTTCCTGGATAGAAAGTAGCCTATGTGCTATTGCAGGTCATTATCTGCCTATGTGCCAAATTTCATTCACATCCGTTCAGAAGTTTTTGTGTGATTGAGTAACAAACATCTATCCATCCAAACATCCAAACTTTCGCGCATTTATAATATTAATATGGATAAAGTGATAGAAGTATTATCGGTCCCTAACCGACGACTACCATTTTTTATCCTTGTTTTTGCTTCATAGACAATATTGTCTCTAAAGAGCCACTTTTCCTTTAATCTAATCTTATGTGACTTTGCATGACAAAACACCTGACCTTATAATACAGCTCATATCGTACGAGCACGTGTTCGATTCTAAATTGGTACAAAAGTGTTGTTAAGTATGTTTTATTTGACTCCTAGACAGTGAGGAATCCAACGTGATGATATTCACCTTTTACACACAGCAATACATTGATGATGCCCTGGTTCCGGTGGGTGTCCAAAAGCGTTCGAATTGTGGAAGACTTGATAAACTCCAAGCCTGGGTACCTGCTGGATAGTAGTCTGAGCCATAAATGTTTACTTATGCGGACCACTGTGAAACAAATATAAAAACAAAGTGTATTATTTTTTTACTTCAAAGGACAGCAAACAAATATATCGTATTTTTTATGTTAGTTGGATAGGCAAACTGGCAGACGTGGCACCTGATGGTAAGTGGTCGACGTCGTCAATGAACATAAACTAGTTGACTTGGAACTAGTGCAGGTAACTCATTTATGTGTTACCTATCCTGAGACATAAGATGTTAAGTCTCGGTGCCAGTAATTACACTGCCTGTCTTGCTCTTCTTTCCGAAACACAGCAAAGCTGATAAAATAAGCAAGATGGTGGTACCCATGCAGCCGGGAGCGTGGCACAGCGCATCCCTCGCACCGGTAAAGTTAGTAGTTTTATAGTTTTAAAATATAATTCCTCCCACCCATAGTATTCTTGATCCGCTGCTCTTCATCTGTTTCTGATCATTCTAAATGCGACGGTTATCTATGTAACCATAAAATATATTAATGGCAGGTTTCTATCCGTGTTGCATCCGTGGCAGCGTTGGAATGCCACATAATATATAAGTTTACCGGTTAACTTACCATCCGGACCAGAAGGCAACAGCGTCAATCACCAATGCTGCTGCTGTGCAATGCTGTGACCGATTTTCTGATCGTATGATAGTAATTTAATAAAAAATATTGACTCGTCAAAATAACTTGTACTTAAAAAGTTTTATTGAATAAAGTACGAGTATTTCTAATTTCGCTTATGCGGCGGGAATAGGTGGATACTAAATTCGATCGAAATGTTGAAGAATTTTACCATCTAGTTAGTAATTCAATTTTTCAACATCTTGTTAGTAGTTCAGTTAGTTCAGCTTTCTGTTATTGCAGTTTTTTGATAAAAATAACATTGTTTAAGATTGGATAAGTGCCCGGTTGGCGATAGGCTTATGTATGATGTGGGATAATTAAGTATCTTCCGTTATTCGTAGTTGCATTTGTTGTACTTCTGCCTACCCCTTCGGGGATACGGTTGTGAAGATAATTTTCAGTTAGTAGCTATATCAATAAATTTAAATAAATAAATATCGTCACGCCATTATTCCCAAAGCGATAGAGGTGCAGCCACTATTAGCCAACCTCATTGTTCCATGATATACAAGTTGGGCGTCGACAAATCGAGCACACAAGTCCTCGCTCGAGAAAGTTGTGTTATAAAAAAAATTGGAAAACTTGCTAAGAATATTGCTCGACCCAGGATTTGAATGTATTTTTTTATATCTTAGCGGGTAATTACGGTTAGACTACTACGACGGGTATTAAAGTCGTCCACAATTTATGTGTGGCGTTCAGAGGGGGAGGGGGAGTTGTAAGGCATATATGAAGTTTTTTCAGCAACCATCAGAAGAAAAAAAACCGTAACATATTGGTTAATTTTATTTTACTGGGAATATTTTAAAGTAGGTTTATTGTACGGTTTAAACTGGATACGCCTTTCAAGGCAATTTCTTAGGTTGTCAGTGTCTAGTGACACTTACATCCAAAAATACAGAGTTATAATACTTACCGATGAAATAAAATCACTCTAGGAGTTTTCCTAAAGCCTAGCTTTTTATTCGACACGATAAAATAGCGTATTTCTTTTTTACGATATATCTAAAAGCGTTTGACATTTACATACATTTGCTCATATAAATCCGGCTACCCATTTTGCGCCTAACACCGTGTCTTTTAATATTTTTGTGTGGTCTGTGATTTATTATTATATTTTCTCATTGTGGTTCTAGAATCACAAGAATATTTAATTTGATGTTAGGTCTAGATTTAGTGTTAAATAAAATCTTGTAAGCATATTGATTTGTTTTCAACAATTTTTTTTTTAACCTGTATTTCTAAAACTTAGAAAAATGATTAAGGCACCAAGAGGCTATCGACAGAAGTGAAAACCTAAAAACAGTATTCATAAACATAGATTTTTGATATCTACTGGGTTAATATGTATTGTACCAAATATGTGTACGTCTATATAAACGTATACTTTATCTTTTCAAATTTGAGGGGTAAATTTAGTTTATATAAGGTATATTAATAGTAGCGTCCTAGTTTAAAAGTCGTGTTTAGGTTACTGAATACCGATTCACATATTAATTACTATTAAATGATTATGATTATTTAGATTATTATAGATTTACATATTACTCAAAAATAATGTCTATCTCCCTTTATCTCTATCTCTCTGTATCTATCTTCCTATATCTCTATTTCCCTGTATCTCGTTATATTCTATCTTTATCTCCCTTCATCTCTATCTCCCTTTATCCTTATATCTACATCTAATTATCTCTGTTTTTATCTCTATCTCCCTTCGTCTCTATCTTTCTTTATATTTATTTCTATCTCCCTTTACATTTTCTTCTATCTCTATTACTAAGAAAGGAGTGAGAGATAAAGGGAGAGAGAGATAGGGATTAATAGAGATAAAATATGTAGAGATAAAGGGAGATAAAGATAATGAGAGATAGAGATAAAAGCAGATAGAGATAAAGAGATATAGCAATAACGGAGACAAAGGAATATAGATATAGAGGGAGATATAGATAAAGAAGATAACAATAGAAATGAGAGATAAAGATAAAAGTCAAATAGATATAAAGAGATAAATAAAGGGAGAAAGAGATTAATAGAGATAGAGGTATGGGAAGATAGACATGAAGTGAGGTAGAATAAATAGAGATAGAGATAAGTATAAAGAGAAATAGAGATTAAAGGAGATAGAAATAAAGGGAAATAGAGCTAATGAGTGATAGAGATAATGAGATATAGAGATAAAATGAGATAGCGATCAGCGGAGATTGAGATACGAGTAACAAGATAACTTATAATAATATATAACCGGTGGGAGGGATGCGCTGTGCCGCGCTCCCGGCTGCATGGGGATACCACCATCTTGCTTGTTTCTTCCGTGAAATAGCTTTGCTGTGTTTCGGAGAGAAGGGCAAGACAGGTAGTGTAATTACTGGCACCGAGACTTAAAACCTTATGTCTTACCTACACTACAGGATAGGCAACACATAAATGAGTTACCTAATCTAGTTCCAGGTAAACTAGTTTACGTTCATTGGCGACGTTGACCACTCGTAATCAGGTGGCACGCCGGCCAGTTTGCCTATCCAACTAATATAAAAAAATATCTTTATAATCATTTTTTTCTCTTTATTCTTCTTAAGTTTTTCATCTGTATTTCTCTTTATCTCTATCTCCCTTTTTTATCACCCATTATCTCTATATATCTGTATCTTTTTATATTTCTTTTATATAAAAATAAATAGTCTCCATTTATATAGAAAAAGATATGAAGAGGCAGACCTCTCCATATCTATTCCTCTATAGACAGAGAAATCGCTTTATCTATTTTCTCTATTTCTCTTTAACTCTTAATCCCCATCTCTTTTTATCGCTTTCTCTTTCTCTATTTAACTCTACCTCTCTTTCTCTATCTTCTTTTCTATTTATGTATCATTATCATTCACTAAATTTATAAATCCGATGTCCTAAATGTAATCACTAAATCTAAGCGAGACGCGCTGATCTTTACCATGTGGTAACTATACTATAAGTATACGTAAACAACATAAATGTCATCGTTATTATTCACTACATTTAAAAATCCGTTATTATTCTGAGACGCACTGGTTCCCCTTCCTACCACTATTCAATATATATTAACAGCATTATAATATAACGTATGTTATACATAAATTTAGGGTTTCCTGATTGGAAACCCTAAATCTGAGTGAGATTACCTAGGTAGGTAACACCTGGTAACTAGGTATACTATATACATAAACAATATATAAATGTCCATTACTTATCACGTATGTATTTGTTGGCGCCTACACAAAATGAACGCATAAATATTTGTTTGTGATCTAATCATCTTATCATACGAACCGGGTCACTGACAGTTGATTAATATTTAATAATAGGAATTGTTTTATTTGACTGATAATATAAAGTAAATTCTTCTGTATAAGTGTTCCTTTATAAATCATATTAGGAAATAAGTACTTCACTATGAAACATTTTTTTATAACGTACAAGCAGATGGCACTCTTGATATAAAGAAACAACCATTGAAAAGCATTGACGCTATTGCATCAGGCGGTGGTGCCAAATACCCGAGCGAGATATTGCAGAGCTATCTTAGTCACGTAGTTAGGGTAGGTATATATATCTCGTAATCACGGCAGTTGTGACAATCTCTCGCCTTTTACCAACTGCGTGGCAGAATAGCAAATAGTTTTTTCTTCAAAAGGGTTCCGAAACAAAACGGGGGATACACATCTTCGCGTCAAATTTCTTATTATTCAGAGAGAGAGAATAGAATTTCATATATTAAGGTCCCGACGAACCTCCTCAAGTAGCGTGTTTGTACAAAGAACAACAAATATTCTTTGTACAAACACGTGGCTTGAGGAATTTTCGACATTACCTCGCATGGCATCCTCTCAATTTCCTTATGATATGTCAGTCTCTCCTGGTATCCATCCACATGGACAAATAAATTCATATTTTAAACTATGACAATAACAAGCACTGATGCCTATGCGACTTGCGTTAGAACTAAATAAAGCTGTGGCAATTTGCGGAAAATTCACTAGAATATTTCGTCAAAAACACACTTCGTCGATAAACACAATACGTCGTAAAACACAATTCGTCGAATCACAATTCTTCGAATCACAATTCGTCAAATCGCAATGTTTTCTATTTTAATAATTCCGGTTTTTTATTTCATAAGATAGCAGATATCTCTCCTGATAGATAGAGAAACTATCGCTTATACACACCAAAGATATTAATGGCGCGTTGCTGACCGTGTGGCTGGATAGTAATGCCACAAGCATAAGTCTACCGGCTACTTTACCTTCCAAACCAGAACACAACAATTACATGCATTGACGTTATTGCGACAGGAATAGGTAAGGTGGTGGTACCGAATACCCGGGTGAGACTTTACGGAACTCTACCACCTAGTGGTCACGATGATAGTGACACGTATAGCCAATCGGTCGTCTCTTATGGAAGAACGACAATTGGTCTATTCTTCAAAGGGAGCTTGGACCGCCACGGGGAAGTTTTTATAATGGTCAAATTTATACCGCAACAGGATATAATATGTATCCAGATGGTTAAAACATTTCGCGTGGGTCAAACTATTAGAGTATTTCCTAAGCCCAAATAATTAAACATTTGAATAGACTACTTTCGCCGTGTTGGTCCCGGCCTCCTTTGAAGTCACGCACCACATAGCAACGCACCATTAACATCTTTGGTTGTTTGCTATCCCATCATGCAGGAGACCCATCTACTTGTTTGCTATCTTAAGGTCCAAAATTTTTATGTCTACCTGGCCACATCACTGCGTTGCTAAAATGCACCGTACAAATCTACGACGTCGTAAAACGTAACGTGAAAATTTCCGACGTGGCGCTGTTTTCCACAAATTTGCTTTGCAACGTTGTGCTATAGAGTTACAGTTACATTGTTAATTCCGCTATGCGTTGGTGCAACGCAGCACTGGGCCTCGTCCTTAGCCGATGTGCAGTTTTTCTTTTTAAGCTTCTGACGTTAAATATTGGAGTGTTATCACACATAACACTCCAATATTTAACGTCAGAAGCGTGCGTGCGTGCATGCGTGCGTGCATGCGTGCGTGCGTGCGATCGTGCGTGCGTGCGTGCGTGCGTGCGTGCGTGCATGCGTGCGTGAGTGCATGCGTGCGTGCGTTTGCGTGTGTGTATTTTTGTGTGTTTGTTCATTGCTTTTGCTTTTAAAAGGATGAACCGATTTCTGTGCAGTTTTTTAATCGTAAACCCTGTCTATTGAGATAATTAATAGCAGGGAAGATTTATATATGCTTTTTCTATATGGTTGTTAGCACAGAAAAATATATAGAAAAAATTCATGGTTGTTAGCAATGATTCAATAATTGTGTTGAATTGTTTCAAGATCAATTTTTTTTATGAAAAGATGTTTCAATTGAATGAAAGGAATTAAGAAATTTGTATAGGCCTGATCGAGACAAAATTTGGTATTATTCTATTACTTCAGTGACATTGTAACGAAATGGTGATCTTCACATGATGCTGTAGAATTCCCATTCGAATATCATCACTTTTTTAATCTATTGCTCTACAAATGATCAGGAAAGAGGTCTGATGAAAAAGAAATATTTTTATTTTAATTTAGTGATTTATTTATATTATTATCAATGACCAGAGAAAGCCAATACGGAAATAATCCTTTTTCGAGATAAAGATAAGCTTACATGTTAGTTCTGGAAATAGAGTAGGTACCTATGCATACCTACTTATCCCATTCCATCCAGCCGTTTTAGTGTAAAAGTAATACACTTTCGCATTTAAAAAAGTAGAGGGATTGAGGCCTGGGGTCCTTGGTTTTAAAGCTGGTAGGACTTTTGGGAGTGAAGATTGTCTGAGTAAATCAACAACTAAGTATATTAATTAAAAGTGCGCTAATCAGTCAAATCTGATTTGGTCTGGTTACAGACCACACAAATGCTAATAGAAACGATTTTGGGCGGAAAATGTGTAACCGCTCATATGAGCGGGACCAATACGGGGACATTTGACATTTACAAGCAATATGCTTGTAAATGTCAAATGTCCCCGTATTGGTCCCGGGCTCCTTTGAAGAATGGGCCAACTGCCGTTCTGCCAGGTAGGTCGTAAAAGGCGACTAAGTGCCTATGCACGTTAATACCATCGTGACTACTAGCTGGTAGAGTTCTGCGTCGGCTCGAACGGGTCTGGTAACACCTATTCCTGCCACAATAGCGTCAGTGCTAGTCACGGTCGTGTTCCGGTTTGGAGGGTAAGGTAGCCGGTAAACTTATGCATGTGGCATTAGACCTTGCCACAAGATAGCAACGCACCATTAACATCTGTCTATAGGCGGTGGTTGACTCTTTCCATCAGGAGACCCATCTGCTTGTTTGCTATCTTATAATATAAAAAAAACGCTTGTAGATGTATTATATGTGACAAAATAGAATTACACTATGTATAGCACATAGTGTAATTCTACACATTTTTTCACGGTATAATTTATCGTACCAAATAAGAAGCCAAGGCTTAAAAGATACCCCTGAATTGATTTTTTTCATCGTTAACTACTATAACTGCATTTCTGGGTGTAAATTCAAGCTACACTTGAATTCTTTTGACCGCCCCGTTGGTCGAATAATTAGCGAACCTTACTACGAATGGATGGGGCGCGTGTTCGATTCCCGACAGGGATAAACATTTGTGTGATGAGCATAGATGTTTGTATTTATGGGTTTAGATGTTTATTAAATATATATTCAGTAAGTATTTTTATATTTATGTCTATGTTTTAGTATCGTTGACTAACACCCATAACAAAAGAACATAATTTGCTTCCTTTGGAGCTAGATTGATTTTGTAATTTGTCCAGCGTCCGTTGTTACTATTATAATTATTAATTTACACCTAAAAATGCAGAGTTACTGACAACCTAAGCAATTGCTTTGAAAGGTGTATCCAGTTAAATCCGTGGATCTGGTTAGGTATCCATTATACGACCTGGCAATGCAATTCGTGCTATATTAAACGACTAGCTGTCTCGTGTATTTCGTTTAACCATAAAACATTATTTCCTTTTCCCTTTACTCCGGAATGGTGAAAGAATTTAAAAAATCAGGCCAGTATTTACGAGTTTACCCTAATGATGAAACTCTTTGAATCAAACAAACGAATCTTTATTCTTTAATGTGGGACTGTGAGTGTTAGTTAAAAATTAAAGAAAAGACCTCCTTTTTTATCCATTGAATCTGTAATCAAATATCCAGTGATATGGCATCGTGTACAATGAATAAATCACATAAACAAATAAAACATACTTGCAAAAGCGAAGTGAAAGTGGTTTTGTTATACAAAGGCCAGTTTTTTGTACTATACCTTGAGTATTACGTACCAACGTAGGATATTGCCAACGCCGGCAAAGCCGATACCGCAATCCAGAAGGCACAATATGTGTAAATCTCTTCCACAATCCGCGACCTTAAACTTCTTGAAGTCTCTCTTTTCATGTTGTCTTATACGTTTCATATGTTTTGCAACACTGCCAACAAAGTATACATAATACAATGCCTATTGATTACACAATAATAATATGTTTTGAAGTTTATTTTTGTGGCTAATTTGTATTTTAAGATAGCAAAGAAACAGAAGAAGCAATTGTGCGTTGCCATCCGTTTCGCGAGGTATTATCGCCACGTGCATAATTTTATCGGCTACATTACCCTCCAAACCGGAACACGACAACAACCGGAAACGACTAGCACTGATGCTATTGCGGCAGGGATGGGTAAGGTGATATTACTTGGTGGCCCAAATACTCGGGCGAGACGTTGCGAAACTCTATCACATAGTAGTAAAAGATGTTGTAACGTAGTGATAAATTATTAAACTAGTCTATTTAGGTATGAGTATGTTAAACTTTCGTGTAAAGGGAGATAGTAGCAAAGAAACCAAAGATTAAACGGGCAAGTTTTTAATAACCTCTAGAGGGCGTAATATTATTTATATAAATTATAAAATTAAAATTATAATAAATAAATACCTACTACCAAATTATAAAATTCTATTCTAGTAGACCTACTGTCTACTAGACTAGAATTTTATAATTTAGTCTTAAAACTAATCTATATCTATTATTTCTGTTATCAAGCGAATCCCAGTTATCAAAAGAAACATCTGATAATCATTGTCTGCCCGGTAAAACGTGACGACGGGATCACCAACCCACACCGCCGACTTACAAAATGGTGACATCTTATCACGTCTTGTTGAAATCGGAACTTCAACTAATGTTTGGTGAATCAACGCAATCTACTTCTTAATGAAAACCAAATTGATGAAACTTTTTAATTGTTTAGTTGTCAAAAAATGATGTTTATTTGTTTTATTAATAGAAAAGTTTGGTGACAAAAGTAACGCATATACATTCTGTTTATTTTCAAGCGGTTTCCCAAAAGGAGGAGATTATATTTGCACGGAATGCAACAAAATAAACGCGACACTTAGGAATAAACAGGTTTTTAATAGCGCCGACAATTAAACTTATGTAATTTATTACGTTAACTGTACTGTGGTTACTGTTGCAATCAGGTTTCAAAGATAATTAAAATGCAGTAATAGCAACGAACTGCTTTCAGTCTTCTTCACCTTGAATCAGATGTCCATTAAATTTCGGTGGAACAAACCTTGCAAGGCACAATTTTCAATAAATATATAATATAAATTAATATATAATATAATATAAATTAATATATAATATAATATAAATTAATATATAATATAATATAAATTAATATATAATATAATATAAATTAAGTATAGACAATAAACTACTTTTCTTATTTTTCTATGCCTTACGTTGAATATACCTAGCGAGCTATTTTATAATGCTATGCGTTATATTAACCACCACAACTCTAGTTCACACGCATAGTTCCCGTTCCTGTTGGATTTCCAGGATAAAAAACTATCTTAGATTTAGTATATACATAGACATACAATGAGATATTCGTTTTGAAATCAATTGGAAATAGGCATCAAAGACTACTACTTACTGCGCTTTGCTGAAACCAACCCAGACAAACAATATGTCAACTGATAATGAAAATAAACATCCTCTTATTGTATCGATTGTTTTATAAATAGTGGAAATTAAACAAATTAATAGGTATAGGTATTAGGTCGCAGTAGTGTTTACATAATTGGCTCTCTATATGATAACTGACAAAAGTAATTATATATACACAATCTTTTTAACCAATTTAAAAAAAGAGGAGGTTCTCAGCTTTTATTGTACACGGATTACTTCAAAGTCCCAAGTAAGAAATATTGTTATATTACGTACCTATTCTTTCAAGCAAAAATTAAAATTCACAATTCGGCTCGTTTTTTGGAGTAATCTGTGAACATAAAAACAAGCATTTTGTGTGATAAGCTTAAATGCTTGTACCTATTTCTGAGTTTGAGTGTTTATATAATAACGGGTCGGGGCAAAAGTATTTTCATATTTTGAATGCATTATTAGTAATCAAACCTCTTTGGATGTACTGAATGTAACTGGCTGGTTTTAATACTATTAAGTTGTGACATTCTGAAGATGCAATAAATAAAAAAACTAGTTTCCGCCATTTTTCAATTGTTTTTCAAGTAAGCAAAATTAACGTATGTGTCGAAGAATATCGGTACATTTTAAAATTTTATTAAAAAAAACGTAAAATGCGGCGAACGCCGCGAATAAAATTTGTGCGGTTTACGGACCTAATGCGATATCAATAAGAGTAGCACAAATGTGGTTCAAGTCTGGAAATTTTAGTGTGAAAGATGAGGTTCGCTCTGGACGCCCTGTCACAGATAAAATTAGTGACATCTTTGAGAAAATGGAGCAAGATTGACATATTAGTAGCTGCGACATTGCTGAAGAACTGGATATTGATCATAAAACAGTTTTACGTCATTTACGAAAGTCTGGGTACAAAAAAAACTTGACATTTGGGCACCACATGTTCTCACTGAGAGAAACCTAATGCAACGTGTTTCCATTTGCGATTCTTTGTTAAAACGTAACAATTCCGAACCATTTCTTAAACAGTTGATTACGGGTGATGAAAAATAGGTGACTTATGATAAGAATCTGCGAAAAAGATCATGGTCGAAGCATGGACAAGCCCCGCAAACCGTGGCAAAGCCCGGCCAGACGCGGAACAAAGTGACACTATGTGTATGGTGGGATTGGAAAGGAATCGTCCACTATGAGCTTTTGCCGCCGGATTAAACTATCGATTCTAACCTCTCTACTGTCAGCAACTGATGAGGTTAAAAAAAGCTTTTGAGAAAAACTGGCCGGAGTTGGTGAAAAGGAAGATGGCAAGATGGCAAGAAATCATCGATCAAAACGGCACATATATATTAAAAATAAATTAAAAAATATACCTAAAAAAATATTTTCCTTTGTATGAACAATACGAAAATACTTTTGCCTCGACCTTATATATTAGAGTATGTATATATGTATTAGTATCGTTAGCTAACACTCGTATCACAAGCAAATATTTCGCTTACATTAGAGTTAAATCAATTCGCGTAATTTGCCCTGTAATAATTAGATACTTATCACGACATACAGAGTGCTAAGTGTGAGTTTTTCTTTTCGCATTCGATCGTGAGCGCGTTTCGAGTTTACTAGGAATTTGTATGTGATTTGTACAGCGCCACCTAGTGGTAAACTGGTTTCTCCCGTTTATTTAGCGCCACCTAGTGGTAAACTGGTTTCTCACGTAAACCACTAGGTGGCGCTGTACAAATCACATACAAATTCCTAGTAAACTCGAAACGCGCTCACGATCGAATGCGAAAAGAAAAACTCACACTTAGCACTCAGTTCGATAAAAATCGAAGGAATAGATATTAAGATTCACTCTATTCAAGAGTTTATCAGGTGGCGACATTGGTGGTGATCCATATCCCTACATTTACCAAGTGTAGTAAATATCGCTATCTCAACTGACTTCCCAAAAGGAGGAGGTTATATCAATTCAGTTGTATGTTTTTTACGTTTGCTATCTCAGAACTCGGTCATTTGTGAATCGATTTTGATTTTTTTTGTTTGGATATTCTTACTGTCTTATTTTTATAATACTGGTCCTATTTTTATTTAGTGAAGATCTGATACAGGGTTGTGGAGGTACAGGAAATGGAAAGTCGGATACTGTGTTAAAAATATTAATAATCAATGGGGACCAATAGCTTTATGCATTAAGTACTTCTAGATAGGTATAGGGGTGTCAAGTGTCAATACAGTGCTGCCATAATCCAGGCTGCTACTGCGAATTTTCCATATAGAAAAAAACTAAGAATACTCTACTAGAAGCGAGAATCGGACCGACTCTTATATCATAAGTAATACAGGTTAATGTTATAGATCACAAAGCACTGTGAATAAATTCGTATTAAAGTATTATTGCTTTTAAAACACTATTTGACAAATGAAAAAGAAATTTCAAATTTTTGTGAACCCAGCAATTACGCTTATTTTTTTTACATACTTTTAGTTCTTGGTAAGAGCTCCTAACAAGATTTGGTCTCTTAGAAAGAAAATATATCTCCATATAAATTGTGAATTAAAATTACTCATTTCCATTTATCTTAATATATATACATTTACAAGAGCAAATCAGTTTACTCCGAAGCATATTGTCGTTCTGGTTATCTCAGCTTTTGTGATTAAAAATTATTCTAAAGTGTAAATGCAGAAACAACATTTTACAAAGTGTACCTAAATGCAAACATTTACACTTTGCAAAATGTAAAATAAAGAGTCTAGAATCATGTTATTTTACGCCAGGTCTCTTCATAACCCAAATCGTAGTAAAACTTAAAATATCGTATTACATAGTTAATCTATATATATATAAAAATCAATTGCTGTTCGTTAGTCTCGTTAAAACTCGAGAACGACTGAACCGATTTGGCTAATTTTGTTTTTGAATTAATTGTTGAAGTCCAGGGAAGGTTTAAAAGGTGAGAAAATATAAAAACAAAAATAAGAATAGTTAAAAAGGCAAAACAACATTTTCCGGGTAAGCTAGTACGAAATAAATGATGGAAATTCCAACGCCAAGACAGAGCTGTCTGTGGCAAATGCTTAAGTCATGCAAATCTAAATTTAGAAGAAAAGAAAATGTCTAAGAACCTGTAAATTAAAATTACGCGTCAACATCAACGACTAACGTACTACATTAATGTCTTTAGCCAACATATTATTGAAAATATTGCAATAAGAAAATCTTAATAACTTGTTACTGTTAAGAAACTTTCTCTGTAATAGTTCGCTATTAGTGGTTTCACTAAACGACTTCAAGAGACGTTTGAATAATTTACATCATAAAACATGTTGCAAAAATCTGTTTTCTTAAGCTGTTGCTTTTTTTAACAGGCCTTAGATATCCTGATGGAATGACCATGCCAATGATTTTAATGGTGCGTTGGCTTCCGTGTAGCTAGAAATACTACATGCATAACTTTACCGACTACTTTATCTTTTGAACGGACTGTTAGGGTGTCCCGCGTTGTAGTCTTAAAAAAAAAACTATTTTACGAGACAACCACTTTTATTTGACTTTACTTTTTACACGTCACTTTTATTAAGCACTCAGATCGCACTATTATTTGTGCACGCGGTTATAGGGGGTTACGACGCGGATTCTACTATCCCTAGTCTCCTCACTGAAGGCCAGCCGGCGGGCAGAAACCAGGTCCGTTGCTGGGCAGCGATTTGACTAGTTCAAGTACTGACTGGCCGTGCATTGGAAATGCACGGCTTATATAGTAAAATAAAAGTTTGACTCAGCGATTTAGTATAGAAAGGAATTAAGGGTTGTAACACCTCCCCCCTTAAAAACGAAACATCCAGAAATGAAGGATGTGAGTATCATTATGAGATCTGAGAGCTTTAACAATACACAACAGATATAGAACACAAAAGATCTGGAATTTAAATGACATAGTATCAAAACATTAAAATTAGTTGTGTATATTATACAGAATTAAAATTGGATTTAGAAAACAAAAGTTTAATAATTGATTCAAAATTATTTATTATTATTATTATTTATTAATCAAATTATATTGAAAATAAGAAAGTTTAAAAACATTTATTATAAAACAATAGAAATTCAAATTCAATTAAAAATAACTTTTAGCATTTATATATTATGTACAACATAGCTATCTCTTATGTAACACAAACTTTCAAAAACAAAATTAATCGTAACAAATTATTTAGACTCTTTATGATATTTAGAGTTTGATAGAAATAGTAGATTTAGTATATTATTACAAATTAAAAATTAGTAGATATAGTATATTTTTAGAAATAGTAGACTTAGTACATCTCTTTACATAGTAGATATATTTGAACAATAGTAAAATGTTATAATTAGTAGGCATAGAACATTTATTAAGTAATTAAGAAATAGTAGGTAAATTAAGACAATAGTACAAAATCTTATAAATAATTCCTAACTAATCATCGTATATTTCTTTGCAAAAAATAGTATATAGAGTATTTATATATTATCGACATCAAATTGTCTAAAAATTAATCTAATTATACAACACAGAAATACGTTTTCAAATTAAATAATATGTATTTAGTTATAAAAATATTACGATAAATGTATATATTAATTCTGTTTAGATTTAGAAACATGATCTTACATTATAAGTTTTACAAATCAAGCTGTCTCCTCGGGCTAGTCGGAGAGCTATTGGTGCTATACGTGTTACTATTTATTTCCTTTAGTTCAAAGTCAGTTCTAGTGCGAACAGTAGTTCTGGGTGTATTGTAACATGAATTATAGATTTGAACACAGCAGTTCCTACGAGGACACAAACATTTATATAGCTTATATATTACAAAACATAAAACAGAGACAGAAATTATAGTTGTAAAAATACTGAAATAATAATTATATTTAATGTGGTAAGGTTGGTTTTCGATTTTAGTCAATTCGTCGTTAAATTGATTCAATTTATGCGAAGCATATTGCAATTGATCTAAATTTATATGAGATAATTTAATTGGTGATAAATGAGAATATGAGTTATTGAATTTTATCTTTGTACAACAATCATCATCAATAATATTAAAAGTAGGGCTTGGAATATATATTTGAGTTATGACATCAGAGGATGGAATAAATTGTAGAAGTTTGTGATAAGCTTTGCAATTTTTGGGTAACGTTAAAATTCCCGTTCCTGTGATATCATAATCCTGAATTTCATTATTACAATTAATTGTTAGTTTAGTGATATCGGCTTGTACATAAATCCATCTATTATTGGTTAGTTTTTGCCAAATGTCAACATCACCGATGACAATTTTATAATCACATGATTTAGGGATGTTATTGACATGTTCACTTAAAATAATAGTTTCACAAATAGAGTTAGACGCACTGGAATGAATGTTTTCTAGTTTGCACAAATGTATATCACCTTTTAACACTTTGCACTCACTTAAGTCATCTAGTACTGAATATGTTAATTTGTCCTCCGTTATAGATAGGTATTTGGCCGTAGGATGTATCATGGCAAATGACTTTAAGTTGGAAGCATCATGAAATGTAGGTAGAGCATATACGTGACATAAATTATATTCAGTTAAAAGAGCTAGAGGAATTCTTATAACAAAAATTAGTTTAGAATCAACAAAGTAAGAGGATATTTCCGATATATCTAAAAGTAAATGAGCATTATCTAAAGTTACGGGTATAGGAAAGTTTTTTACAATATTATTGGACATAAATTCTTTATATAGCTGTCTAGGACTTAGAATAGAAGGGTGTACAATATTGAGTTTACCAAATAAAATAGCGTCAATAAGATTATTTAAATTAGTACTAAGAATCGTCAAGGAACTTTCTAAGGCACTGAAAGTCATAGCGAGATGTGAATTTACTTCTAACTTATTATTATTTTCTGAAATAGCATCTAATATTATATTTAACTTATTCATATTATTATTTAAAGTTTGCTCATTATCATTAAGTTTTGAGATAGAATTATTAAATGTAGAAATAGTAGAAGTAATAACGTGAATGTTATTTTTCATTAAAGATGCCAAGTGTCTTTGGTCATCTTGAACAGCATTTATAGCGTCAGTAAATGTCTTAGCATCATCTTCGTCTAGAGAACCGAATAATTGCTTAAGGATTGGGCCACCAATGCCAAACCAAGCTGATCTTTTGGATCTAGTTTCATTATTAGTTATATGTGAAAGAGACATTAGTTGATTCTCAATGTTTATAAACATGTTATCTAGCGGATTTAAAATATTAAAACAATCAGTTTGTAATTTTGTAGATTTATGTTTACTGCAAATCTCTTTTGATGAATCTAAAATCTTCCTCAAGTTTGTTAGATGAGGTTCTATGTAAGAGGTTTCCGAAAAGGTTAAAATATTCCAGTAAGTATTGTAATACTTGATAATACCTAAAGGGTCAAAGTAAAGACCGGGACTATTTATGATTGGAGTGATCATAATGGCTGCAATTCCTGGCGCAATCGCCCTGGAATAGAAATATTAGAACATGTTTTATAAAATAAAGACACTATAAAAATATCAACATAAATTAAAACATTATGAAAATGGTAATATCGGTAAATAGTAAATTGTTAAAATTAGTTAATTAGATATAATCGACTTTAGTATTAGTATTAGTAGTAGTATTTATCGTATGATTTAAGAAAATAGTAAACTATATCCTAATTATAGAGGTAAGTAGAATTAAATGATTAAAATTATGTAACAATAATTATTAGAAATGGTAGAGTTGGCAAATTTGATTAGGGTAAGATTAGTAGTATAAAGTAGACTATTTTCATTAGTCCAAGATTGGCATATCTAGAGGAGTTGTACTAACAGTAGGCATATCTACATTAGGCAAATCTGTACTAAATGGTCTGGGACTAGAGATATCGTGAGCTAGTTTTATTTCGTCAAAATGATAACGAATCTTTTTCCGTTTAATGAGGACCGTGACGTTATTGTTATTATGAACCTGAACTATGCGATAAGGTCCCTTCCAGACAGGTGACAAAGCTTTACGTAATCTATGATGACATTTAACGAATACCATATCATCGACTTTGTATTCTACAGTTTTGGTATGTTTATCGTAGTACATTTTCGATTTTTCCTTACTCCTAATAATATTTTCTCTGGCGAGATTTCTAGTGTGAATTAACTTATGTTTGAGTTTTTTAATATAATCAGGATATGTAACATTAGGATTGTTTTCGTATATAGAACTAGGAATATATGGTTTGCATCCAAAAAGCAATTCATGGGGAGCAAAGTTAGTAGTGGAATGAGGACATGAATTATAGGAGATTAGAGCAGTAGGTAAATATTTGTGCCAATCATTTTGATTTTCATTGACATAAGATTTTAAATATTCTTTAAGGGTCGCGTGAGACCTTTCAAGCGCTCCGTTTGTTTGCGGATGATACGGGGAAGAAAATAAATGCTTAATTTTAAACAAGTTAGTTGTTTGTTTGAACACTTCGGCGATAAAATGCACGCCTTGGTCCGATAGAATGGTTTTCGGGATACCAAAGTGGCTTATAAATTTAATCAAACACTCCGAGGTTTTTTCAGCGGTTGACTGGGTAATCGGGTAACCCATAGAATATTTGGTTAGATCGTCCTGGAATGTTACAACATATCTAAATTTTTCTTCGCCAGATTCTGGCAATGGACCAACAATATCCAAGGCGATACGTTGTAGAGGCTCATGCGATGTGGAAGTTATTTCCATAGGGGATTTATTTATTGCCCTTAATGCTTTGTTTTGTTGGCACTTTTGGCAAGATTTAACAAATGATTCTATTTCACTCTTCATTCCCTTCCAATAATACAAATCTTTTAGTTTATTATACATACGGGATGAACCAATATGACCTCCAACAGGAGAGTTATGATTATCTTTTAGGATTTTAGGAACTTCGTTTGGAGTAGGATAGGTTAGTTTGTTATGATAGATATTAATTTTTATACCAGTATTGTGAAAAATAAATATAATCATATCGTAAATTAGAACAAATTTAGTAGACATAGTAGATTTGGAAGATTTGGTAGATTTAGTAGATTTGGTAGATTTGGTAGATATAATATAATTATTTGATGTGGTAGATTTAGTATTATTAGTAGAATTAGTAGAACTAGTAGAAATGGTAGATTTAGTAGAATTAGTAGATTTATTATGACACATAGGCTTAATAGATATCGTAGAATAGATTTGATCCTGTGGAGTGCATGATTTAGTAGGAATTTCTTTTTTTTTAAAACAAGATTTATTGGAAGAAATGGTAGGCATAGTATCTCTATTTGTTTTGGCGCCGTTACCATTTACTGATTCCGTTAGGCACCGAAACGGAATCATTCCTCGTTTAAATCATTATTAGGACTCAAAGACTGACTGTTTATATTATGAGTATTTTTACAGTCGCCTTGCTCTTGGTCTATGAAATTGATATTTCGATGTTGCGAGTTCGTGGAATTTGATTGTAGGTGCTTCATATTATTATATTCCCTTTTACGACAGTTAAATATATCATGACCAAGATTCTTACAATAATTACATATTTTAGTGTTAGAGTTTACTTTGTTGGAAAAAGGAGGTAATGTTTTGCGATGTATGTTATATATAGGCCGCTGATTCATGAAACATTTGTGTGTAGGGTGACCAACTTTGCCGCACTTGTTACAACTAATCACGGGTTTTTGGTCCCCTTGCTTTGAAATTTTCATGTAATTTTGAAGTTTTTCCTCCTGGGTGGCTAAATCTATAGCCTATCTATAGCCTAGACACCAGAATGTTAGGGTGTCCCGCGTTGTAGTCTTAAAAAAAAACTATTTTACGAGACAACCACTTTTATTTGACTTTACTTTTTACACGTCACTTTTATTAAGCACTCAGATCGCACTATTATTTGTGCACGCGGTTATAGGGGGTTACGACGCGGATTCTACTATCCCTAGTCTCCTCACTGAAGGCCAGCCGGCGGGCAGAAACCAGGTCCGTTGCTGGGCAGCGATTTGACTAGTTCAAGTACTGACTGGCCGTGCATTGGAAATGCACGGCTTATATAGTAAAATAAAAGTTTGACTCAGCGATTTAGTATAGAAAGGAATTAAGGGTTGTAACAGGACGCAACAGTGACGCAATTGCAGTACTGACGCTATTGAGACAGAAAAATGTGAAGTACTTAAGTGTATCTTTATTTTTTCTAAACCCGGGAAATCAAATCAGTACTCTACCAGAGAAATCTATGCATACTTTAGCATAGCAGAAAGGCTGATATTCTTTTCTTTAAAATGAATCGGACTAACACTGGATTCGAAATATTACAAATCCATAGAGTTAGATAAATAAATAAAAAAGAATGAAGAATGAATAAAAAAGAATGAAGTTAATGTTATTGGTTAGTTATTGGAGGGTAAGGTAGCCGATAAACTTATGCATGTGGCATTAGACCTCGCCACAAGATAGTAACGCACCATTAACATCTTTGATGTCTATAGGCGATGGCTGACTCTTTCCATCAGGAGACCCATCTGCTTGTTTGCTATCTTATGATATAAAAAAAATGTGGTAACAATGTCAGAAAATACAACATAGTGAGTCAGATAATTGATTTGCAACTCGTTACAATTCAATGTTATGTTTTATATTTTGTATAATACTATTCTCGTAGATGTACTCAGACTATTCTATCTGGAAATGTAAATTAAGCCTAACGGCCGGTTTCCGAAACACAAATCAATTTTAACAAGGAAATAATCTGTGCTTAACATAATTTTTTCAAACAAAATAAATGTTCTGTTAAACACATATTGATTGCTTATTATAATTAATTTGCGTTTCGGAAACCGACCGTAAAACAAATCGATTCATAGAAAAATTTATTCTATGGATAAATATGTAAGTTTAATGACCTTATTCTTTTGATTACGATAATTTCGATACGCACTAGTTATACAGATAATAATCGTTGCTAATTGGTATAGACGAAAAAATATATATTTTTTCAGTACTTTATCCTTAAAACTGGACTTTTCTACGAGTGTTTAGCGCATGGAAAGTTATTCATTTTCGCAATTAGTGCTTTTTGTTTTCTTCCTGCATATTATAACCTCCCAATGCACGATGGAGGTTTTTTATCAAAAAGTTACAAATTTTTTGGATTTTTTTACCCTATTATTAAGTTAATAAGTCTTTCTTCTGGACCAATACAGTCATGGGCATTACCCAGGTACTGTGTGCCGGAGGGGAGGGGTCAGTCATTTATCAGATAATAAATAACTGATTGAAGATTTTCAGCCGAAACCAAAACCCTAACATTTTAAGACTATATTTTTATCACCAGCCAACAAATGATCGCACACCGTGTAAAAAAATCTGCTGAGAATTTGCCACGGACTCAACTGTGGTAAATTCTCGGCTGATTTTTTTAGGATTCAGGGATTTTTGTCCTCTGCGGACAAAAGTCCCTCGTCTGCGCAGGCCAAGACTCGCCCACCACATTTCACGACGTGGCATTCCCATCAACGATACCTACTCGAGTTATCCTCGAACAAATATTTATACTTTAAAAATAAGAAAGAAAAATATCGACACGCAGGATTTGAACTTGCGACCGTCTCCCTAAAGCCGGGACACTCTACCGCTGAGCTAGTATCAACAGGTGAGTGCTATAACACAAAAGTAATTAGAACAATCGACGGAATCGATCACATAGCAAAGAAGAATTTCGCGGCGTCGAGACTGTCGGACCTAGCTCAGCGGTAGAGCATCCCGGCTTTAGGGAGATGGTCGCAGGTTCAAATCCTGCGTCGATATTTTTCATTATTGTTTTTAAAGTTTTTCAAGTTTTCTCAAGCACGGAGTGAGTGCTATAACACTAAAATAAATATTTATACATACCTACTACCAGTAGACAACTGGTACTACTAAAATATACTGGTTTGTTATTTTATAATATAAAAAGTCATTAAGCTTTTTTCTAATGTTGTCTTCCACGGATATGGTAGTCCGACGGAGTGCCGGCAAAAAGTAGTTTATCAACGCTAGTTGGAATAGTTTTTTAAACTCTCTGTAGCGATATTGTTCGCGCTCACACGCGCGCCTCTCAGTACGATTTTATTTCGCCATGTCTATTACATTCGTTTGCGGAAGCAAATTTAATTACATTATTTTTACCTGACATGAGTTACGTTTTAACCAAATATTTGAATTTAACCAGCTGTAGTCTAGAATCCAGTTTCAAACAGCCTTGATTTTGACCGTTTTGATATTAATACGTACAACAAAAACTTTGTACCCCTTTTTAAGACAATTACGTGAACTGTGGAGTGTGAAATTTGACTCAGTTCAAGCCTGGCACTTCGTTAAAGGCGAACATTTTGCCAAACGTGCCACTAATATCATAACTACTGTATGTAGAGTGCCACAACTTTTTACATGGTTTTCTTACCACTTATCAATCTCATGTTCCGGTCTGGAAGGTAAGGTAGCCGGTAAACTTATAAATTTTTTGTTGTCTATAGGTTGTCTCTTTCTACCAGGAGAGTCATCTGCTTGTTTGTTATCCTATGGTATTTATAACAAGGGAATCGTTGTCCTTATAGAAAGAAAAAAGCATTACCTATAGATACCGAAGATGTTATTGGTGCGTCGCTATCCATGTAGCAAGGTTGGACCACATGCATTAATTTACCGGCTTCTTTACCTGCGCTCCAAAACGGAACACGACAGCGCTAAAAACCGACGCTATTATGTCAAGGAATAAGAAAGGCGGTGGAATCAAACCTGGTCAAATGTTATAAAATTCTACACCCTAGTTGTGACATGTATAAGACTTCTCACACCTTTTATTGTCACGCATTGGCGTAAAACCTGTCAAGTGCGGATTGGATTCGCATACCGAGGGTTCCGTATAAACTTGTACTTATTGTAAATTTTGTAATGTAACTAAAAATTTTCGGTTTTCAGATATTTTTTTTATGTGCTGTAAGACATTACTTCTTGTCAAATTTTATAATTCTATAGTCCTACCTATAGGTTTTGATTCCCTTTTGAAATCCCAAAAATTGCAAAATGTGCGACGTAAATACGGTCAACGACGTAATCTTATAAAGGTCTCGTTATTCCTTTCCAGTGATTGAACCCTAAAAAAATATGTGTCCAGGCTAGAATTTCGGATTGGAAAGCAAACATCCTAGGGTGGGAACTAAACCATACTGTGGTGGGCACAGCCCATCCGACCCCCCTCTATATACGCCTATAAGTACAAAGATGATATTTATTCATTTCTAGTACTGAAGTAAAACTATAGGCAATATCTATCAAGATATGGATGGAACTACTTTGATACGAGTTTGACTCTTGCATCGCTGTGACAGCTGTGACCCTTGTTATGATAGCACTATCACTGTTTTACTAGCGGCCGGACCGGACAATCAATGGCATCAAATGATAGTTAAATAATGTTTAACCCACTTAGCGATTACTGAATAATATATATCTAATAAATCCTTGGGAATTTCTACGTTTAACCTTGTCCACGCTGATAAAGTAGCTTTATATAGGTGTAAAGGTTTTCAAAAGTTAAATCTAATTATCGATTCTAAATAAAAAAAAATGTTTTTTTTAATAATATTTAATAATATTAATACAAAAAAAGCTGTAAACGGTTGACCCTGCGGGCCATCCCTGAAACTTCCCGCTAAATTAAAGTATCTATTTTAAACTCAAAAGAGTAAAAACTATAAGCATAGATTTTTTCAAACATATATTTTGTTAAAAATGGTAGTATATTGATTTTTGAAAAGCTAGCTGTATATTTTGGAAACGATGATCGATTTTGATCTTTCGAATGGCCTATAACTTAATTTTTGAGATCTAAAATATTGCTTTAGCTAAATAATCGATAGGTTGAAAAATTTCGAAGCATTGTCAAAAAATATTTTTTTTCGTCATTGATAAATCCCAAACGAATTGACCGATTTTGATTCAATTAACGGTATTTGACGAAGTTTTAGAAGGAAAAAACTAATAAGATTTTTAAGTCAATCGATGTACTAACCAGAAAGTTATTTAATTTTTTTTAAGTAAGTTACCTAAAAACAATGTAATTTTAATATGTGAAAAGATGAAACTTTTGAAACTTATATTCGATTTTAATTTTTGAAACGGCATTTAACGTAGTTTTTAGTACTAAAGTATCGTGGAATACCAAAAAATTATTGGTTGAAAAATTTCGAAGTTCTGTCGAAAATAACCTTTTTTCAAAAATTTTCGTCAACGATTACTACCAAACGGATAAACCGATTTTGATGCAATTTACGCATTACATGTAGTTTTTTAGGAATAGAGCTGATTAGTTTTTGTATTCAATCGGTACCTTAATCTGGAAGTTATATTAAAAAGATACTGTTCGCCAAAATTTTTTTTGACGTTTTTTCGAAATTATTTCGAGTTATTCATTTCAATTTCTCTAAATTCGTGAATCGTTTGACTCTAACAGCGAGAACACACTAATATAATATCCGATATTCTTGTACCTGTGTATGTTTGGATAATTTTTTTGACGTTTTTTCGAAATTTCTCAAAATCTCTTGGTGCGACTTGGTTCAAATTTTTAGGAAGTCTAGTTGAGTAGAATCCAATCGAATGCCATCTGCCCCGTTTAGATCGGTCCAGCCGTTCAAAAGTTATGAGATGTTTTAATACACAAATTCACACACATCTATACAGACATACTGACGTCATCGTGAAAATAGTCAGATAAGGTTCCTAGGACCTCAAAATGTTGACATCTGATAGAAACTCGAATTTCGAAAATCGGGGTAAAATCAGTAATTTCCTTATCTACATAGGTACCTACGTAGCGGGAAGTTAAAAAACTGTTTTAGATAGATATATTGCAACTTCGTTTGTGTAACTGCTAATTGTTATACAAAACTGTTTGTAGACTTAAAGGCATTTAAACTGGAAATATTATCTACAATTTTTTTCCATGTTAATATTAAAAAAATCCTACAATCTTTTAACCCCTATTTCAGCTCCTTAGGGAGTGATTTTAGAAATAAGTAAGTAGCCAAATTCAAAATGAGTATTTTTAGTTTTCTGATAAAAACAATGTTGCCCGGGATAGGAGAAGTATCCGGTTGGCGATAGGCTTACCACCTTATGGGACTAAAGTGTTTTCGGCTAATCGTGGGTGCACTTGTTGTACCTTTACCTAACTCTTCGTGGATATGGGCGTGAAAATATTTTACTTTAAGTAGCCAAACTTTGACCCCGGATCTTCAAATATCGTCTTGCCAAATTTCATTAAAGTAGGTTTAGTGGTTTAGTCGTGAAAGCGTAACAGACAACAGACAAAAAGATAGACGGACAGACAGATAGAGCTTCGCATTTATAACATTAGTTCCTACCTATGGATTAGTAAAAAAATCTTTAGTTATTAGGTAGTTACTTAATTTTCATTATTTCGCACCATTGTATAGGTATTTCATTCATAATTTCATAAAGTATGAAATAATATTTATACTATTATAGCGATCGCCTATGGCCGAAATTCGACCACAAACTAAACAATAAAATCTCTTTTAAGTTTGACCACTGACCTGTAAGTAAATAGTAGTATACATGTGTGTATAATATCATGTATGTCACATGAATTTAATGTGTGTAAAGTTTATTTTTATTAATTTAACTAGCTGTACCCGCGACTTCGTTCGCGTTTGGCCATCCTTGCAGAGTAATTATTAGGAACTGACCACAGCATTTCTCTTATTCAGCAATACTTTGAACGGCGAAGCACTTTAATCAAATGAGAAATATTAAGAAAGGATTCTTAGTGTGGATTTGAAAACACGTTGACTTTGATAACGACCCTTGTGTCTTGTAGGGATTTAGGCAGTGTTTAACTGAAGTCACCTCGCCTTTTATTTTCTACAGTCATGCTTACAGTTTTATTTGTATGCCATTATATACTCATTCTATATGACTATATTTGACTAAAATCATTTTTGCAAAACCTATTTTTTATAGAAAGGAAAATTGCACGCCGGTGAAGCAAATGTCTTCATCTGTATTATCATTTTTAAACATGGCTGGGGCTATCCTTCCGCCGAATAAAAGTGTCGGAACTAAAATACGCCACTGCCAGGGCAATCATAATAAGCCAAGAGGCTGCGAATTTAATTCTTATTTGTAAAAAAATGTTTTCGTCTACCTTGAAGTGAGTCCAAAAAAACTTCCACCCAAAGTTGTTTACGGTGTTATCCTTACTCCATTGACATCTATCCGCTGTTTAACGACTGCACGGTTTAGTTTATATTTGTTATATTACGTGCAACGTTTGTCACGTCATAGCTGGTTTCAGAGCAGAAGGCTCGGTCATTAATCCTTCAGGAGTTACCGCGTACGAAAAAATTAAAAAAAATGTGGTAAAACATAACTTTAGCAGAAGGCTCGGTCAATAATCCTTCAGGAGTTACCGCGTACGAAGAAATTTAAAAAAATGTGGTTAAACATAACTTTGAGATTTTTCAACCAGTTAATTTTGGCCCAAGACAACGTTTTTCATCTTGCTAAAACTGCGGTTAATGCTGTTTGAAAGATTAAAATCGATAAAATCGTGATCAAAAGTTACAGCATTAAAACTTCAAAATAGACATTTTTGGTTTCAACAACCTTAGATATTATTATCATAACAACTAAGATTTTTTTAGGGCAAAAGATTGAAGGTGAAAGTATCGGCTTGTACCTAGGTTCTTAATGGGCAACGATGATTATTTAAGCTAACTAATTTTAAAATCCATGGTGTATGTCTGATAATTAATATCTGACTCCATTGCAGTAGTATTAGTCAAAACCTATAAGTCAGGGCGAAATAAATAGTATTTGCTTCCAGTAAACGTTATAACTGCAATGTTATTATTATTAAGCATAATATCTTGACCGTGGAGGAGTACGTGTGGAGGTTAGGAACATTTTGTTCAATTAAAATACGGCTTTTTGCAATTTTTTGCCAATATTTCGTAAAATACGCGTGAAATCGACATGTTTTTTTATTATCAATAGGGAAGCGCTTGACCACGATCTCGCCTGATGGTAAGCTAAGATGCGGCCTAAGATAGAACGCGCTTCCCTAGAAGTTCCCTAGAGTTCGAAAAGTTCAAAAAATCTTATTTGTAAAAATGATACTTAGGAAATTAATGTTTGAAAAATATACATCATATTTTTTAAAATTGATGATCGATTGTGATCTTTCGAATGGCATTCAACACAATTGTTTAACCCAACATTGTTTTAATCGATAGGTTAAAAAATGTCGAAGAAATGTAAAAAAAACTTTTTTTAATTTTTTAAAACTTTTTTATATTGAATCGTTACTGACAAATCCCAAATAAATCCAATTTTGAACCAATTTCTAGTATTCAGCTCGGGCTCAGCAGCTTTTTAGAGGGAAAACCTAATTCGATTTTTATATCAAACGGTATATTAACCTGAAAGTTATTTAAACAATTTGTAATAAGTTTACTGTAAACAACGTAATTTTAATGTTTGAAAAACTGTACCTTTTGAAAATTTGACTCGATTTTGATTTTTGAAAAATCAGTAACTTCCTTTCTACGTAGCTACGTAGCGGGAAGTTAAAAATATATACCTGATTAGAAAGATGAAAAGTTATTTATTCAGGTTTATTTTTTGAATAATTTTTATTTAAGGCAAATTTCGTAGCGGGAAGTTAAAAATAAATAAATTAACACATGGGTTTGTAGTTTGTTATTAATAAAAAACAAAATAGCCTTTGACTAAGAAGCTATTCTTGTTCATTGAAAACAATTTGCAATAAGAAAAATCTTTTTGCACTTTTCTTAAATTTATTAATATTTTAATTTTAATGTAATTTATTTAATATTTTTAATGTAAATTTGTGTCATTTTCAATAAGCAAGATAAGAAGTCAAGGGTTTTTTTATTATTATAATAAACTACTCTGCCTCGTGGTCTGGGGACAGCCTATTCGGCTCAGATCATGAGGTCCCGCGTACAATCCCCGGGTCGGTCTGAGATGTTATTGAGATATTTTCGACGATTCTCTCGAAAATCTAAAATCGCAGTAGCGACACGGAAGGTAGTGGCGAAGTGGTATATATATTACCACTGCCGTGCCTCGGATGAGCACGTAAAACTTTCGGTTCCAGTTATCGTTAAAAATAGTCGATCGAATATGCGGCGATGAGGATTACCATTTATCTCACCAACCAACAAGTCTGTGAATCGCGGTGAACCGGAAAGTTTCTAGACGGTGGGTTATTCTGCCTACGTCGCAAGGGAATCGGGCGTGATGATACTTTAATAAAAAACAACAACGCCACGTAATTTTTCCTCACATTTTTGATTTTCGATTCTCACAAATAAAGGAAAGTTAAGTATCTTTTGATAGAATTTGTTTTGATGAAGCTATATGTGTGTAAAGTTTTTCTGTAAAATGTTGATCTTATTCTGGACAGAACTTATAAGTATATGTTCGTATATTCTACTTAACAATTTTTTTAAAGTATTTTGGAGTCCGACTTTAGTCAGTATACTAAGTAGCTTAGGCACTTTAACATTTACACTTTGCAGAAGTTTCATTCATTTTAAAAGATAACTGATTCATGTATCTAATTTTGAAATATTTACCGTGTTGTCTTAGCGGTCCGGTGTCCTCGTTGACCATATGAGATCCCGGGTCCGATTCCCGGGTCAGGCAAAACAAAATGTGCTTTTTTACTTTTCTGATAAAACAACGTTGCCCGGGATTGGCTTGCCACCTAACACATTGTGTGAGAGTATTTTCGGCTAATCGTGGGCATACTTCTTGCACCTCTGCCTACGTATTCCAGGATATGGGCGTGTAGATACTTTTTTATCCTTTTTTACGTTATGCAATGTGAAAACAAAATAGTGAATTTTCGCAATAGCCTATCCTTACGTTAAATTTTATTAAGAACAAATTCTATTAGTATACTCAATTTCGATTAGATGCATCTTTTCTGAGATATTAGCAAAAACCTGAAAATTGACCTGTTATATTTTCAGATATATTATAATTATTCTTATATAAATAAATAAAATGTTTAGATTTATATTTTACACATATTTTACTAATTTTTAAGCTAGTAAAATTGCATTTAATAAAAAAGTATACATTCTAGAACTAAATATCCATTATACAAACACTATGAAATGACAACGCTAACTTATATTGAGCCGTGCGTTCAAAGGTTTTGTATACACTCGGGTGTCACGTTCAACTGGACTTATCACCCGAAACCGTTGAAACTTGTGATGTCTGTAACTTCTAAATTATAAAACTCATGAACTTGAAATTTTTAAGGGATAATCTTTATAGGACTTACTTTTGAACAAAAAAATAATAAAGGATTTCGGATGACAGGTTAATGAATTAAAGCTAAATATACGTTTTTATTTTCATCCCCTATCCCACGGGAACCATACTGAATTTTGGGATAAAAAATATCCTATAACCTTCTTCGGAGTATGAACTCTGATCATGCTAAATTTCATTTGAATTCGTTCAGTAGATTCGGCGTGATGCGCGGCCTTGATACAGACAGACAGACAGACAGACAAAAATTAAAAAAAATACATTTTTCGCTTCAGTATCGATTAAAGAGTATCTTCCAAAAAAAATTTTTAAAATATCTTCAATGTACAGAAAACGACCTCTTACAGTTTTATTATATGTATAGATATATTTTTTACGCATTTTATAAAAAAATATTAGATTTCTTTAGTCCTCCTTTAACTGCCTGCCTGTAAACTTTAACTGCCAATGTTCATACTCCACCGTTCACGAGATTGTCGTTTTTTTCTTCACCTTTTAGGAAATATATAAATAATTGTGTTAACATGTTAAAAATAAGAAGTGAAGCTGGATACCAAATTGTAATTTAATATCTAATTCGCAGAAAGAGGCTGTTACAGACTATTATTATGTTACACGTACCTATCTATATTGTAAAATATGTAAAAGTTAACAGGAAATTGGATGATCGACAGAAAATAAAAATTCGGCATTGAAAAAACACAAATGATAAAAATATCATCCTGAAAAAATGCTCTATTCCCAGCGGATTCACAAATACTTTCAAGTGGATATTGTAAGGAGGAGCTCGTCAAAAAAGCAATAAAAGAGCCTATAAAAATAATATATAAACTAAGCAGTAAAAACTTATTTTACTGGTTAGTTTATATTGTTTTTATTATTTTTTACTGTTTAGTTATAATAATCAATTTAAATATTTAAACCAATATAATATTCAATCTAATTTTATTCTGGAACAACCGACTTCTCATTTTTTGTATCTCTGGAAATTCAAATGGACCACAAGGACAGTAAACCTTTCCTACCAAAAAATAATTTTTAAAATAGATAAATGACCGAGTTCTGAGGTAACATAAAAAAATTCAACCGCTGGTTTCGCAGTAACGATCATTTAAGCTAGCTTTTTTTTTTCCTTTTCACAATTCGTTTTTTCTTCCTTTCGGAAAAAAAAACGAATTGTGAACCTCCTCTCCTTTGGGTCGATCGAATCAGAGTCGATCGCGAATTAGTTCTTAATTATTTTACTCACCGTTGAAAAAAACTCTATCGTAATTTTATCAGGTTTAAATCCAATGTTCCTTTTATTGAATACACTTTAACGAACACTAAGGTTGCATTCGAGTATCACAATAAGCAACGTGTATCATGTACTGAGCAAGTGTAGTTGGTGTTGCACAAGCGCGAAGTAGTCGCGGAGTGCCGACTGACCGACTGTATGGCCAGCCGTGATCCCTCTCTTATCGACGCTTGTCCAAGGTTCAAGAACGAACTATTCACAGTATTATTGAAATTGAAAAACTATTTAGAGCTAATCTCATCTTTAGCCTCGATTTGTAGATATTATTATATATTTTCGTCAACGATTACTCCCAAACGGATTAACCGATTTTGATGCAATTTACGCATAACATGTAGTTTTTTAGGAATAGAGCTGATTAGTTTTTGTACTCAATCGGTACATTAATCTGGAATTTATATTAAAAATATACTGTTCGCCAAAATTTTTTTTGACGTTTTTTTTTGAAATTATTTCGAGTTTATTCATTTCAATTTCTCTAAATTCGTGAATCGTTTGACTCTAACAGCGAGAACAGACTAATATAATATCCGATATTCTTGTACCTGTGTATGTTTGGATGCTGTTTGAGCAAATAGAGCATCTGCTTTTCTGCTAGGGAGTTTATAAAAGGTGAATGTTTTTGTTTTAAATTACAAGATAGCCAAATATGGCTTTCCTGATGGAAAGGGACAATTCTGCATTGTCTCGCCCGGGTCTGGCACCACCGCCGTACTACATACGTTCCGCCGTCTCATCCTGCCGCAATATCGTTAGTGCTTGTCACTGTCTTGTATCGGTTTGGTTGAGTCTTGGTAAGGTAGCCGGTATATTTACGCATGTGGCATTAGACCTCGCCACAAGATAGCAACGGCCATTAACATTTTGGTGTATATAGGCGATGGTTGACTCTTTCCATCAGGGACCCATCTGCTTGTTTGTTATCTTATGATACTTATGACATATTATCTTATGACATATAAAAAAACTTCTTTCTATTTACAAACCCCACGCGTCTATGCAAAAAACTGTGTGCAAGGGGACGGAGCGTTCGGGAAAGTACTTCAATTCACAGTATTAACTAAGGGGCCCATCGTGCCCTGCATAATGATGCGTTTTCCTAACACTGTTGCAAGGAAGAGAGGGTTGGCTGTTTCAGAAAGGCCATGAAAGTAGAACCAACGAGGTATAGATGAGATCGCTACGTAAAAAATGAGGCGTAACATTTGCGGACCGGATTCGTAATATTGAAGTAAATGAAGAGAGTGGTATATGTAGAGGAAGCAAGAAAAATCTGCAAGGATTTTCACATATAGCACTCCGTACTCCACGCCTATTCAGTAAAGGATCTGCCGTGAAGATATTTTTGTATGAATGTATTCATGGGCGTACCCAGGTTCTGGGCCAGGAGAAGGGGGCAAACGCAACATTTTATGACTATATTTTTTTCTTGTTATAATTTTATTTACAACGATAGATAGTTAGTAGAGAGGTAAATAAATTCCAGGGGGGGCAGCTGCCCCTCCCTGCCCCCCCCCTCGGTACGCCCATGAATGTATACTTTAATAATATCTAGAATAATAGTTAGTTATATGACTATAACTGGATAGTTGAGTCAGTTCTAAGTCTAATTGAAATAATTATAAAAATAATTATTACATTTATATGTTGGGTGGAAGTCTCTGGGAAATTACTAGTCAAATAATTCTTTTGTCATGTTAAACAAACTAAAACTATGTAATGAGAGTATAACCATTATTGTAATTGTAGCAACGCGAACACACTAGGTCAGGGCTTCCCAAACTTATTTTTACTGCGTCGCCATTGGAAATTTGGCATTTCTGTAGCTCAAAAGGACCTACCAGTTGTAGTTTTAACCTAGTAATAAATTATTACCGCCTCGTTGGTCGAGTGGTTTGCGAACCTGACTACGCAATCATCGGGGCTCGTGTTCGATCCCCGACGGGGAGAAGCATTTGTGTGATGAGCATAAATGTTTGTATTCCCGGGTTTGTGTGTTTATTAAATATACTATACATAGAATTACATATATAAGGACTATTTATATATGTAATTCTATGTATTCTCCGTGTTGGTTCCGAGCTTCTTTGAAGAATAGACCAACTGCTGTTCTGCCAGGCATGTCGTAAAAGGCGACCGATTGGCTATGCAAGTCACTCTCATCGTGGCTACTAGGTGGTAGAGTGCTGCATTGCCTCGTCCGGGTCTAGTACCACCGCCTTACCTATTCTTACCGCATTAGCGTCAGTGCTTGTCACTGTCGTGTTCCGGTTTGAAGGGTAAATTAGCCGGTAAACTTATGCATGTGGCATTAGGCCTCGCCACAAGATAGCAACGCACCATTAACACCTTAATTAATATATTAATGAATCAATCGAGTTGTTAATTGATCCATATTGCATACAAACCGTACTATAGGACTCAAGTGATGAAAATTATAAAAACAAAAATATGAAAAAGGATGCATGGAAAGGTATTAGTGATGGTATGGTGCTGCAGGAACTAGAAATATATGTGTTTCTGATTTGTTTATAATAATCGCTAACAGTCCGCGATAATGATAGACAAATCAGAAATATAGATAGAAAAAGATAAATCATCTCTTCTCAAAGAATTTAATAGTTTAATCCCTCCATGTTCTTTTCTACCTTTCAGGCTTGGTCGTACCCAATACTTATGCTTCCGTTTCTTTTTGCATAAAATAATAAATACTGCGGATGCCTGCATAATGTCATCGTTGTTCAAAGACATTTTGTGGTGGAGAAAGTTAGTTGTCAACTGAAATGTTTTTCAAATTGTTGGCAACTCGGTGTAGACACATTGGAAACTAAAGTTGGCGATTTTCTGAAGAGTAGCAAACAGTTGGAAACTCTGAAATTGCCATCATTTTTGGTGGAAACGCGCCTTTAGTCTCCAGTATACTGTGCTTCAGGCCCCAACACACATACTTAAACTTAACCTGTGGAATTATTCATCGCTAATCGAATCGCAACGCACCATATTTAGGTATATGATTGTGATTGGTGATGCATGTGATGGTCAGGTCGAAACCAGAAGAGTCGTCTGTTTGCTTGTAATTGAAGATAAATTAAAAACAATGAATAAATGTATGTACAAGATATTTCCTATGTTCAACTTGGTTATACAACGGACCACGAAAACAAAGATAAATATTAATTACTTAAACCATCAAAGTTAATTAGATACATATGAGAACAAAACGAGTTTTAAAAACATAAATTCGCAGCAATTTACAAAATCAACAAGTAGATAACTGCCGTGGTTCACTGCGTGATTAAAATTTTTAAAATTTTGTACCACTATACTAATATTATAAATATTGTTACGAATAATCTAGAAACGTGTAGAGTTGGAACGCTGGAGAGATCTAGAAATAAAAGAAAAAGATAGCTACTCCTATTAATAAACAAATAGTTGGCCGGTATTGGAATAGCTAATAATAATGAACTTTGTGGTATATGGCATAAAGTTGAAAGTAGCGTGTACTAGGATATATAAGTCACAACTTGTTTATCATAAGTTGATTACAATAATTGTCTATTATTTACGAGATGATTGACGAACATTCGCGATTGTTTTAGAACTTTACCCTGGGTATAAATAGAGATGTGTTGACAAATACAGAGCAGTTTTTATCAAGCGATCGAGAGCGATACTTGAAGCGACCCGTGCGAAGCGAGAAGTGTTTATTGTGTAGTCGGTTAAGTTCAGTGATAGTACAGTGAGTGACTAGTGTTAATCAGAGTATTTAAGTATTACGTTGTGTTGTTTCTTGTATCTGTGTTATAAATACACGGATTTAATATGAGTGGCGTTTTCTGACAATTACGAACCCGAAATACGTAACAATATGTAAGACTGTATATTTATTATACTTACACTGCTAAACCACTGAACCATATTTGATAAAATACCTTAAAGAAATAGTTGTAGACCCGGGGTTAAACAAAAGCTACTTTTTTCATAAATCAACTCCTAAGGGGCTGACCTTAGGCATTAGTGTTTTTTAATTGTAGTTAAAATAGTAAAAATAGAGGATAAAAAATTATAAGAAATTTCTTATATCGATAACCCATTCTACTTGCGATCGAAGCTGCGTAGGTCAACTAGTTCAATATATATTTTCGGGGATAAACAGCAGGCTACGTATTAAGTAGTGTATAGGTACTGTTGTACCAAACTTCAACCACATCCGCTCAAGCGTTGGGCTTGAGAAATATCATACAAACCATGAAGCTGCATTATATGTGGAGGGAACACTTCTAATACCTACTTGAAACACCACTTTAAATTCTGCTGTCATCTTCTGAGGTCTCACCCTCTCTTTCTAACACAGATGTATAAAAAGAGATGGCTAGACCTCAGAGAAAGAGATATAACACAGGTATTTGTTAAAAACAAAAAGGATCTTCACGCCCATATCCCCAGTAGTAGGCAGAGGGGTAGGCAGAGATACAACGAGTGCACCCACGATTAGCCGAAGATACTTGCTCCCACAAATGTGATAGGTGGCAAGCCTATCGCCAATCGGGCACTTTCCAATCCCGGGCAACTTTGTGTTTTTCAGAAAACTGAAAAAACTTTTTTTTATGTGCCCGACCCGGGAATCGAACCCGGGACCTCATGTGGTCAACGCCAACGCTGGACCACTAGACCACAGAGGCGATCCCACTATAGACCACAGAGGCGATCATAGTTTTCGCTTTTCGCATTCGATCGTGAGCGCGTTTCGAGTTTACTAGGAATTTGTATGTGATTTGTACAGCGCCAGCAGGGGTTCCTAGCAGGGGATCAGTGCTAAAACACATATATAGTTAGAAACACGAAAATTATTGATTAATATTATAAATGTGAATTTCATCTGCAATCAAGAACTCATATGACTAGTGTATATGAAGGTATCATCAGGGCGAGCGAAGCGAGCCCTACACTAGGCCACTTTGTATGCACTTTTGTGGAATCTGTTACTGAAAAAATATCGCACTTCGAGGTTTGAGCTTTGACGTGGTAGTTTAAATTCATGTCTAGATATGCTCTACCATTAAAGTACCATTTTATAAACATTAAGAAAAAATAAATAAAAAATACATGTATTAGAATTTTATTACTACTGACGCCATCTGTTATGAAACTAACGAGTTAAAACGCTAACGATTTAAAATGTTACTTTGGCGTGGTAGATTTAATTCATTTTCATTCACTCCATTTTAATACAATATAAATCTAACTTCTTACAATATTAATACACTTGTACTTTTTAACTTCCTGCTACGTATGTAGATAAGGAAGATCTGTATGTAAACATCTCATAACTTTTGAACAGCTGGACCGATCGAAATGCGGTTGATGGCATTCGATCGGATCCCACTCAACTTGGACTTCCTAAAAATTTGAACCAAATGGGCCCAAGGGATTTTGATAAAATTTTGAAAAAACCCAAAAAGAAATTTTGGTAAAACAGATTTTTTAAATATAACTTCCAGATTAATGTAATGATTGAGTACAAAAACTAATCAGCTATATTCTCAAAAAAAAATAAGTCTAATGCATAAATTGCATCAAATCGATTTATCTGTTTGGAAGTAATCGTTGACGAAAATTTTGAAAAAAGTCTTTTTTCGACATAACTTCGAAATATTTCAGCCAATCATTTTTTAGTATTCTACAATATTATAGTACTAAAAAATTACGCCGAATGCCGTTTTAAAAATTAAAATTGAATCTTATTTTCAAAAGTTACAGCTTTTCAAATATTAAAATTACGTTGTTTTTAACAAACTTACTTAATGTTTTTGAAATAACTTTCAGGCTAATATACCGATTGACCTGAAAAATCTTATCAGCTTTTCTCCTTTAAAAACTGCGTCAAGTACCGTTAATTGGATAAAAATCAGTCACTTTGTTTGGTATCTATCAACGACGAAACTTTTTGAACAAAAAGTTTTTTTAACATTGCTTCGAAATGTTTGAACCTACCGATTATTTAGCTAAAGCAGTAGTTAAATTGAGTTGAATGCCATTTGAAATTTGATCAATTCGATCATCGTTTCCAAAATATACAGTTTTTCAAAAATCAATGTACTGCCATTTTTATCAAAATAAACTGTATGTATGATTCGTTGGTTCATTCGTGTTTTCTTGCTGTTTTTTGTGACTTAGCATTTGAGATATTTCAATATTTCTTAAAACTGAAAAAAAAAATCTATGCCTACATTTTTTATTCTTTTGAGCTTAAAATACCTACCTTAATTTAGCGGGAAGTTTCAGGGATAGCCAGCAATGTCAACCGTTTACAGATTTTTCACAATATGATTATTGTGAAACAGTACAAGTGTATTAATTGATTAATATTGTATTGAGATCAATTTTCAATCTTAGTCCGAGGGTAAAAAGCTAAAAAAAGTATGGTCATGCCCGTATCCCCGAAGAGGTAGGCAGAGGTACAACGTGTGCATTCACGATTAGCCGGAGATCGTCTTAGTCCCACAACGTGATAGGTGACCAGCTTATCACCAACCGGGCATCTTTCCAATCCCGGGCATCGTTGCTTTTATTATAAAATTGAAAAAAAAACACATTTTTTATTTGTCTGACTCGGGAATCGAACCCCGAGGGTTTCTCTGGGAGAAAAATTCGAAAAATTTATTCGCTGAGTTTCTACCGCCAATTCTTCGTGCCTACGGTGAGTACAATATTAATCCTAATGAAAGTTAATTAAATAAAAAAAAAAATTCGAAAATCGATCTTATCTTATCTTAGCAAAATGTTAAAAATGTGTTTTTCTTTATAAGATTAACTTTCATTTTTAATACCCATTTTCCTTGAAAACTCTTTTGCAAGAAAGCTGCCATAAATGAAAATTGATGAAGGCTTTAAGAGCGGCGATGATTTGGTGGCACGAGATGGATCTTGAGTTGCTACATATTATAGGCAGACCGAATTAATTATAGGTAGTCCATAAAATATGGTGTAAAATTTTAGTAGATAACCTTTATATTTGTTTTGTGTAGATAATATTGATAATAATAAAAATCGCGTTTTTAATAAATCAAGAAAATTTTAAAGAATTTTTTCTGCAAGTTCTAAAAAAATTTGTCTTAGAACATGTTTTTTTTTTATTTTGGTTTTATTTTTCTGCGCCCTTCTAGACCAAAGGCTGACGACGCCTTTGATGGGAATATAATGTTTGGGTAAAAATACGCTGGCTTTTTTTAGGTTGGATAATTATAAATGAAGTCCATACATTAAAAGATGTAATTCTCATAAAAATACTTTCTTAAAAAAATTACTAGGTAGTATAACTTTGCGAGCCAATACAAAGCTCTGCTTTTTGCTAGTAAATATATTATATAGGAATGTATATTTAGCAATCAGTACAATCGACTTTCGCCACATTGAACCATTGGTATGTAGCACAGCGCTCCGAGCGTTACCTAGCTTTAAGGCAAGGTCTGTTTCTAATATGTCATGTCAAAATTTTTCTGTTATGATTAAATAACTTATGTGCTACTTTAGGTACTACGAGTGAGACATACTATAACTGTACCATCTAGATAGTAGCCACGAATCACGATGCAATGGTCGATGTTAGTGAAACGTAAACGAAAAGCTTTTACTCACCTTGATGGCTAGCGGTAAGGCAGATTTATTCTTCAAAAACATGCCTAGTTGTTACAAGTATAGAATTAATGTTACTATAAGTGTATCTAGATTTATTAAAAAGTTATAATGTTACTATAAGTGTTATTATTTTAGTTATTAAAAAGTTATATTTAGAATTTTGTAAAATATAAAACAAAGGCTTGTTTTAGAACAATTAATTTTTGTATGTGCTCACTTTTATCCTCACATTTTAGTGTAGATACTTTACAATAAAATATTTTCAAATACGTTATAAGTGTGAAAAAAACTTAAGATACTAAAAATTTAAATATTTTTTGTAAATAGAAGTCATTTTACTTTTTTTTTAATAATATTCGTATGTACTAAGTTCACAATACGATCTTAAACGATGTATATAAGCATGTAATTTATTTGTATTTATTGAGATAAAAAGTACTAAAAGTAATTAATTATGAGACTTAAAGAAAATTGCTTAATACTTTTTTAGGTAAAACAGGTAACAGGCGGCAGGTGTACGTCTACAAGTAGAAGGTGATAGATGATAAGCGACGATAAATAGCTATACAGGGTGATAGGTGATAATTGATACGTGGAAGAGAAAATAATAACAAGTTACATATTTAAACAGAATAGAAATCAGTATACTTAGTTCAAAATCGAGTCAAGTTCATACAAAAAAAATACAGTTTTTTTACTAAAGACCACTTTCATGTATTTGAAGGTTATATAAATTATTCACAAATTAATATGTATACAGACTAATATTATTATATCTTGTTCTGTAAAGATATACGTAAAAAGCACGTGACGAAAGTTCTTTTTTTCCGCACTACTTCACCGGTAGCACAGAATACTGGAGATTAAGTTCTAACTAAGACTAAGACCAGTATTCTGTGCCGGAAGTGTGGAAAGATCGGGGAAAGAATAACCGGCCCCCCGTGTTGGTCCCGGATTCCCTCGTGTTGATCCCCAGCTCCCCCGTGTTGGTCCCGGGTTCCTTTTTAGAATAGTCCAACTGCCGTTTTGCCAGGCAGATCGTAAAAGGCGACTGATTGGCTACGCGAGTCACTACCATTGCGCCTACTAAGTAGTAGAGTTCTGCATTGTCTCGCCCGGGTCTGGTACCACCGCCTTACCTATTCCTGCCGCAATAGCGTCAGCACTTGTCACTGTCGTGTTCCGGTTAGGAGGAAAAGGTAGCCGGTTTACTTATGCATGTGGCATTAGACCTCGCCACAAGATAGCAATAATGGTGTGGTGGCGTAAAGAGATAGCAACGCACTAATGGTGCGTTGCTATCTCTTTACGTCTTTGGTGTCTATAGGCGATGGTTGAATCTTTCCATCAGGAGACACATCTGCTATATAAAAATTATGGTATATAAAAAAACAAAGAATATCTTTCCACACCCTAAACACACAGGTAAAAGTTTACATACTTTTTGAACAAACGCATCGAAAAATATTTTAATATCTCCGATGCTAAAGATTGTATGTCGGTGACCTTGGTACATGAATATCGTTTAAAATAACCAAATTATTAAACATTAAAAAGACGGTAATTTTGTGAAAATACATGAAATGTTTATAGTTTACGATAAAAACGTAGACTGACTAAAGATATAAATTTTTATTACTGTAATATATGTAAATCACTAATAAGGTAGTTAAATACCTCCCCCCTCCCTAATATGCCTACTAGTGTGCATCTTCAATGCACTACTAGCCGGCTGCGCGTTTTCAGAATAGTGGAAAGAAGCCACCGTCATAGGAATTCACAAACCGGGTAAACCCCGCAATAAAGTCAGTAGTTACCGCCCCATTAGCCTAATAAATACGTTAGGCAAAATCTATAAAAAAATCATTCTCGCTCGCCTTAAGGCATTTCACGAGAAAGGCCTCTTAATAAATGAGCAGTTCGGGTTCCGAGCAGCTCACTCTTGCACTCATCAAGTGCACCGTCTCATTGAATATATCCTAAACGGGTTAAACGCAGCCCCAGGGCTGCAAATTCCCACAAGCGCCCTATTCTTCGACGTCGCAAAGGCGTTCGACAAAGTCTGGCAAAATGGCTTAATATACAAGCTATACCAAATGGGCATGCCCGACAGACTCATACTCATCATACGAGAGTACCTCACCAACCGCCGATTCCAATTCCGCGTGGAGGGAGCCCTCTCCAACCATAGGTCGATCACAGCAGGCGTCCCGCAGGGCTCCACACTGTCACCCGCCTTATTCTCCCTTTACACGTGCGACGTACCACGCGAGCCGCACGTCGAGCTTGCGTTGTTCGCCGAAGACACCGGCCACTATACGTCTAATTTTTCCGAAGTAGGTAACAATCACCAAGCGGCTTCAGGCTGCGGCCAATGCCCTTGGCGATTGGTTCAGAAAATGGCGTATCGAAATAAACCTCACAAAAAGTGCAGCCGTGGTCTGCGAAAGCTAGGCAACATTACCCTGTTCGGAAACATCATCCCGTGGGAAAGGAAAGTCAAGTACTTCGGGGTAACGTTGGACAGTAAAATGTCACTTAAACCGCATATACAAAGAATGAAAGTTAAGGCTAAGGTCGTTGTAGGACGGTTATATAACCTTATCAATAAACACAGTAAAATGTCACTTAGACACAAGGTGACACTTTACATGTCGTGCGTACACCCCATCTTTTCATACGCTTGCGTAGCGTTTGCCCATCTCCCCCGTACGGACTTGCATCCGTTGCAAGTGGTACAAAATAAATTCCTGCGTATTGCCACGGGAGCACCGTGGTATATGCGTAACGTAGACCTCCATAACGATCTTGAATTGCCGAGCCTAGTAAAGCATTTCAAAGAAATCTCTAAAAGATACTTCGATCGTGCCATCTCGCATCCGAATCCACTGGTGGTAGCCGCCACTGACTACATCCCAGATCCTAATCCCTATCCCAAATTACGTAGGCCCCGCTACGTTCTTACCGATCCCGAAGACTCGATAACTCTGGCTAGCGGTTTACACGATAACATTACACACCCACATTCGCGACACCGTCGCCGGCGGCGGCGACGAGGACCTCTGTTTCGCCCTTGCGCGAACCGAGCCCAAGGGCAAGGTTCGGCCGACGGACAAAACAATGCCACTAGCCCTCCCATCGCAAATCACGACCCCACCCTAAGCCGAGGTTCGGTCTCGCAGGAGACACCCTTAGGGCGGAGGGCGTACAGCCCTACACCTATAAATTCTGGCTGAGCACTCTGCTCGCCCCCGCGACCGGTAATTGAGCCATTCCGAAAAAAATAAATAAACTGTACTAAAAATGTGAGGATTGAGTGAGGGCTTACAAAAATTAATTGTTCAAAAATGATTCACCTTAGCGGTTCGTTTTGTACTTTATAAAATTTTACGTACATTTACTATTATATATAATTATTTAATTTTATGTTTATTTCAATAGAAATTCGATTATTCAAAAGCGTGTAGATTAAATTCCTAAGCATATGAAATTATTCCTAAAGTTTTGAGTACTAGATATCTAAAAACGTAAATAATAACGAAAATAACCACGACACATGAAGTAGAAAATACTAGAGATTTCCCCGTGTTGGTCCGGGCCACATTGAAGAATGAAAATCTGCCATTCTGCCATGCAGTTCCTAACAGGCGAACGATTGGCTATTCGAGTCACTACCATCGTGGCTACTAGGTGGTAGAGTTCTGCATTGTCTCGCCCGGGTCTGGTACCACCGCCTTACCATCAGTGCTTGTCACTGTCATATTCCGGTTTGGAGGTTGAGGTAGCCGTTAAACTTATGCATGAGGCATTAGACCTCAGCCTCACCAAAAGATAGCAACGCACCATTGACACCTTTGGTGTGTATAGACGATGGTTGACTCTTTCCACCAGGAGACCCATCTTCTTGTTTGCTATCTTATGATATATATATAAGAAAACACCATTAACAGCTTTGTTGTCTATAGTGTCTCATTCCATCAAGAGAGCCATCTGCTTGTTAACTATCTTATTATACCTAGTCTTGCCATAAATATTGTTACAAAGAAAAAACATTTTTCTATTGCACGTAACATTTATTACAATTACAATGTGTTAGTTAATACATTTATATAAAACCATTAAAAATATATAAAGCTTATTTGAAGTGGTCTCCATTGGCTGCAATTCAGTTCTTTAAACGTTGAGGCCAGTTATCAATAGGATAGGAGCACGCAATCTTTCCATGGGAAAATTCTTCACTACCGATCGTATGGATTGTTTTAGGGACTCTAAATTATTATGTCATTTCATCAAGCCATACCTACTCGCTAAAACTGACGATAAGTCATAATCCAGTGGATTAAGATCAAAACCAGATGCCGCTCAATCTCCAGGTCTGATGAAGACCGGAACATTGGTTTTTAACCAAGATTCGGTGAATCGAGCTTTATGACCCGGCCGCAAGTTTTGCTGAAAGACCATGATTATTATTAGGTTATTGAATATGGTGTTGTTAAAGGGCTTAATTTCCTACTCAATAATGGTATATTTGATATACTTGTGCCGATATTTTGATATATTTTTCACAAAAATACAGCTCAGTCACTCCTTCATAGCTAACACCCCACCAAAGCTTCACTGAAGCCGGATAATGCCCACGTTATACTCTGTTAACTAATAATAAAGCTTCCTCGGAGCTCAAAGCATAAATACGACCACTTTAACAAAAAATTTTCTGTGACCTCCCTTTGTCTGCCGCTTAAGTAGTTGTTTTTTTTTATTTTACCACCTATTCTTTATCATTCTTTTTAAAGTTTTCAGTTAAGACCAATGCGTCTCGACAGGATTTCTTCGAATTCTTTCCTTTACTGCTTTCTTTTTTCGTAGGAATACTACGTGGGCATCCAGATCCTTTTCTGTCACAGAGGAGGTTTAATTGTACCTATTATTACTCCGTACACAAACATTTGACATTTGACAATACCAAGCGTACGGAGAAATTAGAAAAAATTTATTTGGTTCCATACCCACTTTGTGTAATGCAATCACAGCAATTTGGTCCTCTTTATCACTCCACTCCATTTTAATATCACATTTTTTTATAATGTATTTGCGCGAAAATGAGAAAACACAATGAACAATCATATAAAAATGACAGATTCGAAATCCAAATATAATATTTTGTTTATTTTTAGTTGTAACAGTATTTATGGCCAGACTATGTATAAAAAGGTTTTAAATCATAATAATCAATATGAAAGAAAACAAAACACCAAAATTAAAATTATTTATTGAAACAATTCTGTTTTATTAAATTAATAATATATTTACTAAAGCTAGTGGGCTTTATTTTACATAACTAACACAGGAGAGCGTTATAACGCAATAAACAGACATATAGCAATAAGTACACAAAACATTTGCGTATCACGACGTATTTTATGATAACACTAGGTACCAATAGATACTTTTATAATTTCCTGGAGCCGTGATCTTTAGCTCATTACAATGATATGCGGTTTTAAAGTTGTAAGCGTCAAATTCAAGTCGTATATACCCATGGGCGTACCCAGGTTTGGGGCTGGGGGGGGGTTAGTTTGTAGAGAGGTAAACAAATTCCAGGGAGGTAGCTGCCTCTCCCTGCCCCCCTCGGTACGCCCATGTATATACCTTAACCCTGCGGCCCCTTTCACGTCAGCAAACATCAATCGAGTCGAAGCGATTAGGGCTCTTTTGTAATTAAAATAATCTACACTACAATCCATACTAATATTATTAATGCCAGACTGTCTGTCTGTTATGTATTCGCGGCTAAGTCGTTGAACCGAGTTTAATGAAAATTGGCAAGGAGATAGTTGAATACCTCAGGTCAAACATAGACTGCTTCTTTTTAAATTAACAAAATCAACCCCTCATGTTGTGAAATAGGGGGTAAAAGATTTTATTACATTTCTTACATTGATGATCTTTTATTCTAGTCTCGTGGGTGAGCTAGTAATATTATAAAGAGGAAAAATTTCATTGCTTGTGATGGATAAACACAAAAACAACTTAACCGTTTTACATAAAAATTCTTCCCGATTTCAAAATTGGTTTTGATTGATTTTAAAAATATGTCTACAAACTTAGGTATCGCAATATCGATGAATACTATGATAGATAATGAAATACGACACTGTCCGGTGGCACAGGAGAAAGTTTCCATTACTTTTTCTTCTTTACTGTTTTTTTGACTAAAATTTTAGCGGAGAATTCTGGCCGACCGCTAGCTGTTACAGCGCTTTTGTCTATAAGCTATTGTCATTTCGAAAAAAAGGGAAAATACCACAAAGATTAGCACTTAGAAAAGTGAAAAATCTGTTTTTTTTATATACGAGTATGAGGCATAAATTAATCATATTACTTGCATATATTATTTATATTTTGAATTATTCTTATAATTGTCTAAAATAGTTACAGGTTATTAAATTATTATTGAATAAATTGGAACTGCGTAATTTTTAATTTATTTTATAGAATTATAAATTGTGTGAAACCCCAAAACCTCTCATAGAAAGGAGACGTTGACGTAAGAGTCCGTAAGACATCAAATTATGAACAAAAATCACTTACCACTTGACGCTTACCTCTTAAAACTTTCAATTGAGTTTATAACCACGGCTCTACATTTTATACATAAAATGGAAGATTACAATCACTAAGTATTTAATGGACTATAATATAACATTAAAATTGATAAGACAAATGCCTCATAAATGACACGTGGAATATAAAATTAAGCAAAATTTTGTACCCATTTGATACCTATTTATTTTTAAACAAATATATAAAATTCAAATTTTAATTTAAAAGTTCATTGAAATTGATAATTATAATACAGTGAAGGGAAGTTTTTACAGCCACTCTTATCACAAATAACAGCGTTATCTACTAGTTTGTCTACCATAGAAAATCTAAGTTAACAGTTTATCGCCTGTTAACATATTTGTAAATTATTACCAAGTTTACACAAGAGATCAAACGAAAAACTTGTAAAGAACGGCAAGAATTTGTTTTCATAAGCTATTAGATATATTCTCGCGTTTCAAGTAAGTATACCTCTTGTGTAAGCCAGGTGTAACTTCTAAAAAAAATAGTTCCTGTCTTACTTTATCCACTAATCGTCATATACAGGGCTTCAAATCAAAGCATAAAGCAATGATGTCATAATAAATTATGTAGTATGGTTCTGCTTTTTTAATGTCAGATAATGCTTAGTCGTCAAAGTGATAAAGTTCGCTTTGTGTTCGACAAACTGAGAACTCTACAGAAATGGGTACAGTAGTTAGAAACGTTTATGAACGAAAAACTTTCATTTGCAAATACTTGCATTTGGAATAGTGACATCTTAGGGTGACATATTACTAATATTTGTTATTGTCAATAGGTAACTGTCATCTATCATTTTAATCAAATAAAAAAAAACAGTCAATTTTATGTGATTCATATGCTGTGTTACATGAAATTGTCAATGTTATGGAACATAAAAAGGTTCTTTTGTAACGATTTCCATTAAGGTTTAAGTTTTTACTAACCCCATAAAATATAATGATTTCCATTAAGCAATGAAAATTGATCATATTTATTAACTGTACAATGAGATGTAATTTATCGTAAATTTATCACTAGGATAAATACCTACGCATAATTTGTCAATTAGAACATCGCACATTGGACTCCAATTGGACTGGGGGAGACCACATTCAAGTAGAAAGTCTTATAGTTTTAGCTTGCCTATTTTTTAGTTTAGGTAACATTATCATCTACTTCTTTTATTATAATATCATTCGCACACAGTATAAACAAAAATGCACAAAGCAAAAGGAATTTAGTTTCAATGACCAAAACGCATAAAAGTAGCCCCAAAGCTAGATGCCAAAGAATATAGATTTTGTACATTCATTAGAACACCAACAAATTTTATTACACGTTATGTATTATATAATTAATCTCAATTAATCGTTACATATTAATTAATTTGCGAAAAAAAAAGTTATATTTTATAGGTGATTTCTATACAAATGCATTTTCCTATAATGTTTTTATGTCTTCAGACATAATCAATAAGATACTTCGTAGCGCATTCCTAGATTTACATATGATAGGATAATCATGACATAATTTTTATTAGATGTTTAATTAACACTTATTTTAATAAGGTTTTAGACCTAAATAAATTTTTATATATAATTATTTAGTAATTTTTGTAATTACAAAAGTAAAGTTTCTTTTGTTCTGATGAAAAGTGTACATCTAGCTCCATGGCTATGAATAGCTAACAATGAAATATGCATGAGATTATAATTTGGCATCCAGAACGTAAACATAGCTTATTTAATAAGTCTCGCGAGGAATTGAATAAATGCGAACAAGCCTTGCACTGGCATTTTTGTAATATATTTATTGCCAATGGCACAAAAGCTAAGTGGTGTATCAGATTGAGATCATAAATATTTTGTTATGAGTGTATTCACAACTGTCTTGAAAAGACCTGTTGGCAAAGATTATGGAACGTATTGATAATTAATCACTCCAACCTAATCGTGGTTGTCATCATATATCGGTATAAAGCGATAAATCAAGTGTTAATTCAATCCGTGACTTGATTTTTTTACTTAAAAATTGATGAACGGACATTTATATTTTGGTGAAAATTTAAATATTTAAAAACTACAACCCAGTAAAATATATAAATGATTAGGGGTGGATTATTTTAATATTTTGTAACCGATTCTTCAAATTTTTTCATGTCAAAACAAAAATATTAATCTAATCTAACAATCGAATTGATACGAGATTAGTCGCTTTATGGTTTCTAATTGAAACAACATAAAATACGTGAAATGTCAATATTTATTATCATCATAATATGGTTACAACTTTCTGTTCATATCTTCATAAATCAATTATATTATATACATGGTTACTCGTAACCATAATTGGTTTATACATAACCAACTATTTAATTTGTTTCTGTTTGTACATTTTACAGTAAAAATCAATAATTGTATAATTTTATCTAATGAACGACTAAGTAATAAATAAAAAGTCTGCTAAAATAAATTGGTACAAAATAGTTCATAAACTATTTTGTACCAATTTATTTTAGCAGACAGCAGAAAAGGTGGGAATTTATTTGTGTATTTCAGTAAATTTGCACGAAATTGTACATATCTTTAATTTTATATATCTGTATAATGCACACGATGAGGTTGGAGTAAGTATTGTATATTTTATTATATAACGCTTGCTTTGGCGTGTTTCGGAGAAACCAATCTTTGCTCAATAGATCTTCTGGGTATACCACTAATTTTTTTCGGCGAATGTCCATTGTAGTTGATAGAGGAAGGGAGAGACTTGTACCCACCATCCGAACTGTAATCCGTGTCAGTCGACTGCCCATTTAAACTGGGACTGTGTCTGTTACCATTAACACTTTCCTTACTGCTTATTCGACCGTTGTAAAGGTCCCCGTACGACGTGTGGTGTTTAATTGTGGTTTCCTCGACTACCGCGGCCTTTGTCAAGGACGGTTCAGTGGACAGATAATGTTGATTATGAAAGTTCTCTATAGATCGAGATCGACTTGAATATAGATTCTTTCTGTCAGATTTTTCACCAACCGACGAGTCTCTCTTTACGTATCTACGATTTTCTGTGGTACTCGCTAAGGCTTGAAGATATTTAGACCCAACTCTACTATTTGACTTGATATGAACGGAGTCCGTTCGTTTGTCTGTCTGTCCGTTTTCGTCTACAGATTGTCCGATCACTATTCTTGCACCGCACTGACATTTCACGGTCCCGTTGCTTACAGGCCTTTTTGTCTTTTGTGCTTCACTGTACGACGGCAGCTTCCTCCCGCTAGCGTGTTCATTCCAACTGTACAGGAAATATTAAAAATGAGACAAACATATTAGATAACAAACAAAACAATTTTTTTCGCTTAGTAATCAAAGTCAAAGGTTTTACATAGTATACATTTTTGTTCAAAATGAGTATCTATCTAAAACAAAGATTTTAATATCAAAACTGTTATAATAATCATTTATATATATATATATATATATATATATATATATATATATATATATATATATATATATATATAATCACGAAAAAAAATTATAAACCGGTTCACCTTGCAGGTCATCCCTGAAACTTCCCGCTTAATTAAGATATAAGATATTTTAAGTTCAACGAAGTAAAAACCATACCTAAGCATGATTATTTGATCTCAGAGTTCAAAAATCTGGAGTTTGTAAAAATAATAGTACCTATTTTAATGCGAAAAGATGTATATTTTCAAAATGATAATTGGTTTTGATCTTTATAATGGAGTTAAAATCAAATGTTGGGCTCCATTTTTTTTTTTCAAAAATTTGCAGTACTGATAAACCCCGAAAGAATAAACTGACTTTAAAACGGTATTTGGCGCAGTTTTTTAAATAGAAAAGCTGATTAGATTTTTAAATAAATCGGTATATTAGTCTGTAAGTTATTTTACAAATATGAAGTAAGTTTGCTGTAAACAACATGATTTTAATATTTAAAAAGCTGTTACTTTTGAAAATTTAATTCGATTTTAGTTTTCGAAACAGCATTCGACGTAGTTCTTTAAGTACTTAAAGATTGTACGACATTAAAAAATTACTAGTTAAAAAGTTTCGGTCGAACAAAAGTCAGGTTGAAACACATTCTCAAAATTTTTCGTCAACGATAACTCCCGAACGGATAAACCGATTTTGATGAAAATTATGCATTGGACGCAATTTTATAAGAAATAAAGCTGATAAGATTTTGTAATCTGTTCTTCCGAAATTTTTAAAAATCTTCTGGACTGATTTGCTTTAAATTTTAAGGAATTCAAGTTGAGCGTAATCCAATCGAAAGCTATCAACCGCGTTTCGATCAGTTAAGGTGTTCAAAAGTTATGGGATGTTTCCATACACACATACAAACATACAGACATACTGATGTCATCGTAAAAAATAGTCGCAAAAGCTTCCTAGGACCTCAAAATGCGGAGATCTGGTGAAAACTTTTTGAAAATCGGAGCAAAATCAGTAACTTCCTTATAGACTACATACTTAAAAAACATATTACACTGTCCTAGAAAAAAAGAAATAATGTAAATACATTAACTTTTACCTAAATAGATCATATTAATAATTTGTACCATTAAAAGGTTTCATATGTTTTTTGTCAATAGTTAATTTATTACTAGATCCGAGCATTCTGCATTGTCTCGCCCGGGTCTGGTACCACCGCCTTACCTATTCCTGCCGCAATAGCGTCAGTGCTTGTCGCTGTCGTGTTCCGGTTTGGAGGGTATGGTAGCCGGTAAACTTATGCATGTGGCATTAGACCTCGCCACAAGATAGCAACGCACCATTAACATCTTTGGTGTCTATAGGCGATGGTTGACTCTTTCCATCAGGAGACCCATCTGCTTGTTTGCTATCTTATGATATAAAAAAAAAGCCTATGTTTGATCCCGTCTCTTAACTATATTTTTTCCCATGTTGGTTCCGGGCTCCTTTGAAGAATAGACCAACTGCCGTTCTGCCAGGCAGGTCGTAAAAGGCGATCGATTGGCTATGCGAGTCACTACCATCGTCGCTACTAGGTGGTAGAGTTCTGCATTGTCTCGTCCGGGTCTGGTATCACCGCCTTACCTAATCCTGCCGCAATAGCGTCAGTGCTTGTCGCTGTCGTGTTCCGGTTTGGAGGGTAAGGTAGCCGAGGGTAAGGTAAGGTAAACTTATGCATGTAGCATTAAACCTCGCCACAAGATAAAAACGCACCATTAACATCTTTGGTGTCTATAGACGATGGTTGACTCTTTCCATCAGGAGACCCATCTGCTTGTTTGCTATCTTATGGTATAAAAAAAAATAGAATTTACTCAAAATTAGTTCAGCCGTTCAGCTGTTAAAGCAGAAAATATAAACACATAGACTTTCGTGTTTATAATATAAAATGAATATATTATATACCCGTAGTATGAATATTGCAATACTTGTCGGTTACATAGTGACTGCAGGTTGCTAGTAATATATGTACCTAATCATAATTTCACAGACTTTTATTATATCATACTACCGGCCCGCCCCGGCTTCGCACGGGTATAAAATATACAGCCTATGTCACTCAGTAAAAAAATATATTAAAATCGATGCAGTAGTTTTGATTTATTCATTACTGCCCGTGGCCCGCAAACAATTCCCCTTTCCCTATACCATGAAGATTTCCTGCTATCTTTGGAACATCTAAATTTCCTGCTATTTTTGGAACATCTAAATTCATATAGGTACTACATTTTTAGTTTTTACATTTTTACCTATTTCTTTTACTTTTTCCATTAATATATTACAAAATGTCTTTATATACAACGTTCACAGCTTTCTAGTCATTAGACAATATAAACATGTTTTCTTTAGAGGTTACTATTAAAAGAGCGACATATAAGTTGACCCTGTGAAAAACAGTCAACGCTCAAATCTAAGCCTGCAACGTTGAAGGTTTGACCCTGCGATTTATTAAGGCGAAGAAATGTGTAAATGGTTGACCCTGCGGGCCATCCCTAAAACTTTTCACTAAATAAACGTATTTTAAGCTCAAAAGAGTAAAAACTATAAGCATAGATTTTTCAGTTCAATCATCTATTTTGTTAAAAATGGCAGTATTATTAATTTTCGAAAAGCTGTATATTTGAAAACGATGATGGTATTCAACTCAATTTTTGAGATCTAAAATATTGTTTTAGCTAAATAACCGATAGGATGAAACATTTCGGTGTTATGTCTAAAAACATTTTATTTTTAATTTTCTTCATTGATAAATCCCAAACAAATTGACCGATTTTGATTAAATTAACGGTATTTGACGCAGTTTTTAAAGAACAAAAGCTGATAATATTTTTAAGTCAATCGGTAAATTAACTTGAAAGTTGAAAGTTATTTAAAAAAAATTAAGTAAGTTTGCTAAGAACAACGCAATTTTATTTTAGAAAAGCTATAAGTTTTGAGAATTAGATTCGATTTTGATTTTTGAAACGGCATTTGACGTAGTTTTTTAGTACTAAGATATCGTAGAACACCAAAAAATTTTTGGTTGAAAAAGTTTAAAGCTATGTCGAAAAAACACTTTTTTCAAAATTTTTCGTAAACGATTACTCCCAAACGGATAAACCGATTTTGATGCAATTTATGTATTAGACGTAGTTTTTTGAGGAATAGAGCTGATTATTTTTTGTACTCGTTACGTAAATCTGGTAGTTATATTAAAAATACTGTTTCTATTGGTGTTTTTTCAAAATTTCTCTAAATCTTCTAGACCGAATCGGTTCAAATTTTCAGGAAATCTAAGTTAAGCGGAATCCAATCGAATGCCATCAACCGCGTTTCGATCGGTCTAGCCGTTCAAAAGTTATGACATGTTTACATACACATACACACACACATACGTACATACAGACATACTAACGTCAGCGTAAAAATAGTCGGAAAAGATTCCTGAGACCTCAAAACGTTGACATCTGGTGAAAACTCGATTTTCGAAAATCAAGGTAAAATCAGTATCTTCCTTATCTACATACGTAGTGGGAAATTAAAAACTGGTTTGCTAAATCACGTTTTTTTGAAGTGAAAACTTCTTTAGGCGCGTTGAGCGTTTTGGTAGAGGGTAAAATCCCTGGTTCGCGTCACCGACATGCTAATGATAATAGTATATCTATAGCTATGGAGAGCCAGACTAGCGCACGCGCAGTAGCCTGTGTACACGTATACACTAATACATCGACTATTTCTGACTGTATTATGTGCGCGTTGGACGCTTTATATAGTTATATAGTTTTAATTACTCTCAACTTAATAGTTCCGTTTTCACTTCTATCGGCAGTCCCACGACTGCTACTGTTTTTTACATTGATTATTAAATAACAATTTTACAAAAATTATATGATATACCTGAAGATATTATCTAAGGAATGTGCTAACTTATTACATGATAGAATGTACTTTACTTGATCATATAAAATTCCGAAAACAGGCTAAAAATCTCTAAAACAAATAATCGCCTCTGTGGTCTAGTGGTCCAGCGTTGGCGTTGACCACATGAGGTCCCGGGTTCGATTCCCGGGTCGGGCACTTTAAAAAAAAGTGTTTTTTAGGTTTTCTGAGAAACACAAAGTTGCCCGGGATTGGAAAGTGCCCGGTTGGCAATGGGCTTGCCACCTATCACATTTGTGGGACCAAGTATCTTCGGCTAATCGTGGGTGCACTTGTTGTACCTCTGCCTACCTCTTCGGGGATATGGGCGTGAAGATACTTTTTTTTTACAAATAATTTGTTAGTACTATTTCTAATCATCCACATGATTTTTATATGGTGATATTTAGTTCAAAAAAAAAAAGAATGTACTAAATTTTGATTTTCAGCTGAAGTCCTATATTAACGACGGGTCCCAAGAATAAAATCTTATGGAGAGATCAGACTAAATTGGTTTTTTAATAAAATTCGTATTAAACACGCATAAAGCTACAAATATACTTTTTATATTTATTGGTCTTTTTTGTGGAAATACTCAAGTGAACATCATCTATGTACAATGTATTCCCACAAACAAACATATTGTAATTTGGTAATTTTGTAGATACGATTTTGTTCTTGGGGCCCGTCAATTTATTTATCCGAAAATTAACACGTTTCCCAGCGGTTTCAGAACACGCCGCGCGCGCGCCGCCCGACCGGCTGGTAACCCCGCAATCGCTATGCCCCTGCATTTTAAATTAAATCTGTAATATCTTCGAAAATATTCATTTAAATTACATGCTTTAAACGGCCATATTGCTCTATATTAAATCCGCAATATATTTAAGGTATTTAATTGGATAAGGATTAGTGCTGTATTGCTTAAAATTGCTTCGAAAAAAGCCATTATTTCTCTTAAAAAGTAAATGACAAAAAAATGCTATTGTGGGTTATCCATAAGAGATAGACATATACCATCGCGGAGTTTTCTGTAGACCTTTTCAAGGTGTACAAATACTTAGTACATTATTTTGATAAATCTCGTAGGGTTTAGCCAGCGTTTGCAATGTAAGCGGAAAAAAATATAATTGTTTACGACATGACATCAGAAAACTCAAAAATTGCAGTATTTCTCGACTCTATATTGAATGTTGTTATACATATAAACCTTCTTCTTTAACCACTCTATTTATCAAAAAAAAACGCATCATAATGCGTTGCGTGGTTTTAAAGATTTAAGCATACATAGGGACATAGGGATATAGGGACAGACAAAGAATGCGACTTTGTTTTATAATATGTAGTGAAGATAGCAAACAAGCAGATGGGTCTCCTGATGGAAAGAGACAACCATCGCCTATAGATACTAAAACTGTTAATGGTGCGTTGCTATCATGTGGCGAGGTTTAATGCCATATACATAAGTTTACTAGCTACCTTACCCTCTAAACCGGAACACGACAGGCAATATAATTGCGGCAGGAATAAGTGAAGTGGTACCAGACCCGGGCGAGACAATGCAGAACTCTACCACCTAGTAGCCACGATGGTAGTGACTCGCATAGCCAATTGGTCACCTTTTACAACCTGCCTGATAGAACGGCAGTTGACTTATTCTTCAAAGAAGCCCAGGACCAACACAAAGGACGGGATCTTATGCAGCTAGAATGCCTAAGTTTACCGGCTAACTCCCAAATCGGAATAAAACAGTGATAAGCACTGACTCCATCGTGGCAGGAATAGGTAAGGTACCACTAGTACCGGACGTTTATTTTATTTTTGCATAAATGTAAAAATAAATAAATTTTTACATTTATGTAATTTGCATTTTCATCCGGAGTAGTAGTCGGGCAAAGTAATTATTTATTGTTTTATATTCATAATAATAATATATAATAATATTATAATTATAATATATATTTATCTATATATACTAGTTAACCCGGCGAAGTTCGTGTGTGGTGGGCGTTTATTACTATAAGTATACGTTTATTGGCTACCTTACCTTCGTGGTTAGTTACAACTGTAGGAATTTGAAAGTACATAGGTGGTATTAAATCCAGGTGAGATGTTAAACTCAAATAAAGAGTGAATGATATAATTATTTACTACGTAGAAGAGGTTAAGGCGACCCCGCGCTTATTTTGTAAACGTCAGATATCACAATTTTTTTCATAGTGCCACCAACTTACCTGTTTAGTAGATAGAGTGCTTACAATTGCTATTTATGAAAAACTGAAAGCGAAATTACATTTCGCATGGTGGCGTCTGCAGTTCCAATGTTGTCTACCGAACAGATAAGTTGATTTTTCATTTTAAATATTTTATTCTCACCTTTATATTCTGATAGAGCAGCATGTAACAGATGTAATATATACTCATAATCAAGTCCAGTTACTTAATCAAATCAAACCAATGAACACATCAATCGCCATTACCAAACAATTAGTAGGTATCTATACAGCTTTATATAAGATACATTAAAACCCTCAAAAAATATATTTAATTTGTGCTGCTAACACGCCTACGATAGTTGTCTTGTGCTATTTAATAATTCGACTGTTTGATAATTATTAATTGTTATGACCTAGAATATGGCCGTCAATATTTAATATCATGGTACTAATATCATCAAGTTACTTGTTCATTTAATTTGTAACTTGTCTTCATTGTTTTACAATATCACACAAATATTTGTGTTAAATTTTTGTGTTATTATAATTTAGTAGTGTGATATAAATAAACGCTAAAAATTAGTCTAATAATCTAATAAAAAAAATCTAATATTACAATAAGTTATTAGTAAAACGATAATATTTTTAAGTTAACCGATATAGAATAATTAATTATTGAGTCAATCAATCATTAATCGTCTGAAGCTAAGTGGCTACTGTTATCCAATCTCGTGGATGGCCTGCTACCAATGCCTGCTACACTTAAAATCCGGCAGTTGCGTTGCCGCGCTTTTAAGAATGCTTACCATTAAATATTGACTTATCAAACAAATATATGTTTAGTAGGAACTATATTTTTTACAATTAAAATTAAGCAAATAGATATTAAAATTATAAAAAAAGAGGCACATCGTGTTATATATAAGTATCTATGATATCATTTAATTGATTACAGTTAAGTATTTTTTTAAATATATCAAACTCTCTTATTTAATTAATCTAAACATTTGATAAAACTGATTAGACATTTCAACCAATAAGCATTAGTTTAACTGTAAAAAAACTCCAAAAAATCTTTAAACAAGTGTTGATTAAATACAGAATCCCCAGAGCATGCACATTTCAAATGTTAAAGTATCTACAGCAGTGTTCGTCGAAATCCTTTTGGGATACTAGGACAACATCATCGTTTGTATGATACCAAAGATGCAAAAAGCATAGTACATTGACAGAGCACAATAGACAAACAGCGAGCAAGCAGTCGAGCCACGCTACCTGATCCGACGGACGAACCCTCGCACCACCCAAATGGAAACTGTCGTTCAACATCCAAATATTTTGAATTAACCAATCCAAAGGGAACACAAAGCAGCATGTGAGGAAATTATAACAGCGTGAATCAAATTATTATCGAGACAATGAAAGGGAAAATAATGAAATTTAAAGAATTGAACATTTTATCTTTGTAGTAAAATATTAGCACAAATGTGGATAAGATGAATAAGAGTGACATAATATGATATAGATAAAAATAATTATCAAATAAATATTCCAGTAAAATACGGTGATATCGAAAGTGATATCGTACACATGGATGTCGGTGTAAATGTCATTTTTTTATTCATATAATCTTTGAATATAATCACCCAATTAGAATTTAGTATATGATTTATAACTAAAGAAGTTTTTGAAGCTGTGTAGTTGATTGCTAAACTACAATGCTCTTTTACTTGATAAAAATTATATGAACATATAGGTGATATATACAATGTTGTTATTGATGAGTGTAAAAGTTGCATGAAAGACTTCATTGAATGTATCGAAGCGACGAGCAACCTAAAACAATACATAATATATACCTAATGTGTACACAAAAAATTGGAAAATGAAAGCGTGCTTATCTAATAATGCGAATATATTATATAGAAACTGTAAATAATGGAAATATTAATAGATGCTTTAATAAATATGAATTAAAATATTAGGTTCAGCATTAAAAAGGTGAACAAAACATGAAAATTTGGTAATTCCATAAAATATTTTAAACCTTCATAATTGCATAAATGCTTCATTAAATATAACCAGATCTAAAATTGCAGACTTAAAAGTAGATAATGAAATAAGAGTACAAATAAATGTGTGGTCTTCTTTTCCAATCACAGCCACTTCACGAATACGTCTAATGAATAGCATGTGACTTGCAATTTTTTTAAACTTTAAAGCTATGAATTTTAAAATTTCAGTAAGCCTAGTAAAATTACACGAGCTCTTGTCGGTAAAGCGGGACAATAGTCAAAATTAAACCATAACGTAGGTGATTATTATTAAGAAATTATAAGACATGCAATATTTTTGTGATTCTATATATCATTTTCAAGACATTTTCTTGTGCGGAGTTTGTAGGCAACGCTGAATCTTATTATTTTTAATCGAAGTGTAAATGGAAGCGAAATATTTTAAAAGTGAATAAAAATATTTACCTGTGACTAGAGTTTAATAAAGTAAATTGTCTAAGTTAAAAGTAACGATTATTTAGGGACGAATTTTTATTTTGAATGTTTACAACGTAAAGGTACAGTTGTTTACAGTTTTCAAAGTTATCCTAAGTTTGTGTATGTAACTCATTAAACGGTGATACATTTTTTGATTCAAAAGCACGGTACGAAAATTGTAAAACCTTTTTTTAAATACTATAATTAAAAATATATAAAAGTTTGATTAAAATAACGCTGAACAGACGTACCTAAGTTATAATTTTTGGAACGAAGTTCCTTACGGCAGGCTTGGAGGGGATAGCGATTTTACTGCGCGACCGAACGGAAAAAAATGTGATAGTAAAACCGTAAGAAAAATGAGTGGAATAAAAGCGTTAAATGAGACGTGCGCAGGCGCGACAGTCGCGTACACAAGCGAGTAGTGCCGTTTAGCTGAAGGAAGTTCGTTCCTACCTGGTGTCCCGCGACACCACATCATTTTTTAGTCAATAATAAATTATCTATGAAAGAAATGGGTTCTTAACAGCGTAAAGGTTAAATAACTTACTCAAAGTCAAAAATATCTGCTACTGCACAATGTTAAATTGCATTTATAAAATATTAAGAATAAGTCAGTTAACAATTTTTCTTTCGAAATGAATGATGAATAAAGATCGCTACTGCGAAACCGGTCGTTAACAATAATGATATTTTTTCTAAAAATGATAAAGTAGATTATGATAAAGTAGAGACGTTAAATTGAAGCAAAAATATATTTAAAATAAGATACAGTGTAACATAACAAAAACTTGAAAATGTGTGCAAATTATTATTAATTTAATTCTAATTCGCAAGTCGTAACGCAGAAAATTAATCAGAATATTATATTAAATTTATTCGTAAACTATTTATTTTTCTTTTAATTTATGTTATAATATAGACTCATTTGCACAAACCTTTTCATCTTATTTAAGTTTTAAAAAGTTACAATAGGCTGTTAACTGGCTAATTAGATAGCCTTGCTCCAATAAGTGCTACAAGACTGACAGCACTACAAAAATGGTAGAAACTGCTCTTGACGATTAGGATAAAAGGTAATTAAAATAAATGAATTTATTTTTACATCTGTCAAGTGTCTTTTAAATTATCTAGTGTACTGTGATGTGTATAAAATAAATAATAAATCATAAAAATATGTAATGCAGTACAATTTATTTCCTATTTTAGTATTTTTATATTTACTAATATTTTGTACACTTAATTTATTTCTGCATTAATTGTAATAGAAAACAAATCTCACCTCACTAATCCGGAATTTTCAGAACCCGTTAGCGATGTGCCCATCGGTGGCCGCAACTGTAATTTTAACAACAATTTTAGAAATTTTAAATAATGTTCAAAAATTAGTGTCAAGTTATAAGTTTTAAAAGTTATCATTCGGGATTTCATTGTTGAACTTAAAAGTTATGGAATCTAACACGCTTAATTTTACCGACAACCTTAACTTTCAAGCACACTAAAATATTATTAGTAACTAGCTATTAATCGCGACTTCGTTCGCGTGATCCAAAATCATTCTCTCAGTTCACTCTTCACTCAGTTAAAAAGAGTCCTGGCCCAAAAATTTCAGTGAATGTTCCATCAAAATCGGTCCAACCGTTCCGGAGATTATCTCGTACAGAGTGACAGGTAGACAGACAAATTTTAAAAATGGTTATTTAGGTGTTAGTATCATAAGAATAACACATTTCACTTGAAAAAACCTAGTTATTTTGAAATCACAGACAGACATTTCAATTTTATTTATAAGTAAAGATAATGTACTACATGTAAAAAACAAATTCAACTAGCTTCGTAATACAGTCAGGTACAGATACGGTTTGTAGTCAGAGTGTGAATTATGTGAGTATTCAAACGCTTTTCGAAAATTTTTATGAGGTTATGTTACGGCGATATACCAATATGTGTTATGTTTATCGTGTAACGCTTTTTTTATATATCATAAGATAGCAAACAAGCAGATGGGTCTCCTTATGAAAAGAGTCAATCATCGCCTTTAGATGGTGCGTTGCTATCTTGTGGCGAGGTCTAATGCCACATGCATAAGTTTACCGGCTACCCTACCCTCCAAACCGGAGCACGACAGCGACAAGTACTGACGCTATTGCGGCAGGAATAGGTAAGGCGATGATACCAGACCCGGGCGAGACAATGCAGAACCCTACCACCTTACTAGGTGGTAGGGTTCTGCATACTGGCTACTGCCACGATGGTAGTTCTGGCTACTGCCACGATGGTAGTGACTCGCATAGTCAATCGGTCGCCTTTTACGTTATGCCTGGCAGACATTGATATATAAAAACTCAAGATACACAATCAGTGTCTCAAAAACGTCCTCTAAGAATGAGTGCACAATTTAAAATTGTGCACTCACTTCAAATAGAAGCCCGTCGCTCACGTCACTGCCCGCGCGTCAAAAATACAGAATTGTTCTCTGATAAATTGTAAAATACAACATGACGAACGTTAAAAAAATATAAGATATTGTATTTTCCCGCCCGAAATGAGTGACGAGATGTACTTTTTCGCAAGCTGAAAATGACTTTGTTTTGTTGGCCGTGTGTGAAGAAGCGTTATCATGGTGTAGGAGAATGCGGCTTTTGAGTCGTCTTTCGCGAACTTTTTCTAACATCCTGGGTAAACAAATGGTAGAATACCACTCGGCATTAACACTCTTTTGATCTTCAAGTGGAATTGTACAGATGGGACCCGTAGCTGAGAAAAAAACGCGATCATTTTTTTACCAACGTTTCTCGCCTGTCTCACTTTTGTTGGCCTGTTCTCATTTTCAAACACCTATTCACAAGATTCCTTTTTTTCTTTTCGGGTTCAAAACAATAAATCCACGTTTCGTCTTCTGTGACAATGCCATAAACAGCATTAGACTGTCCGTGGTCGTACTTCAGTAGCATCTGTGAGCACCATTCCACGCGAGCCCGCTTCTGCTCCGCTGTCAGTTCATGAGGGATCCAACGACAACAAAGTTTCCGAACTTTCAATTCTTGTAATTTTTTTTAATTTGGCTCATACCAATCCCCAATAGTCTTTGTATTGTCTCATAGGTAATCCAGGGGTTTTCTTCAATAGCAACATTATTTTCGTTGACGGCAGTTGAAGGCCGCCTTTCACGAAATTCGTCATGTAAAGAAACTCGACATCTCTCAAATTCAGCAAAGCATCGCCTCACGGTGCTCAAACAAGGTGTTTCTCTCCCAAAAGCATTTTGAAGACGAGCGGCATAGTATTGCGGAGAAAGAGAACTTTTAAAATCATAAAAAATCATCGCTCTAAAATTTTTTCCACTTAATTCCATTTTCGTTGCGTATGTAGAACTTTGATGTGTGATGTGTATGAAGGCTCAATATGAGCCCGGAACCAACACGGGGAAATACTACATGACTGTTTACATCTGCGGGCTGAGGATCATTAAAATCCAGTATGACTAACCTATGTTGGTAACTTAATTAATTTTTAACAACTTGTAACACCCATGTTCTTGTAAATAAATATTTTCTTTCTTTTCTTTCTTTCTTTTACTTTTTTTCGAAATTTTCCCACGCAGACGTAGTCGCGGGCTCAGCTAGTAGGTAATATAATTACCCGATCAGTCTGCGTGGCTACGTTACAAGTGTCGTCGGCGCGCGGCTCGTGATTGTCGGCCATGCGCAGCATTTGTTGCTGCAACACTCGCACTAGCCGGTCGCGCTCTTCTAACTGACCCTGTAATATAACAAAAATATACACTATAGCATCTTATATAATAATGATTACACATATTTGAATATTTAAATTCAAATTTGGCAAAGAACAATTTATTTTTGCACAGGATTGACTGTCCTTGTAATGATAAGAAATAGCCTATAAATACCAAAACATATTTTATTGCTAAGTAGCAGCGAAACCCAAACTACCTACTTTAATACTGAAACACGACGTTGACAAGCATTAGCGTTGCAACAAGAGTGACAAAAATACCCCTGTACGTAGTTTTTTCCTAACGCCTATAATATATCATTATATTATAGGTTATCGATTATCGATACATTCTGAATCTAAAATAGGTATACTTCTTTTTTATGAGTACTAAATGATACCTGCGACTTGATTCGTGTGATCGAAAAACATTGCTAGATTTTACTTAGTTGAGTTAACAAAATGTCTTCCTCATGAACATAAAAAATTTAAATTCGACTGGTTCATCACAAGAATAGCACGTTCAAATAAACAGACAAAAGATCTCTTCAGCGTTATAAACGTTATAATATTAATTATATAAGTAGTACAATTTTTAATAAATCATTGTTACATTCTTTAACTTTTATTTATTTATTTAATACTTTATTGTACACTTATATAATGACAAAAAAAATTAAACAATAATTAAAATAATGCACAAAAGTTGGTTGGTCGAGTGGTTAGCGACCCTGACTACGCAATCGACGGGGCTCGGGTTCGGTCTCCGACGGGGACAAGCTTTTGTGTGATGAGCATAAATGTTTGTATTTCCGGGTTTGGGTGTTTATTAAATCTTAAATATAAAATTCTCGTGTCACAATGTTCGTTCCCGTACTCCTCCGAAACGGCTTGACCGATTCTTATGAAATTTTGTGAGCATATTGAATAGGTCTGAGAATCGGCCAACATCTATTTTTCATACCCCTAAATGCTAGGGGTAGTCCACCCCTAAATTTTTAATTTTATTTTTTAAATAAAAATTTTTTATTTTATTTTTTTATGATACAGCATTAAAAAATATATACAACCCCTAATTTTCAACCTTCTACGATCAACCCCTATTTTTTTTAATTCAATAATTTATATGGCAAAACAATGTTTGCCGGGTCAGCTAGTATAGTCTAGTATTTATATTTTGCTTACTTTGGGGTTAGATCAGTACGTATTATTTGTCCCGTGAATATTATATTATATATATTATATTTGCATGAACCTGGGTACTACATATAAGTTACCGTTCTTGTTTAACCACTAGACAATTAAAACATGTTGAGCGTACACTGATTATCTCTACAGCAGAGATTTTGTGATGTTGTAAGTAAAAAAAAGCGTGTGATTTAATTTTAACCGTCAAACACCTATATATTCTATATTATTAATATTATATAAGCGAAATTTTGGATGTTTAGATGGATGTTTGTTACTCAATCATGCAAAAATACTGAAACGAAATGAATGAAATAAGGCGCACACGTAGGTGATGACCTGGAATAGCACATAAGCTACTTTTTGTCCCGGAAAAGTTAGGTGATCTAGCGAGATTTGCCAAAAACTTTTGTAATGCAGCGGGCTGCACGCTGCAGCTAGTATTACATAATATTATCCCTTGTTTGTATTTTCTTACGTCATACATTTTCGCATCAGGCTTATCCGAAAATGTATGACGCACGAAGTTGAATATCGTAGCGCGAACACCAAGTGTAGGGATAAAAAATGAAGTGCATTATGCATAAGCCATACTTCTACAGCGAGTAATAAAAATTTAGCAAACGTTGCAAAGCGGACATCAATGACGTCTCAATGACGAATTGAGATACGTTTTTTCTTGATGAATTGGGATCGTGACGATTGGGATCATCTCTCTATCAATATAATTTAAATATATCAAAAATTTTATAAAAAATGATACGTGATATCGTGTAAAGCTACCAAATAAAGCTAATCACACTGTTTTTGCATCACTCACTCAGTTTATACTCTGTGTTATGTGGTAGGCATTACCTGCAAGTACAGTATCTGTCGGCGCATCTCGGCGCAGGCGTCGGGGTGCAGCGGCGAGGCGGGGGGGCGGCGCCCGTTGCCGCGCGCGGGACTCTCCGCGCACGCCGCCAGCAACGGGTCGAGAGTCTCGCTCTGTAACACAAGCACACTATCCTCACACAACCGCACTGCTTTTTATTTTCAGCTGGTAGCAGTAAATCTGCAGGTGTTTTAGCAATGGGGCTTACTGGTACAATAGCTGGCAGCGCTGGCGCCAACACAGCTAGTTCATTTGTTAATGCATAGAGAAAGAAAATCAAATTTGGTACACGTTTGTCATATGACGTACTATGTAAACCCGTATCAAATGGTTCTTTCTCTTTACATAACTGAAAAGTTTCAGTACAGTTAGTTAGGAACAGTTGACGAAATTCGGGAGATAAAATTACAAAAATCTAAGAAGTGTGGACGAGAAAACTTATATCGATATAATAACATTTTCATAATGCTTAAAACCTTATTTTTTGCATTATGAACCTTAAAATCAAAATAAAATTGAAACTATAACACCAGATACCTTTCAGAGTAGTAGTGGGATTAAATGTTATTTTTTGTTAATGTGTTAAACGTTAATGTTAAAAAAGAATAACATGTTATGTTAAACGTTAATTGTTATGACACTTTCAAACAAGTTGGATAATTTTAAGAACAATAAGGAAGTATGGCTCGTTAAAATGAATACTAAGTTAATAACTACAGATTTGGTTAATAATTTGAGTGTTTTATAAAGTATGCAACCCTATCAACCAAATATTTCATGCGTACTTACAGGTAAAGTCAAATTGGTTTATGCTGCGATATGTTTCAACATAAGATGAGTTTTTTAATTGGTTGTAGACAAGTATAGTGCGACTATACGATTTTTTTTGACAAAACTTGCACATTGCACTTTTGTTACTATTATCACTTTTTTCAATGTAATCTCTTATAGCAACCATACCTACTCCGTCTACGTCCAGCACACTTAGCCATTTTGACTGATGACTCAAGTATTAAACTGTTTAAAGTTTTAAACTGTACTAACTGTTGCCCGCGACTTCGTACGCACGTTGTAGTGATTTTTTTCGAATTAGGATTTTAAGAACTTGCTGAACTAACACTGTATTTTTCTGTGGGAACGAAAGATTTTCCCACAGTAAAAAGTATCCTAAATGTTAACCCAGGTAATTAGCTATTAACTACTATACAAAATGTAGTAAAAATCCGTTCAGTTGTTTTTGCGTGAAAAGCAAACAGATAGACAAACAGACAAAAAATTTAATTTCTATCATTTTGGGGCTTACCTATGTTCTGTTCAAAATACGCAGTAATATTTTTTTAAAGAAATAGGTATTTCATGTACAGATTTGGTTTTGTTACTGTTATATAGTTATTATATGTCAAGAGTCTTCGCAACTGGCGTGTGTGTAAGAAGAGAGTGATGAATGTGGAGGAAGCGAGACAAGCCTGCAAGGATCGTTATGTATGGCAGTCGGTTCTCTCTGCCTACCCCGTAAGGGATCTGGCGTGAAGATATGTGTGTGTGTGTGTGTGTGTGTGTGTTTATTATATATATAGATTATTTATACTAAAACACTTATCATACATGGATGTATCAGGGGAAGGGGGGTGGGGGCAGGTAGGGCCCCCCTTGGACTTTGTTTACCTCTCTACTAACTATCTACCTACTGTTATAGATAAAAATATAGTCTTACAATTTTACAGTTGCCCCCCTTCACCCCCGGCCCAGAACCTGGGTACGCCCACGCTAACATATACAATTGTTTTTCCTATTAACATTGGTTTTACAACAGGAATAAAGAAATCAGTTACCCTTACCAACCTACTAACGAAACCCAAAAATAAAATCTCAAAATAAGAAGAAATAAAACAAAAAACAAGCAAACGTATTAATTATCGCAATTTCAATTTCGTAACATCAAGCCGAGCGCGCGATGACATGAGTCACGAACGAGTGAATACTAAATAATATTAAATTATTAACACAACAGCCGAACATTAAACATAAACAACGTAACTAATAATATAACAACATAAACAACATTTACATTTATTTTCTCTAATAATTAAATGTTATTTTTCCACACAGTCAAAAATAGACTTTATCATTTGGTTGTCAAGGGTCAAATTGAAATTTGATGCACTAGCTTAAATGTTATTTTTTTATCTCAGACAAAAATAGACTTTATCATTTGAATGTCAAGCGACAAATTGAAATATGAAGCATTAGCTCCAATATAACAAACTACGATCGGTCGATGTGTCACGTGACATACCCAGTGCAGCCATCTATCGGATTGTTTTTAAACTTGAATGATGAAAGTTGATAAGTTTACGGAATTTGCGTTAGTGACGTAGGTAGCAAATTGTAGATTTAACAAAATGTTATAACACTTTTAATCTTTAACTTCTAACAGTGTTTAATGTTAAATGAGTTTTAACATGTTAATTAAACAGTTATAACATTTAACGCCCACTACTATTTCAGAGCCAGACGATAAATACCATGAAAATCAGAGTCAGATCAAAATAATGTTGTTACTCGTTCTTAGGGTGTCCAAAGGCCCCGTTGTTTATGGGTTACCTGGATTAGTTAGTTACACAGAGATATATCAAGATGTATATCTGTGAGTATACCGCATTTTTTACACGACAAAAATTTAGAAATCTGTAATTACTAACATCAAATACGTAATAAATAAAGCCCCCGCATTTTTATAAATTCCGTAATGGCTAGCCAGCGCGGCTTAACATGAGCGTTTTGGCCTAACCCGCCGAGGCTGTTTAAATTTGAATTCATTCGTTCATATGTTTTACATATTGTCATTTTTTTAAAATATTTGCTCCACAAAATGAAGTTCTTTTAAAGGCTGTTTCTTCTGACAATAATTAGAAACTCAAAATTAAATATTTTTTTGTAAAATGGCGTTTTAATTAGCTCCCGTAAAAAAATCTAAAATGCGACATTTTATGTGGGTAACCCATAAGGGTAAGAAGTGGCAGGTGACAACTCTACTCATACCTATGCTCCTTGTGTAAAATTTACTGAGACAGCCTCTACCTACCTAAACTTATAGACAAGTTGTAAATAATTGTTATTTTACAGCCTTATAAAAGATGTAACAAGAAAATTCTATAAGAAGCTACATATTACGACTTTACAAAAGATGTAGATATCCTTTGCAGTTATCGTCACATATAACAAAAATCTATAAGAAGATGACGTTATGACCTCACAGTAGTTGATAGGTAGGTATAAATTTACAGAAATGGTGATATAGCTTTAAGAAGCGTAACGTCGTGCCCTCCATTTACATAGATATGTCAGCTAGAAAAAATAAAGTAACGTGATGTTATGTTCTCACAATAGTAATTTTATCTATATTGTCTCTTTAAATGTACTATATAAAGAGACGATAATAGAACAACAATAGGCAGAGAAAAATGTAAGCAGTGTGACGTTATGCCTTCATAAAAGATGGTAGATATCATTTCAGAGACGCTAATAGAAAATTAGAGAAAGCTGTAAGAAGTGTGACATTATGCTCTTATAAAATGTTGGATATAATTTACAGATACTGTAGTAGATAACTAGATGAAGATGTAATTAGAGTGACATTATGCTCTCATAATAGATGTCAGATATCATTTACAGAGACTGTAATAAATAACTGGAGAAAACAGTAAGTAGTGTGACATTTACCCTCATAGAATATGTTAGACATAATTTAAAGAGAAGGTAAGAAATTCCTAGAAAAAGCTGTAGTTGGAGTGACATTACGCTCTCATGAAAGAGGCTAGATATAATTTACAGAGACGGTAATATATAATTATTGTTTGTATTATAGCACTCACCCCGTGCTTGGGAAAACTTGAAAAACTTTTAAAAACAACAAAGAAAAATATCGACACGCAGGATTTAAACCTGCGACCGTCTCCCTAAAGCTGGGACGCTCTACCGCTGAGCTAATGTCGACAGGCTCGCCGTGGCGAAATTCTTCTTTGCTATATGATCGATTCCGTCGATTGTATTGATCGCTAGGTATACATTCGTATAACTAATAAAATGAGTTCATCGTTACAGATGAAATTCACATTTATAATTTTGATCAGTAATTTCGTGTTTCTAATTATTTTTGTAATTCTAATTATTTTCGGTAATATATAACATAGTGTGACATAATGATTTCATAAAAGAGGTAAGAAATAATTTACAGAGACGGTAACAGATAACTAGAGAAAGCTATAAGTAGTGTGACATAATGCCTTTATAAAAGTTGTTAGATATCATTTAGAGATACGGTAATAGATAACTAGAGTAAGCTGTAAGTAGTGTCATATTACGCCCTCATAAAAGATGTTAGATATCATTTACATAGACGATAATATATAACTAGAGGAAACTAAGTATTATGACATTATACCCTCATAGAATATGTTAGACATAATTTACAGAGACGGTAATAGATAACAAAAGAAAGCTGTATTTAGAGTGACAATGCCCTCATGATATAGATTAGATATCATTTACATAGATAGTATATAACTAAAGGAAGCTATTGTGATGTAAGAAGTGTGACATAATGATTTCATAAAAGAGGTTAGAAATTTAATTTTTTAGACATTTAACAGAGACGGTAAAAAATAATTAGAAAAAGCTTTAAGTAGTGTAACATAATGCCTTTATAAAAGTTGTTAGATATAATTTACAGAGACGGTAATAGATAAATACAGGAAGCTGTAAGTAGATTAACATTATGTCCTCGTAAAAAATATTAAATGTCATTTACAAAGACTAATAGATAACTAGAAAAGCTTTAAGTAGAAATTGACATTATGCCCTCCTAAAAGATGTTAGGCATCATTTAGAGACGGTAATAGATAACAAGAGAAAACTGTAAGGAGTGTAATATTATGCCCTCATAACAAATGTTAGATATCATTTACAGAGACGGTAACAGAAAACTGGAGACAGCTGTAAGTGGTGTGACATTATGCCCTCATAAGAGATGTTAGATATAATTTACAGTGATGATAATTAATAACCGGAGAAAGCTGTAAGTAGTGTGACATATGCCTTCATAAAATATGTTGTATATCACTTACAGAGTCAATGGCATAATTTAAATAAGCTGTCATAAGCATGACGTTATACCCTTATACCTATAAAATGTTATGTATCATTTACCGACTATTTACATAATAGATAGCAAAAGAATATTGTGAGAACCGTGATGTTATGCTCTCATAAAATATGTAAGGTATCATTCATAAAGACGGTGACACAAATAGGTGTAAAATTATCTATATCTATACATATAATAAAATCGTAGGATAGTCAATGTATGTCTAGGGTAAACTCAAAAAGTACTGCATGGATTTACTTCAAATTTTGCATGAATATTACTAACAGATCGGGTCAACATATAGGCAACATATTACCACGCTATCACTTACGGGGGAGAAACAGCTAGTATCCTTATAAAAATATAAGATATAATTTTTAGAGTAGATAAAAATAGGTAAACAGAGAAAGCTGTCAGTAGCGTGATGTTAAATGTGTTAGGTATTATTTACAGAGACTGTAACATAATTAGAATAAGTTGTAAGTAACGTGACGTTATAATACTGTAATAAGACAAGTTTTGCATGAATTACAGAGATGGTGACAGATGATAACGTAAAATTATTAATTAGCGTGATGTTATGTAAACCGTTGAAACATCTGATGAAATTATTGGTAGATTTTATGTTACTTTTACAGCCAAACACTGAAATTTATATAAAACCAGATAATCGAAGCTTCATAGTTAGTGTTGATTTAGCATGTTCATTGAAATAATTAATTTTTCCGAGATAAACACCCTGTCTACTTTTAAATCTATTCACCGGTTATATTATTAAAAAACAAACACATAAACTTCTTCATGCACTGAAATTGATAATTGACTATGTAATTTTTAATGTCGAATTATTTCAAAAATCATTTAAGTCTCTATCGCGTCTTTACGCAACGTACCGTTAAAGCAATGTGATTTTATATTACCTATTTATATAACCTATAGAAACACCAAAGATTTTAATGCACAATTAACATCTTTGGTGGTGTTGGTAGTTCATTGTCCATCTGTCATTCAGTCTGTGTCCCATCATCATATGGTACCATATAATGATGGGGTACAGAAGTACCAGCATACACTAATGCTATTAACATTGTATAAGAGAATAATTTGTTTCATCCGTACAAAATCTTTTACTGCTAAGCCCATAGTCCTGCTAGTTAAGAATAAGAATTAAAGTATTAAGTAAAAGTTTCAACGAATGTTAGTGAATAATGATAATAAATATCACTAGAAAACAGCTCTAAAACAAATTGTTTGTTTGTGATATAGGTGTTAATACTGTTAATCAAACACCCACATCACAATAAAATATTTCTTTACTTTGGGGATAGATCCATTTGTCCAGCGATATTTATTTATATAATTTTTACATTAACATTATAGTAATTATAAAACTACATTAAGCTAGAGAGCAGTTATTTTCATTACAAAAATAAGCAGTCTTATTCCATTTGAAAGTTGTATCTGAGAATCACCTAATATAGTTAATTCGGTCGATTACACGCAAACGTGCGAGCATCGGAGTACTTGAATACTGGGACGTGTTAAATACATGTATGCATATCAAAGAATTACGAAAGCTATATACTTAAATGCGAATATAGAAGTTTTATAGCAAACAAATAGATGGTACTTCTGATGGAAAGAGATAATCCATCACTTATAACTTTAAAGATGGTAATGGTGAGTTTCTTTTTCTATAACGTATGTGTATTATAGGTAGTACCAACCTAGATTTAATGTACAATATTAAATATTTTCCAAACATATTTCTTAATAAAAAGAACACTACATTCAGATAGCAAGTTTTTTGTATATTTACAGAGTAGATATTTTAGAGATAATCATTTATGTTAACATCTGATTTTATTGGCAAGAGAATATTTAGTATCATAGTAAGTTTTATTCAAATTAAACAGCTTTTTACAAAATTTTGCTAAAGTTAAACGTTCAAGGCTTTTAGGAACATGGTTAAGTTATATTGTAATGCATGAAAAATTATCAGGTTATAAATAGTATACCTACCTATATAAGTACCTACTCGTATAAATTTTTTGATAAATATTAAGTTTTTCTTGAAGGACATATTATAGTAACTTCTACTATTTCTAAAATATGAGATTCCTATCATAAATACGCATGCCGCCAAAGGTTTCCTTAATCGATTTAACATATGCCCGGTACCTATATCAGTAAAACTGCTCGTTGTAGTTAAGAGTAGTAACATTTTCTACGAGGCGTAAGTTAAACTTTTCCTATAAATGTCAAATTACCAAATGCCCAAATAACTTGTAAAACGCCTCGTTATTACTAAATTGGCTGCAAATGGCTACTGTACGAATGACGGATTGTTGATTGTAGAAACCCGATATTAAAAGTAAATAAAGCAGATAACTTTATTTAATAAGTAAGGAAGACTTTTGTGTGTTTGATGACGAACTGTAATTTCGAAACATTCAAACCGAGGGGCATGCGTGCACAATATAAAGTTCACGACAGTCTTATTGCTTAGATAATTCCAAATGAAAACAAATAGGTTTAGAATTAGAAATATATTAATCGAGTGGGTAAAAACTTGCTTTACGTATATGTTAGCCTTAAAGCTTGATTCGAAGGTTGACGAGATTTTGCAGTAATGTCTAAAAATATGAGTACGGAATTTAAAATATACCTAGATTTTTGGAGGTACCTAGGTCTCAATTGCAATCTATATAAGAAATAAATAAATACCGTTGTACCCACACTTCCGAAAAGATAAACAAATGTTAAGCCCTATGATATGATAGGCCAATCTATGGACAAATCAGGTATATCCAGTCCCAGGTAAATTATATTTTCTAGACAAACTGAAAAACTTATTTTAAACGAAATGCTCGACCCGAGAATTTAATCAATAGCCTTATCGGTCATGGGGGTATTGACACAATACACACACAGTAATGTTAAACATATTTTTATTAGGTAGTTTTAAAAATAAAATAAAATTCACAAATAACTGCTCTGTAGTTTTTGCTGTTCCTTAGTGCATTATTGTAGCAAGCGCATTGCGTGCAGTGCAATTAGTGTTACTTACACTCATCGAATGATGCTCCTCCCCCGGCTGGACGAGGTGACACACCAATAACAATGCAACGAAAACATATTTGTTATAACACAAAACATAAATAAGCAACTAAAAGGTTAGAAGTAAAACGTTCATATTAATTAAATTGACAAAATTATTACAATATACAAAATCAATGGTAGAAAAAGCGTGATTATTAAAAATATTTAAATAAAAAAAACCTATGTAAAGGAAGTTGGACGACTAAATTAGAAATAGAGCAAAACCTAAAACGTTTTTCATGCTTTGACAAAACTATTTAATGGAATTTATGTCTTAATTATATGCTTGTATGTCAAGTTTTTCTGAATACAACTTTAGTAAACCCCTTTGAAGACAGAAGAATAGACCACCTGTCATTCTGCGAAGAATTTCATAAAAGGCGAACGATATGTGTGAACCAACGTGACTACTGGGTAGTAGATTTCTGCATCATCTCGTCCGGATTTTGGTATCACCGCCTTCGTATTCCTGCCGCAATAACGTCAATACTCGTCGTTGTCGTGTTTAGGTTTGGAGTATTAGGTAGTCGGCAAGTTTGAGGCATTACTATGTTTGTTGATTATAGGCGATGATTAATCCTGACGGAAAGAGTTAACTCTTTCCGTCAGGAGATTCATCTGCTTTTTGCTATCTCATGATGTAAAAAACTTAAATAAATATGCAAATACGTGTTGGAATTGTTATAATAGCTGCCATTAAAATTAATCACGTGGGCTAGTTTCATTTAAAAAATCATGTACTAAGTACCTACTTTACATGGGAAAATACACAAGAAGTTCACATAATTGTTAGAAAATCTAATGTTTTGAATGCTATCGTCTTTGTACATCAAAAACTGTTTTTTCAAGAGAAATGTTATAGTATTAATTACAAAATGTCACGCTATTACCTATTTGAAAAACATTACGAATAAATATTTATGGTGGAAATGTCTAATTATTACAGTTAAAAAATCTACACCTAATTAATTACTAAATAGAGTAAAGGCACTATAAATTAGGAATAACATATTGCACAGACATAAGTTAATTTGTCTTTTTTATTTTATTTTTATTTTATTTATATCTTATCTCTATTCAGTTTGTTTTATCATCATGTCTTATGTCTATTTAATTTGTTTGTATCACTGAATAGTAAAAAAGCAGATGATTTTCTTGATGGAAAGAGATAATAGCAGAGTGCCGTAAGATTTTACCTCGGAATCCAGGGATAGTCGATGATTATATTTTTTTAACATTTACTGGAAATGAGAGATAGAAGGGGGAACAAAATGTTTATAGTAAAGATTTCAATTTTACATTATATTTTTGGTGTCGATAAACAATGACAATAGTGGAGTGGCGTAAGGCATAAAAATTGGAAAACCTCGGAACCCAGGTATAGTCAATGAATCTGTATAACGAGTGTTTGTCAGCATTATTAAAGGCTCAAATAAAAAAGTTCAAAAAATTAACCGATCTCGATTACATATTTTTTTTAACATTTGTCGGAAATGAGAGATAGAAGGGGGAACAAAATGTGTATAGTAAAGATTTCAATTTTATATTTAATAAATTATATTTGAATAGTAACTTTAATGTTAATTTATCGATTTTTTTATTTGGCTGAATGTTTTTTTAACCTCCCGCTACGTATGATATTATTATTATTATTATGTAGATAAGGAAGTTACTGATTTTGCCCCGATTTTTTAAAATCGAGTTTTTACCAGATCTCCACGTTTTGACGTCCCAGGAACCTTTTCCGAATATTTTTACGATGACGTCAGTATCTCTGTATGTTAATTTGAACTAATTTGGTCGGTGCGATTTTGCGAAATTTTGTAAAAACCTAAAAATCATTTTGGCGAAACAGTTTTTTTTTAATATAACTTTGAAATTAATTTACCAATTTAGTACAAAATCCAATCAGCTCTATTCCCCAAAAAACTGCGCCCAATACATAAATTGTATCAAAATCGGTTTATCCGCTCGGGATTTATCAATGACGCAAATTATTGAAAAAATATTTTAAAAGCTGTATCCTTTGAAAATATTATTCGATTTTAATTCTTGAAACAGTATTCGACGCAGTTTTTAAGTACAAAAATATTGTAGGAGACCATAAAGTGATTGGTTGAAAAATTTCGTAGTTAGATAAAAAAACATATTTTTCAAAATTTTTCGTCAACAATAACTCCCGAACGGATAAACCGATTTTGATGCAATTTATGTATTGGGCGCAGTTTTTGGGGAATAGAGCTGTTTAAATTTTGTACTCAATTGGTACTTTAATTCAAAGTTCTATTAAAAAAAAATCTGTTTCCCCAAAATGTTTTTAGGTTTTTTCAAAATTTCTCAAAATCACCTGGACCAAATTAGTACAAATGTATACTCAGACATATTGACGTTATCGTAAAAATATTCAGAAAGTTTCCTGGGACCTCAAAACGTGGTGTCTGGTGAAAACTCGATTTTCGAAAATCAGTAACTTACTTATTTACATTAGTAGTAAGTAAGTAAACATGGGAAATAAAAAAAACATTCAGCCAATTAAAAATCTATTAAATTAACATTAAAGTTACTATTCAAATACAATTTATTAAATATAAAATTGAAATCTTTACTATAAACATTTTGTTCCCCCTTCTATCTCTCATTTCCAGTAAATGTTAAAAAAATATGTAATCGAGATCGGTTAATTTTTTGAACTTTTTTATTTGAGCCTTTAATAATGCTGACAAACACTCGTTATACAGATTCATTGACTATCCCTGGGTTCCGAGGTTTGCCAATTTTTATGCCTTATGGCACTCCACTATTGTCATTGTTTATCGACACCAAAAATATAATGTAATAGTGGTTTGTCATTAGTGAGTGACGTTCATCCTCACTCAATAATGACAAAGGACTATTACATTTTGCCGCATGTATTAATTTTTCAGTCAATTTAACTTCCAAATTAGAATACGACAGTGACAAGGGTTGATGCTTTTGTGGCAAAAATAAGTAAGGTGGTAGTACCTAATACTAGCGAGACGTTGCAGATCTCTACCACCTAATAGTCACGAACTGCAGGGCATAAAGATACATGATCTTTTATAAGGCGAAAGGTAGATTCTTCAAAAGAGTCCCTTACTGGACGGAGTCTAATTATTTTCAATAGTCAATCATTCTCTATTGATTTTAAAATAAATAGAAAACTATTAGAAAATCAAAAGCAAAAAAAATGGTACGATAAACTAAAAACGTTCATTAAGCTCATTATAGTACAGCTTACAGTTTGTGAGAAATTTCCCTACAAGCAAATATTTTTCTTAATGCGCTCACTTATATTATTATTTTAGCATAAGAGCAGTCATTTCTAAATTTTATTTACTTAAAAATTGTTTAATTACGTTATTGTTTGAGGTAATCATTGTTTTGGTATAGAGAAAGAGGAAAGTTTATAATCTAAATTCACAAGATTTTTTTCATGAGCTACTTATATTTTTTTCTGTAAATACGTTGATGTTTTTATATTATTATATTTATATTAGGAAATTTTGATTTGGTCAAGTCATCTTAGTAACACAAGTTTAGTATCACTGCTGTCAAATCGTCCTGTCAGTTACTGCGGCTAATGTTCAAGAAACTATTTCTTAATGCTTATGTTACGTCAGATATCTAAATTCCAAATTTAAGCTTGATCCATCCAAAGGTTTAATTATAGTCAGTCATGGCAAATGATTTAATAAATATAGATTCTAACAATGACCATACTTACATAGTCTAATTATATACTGATCTATTGCAAATAATAACTGAAGTGTCATAATTAAATTACAAAAATAGCGTAGATATAGATATAGACTTAGATTAATGAAAGAGAAAACAGTAATAACAATATCTAACTTTACAATATCTAAATGTATGAAGTCCTAGGAATTTTAAAAGTAATTAAAATTACCAAGCAGAACTAATAAACGTTAGTTAATTCAAATGAACGTGTCGAAATATTTACAAATGAGATTAAGAAAAGCATTAAGATTTCTAAATTAAATAAAAAATTGAACGCTAGGTGCACATGTGAATTGTGATATTGCTAATTTGGCCAATAAATGCAATAGCTTTATTCGAAACTAATTGAATTAGAAGTATAGGGAGTCTTGATGTAAGTTAGTCAAAGATTAGCTGGGGTATTAATAGTGGATAATACTCGCACTAATAACATGAAAGGTTTCAGTGGTATTGGCCAACCTTGAACTATAACGGCCTTGTTATTTCGGTTAACTTGAACCTCGAACACAAAGACTATGCAAACATTTGTTTACAACATTTTCTATTTTTTTAACTTTTTTATATAACATTATACATTTCATTCACAATGTTTTATAACCCCGTATTAAAGAAGAGATGTAAAACATTTGTTCGTCATTTCCTATAGATGATAAAGATTGCGAAACAATTGGTGTAGAAAAATTCAGTTGTCTTGAAAAAAATCAGGTCAATGTTTTCTGATACTTATCTTAAGAGGTTCATTTATTGCAATATTATTAAAAGAGAATGTTTCCAATTTACGTATCTAAATCCCGCAATGTAGAAAAATTGAATGGAAGTGAAATTGGACAGACATAAAAATTTGGGTAATCCCGAAATATTTTGGTTCAAAACAGAACTGTATATTAAATTCCATGGAATTTATATTTGGTTGAGAAAACAGTATTGTATGAAATCTCTGTATTAAAATGTGAACACATCTCGAAAAGTTTTGATTCTAAATTTTCTAAGTTTTACCATAAATATTCTAACGGAATTTTGGCTTTTCGAACCATTAGAAATGTCAGTATATCTAATTCATAAATTATGAATAGTAAAAATACATGCTTTTAAGATATTTATTAAATCGTGCAGTAAAATTTACCTCCTGTAATACCCGCTTAAGTTGTAGCAGCAAGGTTTTGATGTCAACAACATCTTGTAGCAGTGATGATGGCGCGGGTGCTGGGGATGTGCTGCCATCGCTGATGCCGGCTTCCGATGGCGTTTGCGTTCGTGAGCGTTGCAACAAACGGGCGGTGCGTACGGGCAAACTGGCTCTGTAACAAGTTCAATAAAAATATGTAGGTACTCATATTAGGTACATACCAATTAATTAGATCGAGATTTTACTAGAAAAATGCAATGTCAATAAAATACAAGAATTTTAGAAATATTGTGATACCTTGAATATTGTATTCATTTGGTTGTAATAGTAAGTTTTTTTGTAACATGCTATCCTTTTTTGATCATTATACCATTAGTAACCACGAAACTTTCTCGTGTTGTTGACTACTAATATCAAATTGTGAAAGTTTGTATGTTCTGATATAATCACCAAGGATATGAGTTACGCACTTCAAAGTGAAATAACGAAATCGTTCATTTTACAAACAAAATTTTACAAAGCTGGACGTATGGATACTGTATCGCTGAGAAGTATAGTAGTAATATATACAAAAGAATAATAAAACAAATGATAAACACATTAAATTAAATGTACCTATCTATGTGTATACCTACGTCATACTAATGCGAATTTATTCATCGCAGCATGCTCGGCTCTTGTAATTAATTTAAAATTTTTTAGTACTAATTTGTATTTATATTTATTATTGTGTTTATAAAAAATATCATTAGAGCAATTAAACTTAATGTAATTGATAGTAACAAAATCTCATACGTTTTTTAAATAACGCAACAACTAAAAATAGTTTGTCTAAATCAAAATCGATTCTACCCTTGATTCTAATAACTAGTTACAATCGACCTTTTAATCATTTAAACGCAGTAAAACTGCAACAACGGATCTCTAATTTCCTGTGTCTTCAGAATCTTCACCAAATTAAAATAGGCCAACTTGGGAATTATTTAGTCTTTGAAACAAAAACCCTTATTTTATTATTGTTCATTGCGAGAATCAGTGGTCTATTTCATTTGCTAAACATTTGGCTAAATAAGGTACACACGTTAACATTTCATTAATATTTTGTATTAATAATAAAGTAATAATCAAATAAATAAAGTAATAATCAAACAGTTAAAAATATGCCTAAGTATAGATTATTGTCAATCACGTGTAGATCTATCAAGGCGTTCAAAATTTTAGAGGTTTATATATTATACACATTCATATATACGAATATACCGATGTCATCGTAAAAATACAAAAGATTTTTAGGGGCTCTAAACGTCGACATGTGATAAAAATATCGCTTTTATAAAATCAGTCTGAAACTAACAGTAAATAAAATTTTAATAACTTTAACTGCGTTTTACTTTTATTTACTTATTGTTAGTAAATAAAATTTTAACGCATGCAGTAAAACTGAAAACAACCGATTTCCCATTTCCTGTATCTCCGAAACCCTGCATTAGAATATCACCAAATTAAACTGGGTAATCTGGTAAGCATATCATTTGAAACAAAAAGAAAAGTATTTTCCAAATCGGTTCAAGTAAATATACATTAAAAAATCCGAGGAATTGAGAACCCCGTTTTTGGGAAGTCGGGTGAAAAACAAAATAAATATTCACTATTGAGACTGACATATAAACAATAACCTTAAATCCCAAAAAAATCTAGTATTTTTAAAATTCTGTATCTGAGGGTTCTAATGGTGGGTTCCTATTACTAAAACTTCGGTCTAGTCTAATCAACACAGGGCTATATGCATTTTTGCATAGTTTCAGATAGACATTTTTTGCTGTATAATATTACTTGTTGTAAGTTCCAATAAAAATAGATTTTTTTATTTAATATGGCAAAACGCAAAAATATTGTGCGGTGTTCAAAACTTTTCATTTGTGAGGTTTCGTCATTGGATAGAAAGGTGGTGATTCCAAACGCCGTATTTGACCAGCGTGATAACGATTATCTTCTATAGAAAATAGCGATAATTATGAGTGAAATAAAGACCTAAATGAAATAGAAAATAGATGCGTATTTGAATGAATCGCTATAGAATAAAAAATACTGGAAATTAGTTTTATCCACAGCTCGGTGAGCGACGACACTGGAAAGGAACAAGGAAGGATCATGTTTCTTTTTATATAGGAACACGCATTTGAGGCGGTTCTTACATTGTTCCGCGGTTTTGCGTCATGCAGCTGTACGCAGGATTGTGTTTTTAAGTTAAACTTAAGTACTTACATAACTTATTTTGAATCGGTAAAACGTCCAATATAATAGACCGTTTGCTGAACTACGCAGTCCATAAAAGTAAAACAATTGTCTGAATATGTCATTACCAATGTGACTATGAGATAGTTTTTTTACATCATAAGATAGCAATCAACCATCACCTATAGGCACCAAAGATGTTGATGGTGCGTTGCTATCTTGTAGCGAGGTCAAATACCGTATGCATAAGTTTACCGGCTACCATCCCGGAACACGGTAGTGGCAAGCACTAACGCTATTGCGGCAGGGATAGGTAAGGCGGTGGCAGTCCTGGACGAGGCAATGCAAAACTCTGCCACCTAGTAGCTACGATGACAGTGACTCACACAGCCAATCGGTCGTCTTTTACGACCTACCTGGCAGAACGGCAGTTGGTCTATTCTTTAGGAGCCCGGACCAACACGGGGTAAATTCTACAAAGTCCTTGCAGAGATTGGCACCACCGCTTTACCGTTTACCGTAAGATCGCCCGGTCCTGTCACTGTCGCATTTTAAAAGTTTTATTGAATAAAATATCTACTTCTTTCTTTTCTGATATCTGATTTCTGATATTCACTCGGTTGGAACGAAGTTTTTTATTTTTTCCATTTTCGTTTTTCTTCTCTTCTCCTCACTCCCCGCTGTCTTTCTCCTGTCTTTATCTCTCCTCTTTTGTCTTTCTTTCCCCATCCTCTCCCCTATCCCTCTATCCACCTCCCCCTTTTTCCCATCTCTCTCAGACAGAGGGCTATTTTAACTAGTTAATTTTTCCGCCAACTAGTTAATTTTTTCGCCTCTGTGGTCGAGTGGGCCGGTGTCGGTGTTGACCACATGAGTTACCGGAGTCAATTCTCGGGTCGGGCAATTCAAAAATGTTTTTTCAGTTTTCTGAAATAACAACGTTGCCCGAGATTGGAATGTGCCCGGTTCGCGATAGGCTTGCCACCTATCACATTGTGGGACCGAGTATCTTCGGCTAATCGTGGGTGCACTTGTTGTACCTCTGCCTACCTCTCCGGGGGTACGGACGTGAAGATGCTTTTAGTTAATTTTTTCAACTGTTTTTTGTTACATTTATGTTTAAACTAGCTGTTGCCCGCGACTTCGTCTGCGCGGACTTTGTTTACTCCGCTCCTACTGGTTGTAGCAAGATGTTATATAGCCTACAACCTTCCTCGATAAACAGGCTATCCAACTCAAAAAGAATTATTCAAATCGGTCCAGCAGTTTTCGACATTACGGCGTACAACCAAACAAACAAACTACAATTTTATAATATTAGTATAGATATCGCCAAGTTCAAACGTGCGACATGAAACTTCGTTCCAAAATTGACATTTCATAAAATTGCAGCTATAGTTCCGATTTTGTCTACCAGATAAGTTTGCGGCACTGTAACTCCAATATCTCACGCACCGTATACGTCGTTAGAGCATTCCTATAACCGCTTTAGTCATCCAATTTCAAAGGAAACTTTATTTGCTTATTTATACATGAATCATTACAATTATTAGCATAATGAAGGATGGATGCTTAAATATATACATTTATATCTTTTCAGATAATAATACGTAGTTAGTCTCGTTTGTCTAGTGTTTATTAGCCTGTGCTGTTTATAAATGCATCCAGCATAGAATAAGGGGGGAAGGGGGGGGGGGGTAATCTATGGCATCCAGGTTCGATTTCCAGTTCAGGAAAAGCACTATTGAGTTTTTCTATTTAGAAAAATCTCCTCAGCAATCCAAAATTTGATTCCTCTATACCTATACTACTGGATAGATCTCGACCAATTTTTCAACCGACTTTCTGAAAAGAGAAAGTTCTCAAATTGTATTTTTTATGTGATGATATTGTCTCTTCTGTGGTCTAGTGGTTCGATGTCGGTGTTGACCACATGACGTCTTGGGATCGGAAATTGCCAGGTTGGTGATAGGCTTGCCACCTAACATATCGTGGGACTAAGTATCATCGGCTTATCATGTGTGCACTGATTGTACCTCTGCCTACCTCTTCGTATATGGGCGAAAAGATAATTTTTATCCAGAATTCTAGAGATACATTAGATTGGAAGTCGATTGTGCGTTTAAATTACTTTGTTTTACTTTTTACATAGTTACTTAGAAATAAAATTCCACGGAATGTTCCTTTATTAAAAAGTTTTATCTAAGCTACGATATTTTGGGAAGTCGAGTTGTTCAGGGCTCCTTTGAAGAATAGACCAGCTACCGTTCTGCCAGGAAGGTCATAAAAGCCGACTGATGGGCTATACGTGGCACTAGCATCGTGACTACTAGGAAACGAATCCAAACCTTGTTTCAGTTGACGTTGTTGGCCGTATACCTACGGAAAAAACTGCTCTAAAGACACTGTAATTTTTTTGGTTAAAATTGCTTGTATAACTTGAATTGGCCTTGCAGTCTTGTATTAAAGTAAGATGGCTCAGTAAAAAGTAGACTGCTTGTGAACAATAATATTAAAAATGTACTCCAATCTTTATATAATCGTTACTTGCGATAACCTACACTTAGCGTGCTTATCCGAAATACGGAAGTGGGGAGACACCACAATACTGCGAGCTACTACCAAAAATAAATTTAAGAGAATAACGCCGAAATAACCTTAATAATAATTTCCCCGACAAGGAAATTAAACCCGAGCACTCATAATCTAAGCCGAGAGGGCTATTTACACGACTACGAATAAAACCGTGAAAGTAAATGTTTAACTGGACCATGAAATAAAATTAGCCCAGCAGTCGAAATAAACGAATTATCACTTACCAGGTCACCCCATTTCATTAATTGGAAGTGACGAGACACGCCTAAAAATAGTCTCAATTAAATTATCTGAATATAAGGATGTATATTTTCTGTTAGTACGTAACGTAAATATGAAAATGACATATTAAAGTTTAATAATTTTTTATGTCATAAGATAATAAAACAAGCAGATGGTTCTCCTCATGAAAAGAGAAACCATCATCATACGTCATCTACACTTTTTATCGTCGGCACTTGGTGAAACTCCATTTTAAGACAATATTTTCTAGCTGATAACACTTGTACTGTTTCACAATAAGATAATTATATTTAATTTCCGACCGGTTTCGCTTACACAAGCATCCTCAGGGTATTTTCAACAAGTAATTATTGTAAATACCCTGAGGATGCTACAATAATTTGTATTATAGTCTTTGTGTCTGTGAAATGTTTAGGGTTAAATAATAATAACAATAACATAATAAGGTAAAATGTTTATGTGAAAGAAGCCCTGATGAGCTTTAATAGGCGAAACCGGTTGGCTGTAAAATTAAGTGATGGTGATGTAAATAAAATTTAAATTACATTTGTGAAACAGTACAAGTGTTTATATCAAAGAATCAATATGATGCAGTTTCACCAAGTGCCGACGACGGAAAGTATAAACTATATAGGTAGACCGTATTATATTATAGGCAGACCAGAAAATATGGTGTAAAATTTTAGTAGATAACCTTTATATTAGTTCTGTGTAGATAACATTGATAATAATAAAAACCGTGTTTTTAATAAATCAAGAAGATTTTAAGATTTTTTGTAAGTGCTAAAAAAATTTAGTCTTAGAAACATGCTTTTTTTTATTTTGGTTTTATTTTCCTGCGCCCTTCTAGACCAAAGCCTGACGACGCCTTTGATGCGAATATAATGTTTGGGTAAAAATACGCTGGATTTTTTTAGGTTAGATAATTATAAATAAAGTCCATACATTAAAAGATGTAATTTTCATAAAAATATTTTCCTAACAATATTACAAGGTAGTATTACTTTGCGAGCCCTTACAAAGCTCTGCTTTTTGCTAGTTTATAATTATGATTATGATCGCCTATAGACACCAGAAATGTAAATGATGCGTTGCTCTCCGTGTGGCAGAGATGGTATAGATAGTTGCATAAGTTTCTCGGCTACTGCACTGACGCTATGACAAACGTAGACGCTATTCCATTAGGTATAGGTTAGGGGATGGTATTATAGTTTGGGCAAGGCGTTGTAAAACTCTACCAACTGGTAGTTACTATTTTAGTGACACGTATAATTTACGGAATGCCTAGCAGTAAGCCATTTGATCCACTCTGCAAAAGGAGCTCGGATCAACCGAGGATACCTAAAACGGGTAGAAACTAGATCCCGGTTTTCATATTTTAATTTAATCTCTGTACAAATTAATCATTTGCTGCCTATATATCCACTATATCTCTGCAACCCATTGATTGATAACCGCCCTGTTGGTCGTATGGTTAGCGAACCTAACTGTGAATCGAGGGGGCACAGGTTCGATTCCCGACAGGGATAAACATTAGTGAGTTTTTTTTATACTATAAGCAAACAAGCAGATGGGTCTCCTAATGGAAAGAGTCAACCATCGCCTATAGACACCAAAGATGTTAATGGTGCGTTACTATCTTGTGGCGGGGTCTTATGCCATATGCATATGTTTACCGGCTATCTTACCCTCCAAACCGGAACACGACAGTGACAAGCCCTGACGCTATTGCGGCAGGAACAGGTAAGGCGGTGGTACCAGACCCGAGCGAGACAATGCAGAACTCTACCACCTAATAATTTAGTGTTGTAATACTTACATATAAAATATTATATTTTGAAAAAATGTGATGTCACAAAATTTGGAACCCCTCCCCAACCCTTGTCACACAATGTCACACTTCATCGACCCAGTGTGCATGTTGTACACACAAAATCTTCATTATCAAATGTGTATGTTCTCAAAATGACATGTATTTGTAAAAAGCAAGTCGCAAAAAGTGTTTTCTCAGTACCTTACTGAGAAAACACTTTTTGCGACTTCCTTTACCATTTACTTAAATATGGAAAACATTTTAAAAATGCATTTATGCAAGCTGGGACTCGGAATAGTTTTGGCACTTCTTCTTATTTCGAGCGTTCCTTTGAATTTTTAATCAAACGGAAAAGTTTGTGAAATATTTTCTTTTAATTTAGATGGCTCTCCTTTGGGATTATAATAACCAGCGATCAAACTGTGGTTGAAATTTGATCTTCGAGCCGTAAAAAATAGTTTACATGTGTAAAATTGTCATGAACCTGTCACTACATGAATGTAGTGTGTAATGTTTATTTTTATTATTTAGTACTTATATTATAAATGCGAAGTAACTCTGTCTGTCTGTCTGTCTCTTCTTCGCGTCTAAACTACGGAACCGATTTGGATGAAATTTGGTACAAAGATAGTTTAAGACCCGAGAAAGGACATATGATTTTTTATGGACTAGGACATAGGGGTTTTTATCCCGAAAATCTTACGGGAACGTGAACTATGCGGCTAAAACCCCGGGAGTCTCTATCATTTATACCTTTTTACACGCGGACGAAGTCGCGGGCACAACTATTTTAATAATATATTACTCCGCCTCGTCGGTGTATCAGTTTGTCTGTTCCGCTTAGGTTCCTGGCTCGATTCCAGGTTAGGGCATTGTATTATTGAGATTCCTAATCTAGAAAATATAAACAGATCGAAGTCTAGTACCTACTGATGTGTTCCTACACCGTGTCCCAGAAAACCCGTAAAGTTGGTGGTCCCCGCTATAGCAAACAACAAAGGATAGTTTTTACAATGGCAAATGCAGCAATGAAGATCATTATCCCTTTTATTAACCGGCAATCTGGTGATCAATTATCTCTGTTTACTTCGAAACGGAACCGACGAGGTGATATTTACTGGAAACATGTTTTTACCTCGGACTGTTTGAAAGTTTACAAGCAGATACCTACCACCTCTTTTGTGCAACAAAATTGAAAAAACGATGTTGCGGAACAAATTTTTAAGTTTTTATTTCTTGGTTTCTTGATGCGAGACGAAGTGCACAGTATACTTCGTAGATTGCGGCGTAACTAATCGAAGCTTTTTGGAGCACTTTTTCTACAACAATTATCAACCGACGAAAAAAGGAGGTAGTCGGTTTGACGTGTGTGTATGTTGTATTGTTGGAATTGTATAATATTTGAGTATGATCTATTTCGTCGTCCAAGCACGTGTACTAAATTTCGTAGTTTATGTGTTTATCCACGAATTTCTCGGGAATTAAAAGCCATATCGAGATTATTATTTTTGTAATAAATCAGGTATATTTAAACTTAGAAAACAGTCCAAGTTTCATCAAAATCCGTTGGTTTAAATTTTAAGTTCAATTTTACTTCGTTTACATTAATTTAACTGTTTAACTGGGTAGTTGAGTTCTGCAATGTTTCAGCAGAATTTAGTATCCCCGCGTTTAGAGGTGGTCATTGACGGTATTCAAATTAACATTTGAAAAATAAAATTATATAAAAGAAATTATATACATACATATATATATACACACACACACACACACACATATATATATATATATATATATATATATATATATATATATATATATATATATATATATATATATGTATATATATTATATATATATAGATATTATATATAACGCCACTGTTTGTCGTCAATGGTCAACAGGTTAAAAAAACTGTTAAATCGTCAACGGGTTTTTAATAATCGGATTATGCACTAAACCATAAAGGGTTAAATAATTAATAATTGCTTCAATACTATGTAAACTCCTCCGAAACGGCTGGACCGATTTTGATGAAATTTCGTATGCATATTCAGTGGGTCTGAGAATCGGCCAACATCTATTTTTCATCCCCCTAAATGTTAACGGTTGTCCACCCCTAAAATTTTTTTTATTTTATGGACACAATTTTTATATTTTTATTTTTTAATTATTCAACAATGAAAAATATATACAACCCTTAATTTTTAAACCCTCTACGACCAACCCCTATTTTTTAATTCAATAATTTATGTGGCAAAACAACGTTTGCCGGGTCAGCTAGTATATATATATATATATATAAATATATACATATATATATATATATATATATATATATATATATATATATATATATATATATATATATATATATATATATATATATATATATATATATATATATATATTATAGTAAACGGTTAAACTATAGCGTAGTACCGTAACCTCATTTTTTGAGTATCTTATATCTCTGTTCCCAGATTGCTAAAATTTGTAAAATTTTCAGTATGCATATAATATGTATATAATATAAACTGGCTATTAATTGTATATGTATAACTATTAATATTATTATGTATAGCTATTAATAGTATGTATATAATATAAACTAGCTATTAATTGAGGTTCCAAGATTGTATGGAAGGGTATCACTCTCCTTTAGATTAGGTGATTTTATTGTTTAGCCTACGGTCGAACTTACACCAATAGGTTTGCTAGTATCTACAAGCAACTAAATATTTATTGTTTAAATTAACTGAAGTAAGATTAATATTATAATGTTTTTTTTTATTTGTGAAGGGTAAAGAGCTAGACGTTTATGATTACCGTATGTGTAGCAAAAATAGAGCAATAACTGTAGAAAGGAAAAACAATGATATCCGGTTACGAGATCAGCCAATAGAGCGTAACAGAACGGTGAGAATGAAACATTGCATTTGAGCATTTAACGAACAAATTCGCTTAACATATATTATTTTAATCAATGTTATACTCGCAGCATGAAGTTTTGATATTTAAATTACATTATCTTTATTTAGGAGTTTATTTTATTGTTGTCGTTTCCCGCGGTATAACCCGCGTGTTTCACGATTCTGTGGGAAAGCTGAGATCAAATGTACCTTATGTCATTCAAGGTTAATTGAGCTTTCGGCTGATGAAAGAACTTTTTCGTATGTCCAGAGATTACTTCTTCCAAACAAAATCACAAACTTAAAAACTTAACCTTTTTATAATATTATTTATATACATATATACTAGCTGACCCGGCAAACGTTGTTCTGCCAGCTTTATATATATATATATATATATATGTATATATGAAAAGGGGTACAAAGTTTTTGCTTCACGTATATATATATATATATATATATATATATATATATATATATATATATATATATATATATATATATATATATATATATATATATATATATATATATATATATATATATATATATATATATATATATATATATATATATATATATATATATTGTATCCCTTTTCACGAGAATTACGCGAACGATAAAATATCAAATTTGGCACAGTTAAAATTTGCGTTGCGGAGGTTTTTTTTTTATATCATAAGATACCAAACAAGCAGATGGGTCTCCTGATGGAAAGAGTCAACCATCGCCTATAGACACCAGATGTGTTAATGGTGCGTTGCTATCTTGTGGCGAGGCCTAATGCCACATGCATAAGTTTACCGGCTACCTTACCCTCCAAACCGGAACACGACAGCAACAAGCATTGACGTTATTGCGGCAGGAATAGGTAAGGCGGTGGTACCAGACCCGGGCGAGACAATGCAGAACTCTACCACCTAGTAGCCACGATGTTAGTGACTCGATAGCCAATCGGTCGCCTTTTACGACCTGCCTGGCAGAACGGCAGTTGGCCTATTCTTCAAAGGAGACCGGGACCAACACGGCGGCGGTCTGCACAATCATAATCACATGGCTCAAGTTTGTTGTGATTGCATGCTGTAAAAAAAAAGTTGTTTTAAGGCATCTTTGATACCTTGAAATATCCAACAAGAAAATCAAACAACATAACAGTGATAAATGCTAAACTACCTGTCTTATAAAAAAAGTTGTTTGGCCATTTTAAATATCGTACGAGTTCTCGAGAATAAATAATGTTGCCACTCTATAATTTGATGTTCGAGAGAATCGAAATATTTATCTCTGTAAAATCTATGACATATCCTGAACAAAAAAACTGATTCTCCACTTTTCGGTTCGGTGTTCGGTGTCCGAACCAAAGTTCGGTGGAGAGCTAAGAAATCCTTGAAAAGATATGATTTACTTAATATAATCAAGTATTTTATTATTTAAGTAAAGAAACAAAATTCGCAGCGATTATTTAATTTAGATATGCGCGCAATGAAAATTGTAATTAAAAATTGAGTTAGAACTTAATAATAATAAATAAATATTACTGAACTTATTACACAAATCGATCTAAATCCAAAGTAAGCAAGTTATTTGCTTGTAATATGGTTGTTAGTCAATGATATTAATACGTAGAATTACATATTATTTAAATGACGACACTGAAATATATTAAATAAACTCCCAAATCCAGAAATATAACCATTTATTCTAATCACAAACACGGGGCGGTAAATCCGATTTTTTTTGGAAGTATATAATAATAAAATAATCTCGTAGGTAAGAACCAATCTGTTGATTGCTGTAAATGATAGAGATGAGAATATTCTAAAAGAAAAGATATTGAAATGAGCACAATTGAGTGAGTGAGTGAAAGTGTTATTATTGCTTATTCAGAAAACCTGTCATTTCGTGGCCTATTAAATAATTATATGAATGAAATCACACCATGTAGGCTGGATTTAAAAGCCACAGATCAAATATAGGAAGAGACCTTGATATATTCAATCCATAGATAATCTTAGAATGGCCAAAACTAATATCCTCTACGTCGACCTCGCTGTTTCTGTATTATTTCAACTAGCCATTCGGTCAAGGTGTTCTTAATTGAATAGAAACATCAACTTTGTACATTACAATACAGGTTTTACCTTTTAAATACCACGCGTCTTCGCACTCTTCGCTATGTTGTTTTCAAAACATAACGTCACAAGTTCGCAACCAATAATATTATCATTCGATAATACAAGTACTTGATAACGGTTTTCGGGAAATCATTGATAATACCTGAATATAATTTCACAATAAAGCGATATTGAATATAAAATAACGCAAAAATTAAACTCTATCAAAATTCACAGAATGTTTACTACACCTGTATTGTTTAGCTCTTTGACTTCTAAGACTTGGAGCTGGACTCGAGGACCTTGTACTTGGTTCTGCCACGTGTAGGTCTGTTTTCTGTCGACGTGCACCCAAGGAGTGTGTGCCTGAATTGGCGCTCGGACGCATAGCGAGTGAATTTCACGGCGCGCACGCACACGACAGACTGAAGTTAGCGCGGCGCTATCGTTGTAACCGACGCCAGTCCGCCCGGAAAAATCAGCTCTCGCGACGACCCTACCCATTCACGCTGAACGGATAACCGCCATCACACTGATTTCTTTGTTACACTCTGTTTCAACCCAGCGGGCTTTTAAGCATTTACCGTTCACCATTTTTGTCATTTACTCATTAATGCACAAATTTTAGCAAAATTATTCTAACTGCAAGTGTAATTTCACTATACGTCACGCTTGTTACCTATTAAACACACCACTAATACTTTCTATTGCACAAAATTCAGACAATCTCGAATTTCGCGTAAAGTAAATGTATGTTTTAAACTTAACGTGTTATATGATGTCTCATAACGTTCGGAAATTTCATTGCGCGGTATGAACTTGAACAGAAGCTGTGGGTCAGTGTCACTTGATAGTTTGTTTATTTGACATAGGGTCGCCGGTGGTGATCCTTACATGGGCAGGGCGCATGCGTGCGACCGTTCAATAACTTCTCGCTAGCTCAGCTGACTCATATTCATAGATAACAAATGATTTGCTTTACCACTAATCAGTTTTAATTCATTTAACTTCGTTCTGTCACATTCAACTTACTTATATACTTAAAGGCTCACTGACACCCACACTCCTTTCCTCTATTGAAACCGTTTACGTATACCCTTTTCTTTACATAAAACAACGTATACAGAAATCCCACACATACATACACACATACACGTAATACACACACAATTACATTTAACCTTCTGTAGACACACAAATCACAGAACAAGACAGCCACTAAGTAGGTACACACTCCTTATTTAGGAAAACACAATCACTAGGTACATAACACACATGATAATATGATAAACTTTACAATTAACTTATTATCAACATACCAACACCCTTTAGTTGTTATTATTTGTTTATTACTGTTTTTGTTAAAATCATAACTAACTTTATTTTAATGATAAGATTACCTGTTGAAATTTTGCTTTTACTGTAATACTAGTATACATAGATATGTACCTGCATGTCAATTGAAACCAGATTCACTACTATTCACCAGTTTGTAGATTAGCATGATGAGTCTCCAATCACGCATTTATATCGACTATCGCATATTTCTTGCGATAACTGAGATCAACACCAATGCGTACTAATTCGAGGTACAGAAATGTTAATACACCATTATTGGACTCCAAGCTGTTTGTTACTGAGATTTCAACTTTTGAGGATTACTCCAAAAAGCACTTTATTTCAGTTGGGCAGTGAATCCGGGAAGGTTCTTTAACTCACAATGCGAAATTATCGCAATTGTTTAGTTATTGCAAGACACACAATAGCATAATATATTAGTGACAGTCGTTGCCGCTTGATTAGTATTGGTGCTGTGTATTACGTTGACACTGTGACATTGTAAAAAGTGCATCCAGTGACCAGCAAGCAATTTTGACGAGTTTTTCGTTACATTTAAAATTCATCACTGATCCACAGAATACTTAGAGCCTAACAGAAGTCAGTGTTGCATACAAGTAATATTCGAGTATAGCACAAATAGACACTTTTCATGGACACGTCACGCGATATCGATGACGCTGGCTGGTGCGGAACAAACTGTCCCGAACTATTCCGAGATTTCACGTCCGTGAGAGGTGTCTATGTGTGCGTTGCTCGAATATCACATGTATGTAGATTGACTACTGTTAGTTTCCAGTATACTGTGACTGATCGTTGGCGGATTGCAAACGTTAGGTGTCACGCCTGCGGGGCGTCTCGTCGCCAATTCAAAAATGTGGTCCCGTATAAAATTGGCAAAAATTTTACCACTTACAAGCAATAATAAATTAAATAAATAAAATAAATTAAAAAGTATCTTCACGCCCGTATTCCCGAAGAGGTAGTCAGAGGTACAATAAGTGCACCCACGATTAGCCGAAGATACTTGGTCCCACAAATATGATAGGTGGCAAGCCTATCGCCAACCGGGCACTTTCCGATCCCGGACAACTTTGTGTTTCTCAAAAAACTGAAAAAACACTTTTTTTACGTGCCCGACCCGGGAATCGAACCCGAGACCTCATATGGTTAACGCCAACGCTGGACTACAAGACCACAGAGGCGATTACATTAAATAAAATTGTGTTCATTTTTTGAGGAGGAGGATATTTTATTATGAGAGATGGGATTAAATCTGTAAAACTAGAGTTTGACACAAAATAAAATCAACCTGGAAGTATTTTTCATATTGTTTTATAAATGAGAAAGTTCTGGGGTAACAAATATTTTTTTACGTCGATTAAAAAAATAACTCCTTCCTGAAAATAAATTGCAACTTAGTATAAAGGATGTAAAATATCAGCGACTAGATGCAGAAATTATCAATGAGGTAGCAATTAATTAGTTAGTGCATGTCCTTTATACTCAGAAAATATAGGTACTTAAATAAAATATTCTTTACATACTTTTTTATGATATTTATGTTATAAAAAGTTATAATAGCTCCTTTTCCTGCGGCCAAACCTGCAACGGTGCAACCCTATATATTTTCTGTGCTGCAACCCACACATCATGTCAAATATCCTAATCCCATTGGAAAATTTGGATAAAATATAGCAGTGTCACTCATTGATAATTCTTGTAGTTTTCATTGGTGCAATAATTTGCAGTAATTCCAAAAATTACTTCATACAAACAAACTCAAAAATATTCTAAATTTACCTCTCTATTGTTAGTATAGAAGTATGGATGTAATAAAATTGGTAAAGTGCGTGTCGGGCCACGCGCAACGTAGTGTTCCGAAGTCGCCCATCACAATAATGCGGACTAAGAAGAGGGCTTTTATAGTTTCATACTGTGAACACTTAATTTTAAGTTATTCAACGGCAATGACAAATATATATCCGTACCACAAGTTCACGCCTATAAAAACTTCTCTTAAGTACATTTTATAAGTTGGTCTACTATTACTCAGAACCTTGTAAAGCTATGTAAAGTATGATAGTTTTCCTTTTAACTTCATTATATTTACAACTACCATGATTTTTTTCCCACCCCCAAAACCAACTTTTTAGCCTGTAAGGTGGGGGGGATACTTGACTGATGACTCTAACAAAACTTAGCACTCAATAGCTTAATATTTTACAAACGAGTCTCTTAATCAAAAACCTGTCAGTAACCTACAATATTTTTTAAAAACCTATACAATGATACCTGAAACAATGGGGTACCTACGTGAGAAAAAAAAATAACATCCCCACTTTACATGTAGGGAAGCTACCCTGAAAAAAATTATTTTCAAGATTTTAAGTTACCATATTTTATATCAAAAACACTTCTACTGTTTCACCAAGTGATGACGTCAAAGAGTGTAGAATTTTAAGTTACCACTTTGTGCCAAATTACAGCTTTCTAGTAATAAGGATCTCTGAGCTATAGTGCGGAAGGACGGACACACGGATGGACGGACGGACACACGGATGGACGGACGGACACATGGGTGGACGGTGGGACGGAGAGACATAACGAAACTTCTAGTTTACTTCGGAACCCTAAAAAGACCAAAGTTTGTTCTAGTTAAAAATGCTTGATTTTTATATAATTCAACATTTTTATAAGAGTACTTTTTTATAACTTTGAAAAGTTCTTTTACATAATAACATTAAAACGACCAACTTTTACATTGGACTAGTTTTAAAAGAAGTAAAAACAGATTAAAACTCTCTTAAAACATGTCTGCTATTTTTTGACAAAAATAAATAAATGAATCGAATAAATATCTAAGCTTTAAATTGGGACCAATACATTAAATTGATAATCACGTTACGTGCGATAAGCATAGTTATGTAATTATGTAAGTTATGGCCTGTATAAAACTGTTCGCAAATTATCAGTTCACTGTAACTGTGAACCCAGGTGGCTGTTACGAGGTGCAATCGGCGAAGCGAAACGCCACTGTCCCAAAGTAACGGTAGAGCACACGTTGTCGCATTGTTCTGTTGAGTAGACAGACAAAAAGTTTACCAAGTGCGAACCATCATTGCTAACTACGGGTTCTATTTTATTGATACGAAAAGTGGACGGAAATTAGGTGAAAAAGACGACTTTTCCCTCAATTTATCTTCTACTACGCCATACTTGAGCTAGTGCACAATCATATTATATTTAAAATCGATCGAGTCATAGTTATAATTAGAATCGAAAAAAAATATTTATAAACATCTAATCAAGAGATTATTTATTTTGTGTAATGACAAAATTGAAAACAGATTAACCTTATTTTTACAATACATTTTTACAATAACAGCTAGTAGCAAAGTATATTTAGGTATTATTGTACCTACTTAAAAAAATATGGATCCGTTTCACGCAGGTAAAGCGGCAGTCATTTTTTAATAATTAACTAATTTAAAAATGTATGTAAATCTTGCTCAAAACTCTGAAAAAGGAAGTTTTTTGTAAATCATAATGCAATTCAAAAAATGACAATTGTTGTAAGAGCTACGGAGCCCTTGAAAAAAGTCATTATTTCGGAAAGTCAATAGAACCAAACAATAGTGATGATAATAATATTATTTTATTTTTTATATTTTCAGGATATTTATTATATTTTTAGGATATTAGGTACCTTACATATTATGTAAGGTACCTAATTTCCTAAAAGTTAATACGGGTGTAGACAGCATAATATGATAATTCATACTAATATTATACATACGAAAGTCTGTTTCTCTGTTACGCTTTTGCAGATAAACCGCGGAACAGATTTACTGAAACTTGGCACGGAGATAGTTGAAGATCCGGTTAAGTCAAACATCGGGTACTCTTTGTAAGGGATGAAGTAAACATTGACCCGTAAAACAAATTGAACCACAGTACTTCTTGTCAGTATGGTTTAGTTTGTTTGAAGTAAGCAACTCTAAAAACCTGATCACTATAATTATAGTGACTCTACGTTGAGGTATTGTTATTATCATAAAGAGACTACTTTTAAAACCTGTTAGGAATATCATTATTTTATTGCTAGTGAAAGATTTTGAACTGAAATAAAAAAATATAGGGCGTTTTTGTGCTCTGATTGTTGCTCATGACATCGCGGGTTTAAAGTAAGATAAAAAATTAATATGTATATAGTAGATATAAACCGAATGTGGTTTGAACTAATACGAACCTCGTCGAACATTCGGTGAAAATAAAAAATCGGTCGAATTTCGGCCAAACTTCAGTTTAATTTTGGCACGCTTTCTCAGGAGCGAGTTGTTTACGACGTTACCAAAATTATTTTATATATCGTTAATGGTTTTCGTAGCGCACGCTAATTGTCAAAGATTTTTTCAAATCGGTCCACTAGTTTAGAAGTTATTTGATACATATAAAAATACAAAAATAAAAACCTTTCCTCTTTATAATATCAGTGTATATTTCAGTAAAAATAGTGCATGTATATGCTTTTTTCTAGTGCCGAATGTTTGGCATTTAAACCGAATTTCGGCCGAATGTAGAAGTTCGGCTCAAGCTGCCGAAATTCAGTTAAACCGAATGTAAAACGAATTTCGGCTCATCCCTAGTATGAAGGTATCTGTCCATCATTGTACAACAAGTTAAAACACCCATATTTTGCAAATAAAGTTCTTCCTAATTTATTTCAGTGTGGAATGAGTAACAATAAAAATAAACAGACTCATTGCGTTCATTGTACGGTAAAGCACTAACAAACACTGCGGTTAACAGACACAGTAAATACGGTGAATGTTACATGTACACTATCACTAAGTGCTACTTATACGTGTGTGTACAATAGTCCCTGCACTGCCCTTCTTAGCTCCCTATAATGGCCCTCTGTCTCGACTCTCGAGTTTCGTGAAACTTCTGTAATACCGAGCTCTACGTAGAGAAAGCAATTTTGAAGTTTATATTTAGCTTTCGCCGTTTTCTACCTACGGATTATTAGGTGTTGAAAATGTGCTCTACTGTAGTTAGTTTTTATATAATATGTAGGTGATAATATCCTTAACTCTTGGAACATAATAAAATATAATAATTATTCTTAACCCTTGGGATAAAATATAAATATTAAGATATACTACATTTATTATTGAAATCTGTGTTTAGAGTGCGAATAAAGACAAATAATCATTATTGTTAAAGATAAATTTATCACGTCAGTATTGTTAAATTTGTAGTGTTAAATTAACTGAACTTCTCGACATGTTTTGATTTCATCATGCGCCAAAGAAGGTTATCTATGAGAACATCGTCATATATGCCAACTTCAAAGACTTACAAAGATCTGCAGCTTCACTTGTCTACTGTAATTTTACGTGTATCCAAGTATTTACGTGTCACCCCAATTCAGAAAGATGTCCTTCGTAGTAAGACATGTTGAAGAAGCGACAGTGCCTGAGCGTCGAATTCGTATTTTGTGACGGTTTTATTAAGAGAACTATAATCACCGCTTGCTATCCATGTTTAAAAAAGCCCATTCAATCGTCCTTCCTAGGAATACATACATAGCTCATGCCAAATACCTTACGGGGTAGGCAGAGAGCACCGAGTGCCGTACATCACGATCCTTGCAGATTTGTCTCGCTTCCTCCACATTCATTACTCTCTTCATACAAACACGCCGGTTGTGAACTCTCTTGACACCACTTTCGGACAGTACTCGATCAATCTGATCATAGTACGTCAATCTTCGTCTTTCCCGGTACCTACATCCTTCCACATTCGCATTGTATATCTGTTTTGTCAACCTTTCATCTACCATTCATTCTGCATGTCCGAACCAACGGAGCATGCCCTTTCTCATTTTTATACCGACACTTTCAAGTCTAACCTCTCGCTCACTTCAACATTACGAACGAAAAATATGTGGCGTAACAATCGCGGCCGATTCGCGAGTGTTACGCCACATATTTTTCGTAGCGATATCATTTCGACCGCGTTGGTTCTACTTTCATGCCCTTTTTGACATACCCAACTCTCACTTCCATACAATAGCATCGGGATAAGTACATGATTATTCAGTGCAAGACGGGCACCCTGACTTATAACTGTGCTTTTAAGTAATCTTCCTAACGCTCCATTCTCTCTGTTACCCCTCACACACTCTTCTTTCGATATCACACATCCTTCAAGCCCTGCTAAAAGCACATCCAAGATGTACATCCGTTCTGGTTGCTTTTCTTCGCATCCGTTCTGGTTGCTTCTCTTTCAAATACTAGAACTACTTTTTTTGCATTCAAATGTAAGCTCATACTCTTACAATCATCATTCATAACTGTGACTAGTGTTTTAAGATCAGATGAAGTTGATCCTAAAAGTGTAGCATCATCGATTGACCACCCCTCCGCTCAAGATACGCCACTGATTACAAATCCATACAAATATTATAAATGGGAAAGTGTATGTGTTTGTTTGTCCGTCTTTCACGACAAATCGGAGGGAGATGGACAAATCGGATGGATGAATGAAGCCGCGGGCAAAAGCTAGTATTTTAGCTTCGTATTTTAAAATAACTTTCAGGCCAATATACCTATTAATTTAAAAATCTGTTCAGCACTTCTACTTAAAATACTGCATCAAATACTGTAAATCGAATAAAAATCGGGTAATTTATTAGGGATCGCGCGCCAGCGAGCAAAAACTAGTATTTTATAAATTCACAAATGCGTAATTTTGTTTAGGAAGTGTCATCAGTGAAAAATATTATATTACATTCATCTTCTACAACACGTCTATGAGAGATATCTGTTATCTACTAGTGTTTGTAAATTAACATCTTTAAATAATGGAGCTTATTATAAGATTAAACGTGAAATTAACATAATGACCCTGTTTCTACTCTGCATAATGAAAATAATCAATACAAAAAAAAACACCTTAGATTTTCCCTATTTAGAAAAAAAACATCGCCCCATGATATTGACAACTCTACCATTTTGTTTACAATTACATAATGTTTTTTACTTACTTTGTATGTAATCCATAGTTGTAAAAGCCCTGATGATGGTTATGTAATCGAAAACAATCGGATTATAATAATCTTAATTTTATTATGAAACAGTACAAGGTACGACTAACACATTGTAATTTTAAGTTATTAACATTTTATATATTGCCTAAGTTAGCAAGCGATACTGGTCCAACGGAATGAAAAGTAAGAGACAAAATATTCAATCCTTTCAAATAAGTGAGCATACATTATCTTAAGCATTGTAAATTATATAGTACTAGACTGTGCCCGTGACTTCATCCTTTTAAAAAAAATCTAAAATAAAGTAGTCTAAATTACTCCTTATACCGTTGTTTAAAATATAGACAGTCCCCGGGTTGTACCCGCATAGTTCCTGTTTCCGCGGGATTTCCGGGATAAAAACTATTCTCGGGTTTCAAACTATCTTTGTAACAAATTTCATCTAAATCGGTTCAGTGGTTTAGGCGTGAAGAAGAGACAGATAGATAGAGGTACTTTCGCATTTATAATATTAGTATAGATAATCTAAACGGGACCGTCAAAAAAGGAGAGGAACAAAAATGGACTTTATTGCTTTTGGGGCATTAAATAAATAATAAGCGATTGGTCTGACGATCTGTAACTTGTCTCATTTTCAACCGAATTCAAAAGAGGAGGAGGTTCTTAATTCGGTTAATTTTTTCCGACTGTAAAAAGTAAGTAATGATTACGGGAAAGAAAATGGCCACGGGAAAGAAAATTTAGAACTGCATTAAATGTATTGAGGGTGGTCTAGTAACAATTTTGCTAAGAATAGCAGGGCTAGGCTTATATTTTTATGCTTTACTCATCGTAAAACCTTTAAATCGTAGAATATTTTTCTTCTATCTTACACAACAATTTTACAAAAAAAAAAATAGGATAAGAAACTTTCCAAAAAAATCGAACAAGTTATAGATCAGTTAGATCGATGAATTATTATTTTGTCTAATGTCCAAAAAGCAATAAAGTCCATTCTTGTTCTTATACTGGATCCCGTCCTTTTTGATGATCCATGATTATGATGATTTTTTTCCCGCTTATAGAAGAATTAGTTTTCGTATTCTCTGACGTATGTGACTAAAATAAGCAAAATATCTAGAAGAAAAAAAGGTTTCTAGAGCCTTAAAACGTGAAGATCAGGTGAAAACTCGATTTTCGAAAATCGAAGCAAAATCAGTAACTTCTTTATATACGTAGCAGGAAGTTAAAAATTACAGTCGAATTGAGAACCTCATCCTATTTCAGTCAGTTGCAGTCAATTGCTTATTTTAGACGACGCGCAGAGAGCATCGGGGCTTATAGTATTATCTAGTTTGAAATTAATACGCCTGTAATTCTAACAACATTATTATCATTCGTAACAATTGTTATAACTGGCTGACAGGCGTTCCGTTAGCTTATCTTGATTATGATAATGATAATTACCTACAATAAATCAGCTTAAACGTAGATAAAATTTTATTACAAAAATTCTGTCAGGTTATATTAATCATATAACATAATGAAATGATGCGTTTTCCAAACGATTTTCAAAAATGTGATAGTTTTACGATTCGACTGTATTTTTTATGTTTGTTCCTTCAGAGCTCAGTCATTTAGTACCTAATCATTTTGGAAAAATATTTCTTGCTATGGGCCTACTTTTTTTCTATATACTTAAATATAGTGAAGATTAGATCTAGACAGGCAGGCGTTTTCAACCTTTTAGTTTCACCGGCACACAATTTATTTCATCAAAGATTCACAGAACATTGGAAAAAATGAAACCAAGTAGGTATGCTAGGCGTCCAACGATGACAGCTAACATTTTGTCAATCATGCTTTCAATACGTCTTTCAATTCGCAGTACACTTAAAAACATACGCGGCACACCGGTCTGCCGAGGTACATCGGTTAAAAACCAATGATCTAGGGTTTCAGAGATAAAGTAGAGCGGAAGCCGGTTGCTGCAGTTTTACTGCGTTAATTATTTTTTTATATCCATCCATACTATAGTAATATTATAAAAGCGATAGTATGTCTATCTGTCACGCTTTCGCGGCTAAACCACTACAAAGATGTCGCTGAAATCTGGCATAAGTTAAGATCCGTGGTTAAAATAGGCTAACTAAAAAAGGCTAGAATAGCGGATGAAAAATTGAGTGAAAAATTATATACTCGACATGTCAATTTAATCTCGGATGTCAAGCGCGGATCGGCTAATTTTTATTGTAAGTTTTTATTAATCGGCTAAGTTTAATTACACGTATTAAATAAATATTACATTATTATGAAAGACCAATTTGTTACCATATCCAGTAGGTCTGAGAATCGGTTACTATCTAATTCTCATACCCCTAAGTGATAAGGGTTGTCCACCCCCAACATTTTTTTTATTAAATGGACAAAGTTTTTTAAAAATTTGGAACGAAGTTCCATATCGCGCGTTGTGAAATGGGGCTAGGCGGCAAAAATTCTTACGAAAAGTTGTCACGACACTTTTTGCTATAGTAAGCTATTGTAAGCTGTGCGGCGTGCGCATGTTTCTCTGTCTCTCTCTTTCTCTCTTTCTTATAGAAAGCAAGCCAGATATTTTCATTTCTATTTCGCATTGAACAGTGTGGTGTCACGACGAATATTTTTGTTGAGTGTATACAGGTTTTTTTGCACATTAATCGAAAGGAACTTCGTTCCATCCGGGTGTCCCTTGACACGTCTCAATTTTTATTATTTTATAATACAGCATCAAAAAATACATACAACCCTAAATTTTCGACCCTCTACGATCAACACCTATTTTTAATTCAATAATTTATAGGGCAAAACAACGTTTGACGGGTCAGCTATTTATTCATATGAATATCATTAGGTTTAAATTTTCATTTTAGGATATAATGTGCGTGGAAACTTGTTGCTACCACACATATTATAGTATGAGTGTTTCGTGTTGACTCACGTGTGTATTTTCAATCGAATTTAGGTCAGTCTCGATTCCTAACAAACAATTGTTGGCTCTATTTATTTATTAATGGCAGTCCGGCAAACGCAAACTGCCTATTTACCTACTTGTAAAGAATGATAAAACATGATATCTAATACCTTTAAACGAGCAAATCATTGTATATATATATATATATATATATATATATATATATATATATATATATATATATATATATATATATATATATATTTATATATATATATATATATATATATATATATATATTAGGGTGGATCGAAAAAAAAAATTTTTTTTTTCTTAGCATGGGGGTAGAATTTGTAGCTTATAAAAAAAAATTTTTTTCAAAAAAAAAAAAAATTTTTTTTCGCAACATTTAGAGATAGCCCACTCGTTTTTTAATAAAATAATGGATCAAATGGACTTATTCTAGCGAAAAAATTTTAAAATATTTAAACAATGTTTTAGAATCTGTGGAATGTCTTTTTGAAAGCCAAATGGAAATCAGAAGTCAAAAAAAAATTTTTCCTATTATTTTTGTAACTTAAGCGAAAAATAAAGAATTAAGCAGCCCTTTTATCTGTATTAAAGTAAAAGGTAAGTGAAAAAAAAATCATATGCAATTATTTTTTCATGTTTTCCACGATTTTTGACGGAAAAAAATTTTTTTCGCTAGAATAAGTCCATTTGATCCATTAATTTATTAAAAAACGAGTGGGCTATCTCTAAATGTTGCGAAAAAATTTTTTTTTTTTTGAAAAACTTTTTTTTTATAAGCTACAAATTCTACCCCCATGCTAAGAAAAAAAAATTTTTTTTTTCGATCCACCCTAATATATATATATATATATATATATATATATATATATATATATATATATATATATATATATATATATATATATATATATATATATATATGTATAAACGAACACATTGTATCTAACTTTACGACAATTACACGAACAATGGAGAATGACATATGGCACAGTTAAAGTTTACATAGCAAAGGAGTGCAGTTTTTTTTTTTGTAATATACATAAATAATTAATTTAAATACATAAAAATAAACATAACACACACTACCACTCATTGTCCTACGAGTACATTGTAATATACACACATGTATACTATTTTGTTTACAGTTTAGGTATTTTGTCAAACTTAGAATAGATTTTATTGTTTAATCTAAGCTCCAACGGAGACATAAAATTATAGTCGAATTTCGACCACAGAACCTATCGCCAGTACAATGAACTCATAAAAACAAACAAAAGGTCGTTAGAGGTTGTATCAAATTGAACTCTACACTTTATTGTTTTATTTTTTATTTTTGAATGTTTTACCATCGCCTATTGACACCAAAGATGTTAAAGATGCGTTGCTATCCTAGTTTCTGATCTTAATGCCACACGTATAAGTTTACAGCCTACCTTACCACTAAACACCACAGTGACAAGCACTGATGCAGGAATAAGTAAGACGGTGATACCAGACCCGGTTGAAACAATGCATAGTAACTCGTATAGGCAATCCTTCGCTTCTTACAAACTGCCTGATAAAACGGCAGATGGTCTATTTTTCAAAGGGGACCCGGACCAAACGGGGTGCTTGCATTCTCTTTGTACGCTATTTCTATAGATTTTGAGCTGCTCAATAATACATGACTCTAAAATGCAATGCAAAAAAAACTCATGCAAAATACATGACTCTATATCTATTTCTAGTGACGAAATAATTGACATGTAATTGGAGTTAATCATAAATTACGTGACTGGAAAACGGGGCCCGCATTGTCACATACCTAACTCTTAAATTTACACTCGTTTGGCCTTCCGCTCTCCCCCACAGATGTTACGTGTGATAATGCTATAAAGTTATGATTTATAATTAAATTGTCTTTCATCCTATTTCGGTTCTATAACATTATTTTTAATTTTTTATTTATAATATTTTAGATTTTGTGCACAATGTCTGCTGCTTCTTTATCATAGCTTCATGAGCTGGGTAAGCTGGAAGAAACCTTTCTGTTTAGAGATAAATCTACCTTTTGTGTGCTTTTTTATGTTTATGTTATTGTTACATTTAAATAAATAAATAAACTCTACGCCGTGAACTGTGCTACATAGTTTTTTAGTCTGCTTCAAAGATCATGCCTTCGTCTTATGGCTCGGCCGCACTTGCGTCTTTCGTCAAAAAGCTTCGTGCAATGACACGATAAATGCATATGTGACCGGTTTTTATCGGCTATTGTCGCGTACATTCCGGACTGCGTGTGCTTTAGCGCGCATATAACTTCGGGATGATAGACGCAAGTGCGGTTCCAGCATTAGGAACGTGTGAAAACTTTATATTATACTAGCTGTTGCCTGCGACTTCGTCCGCGCGGACTTCGTTTACTCCGCACAGCTTCTCCCACCTAGGTGATAGCGTGACAATATGTAGCCTATATGTTGACCCGACCTATTAGTAATAGTCATGCAAAATTTGAAGTAAATCCATACAGTACTTTTTGAGTTTACCCCGGACATACATACAGACAAACAGACAAACAGGCAAACAGACAAAATTTCTAAAAACTATATTTTTGGCTTCGATGTCCATTGTAGATCACGCCCCAAGTATTCTTTTAAAAAATATTCAATGTACAGTTTTGGCTTTCCTACGATTTTATTATATGTATAAAGATACTAGGCTACTTTTATATTATGTATTTTTTACATTTTCTACTTTTAGTAACTGTAATGATTGTCTCTGTGGTCCAGTGGTTCGATATCGATGTTGAGGTCCCGGGTTTGATTCCTGGGTTGGGTAAATCAAAAATGTGTTCTTTCAGTTTTGTGATAAAAACAACTTTGCCCGGGATTGGATACTTGCCCGGTAGGCGATAGGCTTGCCACCTATCACATTATGGGACTAAGAATTTTTGCACCTACGATTAGCTCAAGATTGTTGTACCTCTACCTATCTCTTACGGGATACGGGCGCGAAGATACTTACTACTTTTAGAGCACGGTACGGAATCATACGGGCGGTTGCATTTCCCACTTGACCGGTTATTCTTTTTACAGTTGTTTGATATTCATAAACTGTATTGCCCTTTTTATCAACGATGATTAATTATGTATTAGTTACACTTCAGATGAATTCAACATTAATACAGTTGTGTTTAAGCGTTTCTAACTAGAAAACGACTGTCGTTGATGATGTGTCCCACAAAACTGTATATCGTAACGTAGAAAACATCTCCAAAATTCAATTTTACTTAGCATGTAAATGCGATATTGGAAGTAACTCCAATATCCACATTGCATATTGAGAAGCACGGAAAACGTTTTATTTATTCTTTCCTAACGTGCTCTTTTTATAACACCTAACTTTTTTATTTCAGGATAGCAAAGAAGATGATGTTTCCTCTAAAACAAATAGTGGTAGTTTACCACCTATAGGCACCAAAGATATTAATGGTGCATTGGTATCATGCATAAGTTCACCGGCTGCCTTACCCTCTGGACTGGAATACGACAGTGACAAGCGTTGATGCCGTTGCGGCAGGAATAGGTTGTGCCAGATCCGGGCGAGACGTTGCACAACTCTAATACTAATACCTAATTAGTAGGCACAATGTTGTCGCAGTCTGATGCTTTGCAATAAGCACTGCGGCAGAAATAAGTAAGGCGGCGATTCCAGACCCTTTCCCCGTGTTAATAGTTGATAGGCCCACTGCCATTCTGCCAGGCAGGTCGTAAAAGGCGACCGATTGGCGATACGAGTCACTACCATCGTGGGTACTAAATGGTAGAATTCTGCATTATCTCGCCCGGTTCTGGTACTACCGCCTTACCTATTCCCGCCGCAATAGCGTCAGTGCTTGTCATTGTGTTCCGGTTTGGAGGGTAAGATAGCCGGTAAACTTATGCATGTGGCATTAGACCTCGTCACAAGATAGCAACGCACCTTTAACACCTTTGGTGTCCATAGGCGATGGTTGACTCTTTCCATCTGGAGACTCATCTGGCTGTTCGCTGTCTTATGGTATAAAAAAAAAACCCTCTGGTGATCTTTTCTTTGAAAAGGGGTCGGTTCAACACTCAGAAAGAAGGTTTTTTATATGTCATTAGATAACAAACAAGCAGATGATTTCCTGGTGGAAAGAGAAACCATCGCCTATAGACACCAAAGATGTTAATGGTGTGTTGCTCTCCGTGAGAGTGGATGGCAATACTACATTTCGAAGTCTACCACCTGCGTTGTTCTCCAAACCAGAACCTTACTTTCCAAACCGGAACACGACACGTTGCGGAACTCTACCACTTAGTAGTCTCGACGGCAGATCCTGGCAGAACGGCAGTTGGTCTATTTTTCAAAGGAGCCCGCACCAACGAGCCTATGTATCGCAGAAAATATCTTCAAAATTTAATTTTGCTTAACATTTGCCCTCATTTACCAATTGCATATGGAGTCCACGAATCATTTATATTTAAACTTTCTATGATGTGCTCCTCTAATAACACCAAAATTATTAAATTATCATATTTGTTCATTAGTTTTTGTAAAATTATTTTGAGAGTTGATTATAATGAATTAAGTATACACGACTAACCCAGGAAACTAGAACGCGTTTTAATTGAAATTTGTCTGTCCACATGTTCAACAACGGTCGTTAGTATCTCTGTTGATCCAAGCTCTATATTATATTTTAATTAAACAAAAAATGAATTTTGTAATTTATAGAAATAAGTTGTGATGTCAATTAATGTGTGTAATTGTATCATGTAACTATAATTTAAAAAAAATAAGCCTGCTGAGTTTCTTCCGCCGGATCTTCTCAGTGTGTGGCCGCGTTCCGATCCGGTAGTAATTGTAAAAATCGACTCACAACATTTTTAGTTTAATGATAAATAATTATAATTTTAAAATATTTGCACACCATATCATGGTAGAATATGTTGGTAACTTAATCAAATTTTTATAACTTGTAACTCCCATATTCTGGCAAATAAATAATTTATTTATTTCTTTCTTTCTTTCTATATTTTTAAGAAATTTCTATTTGCATGATACACCGTTAAAACATTTACATTTTTGAATAAGTGCAATCTGCCCTCCAAATTACTCGTAATACAAAAAACAAAAAATATCTAATTACATCTTACTTACTTATGAAATCTTCTTTTGTATTTGCTAGTTTCCAAAAACTTATGTTAAGAGTTGAATATAGTTAGTTAAAATGGCCGATTAACCTACAGAAACAGAGCGCATTTTAATTAAAATCTATAAATATGCGGGCTTTATAGTGGTCATTGCCGAATGATCTCATTTTTGGATTTAGCTCAACATTTGTGACGAATTTATAAGTGTTTACATTTAAATCTACATTGTTATTTAACTGCTGACTATTGGTGCTATAAATATCAAAAAAATATCAAAATCAACATACTGAGATTTTGAAAAACTGCCTATTTACCTATTTGTAAAGAATGATAAAACATGATATTTATTATTATTTCAAATAAGGTGTTAGTACCTGGATGACCAGGCTTTGCTCCATATTTTGTTGTAAGTAAAAAAAAGTTTTAATTTTTAGCAAAAAAAATAGAATGTTTGATCGATTTATCGCCCGTGAAACCCCCTGCATACTGAATTTCATAAAAACCATTGGAGCCATTTCCCAGATTCAGTTTATTTAAAGGTATTATTATATAAATACTTCTATTTTGTAATATAAATAAAATATTTCTTTTAATAAGTATATTTTTATGAGATAGCAAACAAGCAGATGGCTCTCCAGAGGAAAAGAGACAACAATCTTTATACCCCAAAGATGTTAATGGCGCGTTGCTATCCGTGTTACAAGGAGCTAATGCGACTTACATAAGTTTACCAGCTACCTTACCCTTAAAACTGGAACACAACAACGACAAGAATTGACGCTATTATGGCAGAAAAAGGTAAGGCGGTGGCACAAAATACCCGAGCGAGACGAATCTTACCATCTAGTAGTCAGGATGGTAGTGTTATGTACCTATAGGCCCTTTATGAACTGCCTGGCAGAGTAGCAGATGGTGTATTCTTAAAACGGGGTTTGGACTAACTAGGGAGAAAATAAAAAGAAAATTAAAAAACATAAACTTATTTAATGAGCACGCGTGTAGTCTAGCGCTCATTCTATTGCATTGACTAGCAATACGTGATAATGAACGAGACAGAATGAAAATCGAGTTACAAATACGATCAATCTTGTTTATTAAGACTAAGACTGTTTTAATGTTCGATATTGAATTAAACTGACCTTTCGTTTGGCATTTCTTTTAAAGAAGAAAATCTGTCCTTATATTAGGAAGCGAAGTTTTGTAGTATCATTATCGTCATCGTGACGATAAGGTGACAAAGTTCTTTATCAATTCATCAAAATACCAGATCGTACCAAAACAGCTACTTAAAGCGTAGAGTAGATTGACTTGCACAAGGAGATTTAAATTCTTGGTATGCGAATAGCAGCGCATCATCGTTTACATCTTAGGTTATATAACAGTTATCACTCAGCATCAGGAGAGATATTTATGTCTATATTATAAATTTGTCATAATATGTTACAAACCAAAATATTACCAAATGTTACGTAAATATTTAGTAATTTGTATTACGTTCTCAATACGCTAGATTTTGTATAACACTAGCATTCGGTCAGGACATACTAAAAGTAACCTGTTTGTTGATTCAGAATATAAATCAAATTTTACATCCATATCAAATTTTATACCAATCCATACAGCTGTTATACTCGTCACTACGAGTAGTATGTAGTATGAAGGTATAACAAACTTACAAACACGCACACACACGTGCACGCACACAAAATAATGTATACACTTTCATTTTCTAAATAGTACCTAGTGTAAAATTTAATTTCATCAATTATTTAGTTTTGACATCCTTTTGAGGTTAATGTATTTTTTTGCGGCTACTTGTAACAAATGGCAAAACTTCGCAGGGTTGCCGCTGGCCAGTAATTTAATATTTGTCCTCTTTTAAATTAAATAACATCAAATAAAACCAATATCTACGAGTACTTTCTTTTCCGATCAATAATCGCTTATTTTCGTAGTATCAATCTCAACAAATTGCTATTAAGTGCTAACAATAATAGACGAATACTAAACGTACCTTTACCAAAAAATGTAGTCGATCATTTTACAAATAGCTATTTGCTAAAACAATCAAGCAACCTAATAGCCTTTAGGGGTACTTTATTTGATAAATCTAGGAAACAGGCAGCAAGTTACACAAAAGTTTAAGCTCACAAATAAATTTTTTTCGCAAGATACACATTTATTTCCTAGTCCTCAATTTCTCGATTACTCATTTTATGACCAGTTTGGTTAATTATCATACGTTTAAGTTAATATTAAAACCTCATTACGGTTTGTGCGTTAGTGTAGGATTTTTTTCATTACTTATTTGTCCTGTCTCCGTTATTTTTTTATGTGTAACATATTTCCTCTCGCTTTCCTGTAATCTATAGGAAAAACTTCGAAAAATGCAACGAAATTGTGTAACAGGAAAACGCTATTGTAAACGCTAAAGTTGGCATTCAGATTGTAAAAATTTATTCGCCTAGATAGTAGGTGTTGCACATGTTTTTTTTAAAAAAAACCTTAATGTATACAATATACACATAGAAAAAACTTTGATTGTATTATATTACTAGCGGCCCGCCCCAGCTTCGCACGGGGAAAAAATGATTAAAATCGATCCAGTAGTTACGATCTATTCATTACTGCCCGTGACCCGCAGGCGTTAAATTTGGAGTAAAACAGTTCCTCTTTCCCTATACCATGAATATTTCCTGCTATCTTTGGAGTATCTAAATTCATATAGGTACTACATTTTTAGTTTTTACATTTTTACCTATTTCTTTTATTTTTACTTTTTTCTTCATTGGTAAATCCCAAACAAATTGACCGATTTTGATTAAATTAACGTTATTTGACGCAGTTTTTAAAGAAAAAAGCTGATAATATTTTTAAGTGAAATTAATTTGAAAGTTATTTAAAAAAATTAAGTAAGTTTGCTAAAAACAACGTAATTTTAATATTTGAAAAGCTAGTTTTGAGAATTAGATTCGATTTTGATTTTTGACGTAGTTTTTTTAGTACTAAGATATCGTGGAACACCAAAAGATGATTGGTTGAAAAATTTCGAAGCTACGTCGAAAAAACACTGTTTTCAAAATTTTTCGTCAACGATTACTCCCAAACGGACAAACCGATTTTTATTCAATTTATGAATTAGATGTAGTTTTTTGAGGAATGAAGCTGATTAGTTTTTGTACTCAATCGGTACATAAATCTGGAAGTTATATTAAAAAAATACTGTTTCGTCAACACTTTTTTTGGTGTTTTTTTAAAATTTCTCAAAATCTCCTAGACCGAATCGGTTCAAATTTTCAGGAAAGCTAAGTTGAGCGGAATCCAATCGAATGCCATCAACCGCGTTTCGATCGGTCTAGCCATTAAAAAGTTATGAGATGTTTACATACACACATATACACACACGCACACACGCACGCACGCACGAAAGCACGCACGCACACACGCACGCACGTACGCACGCACGCACGCACGCACGCACGCACGCACACTCACACACACATACACAGATATATTGATGTCATCGTGAAAATAGTCGGAAAAGATTCCTAGGACCTCAAAACATGGACATCTGCTGAAAACTCGATTTTCGAAAATCGAGGTAAAATCAGTAACTTCCTTATCTACATACGTAGTGGGAAGTTAAAAACTGGTTTGCGAAATCACGTTTTTTTACATTAATTGTTAAATAACAATTTTACAAAAATTATACGATATACCTGAAGATGTTATCTAAGGAATGTGCTAACTTGTTACATGATAGAATGTACTTTACTTGGTCATATAAAATTCTGAAAACAGGATAAAAAAATCTCTAAAACAAATAATTTGTAAATATTATTTCTAATCTTCGGCATGATTTTGGTGATATTTAGTTTAAAAAAAAGAATGTATTAAATTTTGGTTTTCAGCTGCAGTCCTATATTTATTTATCCGAAAATTAACATGTTTCCACGCGCAGCGGTTGAACATACTGCGCGCGCGCCGCCACAGGCCCGTAAACCCGGAACCGCTATGCCCCTGCGTTTTAAATCTGTAACATCTTCGAAATTATTCATTTAAATTAAATGCTGTAAACGGCCATATTGATCTATATTAAATCAAGAATATATTTAAGGTATTTAATTGGATAAGGATTAGTGCTGTATTGCTTAAAATTGCGTCGTAAAAAAGCTATTATTTTACGTAAAGAGTAAATGACAAAAAAATCCTATTGTGGGTTATCCATAAGAGATAGACATATACCATCGCGGAGTTTTCTGTAGACCTTTTCAAGGTGTACAAATATTTAGTACATTATTTTGATAAATCTCGTAGGGTTTAGCCTGCGTTTGCAATGTAAGCGGAAAAAAATATAATTATTTACGACATGACATCAGAAAACTCAAAAATTGCAGTATTTCTCTACAATACATTGAATGTTATTATACATATAACCTTCCTCTTTAATCACACTATCTATTAAAAAAAAACCGCATCATAATCCGTTGCGTAGTTTTAAAGATTTAAGCATACATAGGGACATAGGGACAGACAGAGAAAGCGACTTTGTTTTATACTATGTAGTGATATAGGTACAGATACTTCGTATTGACAACCCTGCACAACACGTATGGTATCTATATAGAAATATGAAGCTATTACACTCAGGATTCATTGAATTGCATAACGGTAGTTGTGCACCATTCAACCGTTAAAACCATTAAGTGGCAAAAAGCCATTCGAAATTATTACCATCTATCTCTTTATAATTACGTAACATACAAAAGCTTTTTCTACTAAAGAATATTGTTGATTACAGTTTTAAATAGCATATAGAGTAGGTACGTAACTGTTGTACGCGGTATCGATCGTTTGTTACTTTGATACATCATAGGATGGCAAACTATTTGATGGTTCACCTGACGGTTGTGTGAAGTTATGGCCCACGGATTAAATGGATACGCATTTCAAGACAAATTCTTAGTTTGTCAGTGTAGCTTGTATTACATACAGAAGTATAGAGTTATACTATTTACTAATGAAATAAAATCATTTCAAGGGTAATTTTTTAATCTTTTCATCTCATTCGGTACGATAAAACAGTACAACATGGTTTATTTCTATTTTTTCACAATAAAATACAACCTACAAATGTATGAAATTTTTTACAGTAATAGAAGCGTTTGCTCATATGCGCAGCGACACGTTTCCTTTCCAATTGCGTGTCTATTAGTATTCATGTGGTCTGTGGTATGGCCTGTAAGTTATATCTAACTTATTTTTTAAATGTGGATTGTCATCTGTGAGGTAGAGATGTGATGCCAAATACAATTTTTGAAGTGAAAACTTCTTTAGGCGCGTTGAGCGTTTTGGTAGAGGGTAAAATCCTCGGTTCGCGTCACCGACATGCTAATGATAATAGTATATCTATAGCTATGTTTTGCATATAGTTTTAATTACTCTCAACTTAATAGTTCCGTTTTCACTTCTATCGGCAGTCCCACGACTGCTACTGTTTTTTTTTAGCTATTTTACTTTAAACCACAATCTACACATACGAGTCCTGAATTAGAATTTCATGTTCATAAAATTTAGTTAGTGTTCACTGTTCATATTAAATGGATATGATTATAGATGAAACTATAGGTATTATTGGTAAAAATGGATCGGTAAAAGGTGATATAGTATAGTTCTATAATAAATAAGGCCTACGTATTTTAAGAAATATAGTTATTATAACAAAATAGCAGTAAAGTAATAAGTTTCTTTAGTCCAAATGTTACATTTGGGGTATATCTAGTTAAATAGGTATCAATATTCTTTAGTGTACCAATTAAATTGCCTTTTAGATTTGCGGAAGCAAATTAATTACCGAGTGAACGGATCCATAAAATTATTTTTGGTCTGACCGAAAAAAATGACCACATCGATTATGTAACATAGCATTGGAGGTATAAAATATCTGTGACAGATTAAACTGTATATTTTGTAGGATTCCGAAGTAAACTAGGAATCCTTATAGTTTCGCTATGTCCGTATGTCCGTCCATCCGTCCGCAGTCTAGCCCAGAGATCCTTAGTACTAGAAAGCTATAATTTGGCATGAATATACATATTAGTCACAGCAGGAAAGTGGTAATATAAAATCTTAAAAAATATATGTCTTAGGGTTATCTCCTCTACATGTAAAGTGAGGATGATATTTTTTTTCGTACCCCATAGTTTGGTGTATCTATAGTGCGAATATATCCGTCAGTGGCGCTGAATCTGACACGGAAATATGTCCGTCAATAGCGTTAAATAGGTTAAATGTTCATAGTATAAAACAGTAAAAGCCCTCTTCTTAGTTTGCATTATTGTGATGGGCAACTTCGAAACCCATCACTGCGCGTGGCTCGACACGCATTTTACCAATTTTTTTTTTCAAATTATACGTATGTTTCATTATGCAAGCAATTAATTTGCTTACTTTGGGGTTAGATCAATAAGTGTAATTTGTCCCGTAAATATTTATTATTATTACTAGCTGACCCGACAAACGTTGTTCTGCCTTTTTAACTACTCTTATTTTTTTGTATATTTTCTCACCTTTTAAACCTTCCCTGGACTTCAACAATTAATTCAAAACCAAAATTAGCTAAATCGGTTCAGCCATTCTCGAGTTTTTGCGAGACTAACGTAAAGCAATTGATTTTTATATATATAGATAAGATAGCAAACAATTAAATGTCACTCCTGGTGGAAAGTAATGATCATCAGTGAAATATTAAGCTTTAAAGTGCTAATTTTTAGTGCTCTCCACCCTCTGTAGGAAAAATGCATGGGAGTAGTAAATATAATGAAGTAAAAATATCACGGCTTAGAAGGCTTTACAAGTTTTTGAGTAATAGTCGCCCAACTTATGACAAAATGCACTTAGAGAAGTTTTTATAGGTGGTGAACCTGTGATGCGGATATATTCGTCATTGACTTTTAAATAGGTTAATAATTATTGTATGAAACTGTATGAAATAATAAAAACCCTCTTCTTTTGATAAACAACAAGCATTATTTGATACACAACTTCGAAACTGTACATTGCGCGTGGTGTAATACGCAATTTACCAATTTTTTTTTTAAATTTAAGTTTTTGGGGTTAAAATAAGAGATGAAAATTTGTATGATATAGGATGAATTTGTATGATTTGTATGATATGTAGGTAGATGACATGTTAGCTGAACTTAGTTTATGATGCACTTGTACATTAATTTTACTATAAGCAAATAGAAATAATAATAAATATACAAATAATTTTAAATCAATCGACCGCTTTTGCTTTTTAAAGCATCTTCAGGACATAATATTCTTTACTTTATAGAGTAAAGAATATTACGTCCTAAAGTTACTTTTACGATACTCCTACGTGGAGAAATAAAAGGACAAGCGCACCATTAACTAGTTTCAACATATAATAATGAAATTTCACCAAGTGCCGACAATTGAAAGTGTAAAATCTATAACATGTTATGCATGCATGGTAAGCTAGCGGATCAGTGACACCAAATCTCGCACAAAAAATGTTCTCCTGTAAAAACCCTTAATGTTATCCATGTATATAAAAGGTAAAAGTGACTGACAGATGTATCCACGCACAGGCCAAACTCTTAGGACTAGAAATTTGAAATTTTGCACACGTATTTCTCTTATGATGTAGGAATCCACTAAGAAAGGATTTTTCAAAATTCAACCCCGAAAGGGGTGAAATACGACATAAAAATTCGTATGAAACTTTTTATTCCCTGGACATATTGCATGAAATTTCGTATGAATTGAGTACAAAAAATAATGAATTACGTGTTTAAGCGTTTTTCATAATTCGATCTCTATGGAAAAAAAAAACAAATTGACATACCTTTGCGCTTGGCCATTGAGCATTGTGACCACTTGAGCAACTATTCCTTTCACAGGAATCTCCCTCTCCAACATGATTTTGGTTCTATCCATTGTCATCATTACACAGATTTATAACACTAGCCTTAATAATTAATTTCTATTAGAAATTGAGTTCATTCATAACTTGTCTGGATATCACCATTACATAAGTGTACAGTTATTTTGATCACAGATTTCTAAATTTAAAACTTTTTTAGAACACAATATGGTAATTTCTGATATCATACCAGTTTTATGAAGGTACTGCATAAATATTAAAAAGTTTGCGAAATATTTTTATGTTTATTCCTTATATCTTCGATAGTTTCTTTTTGTATATATTTACCACAGACTCTATTATAACTAAATATAGTCTGTGGTGTTTACTATCTGTACAAATAAATAAAATTGGAGGGTCTGTTTGTAATATTTAAATAACCATTTTTTATTTAATGCATATGGATGTATACACGGTACATATATAAAAATAACATTTTTTACAATTTTTCTCTGTCTCTGTGTCTATCTGTCTGTCTGTCTGTTTGTTCTAGCTAATTTTTGAAACGGCCGGACCAATTTTGACGGGACTTTCACTGGCAGATAGCTGATGTAATAAGGAGCAACTTAGGCTACTTTTATTTTAGAAGTTTTTCCACGCGTACGAAGTCCCGGGCACAGCTAGCGAGTGATAAAACTGCTCAATATGACAAATAATAATGAACTATGTACCTTTTTATTTTTAAGTTTATTAATTACCTCAAGTTAGTCGAAACCTATTTAAAATGGGCTAAAAATTTCCTTGAACGGGTCTATTACCTATTATTATATTAAAGTATAATTAGCTTGCTTATTTTGTAAAATTTATACGTAAAGAAAACTGGCAGTTTAGTATTTTTTCTTAAAAATAATTTGTTAAACAGTACCTACAAGTGAATTTTAAACAAATAAAATTGTTAACAAATAAAATTCACCAAGTGCTTACGACATACGTAACTATATATTAATACGTTATACGTGAAGCAAAATTTTGCACCCCTTTTAACATTATTACGCAAATGGTAGAGTATGAGATTTGGCACAGTTAAAGTTTATATTGCGGAGGACTATAAGACCCTAACATCTATAGAAATAAATAAAATTGGAGTGTCCGTGAGTAATATTAAAAAAAATGATTTTTTTCCTAGATTCATTTGAATTTATACACTATAGGTGCATATGCCTACCATAATAACATTTTTTACAATTTTTGTAAGTCTGTCTGTTTTTTCCGACTTCCACTGGCCGATAGCTGATGTAATAAGGAGTATCTTAGGCTAATTTTATTTAAAAAAAAATTCTACACAGACGAAGTCGTGGGCACAGCTAGTTTTTTAGTAATATGCATCAGAAAAATAATACATTAATATAAAAAATATTATATATATAATACATACTGCATTCATGTGAGATACATGAATGAATGAATAAATGTATGAATTAATGAATCAATGAATGAATGAATGATTGATGAATGAATATACCTACACACATTATAATATTTTCTTTACGTACAGTCTGTTGACAAACTTAAGGTCATTGTTTAGTCTATATGGCCATATTTCGACCAAAGAGCGAACGATACTACAATATAATACATGAGATAATATCTGGTTGACCGAGGTTTTTCACATATTTTTGGAACCGATATATATATATATATATATATATATATATATATATATATATATATATATATATATATATATATATATATATATATATATATATATATATATATATATATATATATATATATATATATATATAAGGGTGTGCCAAAAAAATCGGATATTTTTTTTCACTTTCCGCTCAAAATATCGTAGAAGATGTCGAAACAAAAGGCCTGTCCAAAGGAGAGTTCTTAATTTTAATTTTAAGAGGTCCTCCATCGATTCTGAAGTTTTTCCCATTTAAATAACACTGGAAATTTTTTTTTTTCATTTTTACTGCCGCAACGTCTGAAGATTTTATTTTTTCGTAAAATAAACTATTAGACCTCATTGGGGATTAAATTTTGAACAAAAAATTTCATCGGGTCATATTGCTACCATCGAAGCCTGAGTTTTTATAAAGCCTTACAGTATCAATATATATATATATATATATATATATATATATATATATATATATATATATATATATATATATATATATATATATATATATATATATATATATTATTAAAGGTATTAGATTTATGTTTAGTAATAAGGTAGCTTTGAAAGTCCATTTATGTTTATGCATCTACAAGAAGAGTTACAGCTCATCCATATAGCAGCTTTTTACTTAACTTGGTCAGTTTTTTACAAGATATATTTTTGCGCTATGTGTACATGTACTGCGGCGGCAAATCGCAGTTTGTAATCTATTAACTTCGATATCTTTTTTTATAAATGACAATGGGGCCGCAACAGCGACACCGGACTTTTGGGGCGAGCAGAGTGCTCAGCCATTGCATGCATGGTTGTCCGTACTTAGTATTTCATTAGGTAAGGCGGTTATACCAGACCCGGGCGAGACGTTGCAGAACTCTACCACCAGTAGCCATCCCATATCTTTGTAGTTTGTAGTAATTTATGTATTGATAGTCAGAACAAAAAAAATATCTTAATATATACAGATCACGTTTCACGTTGTTTTTAAATTTTATTAAACGAATTTAATAAAATTTTGTAGATATCTACTGTTTGGTCCAACTTAAAAGATAGGATAGTTTTTATCTCAATTAACCCCTACCCCACTGTCAAGTACCCCATTAAAATAATTAATACAAGTAATTTGTATGGCAAAACAACGTTTGCCGGGCCAGCTAGTATAAGTAAAAATATGCCATTAGGTTCGCTAACTAATATATAATACGGGTTTACCTTGAAGACCGAGGAAAGCTTGGTATTTTTTTGTTAAAAACAATGTTTTTTTTTAATTAAAAAGCTATTAAATAAACTAATAAACCTAAGCATATTAGTTCAAAGTATGCGTAACGGTATCAAATGCTTAAAATATTTAAATTTATTAAATCGGAGGAATTAAAGATTAAAACAAATTAACGTAGGTATATATGTAGAATATATAATGTAGAATTAAATAAATGTGATTCTAACATATGAAACAAGTGTATAACACAAGGGTTTATTTTAAGAATGAAATTAAGAGCTTTTCGGTGTTCGCTACAGCATTGATAAAAATATCTTTCAAGCTGCATTTAGATCGCTACGGTATTTGTTGTTAAAGCGGAATAATTTGACAACTATTAAGAATCTAGTAAATCTTATATTTTCGAAATTTTTATCATAATCATTCAACATATTTAGTTGCTTTTAAATTTACTACGAGTAGATTAACGATTTTATACCTAATGTGTTGAATAACCTATCGATATAACAAGGTGATTTAAACTTATGTCGCTTCGACCGACTTTAATAGACTTATATAGAGTACTAGCTGTGACCGCGACTTCGTATGCGTAGAATAAATTTTCAAAGAAAGCATAGTTCGCGTTTCTGTGGGATTTCCGGGATAAAAACTATCCTATGTCCTTTCTCGAATCTTAAACTATCTTTGTACCAAATTTTTATCTAAATTGGTTCATAGGCTTAGGCGTGAAGAAGGGACAGATAGACAGACAGAGTTGCTTTCGCATTTATAATATTAGTATGGATTAATACACAGATTCCTTAAGAGCTATTCTATTTAGATGTATACAAGATAACTGGTAAAAAACTATACTTATTGATCATATTGGTAACCATTAAAATATAAAAAAAATATTGTTTAACTACATTGTAAGCCTAAACAAAATAAGCATATAATAAGTATATAATAATAATATAATATAATAAATATATAATAAAAAAAATGTCTTCACCGTGCAGACGATAGGCGCGCACTTTGATACCTGCCGCGGCGACAAATCGCTGTTTACAAACAATGAACTTCGGTCTGTACATAACAATTTTTAATGAATGACTGCAAAGAGTATACAATACTAAATGAGTGGATCAAAAGAACACGGGCGACACTTCATCGTTTTTTTTTTTAATTATTACCTTAAAATTTAATATTATCCGTAAGATTCTATATATTAAATCCTGTACGCATTTAATAAATATTTTTTAAACTTAGAGAATAGTATAGCGAAATAAAGTTAGAATTTAGGTGAGATTGACGTAAGCATTCAGTTAATAGTCCTTAGTAGTCTGTGTTAAGATATTTATCTTGTCATTGGGTGTCTTTAATACACCTGCTAATCTCAGAAATCTAAGTAAGATTGACAAAATTTTGAGCTAAGATTTTGCCAAGACACTTTTTTGATACTTAAAATTACAAAAAAGAAATTAGCTTTAAATTAATTTTTAGTACAAAAACAGAGAGAATTTTGTTTTTGATACTTATAATGTAAATTATAATATGTAAACTTATTGCTGTTTTAATGCAAATGTACCTATAACGGTAACACTACAAAATATGATAGAAGTCAATTAAATTAAAGTCTCAATATTTTTCCTAGCGATATATTTTATTTTATTAATTTAAAAAAATGTAGAAAATTATTCTAAATAGTTTATCTAATATTCGTCACTCCGAAAGACATAAAAGGGATGTACAAAACTGAAACCGCCTGTGTTTCAATTTTTTTTTTACATATTCGGTATCAGTATCAATATTAAACACCTTGCTTCAGAATGTACAGTCTATTACTAGGAAACCTGTTCAGGATATAATATAATTATCAAATTGCAACTACTGTATGTATACACGTTTGCACACTACCTATATCAAATTAATTACTAGTTATTAATAATTAACCATTCGACGGTAAATTGTCTATTTAATAATCAATCAATTAATTAATTTATAATATAATATTAATGTGAAACCTCATTTTTGTAATAATCAATCAATTGTAATTTGTCCAGCGATGTTATTATTATTAATTAAATCTTATTAATTCAGTTCAATTGTTAACGTCGCATTTTCCGTAATCTCTTAAAATGAACAAGACCAGTATAGTTTTTGTATAATAAATGCTAGATCATATTTTTATTATCCAATGACTAATAATAACTTTTATTCAATGAATAAATACAAAAATCTACACTTAAAAAATATAAATAAACTCACGCCATTTTATCAAACAAACGGAACAGAACTAGGTATTTTTACACTTCCTCTGCGATGTACGAGGGTTGATAAAGCAACCAAAGATTAAATCTATATCAGTTATTCAATGTTGCCATAGCTACGGGTTTTAGCCAAACAGTTGAAACATGGTTTAAGCCAAACTGTTGAAAAAACTTTTAACTATAATTTTGCCATTAAATAAATGTGTGTATTTATTAAATGGCAAAATTATATTTAAACCAACCAAAATTATATTTATTTGTAATTAAAATAACTAGCCCTGTGGTCGAAACTCGACCATACGCTAAATAATAAAATCTCTTTTAAGTTTGATAACAGTTTATCCGTAAAGAAAATAGTATACATTTTTATAGGTATATTATCATGTAGGTACGTCACATGGATGTAGTATGTCTTTTTAATTAATTAAGCAAATGCATTTTATAGAAAAATGTTGACTTAACATTTTTAATATAACTTCCAGATTAATCTACCAATTGAGTACAAAATCTAATCATCCCTATTCTTAAAAAAAACTACGACTGTTGCATAAATTTCATCAAAACGGTTTATCCCTTAATGCGGTTATCGTTGACGAAAAATTTTGAAAAATGTTTTTTCGACGAAGCTACGAAATTTTTCCACCAATAATTTTTTGATATTCTACGATATTTTAGTATTAAAAAACTACGTTGACCCTTTCAAAAATTAATATCAAATCAAATTTTCGAATGTTACAGCTTATCAAATATTAAAATTACGTTGTTTACAGTAAACTTACTTCATATTTTTAAAACCACTTTTAGGCTAATATACCGATTTATTTAAAAATCTAGTCAGCTCTTCTGATTAAAAACTACGTCAAATGCCGTAAATCGAAATCAGTTGATTCGTTCGGGATTTATCTATAGATATATTTTTTACATTCCTTTGATATTTTTTAACCTATCGATTAGATGAAAAAAACAATTAGAGCTCTAAAATTGCGTTGAATGCCATTCGAAAGATCGATCATCATTTCGAAAAAATATAAATCTTTTCGAACGATAAATTTAAAAAAAAATGTATAATTTTTACAAACTTTAGTTTTTTTAACACTTTAAACTAAAAAATCTATACTAAAGTATAGTTTTTGCTTCTTGAGCTAAAAATACTTCAATTTAGCGGAAAGTTTCAGGGATGGCCTGCAGGGTCAACCGGCTAACAGATTTTTTAAAATTTGTTTTCATAGGGTAGCATACAAGCTATCTTATGAAATAAAATTTAAAAAATCTGTAAGGCGGTAGAAAGGATTCCCGTAATGGAAAGATAATCATCACTTAGACACCAAAGGTGTTAAGGCGCGTTGATATCTTTGTGGAGGGTTACAATGGTAAATGTATAAGTTTACTGGCTACCTTATCTTACAAATCGGAATACACCAGCGATAAGCACCAACGCTATTGTGGCAAAAATAGGAAACCGAACCAGGTCGAGACGTTGCAGAACACTACCGCCTAGTAGTCACGTAGGTAGTGACACGCATAGCCAATGGTTCGCCTTTAACGAAATGCCTGGTAGAATGACACTTTTCAGTTTTGTTTTGTAGAAATTCGAGGTAAATGTTACACATTTATATCTAAGGTGACCATACGCCCCGTTTCGAACGGGACTGTGCTGTTTTCAACTGCTGTGTCCTTAAGTACTTCTTCCCGTGTTGGTTCCGGGCTCCTTTGCAGAATAGGCCAACTGCCGTTCTGCCAGGCAGGTCGTAAAAGGCGATCGATTAGCTATACGAGTCAATACCATCGTGGCTACTAAGTGGCTACTAAGAGTTCTGCATTGTCTTGCCCGGGTCTGGTACCACTGCCTTACCTATTCCTGCCGCAACAGCGTCAGTGCTTATCACTGTCGTGTTCCGGTTTGGAGGGTAAGGTAGCCGGTAAACTTATGCATGTGGCATTAGACCTCGCCACAAGATAGCAACGCACCATTAACATCTTTGGTGTATATAGGCGATGGTTGACTCTTTCAGTCAGGAGACCCAGCTGCTTGTTTGCTATCTTATAATAAAAAAAAGTACATCTCAGGGAGGGAGGTAAAATGTCCCATTTCTCAAAAAATATACACAGTGAAGGCTTCGACTAAAGTTACTTTGGTTGAAGAGTGAAGGCACAAAATGTTTAAAATGGCATACCAATTAGTCGGTAATCCCATCTAACTCGACAAATATTCGCTCAGACATAAGCAGAACGTAAAAATCGTGCTAAAATGTTTAACTTTCAATAGAATTTTTATCCTGTGTTAGTCCGGGTCCTTTGAAGAATAGGCCAACTGCCGTTCTGCCACGCAAATCGTAACTCCTTCGAAATATAAACTGTAACTATATTAATAACCGAATTACATACTGCGTTCGCTTAGATGTCGTAAAAAGCTTTCGCTTTCTGTATTAATGTAAAATCGATGTTTAATGTTTTTAATTACAATATTTTATATTCGATGCAGAATCATAATATAGGTCTTATATAATATCAAGTTTTGTGCACCAATCACTAATATGATGAAATTATTATATTTATTGCGTACTCGTAATATAAATATTTGGAAACTTTGAATAAAGAATATATTTTTTGGTGTAAATGGTTTCCTGTCAATGCATATTACGACATAACATTATAATATATCTAAACCATGAAATATTAGGTATACAGCTTCATATAAACCTTTCACATGAGAAAGATATTTCTCTATCTAAGATCTAAACTGACCATATTGTTTTAATCTATAATATAGAGGCTTTTTGATGTAAATGGTTTCCTATTATTGCACCTTACGGCATAACGTTATGATATATCTAAACTGGCCATATTGTTTCAATCTTTAAACGGGACACAAGATCGTCTGAACTACGCCAGAAATAAATTATAGCTGTGATGTCTTTATAGGATGTATCTACGACCATAAGAAGAGTGAAAATTAATATGTAATGTTAGACCTGCCAAAAGTTTTGATAATTTTGAAATCTTTGTTTTTTTTTTTAAATATATATCATAAGATAACAAACAAGCAGATGGGTCCCGATGGAATGAGTCTACCATCCCCTAAAGACACCAAAGATGTTAATGGTGCGTTGCTATTTTGTCACATGCATAAATTTACGGCTAACTTACCCTTCAAACTGGAGTATGACAGTGAAAAGCACTGGCGCTATTGCTGCAGAAATAGCTAAAGCGGTGGTACCATATCCGGGCGGGACAATGCAGAACTCTACTAACTAGTAGCCACGGTGGTAGTGAGTCGCATAACCAATAAATAAATAAATATTCACGGGACAAATTACACTTACTGATCTAACCCCAAAGTAAGCAAATTATTTGCTTATGTTATGGATGTTAGTCAACGCTACTATTACATAGAAATACATATATAGATACTGGAATATATTTAATAAACACCCAAACCCAGAAATACAAACATTTATGCTCATCACACAAATGCTTGTCCCCGTCGGGGATCTCACCCGAGCCCCATCAATTGCGTAGTCAGGGTCACTAACTACTCGACCAGCGGGGCGCTCCAATCTGTCGCTTTTACGACCTGCCAGGCAGAACGACAGTTGGCACGCACGGTCTTCAAGAGAGCACGGAGCAATACGGGGAAGTCGGGACCAACACGGGGGGCTTACCAAGTATTTTTAAATTAAATATAGATCAAAGCAGACAAATAAAAACTAAATAAAGTATTCTCACTTCTCCCGTGTTGGTATAGGACCCTTTGAAAGAAGAAACCATCTGCCATTTTACTAGGCAGTTCGTAAAAGGCGAACGATTGACATATGTGTCACTACCATCATGACTACTAGGTGGTGGAGTTCCGCAACGTATCTTTCGCCGCATTTTTACCCATCTTATTTGATAGATACTATCGCTCTACTTATGCTTGCTGAAGCAGCGTCAATCCTTGAAGTGTAAGGTAGCTGATAAACTTACACATGTTGCATTATCACTCGGCTACTCAGATAACAATGTATCACATACATCTTTGGTGTCTATAGGCGATTTCCTGTTCATCAGAAAAGCGATCTGTTTGTTTGCAATCTCTTGATATAAAAAATGTGTAAACGGTTGACCCTACGAGCCATCCCTGAAACTTCCCACAAAATTAAGGTATTTTAAGCTCAAAAGAGTAAAAAATATAAGATTATTTGTGTCATAAATCTTTTAGTTCAAACATCTATTTTGTTAAAAATGGCAGTATATTTATTTTTGAGAAGATGTATATTTTGAAAACGATGATGGCATTCAACTCCATTTTTGAGATCTAAAATATTGCTTGAGTTAAATAATCGATAGGTTAAAGTTTTTAAGGAGAAAAGCTGATAAAATTTTTAAGTCAATCGGTGAAGTTATTTAAAAAAATTAGTTAAGTTTGCTAAAAACATCGAAACTTTAATATTTGAAAAGTTATAAGTTTTGAGAATTAGATTCGATTTTGATTTTTGAAACGGCATTTGACGTAGTTTTTTTGGTACTAAAATATCGTAGAATATCAAAAAATGATACTTTTTTCAAAATTTTTCGTCAACGGTTACTCCCAAACGGATAAACCGATATTGATGCAATTTATGTATTAGAAGTAGTTTTTTAAAGAATAGAGCTGATTAGTTTTTGTACTCAGTTGGTACATAAATCTTAAAATTATATTAAAAAATACTGTTTCGCCAAAAATTTGTTTGGTGGTTTTTCAAAATTTCTCAAAATCTCCTGGACCGAATCGAGTCAAATTTTCAGAAGTCTAAGTTGAGCGGAATCCAATCGAATGCCATCAACCGCGCTTCAATCGGTCCAGCCGTTCAAAAGTTATGAGATGTTTACATACACACACATACATACATACATACATACATACAGACATACTGACGTTATCGTGAAAATATTCGGAAAAGGTTCCTAGGACCTCAAAACGTGGACATCTGGTAAAAACTTGATTTTCGAAAATCGGGGTAAAATCAGTAACTTCCTTATCTACATATGTAGTGGGAAGTTAAAAATGTCATAACGGAAGGAAGCTAATAGCTCTACATGGTATTCATTCTAAGAGATACTTGCAAATGTAATTAATCAATATTGAATTAATAGTTCCGCCGTAATATATACCCATATTACTTCAAATAAGATTTATAGTTTAAACTATTCCACACTTTCTAATTAATATTTCTTCTGGTATTATTCTAATATAGTCTGTTTCTTATTATTATTCTATCAAAATGTAAAAAATCTCGCTGTGTTATAGATTTTTCTAATAAAGTACGTCCTCCCGGTTTCCATGTGAAGATTAACTGCAATTTTTTTATATCATAAGCTAGACAATTCGCGGTGGCAGAGTTCTGCATTGTCTCGCCCGAGTCTGGTACCATTGCCTTACCTATTCCTGTCGAAATAACGACTTTGTTTGTCACTGTCGTATTCAGTTTTGAAGGGTAAGTTAGTCGGTAAACTTATGCATGTGGCATTAAGACCCCGCCACACGGATAGCAACACACCATTAACATCTTTTGTGTCTACAAGCGATGGTTTCTCTTTCCATCAGGAGAGCCATCTGCTCGATTTCTATCTTGTAATACAAAAAAATCATCAAGCCGGTTTCTTGACGAGGTAGGCCATTATCCATATTAACTAAACACTGTTTACGCATCGGTTCACCACGATAGCCGCGTTCTGATCCGGTTGACCACATGAGGTCCCGGCATCTATTCCCGAGTCAGGCAATTCAAAAAATGTGTTTTTTTTTTCAGATTTCTGACAAAAAAAAACGTCGCCCGCGATTGGAAAGTATCCAGTTGGCGATAGCTTTGCCACTTATCACATTGTGGCACCAAGTATCTTCGGCTAATCGTGAGTGTACGTCTTGTTTGTGCTTCTACCTACCTCTTCGAGGATACAGACGTGTAGATATTTTTCTAAATCAGTGCAAGTACATAAGGAACGATTTGTTTAGGTTTGGCTCTACCTTAACCTTAAAAATACCAGAGTCTTTATGAAGCAAAATAATAAGGGTTTTGAATCAATGAAACAGTTTTACAGATGTTTTTAAAAAAAGTTCTTTGATATCTGTTACTTTTTGCAGGCATTGTGCGCGACGTGCTTTTCGCGCTTTTGGCTTTGAGCGCTCTCATCTCAAATACACTCTGAGCAAAACCTTTCATAAACGCCTATATAAACTGATATTTTTTTAAATCGATTTCAAGTCCTACCCATGTTGGTTCCGGGCTCCTTTAAAGAATAGCCCAACTGCCGTTCTGCCACGCAGGTCATAAAAGGTAACCGATTGGCTATGTGAGTCACTACCATCGTGGCTTCTAGGTTCTGCATTGTTTCGCCCGGGTCAGGTACCACCGCTTTACCTATTCCTGCCGAAATAGCGTCAGTGCTTGTCGCTGTCGTGTTCCGGTTTGGAGGGTAAGGTAGCCGGTAAACTTATGCATGTGGCAATAGACCTCGCAACAAGATAGCAACGCACCATTAACATCTTTGGTGTCTACAGGCGATGGTTAACTCTTTCCATCAGGAGACCCATCTACTTGTTTGCTATCTTATGATATAAAAAAACCTGGAATTCAAAATAGTTACTAGACTAATGACGTAGTCTTTAAGATAGAAAAACAAAATTATAAAGGTAAATCGTGGTACGAGCACGAGTGATTCTCTTGTTAGTATTTTTTTACTGTTTATCTATGGTATTTTCTTTATTTGCGTGTGTGTGCAATAGGGTGTTAAATAATAAATAATTTGTTGACATTTTTTTTCATCGTTAACCTAAACAACCTATACTTGTATGAATCATTTCACTTTTTGAAGAACAAAGTGCTCGTATTTCAGTTTAATATTATTTGGAATTCCGCGAGTAAAACTTTTGTAAACGTAAGCCAAGGATTAGACAGTGTTTTGGTCAATATTAATTCATATATTATATTTTTTCTTTGCAACGCAGACTTCGGCGTACTGAGTGGTGGATCCATGAGGGACCTAGGGGGCTCAAGCTCCCCCCAAACCTTGAACAATTTGATGATTACCTGTATAAAGTCTACGTTTAGTTTAATCAAGCCTCCCCTAACAATAATTCAATGAATCAACCCTCCTCAAACAAAAACTAGGATCCGCCACTGGATGTACGAGTACGTATTGTAAATTGATCTTTGAAATATTGGATTTTGTAGGAAATTCTAGATAATATGCATCTTGGCTTCACTTTGAAACGTATGAGCAACAGCCACCGTTGTATAACTATTAATGGGCTGAGGAAGGGACTTTTACATCTCCTATAAAATTTTATTGTGACAGCATGGCAGACGGTACCTGACACACAATATTGTAGATTAATATAGAAAATTGTTTGAGAGCAATTTTTTTATAGAAGAGGGGGCAAACGAGCAAGAGGTGCACCTGATGGTAAGTGATCACCGCCGCCCATGGACATCTGCAATACCAGAGGTCTTGCAGTTGCGTTGCCGGCCTTTTAAGAATGAGTAAAGCTCTTTTCTTGAAGGTCCCTATGTCGTATCCGTTCGGAAATACCCCTGCCGGGAATTGATTCCACAACAGAGTAGTGCGAGGCAAAAAGTGTCGAGAGAAACGCACAGTTGTGGATTTCCAGATATCGAGATGTTGAGGATGGAACTTCAAATGCGGATGGTACCTGACAATTTGACATAGTAAATTTTTATAGTAAAATGTTTGACAGTATGTTGGATGGTACACATGGACACTGGGATAGCAACGCACCATAAACATCATCTATATCTATAACTACAAGTTATTTCTTTTCATCAGGAAAATCATCTGCTTTTTTGCTGTCAAATGGAATTTAAATAATATAATTTGACATTGTAGGTTTTTACAGAAAATTGTTTGACAGCATAGCGAATGGATTTTTTCAATGTGACAAATACGTTCTTGTAATAGGTCTTGGATGCTTTTTGAAGTACATACGGAATTTGAGATTATGTGTTTTCTTTGAGCCCGACTGTGGGTAGTTTATTATAGGACTATGGGTTATACACGGTAAAATTGTAAGAATAATTGATTGTCAGAGGTTCACATATAGTCTGGGTCATGAGACGTACTTTTTTAAATGCTTGCATAATGATGGCATAGCAAAAGAAATCAGTGAAACTTAAACATGACACGAAGCACCATAAGTGAGAGTGAGGAATTGGTAGAAAGCTAAGATGCGTGAAGTTATGACCGCTGAAACTTTCGGTATATCTTCCGCCAACGGCTATTACGCGGTCCGCATGACAGAAAATACAAATATTACTGTATCCTATGTATATATATATATAATTTGGGGCGGTAATAAGAAATATCACTTATTTTAGTTTTGGACGAAATTTGACACAGCTTATATCTAATGATCACAGAGGGTAGTTTTTAATCACAAAATAAATATATTGAGTTTATGATAATCATAAAAAAAAATATCTCCCGGCGCACGGACAGTTAATTGTTTTTTCCAAATATGCGCGAAAATATTGTCATTACTTTTCAATAAAAAACACACGAAGAATCGTATTTACGTACGCAGAAAAAAAACATTTCTAGCAGGTTTCTTGTATTTATAAGTAAAAAGCACGTCGACAATGTAGTATGAAAAGGGGTAATTGGGTGTCATTTGAAAGAACTGTTATCTATGTAGGCGAATTGCGTCAACGTGGCTGCATAGGCACAAATGTGTTAACCTTTCGGCACAAACGGAAAAAAATTGATGGTAAGGCAAAATTTTTGTCTTGATACACTATTTTAATAATTCACATAAATTAAATGACTTCTGACGGTTCCGAAAGTGAAATGGATATTAACTGCACTTCAACAGGTGTAAGATTGAAAGCAAAAAATTAGTAATAGGAAACCTGTTTTCAGCGAAGTCAAAACAATATTAGGTAAATTAAATGCTTTCAGTGAAATGCTTCGACGGAAATGGCAATTGCCCGTCTCGTATCCTAGAAGTCCTCGCCTGTGGCTCGGCCTTCAAACTCATACTCGACCTGCAACTGCCTATTTCGCTATCTTTGCAATAAAAATAAAAAATACAATTATATATATGCAAATCCATACTAATATGATAAACGCAAAAGTCTGTCTGTCTGTTAACGACGCTCTCACAGCTAAACCGCTGAATCGATTTTGATGAATGTTGGCATAGAAATAGTTGAAATTCTGGGGTCAAACATAGGTTACTTTTTACTACCTATTAGGCACTACAGGGTCTTAGATTTGTCATTCATGCTAGTATTATAATTCCGGAAAAATAAATCTGGAATACATTTCACTTATGAGCAATAGATAAACATAATAAAAAGCATGACAACTTTACGCATCAATCAAAAAACTATTTAGATACTGTTACATAATGCGCAAACCTACTTCATTAAAGAAAAACACTTTTTTCTTCCTATCAACGGAACAATTTTACTTATATATACGCGCTTATGACTCACCTACTTTTGTCATATATTATCTTTATGGTTGTAACACATAATATTATATTCTACATAACCATCCATGTGTGTATTTACATAACATAGATAAACGGAAACTATAAATTTATACTCAAATTTATTATTTATAAATATATCTATATTATTATTAATGGCCAAGTCAGCGTAGGGCTCTATATATATATATATATATATATATATATATATACACTTACTGATCTAACCCCAAAATAAGCAAATTATTTGCTTGCGTTATGTGTGTTAGTCAACGATACTAATACATAGAAATACATATATAAATACTAGGATATATTTAATAAACACCCAAACCCGGAAATACAAACATTTATGCTCATCACACAAATGCTTGTCCCCGTCGGGGATCGAACCCGAGCCCCGTCGATTGCGTAGACACTAACCACTCGACCAACGGGGCGGTTAATATCTGTCTATGGGTTAATTATACCAAGAAAACGCTGGATGTTCTACGTGACCAGTACAACAATACCTTCAGAATGGTGTTGAGGTTGCTGCGTTATTGCAGTGCATCAAAGATATTAGCGCAGAATAGGATGGCCGGCTTTGATGCCATTATCCGCAAAAAAACACTTCTCTGATGTATAAGTAAGTATAGTAATAAGTATAGAATACGAGGCAGTCGCAACAGCATACTGAAAACACTTGCTGATAGATAAAATCAAACCTTTCTACTATGGAAGAATTTTATTCAGAGGGTGATTAGAAAAAGTGCTTATAGCCAATTTAATAATAATTTAATTTTATCTAAACTAACTAGTAGTAGGTATGTAAGCTTTACCAACAACTAAAGTATTATTTACAAATAAAATATTATTTTTATTTCAGCCCTTTATGATTGGTTGAGGGGTTGATTTTTGAAGAAAAGTAAACCTATTTTTCACTTCAGATCTTTAACTATCTTTATGCTACATTTAATCAAAATCGGTCGAGCTGTAAAAGCGTACCAAACAAATAAACAAATTCATTTTCGCATTCATAATATTAGTTAATATATACGCTGTGTATTATTTCCCTTTAGCCCACTCACGTGGGTGCCTCCTATGAAATTCAGCTTGTACCTATTCTTAATGAAGCTTATTAACTAACAATATTTTTTAAACGCAGTAAAACTGCAGCAACCGACTTCCTATTTCCTGTATCCTAGGAATCCTGGATCGGATCTTCACCAAATTATAATGAAACTATACGCGAAGTACCTATGTCCTCCTAAACAACAAAAAAAATTGTAAATCGGTTCGTAATTTATGAAATTCTGAGGTAACAAACATAAAAAACATACAGCCGAATTGATAACCTCCATTATTGGTAAGTTGGTTAAAAATTTATAATGGATGGGCGGCATAGCCATCATATAAAAATAAATTACTTTATAAAAATGCGGGTATTAGAAAAATAATGTATTTTTAAAACATATTACAATGTAACTAAATATTATTTTGTTTAATAAATACTTTCATTGAAAGTTTAATAAAGAGTCATGGCATAAATCAAATTGCGTCGTGTATCAGCTGTGATCTCTTTAATGCGTTCGAAGCTTAATGGGCTTACAAAAAATGAGCAGCTGCTATTTCGTGCACCGTACAAAAGCAATGCCAATAGGACTTCCTGAGTGTTGGGACTTAAAATAGGTACCTCAATCAGACATTGACTTATTTGACTTTATATATTATCGAAGGAAATATTGCAGATATGTTATCAACATTGTTATGTATTGATCAATTTACAACTTACAGGACGAACTGATAAGTCTTTGTTCATGCATAACCCTAGTTACCTTGTGTATCCGCAATGGACTCCAAAACTACTGAACCGATTTCAATGAAATTTTGTAGATATATACTGTTTGGTCCAACTTAAAAGATAGGATAGTTTTCATCTCAATTAAACCCGCGCCCACTCTTAAGTACCTCACAAAAATATTCAACTTATTTTAATTTTAATGGCAAAAAATATTTGCCAGGTCAGCTAGTTTTATATATGTCAATACCCATATAAGAAATTAAATATAAACATTATAACATGGCGTAGGCGCGGGTTTATACCGAACCACACATAAATGATAATAAAAATCTATTTTTGTCTTATTGTGTAAGTAATAAAACAAAATGTACGCACATAATAAGCGCAAATCGAGAATAATCTTACTTGCATTCAATTTAATTTAGAAAATATATTGCGAATAAAATATTATCAAACGATTAACGTTTATATTGACTTCTAATGTTAGCAAACTGATATGATATCAAAAATAAAACCATCGTACATATGTAACTCCCTAATCTATATATCACCACAAGATTCACTTGTAAAACTTTTCAACTGTAACTTTTTTCAATCACGCAAAGCTTTTGCGAGCTTTGTAACGCACACACGGGTAACTCTCATTAATAACTGAAATATTTAAATTAGTTGCACTACAACTCGATTATTTGAGCGTTCAACGACCGCGGAATAATCCTTCATTGATCAATAAAAACACATGTGTTGTAACTTGGTGCCCGTTACGTACGTCTACGCGCGCGACGACCCACAGACTAAACGGGCAACGCAGGCGCAAGCATGCGAGATGAACCGCAACAGACGAAGCCAGCTGCCTTGACTACCTGATTACCTCATGGTGCAAGGACCTTTCGACACGATCGCGTAAAATCCACCTTGAAAATCGGGATACGGACCGCGAAATTCGCTTACGAAAGATATTTCTTAACGATTGAATCGATTTAAGAGCATTGGCGTGTTTAAAGTTACTTCATTTTTATTTTAAGTTGCTACCTGCTAGACAAAATTAGCAACATTACGTCTTTTACCTTGTCAAAAGAGAACCAAATAAGTGTGAAGAATCGGACATTTCTTTGCATAGCTTTCAAAATTAAGTAGTTTTATTAAAATTTTTATATCATCGAATAGCAAATAATCCGATAGTACTTCTGGTGGAAAAAGAGAATTATGCACCTACTATAGATATGAAGATGTCACAGTTGCGTTGATTTTTTATCTGTTTGTCAGTATGTCTATTTGTTCCAGCTAAATCTGAAACGGCTGGACCGATTTTGACGGGACTTTCACTGGCAGATAAGAAGTAACTTAGGCTAATTTTATTTTAGAAATTTTTCCACGCGGCCGAAGTTACGGGCACAGCTAGTCTATACAAATAAATAAAATTAGAGTGTCTGTTTGTTATATTAAAATACTCGCTTTTTACTAAATGCATGTGGATGTATACACGGTACATATATCAAAATGACATTTTTTACCGTTTTTGTCTGTCTGTTTGTTAGGGCTAATCTCTGGAACGGCTGGACCGATTTTTAGATAGCTGATGTAATAAAAAGTAACTTAGGCTACTTGTATTTGAGCAAATTTACCACGCGGGCGAAGTCGTGCTGCACTTAAAACTGCACAGCTAGTGTTTTATTAAACTGATATTATGAATGCAAAAATCTGTCTATCTATTTGTAATGCTTTCACAGCTAACCACTAAATCCATTTTGATGAAATTTGGCAAGGAGATAGGGACCCGGGGGGAAACACTAATTTCACTAATTTCAAATACAACCTCTAGGCTCTAACGGTCTAAGATAGAGGTTGAAAGATTGTATGAAATTTCTTATATTTGATGACGTTAAAATGCGTTAATGGGGATCTCCACTCATCTCACCAAACGACAAACCGGTGAATCATGGTGAACCGGAAAGTCTATAGAGGTTCGGTTTATTCTGCCTACTCCGCCAGGGAATTGGGCGTGATGAATAATTACCAGTTACTTTAGTTGCTGGCGAAGCTGCTCGGGCCAGCAAGTAAAACTGGATGTATTTTCCTACTCCTGCTATACACTTCTGATTAATTTCGATACAGGTTCCAAGACAGCTTAGCTTTTCCCCCAGGGCACCCTAAGCTCGCCACTCAGTGGTTATCAGGACGATTGCCGCTGTTGATTCTGGCTTACAGAAGCTACACTAGTGGGAACTAGAGTGGGCCTATTGCCCTTAAAAATTCATTTATAAATTTATTTTTGTTATTTACGAGTACGCTTGTAATTCTATAACGATAACTACTAAAGTTTCTTTTAAATACAGTAAGTAAGCTTTGGTGTTATTACGATAAGAACAATGTTTTTGTAACAAGGTACTTTGAGAAGACACGCAGTCCCAAAAAAGTTTGTAATTTGGTGGACCCGTGAGGCCATCCCTGAAACTTCCTGCTAAATTAAGGTATTTTAAGCTGAAAGGAGTAAGAAATATAAGCATAAATTTTTTAGTTTATTGATTTTTGAAAAGCTTATTTTGGAAACGATGATAATTTTTTTTTGTCTTTTGAACAACATTCATAGCAAATTTTTGAAATCTAATAAGAAATGTTGTTTAAGCTACATAATCGATAGTTTGAATGTCAAAAACCATTTTTTAATAATTTTTTGTTATTGTCAAATCCCAAATAAATAGACCCATTTTGATCCAATTTACGTTTTTTGACGAATTTTTAAGGAGAAAAATGAGCAGATTTTTAAATTAATCAATTAAAGTAGGCCTAAAACTTATTTAAAAAGCGTGATGTAAGTTTGTTATACACAAAATAATCTTAATATATTTTGAAAAGCTGTAACTTTTGGAAACTTGATTCAATTTTAATAATTGAAACGGTATTAAACGCAGTTTTTCAAGGTCTAAAATAACCTTAAAATTCGAAAATTGGTCGGTTGAAAAATCGTGAAGTTATGTCTAAGTTTGGAGGAACTCAATCAAATGCCATCAAGTGCATTTCGATCAGTGAAGCCGTTCAAAAGTAATGAGATGTTTACTAAAACACACACACATACATACAGACATACTGACGTCATCGTGAAAATTGTCGGAAATGGTTCCTAGGACCTCGAAACGTAGATCTGGAGAAAAACTCAAAACGGAGATCTGGAGAAAACTCGATTTTCAAAATCGGGACAAATTCTGTAACTGCCTTATCTACATACGTAGCGCCAAATTAAACATTCTGAATTCGAGACATGAATTCTTTAATCATCTAAGCTATTCTAAACTAATATTATTAATGGTATCGTAAACAATAACAAATTGTGCTTTATAGCACCTGCACTTATTGTTCGTAAGCAAATATTGTAAAGTGTGGTTCAAGCATTGTATAATATAATAATGATATATATTATACTTAAAATAAAAATTATATATATTTGAAGTATTATTATATAGCTAGCTCACATCTAAATAAATATTTATTATAAATTACGTGTCACGTTGTTTTTCCGCGTCCCGTGATGGACTCCAAAATTACTAAACCGATTTCAATGAAATTTTGTAGATATCTAATTTAAAAGATAGTTTTTATCTCCATTAACCCCCCCCCCCTACCCCTCTAGTACCAAGTAATTTGTACGGCAAAGCAACGTTTACCAGGTCAGTTTTATATTTTTTATTTATTGGGACTATTGAAAGCCGTGTATAAAATTAAATTGATAATATCAGCGACATTTTGTATAAATAATGTCTTTGAGATAAACATGAAGTAGTTTAAATGAACTTTAATTTTGCTATTACACTTGTATTGTTTCGCAAATCATTTTATATATAATCGCCAACCGGTATCGCCGTTACGTCATCTTCAGGGTAGCCCTGAAGATGCCGTAAAGGCGAAACCGGATGCTGGTTGGCGATATTAATCCATACTAATATTATAAATGCGAAAGTAACTCTGTCTGTCTCTTCTTCATGCCTAAAACACTGAACCGATTTGGGTAAAATTTGGTACAAAGATAGCTTGACACCCGGGAAAAGACATAGGATTTTTTTATCCCGAAAATCTCACGGGAACAGGAACTATGCGGGTTTTTATTTTAGACATTTTTCGACGCGGACGAAGTCGCGGGCACAGCTTGTAAAATATAAAGTGATTTGTGAATCAGTACAAGTGTATTAACAAAATTACAAATGGAGTTTCACCAAGTGTCGACGACAAAAACTGTAAAATATATTAAACTAGCGGCCCGCCCCGGCTTCGCACGGGAAGAAAATTATTAAAATCGATCCAGTAGTTATGATTTATTCATTACTGCCCGTGGCCCGCACGCGTTAAATTTGGAGTAAAACAATTCCCCTTTCCCTATACCATGAAGATTTCCTGCTATCTTTGAAATATCTAAATTCATATAGGTACTACATTTTTAGTTTTTACATTTTTACCTATTTCTTTCTTTTTTACAATTAATGTATTACACAATGTCTTTATTGTCTTTATATACAACGTTCACAGCTTTCTTGCCATAAGACAATACAAACATGTTTTCTTTAGAGGCTACTCTTGAAAGAGCGATATATAGTTGGCCATGTGAAAAACAGTCAACGCTCAAATCTAAGCCTACAACGTTGAAGGTTTGACCCTGCGATTTATTAAGGCGAGGCATCGGAGCAAACGGGAAAAAATGTGTAAATGGTCGACCCTACGGGCCATCCCTGAAACTTCTCGCTAAATTAAGGTATTTTAAGCTCAAAAGAGTAAAAAATATAAGGATAGATTTTTCAGTTCAAACATCTATTTTGTTAAAAATGGCAGTATTATTAAATTTTTGCTGTATATTTGAAAACGATGATGGTATTCAACTCAATTTTTTGAGATCTAAAATATTGTTTTAGCTAAATAATCGATAGGTTGAAAAATTTCGATGCTATATCAAAAAACATTTTATTTTTAATTTTATTCATTGATAAAGCCCAAACAAATTGACCGATTGTGATTAAATTAACGGTATTTGACGCAGTTTTTAAAGAACAAAAGCTGATAGTATTTTAAAGTCAATCGGTAAATCAACTTGAAAGTTATTTAAAAAAAATTAAATAAGTTTGCTAAAAACAACGTAATTTTTATATTTGAAAAGCTATAACTTTTGAGCATTAGATTCGATTTTGATTTTTGAAACGGCATTTGACGTAGTTTTTTTAGTACTAAGATATCGTAGAACACCAAAAAATGATTGGTTGAAAAATTTCGAAGCTACGTCGAAAAAACACTTTTTCAAAATTTTTCGTCGACGATTACTCCCAAACCGATAAACCGATTTTGATACAATTTATGAATACTATTTCGCCAAAATTTTTTTTGGTGTTTTTTTTAAATTTCTCAAAATCTCCTGGACCGAATCGGTTCAAATTTTTAGGAAATCTAAGTTGAACGGAATCCAATCGAATGCCATCAACCGCGATCGATTCAATCGATCTAGCCGTTAAAAAGTAATGAGATGTTTACATACACACATACACACACACCCACACACACATACACACACACACACATACAATTACACACATACAGACATACTGACGTCATCGTGAAAATAGTCGGAAAAAATTCCTAGGACCTCAAAATAAGGACATCTGAAAACTCGATTTTCGAAAATCGGGGTAAAATCAGTAACTTCCTTATCTACATACGTAGTGGGAAATTAAAAACTGGTTCGCTAAATCACGTTTTTTTACATTAATTGTTAAATAATAATTAAAAAAAAATTATACCATATACCTGAAGATATTATCTAAGGAATGTGCTAACTTATTACATCATAGAATGTACTTTACTTGATCAAATAAAATTTCGAAAACGGGCTAAAAAAATTATTAAAGACTTGCTGGATTTTCATCATCATCATCGTTTAAAATATTTCTCGTTTTCAATACATTCAATCTTATAAATTTTTGTTTTTTTGCAGTTACATTCAATCTTATAAATTTTGCATACTTCTACATTTGCGATGTTACCTTGAAACCATTCTCTGTGTCTTGTACCTATGCTGCAGGTGCCGCCTTTATAGCTAATTATAAAATTATCCCTTCACCGCACAAAGGTCAAAATAAAAAATAAATAAAAAACTGAAGCCTTTAACATAACTGAACATAATAGTCATATCAATAACTTAATTAATTTAAACGATTTTAATGATGTAACCGCCCCGTTGGTCGAGTGGTTAGTGACCCTGACTATGCAATTGACGGGGCTCGGGTTCGATCCCCGACGGGGACGATCATTTGTGTGATGAGCATAAATGTTTGTATTTCCGATTTTGGGTGTTTATTATGTATGTAAAAGTATTTATATATGTATTTCTACGTATTAGTATCATTGACTAACACCCATAACACAAGCAAAATAATTTGCTTACCTTGAGGTTAGATCGGTAAGTGTAATTTGTCCCATGAATATTTAATTATTTTTTTATTATTTATTCTAGTAACATTTAAGGGACCTTTGAATTTTCGCTACTAATTTTAGGAGTAGTTGGTACTAACGGCACAGATAACTAAATAGTTACTTCGTAGCTAACGGTCTAAAACGTACTTATATGTTTTTATTCCTTAACACTAATGTAATAATTAAATATATGTAATTTTATTAACTGACGTAAATGACGTAAATACAAAACTGTGTAAAAAAGGATATTATAAAATTTCCGATTATTTAGAAGACAAAAAAGCCTGGAATTAATTGCTCCTCATACCGATCTCATATATATTTTTTGTAATATTGTGATAATGTAAAAAAATCAATTAAATGAAAAAAATACAAGCCCGCTGAGTTTCTTCCGCCGGATCTTCTCAGTGTGTGGCCGCGTTTCCGATCCGGTAGTAGTTTTTAAAAAAATATGTTGACGTGTCAAAATAACTTGTGAAAAGTTTTATTGAATAAAGTATTTCTGATTTAAGATTTCTGATTTCTGAAATAGTATTTGTATTTATATACAAATTCTATGTAAATCACGTTTCAGTACTTTACCAACGGTATATAGCTCAGTTAGTCAGAGCGTTGTCCGGCTTTAGGCAAGGTTGCTGGTATAAATACTCTACACAGTCGTGCCAACATTTTTCTTCGTGCAGTTTTCTCCTAGCATGGCATAAGTGCTAAAACACATATAGGTATGTATACTCGTACTTAGAAACACGAAAATATGGATCAATACTGTAAATGCGAATTTCATCTACAATGATGTACCACTTTACCTAGTATAAATATATACGTATGTTTATTTAGTGTTCAGTACAACGGAATCGACAAAAGCAAAGAAAAATTTCGCGACATTGAGCCACCGACACGTAGCTCAGTACTAACCGAGCTACGTGACTCTGACTACAGAGCGTTGCTTGTCTTTAAGCAAAGTCGAAAATCCAATCGTGGCAATTATTTTGTAGTTAGTAATTTTTGCTTTGGTTCGGTGACCAAGGTGGTACAGATGTCCCACCTCGTTCCACTGTGGGTATGCCTATGCTTAGGGCTTTTTTAGAAAACTCATCTAATGGCTGAGAATGTAATTACTAAGTCACCCGACCAAAAACTATTTCGAAATAAACTCTTTTGTATATATCTTTCGCAAAATAATCACGAGCATCATCGCAATAAACCGTCTCTAATACTAGTGGGAATTATTCCTATTGTTGTTGACATATAGAGGCCAAGTTAAATGAGCCTACAGTAAAATCTTGCATGTTAAATATTTAAGTCGAATGTTTAATTCATGTACAGTGAATTATTTTTATGTAGCTCTTAAGAAGTAATTAAGATAGTGTAAGCTCTTAATACAATTTTATTGTCTCCATGCTTGAGGTATCAACCTACCTTTATAGGTAGGTACTACTAATCTAAAATCACAGAGTATATCAAGGTCGAAGCAATTAAACAAGTGCATGTTGTGTTTTACATAGTGAAAGGTTTTGTAACCCATAACAGTCAAACGTTTTAATAATATTTTAACTTGTCGTTTTTCGCAATATATCTCGCGTAGATCCCGACCCCTTATGAAAGTTGGGATAAAATGTAGCCTATAAACCTCAGAATGTAGCTTAATGTGATATAGCTTAATGTAATATTTAATAATGTATAATATAGCTGTATTTATACATTATCCATACTAATATTATAAATGCGAAAGTCTGTCTGTCTGTCTGTTACGCTTTCACGGCTAAACCGCTGGACGGATTTTCATGAAATTCGGCATGGAATTGCTGAAGAGCCGGGGTCAAACATAGGCTAATTTTTTTTTCAAAAATCAACCTTTTAAGGGTTGAAATAGGGGATGAAATTTGTATGGAAAGCTATCTAGACGACATATTTATCTACTCGCGGGCGAAGCTGCGCGGGTCAGCTAGTTATTTTCTATTTTAAAAATCGTTTCAGTAGTTCCAAAGATTATTTCCTACAGACAAACTCACAAACTTACAAACTGTACCTCTTTATCATTGGTATAAATGTTCTTTTATATCAATGCTCTTTTTATTTATCTATTTTTATTTTTTTCGTTATTTCTAATACAAATAAACAATGAAAACTAGAAGCAATTGTTGTACTTGTAGTGTTTCGATGTAATTTCAGTTACTGTTTTTGACCTGATGCGGAAGATAATAGTTACGGTAAGTAGGTGACGGGTAGACGTTTGAAGGTAAGGTAAGGTAAATATGCTCGGCATGTCTGAAGACATAGATCACTGTACTCTGGCGAAGACCGCCACAGCTGCTTTTGAAAAACGGGAGTAAGTAAATAATTTATAACTTAAAGCATTTTACTTGTACTTATAAGTTCTCAAAGAACCATTGAACTTGACTTTTTTGTACCTATGCTGTAATTCTTCCGTCTCTCATTAAAATTAATGACGTGAATAATTTTTGCAAGTTTTCTAGAAATGCCACAAAAAAGGACGATTAACTTTCTAGTACAAATTTCGTACTTACGTAAAGATCGAGTTAGATAATAAAATACCAGGCAAATTTAAGAATGGTTGAATTATTAAAATGTCCAAACGGTAGATACAACAAGCAATTTTAACTTTCCTTTTTTTTTTTTTGAAACGATACAAACGATACGACCATGGACCATGGAGTTACTTCCATGGATACAGAACCCTAAATAGAAAATCAGTTTATTCGTTACTGAATGAAATGAAGTAAGTATTTACTTACTTACTTATTACCTTCTTAGAATTAATAAATGCTATATTAGGTTAATCACTGAGCTATATCTATGTATATATAAAAATCAATCCCTATTTTCCTTGGTCACGACATCACGCCTGAATGGCTAGACCAATTTCGGTAATTTTTCTTTGTTGTGTTTGTAATTGTAAGGAGAAGGTTCTTATAAAAGAAAATATAAAGAAAACTGCGCGGAAAATTAGAAAATTTAAGAATACTTAACCACCATATAAAGTTTAATGCCATTTTGGCTGCGTGGAAGGACAATGTCCGAATGTCTATAGACCTTCCGGTTCTTAAAGACTCGCCGTTTTTATCGGTTGCGTGAAAAGTAATAATCCCTATCGCCGCTTTTTATCGACTCGATAACATAGTCTATTTTTTGATATATTATTCGATAGCAAACAAGCAGATGACACTCCTGATGGAAAGATAAACTATTGTCTATAGACGCCTAAGATATTAATAGCACATTGCTATCCTCGTGGCGGGATGGCAATGCCACATGCATAAGTCTACCGACTACCTTACCCTCCAGACCGGAAAACGACAATGACAAACATTGACGCTAATGCGGCAGAAATAGGTAAGGTACCATATACCCCGGCGAAGCGTTGCGGAATTTTACCACCTAGTAGTCACTATGGTGATGACAGGTATAGCCAATCGGTCGTCTCTTAGACCTGCCTAGCTGAACAGCAGTGGGTCTATTCTTCAAAGTGAGTGCGGACCAACACGGGGAAAGTGTTTCTAGCGATTACCAGGATCGAAATCTTTACGTGGTCATCCTAGACAAAATATATTCCGAGCTGCTACTGAGATTTTGGATTTTCGAGAAAAACCTTAACATTTTTGCCAACGCTTGGATCGAACCTGGGACCTCATGATCTGAACCGAACACCTCACCTCTAGGTCACGAGGTTTAGAAATAGTTTCCAATTTCTTAAGGAGCAGTATAAAAAACATTTATTTTGTTCACATTATTATCCAGCACGATTTCTTTGTAAACAATAGTTCGTTGTGTCATCAAAAGAATAATTTTTATGTCAAAAATAAAACTCATAAACCTGCTTTAAATTAAGATACACTTATAATAAAGTTTTTTATGATTAAGATTTAAATTAAATACAAAAGAAATTCTCCTTTATATAAATATTCACATCTGAGTTTTATTTAACTTTCACTCACACAATCTTCGAGCAGTCGAAAATATTTTCTTCAAAGAGATATTTGTACATAGAAATCAATATTTCTATACAAATATTATAAATAGAAAAAATTTGTATTTTTGTATGTTTGTAAAGAATAAATTCAAAATCTCAGAAAATAAATTAAGAATATCTATACTAATATTATAAATGCGAAAGTAACTGTGTATTTTCGTCTGCCTCTTCTTCGCACCTAAACCACTGAACTGATTTGAATTAAGTTTGGTACAAAGATAGTTTAAGACCCGAGAAAGGAGATAGGATATGAATGATATTAGAAACATCCAACTTCTATATATATATATATATATATATATATATATATATATATATATATATATATATATATATATATATATACTAGCTGTTGCCCGCGACTTCGTTCGCGCGGATTTCGTTTCTCCGCACAGCTCCTCCCCCGTATCTCCGATAATATGTAGCCTATATGTTGACCCGACCTGTTAGTAATGTTCATCCAAAATTTGAAGTAAATCCATGCAGTACTTTTTGAGTTTACCCCGACTTTCCTACGATTTTATTATACGTATAGGTAAGTTGTTCTTATTCGTCAAACCTCTCTTCTTTCGCGCGCGATATATGTGAAACATAACTGCTATTCATTAAAAATGCCACGAATATTCGGTTCCTATTCGTTATTTGGTCTAATCATCCGCTTAACTTTTTAATTACTTGGCCTTCTGTGGTATTCGATATTCGGCCAAATACCAAAAAACATTAAACACACAACACAGATGTAAGTTGTTGAGAATAAAAACATTTTTTGATACGGATTATTCTTTGGACAATCAGATAGACCATATTTTAACAATATGTAATACATATAAATATATATAATACAATTCAGCTAGCAGCAAGACTATTGGTTACTAAATTTGTCCTGAGCGAATAATACGTGTCGTAAGTCGTGACACGATCAACTCGCTAATGTAACAAATGCGCCGCCGATTATTCGGCATTTGATCAAATGTTCGGCCAAAAACCTGGCCGGATATTCAATATTCGGCGTGGCATTTCTACTATTTATCCTAAGCGGGCAGGGAAAGGATGACGCATTCTTTGGTCCTGTTTTACATAACTTTCTTAATTACATCATATATAATTAATGAACGCAAACATTCCATTGTTTTTGTTTTCATGCAGTTCTCGCAAACGTCTGTCATTTCTTTTGTTCGCCACTTTCAACAAACAATGCGTTATGTAGACATTGGCTTTACAAGTGACAATAGACGAAAGGAAAATATCTAGACCGATATTGAGAACTAGATATCGTATCAATTTGTGTACAAATATGATAACATGCCTAATATTAAACTATAAAGTATATTCACGCACGTATTCCCGAAAGGGTAGTCAGAGGTACAACAAGTGTACCCACGATTCGCCGAAGATACCCACAATGTGATAGGTGGCAAGCCTATTTTATTATTTTATTTATTTATTTAAATACTTTATTGCACATTTATGCCGTGTTGGTCCCGGCCTCCTTTGAAGAATAGGCCATCTGCCGTTCTGCCAAGCAGGTCGTAAAAGACGACCGATTGTTTATTAAATCACTACCGTCGTACTAGGTGGTAGAGTTCTGCATTGTCTCGCCCGGGTTTGGTACCACCGTCTTACCTAATCATGCCGCAATAGCGTTAGTGCTTGTCGTTGTCGTGTTCCGGTTTGGAGGGTAAGGTAGCCGGTAAACTTATGCATGTGGCATTAGACCTCGCCACAAGATAGCAGCGCACCATTAACATCTTTGGTGTCATCCATGATATAAAATATTGTAATAATGGTAGTGACAAGTATATATATATATATATATATATATATATATATATATATATATATATATATATATATATATATATATATATATATATATATATATATATATATATATATATATATATATATATATATATATATATATATATATATATATATATATATAAAAAAATCTCTATGTTCGGTTTTATTTAAATTTGGACATAAGTTTGACAAGGTCTGTGACAAGATTTATCACGTAGGTCACCTTTTGGGTCACCGTCATCGTAGGAAATTGGGATCCGAAAAAGTTACCAGTTGAGTCGAGTCGAGTGGTAAGTTGTTAGTATATTAACATGATGTTTGTACCCAGTGAATAGGAACTAATGCGATTTGTGGTCTATTAAGATATTGTATGCAGTATAATATTTCAAGGCTTAAAATATCATATTCAGGAACTTGCAGGTTATAAAATTAAGTTAAAAGTACGCTAGTATGGTTTCATAATTTCATTTATATTGACGTGTTTTTTCAGTTTTCTGATAAAAACAATGTTGCCCGGCATTGGATATGTAGCCGGTTGGCGATAAGCTTGCCACCTATCACATTTGTGGGGCTAAGTATCTTCGGATAATCATGGTACTTGTTGTACTTCTGCTTACCTCTTCGGGGATATGGGCGTGAAGATATACTTATGTTCATTCCACTCCGTGTTAACATTTATGGTGTAACTAGCGGACCCGCGCAGTTTCGTCCGTAAGTAGATTAAATGTCGTCGATATAGTTTTTCATTAAAAATTTCATCCCCTGTTTAAGCCCCTTAAGGGTTGTTTTTTGAAAAAAGTCAGCCTATGTTCGACTCTGGATCTTCAATTGTTTCTATTCCAAATTTTATCAAAATCGGTTCATTACAGAACGATTAACAGTCGGGGCCCATTTAATATTCAGCTATCAAATTTTCACAAAAGGCCCCGACTGTTAATCCTTCTGTGATGAATTAAAATTCATGGATTGTTTTATATGTACATCGGTTATAGAACTATTTTAGTGGTGTAGTTATTTATTATTACTTAACATGATTCTAAACTACTGGGCTTGTTTCTTTCTTATTAGTTTTCATTTAAGGCAATCTTTCAAGATGCAGTCGGGTTTTTTGTTTTCAATATTTTTTTTTATTTTTATTTAGCTCTTTTCAAATTTATAAATAATTTATTTTTTGCTCTTTATTTTATTTTTGTTAACTTTCTTTAAACTTTTACTTAAAATTCGGAAAACGGAGGTTTCTTTAAATTTCGACTTTAGAGATCCTGGAACGGTTTTCAATTTTTACGATGAAAATAAAATATCTATTTGTTAGTATGTGTAACACAATTCGAAACCGCCACTTATTACGCCAGTCGACAAACTTAATTGTTGAGAACTTGGAACATCTTACGACCATCGGTTTAATCTGCCTTTTACACTAGCGTGAAGATATTTACTTATTTTTTATAACATTAAAAGTGGCAGATACTAATTTTTCAGCAACTTGGTAAAATCTATTAATGGACATAAAATTATATAAGTAAAAGCTTTGAATATTTTTTGTATCCGTATTATTAATAATTTAAAAGTAAACTGCAACAAGGACTTCCGATTTACTCTAAAACCTTACGTCAGATATTCGCCAAACTTAAATAAAAAAAGGAATTTTCAAAACGTCAGGGTTCTGAGCTAACAAAGAGACAGATCGGATAGAAAAGATTTTTTTAATTCTTTTCTAAACTTTTACGTGTAGAAAAGAATTCTACAAGAGTAGGCACTTTTTACTACCCTACCCTAAAAAATGCTTAAATATTTTATTTTACCACTTAGTCAGCATGCTTGCTATGTAATATTCATACCAAATTACAGCTGTTTCGTACCTACTAAGTCACTAAGGTAAACTGTGGACAGACGGACAAACGGCAAAAACAAACCTATGAGGGTTCCCTACGGAATCCTAAATTATTTTTTTTAATTAAAAAATGCTCTACTACTTTTCAATAGCTGTGTAAATATCGAATCAATTTTTGGCTAACATTTAAGTTTTGGAGGCACAAACATACGAAATCTAATTTTTGTCGCATAGCAACAATACCTACCTTCGCCACAATAAAATTTACACACACATTAGAAGATAGTTCAAAATATGAATTATTTCAATTTTATAATAACCGAGATAATATTTATTTATAATTTCTATACTGTTTTTATTTTTGCCAAATTATGAAATAAATATATTGTTGTCACCTAACAGTAGAAGGCCAGCAAACTCTAATTCTAGTAAGTTGTTAATCGGAACAGTGTAGTCCCTTGTCGCACGTTGTTCTTTCGAGCTAAGGAGCTAAAACGAAAAATGTGTTACAAAAACTGACACCAAAAATCGATCACCGATCACCTAAAAAAACTAAAACTTTTTGCAATCAATTTGGAGAATATACAAAAATGTTTTATAATTTTAACGTTAAATACCAATTTTATAAATATATATAAATAAACATAAATAGTCAAGAAGTATTACTACACAACTGTGAGCGGTCCTCTTGCTTCCTGGATACGTATGGATGTTTTCATACAAATTACTTTTTATCTCTTTAAGCATGATACCTCCTTTAAGAATAAGGTGATAAGTATGATAATAATTACACTCCTAGGTTTAGTGTCTTGTATATAGTTGTCAAGTGTCTACTTATATTATATGCTTCGTATTTTATTCCCAGATTTTTTCTTCGTATTTTCTTATCTTTAACGTTTAATTCTGAAATAATAATTTTAGCGTGCTATTTTGGCACGTTTATCGTGACGTCCCAATCTCAGATATAGTGAAAGGAATTCCATTCCAGCCGGGTATCCATAAGACACCTTTCAACTTTTCTCCAACACTATGCTCTTCCTCGTCAAAGGCGACTGAGGTTTCTGAGAGGCGCATAATCACTTCTAAGCAAACTTTTCTAGGTTTTACGTTTACAAAATATTTGTATTTTAAAGATCAGACTTACCCGATATTGGTGAGACTAGTATTGCTGGCGGAGAGCGAGTCGGACGGCTTGCCCTGCGCCATGGCCGCGAGCTGGCGGTCGAGCAGGTTGTTCTTCTCCAGCAGCTGGCTCCACTGGCGCACCGCTGTCTTGGACGATGACAGCTCTTGGCGGAGTTGTCGTTCGTCTAGTGAGTTCAGTCCGCTGCGTAGTGAGTTATCCAGCCTGGTTTGTCATTAAAAAAACAGTTATAGGGACGGCTGACAGAATTGGAAAATTAAATAATACCTTACGCTATGTTACCTAAATTCAGTAAATCATCAGTAAACAAATAAAATACAATACACTGCAGAATTCATACTGTAGCAGCACATTTGTGGCACAACGCGTACCTATTACGATAATATGATTTTTACTTACATCACTAACGTGACGATCACGCGAACCCACAACTTTTGTCCCAATCTGAAATTGCTTCAAGTGACAGCCTTTTTCTTTTTTTATATAATAAGATAGCAAAAACTAAATAAATCTCAATTCAATTTTTTGAATTTATTTAAAACCTAAAATTTTGTAAAAGTATGTATTTTAAATATCGCATGTGTATGGGATTATAGGTGGAAGCATCAAAACTTGATATTTGCAAAATGCTAAACTAAACGTATCAGAGGTTACAAACAAAATTACTGCCTACTTTTTTTCATTAAATATTACGATAAGATTTAGTACATACTTATTACTTGTGTTGTCCTAGGCCTCTTTTGAAGAATAGACCACCCTGCTCTTTTGCCAGGCAGTTCGTAAAAGGCGAATGATAGAACATCGTGACCATAATTAGGAGAGTTCATCAACATCGGTTTGGTTCCCATTCTTGCCGCAATAACGTCAATGCTTGTTTGTTTGTTTTTTGAGCAAATTGTGATTTGAGGAATCAAGTAGGTACCAAAAACGTATGCATGACATTACTATCCCAACACGCTTTTAGAAACGCATCATTAATATTATCTTTGATGTCTATAGACGATGGTTGTTTCTTTCTGCTTATTTATTATTGTATAATATAAAACATAGCTCACGAAGTAACACTTTAAGGAAGGCGAGTTACAATCATTTTTATTTTTGGATGTCTTGAAATGTAAATCTTACCTTTCGATGTAGTCGTCGACGCTCTGTAAGCTGGTGATCGACCGCGCTAAGTCGTTGTCCATCATCAGGTCATCAGATGCTAGACTCGATAACGTATCCAAAGACGGTGTTCTTTCCGCTGCTGGGTTGCGACCACCGCCTAGACCATGAACAATTGATTAAATATACTTGTGATAAAATGAACGCGCCATCGGTTCAAACCAGACGGATAGAATCGTGAAGTTTTATTTTCGTTTTAAAATAAAAAAATATGCTATTTTTTTATTTCTAATTTATGACGTAATTGTTACCAAACACCATAACTATTACTGTTCATATAACTTAATTCATCTATTATATGTACTTACCTATATGCTTACAAATCTCTACAAACCTTTATATGTACGAGAATGCTTATTTTAATACGCTCACACACAAATACGTAGATTAACAGAATTGCTTTTTGTTGTTTTGTTTAAAGTTTTTAATTTTGTTTAAATTTCAATACTAGATCTAGTTATATTTTTATCTATATACACAAGCTACCCGTCGCCGTCAGCGATTGTAAAAATGCTTATACAAAAAGAAAATTCGTAATTGGTCAAAGTAATTCAAATATTATACCTTTTTTGATATTTGGCTGTGGATCTTTAGTTATAATAAATAAATATAAGCACCGCGGTAGCTCAAGACTGATTTACGTGTAGTCTGAAGATATAAGCCATAGTCTTTAAAATCGGCATTTATATATGAAAATAATTATGAAATTAGAGGAGGCAAGGCTAGTCCGCCTGGCCCGTGATAAATGGATTAAAACATTTGGTGTTTTCTATTACCAGGGATTTAGACATAAAGGTCTTAGATAGATAGATACCCATACACCTTCATGAGTAGGTATGTCAGATTTAAAAAAAAATATCATATTTTTTTTCATATATGGATTTAAGCTCCCCGCAATAAATCAGATTCCTCCCGAAAATCATAAATTTTTTTTAGTCTAGAAGATATTTTTTTATGTTTCTCCATTTTTTCTATACAGGTATCACAAACTGCTAATAACGCTTGGTTGCCATTACAGTGACGTCAATTGTAGATAGGCGTTTTGACAAGACAGTAGCACATTGTCGAGTAAATGACGTAACAATGACGTCACACAGGCGTTAACTAAATATGTTTTTACCATAAGATAGTTAACAAACAGACGGCTATTATAGCAAAGAGATATGACGATACTCTAATATAGACACAGCACAGCTAAATTTTACATCAGGGAGGAGTGCAGAAACCTAATATTTATAAATAATAAACATTAAAATTACATTAAATTAATAACGATAAACATTACACACACTACATCCATGTGATGGTGTACCTACATGATAATATTGTTGCAAACAATCTAGAAAAGGAAGATTTAGAACGCTGAAAAAATCTAGAAATAAAAGAGAGGGATAGGCTGCTCCTATTGATAAACAATAGCCGCCGTTACCCAAGCAGCTATACTATAATGGATCTTCTGTCATGTGTCATAAGGCGTCAAGGCATCAAAATAGCGTGTACTGTAATTGTATACATTAAAATTATTGTTTACGCGAAGATTTCGGAAGATTCTGGACCATGGTCAGACTTTACTTTGGGTATAAATAGGTATGTGTTGGCGTATACAGTTTAGTTTTATACAACGATTCGGAGCACGGAGTACGACCAGTGTGAAGCAATGTAGTACAGTGAATACAGGAAGTGTTTTAGTTCAGTGATTCAGTGTAGTCGGTTAATATAGTGAGTGTTATTAGTGTTTATCAGTGTATTTACGTATTGCATTGTGGTGTATTGTACCTTAGTGTTGTAAATACACACTATTAACAAAAGTGGTATTTTATTCCACAATACGAAGTCAAAGCTCGTAACATTAGGTATGTATACACTATACACACATATGCACTATTACGTTTATGGCTAAAGTCTGTTGTCAAACTTAGAATAGATTTTATTGTTTAGTCTATGGTCGAATTTCGCCAAGAGGGCGATCGCTACGTATACAAAAATCTACACTGCTTTAATTCTTTTGTACAATAGATTGTTCGATTTTTATGATCTTTTATTCTAATATTTAAATCTATAGTGACCAATATTAGAAAGAGAAAGAAAACATGTTAGTGTACTTTTACAATTCATGTAATTCACTTTTACGTTAAATCTGTTCCGGAATCTATAGTAGCCTATGTGTTATTTTAGATCATCATTTACCTGTGTGGTATCTGTTCAATGGTTTTTGCGTGATTGAGTAACAAATATCAAACTATTCATCCAATACATCCAAACATCCAAACTCCCGCATTTATAATAGTAGGTAATGTAGATAAAAAATGATGTGGTGTCGCGGGACACCAGGTAGGAACGAACTTCCTTCGGCTAAACGGCACTACTCGCTTGTGTACGCGACTGTCGCGCCTGCGCACGTCTCATTTAACGCTTTTATTCCACGCATTTTTCTTACGGTTTTACTATCACATTTTTTTCAGTTCGGTCGCGCAGCAAAATCTCTATCCCCTCCAAGCCTGCCGTAAGGAACTTCGTCCCAATATAGATATCACTTACATTTTTGCCTCCTCTGTGCCAATGGGCTCGATGCGATAAATTCCCTTGATTTCCTCAGCTGTTTGCCGGCATCTGATTCAGCTCGTTTAACTGAAGGGCTCCCGTGGTTGCTTTCTACAATCAATACAATCTAGTCACGAGGTGAACGAACTATGGAAGACACTGTTCGAAACTACATATACAAACACCACAAAAAATCCAGTGTACTACCGACCAATTTGAGAGAATCAGTAGTTTAAAAATATAAAATATAAAACAAATTTCAAAATTCGTTCTTTATTTAGAGGTCTACCTATTAAAATTCAATAATTATTTCCTAATATAACTGACATCTCACGAAAAATCAAAAAGCGACGTCTTCAACAAATCCGAGGTGGTGGATTCGTACCCATATGTAGTTTTTATTTTGTATTCTAGTTTTCCAGCGTATTTTTAAGCTAATAGCTTAGCACAATGACGCAATGCCTTATGTATGGTAAGTAAATAAACCTTTTATTAAGTATAGAAGCATACCAACTTTTTGTGGAGAGTTTCCATTCGTAAAAGTCATATCCATTTTCTATCGTAGTATACCAAAAACTGATAAGTCTCTTAATGGAAAGATGCAAACAACGCCCAAAGACATCAATATTAACGTTGCTTTGTTATATGTGCGCGGATATATGACGCTACATACATTAGTTTACTAACTACTTTGCCCTCCAAACCGGAAAATATCAGCAAAGTTCAGTAATACAGAGTACGGAGTACCAAGTATGCACGGCTGTAGTACCTAACCTGGACAAAACGTTTTAAAAACTCTACTATCGAATAATAAAAGTAAAGGTGGCGTTATCTCTTACGAGGTTAGACGACAATATGATATCTATGCTAACCAAAATGGAAGAGTTTTCATTCAGTTTATTTTTGCAAAATGAGGTCTACATTATATTTGATTTTTTTAAACTTACTTTCAAAGAGTAACTTAAGTGTTGCTAAACATATTTCTGCAGAGTAAAATAAGGGTTGTTAAACATTACTTCGTAAATGAAATAGGTGTTGTTAAACTTACTTCTGGAGAGTAAAATGGGTGTTGTAAAGAGTAAAGCGTACAGTAAAGTGTGTTACAGTTACACAGGGTGTTGTTACAGTTATTTCTAGAGTAGAGTGTATGTTATTAAATTTATTTTTAAAGATTAAGAAGCAGTCGTCGAAAAACTTCCTTCTAAAGAGCAGTGTATGTTGAAAAACTTCAAAAACAACAAAGAAAAATATCGATACGCAGGGATTGAATCTGCGACCCTTTCCCGGCTTTAGAGAAAGGTTCGTAGGTCCAATCCCTGCTTGTCGATATTTTTCTTCGTTGTTTTTAAAGTTTTTCAAGTTTTCCCAATCAAAGTTTGAGTGCTATAACACAAAAATAATTAGAAAATGTCTGTTGTTAAACTTAATTTTAAAGATTACAGTGGTATTCTTAAACTTACTTATAACGTGGATGGTGTTAAACTTACTCCTAAAGTGGGTGTTGTTAAACTTACTTCTAGAGTAAAGTGGATATTGTTAAGTTTACTTCTAGAGTAATGTGGATGTTATTAAATTTACTTCTAAAGAGTAGTGCGGGTTGGTCGGCGATCTCGTCGTCGAAGAAGTCTCGTCCGTCGGAGAGTGACAGCGAGCCCGAGGCGTGCGTGGGCGTGCCGCCCGACGGCGGGCTCACGTTCTTGCTCTCTTCCTTTTCTACGTCACTACACAAACAAATATGAATTTTTATATTCTGTTTGAATTTATTTTACATATATCATAAGATGGGTCTCCTGATGGAAAAAATCAACCATCGTTTATAGACACCAAAGATGTTAATGGTGCGTTGCTATCTTGGGGCGAGATCTAATGCCATATGCATAAGTTTACTGGCTGCCTTACCTTCCACTTCCACTTCAGTAACTAGCAACGACGTTATTGCGACAGAAATAGGTAATTAGGCGGTGGTACCAGACCCGGGCGAGTCAATGCAGAACTCTACCTCCTAGTAGCCACGATGGTAGTGACTCGCATAGCCAATCGGTCGCCTTTTACGACCTGTCTGGCAGAACGGCAGTTGGCCTATTATTCAAAGGAGCCCGGGACCAACACGGGGAGGGATGTTCAAAAGATGTCCAGAACCACAATACAGTTTTGTTTTTTTATACTATAGGATAGCCAACAAGCATATGACTCTACTGATGGAGAAGGAAACCATCACATATAATCATTAAAGATGTTAATGTGGCAGGATGACAATATATAAGTCTACCTCTAAAGAATAGACCAACTGCAACTCGGCCAGGAAGGTCTTAAAAGGCGACCGATTGGTTATACGTGTCCCCATCATCGTAATTACTAAGCGGTAGAGTTCTGGATTGTCTCTCCCAGAAATACGGTGCCACCATCTTATTCTTTTTTTTTCGAAATGAACTTTTAAGCAGTTGGTCCAAATGACCAGCGTTTATTTGACCAGAGTTTAAATTAAGTGGGTTAAGAGCCCGCTCTAAGGGTGTCTCTTGTGAGACCGTACCTATACTTAGGGCAGTATCTTGACGATTGGTGGGAGAGTAAGTGGCATCAGGGTTTCGACTCGTTAATGGCTCTTGACCGGAGTTTCGAGTGTTGGCGGGCCGAAACAGTGGGCCAAGTCGCCGCCGCCACCGCGGCCAAAAATCAAGGTAGTAGTAAATATAATGAAGTTAAAAGAAAAGCTATCACGGCTTAGAAGACTTTACAAGGTTTTGAGTAATAGTCGATCAACTTATAAAATGTACTTAGAGAAGTTTTTATAACCAGTGAACCTGTGGTGCGGATATATATTTGTCATTGATATTGAATAGGTTAAATGTTCATAGTATAAAACAATAAAATCCCTCTTTTTAGTCCGCATTACTGTGATGGGCAACTTTGGAACCCTACATTGCACGTGGCCCGACACGCACTTTACCAATCTATTACAGGTGTAACAATTATTGGCGTTATGAAAACCAAAGTTTAGTTCCAAAAACATAAATGACATAACTTACTTCCCCTCTTTATCGACTTGTAAGACTTCTCCATCCACTCCATCTATTTCTTCAGCAATAGGTTCAGGTGTTCTTGTCTTAGTATTAGCTGTTAGGTACGCACTCGATATAGACGGTGGATCTCTATCCACATTCAAATCGTTGTTAGAGTCACTGGTACTAGTGGATGAAATCAAACTGTCAGCTGGTGAAGTTTCATCGTCTAAAAGGCTTTGTGTAGATGTTTCCAACGCTGATATATCAAATTTAGACTCCTCCAATGTAAGTGTCAAGTTGGCATGGTCGTTGCTTTGATTTGTGCATGTACTTGTCGTGCTGTAGTTAGAACTTGTCATTGAACCTGACAAGGGAAAAAAAATATATATTAGTACACATGGAGTTTTACAGGAATAGCTTAAATAACACAATGAAAGGTACACATTTTTGGTTAATCTGAACACATGCAACCCTGATAAGATTTTTTAGTATCTACAGGCGATCTTTTTTATTCATCCAACAGAAATAAAAAAATATTCCCCGTGTTGGTTCTGGGCTCCTTTGCAGAAAAGACCAACTGCCGTTCTGCCAAGCAGGTCGTAAAAGGCGACCGATTGGCTATGCGAGTCACTACCATCATGGCTACTAGGTAGGAGAGCTCTGCATTGTCCCGCCGGGTCTGGTACCACCGCCTTACCTATTCCTGCCGCAATAGCGTCAATGCTTGTCACTGTCGTGTTCCGGTTTGAAGGGAAAGGTAGCCGGTAAACTTATACATATGGCCACAAGACAGCAACACACAATTAACAGCTTTGGTGTCTATAGGCGATGATTGACTCTTTCCATCAGGAGACCCATCTGCTTGTTTGCTATCTTATGATATAAAAAAACAAAATCATTGTTATCGGTAGACTTAGTTGTAGGTGGTAGAGTTACGTATTGTCTTGCTATATGGTACCACCGCCTACCTATTCCTGCCGCAATAGCGTCAGTGCTTGTCATTGTCATATTCCGATTTGGAAGGTAAGTTAGCGGGTAAACTTACGCTTGTGGCATGACTATCACGCCATATGGATAGCAACGCATCATTGACATCTTTGGTGTCTGTAGGCGATGGCTTGACTTTCCATCAAGAGAACCATATGCTTGTTTACTATCTTATCTATATTAATATTATACCTAAATACGAAAGTTTGGATATTTGGATTGATGGATTGATGGATGGATGTTTGTTACTCAATCGCGTAAAAACTGCTGAACGGATTTGAATTAAATTTGACACACAGGTTTTACACAGCGTTATATTCCCACCAATCGAATCAGAAATTAGAAATCAGAAGTGCTTTATTCAATTAAACTTCTTACGAGTTATTTTGACGCGTCAATCATTTTATTATTAACCTACTTCCAGATCAAAAACGCACATGACATCCGACCGTTAACATGTAGACGGTGATTGTTTAGTTCTGTCATGGACTAGACTAGGTTAAAGGTTTGTAACGTTTCGCTCGGGTTGGTATCACCACCATACCTATTCCTGACGCAATAACGTTGTGCTTATTACTCTGTTGTCCCAATTTAGAAAGTTAAGTAGACGGTAAACCTACGTAAGTATGTGTCATTACATCCTTGCTGGATGGATGGCAAAGTCTCATTTACATCTTTGGTAGTTATAGGCAATATTTGTCTCTTTAGAAAATACATCATCGGCCTTTTTGCTATCGCAAAAACTATATTTTACCATCAGAAAATCCACTTTCTTGCTTGCTATCACAAACAGCATCTAAAGCTATAAAAAGCGTAAATTTACCCATCATAGTCCCACGAAGGGAATCGTGCTGGCTCAACGTTAATGATTTCATTAGGAGCGGATGTGGCACTGTTGGTTCATCCAGTATAACTATAGTTTTGGTTGGAACTTCAGGCTCGACAGTTTGTACTTCCTTCACTTCTGTCTTGGACTTGTCATCTTCGCAGCTAGAAAGGCTTAGAGCGATTGAAACATCATCTTGAGATCTGTAAATGAAAATATTTTGTATTATTTTAAATTGTTTTTTTTAAACAACATTTACCCATTTATCTTGCCCGTATTGGTCCGGACCATTTTTAAAGAACAGACCACCTGCCATTCTGCCAGGTAGTTCGTAAAAAGCAAGCGATTGCCTAAATAAGTTACTACAATCGTGATTACTAAGTGGTAGAGCTCCATAACATCCGGATATATGGTATCATTACCTATTCCTGCCGCAATAGTGTCACTGTCGCGTTCCAGTTTAAAGAGTAAGATAGCTGGTCGACTTATGCATGTGGCTTTGCTATCCAGCCACACGGATAGCAACGCACCATTAACATCTTTGGTGTCCATAGGCGATGGTTTCTCTTTCCACCAGGAGAGCCATCGGCTTGTTTGCTACTTAATGATATAAAAATAGATATAATAATTCGCTCTGTCTTAATTAAAATAGGAAATTAGGGTAGTTAAATTTGCAATTTTACCGTGAAATCAGTGATTTGCGGATTTGATTTCGCAAACATTGCTAATTACATTAATCTTCGCTAATTGTCCCTCTTTAGATTATGCATTTCCGCAAAGTAATGCATGAATTTATAAAATGTTTTTATTTAAACGAAAATATACGTAACTTTGAATTAGCGGAGTAACATTGACATCAATGTTCTTCAGCCATATTTTATACACTAGCTGTGCCCCGCGGTTTCACCCGCTTAAAATTTGGAAGAAATCACTGATAGTGGTTATAATATTTCGGTATTTACAATAATTTTGGTCTTATTTTCATATGTTATAGAATATACTGATTTGCCGCACCTGGATGAAGATTTAAAGCAACCTATACTTAATTGGCCATTAGAAAAACAGCATTACCTATCTTAAATTTACTAGATATACCCTACTACACACACGTTTACAATACCAGAAGTGAGGGTATTGGAGGAGGAGTATCCATATATGTACACAATAGTTTAAAATTTAATGTATTGGAAGAACAGTATGTCGGTGGCAACAATTTTCTCTGGATTGATTTACCTAAAAACTCTCTAGTCATCGGAGTTATTTATAGACCTCCGAATACGAATTTGAAAGAATTTTCTACAATATATTCAAATTTTTTAGAAAAAATTAAAAAGAGATGTATAATACTTGGAGACTTTAACATTGATTTATTACAAAAGGATAACAAAACTACGGATTATATTGATATGCTACAAGAATCAGGCTACTACTTAGTAAATAATACCAGTGAAAATTTTTCAACACGGGACTCAAAATACAGAAAAAGCATTATAGACCATGTGTGTGTAAATGACTGGGAAATAAATCTTCACATTACTATGATTGAAGCATCTCTTTCAGATCATAAACAAATATATCTGGAAATAAAATCACCTAAAATAGCAAATAACAAAATAAAGTATAAAGCCGTCAATTACACTTCATTGCATAATAACATAGAAAGAGATATAACTTTAATGGAGGAAGGTGATTATAGTCGATTTGAATCATTTCTTAAAAAACATATAACTGCAGCTACAATAAATAAATATAAAGTAATAAATAAGCCACAAAAAGATTGGATTAATAAAACAGTAATCGATAGTATTAATAAAAGAAATTGTTCATGGTATAGATATAAAACTAATCCGGAAAATGTAACATTAGCTTCAGAATTTAGACTAGAGAAAGAAAAAGCTAGAAAAATAATAGATAGTCAAAAAAAGGAATACTATTTTAATTCTTTTAACAAATGCAATAAGAGGCCCAAAAAAATGTGGAAGCTCATTAATACCCTAGCTAAAAATAAAAATGTAAATAACTGTTCTCCCTCTAAATTAATTATTGATAATAAAGTTATAACAGATACAAATGATATTTGCAATGCGTTCAACGAATACTTCGCAACTATTGGCTCTAATCTAGCTAATAAACTTAATATATCAAATAACTTGCAAAACATTAATCACACACTTTCTAAAAATAACTACCCCTCACTTCCTGAGTTACAACCTTGTACAGAGGAAGAATTAATTAAAATAATCGACAACTTAGATTCTAACACTAGCTGCGGAATAGATGGGATTACAACTAAATCCATAAAGTGCATTAAACACCTCATCGTCAAAAACCTTAACAAATGTATAAACAGATGCTTAACAGAGGGTACATTCCCGGACAGCTTAAAAATAGCAAAAGTCGCACCGATATATAAGGCGGGATCTAAGACTGATCCCGGAAACTACCGACCAATTTCTGTATTATCAGTAATTTCAAAAATATTTGAAAAAGTTCTATATAAACGCTTAATTACACATCTGACTGATATTGATTTTTTGTATAAACATCAATATGGGTTTCGGCCTAAATCAAACACTTTATCGGCTACTATTGACCTTGTGACAAAACTAAAAAATAATATTGACAAAAAGAAAATTGCATTGGGGGTTTTTATAGATTTAAAAAAGGCATTTGACACTGTGAGCCACCCTATCTTATTAAACAAACTAAAAAACCTTGGTATTACGGATAAAGCGTTTAATATATTTAAGTCTTATCTTACTAACAGAAGCCAAATAACGAAAATAGATTACTATGAAAGTCAACCTGCAAAGGTAATGTATGGAGTCCCGCAGGGATCAGTTTTGGGGCCACTCTTGTTTTTGATATATATTAATGACATAAGTAACGTGGGGCTATCAGGATATACATCACTTTACGCAGATGACACATGCCTTTTCTATTTTGGACATTATATACAAAGTGTGATTAGCGAAGCACAAAAAGATCTTAATATATTACATACATGGTTAACTCAAAACTTATTAACTATTAATATTGCAAAAACCTCATACATTGTTTTCTCTGCTAAAAATAAAAAGATTACTGATTTTACTCCATTAACTATAAATAATAAAATAATTCAAAAATCTAATAATGAAAAGTATTTAGGATTAATATTAGACAGTAGATTAACTTTTAAAGCACATATTGATTACTTACGATCTAAAATTATTCCTCTGACTGGAGCGCTACGCAATGTATCAAAATATGTTCCCTATAAACTGCGTTATACTATATATAATGTTCTTGTTAAGCCGCATCTAGAGTACCTGATACAAATATGGGGCCAAGCAGCCAAAACAAATTTGAATAATATACAAATCACACAAAACAAATTGATTAAAATACTTTTTAATTTTAACTATTTAACATCTACCAACTTAATTTATTTTAAAACTAAATTATTAAATATACAACAATTATATACTTATAATATATGTCTATTAATAAGAAAAGTATTAACACATAACATACATTCGCAAATTACTTTAAAGAAAAAAAATCATAAATATTTCACTAGACAAAAAGATAATTTAGAACTACCTAAAATTAGAACGCTTTATGGTAAAAGAACTGTTGAGTTTGAGGGAGCACAGTTATATAATAATCTACCTAAGCATATTAAAAATATTCAAAATTTAAATGATTTTAAATTAAAACTACAATCACACTTAATTGAACAAGTAGATATTTGTTAAATAATGCATGTAGTTCCGATAGGCACCAACTTATATTTTAAAATATTTTATATGTTTATATATAAGTTTTGTTAAAATTTCTCTATTAAGTGAACAATTTGTAATGTTCTTTTGAGAAATAAATTCTTTAAACCGAAATTTATTAAAACATACTTGAATGACTTGATCGCGTCAACGCGTGCATTTCTCGCAGATAAAATTGCCCTTTCAGACATCAATTAATATTTTTGGTAAATCTATGATATCCTGGTACACTTTAAATATCAAATCTTTAATGTTGGTTACGATTTCACGAAGGTCTTTTTACTCCACTTAATTTTTTTGCCTGATTCAGGAACATTCCCCTAAGTAACCTCTAAGCAATCAATATGATCTTGTTAGGAAAATTTTCCAAACAAGATCATATTCCTCCACCTAAAAGACTGCTCGTTTTGGTAAGCAGCTTCAAGAATTAAACAGTTTTCCACAATGGGAAAGATTTAAAGAAAGATTTAATAATATCATAACTACAAATCTTTACTAAGTAACTGTATAAATACAGTACTTACACCTATTTACTAACGAATTAGTTACATATCAGGCCAAAGCGAACGATCATGTATCCCTCAACAACACCGTAAAATAGACAAAATAGACTATTCAACTACTACAAAGTAAAGTGATTTTTTTCAAAAAAGGAACATCCAACGTTCCGTAGCAAAGAAGTCTATTGCGAAAGGAGTTAGTAGTCTAGTCTATCACACGTCTACTCCGCGCGGGCGGCAGAATGAGGTTAAAGGTAGGTATATGATTCCACTCATGTACCTTAAAAAAACCGGCCAAGTACGAGCCGAACTCGCGCACGAAGGGTTCCGTACCATCTTCTATAAAAAAACGGCAAACAATCACGTTTGTTGTATGGGAGCCTCCTTAATTTTTTTTTTTATTTTAATTATTTATTTTTAAAGTGATTATATAATTAAATATTCTGTGGATATTTCAAACGTCTACTAGTTGTCATTATTAAGATCGAAAAACATGCAAAAAAAAAAACAGGTTAGTTGTTTGGGGGTCACCCTTAAATATTTATTTTATTCTGTTTTTAGTTTTAGTTATTATAGCGGCAACATAAATACATCATCTGTGAAAATTTGAACTGTCTATCATGGTTCATAAGATACAGCCTGATAACGGACAGATAGATAGACAGACAGACGCACGTACGGACAGTGGTGTCTTAGTAATAGGGTCCCGTTTTAAACTTTGGGTATGGAACCTTAAAAAAATAAAGCCAACGCTTTCACAGTTCGGCTCTTCTCGGCAATGTTCGGTTCTCGTTCGGCGGTCAGAGTAGCGCGCCGCGTCTCGCACAGGCTTTCGGTAAATAGGTACCTACTATTGTTGAATTATTTTCATTTTACAATTTTTCTTAAACTACATACGCATGCAAATAACATGGTATAAGAGCCAAAGTTTATCTTCCTAAGATTTTCGTGTTGATGAAGTACTTTTCGTTAGTAAGGATTAATATGCCTGCGTACCTGTAATAATCCTACTGCTCAAAATTCATCTATTAATTTTCAACAATTTTTCGACTCAAAAATCCTTATTGTGTTGTTATAAGAGATAGATATATAGTGTCGCGGACTTTTTTGTAGATCTACTAAAAACCAATATATTTGTATTACATTGTACTTACGTATACCTACTTAACCATTACGCCAGCACACGCGAATACAACAGTTCGATAGCGCTTTTTCTTCCGAGTTTTCAATTACAAATATCGATATTTTAACGACACCAAGAGTAATTGTAACATATTAGCTATTACGTAATGCTTGATACCTACCTTAATCCTCTCGAATGTAGCTATCAATTATCATACACAAAATAATTTATTCAATCCGACTTACAGTTCCAGAAATTAGTGATGGGTCAACCCGAGTTACTAACTCGAGTTAACTCGAGTTGTGCTTAAATCGAGTTGACTCGAGTTAGATTCGCCTGCCCTGAACTCGAGTTAAGAGCTGTTGTAAACTCTAATTTTGACTGTGCGCGAATGAACGAGGAAGGCAAGCGATTGTAGGTTGGCGTGATTTGTTGATTATGTAAGACTGTATTCATTTATTTACTATTCACATGCGTAATGATAATACGTAGCAAAATTGAGATAGAATTTAAATAAAAGTGTAATTTAAATTAGGAAACAAAAACCCTCGGACCTTAAAAGAAATCATGTTTACGAGTTTCAATAGCCAGAGAGTGGACATGTAAATTGTAAAACTGTTAAAATTCATTCGAATATATGGGAAATACGATCACTTTACTTAATCACGTTTTTCACAATTAAAAAGAAGCATCCAAAGTTGACAAAAATAATTCTTTAACTTGGCCGTCATTAGCGAATGGAAATAATATTTCCATTGAAATATCTACATCGGAATACAACATACCTTTTCAAGAAATAAATTGGTAAAGTTTGTGTCAGGCCATGCGCAATGTAGGGTTCTGAAGTTGCCTGTCACAATCATGCGGACTAAGAAGAGGGCTTTTATAGTTTCATACTATGAGCATTCAAGTTATTAAACGTCAATGACAAATATATATTCACACCATAGATTCACCGCCTATAAAACTTCTCTAACTACAATTTATAATAAGACAATAATAACTAAAAGTCTTAGTTATTAAAGTCTTTGTGTATGTATAATATTTAAGTTTTATAATATCTAGTATAATGTAAAAAAGTTAATGTGGAAGCCCTGATGTTGCTTTAATAGGCGAAACCGGTCGGCTGTAAGTTTAAAAGTGATTGTGTAATAAATAAAATTTAAGTTACATTTGTAAAACAGTACAAGTGTTTATATTATATATAATCATTGATATAAAAAACCCTAGATGCACAGTCCCGAACAAAACTGACACTCAAAAGTGTCCCTAATTTCTTTTAAGTAGTTATAGATATGGCAAAAACATATGTCTTTGCATATCCAACCTTAAGTGCAAGACTTATAGTTGTTTTTACAAAGCAATGTACGAAAATAAATAAAATTGACAGTGACGCGGCCGACGCGATTCTATTTGAAATGAGTGCACAATTTAAAATTGTGCACTCATTTTTGGAGGACGTTTTTGACACACTGATTGTGTATCTTGGGTTTTTTTACGTCAATGTATATAATCGATAAAAACGACATTGCCCGAGATTGGATAAGTGGCCAGTTGGCGATAGATTAGGCAAAGATTTTATCGTTACGTTATGCAAAAACATCTCGTTTTTTTAGATTATCTATATTAATATTATAAATGCGAAAGTTTGGATGTTTTCAATTTGGATCTATGGATGGATGGATGGATGAATATTTGTTATTCAATCACGCAGAAACTACTAAACAGATTTGGATGAAACGGGGCACACAGGTAGATGATGTCCCGAAAAAATCATCCCAAAAAAATTAGGAAATCCCGCGGGATTTGCCAAACACTGTTATAATGCAGCAGGCTGCACGATGCAGCTAGTAGGATATAAAGCGAGCTGATGCAGATGGACAGAGAAAACTATGCCACCTGTAATTTTGCATGACAAAGTATATTCTGCTATAAATTGTAGGTACACTAGTTGTACCTCTGTTTAACTGTACCTCTGTCTAACCCTTCGGGGATACAAGCGTGAAGTTACCCCTTTCTTTTCTGTAATACAATATTTTTGCAGTAACTTAACGTCCGGGCCACATATTTTGACTAAACGAGTAGAGTTTGTGTAGAGTTTACGAATTTAGGGCGTGTAGAGATAGAAGCTTGACTCTATGTGAGATCTGATAAATTTTTGACAGTGCGAGCCGTATGGTCTCATTTTGGAAACATTTAACATGAATATGTTTTTGGTGGGATATACTTTACAGTTAGTACCATCAGACACCGATTTCGAATTTAGCATGATACCGAATTAGGAATGTTGACGATGTTTATCGGCGGATTATGCTTAACTTGGCTTTTACTGCTCCTTGCATGCGATAAACAGAACTGACGGCTTTATGAGCTCTTCGAGGGTTGAGGGTATTAAGACACTAACAAGTCTCTGGGTAGCAATTAAAGTTTTCGATTTTCAAAAAAAAACATTGAAGATTTCTTAGTTTTTTCCTCCAAAAAAAGTCCAGACCAGGTGCTGTATTCAGTTGATACAACAGCATACTGTTAATATAGAGTCTAATATTTTATTACTAGGATTATTCTGAATAAAAAAATCTAAAATCTACCATAATTTAATCAGAACCAACTATCTCTTTCTGACGCAGTCTATTGCTGCAGTATTTTTCGTGATCAGATTATCTTAATCTGTTTAAAATGTTGCTAAAGAACATATTATAGTTAAGTGAAATATATAGTTAAGTGAAAGTTACCTTGTAGCCATTGCTTCGCCAGCAGCTTGGCTTTGCCAAGGGCTACTGTTGCAGAAATGACTTTCCTCACTTTTACACGATGGACTAGACTCCTTACTTGAATCCACTGCAGAAGGTGATGTTATTCCACTTGAGGATTTTATAAAGGACTTCTGAAATATAAAAAAATATATTAAACAAGCAAAACTGAAGATATCAAACAAGCAGATGGCTCTCGTCATAGAAACAGACAACCATAATATAGTCTATAGACACCAAAGATGGTAATGGGGTGTTGCTATCCATTAGACTGGATATTAACAGATGCATTAATATCTCCCTGTGTTGGTCCTGGGCTTCTTTGAAGAATAGGTAACTGCCGTTCTGCCAGGCAGGTCGTAAAAGGCAACCGATTGACTATGCGAGTTACTATCTATCATCGTGGGTACTAGGTGGTAGAGTTCTGCATAGGCTCGCCCGGGTCTGGTACCACTGTCTTACCTATTCCTGCCGCAATAGCGAGAGCGGCACATACATATATAATAATACGTATATAGATATAAAAAGTATCTTCACTCCCGTATCCCCGAAGAGGTAGGTAGAAGTGCAGGAAGTGCACCTACGTTTAGCCGAAGATACTTAGTCCCACACATTGTGATAGGGTGTAGGTCTATCGCCAACTGGGCAATTATTCAATCTCGGGCAGCGTTGTTTTTATCAGAAAACTGAAAAAGCACATTTTGGATTGCTCGGATCCGAGACTTCATATGATCAACACTGACACCGGACCACTAGACTACAGAGGCGACATATTATACAGGTTGTTAGTGTAAACACCGTTATCTTTGAAACCAGTTGTTTGTTTCACTTCTAGAACGTAAATTCAATGACAAATTATTTTTTTTTAAGTAAAGTCCCCATTTTTCCTCAAAATTATTTAGGGACGTGGAAACCAGTATCACAGGTTATGTTTATTGTGTTTTTATTGGAATATTGTGTAGGTAGTTAAAACGGACGGCTAACGCGGCAGGTCAGCGCCCTTTGCGCACAACACCATGAATTTACGGAAGGTGTCGGACAGAAACTTTCTTATATTTTTGAAAGAAAAAAACGTTTTTTTATTTTTAAATTCACATAAATATATTTATAAATAAGTCAACTACCTATGGTTTTAGTGACCACGGTGCTTATCCTTACAGCCTGTATAAATATAATATATAAATACCTAAATTCGAGAATGCAAACATTAATCCTCATCATACAAACGTTTGTCATATCGGAAATCGAACCCGAGCCCCATTGTTGCTGTAGTTAGGGCCGCTAATCATTTAAACAGCGGGGCGGGAAAGTTCGGATGGTTGGATGTTTTTTACTCAATCAAGCGAAAACGGCTGGAACGTTTAAAATGAAATTCGGCATACGCATAGATGATGACCTGGAATAGGATATAACCTACTTTTTATCCCGGAAATATTAGTTGTTCCCGCGGTATTCACCAATTTTATTATCATACAGCTAGTTGTTCATAAATATCTTAACTTACCTGTTTATTTAAAATTTCCGGTTGTGCTCTATCAAATACAAATTTTTCTTCATCTTTGTAATCAATATTAGTAGAAATTCTATTAGGCCTTGTTCTGTTTCTATAGCGTTCGAGTGTAGACATAGGTGAGCTCTGCTTTAGTGGAATATCTGTTACAACAGGTTTGGAGATAATGGGCGATGGTGGTCTGTATGTGGGCGCGGGCAGCTCACACTCCGGTGAGGACTCTTCGTTGAATGAACTGGGCATTTTCGGTAATGGTATCACCGTATGCCCTGTTATTAATGCTTCATCTGTAATAGGGAAATATTAGTGTAGGTTTTTTATATCATCAGATAGCAAACAAGCAGATGATTCTCTTGATGGAAAAGACATACACAGTGATGACCCGAGCCCCCATTGTAAAATAGATCAACTGCCTTTGTAAAATCGGTCGCTTTTTACGACCTGCTTGGTAGAACACTAAGCAGGTTGTAAAAGAAGACCGATTAGCTATACATGTGAGTACTACCGCAACAACTAGGTGGTAGAGTTCCGCCACGTCTCGCCTATTTCTCTTGCAACAACGTTAATATGCTTGTCATTGTCGTGCTTCCGTTTGAAGAATACGGTAGCCTGTGGACTTAACAAAAATGCACCTGAAAAGCATTAATAGTAGGGGAGCCCAATATGTTAAATGGAGACTTGGATGGCTTACTCGAGCGTCGTAGCGATCTATTGGATTTTGTAGATTAAGTATAGGAAAAATAAAAGGTTATACGATGATTTTCATTTCACACGTGAGGAAAAAATTTACACATAAAAAATGTGAAAAAAGAACGGATTAAGGTTAATTGCAAGCTAAAATTTAGAAAATCTGACGAATCATGTGTAGCGTAAGGGAGTGTCACAAAGTTGCAAAGAAATCGTTGTCTTGACATTTTTGAGCGTCTCTGAATTTTCTTTTATGAGTGAAAAAGAATGGATAAAATTTATTGCAAGATAAAATTTAGAAAATCTGACGAATCATATGTAGTGTAAGGGACTGTCACAAAGGTGCAAAGAAAACATTGTCTTGACATTTTCGAGCGTGTCTGAATTGTCTTTTATTTTAGAGAGAAAAATTATGATTGAGGTTAATTGCTTAACTGTAAAATATTAACTCTAAAATTTAGAAAATCTGACGAATCATATTATGTAGTGTAAAGGAGTGTGGGTAGTGTTGACATTTACAAGCGTGTCTGAATTTTCTTTTATTTTAGAGGAAATTATGTCAGAACAACAACAACATACAACAACATATCTTCACGCCAGATCCCTTACGGGGTAGGCAGAGAGAACCGAGTGCCATACATCACGATCCTTGCAGGCTTGTCTCGCTTCTTCCACATTCATCACTTTCTTCATACACACACGCCGGTTGCGAAGACTCTTGACCTTCGGACAGTACTCGATCAATCTGATCGTGGTATGTCAGTCTTGGTCTTCCCCGGTACCTACATCCTTCCACATTCGCGTTGTATATCTGTTTTGTTAACCTTTCATCTACCATTCTTTCTACATGTCCGAACCAACGGAGCATGCCCTTTCTCATCTTTACACCGACACTTTCTTTCAAACCTAACCTCTCTCTCACTTCGACATTACGAACCCGGTCCGCGAGTGTCACACCACCTATTTTTCTTAGCGACCTCATCTCGACCGCGTTGATTCTACTTTCATGCCCTTTCTGACATACCCAACTCTCACTTCCATACAATAGCGTTGGGATAAGCACATGATTATGCAGGGCTAGACGGGCACCCTGACTTAAAATTGTGCTATTAAGTAATTTCCCTAACGCTCCATTCACTATGTTCCCTGCACACACTCTTCTTTCAACATCAGCGGTGTACCTTCCATCCCTGCTAAAAGCACATCCACATCCACATGATGTCAGAATAACGAAAATAATATAATCTGACAATTTCGACAAGCCGAAGTTATCGCAAATTTGTTTTATTGGCTCTGTATTTATCTTTGTATTTATTGGAGATCCTCAAAAGTATACAACGTATCGCCTTTATGTTAATTTAACGCGCTCAAATAAATCCTAAAATCCCCTCCTGAGCTCCCCTGCTATAAAGATAACGCCAAAATAAAAATGTTGTCTTTCTAAACAATGAATTACTTCATAGAATCATACAAAAAACTCTACTATCGGACTATAGGTCTTTTATATAAAAAAAAATTGATTCTATGCTTAAGTGAACGCTTATTCTTTCCCGTTTGTTCTAACGTATTGCTGTAGTCAATGCGACAGAGTAAGACTAAACTATACGCATGCCCAAATAGGTTTATTAATGACACTTTTTAAAATTAAATTAATATTGAAACAAATACTGTTTTTAAGTTTCCTAGTACAGTACAGGTTTGTACAGTGTTAAGCCCATAGAATATGGATAAGCCATTGATATGAATTCGTTGACACACATTTAAAATTGGAATCAGCTAGAAAAGCCCTGTTTCTCCGGGGACCTATGACTTTAACAGGCGTATAAACAGATATTCAGGGGCCGGTATCGCATTGACACCCACCCTTATGTAGCAGATGTCCATGGACATGTGTGGCCTTTGCTTAACATCAGGTAGCCTATCTTTTTAACTTCCCGCTATGTATGTAGAATGTAGATAAGGAAGTTACTGATTTTGCCCCGATTTTCATAAATCGAGTTTTTACCAGATCTCCACGTTTTGACGTCCTAGGAACCTTTTCCGACTATTTTCATAATGACGTCAGTATATCTGTATGTATGTATGTGTGTATGTGTGTGTGTTTGTGTGTATGTAAACATCGCATAACTTTTGAATGGCTTGGCCGATCGAAACACGATTGATGGCATTCGATTAGATTCTGCTCAACTTAGATTTCCTGCAAATTTGAAGAAAGTTGGCCCAGGAAATTTTGAGAAATTTTGAAAAAACCTAAAAAAAATTTTTTTGGCGAAACATTATTTGTTTAATATAATTTCCAGATTAATGTGTCGACTGAACACAAAAACTAATCAGCTTTATTCCTCAACAAACGGTGTCCAATGCAGAAATTGCATTAAAAATCGGTTTATCCGTTTGCAAGTAATCGTTGACGAAAAACTTTGAAAAAAACATAACTTGGAAACTTGTCAACTAGTGATTTTTTAGTATTTTACGATATTTTAGTACTAAAAAACTACGTCGAATACCGTTTCAAAAACTAAAATTGAATCTTATTTTCAAATGTTACAGCTTTTCAAACATTATAATTACGTTGTTTATAGCAAAAATATTATTGAAATAATTTTCACGGTAATACACCGATTGACTTAAAAATCTTATCAACTTTTCTCCTTTAAAAACTGCGTCAAATACCGTTAATTAGATCGGATTGGATGGATGATGAGAATTTTTGAAAAAAATGTTTTTGACATTGTTTCGAAAATTTTCAACCAATCGAATTCTCTAGATCTTAAAAATTAAGTTGATCATCATTTCCAATATAGGTATACAGCTTTTCAAAAATCATAATACTGCCATTTTTAACAAAATAGATGTAAGAACTAAAAATATCTATGCTCTTTTGAGCTTTTTATTCTTTTGAGCTTAATGCGATTACAGCTGCGAACGACCTTGAGTTTCTAACAGGAGCAGCGCAAATATTATTTCGCGCGTGGCATGGTCCAAAGTCAAAGAGTATTTACAGTGGATGCAGATACATACGTTTTAACATTTTTGTTCACCTATATGAACTTTTATCATCATGAATCGATTGAATGTTGTCAAACTCAAAACCAATAACCAGTAATCGCTCATTTATCGATTACATATACATTCATTTTAGAAAAACGATAAATATCTAAAGAAAAAAAATATACCGAAAATCGACAACAAATTATATAACAATTTACGCAATAATAACAGTTACGTATCCTATTTCTTTGAAAGTGTTGTAATATACAATACATCCCGTGTAACACTTTATTTTAATACATACAATCAACAATTAATATTTAACAAACCTTTCAAAATTTGATTTTGTAAAATGTAATCTCTTGAATAATATTTTAAAACTAACTAGCTTCTTAGTGTTTGTTTCAAAATCTCGTAATAAAAGAGAAGATATATAAATTGATTTAATGTTTATAGAGAAAACTACTAAATAAGTTGTTTTATTTAGATTATTTGTATGTATAATATATTTAATTTATTTATTTTTTGTTGCGAAGTCCTTACTACCTTCAAATAGTACCAGTTTTTATTTTTTTTCTTTTGAGTTTTGCTTTTTATTCGCTTGCTTGAATTATCTTCATTGTTTATATGTTTTATTTTTTTTATTTTTGTACATTTATACAAAATATTGACAAAATACTTATCTTTCTATAGCTAATAAAAAATTCAAGCGTAAACGTAAGTAAGTACATGAATAGTCTCAAAATATTATTCAGTGTCTACTCGCAAACAAAACTATTTATAAAGTACTAGCTTTCAGCCCCTTTAAAACCCTCTTTTACCTCTTTAAAAGATAAAACTCACTGCATCCTTACATGCACGTTTATTTAATTGAATTAAAGAACATGACTAATAAATTTGAAGAGATTTTGATTAAACATATTTTTTTTACAAACTTTACCACTTTTTTCATCGTTTGAAGAGATGACATTTGAAAACCTTTAAACTCGTATTCATTTAATTGTATTAAAAATCATAAATAGTAAAGTTCTAAATAATTTCTACAATATTCTTCAATAAAGAATCTATTTTTTATACAAACATCAATGCTTTTTTTACCCTTTAAGGAATGAAATTTAAAAAAATCCCCAAATATATGATTCTTAAATTGTGTTGAAGAACGTAAGTGAAGAACGTAAGTAAGTAAAGTAAGTAATTTCAAGTTATTTTGACCATAAACGTTTGATTTTTCATATAAATTGTAACACACACTTTTACTCCTTTAATGGATGAAACTTCTAACATTACATGCATGTTTCTTCAATTTCTATTGAAGAGCATAAGTACTAAAAAATCTGAAAATTCGTACATATTAATTGTATTAAAAATCATAAATACTAAATTAAAATAATTTAGATTTTATAGTAATGCAATAAATAAATAATTCATTTTTGATACAAACTTTAAAGCCTCTTTTTACCTCTCTATGGGCTAGAATTCAAAAAAATATTAAATTTGTATTTAATTTTTTTTCAGTTAAAGGATAATTTAATTACAGTATATCATTCATTTCAACTCAAAAATGACAGAGTTTCATACAAACTTTCACCCCCTATTTCACCATCTTTGGGGATGAATTTAAAAAATCCTTTCTTATTCCTTCTATCTATCTGTCTATATCATAAGAACAACATCTGTAAAAAAACAGCCTTCTCGGTCCAAGCTCATTATCTACTATAAAAAAAACATCCAAGCGTAAATGAAATGTTCAATTTCCAAACGGCACAACCTTACTATTGTGCCAAACGTTCTATCTGTACTGTTACTCTTTGACTCGAATATGGAAAGCGGAGCACGCTAACATGCGACACAGCCTCCCCGTATGAACGCTACCGGGAGACTGACTTTCGCCGCGAGCGCTGTCCGTGAATTAAATAATAAGGTTTTTATTGATTTAATAGCACACCATAATGATTTTGTAAAATGTTGAACTTAAATTTTATAAAGCAATAAATTGTCTGTAATAAAAAGAAAAAATCATCAAAATCGTTACAGTAGTTTGGAAGTTATAAGCAAATTTTTGCGTAAAAATAAGAAAGATATTCGATTTTTTTCCGTCAAAAATAACAATAAAATTTTAAAAAACGAACTTAAAATTTAAACTTAATTATATTATACGCATAATGCTTTTTTTTTTAAATTATTGGACCAACCGGTTAGTAGTAGTAGGCTTTCAAAGAGGTGTCTATTTCGTAGTTTGGCATTACCTATCGCCTTAAAATAACTTAATTTAGCGGGAACTTTCAGGGACGGCCTGCAGGGTCAACCTTTTACATATTTTTTTAATTTTAAATTATGTATTACAAATAAACTCACTTGTACTTCCAGTTCACGCATATTTTTTACTGTTCACATCCAACCGGTTTCGCTTATTAAAGCATCATCAGGGATGTTTTACACATATTTTATAATATCTTTATTATTGTAAAAAATATGTTAAAGATATTATAATATATGTGTAAAACATCCCTGATGATGCTTTAATAAGCGAAACCGGTTGGATGTGAACAGTAAAAAATATACGTGAACTGGAAGTACAAGTGAGTTTATTTGTAATACATAATTTAAAATGCAGTTTCACCAAGTGCCGACGATGGAAACTATCCAATTGTTTATTTTAATTGATTGTATGAAAAAGGTCCGAAAGTGTTCCTTACCCATGAGATCAAGATCCGCCACTTGGAGTTCGCGAAGGTGGAAGCTGTGTGCGCCGCGCATTACCATCTCGAGGTTACGCGGCCGCCGCCGCGACCGCGGAGATTGCCCATCCTCTCCGCCCTCCCCGCTTGTCCATACTCCAGAATCACTGGATACCGCCGATCCTGCTCCTGGTGGTATCAGTATTATACGATGTATAAAAATACCCTTTCCTTTCTGCGAAGGCATTCTCTAGTAGCCTTAAGTACAAACATAATATATACTATTATTTTAAATGAAGATTTATTTTTTTAACTATATACATTGATATAAAAAACCCAAGATACACAATCAGTGTTTCAAAAACGTCCAAATTCATTGTAATTTCAAATTCGATTGTATTTTTTATGTTTGTTACCTCGAAAATCGATAAATTCTTTTTATATCATTAGATAGCAAATAAGCAGATGGTTCTCGTGATGGAAAGAGAAACCATCGCCTATAGATACCGAATATGTTAATGGTGCGTTGCTACCAGTGTAGCGGGATAGCAATACCACATACCAGCTACCTTATTTTCCAAACCGGAACACGAAAATGACAAACGTTGACGCTATTACGACAGGAATAGGTAAGGCAGTGGTAAGAAATACCCGTGCGCGACATTATGGAACTCTACCACTTAGCCAATCGGTCGCCTTTTGTTTTGGCCTATTAATTATTTATTTACTTATTTATTACTAGCTGCAGCATGCAGCCCGCTGCATTATACACAGTTTTTTGCGCATCCCGCGGGATCACCTCATTTTTCCGGGATAAAAAGTCGAAGTCGAACGAGTACCATTATGGCGACTAGGTTGCTGTAGTGTTGACTTAACACACATGGGATGATTGCCATATACCTATGTAGTTGTCTTTACTTATAATTCGTTTTGTAATAATAGTTTCCAAAGTCAATTTTTTCTATTGTGATTTCTCTTCAATTTTCCTTCTTTTGTACATCTTTAATAATATATAGGTAATTTGTGTAATATTTGGTTTAAAATTTAATTTTCTTCATAATTATTTTTTGAATTATTATTCTCTTGATTATTTTTAAAATAATTCATTAATTTTATACTTTTTTATGGGATAAATTAAGTTTTAGTTAAATTCTAGCTCTTTTGATCTGTGTCAATTTTTAGAACATATTTTTGATATATTTTTTATTTTCGTAGGTATATATTTTTAACTTCCCACTACGTATGTACCTAAGGAAGTTACTGATTTTACCCCGATTTTCGAAAATCGAGTTTTCACCAGATGTCCACGTTTTGAGGTCCTAGGAATCTTTTCCGACTATTTTAACGATGACGTCAGTACGTCTGTATATATGTGTGTGTGTTTGTGTGTGTGTGTGTGTGTGTGTATGTGTGTATGTAAACATCTCATAGCTTTTGAACGGCTGGACCGATCGAAACGCGGTTGATGGCATTCGATTGAATTCCACTCAACTTAGACTTCCTGAAAATTTGAACCGATTCGGTTCAGGAGATTTTGAGAAATTTTGAAAAAACACCAAAAACAATTTTTGACGAAACAGTGTTTTTTTAATATAACTTCCAGATTTATGTACCGATTGAGTACAAAAACTAATCAGCTCTATTCCTAAAAGAACTACGTCTAATACATAAATTGCATCAAAATCAGTTTATCCCTTTGGGGGTAATCGTTGACGAAAAATGTTGAAAAAAATATTTTTTCGACATAGCTTCGAAATTTTTCAACCAATCGTTTTGTGATATTCTACGATATTTTAGTACTAAAAAAACTACATCAAATGCCGTTTCAAAAATCAAAATCGAATCTAATTCTCAAAATTTATAACTTTTCAAATATTAAAATTACGTTTTTTTTAGGCAAACTTACTTAATTTTTTAAAATAACTTTTAAGTTAATTTACCGATTGACTTAAAAATCTTATCAGCTTTACTCCTTTAAAAGCTGCGTCAATACTGTTAATTAAATCAAAATCGGTCAATTAGTTTGGGATTTATCAATGAAGAAAATTAAAAATAATATATTTTTTGACATTGCATCGAAATTTTCAATCACTGCAGCTAAAGCAATATTTTAAAAATTGAGTTGAATACTATCGTCGTTTTCAAAATATACAGCTTTTCAAAAATTAATATACTGTCATTTTTAACAAAGAGATGTTTGAACTGAAAAATCTATGCTTATATTTTTTACACTTTTGAGCTTGAAATGCCTTAATTTAGTGGAAAGTTTCAGGAATGGCCCGTAAGGTCAACCGTTTACATATTTTTAACTTCCCACTACGTACTGTAAGGATGGCGGCCTGTTAGTCCTTTTTAAAAAAAAACACTTTAATTCGGCTGAAACTAATGTATATTCACACTGCTTAATATTTACAAAGTTATGTGTTAACCGGACAAAATCTGGAGGAAGACTGTGGAAATTAACATAAAAATCAGTTTTATTGAAGTGACATAATGCTTGCATATGCGTTTACTTCATATAAGGTTTGCTCATAACATCTCCCCCCTTAAGACTGAGCTTTATTATTTTTTTTTAATAAAGCGAAGGATAATATAAGAAATCAGAGTGAGTTAAAATAACAATATGTAAAAAGATAAAACTCAGTGAATCAACAATTAGTCAATTTAAAAATAGCTATTTGCTATATAATTCAAATTAATACATTAAGTTATAATAAACAAATGTTTTCTAAAACTCAGTGAATCAAAAGTTAATCAATCTAAGAATAGCTATTTGCTATATAAATTCAAATTAATACAATAACTTATAATAAATGTCTCCATATATAAAAGTGGAAGTCGATATCGTTTAATCTTAAAACAAAATTCTTTTCTAGAATTTATAAAAAATATAAAACTTAGTAGTATTTGAAAATAAAATAGAAAGAAATGTATAAAGAATGTAAAAGAGACGTTAATACATTACTTACTTTTCTAATAGTTGGTAAAATTATGATTACAATAAAATGAAATGTATAAAGTACAAAAGAGATGTAAAATATTATTTACCTTTTCTAATTGTTGGTTAAACTATAAAGTACATAAAATAGATGTAAAACATTATTCAACTTTTATGATAGTTGGTTAACCTATAAAGTACATAAAATAGATGTAAAACATTATTCACCTTTTATGATAGTTGGTTAACCTATAAAGTACATAAAATAGATGTAAAACATTATTCACCTTTTATGATAGTTGGTTAACCTATAAAATACATAAAATAGATGTAAAACATTATTCGCTTTTTCTAATGGTTGGTTAAGTTACGGTTAGATTTGCCTAAGTTTCTATGTAGGACTTTATTCGAATTTTTATTAAATTCTATTTCTGCTGGGAGACTCTTAACAGATCTCTGGTCGCATTCTGATTCATTAGAAATATCACTTAGCTCGATGGACGTATTCATAGTCCTGTCGTTGACTGTTCTATGCGAGTTATGACATTGATTATAGATTTGAATACAACATGAGGTGCTAGTAGACTTACAGAAACATTTTTTATAAATGTTATACAAAATATATAAAATAATTACAGTTAATATAAAATAAGTCATACCAGAATAATAGTGACCATATTTCATGATATGTGATTGATTAGACGCTTGGTTTATTTGGTCTTCTAAATGGTCTAACTTATGAGATGCAAATTTTAATGATTCTAAATCGATATTTGATAAAGTTATCGGAGATAAAGACTGATATGTCTCATTTACTAGATTATACTTACAACAATCATCTTCGATAATATTAAAATTAAGTAATAATTGAGCTGGTAAAATAGTCTTATAATTAGTAGAAGGAACAAATTGCAAAGTTTGAAAATAGGCAATACAATTTTTCTCTAATGATAAAATACCAGTGCCTTGCAAAGTAAAATCACTTATCTTATCGTCACATTTCAAAGTCAATTTGTTAGGCTTAGATTGAACAAAAATATATCTACCATCATTAAGTTTTTGCCATACGTTAATATTACCATAAATGACATTAGAATTACAAACTTCAGGAAGTGATAGAGTAACTTCAGTTAATAACTTAGTTTCACAAATAGGATTATTAATTGTAGACAATATCGAAGCCATGGGACATACCATGTATTCGTCATTAACACGCTTACAATCACTTATGCTATCTAATAAAGCGTAGTTCAATCTGTCATCAGTTATGGCTAAATACAATTTAGAAGGGTGTATTAACACATAAGTTTTATAATTATTTGTTTCATGAGGAGTAGGTAAAGCCAAGTTCTTATAAAGACTAAATTTAACAGGATTTATTAAAGGAATTTGAATAACAAATACAATTTTTTCTTTATAATAATAAGATGTTAATTTCGCTAAGTCAATAATAGTGTGTATATTTTTTAAGGAAATCGAAATAGGGAACTCAGAAGTTCGTTTCATTTTAATATTGTTAGATAACACATTATATAATTTAGTAGGTGTAATGACATAAGGGTGTAAAATATTTGCTTTTGCGAATAAAATTGAATTTAAAGTTGTATCTAGAATATTAGAAATTGATAATAAAGAACCTTCAATAATATTAAAAATAGAGTTAAATTTTTCTAAGTTCATTAATTCTATTTTTGTCTTTGTACTGTTTAAAAATATGAAATTTAATTTTTCTATCTGGTTATTTAATTTAATTTCATTATTATTTAATTTTTCAATAGAAGTATTAAAATTATTAATCGTAGATTGGACAATATGGATGTTGTCTTTCATAAGGGAATAAATTTCATTTTCATTCTGCTGACACGACGAAATTGCTTCGTCATATTTTCGTGCATCATCTGCATCTAAAGTGCCAAAAAGAATTTAAGGATTTCACCTCCAAATTCAAGAGCTCGTTTTGTTCTTTGATCAAAAATAAGGTGAGACATAGATTGGTACTTTAGTTCATTTGAATTTATTAATATTTCTAGAGGATTCAAAACGTCGTTACAATCAATTTTGAAATTAACTAAGTTTAATCTTTGTGCTTTATTGCATAAAAATAAAATATTTTGGATTGAAGTTTTGATTTTTTTCATGTAAGGGAAAATAGGCAAAATATCGATGTGGGTTACTACATTCCAGTTGTCATTTTGAAAGTACACAACAGAAGTAGGGTCGAAGTAAATACCTGGGCTATTTGTTACTAATTCAATCGGATTCGAAACGCAAGGATCGATTACATACCTGGAACAAATTATACAAGTTTACATCGGCTTTAGTTCGTTAACATGATATTTAACATGTTTTCTATTTATGCATATAGTAACATTATTTTTACCATGTGTTTTAATAACTTTAAAAGGGCCTTTCCACACTGGAGATAAGGCTTTGCGAAGTCTGTGGTGATGTTTGACATAAACCATATCACCTGTTTTATAACTCAGTTCTCTCGAAGAGACGTCATAATATTTTTTTGAGGCTTGTTTACTTTTAATTATATTTTCAATAGCTTTTTCACGAGAGTACTTCATTCTATATTGCAGTGCGCGAATGTACTCTTGGTAGGTAGTGTTGTTATCAGTTTCATAAATGCTGCTAGGTATGGACGGCTTATAACCGTATAATAATTCGAATGGTGTAAACTCCGTCGTGCAATGAGGAGTAGTATTATATGATAGAATAGCGGTTGCAAGGTAACAATGCCAATCGCTTTGATTTTCGTTAACGAAAGATCTTAGATATTCTTTTAGTGTAGCATGTGATCTTTCAAGGGAGCCATTAGTCTGAGGATGATACGGGCTAGAATAGAGACTTTTTATTTTAAGTATGTCTGTCAGTTGCCTAAATAATTCAGAGGTAAAAGTAGTGCCTTGATCAGTGAGTATCATTTTTGGAAACGAGAATAACGAAAAGAAATGAATAAGACTTCGTGCAACCTCGTCGGTTGTACACGTGATCATGGGATAAGCATTAGAAAATTTAGTTAAGTCGTCTTGTAATGTTAAGATATATTTAAATTTTTGAATACCGGCTTCAGGAAAGGGACCAACCATGTCGAGAGCTAATCTCTCAAATGGCCTAGTACTAGTGGAAGTAATTACCATAGGCGCTTTATTAGAGAGTCGTAATGGTTTATTAACTTGACACATTTTGCAGTCTTTTATAAAACGTTCAACATCAGATCGCATATTTTTCCAATAGTAGGAAGCTTTGATTCTACTTAGCATGCGTTTGGTACCGGGGTGACCGGCGATAGTAGTACCATGATTTTCTTTTAAAATGTTCGGTATTTCGGCCGGAGTAGGATAAACTATTTGATTTTTGTATATATGAATTTTAATACTTGTGCCGTTAAAAATATAAGATATCATGTTATAAATTTTCACATACACAAATTTTGAAAACGGTTCTGAAAAATCGGAAATAGCTAATTCTTTATCATAGTCATTATTAGAAATAATTCGGTCTCTTAGTTTAATTAATAAATTGTAAATAGTTTTGTAACTAATTTCGTCATAATGATGAACCTTAGAATATAAGAAATAAAGCTTTAAATTGTTTTTACAATCGACAACCTGTATGGTATCAGGTGTCCGTTCCGACTCGCGGAATGAAATGGAATCATCTAACATTGATAAGAACTGTTCGCAATATGGCATAGAGTAATCAAGGTCTAGAGACATCGGGCAAGCAATTGATTTTTGTTTGGCTAAATATAAACTTTGATTGTGTTCTTCAATTTGCGTATCACAATTAGGCGTAGTTTTAGTAAATTGCTTTTTAAAATATTGTTCATAAGTATCATTATTAATATTAGAATTAGTGATAGCATTTACTGGGTAACGAGATAAACAATCTGCATTACTATTTATTCTACCCGGTTTATATACAATTTCGTACTCGTATTCTTCGAGTTTTAACCTCCACCTAAGCAAGCGTCCACCTGGATCTTTAGCGTTAAACAACCATGTTAATGGACGGTGATCTGTCACAATTTTAAACTTATACCCATATAAATAAGGTCGAAATGTATTTACAGCGAACAAAATTGCTAAAAGTTCTTTTTCTGTCGTTGAATAATTGCCTTCTTGTTTATTCATAGTACGAGACGCGAATGCAATAGGTTTGTCTTTACCGATTTCACCTTGTGATAAAATAGCACCAACGGCATAATTTGAAGCGTCAGTTGTAACAATAAAGGGTTGCGAAAAATCTGGGTATTGTAACAAGGGAGCAGAAATAAGTTTTTGCTTTAAAGTGTTAAAAGATTGTTCCTGTTCAATTGTCCAATGAAAATTTACATCCTTTTTTAATAACGAAGTTAGAGGCTTAGTTATATGAGAGAAATTTTCTATAAAACGACGATAGTAACCAGTTAACCCAAGGAAAGATTTGACATCTTTTGGAGTTTTCGGTGTAGGAAATTCGGAAATAGCCTTGACCTTGTCAGGGTTAGGCGAAACACCTTTATCTGTAATAACATGCCCAAGATACGCAACTTCACGTCGCAAAAACTCACATTTGTCGGGCTGGAGTTTAAGATTTGCCTCTCTAAGTTTAGAAAATACAGATTCTAGCTTTATTATGTGAGATTCAAGATCGTGAGAGTAGATAATGCAATCGTTTGAATAGATATAACAGTCTAAACCTTGTAGACCAGTAAGCACTAAATTCATCATTCTTTGAAAGGTACTAGGGGCATTTTTTAACCCAAATGGCATGCGCAAGAATTCAAATTGTCCAGAAATACCATTAGTAGAAACACTGAATGCGGTTTTCTCAATATCTTTAGGATTTAATAATAATTGGTGCAAACCAGATGCTAAATCTAGCGTGCTAAAATATTTCGAATGACCTAATTGGTCCAAAATATCCGTTATAAGTGGAAGAGGATAAACTTCAGAGACAGTAACGTCATTTAAACGACGATAATCAATAACGATACGCCATTTTTGTTTACCAGAAGCATCACGCTTCTTTGGTACTACCCAAACGGGAGCACACCAAGGCGACGTAGAAGGTCTGATTATATTTTCATCAAGCATTTTTCTAATTTGCTTTTCTACTTCATCTTTATGAACTTCAGGGAAACGGTATGATTTTACGTGAATCGGGGGCGCATCCCCAGTATTAATAGAATGTTTAATAACATCTGTATGTGTCAAAAATTCTCCGTCGAGATGAAATATGTCTGTATAGTTAGAAATACAATTAATTAATAACTTTTTCTCTTGAGGATTTAAATGAGATATTCTAATTTGATCTAAAACCTTTTGAGATCTATTTATATTTAAAGAATTTAATTGATGAATAAGTTCTTGTTGAGAATCATCTAACTTTGAAGTTAGTAAGTCGAACGGAGTTAACTGTACCTGAAAATTATCAACTTCGATTTCAGATTCGGTGGTATTTAAAACTGTAACATTAACTCTGTTGTTTGATTTTAAACTTACAATAGCGTTAGCTAAAAATACACCTTCACAAATTTTCTGATCTAGTACTAGAGCTTCGCGTTTATTTACGAAATCACGTAGATTACTGACTGGACATTCGATTACCATTTCTGATCTCGCAGGTATAACATATGATGATTTACTAAAACATATAGGTATTAAGTAACCTTCTAAGTTTAATGAATTATTAGTATATTGTATGTTGATTTTAAAATGTTGTATAAAGTCACTACCAATTATACCATCATAATTTAATTGAATAGCATCGTCAATAGCGTGGAACACAAAATCAAAAGCAATTTTACGTGTAGATGAGATTTGATATTCGAAATTAAGTTTAATAGAACCGAGTGATTCACACGTTGAGTCGTTATCACTTAATCCCTTGAGTGTAATGATATTATTTTTAAGTACTGGACCTTTTAATAAACTTGAGAGTTTCACGATTGAAACTGAGGAACCAGTATCAATTAATAAACATAGAGGCTTATCATTCATATTGGTTTTTAGATAAACATGAGGAAGAGAAACTTTGTTATTTACGTTATTTATAGAATACGTTTTATTATAAGAGCAATCCCTTGAAAAAGAACTCGATTTTTCACGAGATAAAGGGTTGCGTTGCGAAAGGTTCGAGAACCTTAATGATTTCTTAAGAGTGACGTCAGAGACATTAACATAATTATTTGACTTAGAATACTCTGTATTTTCATTAACCTGTGCAGGAAATAATTTAGGAACACAAGGTTGAGAAATCTCTGATCGTCCATTACGCTGTGTAGAAAATAACTTAGGAACACAGCTATTATGAGTCATTGTCTTTACTTTAGCCTGTGCGGAAAATAATTTAGAAACACAGGATTGAAGCCTATTAAAATTAGAGTTTATAGAATAAACAGAAGGTACATCTTGTGCAACCGTGAATTGACCACAAGAATGTCCTTTAGACCCCTTTAAGGACTCATTAGATTTAGGCTTTTTGCCGTAGTTTTTTGCTGTCTTAGAACTATTCGTGTCGTTACGAATTGCAAAAGGTTTCGGTAGACACGGCACCGAAACCGAATTTAGTTTAAATTATCTTCGTTAGAGATAACGTGTATATTAGAATTGTTATTGGTAACGTTATGATTAGACGAATTGCTCGTCGGCGACCGTGAACTTGAAGGTATCACGTTGCGTGGCAGATCGCGGTGCATATAATTATTGTTTTTATATTTAAGCTTCCGACAATCGCCTATTAAATGACCACGATTTTTACAATACGCGCATATTTGATTCGAAGCGTAATTATTTTTATTTGTAGAATTATTAGAATAATTATTACGATGATTTAAATTCGAATTTACGTGGTAAGAGTTTGTAAAAGAATGTTTAGATTTATTTTTGAAACAATCGGAAGAGCTATGGCCAAACTTTCGGCATATTGAACATTGTTTAGAGGAAGAAGAAGGTCGTTGAGATAGTTTAGATAGCTTAAACAGTTTTTCTTCTTCAATGGCATGAGTGATCGCTTCGGAAAGTCCTTTAGGATTCCGGCAGCGCACAATGTGTGAGAAGTTTGAGTTCATACCTAATAAAAATGTATTTAAAGCCAAATCTTCCATGGCAGCAAGTCTGCCCATAAGTTCCTTTTCATTTTCACAACTGTAATGAATATCGGACTGAAGCCGCGTAAGGCAGGATTCAATCCTTAAAGAATATTGTGTCACATCTTCGTTGGGTAATTGCTTGCAGTTTTGTAAATCTACTAAAAGGTGTGTTGAATGCTTTTTTTCTCCAAAAGTTACCTTTAAAAACTGTTTGATTTCAAGCCAATTATCGATTTTTTTCAAACAACAAGCTAACTGAGCCTTGCCCTCAAGTTGTGACACGATATATTTGACTAAAAAGTTCTGTTGGTCTGTACTCGCTAAAGAAATTGCACTTTCGCAATTGGTTAAAAACGCGGGAAGGGATTCCCGATCCCCGTTATATGGTTTTGGTATTTGGTAAGAACAGAGAGTGTAATTTTATCACTCATGTTTAATTTTTTCCTTTGAGATAATGGTTTCGATAGAGAACTGTCTGAGTCGGTATTAGTATCGACTTCAGTAGTCTGTTCTTTTTTATTAAATTTAAACATCAATAATTGTAGATTAAAAAGCTGTACAGAACATCAGAAAAATACACACAAAAACGTAAATAGAAAAATTATAGAAAATGTAAATTAATATCATATAAGTTAGCAATAAGATTGTATAAAATTGTATAAGTAGTAAATTATTTATATGACTTTAAAAGTTATTTAAAAACTTTAAAATAATGTTCTAATAAAAGTTCTGAATCTAGGAATATAAAATCTTGAAAAATAAAATCTTGATGTTTAAATGAAAATTCACTTTACACTTTAAATTGGAAAAAATAAAACTCACAGAAAAATAATCACGAACCGCAGGAACATCTTAACCTTGAAGGTATTGTGCATGGCAACGAAGAATGCAGAGCGCAGCGAATGTCCCTGGCGACAGCTTCGAGTAACCGGCACGGCGACTCACGGAGTCGTATTGCAGTTCCGTCGAAGTCACGTTGAAATGCCTTTCGTTTTATAGGTTCGGTGATGATGACGAGTCTTCTTGTCCGTCGATGATGAATTAAGCAGTACGAGGTGATGCGGGCTCACGCTATAGAGCGGAGACTTACACGTCGATCAAAGTTGACAGCGCGAAGTAGGTGATGTGGTGATGTAGCGCGGGCTTGGCTGATGATGCTCAAGACTTACTCGTCGACCACAGGGTGCAGTAGCGCGGGCTTAGGCATACGGTGCCAAGGCTTACCGTCGGCGAACTAGCACGTAGCTAAAGACTAAAGTCACAGGGCCACAAAATGGTTGTCAGGCGGAATTCGAAAATCGCGACGCCTAACACCTAAATTATCCTGGGAATTCGGAATTCAGGAAATACCACTTCTGACACCAAAATTGTAAGGATGGCGGCCTGTTAGTCCTTTTTAAAAAAAAAACACTTTAATTCGGCTGAAACTAATGTATATTCACACTGCTTAATATTTACAAAGTTATGTGTTAACCGGACAAAATCTGGAGGAAGACTGTGGAAATTAACATAAAAATCAGTTTTATTGAAGTGACATAATGCTTGCATATGCGTTTACTTCATATAAGGTTTGCTCATAACAGTACGTAGATAAGGAAGTTACTGATTTTACCCCGATTTTCGAAAATCGAGTTTTCACCAGATGTCTTGAGGTCCTAGGAATCTTTTCCGACTATTTTCACTATGACGTCAGTATGTCTGTATGTATGTATGTGTGTATGTAAATATCTCATAACTTTTGAACGGCTGAACCGATCGAAACGCGGTTGATGGCATTCGATTGGATTCCGCTCAACTTAGATTTCCTGAAAATTAGAACCAATTCGGTTCAGAAGATTTTGAGAAATTTTGAAAAAACACCAAAAAAAATTTTGACGAAACAGTGTTTTTTTAATATAACTTCTAGATTTATATACCGATTGAGTACAAAAACTAATCAGCTGCGTCAAATACCGATTTTATATAGCAATTTTATAATATTGTATAGAAAGTACCTATAGAAAAAAATAAAAATTAAATGTTTTTTGACATAGCATCGAATATTTTCAACCTACCGATTACGTACTTAGCTAAAGCAATATTTTAGATCTCAAAAATTGAGTTGAACGCCATCATCGTTTTCAAATATACAGCTTTTCAAAAATTAATATACTGCCATTTTTAACAAAATAGATGTTTGAACTGAAAAATCTATCCTTATATTTTTTACTCTTTTGAACTTACATTATTTTATTATATATATATATATATATATATATATATATATATATATATATATATATATATATATTATATTTATTAGGGTCAACCGTTTACACATTTGTTTAATTGATAACATTATGATGACTACACTATTGCATTAGGGAAACCTGTTATAATATGTATGTAGTTGTAAGTGTGAATAAATACAACAATTTAGTAACTGATTTGGAAATATTTTTAGTAGGATGTAACTTCTCGGTTGGTACCAAAGAAATTTGATGGAAGTCTGATCCAGGGCACATATTACATAATAGTTACGATCGTCCAGGGTTCCGAGATATAAGTGGATAGAAGTCGGTTGTTGCAGTTTTACTGCGTTAAAATTATCGTGCAATATGTTGGTACACATCCATCATGGACTGAATTTCATTGTTTGTTAGTTTCGTTAAAATACATATTATTTGCATTTAGGAACGATTTTACGATTTCAAAGATATTAAATGTCGCCTCTGTGGTCTAGTAGCCCGGCATTGGCGTTGACAACGCGAAGTCCCGGGTTCGATTCCTAGGTCATGCAACTTAAAAAAAAGTGTTTTTTTTCAGTTTTCTAATAAACACAAAGTTGCATGGCAATAGGCTTACCACCTATCACTTTTGTGTGACCAAGTATCCGTGCACTTTTGGTAGGTACAGAGGTACCTACCACAAGTCCACGGATACTTGGTCTTCTTACCCCTTCGGGGATACGGGCGTGAAATACTTTTTTTTAAAGATATTAAATATTACAAATATCAATTTGTATGTTAATATTTAAAAAATAAGTAGATTAATACAACAACTCATTTCATTTCTTTGTTATATATTTTACTGTTGTAAGTAGTTAGATAAGGCTTACGCTTAACATATTTTTAAACAAAGAAAAGAATGGAACAATCGTTGGGCTTAAATCAACAACCTTCGTTTTTATTGCAGACGATACTCCTAGTAAATCAGCTATAGGAAAAGCTGTTCATTTTATATTATCAAGTGATGTGTTGGTTTAATACTCAAAGACAGCACTCTGTATATTATACGGCATGTACGTATATATCAAAAAATAACACACCGCTTTACCAGCATAGCATACACATATTTGTTTAATTTTAAGTCACAATAATTATAATTGAGTACGTTATGACTATTTTTTTAAATATCATATTTGTACTACCAAAAGGTATTGTTTAACAATATTGTTTTTTTATATGGTGTGCAATTTAGTATAAATAAATTAGTATTACATACCTTCTCTCCATCCGTCAGCAGCGTTCGCTTTCCTTGTGTTGTTTACCACCTAGAAATAATACACACATTTAAAATTATACTTTCACTGCACTAGAAGGACAAATGATATAAAGGTATTCACCATTTTTAACTATAGATCATAATAAAAGGAAACACTACTCTTAGTATCGTGAAACTCCACGTTACGATGACCAATAGCAAAATGTTCTCTAGTATGTTGGCCGAGGGTTAAAAAATATTACACGGTATTACAACGTAGAGATCAATCTTAAGATAAAAAAGATCACTCACTCAATTATACTTTTTGTGGATAAAGTAACACGTGCTAGCAAATATGTAACATATCACTGACTGCTGAAGCTGTAACGCCTATGTAGTAACTAATTATAAATGCAAAGTATAGAAACACGCACAATGAACATAACAATCACTTTTACGTAACATAAAAATCGACCTGTGTAAATACGACTGCAATTTTAGCTGTGGTTTTGAAAGTCATTAAGTTTAATTTAACGTTTTCACTTAAATTTAAATTTAGGTACCTACCTACTATTTTTTTAATTATTATATTTATGCATAAACTCGACTTTGATTTTTATTCTATTAACAATTTAAATGATGCAATATTATGATTATGACGAGAAAATTATTAGTAAATGAATATAACATGTCACATTAATGAAAATTATTTAATTTTTGCATTGAACCAAATACCAAAAATAGTAATATGATAGGGTATTGATTTTCTGTCAACATTTGAATGAAAACTTTGTTGGGTATATAGGATTTATGTAATTTATGAAAATACTTTTAACATAAATTGTTTAAATTCAAAAACAACGTTTTTTATTTATTTCATACAGCGACCTGCCCGCGAGTTCACTCGCGTAGCTTTTGTTCCCGTGGGAATATCGGAAAGGTTTATATACTTAAACCTATCTCAAAAATCAATCTATCTATTTAAAAAAACCGTATCAAAACCCATTGCGTAGTTTTAAAGATTTAAGCGTACATAGGGACATAGGGACAGACAGAGAAAGCGACTTTGTTTTATACTATGTAGTGAAGATAGCAAACATGCTGCAAAGGGCCATCCCTTCTGAGGGGAAGAGACAACCCTCACCTATTATAAGAAACAACGCACAATTAACGTCTATGATGTCTATAATAGACATCATAGATGTTAATGGTGCGTTGTTATCCTTGTGGCAGGGTATAATGCCACATGCATAATTCTACTGACTGCTTTACGCGGCTTTACCCTTTAAACCGATTCACGAGAGTGAATTCACCGAGAGTGACAAGCACGCTATTGCGGCAGGAATAGGTGATGTAGAGGTACTAGAACCGGACGTGACAACGCAGAATTCTACCACCTAGTAGCCGCCTAGAAGTAATCGTTCGCCTCATACGAACTGCCTGGCAGAACGGTTGATAGTCTATTCTTCAAAAAGGACGGGACTAAGACGAGGTACCACTAAATTGTTGATATTAATACCTATCAGCAGCCATTAATTATTTTAATTAATTTGAGGTTATCGTAAAGTAGCCTTGTATACTATGTACTGGATCTGTACAATGATTCATTTATAACTAATAAACTAAATAATTAACTATTACAATTCAAACTTCTGTAATTAAACAAGGCCGAGTTATATAATTATTATTAAGATAATTGAAGTTCTTTTGAAACGAAATAGGTAGGTAAGTACACATTTTTAAGATATAATTTTCAATAAATATATCGTTCATATAAATCCTCCTGATACTTTTTTTAGTTTTTTAAGGTTTTCAACGTTTAGCTTAAAAGGTCAAAAATATTTTTTTTTATTATTATAATAACATAGCAAACAAGAAAACGATTCTCCTGATAGAAAGACCATCGTACATAGGCACCAAACTCCCAAGATGATTTTCCCCGTATTGCATCCGGGCTACTTTGAAGAATAGACAAACTGTCAGGCAGTTCGTAAAAGGTGACTGATTGGCTATGCGAGTCACTACCATTGTAGCTACTAGGTGGTAGAGTTCTGCATGGTCATGCCCGGGTCTTGTACCACCGCCTTACCTATTCCTCTCGCAACAGTGTCAATGCTTGTCGCTGTCGTGTTCCGATTTGGAGGGTAAGGTAGCCGGTAAACTAATGCATATGGCATTAAGAACTTGCCACAAGATAGCAACATACCATTAACATTTCTGGTATCTATAGGCAATGGTTGACTCTTTCCAACAGGAGACCCATCTGCTTGTTTACTATCTTATAAAAAAAGATGAAAATCGTGCGTTACTACCCGTGTGGCGGAATAGTAGTGCCACAATAAGTATATAGTAGATATCTTATATATAAAATTCTCGTGTCACAATGTTCGTTCGCGTACTCCTCCGAAACGGCTTGACCGGTTTTGATGAAATTTCGTATGCATATTCAGTAGGTCTGAGAATGAGCTACTATCTATTTTTTATACCCCTAAGTGATAAGGGTTGTAAAAATATTTTTTTTATTTTATGGTCAATTTTTATTTTTTTATTTTTTTATGATTCAGCACTGAAAAATACATAAAACTCTAAATGTTTACCCTTCTATCACCAACCCTTAATTTTTAATTAAATAATTTATATGGCAAAACAATGTTTGCCGGGTCAGCTTGTAAATTATAATATATTATGATGTTGTTCCCTGTGTTGGTCTGGGCGTCTTAAAAAGGACCGTTGGCCTTCTAGTTCAATTCGTAAAAGTCTAATTAATTGGCAAAATCGTAGTGATTACTAGGTGGTAGAGTTCTGCTTCGTCTCTGGTTGATATCACCGACTTACATTACCACTGATGATCTAGCAATCAGTGAAAATTTTTCTATTAGATCAACTAATTTTAATCATAATTGTGTCATCATTATCTCATGTATACAGGAAAGTTGCACTCTGCAGCAGTGATATTTTCAGCAAACGTTGTTTCAAAACCGCCGCCCTTAAAATAGATGAACGATGACCTACTTCCTGCTTTAAAGAAAAAATAAGTCTTTTGTAATCTCAATAGAGACCAGTATCGCCTAACAAATGCAAGGGCGTTATAGAGAATTTACTACTAGCTATTAGAAATAGGGAAGTATTTAATGAGTACAATATTATACGTATTATAATAATATGTAAAATACATCGCTCACTTGGTGGAACATTGGCGTATTTACAGATTTAAATATTTTACAGGATATTTTAAAAAAATGAGTTTATAATAATAAATATTCACGGGACAAATTACACTGACTGATCTAACCCCAAAGTAAGCAAATTATTTGCTTGTGTTATGGGTGTTAGTCAGCGATACTAATACATAGAAATACATATATAAATACAAGAATATATTTAATAAACACCCAAACCCGGAAATACCAACATGCTCATCACACAAACGCTCGTCCCCGTCGGGGATCGAACCCGAGCCCCGTTGATCGCGTAGTCAGGGTCGCTAACCACTCGACCAACAGGGCGGTCAGTTTATGGTTTTATTATGGCAATTCATGCTTATTTTTTTAATTAATTAATAGTAATAGTATTTTAGTATTACTAAAACTTAACTTTTTTTATCATTATAAATCAATCAAGCAATCTTTGTCATATTTACTTCGAGTTATAAATAAAAAATATTTACGCCGATGTTCCACCAAATATGTAAAAAAGCGACATATGTAAAAAACAGTAAATTTAAAAAATTAAACCGACTTCAAATATCTGCGAACTATACTCATACCACAAAAACTACTAAATCGACTTTGACTAAATTGGGATTATTCCCTAAGTTGAAGAATAGGGTAACTGCCGTTCGCCAGGCAGATCATAAAAGGTGACTGATTAGCTATACGAGTACTACCATCGTAGCTACTAGGTGGTAGAGTTCTGCATTGTCTCGCCTAGGTCTGGTACCACTGCCTTATCTATTCCTGCCACAATAGCGTCAATGCTTGTCACTATTGTGTTCCAATTTGGAAGGTAAGGTAGTCTGTAAACTTATGCATGTGGCATTAGACCTCGCCAAAAGATGGCAACGCACCATTAACACCTTTTTTTAACCATCTGCCTTGTTTGCTATCTTATGGTATAAAAAATACCTAATTTAAACCAAATAAGAGTAATCTCGAATTTAAAAATTTAAGAAAAATTCGTGGACAAATAAATAAACATACATACACTTATGAAATTTAGTACATGTGCTTGGATGGATAAATAGTTCATCATAGTCAAATATGATCTAATTCCAACAATATTACATACGTATACGTGTCAAACTGATAACCTTTGTTTTTTCGTCGATTGAAAATATGCTAATATTACATAACAGATGTTGAAATAAAAAGAAACTTTGACAAAGGAAGTATACTATATTCATTGATATAAAAAACCCTAGATGCACAGCCCCGAACAAAATTGACACTCAAAAGTGTCGCTAATTTTATTTAAGTAGTCATAGATATGGCAAAAACACATATGTCTATGCATATCCAACCTTAAGCACAAAAATTATAGTTTTTTTTACAAAGAAATGTACAAAAAGAAATAAATTTGACAGTATCGGGATCGACGCGATTCTATTTGAAATAAGCGCACAATTTAAAATTGTGCGCTTATTTTTGGAGAACGTTTTTGAGACACTAATTGTGTAACATAATTTTGTTTTTTAGGTTATGTTTATGTTATGTATATGCGTTTTAGGTTATAAAATAATTATTTGACCAAGCTTGGTATAGTTAGATTTAAATTTTGTTATCCAAATAATATTTTTAAATCGATTATTCAGTATTTAGCTGATTAGCTAAAATACTTATATTTATTCTTGATACCTAACTAGATGAGAAATTACATTTTTAAATTACAGGATATCAAACAAGTACCTAGATGGCTCTCAGGATGGAAAAATGTAAGCAAACAGGTAGATGACTCTCAAGATGGTAGAAACTGTTGTTTTCCCCCGATGTTGGTTCCCAAGGAGGCCCACCTTTGCAGAATAGATCAACTGCCGTTCTGCCAGGCAGGTTGTAAAAGGCGACTGATTGGCTGTACATGTAACTTTACATGGGCTCGTCGTGCCCATGATACCTACTTTTGAACAGCCGTTTAAGTTGCGCGGCATATGATATTGCTTATTTTGTGTATTTCCATTCATTTTACAACGTTTTTAGAAAAAAAAACACCGTAGAGTATTAGAATAAATTAATGTACACAAAGTTAAAAAAAATCCTTTCCCATTATTTCCCCTCCACCTATCTCCGCCATTCTCATCACCCCCTATTTTTCCCATTCCCATCCCCTCTCCCTAAACCCCCTCCTTACTCATATCTCTCTCCACCCCTATGTCCGTCCTACTCCTATCTCCAATTCCTCCTTAATATATCCATATACCAATTTCCCCATACCCATATCTCCCTTCTCCCCTTATCTCTTCCTCTCTCCTCTCCCCCTAGCCCCTTCTAGCCTATTCCTATCTCTCCCCCATTTCCCCTCTCTTACTCTTTCTCTCTTTTACCACTTCTCTCTTATTTAATTTTTCTTCAATTTTTTTGTACTAATTTTTTTAAATCAATTTGAAAATATTTTTTAAATGTTGGTTTAAATAGAATATATGTATATTTCTTTTTATATAGAAAAAAGGGACAAACGAGCAAGAGGCTCACCTGATGGTAAGTGATTACCACCGCCCATGGACAACCACATCACCAAAGGTCTTGCGGCTGCGTTGCTGCTCTTTTAAGAAGCACTGTGCTCTTTTCTTGAAGGTGCCTAAGTCGTATCCGTTCGGAAACATCCCCGCCGGTAATTAATTCCACAGAGGAGTATTGCGTGGTAAGAAGTGCCTAGAGAATCGCACGGTTGTGGATTTTCAGACATCAAGGTGATGAAGATGGAACTTTGAATTTTGCCGCGATGTCCGATGATGAAATTCAACAGCAGTGATCAATCCAAACAGTTTGTCGGAATAAATACTAAAAAAGGAAATAAATACAAAAAAAACAATAAATACTTAAATTATTAATCATACAAATAATTATTTGTATGATTAATAATTTAAATGTTTACCTACGTAGGTATATGTTTTTTATTATCGATAGGTAAGCACTTGACCTCGATCTCGCCTGATGGTAAGCTAAGATGAGGCCTAAGATGGAACGCGCTTCCCTAGAGGGTACCTGTTCACTCTTCTCTTGGAAATTCCCAGATTGTACTCGTCGGGGAACACAGACTCAGGAAGCATGTTCCAGTCCTTAAGACCTTATTTATTTAGGTTAAACATGCTTCGATTTTGAAATTGAGACCTGGTATATCCGTCTAAGAAGTTCAGAAAGCCTACTAATCATATTAAGAGTTGCTTTAAATAATTTTTATTTCAAATAAATAGATAAATAGGTATATAACTTTAGATTAAATTAACGGATAATAAAGATAAAAATTACTAACTTGTTTGGCGCTTTTGGAGTCGATGTTTTTGACACTGGGGTACTGTGGGCGTGGTAGCTGGTTGGTTTGGAAGGTGTATTTCCCCGGCGGCCTCTGGGATTCGATGATCGGCTGGCGAGTAACGGACGAAGCGCGAGCTGGTTGGACAGGTGGCTCTCCTATTCGGACTGACTTTCGAGTTTCCTGCAATAAAACAATGGTTTTTAATTTATGCGACAACAAAGATGGAAATAGATAACGAGATATGTCAAAAATATTAATGGTGCGTTGCTATCTGTGTAGCGAGGATGTAAGCCCTTGCACTCCTGCAACCTGCATATAAATTTTGTCTTCATTCTCTTTCTATAGTGTGAGCCTACATTTATCCCAGTTTGATTGAGTGGTAAGCGATCCCGACTACGCAGTTGATAGGGCTCGGGTTCGATTCCCAACAGGAACAAAACTTCATGTGATGAGGATTATTAGTATATATAAGTTTGCATTTATGTGTCTTGGTGTTTATTTAACATATTTTAGTATTTATATATGTTTTATATGTTAAGCCCGCTGCATTATAAGAGTTTTTGGCGAATCCCGCGGGATCACCCAATTTTTCCGGGATAAAAAGTAGCCTATGTGCTATTCCAGATCATTATCTACCCGTGTTCCAAATTTCATTCAAATCCGTTCAGTAGTTTTTGCGTGATTGAGTAACAAACATCCAACCAAACGTCCATCCAAACATCCATCCAAACATCTAAACTTTCGCATTTATAATATAAATAATATAGATTAATTAATTGATTAATATAGATGAAAGGAAAGGAGCTAAAACTATAAAAAAATACAGCCGAACTGAGAATCTACTTCTCTTTGGGCAGTCGGTTGAAAATAATGAAAATTTATTCTTACCGGTGGTACATGTTGTTGCTTTTGGTAAGTGAGGATGACCGTCTGTTTAGTGACGGGCTTGGGCAGACCGCCGGCGCCGACGATCGTGGTGACTCCCGTCGACGACACCTGCGTCGCCAACAGAGGAAGATTGTATGGCTGGCTTGTGTTTTTCTTATCTGAAAAATATAAACGTATTTCAGTAACTATATAATATTCAGTAAGTATACATCAATGTTGGATCCTAGGAGGTCCATGGGTCATGGGGGTCATGAACCCCACACCCTAAGCAGAGGTCTAGATATGGATTTTTTAGAATTTGATAAGGATTAGAGACTATCTTGACTGAACCTGATATATGTGACCCCCAAAGGCTGGTTCCGTCCTTGGTATACATATACTATTGCTATGAAAATGTAATGTGATAAAAGATTTTTTATTATATCATGAGATAGCAAATAAATATATGGCTCTATTGATGGAAAGAGACACCATCACCTATAGACATCAAAAAATTTAATGGTACCTTGATATCCGTATGGCGCGAAGGTCATATGCATAAAGTTACTCGCTTCTTTACCCTCCAAACTAAAGTCTTTACACTAAAAACCGGAACAGGATAATAGTAGTAGTATTATTAGGTACTTGATACTTTTAGAATAACTAAACTGTCTTACTGCTAGGCAAGATATAAAGGCAAAAGAAGGTTAATACATGCCACTAATATCTTAACCACCAAGATCTATGGTGACTTGGTGACCACAGATCTTGGTGGTCTGCAACGTCTTGACCGGGCTTGGTACCACTTCGAACGCTGTACCTATTCCTGTTGCCATGGCGTCTGTGCTTCTTACTGTAGTATTCCGGATAAAAGGTAAGATAACTTGTACACTTATGCATGTGGCACGCAAAATTAACATATTTGATATGTAGAAGCGATGGTTTTCTATTTCCATCAAAAGAGCCAGCTGGTTTTTTGCTATGCAATGAAATAAAAAATCTATTGCAGTAGTTTTAGTGAAATTCACTGTCGTGCTACTACTAGCATGACAGTGAAAAACACCAACACTACTGACTAGTAGCACGACAGTAAAAAGAACTAACACTACTGAGTATTAGCAGATGCTACCACACGCCTGTGACATTAAATTATGTTATCACACGGGCTATAAGCGTTGGTAATGTATCTTTCTACCAAGAGACCTATCTGTTGATCACTCAATGTCTTGCTATTCAGTTAATTGCACTTACCTAATGTATTGTTATTAATGGCTGTCTCCTTTTCTTTAACCGGTGCATTAAAAGCAGGTTCTGCAGCTACGCTTACGTCGGCCACCTTAGCTGTTTTAGTGTGCGGTTGCCTGAAACCGAACCTAAGAAATTAAATAGCCAATGTATTAAACACTCAGTGCAATAAAAGCGTGCAACTTTAATTTCAAATGCAGTGCTATTAGGCGATTCTTTTTAAAAAGCAAGCAAAGAGGTTACGTGTTTCTGGGTGTCTCGGAATATTGTAATTAACTAATTGAGTAGATTCGACTCATTTTGTTTATAAGAAATATCTGATACGATTCTTTTGACATTTCTACGATTTCACAATGCCCTAAGTAGAACAAACATTTTATTGTGTCAACAGACCAAAAATATAAAGACAGAGCCTCGAACATTTTATTGAAGTCTTATAGCCAAGCTGAGTCGTGTAAATAATGACAAAGCTCACGCACACACATTCTAAACCAAGCTGATCCTTGTCAGTACATATCGATATTGTGTTATACAGTAAAATCAAACATATCATATCAAATGGTGGCGTCACTGTGATATATAGTAGGTATTGGCTATGGCTCCATCTTTATTTTCTTTTATCTGAGATTTCGTCACACTTAGTTAACTCTGTCTACATGCTCATATCAAACTGTGCGACAGGCGGCAGTGGCCAGAATCGATGTGGCTATCAATCGCTTGCTCGCGATCTCGCTCGCTACTGCTGCACGGAGTAGGAACTCCTATTAGGCACTTTACACTTATAGCTGTTGCCGGTGTCTTCGGATCGCTACCACATTTAAATCGAAGTATATTAAACTAGCTGTGCCCGCGACTTCGTTCACGCGGAAAAATTTCTAAAATAAAAACCCGCATAGTTCCCGATCCCGTAGGATTTGCGGGATAAGAACTATCCTATGTCCTTTCTCGGGTCTCAAACTATATTTGTACCAAATTTTATCCAAATCGGTTCAGCGGTTTAGCCGTGAAAGCGTAACAGACAGACAAACAGACAGACAGACAGACAGAAAGACAGACCGACAGAGTTACTTTCGCATTTATAATATTAGTATGGATTAATAAAAAAATAAAAAAATAAAAATTTTTAGTGGCAAAAATACAGACCAAATCTAGATAAAAACAGATAGGTTAAACACAACATAGCGGATTATTAGCATTTAGTATAACGTGGATTATTCACATAACTCATAGTAATAAGTAACAGGCTGTGTTTATCCTTATTTTCCCAATTCCCGCGAGATCGGACCTTTCTCGAGTTGTTTTGCAAAAAGACAATTGGTATTATTTCTTGTAATAATATGGAAAAGCACATATTATGTGCATATTACTCGTGTATGTCTAAGGTGAAAGTGTTACGTTTCAGTCTCTATTATGTGGTTTCATGTTTAATGATATAAATTAATATATAATACCAGAAAGATAAACAAAAAAACAATATTTAAAATTTTGCTCAAAAGTACGCACCATAGTAAAAACATTTAGCATTTGGTCGTCTGTTACGAGTTGCTTGGAAGAAGCCAGATTATTAATTCTTTAAACAAAAATTAAAAACAACAAAGCAAAATTTCGACACGTAGGATCTTTAAAGGAAGCCCAGCTTCGGGAAATAATGATGGCAGAAGAAAGATGTTGGATTTTGATAGACAGATCTATAATAATCTATTGATTACAAGTAATAATCCATACCAATTACCGAGACCAATACTGTAGTTTTACGATTAGTTAGCAAACTTGAATAAAAATGTATTTGCTTTCGTATAATTTAGAGGCGCTAATTATTTGTCATATCACTCTTATTAAGTCGACGCGGACGGGCAAACGTTAGCCGTAGGCATTGAGTAAACAGCTGTAAGAATTATGAGTATAAGCTTGTTTAAGCCAATTGCAAGCTGACAAGATTTTCACGTGATTTGCTTTTTTAAATGATGTTATATATGAAGAACATTTTCTTATGTTTACTGCTTTCAAACGCTACAACCAAACGTGGAGAAAATATTCCCTGGTGACATAATTATGCTATTTAATAAAAAAAATCTCACACAGTTGCTTATGTTAATGATAAATCATGAAATATTATTAATAAAATTAATAAAATATTTAATTTTTTTAAGAATCCATGCCCTTGCATCTGACTATACGTTAAGGGGCATAGTTGCCTTAAAATTCAATTCACAAATGAATTCTGTGGTTTAGGTAAGATTAACACATGTTCGATTTGCATTTATTTTACATAGGTACGGACGTACGGTATTAAGTACCTATCTTCTATGCAAAGAACAGGTCACAGGACACAATTTAAAAGAACGGCAAAAACATAATTACGGCAGGAATTTCGAGGACCGGTTATTAAAACAGGCATCAATTATATACACTAAAAGGCTAAAGCATTAAAAACGTTCTGATACTAATAATGAATCTACGTAATTTGCATATGACGATCATCGGTTACGAATAAGGTCCGTCTATCTTATTACATAATGACGGGTTATATCATCGACTTTCTTTAATAATTAAAGCTTTTAAAAAGTCTGAAAAACACAAACAATTTTATAACGGTTAATATTTTTGTTATTATTGATGTGATATTTAGTAGGTGGTTAACCTACCTAATTTGGGATGTTTTCTTATAAGACAAGAAAGCAGCAGATAGCTCTCCTGATGGAAAGAGAACCATCGCTTGAATACACCAAAGATTTTAATGAAGCGTTGTTATTCATGTGGCGGGATGGTAATATTTTCATCCATAAGTTTAACGGCTACCTCAGCCTCCAAAATAAAACACGATAATGACAAGCATCGCTGCTATTGTAGCAGGAATAGGTAAGGCGGTGGTACCAAAGCCGTATAATTACGCCACGATGGTATTGACACATATACATAATCATTTGCCTTTTTACGAACTGCCTGGCAAAATGGGAGATGGTCTATTATTCAAAGGGGAGGAAAAATTTAGTATCTGTTTTATAGTAATCGTATCTAGGTACGTACAGGATATAGAAACCAATACTAAATAATATAGACCGTGGTCCCAGGAATAAACTTTTGGAACGAAGTTCCTTATCGCGCGTTGTGAAAGGGGGCTAGACGGAAAAAATTCTTACGAAAAGTTGTCACACTTTTTGCTATAGTAAGCTATTGTAAGTTGTGTGACGTGCGCATGTTTTTCTGTCTTTCTCTCTCTCTCTCTCTCTTATAGAAAGCAAGCCAGATATTTTCATTTCTATTTCGCATTGAACAGTGCGGTGTCGTGACGATTATTTTTGTTGAGTGTATACAGGTTTTTTGTATCGAAAAAAACTTCGTTCCATCCGGGTGTCCCTTGATACCTCTCAAGTTTTTTTTAATAATAACAAGCTGAATTTTTGTGAACAGCTTCGTTTGACGAGACGCAAATCTTTTCTATCTTCGAATTATCGCAAATCGGGTCATTAATAAAGTTAGGGGGTTTTTTTTAATTTTAATTCGGTGAAGGACAAATATTTTGTTAATAGCAATAACTATTTTTTTTACTTTACCGCTTGATTATTTTATGGAAAACACGAAAACACTTTTGTTCTACCTATTTGATAATTTTTCTGACGAGTTCTCCACTCTTAAGATTCGGAATTATGAGATTTTTAAATTGATATTAATTTAAAAACAATCTAATTTTCTCACAACTGCTTGTTAATTATTATTATAATTCAAGGGTTTTTTATTATTATCGATCGGGAAGCACTTGACCACGATCTTGCCTGATGGTAAGCTAAGATGCGGCCTAAGATGGAATGCGCCTTCCTAAAAGGTACCTGTTCACTCTTCTCTTGAAGATCTTCAGGTTGTACCGGTCGGGGAACACAAACTCAGGAAGCATATTCCAGTCCCTTGCGGTTCGGATCTACTTTACTTATCCTACACGTAAAGTGGAAACTTTTCCTATTCCAACACTCTGAAGTTTTTTTTTATCTTATCTTTATTAGTTACCCGATTAGAGATTTTTCGAAGATATAAAACATGGCCCTCTCGTCAAAACGAAGCTGTTCACAAAAATTCAGCTTGTTATTAATAAAAAAAAGGTCATTCTTGGGACCACTGTCTAATGGGTATCTATCTAAGATGTAAGGGGCCTTCCATAAATTACGATACACGTTGGGTGTCAATGAAATGTGAGATTGTGTGACAACGGGCTTGGGGGACAAAAGCTATAATATATAAACCAAAAACTTAAATGTATCACTTATAGTGCGCGCGGAACTAGTTGGCCGCGCCTTAGGTGGTGACAGGGGTAAGAGGGCGGGTTGTCAACTGCTCGCAATGCACATGAGCTTAGACAGTGATGACCAATCTGAAGATATCGTGAACAATATTTTTTCATTTATTGAAAAGAATAAATAAAATACAAATTGAACTTTGTAATGTTAGTTCAGTAATTTGGTAGTAAACACGTATCAGTGGAAGTTACGAAAAGTATTTAGTTCAGGCTGAGTCATCAGTATACGTTTATCGTGATCGGCATTGAAGACACTCTGCGTTGAATGCGTTCAAGAGGAAGGAGCTGGTATTGTGGAGCCCCTGGCCAAAGATGAGAACAGTACTCCTATGAAGCCTGATTTGTGACTTGTAGAGTCGCAAACAATCGACTGTTTTGCCCTGTTCAGAACAACAAGTTTCTTGGACGAAAGCTTTGCTTTTGCCTCCAAAAGACCACGAAACGAGATAATGATGAGTTATGGATGTGTATTAAATATGTGTATTATATAATAAAAATCAGAATTATTCAAATCGGTTTAGTAGTTTTTGGGAATACCACGTTCAAACAAACAAACAAACTCAATTCTCAGAATCACTTGATTCTGAACTCTCTGAACTTGATTCAGAATCATCTTGTAAACTTATAATGATTTGGTCCATCATAGTATCAAATTTCATATCATGATTCCAGTATTCCTGTTAATTTTTTTGTACGTGGTCATCGCATTTTTGCCATTGTTCGGCAGAGAATTCGGAAAATAGCCTTGTTAGTATTGTCATTTTCTCGTCCAATGTAGCATTAATGTGATCTCTGGCCAGGCAATTTTTAATATTTGCCCACACAAGCTCGATCGGGTTGAGGTCTGGATGATATGGAGGTAGTCTGAGAACAGTATGACCTGCAGCTTTCAGAAGTTCGTCAATCTTGAATATTTTTTCTGATTGGGTCGCATTAATCAACCTCAGGAGTTCAGCTTTGATCATCGTGGGAGAAAATGTTACATTATGATTTTGCAACCAGTTCTGCATACTAATTTTCAAACTGGACATAGTCGGTTTCTTCTCAACTTGCACACAATGATAGGCAGCATTATCCATAACTATGACTGAGTTAGGTGGAAGTTTAGGTATTAATTTTTGATCAACCCAGTTGTAAAAATTTGTAGAGTTCATGTCTCCATGATAATCCCCCGTTTTTGAATCTGATTTAAAAATTAGCAAAGCATCGTCAACTAACCCGTTCCGGCTATCAGCGTGAACTATTATCAAACGCCTTCCTTTGCCTATATCTGTATAAATTCCAGGCTCCGACGAAGATTGCCAACATTTTTGGACATTGTGACTTTGGTTAACGTAAGTTTCGTCCAAAAAGAATATATTTCGTTTGTCTTCTCTGAATTTTCTTATAGCCCTCATATATTTCACTCGCCATTCAACAATATTTGGTCTCTCTATTAAAAGGCATCTCTTCGATTTACATTTTTTAAATGAATATCCCAGTTTGTGCAAAAGTGTTCTTAAAAAAGTCAATCCGCAGTCTAAAATATTATCCTCTTTTAACACAGCATTTAGTTTTCGTAGACTTGGAATTTTTTTCTCTACCGTATAAAACTGATTTATTTTTCTTCTTATCACTGCTAAATCAAAGTCATCAACTTGTATTTTCTTTTTTATTTCTTTTGGTCTACGTGGAGAACTAAATCTTGCTTCCCCTGTATTTTGCAACGATTTTTTACTTTCAGCAATCACTCTCCTAACACTTCGTTCTGATATCCCTGTTGCTTCTGCTACTAGTTTATGTATATTCGCATCAGTTTTATATTCTAAACTATTGACATCGGCTTTCCGTTTATTAAAAAATGTATGCACTTTAAATATTATTTCCTTAGATTGTCTTTTTATCGGCGGACTCATCTCGCTATTGCAATCTTATGTGCGTTTTGTCTAAACTAGCCGGAACTTTCAACGCGTGTTGCCGTCGCAAAGTACGGCGCCGCACTGAGTAATGACAGCAAGCGCCCCTGCCTCTCCGCCCCACCGTTCACATACCTAAGGCGCGGCCAACTAGTTCCGTGCGCACTTACTCTATCTGTATTTTTAAGGCTTTTGCTGGTTTAAGATATCGGCGAGTGCTAATTTGAAAAAACTACTACTTTAATTTAACTACTTCTAAATATAAAATTTAAAAATATGTGACGTCACGCCAAGGAAATGGTATTCCACAAGTGTGACAACTTGAAAAACCTTAAAAACTGTGACAACTGTGACAAATTGTAACGTGTGTATTTTAAGGGTCATTCATAAAGTAATTACGTCAAACTATTTAAACATACGTAATAATTATGTTAAACATTTTAAACAAAAATAATGTACTATATTTTATAAAACATAGAAAATAATATGTAGTATTATATAAAATAAGCTTAAGATTTATAGATAATTTGTGTAAGTTACCTGTTTGTTCGGAGAGGCTGACCCGCGGTCTCTTTCCGGGGTCGCGCGAGAGGTGTAGAACGACCCGATAGCACCTCCTCGGACCGCAAGTCTTCGGTGGAGCCTGTGGACAATACCGACGATATAGAATATCTCATTTTAATGGTCTCATGATTAATAATAAATCATGAAAATTTTTTTTTTTTTTTATAATGATGCTAATTCAAATTTTCTCATTTCTTTTTTTACGCAAATTACATAATGTTAAATATGCTTTTATAGCTGGGTGACCGAGCTTGGTTCGAATGATATTTTCTCATATGAAAACAGAATATCACGGAGATGAAACTTACCTACATAGATCAATCTAATCAACTTAAAAGACTATCTAAATACAAATAATTTCGTCAAAATCATTGATCATTGATCATTGATCTCACGTATATTTTTTATAATATTGTGATATTGTTAAAAAATAGATGATATGAAAAAAAGACAAGCCCGCTGAGTTTCTTCCGCCGGATCTTCTCAGTATGTGGCCACGTTTCCGATCCAGTAGTAGTTTTTAAAAAATATGTTGATGTGTCAAAATAACTTGTAAAAAGTTTTATGGAATAAAGTACTTCTAGTTCTAGATTTCTGATTTTTGATTAGAGCCGTTTCGAAAAAACCACTTACATACTAATTTAAAATAATTGCTCGTTTATGGGATTAATACGAGAAAATAAGTAAGTATCTACACAAGTAAATAACTTATGTTTTTCTATTTTTTCGTTATTTTTTAACTGCCCGCTCCGTTACATATGTATGTGGATAAGGAAATTACTGATTTCTCCCCAATTTACGAAAATCGAATGTGTCCACGTAAATTTTGTTCACGTTACCAGACCGTTTTTAAAATTTTGTTTATTTTCCTAACTATTTTACGCTTGAATCATCAAAATGCTTACAATTTAAGCATTTTAACAGTCCAAAGCCTGGAAGTCTGATGAAAAATATTATCATCATATATTTTATAATATCTACCGCTCGCTGCCCAAAGCGTTCAAATTTTTCAGAGTGGTTTAATTGACGCGTACGGTGACTATAATTTCTCGACATCATTGATCCAAATAAAATTAGCAATAAATCAAAGAGTATTTATTATTTCTTGTATAGGGATAAAAGTGTTTTGGTCAAGTCCTCCGTACATGGCGTACCAGGTCTTCTAGGCGCTTTTTTTTTGTAAGTGTGCACATCAGTGAAGATGGTATGACGTCATTCCGGTATAATATCAGTATCGGTCCTAAGCATCTGTAGAAATGTTGCTAGCCGCAAGATTGCGTTAGGGCAGGCATTGACATAGGGCAGACACATGAAAGTCCGAAGTAGAAGACAGCTTTTGGCTCTATCCACTATCATCCATGCAAACGACGTGTCCACTCCTTTTAAGTTTATGATTCATCATTAGTGCCTCTACTCCGGGCCAGCCGGTTCAACGTAAGACTTCCGTATTTGGAACATGATCCTATATGATGTGCAGTACCTATAGAACTTAAACGCTTGAGATGAAAGATGTCTGGTTGGTAATGTTTGCTTTGTTGCAGCACTAGGTCTCTGCGACATAATGCAAGGTAGGCAAGACGATTACTTTGTATACGAAGATTTTGGTTTTCAATTTGATATCAAAGCGTATGCGTAAGCGACGGCTAGCTTGTGGTTATTTCGACCCATATTCTTATATGACGCAACTTACGGCACTAAAACTAATAGGGATGAAGTGCCGATAGTGGCACGCTGTGCTATTATTTGATGTTATTCATTATGAATCACTAGCGCGCGCTGCAACCCACTGCATTATAAAAGAGTATGGTGAATCCCACGGGAACAACTAATTTATCTGGGATAAAAAGTATCCTATGTGCCATTTCAGGTCATTATCTATATGTGTGCCAAATTTCAATCAAATATCAAAATCGGTTTGGCCGTTTTTGTGTGAAGGAATAACAAACATCCATCCATCCATCCTTACTAACTTTTGCATTTATAATATTAAAATAGATTGATATAGATAAGTATGATATCAAGTATGATATGATATTATGTTAATTTCTAAGAGGAAGGAAAAACGGTCTAATGGCTTCCATTATAGATCAATTCACGGAAATCGACTTCCACATACCAGTTTTCTCATTAGAAAAGCACGATGGTGTGAAAATTGTTTGTTCTCATGGGTCTCCGGAAGGGATGATAATATATATTTTATTTACAAAACATTATAAGGCATGGGTAAATAGCCCAGCGAAGTGTGCACAAACTGTTTATGTAACACCCAACTTGAAATCAATCACACGCTATCGTGTGTCTTAGCCGATTTTGTAAACATTACGTCCGTATCAATTACTACATGTTTTTGTCAATATATGTATATTTTTAGGGTTCCGAAGTAAACTAGGAACTCTTATCGTTTCGCTATGTCTGTCCGTCCGTCCACAGTCTAGCTCAGAGATCCTAATAGTACTACAATCCTAATAGTACTACAACCCTAATAGTACTACCTAATACTACTGCTGTAATTTGGCTAAGCAAGTATCTTGGGTTAATCGTTGGTGCACTTGTTGTACCTATGCCTACCCCTGAGAGGATAAGGGCGTGAAAATACTTGTAATTTGGCATGAATATACATATTAGTCACGACAACAAACTAGTAACATAAAATCTTAAAAGTTTTTTTTTAGGTTAGCTCCTCCACATGTAACGTGTGGATGTTAATTTTTTCTCGTTTATCCCGTAATGTGGAGTATCGTTGGATAGGTTTTAAAAAAAATATTAGTTAGGTCTGTGGAAACAATTTTTCGATCAAGGGACTAGTTTGCAAATTTTTTTTTATAGAAGAGGGGGCAAACGGACAGGAGGCTCACCTGATGGTAAGTGATTACCGCCGCCCATAGACAACTACACTACCAGGGGTCTTTTAATTGTTACCGGCCTTTTAAGAATGAGTAAGCTATTTTCTTAAAGGTCCCTAAGTCGTATCCTTTTGGAAAAAATTGCCGATAGCTAGTCCCAAATAGGAGTAGTGCGGGGCACAAAGTGCCTGAGAAAGTATATTAAGCTTTAAAGTAGGTACTAAATTTAAACGCTTAAACTATCAAGGCTTAGAAGGCATTACAAGTTTTTAAGTAATAGCCGACCAACTAATAAAATGTACTTGGAGAAGTTTTTAAAGGCGGTGAACCTGTGGTGCGGATATATCCGTCATTGACGTCAAATAGGTTAATTGTTCATAGTATGAACGAATAAAAGCCCTCTTTTAGACTGCATTATTGTGATAGGTAACTCCGGAACCTACATTGCACGTGGCTTGACACGCATTTTATCAATTTATTTACATACTAGCTGTTGCCCGCGATTTCTTTCGCGCGGACTTCGTTTACTCCGCACAGCTCCTCCCCCGTAGGTGATAGCGTCATAATAAGTAGCCTACATGTTGACCCGATCTGTTAGTAATATTCATGCAAAATTTGAAGTAAATCCATGCGGTGCTTTTTGAATTTACCCCGGATATACATTGACTTTCCTACGATTTTATTATATGTATATAGAAGATATCATAAGACAGGAAAGCACGTGTCTCTCATGAAATAAATGAGAAGAACCCATTTTGACGACTAGGTCAAAACATATAGCGTACTATTTTCACTTAGATCAACTAATTTAGTGTTAGATATATCATATAGTATACGTATCATAAGCATCGAGACTTCTTACTAGATGGTAGAGTTCTATAACGTCTCTCTCAGGTAATTGGTATCACCGTCTTACCTATTCTTGTAGCAATAGCGTCCGTGTTCATCGCCGTGTTGTCACGTCGTGTTCCAGTTTAGAAAATAAGGTAGCCGGTAAACTTATGCATTTCGCATTCTATCCATGCCCCACTAATAGCAACCACCATTAATATCTCTGGTGTCTCTATCCATCAGGAGATCCATCAGCTTACTATCCTCTAATATGAAACATAAAACGGTCAAGGGCGAGTTGGGCTCGCATACTGAGGGTTTCGTGCAAGCTCGTACCTTAGTACATGTAACCTTAGCCACATATAAATTTGATGATTCTTGGTCAATGGAAAGGACCCTATAGGTTTTGATCCCCTAGTGAAATCACAAAATAGGTATGTGGCACAAACAGCCATATCGTTTGATCCCATTTTTTTGTGGCGTTGTGACGAAAAAAATTTACGGTTTTCCGATTTTTTTCTTTATATGTTCTTTATATGTTCCGTAATAAATTTGTAATTCCAGGTCAATAAATCACAAAATATGCGACATAAATGTTCATATGATTTTTTTACAGCTGCGAGGGATCATAGACCCGAGTATTTGACATAAATTTCATTTTTATACCTTTACGCGTTCCTTAGAAAAATGGTCTTGACATCCGGACAGGCGGACGGACAGACGAAAACAAAGTGGTACTATAAAAGTTCCGTTTTTTCCTAAAAAAATATGATTGGCGGGTAATAGGGCGTTGATATATGTGTCGTGGGATGCTACATGGATTAGCATACTGTTTTGTTATTGAATCTAGAATCGGTAAGGGTTGGTAGGTACTAAACCCGGATTAAAATATTAATTTTTAATACAATGTAGGTAGGTAGACAGAGTGCAACGTAATTAGGAACTGGAATCCTAAACATCTATATATACATATAATAAAATCGTAGGAAAGTCAAAACTGTACATTGAATATTTTTTTAAAAGAATACTTGGGGCGTGATTTACAATCGATATCGAAGCCAAAAATGTAGTTTTTAGATGTTTTGTCTGTTTGTCTGTATGTCTGTTTGTCTGTATGTATGTCCGGGGTAAACTCAAAAAGTACTGCATGGATTTATTTCTAGTTTTGCATGAATATTACTAATAGGTCGGGTCAACATATAGGCTACATATTATCACGCTATCACCTACGGGGAGGTGCTGTGCGGAGTAAACGAAGTCCGCGCGGACGAAGTCGCTGGCAAGATAGTAAGATATAATAATAGAAATGTCCTTGAAATGTACAGCCGCGTTGGTGCGTAAAAAAGAAATTATTACACGTTAAGTAAGCAAAAACCGTACCAAATTTCGTTAAACTAGTTCATTGACTTTGTAGATTGTTATAATGGGCAAGTCTAGTCCGTCCTATGTGAATTCTTTCTGAAATAGTTTTCAAGAAAAAATTGGTAAATTCGGCATTTCAAAAAGCGACCCTGAAAAGTAATTTTTAACAGTAAATAAGGACAACAGTATGGTTCTCCTGATAAAAAAAACAACCATCGCCTCGCTGGGGTCTGTTGCCACCGCCTTACCTATTCCTGCCGCAATAGCGTCAGTGCTAGTCACTGTCGTGTCCGGTTTAGAGGGTAATGTAGCCGGTAAACTTATTCATGTGGCATTAGACCTCGCCACAAGATAGCAACGCACCATTAACGTCTTTTGTGCCTATAGGCGATGGTTGACTCTTTCCATCGTATCCCCGAAGAGGTAGGCACAGGTACAACCAGTGCACCCACAATTAGCCGAAGATACCTTATCCCACAAATTTAATGCGATTTCCCGACCAGGGAACCGAACCCTGGACCTCATGTGGTCAACAACAACACTGGACCACTAGACCACAGAGGCAATTATATGTATACGTATAAATTTTAACTATATCAAATAATATCCAACTGCCGTTCTGCCAGGCATGTCGTAAAAGGCGACCGATTGGCTATGCACGTCACTAACATCGTGGCTACTAGGTCGTAGAGTTCTGCATTGTCTCGCCCGGATCTGGTACCACCATCTTACCTATTCCTGCCGCAATAGCGTCAGTGCTTGTCACTGTCGTGTTCCGGTTTGGAGGGTAAGGTAGCCAGTAAACTTATGCATGTGGCATTAGACCTCGCCACAAGATAGCAACGCACCATTAACACGTTTGTAATTTTGTTAATACACTTGTACTGTTTCACAAATCACTTTAAAATTAAATTAATATCACCAACCGATTTCGCCTTTTATGGCATCTTCAGGGCTATACCGGTTTTACCGGTATTACCGGCCGTAAAAGCGAAACCGGTTGGTGATATTAACTAAATTTTAAAGTGATTTTTGACACAGTACAAGTTTATTAACAAAATTACAAATGGAGTTTCGCCAAGTGCCGACGATAAAAAGTGTAAAATACATTAACGCCTTGGTGTCTATAGGCGATGGTTGACTCTTTCCATCAGGAGACCCATCTGCTTGTTTGCTATCTAATGATATAAAAAATTCATTACCTCCATTGCCATTTTTGTCATGTGGTTTTTGCTTCCTCCGGGCGTTGTCGTCAGCTCGTGACGTGCTGGCAGGCCGTCGACGGAAGCCGAAGGAGGTTGCTACCCCGCGGGTCGGTTTGTTGCCGTTCCCACTAGCACTCTTCTCACGTTTCTTTGCGCCTTTCGATTCCGAGTGACCCTGTAAAATAATCATCGCGTAAATAAAATTGGAATACTTAATTATAATTTGATATTTTGTAACAGACAATGAAAACAACGCAGGTTTCTCACACAGATTAAATCTAATAAAAGTTCTCATGTCAGAAATTAAAACTTTATTGTTGTTTCATAAGTATAAGATCTAGATCTAGATCTATAAGATTGTTTATAATTACTTTTGGTACAATATTTGATCAACGCTTAAAGTTTAAAATGCTTTTTGTATTCATATATCACGCGTTTTAAACTATAAGTAAGTTTATTATGCCATTCATTTTATTTTCTCCAATTTTTCTGTTTTCTCCAAATTTCATTTTATTTTATAAAAGTCACATTTTATAAAATTTAAAATGAAACTTGGCTAGCTATAAACCTACATTTAAAAGTTTTTTTTATATATTATAAGATAGCAAACAAGCAGATGGGTCTCCTGATGGAAAGAGTCAACCATCGCCTATAGACACCAAAGATGTTAATGGTGCGTTGCTATCTTGTGGCGAGGTCTAATGCCACATGCATAAGTTTTCCGGCTACCTTACCCTCCAAACCGGAACACGACAGCGACAAGCGCTGACGCTATTGCGGCAGGAATAGGTAAGGCGGTGGTACCAGACCCGGGCGAGACAATGCAGAACTCTACCACCTAGTAGCCACGATGGTAGTGACTCGATAGCCAATCGGTCGCCTTTTACGACCTGCCTGGCAGAACGGCAGTTGGCCTATTCTACAAAGGAGGCCGGGACCAACACGGCGACGAAAGTATGAAATAAGATGCGTTTCAAATGTGATTTTAGCCTATAATAATAATTTCCCCGTATATCATACATATACGGTAGAATTATTGTCATATTCTAATTTACGTTTAATGATTGTAACAAATTTATTTAATACAACCAACCATAATAGATAAAATATCACTTGAAAATATTAAACACTAGCTGACCCGCGCAGCTTCGCCTGCGAGTAGATATAGACAATGTCGATATAGATTTTCATACAAATTTAATCCCCTATGTTAGCCCCTTAAGGCTTGATTTTTGAAAAAAAAAATTAGCCTATATTTGACCCTAGGTGCTCAACTATTTCCATGCTAAATTGGATGAAAAGCGGTCCAGCGGTTTAGCCGTAAAAGCGTATCAGACAGACACACTTTCGCATTTATAATATTAGTATGAATTCAAAAAATTAAATATAAAAACAGCCAAGTGGGCAACCTCTACCACCTAGTAGTCACTACCATCGTGCCTACTAGTGGAAGACTTTTGCGACGTCTCGCCCGAACCTGGTGCCACCGTTTTACTTATTCCGATCGCAACAATCAGATGGCTCTCTTGATGGAAAGAGACAACCCTGCTCCAGGCACGACAGTAACGGGCAACGACGGCATTGCGACAGAATTAAGGGGTTGATACCAGACTTATTTTGTAAGTTTTACTGTTTTTAAGTTAATGGTGGGTAATATAACGCATAGCGTTATATTATAGCGCGCTATGTATACTCAACGTATAGCGTACTCTATTTAGATTCGCATTCGGTACTATAACATAACGTTACGCTATATACCTAGCGGCTAGCGTAGGAAGTAGTTATAACTTCATAACCTACGAATTTACGAACTACGCGACTAAAGAGTAAAAAAAGAATATCAAATAAAAGTAAAAAACGTAAATATAAGGTCGGTTTAAGTAGTCTGGGCGAAAAATGTATAGAAAAAAAAATATTTTTTGTAAAAGGAATAATAAAAAAATTCTAGGGCATAGAATGTATCTGGTGGATATTGAGGAAAAAATTAGTAAACGTCATGTGGACCAGTTGTTGCGATATTTATAACATAGTTTATAGCGTTATATCATAGCGCTCAGTCAACGCGCACAAGCGCCCGCTGTATGATATTGTGATGAGTCACGACTCACGAGCTATCTTGGACGGGTCACGCGATCAGTGTTTCAATTACACGTTATAATATAGTCTACGTAGCACGCTAGAAAAATATAGTTTATAGTGTATAACACGCTATAAAAAATAATTTATTTGAACAATACTGTTTAAATTATTGTATCATAGGATCATATCAACAAAAAAGAAAATGTGCCTCCTAATAGATAAAGACCACACACAGCTGGTAATAGCATATTACCATCTGCGTAGTGGGGATCAAATGCCACATGTATAAGTCTACCGGCTACCTTACCCTCCAAATCGGAACATGACAATCATAAGCATTGACGCTATTGCGGAAGAAATAGTTAAGGCGGTGGTACTAAATACATCGGCGAGACGTTACGAAACTCTACGGTGGTAGAGTTCCGTAACGTCCTAACCTAGTAGTCACGATACCAGTAACGTGTAAAGCCAATCGGTCGCCTTTTATGACCTGCTGGGCAGAACGGCAGTTCGTCTTTTCTTCAAAGGAGCCCGGGATAATATAGGGTCAACATAACCTTCAATGTATCACAGTCAGATAATAAACATTCATAAATCTTTCTACAAGAGTTCTAAGATATATTTATTGCAAAGACCACTTGCTTACTGTTTTATAGCGTACAGATTGGAAAAACACCTTTTCGCTGATTAAAATTCTTGTCAATGCTGTTCTAAGCCTCGTTGAACAACTTCAACTATTATACAACGACGTTGTTTAGATCACTTTCAATCAGAGGTGTAGCTGCCGTCGTATCAGCCGTATCAATGACACGGCGCCACCAGGCTACAGAGACCCCTAACGTGTGTAAGCAAAAATTAGTAAAATGTTATCCACAATGTCACTTACGACCGGTTTCCGAAACGCAAATTAATTTTACCAAGCAATTAAGGCGAGGTATTTTAACGCACGTCAATTCTATAGGAAATGGGCCCGGGCGGCGCGGTATGTTCTGAAACCACTGGGAAACCTGTTAATTTTTGGATAGATAAATATAGGACTTCAGCTGAAAACCAAAATTTAGTAGGTACATTCTTTTTTGGATTTAAAACTAAATATCACCAAATAAAAATCATGTGGAAGATTAGAAATATTATTAACAAATTATTTGTTTTGGAGATTTTTTTTTACTCTGTTTTCGGAATTTTATATGATCGAGTAAAGTAAATTCTATCATGTAGTAAGTTAGCACATTCCTTAGATAATATCTTCAGGTATATCGTGTATTTTTTGTAAAATTTATATTTAACAATCAATACAAAAAAAAACGTGATTTAGTAAACCAGTTTTTTCCCGTTTGTCGCGATGCCTCGCCTTAATCTCTGTTTAACATAACTTTTACAAGGAAATTATCTGTTTTTTTTTTAATTCTGTTGATGGATTGTATGGATTGATGGATTGTACACTGACTGATTGTATAACCACGCATAACTGTTTATAAAGTGATCCGATTTTAACAATTCTTCTTTTATTGGATAGAATATTAGTACCCCGAGGCCACATGTATAAGTTTTCCGGCTACCCCACTACCGGCTATTTGACAAAGCAAAACAAGGCATTGACAAGCACTGACGCTATTACGATTACAACGAATACGTCATAATTCTACCACCCAGCAGTCATGTAAAACCCCCGTGTTGGTTCCGGGCTCTTTTCAACAAAAGCTTTGGCCTATTATAACGGCAATTGTGTCGTTCTGTCAGGCCGGTCGTAAAAGGCGACCAATTGGCTATGCGAGTCACTACCATCGTGACTACTAGGTGGTAGAGTAATAGTAATAGTCTCGTGTAATTTTTGAAAAAAAAAATACATCCAGAAGGATACGAAAACGATGATGGATTATTTCACAGACCACATGAATAGATTTTATTCACTCACTAATTTTAATGTACGACAACGCAAAAGTATGCGTATATGCGTCCGTTTATTTTTTTGCTAAAAATATAGGTATTTACCAATTGCATAATGATGATACGTTTCGCAAATTTGAATTTCACTCGCATAATTTACACATTATTACAAGTTATATGCATTTAAATACAAACTAAATTATTAAAAATAATAATATAGATGTAATAATGATTTATTTATTTAAATGCTTCTCCCCCCGGGGAATTTTAATTCTCCGTGTTGGTCCCGGGCTCCTTTGAAGAATAGGCCAACTGCCGTTCTACTAGGCAGGTCGTAAAAGGCGACCGAGTGGCTATGCGCGTCACTACCATCATGGCTACTAGGTGGTAGAGTTCTGCATCGGCTCGACCGAGTCTGGTACCACCGCCTTACCTATTCCTGCCGCAATAGCGTCAATGCTAGTCACTGTCGTGTTCTGGTTTGGAGGGTAAGGTAGCCGGTAAACTTATACATGTACCATTAGACCTCGCCACAAGATAGCAACGCACCATTAACATCTTTGGTGTCTATAGGCGATGGTTGAGTCTTTCCATCAGGAGACCCATCTGCTTGTTTACTATCTTATAATATAAAAAAAGCTTTATTGCACAAAAATGGTACAAAGGCGTAACTTAATGCTATTAAGCATTTTCTGACCGTTTGCCTTCCGTGATGCTGAGAGAAAAAGCTTGGGTAGTGCATAATAAATTAATTACGAGCTATCAATAAAAACTAAACAGTAGATACTAAATTATAATAACTAATCCATATTTATAGGATATGCTACAGCAAAGCACGTAAGCTTCGTAACAACATACTAGTACATAACACATAGGTTAAGGTACATTCTGTAGAATAATTAAATATACATTACCTACCTAAATAGAGAAAAATATTCACCGATATTCAATAGTTTATAAAAATATGCTTATAACATTTACATACATTAACATACGTAAATTACACACCAAAGACCTACGTAGGTCTTTGTTACACACATTTTTTTTTATATCATACGATAGCAAACAAGCAGATGGGTCTCCTGATGGAAAGAATTAACTATCGCCTATAGACACCAAAGATATTAATGGTGCGTTCAGCGTTGCTATTTGTGGCGAGGTCTAATGCCACATGCATAAGTTTATCGGCTACCTTACCCTCCAAACCGGAACACGACAGCGACAAGCACTGACGATATTGCGGCAGGAATAGGTAAGGCGGTGGTACCAGACTCGATAGCCAATCGGTCGCCTTTTGCGACCTGCCTGGCAGAACGGCAGTTGGCCTATTCTTCAAAGGATGCCGGGACCAACACGGCAACACATATCAATTAAGTATTCTGATGTTTTAAAAAGAGATCGTACAATGCAGATTTAATTTGATAATGTAGATGATTCACACATCTGAGACGGAAGATCATTCCATAATCTTGTGTGAAGAAATTAAAATATTATGTTGCCGTATTTAGGTCCGGTTACATCAGCGTACTAGACAATGATGACCGCCGAAGCCTACCTTGACTTGAAAATAATAAGTATTCGAAACGTTCTTTTAGATATATAGGAAATGATGGATTCTTTAAAGTCATGCTTCTGTTTTTTTGTTTGATTTATCTTTGCATAGTGGGTAGAAATTATTTAAGATGCACCAACCTATAACATGAGGTTGCCTAGAATAGAATGCCCTAGGCGTTAAGTTTAACATTTGTAATTTTTTTTGTGCATAAATTTAAATAAATAAATATCAGGACAATAAAGTGTCAGAAATAAATAAAAACAAATAAATTTAAATACCCTGTGTTGGTCCGAGCTCCTTTAAAGAGGAATGGCTAATTTTAGTGTACTCGATTTGTCGTTAAGGTAGACCACCTTTCACATCATGGGGCTTAATATTATTGGCTCATTGTGGATGCATTGTACCTCTGCTTACCTCTAACGAGATATGGGCGTAAAGATATTTTTCGGTAGATATTTCAAAGAACAGGTCTTCAAACCGCCTGTTGCGGTGATATTTCGTAAGATTTAATAAGACGGTCTATAAATATTTATACAACATCAGTGACAGATATGGCGCAAAGCGGATACCTCTAAACAATAGGCTTTCGGGCGGTGACGGCAACCTGACGTACTTGGCACCTTGTTTTGTTCAACCTCTCATAAATGCTAGATGCCACACAGCATTGAATTTTGCATAGACGGGCTGGTATGAATACATTTAACGAGTGTTCGTTTATGGTCACTTCTAAATGTGCTAGGAAGATTGCCATGCTTTGCATGCATTGAATATCTTTACTATAATACGACATTTATACGTGTGTTAGTCCAGAGCTCTTTTGAAAAATTTACCATCTACCATTCTGTAAAGCACTTCGATTGACTATAAGTGTTACAATCACGGTGGCTATTATGTAGTTAGGGTTCCTCAATGTCTCGCCCAGGTGTTTGCGGCCACTGCCTTGCCTATTCTTAACGCAACAACGTCAATGCTTGTTATTGTCATGTTTCAGTTCGAAATGCATGGTATTGACATCCTGCCACACGGATAACAATGCACCATTAACATCTTTGGTGTCTATAGCCGATGATTTCTTTTTCCATCGGTAGAGCCATTTGTTTATTTGCTATCTAATGATATAAAAACTATATTACTAGCTTTTCCCCGTGGTATAACCAGTGGAATCACAATCCCGCGAAACAATAGACATCGCATGCAGCCTATGTCACTCAGAAATAATGAAGCTATCTACGGGTGAAAGAATTTTCAAAATTGCTTCAGTAGTTTTAGAGATTATTTCTTACAAACAAACAAACAAAGTTAACCTATTAATAGTATTAACATTAGTACAGATAAAGATAAAGAGGTACAGTTTGTAAGTTTGTTAGTTTTTGTAGGACGTAATCGAGAATAAAATTATCTTACAGGATTGTATTTTCTAATTGAAACCTAACTTATATGGAAAAGCGTCGTCTGACTTAAAGGTAAGATGGTCGCTGGTTCAGTCCCGCTGGAGTAAAAACTCAACTTTGCTTAAAAAAGTTATTTTTTATTACATTGTAATACAAAATACCATTGGCTGTTGACTGCAGGAGACTATAGTAAAATTTACGTCATAATGAGGTATGATGATTTGTGCATCAAAATAACCATTTCAATATTAATTAGGTACTTTAACTTCGAGGTATTTTCACAAGAAACTAATAACTTGAAATTAAATAAAGTATTACTAAAATAACCTTGCCTTAAAGTGTTATCGTGGAGATAGTTTTATTCACCTTATTACATGATATTTTGTTTTCATCTTAAGATGGAAAATTAAGTTGACTTTGTAACTTCAGCAAAAGCAAAAAAAGAGAATATATTTCTTACGAAGGGTTTAGTAGGTCGACCAAATATAAATATTATGAACTTTCAGTTGTCCTATTTACAAATAGAAAATTTTACACGACTATTTTTACTTCGGTAGAATAAGGGAATAATCATCAAATTAGGTGCAATACTCAACAGTAGCACAAAATGTATACGTAGTAAATAACTTTTGTGTCTACACTATCGATATTTAAAACATGCATATTTTACGTACATATTTTAATAATACTCAGGGACACTGAAATCACTAATTGAAACTTGAACAGCCTCATTCAAAATGGGACATATTATGGTCACCTTAAGGTTCATAATATGTCGTGCATAAACTCTGTATATAAATTGAAAAGTGGTCAAGTGCGAGTCGGACTTGCACACATAAGGTTTCTAATCATCGAGCGATACTATACCTACCCATTTTCTTTCCTCGTGTTGGTCGCGGGCTCTTTTAAAGACTAGGCCAACTGCCGTTGTGCCAGGCAGGTCGAAAAAGGCGACTGATTGGCTATACAAGTCGCTACCATTGTTGCTACTAGGGGGTAGAATTCTGCATTGTCTCGTCCGGGTCTGGTACCACTGCCTTACCTATTCCTGCCGCAATAGCGTCAGTGCTTGTCACTGTCGTGTTCCGGTTTGGAGGGTAAGGTAGCCGGTAAACTTAAGCATGTGGCATTATACCTCGCCACTAGATAGCAACGAACCATTAACTCCTTTGGTGTCATAGGAGATGGTTGACTCTTTCCATCAGGAGACCCATCTGCTTGATAATTGTTTGCTATCTTATGATATAAAAAAATCTAACTTCTCAAAAATATGATCACCTATATTGCGGTAATTGGAAAGCTATTTAGACGGATACGATATTAATCCGTTACTCTTTTAAAGCATTTAATGCACATTATGATAGCCCTGCCTCGCAGACTACACATATTTTACCGAAATAAATATCTTAAAAGTTATCTCAAAATAATAAGTCGCCTCTGTGGTTTAGTGGTCCAGAATTGGCGTTGACCAAATGAGATCCGGGTTCGATTCCCGGGTCGGGCACATTAAAAAAAATGTGTTTTTTCAGTTTTCTGAGAAACACAAAGTTGCCCGGGATTGGAAATTGCCCGGTTGGCGATAGGCTTGCCACCTATCACATTTGTGGGACTAAGTATCTTCGGCTAATCTTGGGTGCACTTGTTGTACCTCTGCCTACCCCTTCAGGGATATGAGCGTGAAGATACTTTTTTTTATCTCAAAATAATCAGGGTCTAACGCTCGAAGAGTAAATTCAAACAATGTCATACCGCCGCATACCTGTTACATTTAAATTTAATTCACATGTCTATTACATTAAAATCTAATCATACACCGTATTGATCCGGGCCCCTTTGAAGACAGTTCCCCTTCCAGGCAGTTCGTAAGAGGCGAACGATTGACAGGTGTTCTGCATTGTCTCGCTTGGTTCTGGGACCACCGCCTTACTTATTCCTGCCGAAATAGCATCAGTGCTTGGCACTGTCTTATTCCAACCGGTGACCGGTAAACATATGCATATGATATTTAAACCTCGTGACAAAGTCAGAAAGATATCATTAACGTATTTGGTATCTGTAAGCAATGGTCGTCTCTTTCCATCACGAGAGCCATCTGCTTTCTTGCTACCTTATGAGATAAAAAACATACTCGACGCAACAATCTAATTCGATGCGACACTACAATAGAAAAATGTAGCCATATATTATGTTCTAATAACCCGTGAGAAGCTAAGGACCATAAACAAACGATAAAATATTCATACCATCGCCTATGCAAGCGGCTTAATGAAACACAAGCATACATTCCACAAATTGCAAAACAAGTCAGAAAAATATTTACAGCGTTAAATACAATAACTAATTGCGCTTACCATAAAACCTACTTTCCACTCCAAAAAATATTTACGTAGTGTCTGTAATAGATAATTTTAATATGTTTGCGTACATATTACGAGCACCAAAATAGCCGTTACGCTTGAAATGATTCAATTGTCAGCCCTTATGGCGTGAATGGAGATCACGACTCAAACCAGCGAAAGCTCTTTACAAATCATTACTTGTCTGTTGGGATAACATTTTATCATTAATCATTGCAACAGACAATTTATCATAAGTACTATGGTACTAAGGTTATATGTCTATAATATTATTTTTATATCTGTTCTAAAATAATAATTTACACACAGAAAACTGCAACAAAGAAATTCCAACCTCCTATATCTCTGAAACTCTAGATCAGATCTTCACCAAATTTATATGGCACCTAATCGGAAAAATACAACAAAAAATTTTGCAAATCCGTCTATAAGTATATGACGGAGTTATGCCCGAACATTCATAAAAAAAACATATAAAAAATCGGTTAGTTGAGAACCTTTTTCGAGAATTCGGTTAAACGGAAAACTAAAGAGTTTTTTGTTTATCGATAATATTTAAAAGATTTACAATTAGAGATTATTTCCGTAATATTGCGACATTCATTAGGTTCACGCTAGGTTGGTCAAAAACTTGATAACTATAGAGCAATATGCATTGAATTGAAAAAAGGATTGTTTTTTTTTTTTAAATATGAGAACAACAAGTAGAACGAAATACTTGTCATTTTCAAACATAAATTGTTACTTCTATTATATTTGTCAATTTAAATTACAGTGTTACATGAGCACAAAAATTACGTAACCGCATACACACTAATGTGCCGCATACCGTGTCATTCGAAATGCTGTTAAAATAACAAATAAATTGCAACACGTTTCTTACTTTATTTTAAAATATACCAAGAATATATTGTAAAAAATAAAATTAAGTGTTTTTTGGTGTAAATGCAGAAATTATGCAAATTGTTGAAGTGAAACTTTCTTAGATTCGCTGTGATTTGAAACTCAATAAAAAGAAAATGCATCACAATGAAGAAAGAAACACATAAATGTGAAGGATTAAGATTAAGCCATCGAGAGAATGAGATAGAATCCTGGTATTTAAAAGACCATTTATGTAATAGTTTCGAAACCACTCAGATACGAACAGTACTACCAAAGAGATTTTACTGCAAATTTTTGCTTCTAAAATACGAAAATATTTTTTCCTCTGTTGTCTCTCTCTTCGATTCTTTTCTACTTCAATCAAAAATTTTATTTCTACCGCGTGTGAGCTCACATGCGATTTTTTTAATGTCTTTAAAGTTTTTAAAAGATAATGCAGAAGCAGCACTACTAAATTTTACTAAATGTTTATTTTTATTTATGACATCCACAAACCTTATTGCAGAAATATTTTCTGTATTATCAAGACTTTTGTTTCCTGGACCTATTCTAACGGCAGTTTAAACGGATGTTGTTCGTGGTGTCGTTTGTGGTCAGCCATAAATTGCACACATCAACTTAACTGGATCAAGCAAGTGCTCTAGATTGTGAGGCCCATTACTGCGATAGTTATTGTAATCGATTTGTATAAGACCAGTATTATCTACTAAATAATATTACTTGTATTAATAACTAGATATGCTCGCGACTTCTTCAGCATAGGTCTGGGTTTTATTTTTGTGTTTTTGTTCGCGTAATAAAATCGGCTATTGTCGAAATCGGAGATTTTTGGAGATTAACTAGAACAGACAGACGTACAAAAACGTCCGAGTGAGCAAGCATTACTATCTCTGTGGCTCGTCATATTGCCCCGTGCAAAAAACCGGCTACCTTATCCTTCAAACCGGAACACGACAATGACAAGCATTGACGCTATTGTGGTAGGAATAAGTCAATCCTACAATCTGTCCGGTAGAATAGAAATTGATCTATTTTTAGATCTAGAGGGCCCAGACCAACACTAGATCTTGTAGAAATAGTCTTCTCGACAGTGATACAGGGGAGCATCTTAGACGCGCATAAAATGCATTATAGTTACTGTTTCGTGGTCTATTGATTAGTCCATTTGGCTCAAATCTCGAGGGCCCAGGTTCGCTTAAGTGAAGGTTATGAGGTCATAGATTCGCTCGTTTGTATGAGGCGAAAAATGTTGGCTGTTTGTTAAAAGCTCTCAACTACAGCATATATTATAATTGTTACTATTGTAACTGCAAATCGAAGGGGAAATAATGATGGTCGTTGCAGGTTGGCAAAATGCGGCGGGGGGCTAAAAACTTCTATTTCACCAATCGGCCAATCTGTGAATCATAGTGGTAAGCTAGAGCGTCTAGTGTAATTCTTTCACTCAACTAGTGTCTAGTTTAGAATACCCTAGCTCAAATGAAAGAAAATGAAGCACTGCCATAAGTCATAGTGACATCCCTATTTGATACAGGTCCGAGTTTACTCTATGACGCACCGACATACTCTGACATGGATCAGCTTGGTTTGGAGCATGAAGTATTAGGTATATAGGTAGAGCTAGCACTCGTATTAATCAATTGAAACAAATGTTTTCGTGATATCTCTGTTTATGAAGTCTCGTCATCTCTTTTTATACAGCTGTGTTAGAAAGAGAGGGTAAGACCTCAGATGACAGTAGTATTTAAAATTTGGTTTTAAGTAGGTACTAAAAGTGTTGCCTCCAGATATAATACAGCTTCATGGTTTGGAGTATGTGTGTTCGTGAACGTTATATTTAATTACACGGCTCAGCTTGGTTTTGAGACTTCAACAAAATGTTCGAGGCGCTCTGTCTTTATATTTTTTATCCATAGATAAATAATTGGTCTCGCGGTGCTTGACAAGATACCGCACTATCTAAAAACAACAACTCCGTGAATGCAGCAACTCAATATTATAAGAGCTTGCATTGTGATTGGTGACTGAATCGGGTACGCCAGTTTCGGCGTAGTATTTGTTGCCGCATTTGACAAGTACGTTGGCGATATCTAGTCAAGCGCAGCGAGACCAATTATTTATCTAAGTTTTTAGTCTACTAGTCAACCGATGTGATGATATTCATTTAAATTATTTAATTTATAGCATAATGCATATCATAATCAACGGAACGTCGTTTTTATTACTTTCACTATCTTTTTTATAATTTAAATCTAGGATGTAATTTATAACGCTGTTTTTACCATTCCATTTCATTTAAAACAAGATTTTAATATCGTTTTTATGCTGATTGCGCAAGTCATTTGATATAAACATCACAGATATATAACAAAAGATAAATATGGATAATTGTCTATGTTTTCTTCATGAAAGGCAGTTATTGCCGATAAATACTAAAGATGTAATGGTGTGATGCAATATCGTGACAAGAATATAATGATATGTGCCTTAGTTAGTTGACTACCTTACACTTATATTAAATTGGAATAGGAGTAATAAGCATTGACATCAGGAGCCACCTGTAAAATTACGTCCCACGTTAAGAGGGAGAGAGGCAAAAAGTTTTGTGACGTCACATGTTTACAAAACTCGAAATTTATACGTAAACTAAAAACTTAAAAGTGGTATTAACTTGTTATGTATTAATTGTAAAGCTTATGGTGTGTTGGTTTAAAACCTCGTTGGTTTAAAAAAATTACTTTTAAACATTGATATAAAAACCTAAGATGCACAATCAGTATCTCAAAAACGTCCTTTTGAGTGCACAATTTCAAATTGTGCGCTCATTTCAAATAGAATCACGTCGATCATCGCGTCACTGTCAATTTTATTAATTTGTGTAATGTTTGTTTGTATACATTGCTTTTTAAAATCTACTATAAATCTAGCGCTTAAGTTTGGATATGCAAAAACATATGTTTTGCAATATCTATAATTACCTGAGTGAAATTAGCGACAGTTTTGAGTGTCAGTTTTGTTCGGGACTGTGCATCTTAGGTTTTTTATATCAATGCTTCTAAATATATAATTGAAAAAATGTGACGTCATATCAGGGGCAAGGGGTTTTAACAAGTGTGACAACCTGTGACAATGACTCGGTGCGGGGAGGAGGTGTTAACAAACTATTTATTTGTGTGACATAATTATGGAGCTGCGGATAGCGAAGGCTAAATGTGTCATGGTTGCCTTCGTGAAAAACCAGTGGTAGAGCTCTGTAACTTACATCTTCCTGCCTCAATAAAGTCAATGTCTGTCAGTTGTATTACAGTGCAAAGGATAAGATGATAATATTATCCACCTGGCATTTTATGCCTGTCATCGTAACATCTGCGATTTCTTTAAACGGTAGTTGTCTTTTCTATCAGAACAATCTATTTACCTACTGGTCATACTGCGATAAAAATAAAAAATATTTATCGTAGGCACTTGACAAACCTGCATTTTTTTTATATTTTTAACTTCCCGCTGCTTATGTTGATAAGGATTTTTTTGCCCCGATTTTCGAAAATCGAGTTTTCACCAGGTCTTCATGTTTTGAGATCCCAGGAACCTTTTCCGACTATTGTGTGTGCATTATGTATGCATGTGTGTATATGAGTGTGCGTGTGCCTGTGCGTGCGAGTGCGCTGGGTGTGTGCGTGCACATGTGAGTGTGCGTGTGCATATGCGTATGCGTGTGATTGTGCGTGTGCGTGTGATTGTGCGTGTGCGTGTGATTGTGCGTGTGCGTGTGTGTGTGTGTGTGTGTATGTGCGTATGCGTGTGCGTGTGTGTGTGTGTGTGTGTGTGTGTGTATGTGTGTTTGTATGTGTGTGGTAAACATCGCATAACTTTGCAACGGCCTAACCGACAGAAACGCGGTTGACGGCATTCGATTGCATTCCTATCAACTTAACTTTCTGAAAATTTCAACCATTTCGTTCCAGGAGACTTTAAAAAATTTTTTAAAAACCTTAAAAAAATCAGCGAAACAGTATTTTTTTTTATTGCATCCAGGTTATTTATTTATTTATAAAACACACCATGCACATTACTGAAAATATAAATTTCAAGTCATACATGTGTGAAGTAATTAATTAAATGTTTTATGGTGACCGTTCCAAGTGTCTTATGGCACAATTCTTTACTATTTATTCTTTACTATATTTGGAGGTAAAAATATCCACTTCACTTTCAACTGAGCGAGCAATATCGTTAATTTACTGACTGTAATAATAATAAGTTAATTTACCGATTGAATACAAAATCTAAACTAAGCCCCTTTCCTCAAAAAACTGCGTCTAGTGCACAAATTGCATCAAAATCGGTTTATCTGTTCGGGAGTTATCGTTGCCGAAAATTTTGAAAAAAGTGCTTTTTCGATATTACTTCTAAATTTTTAACCATTAATTTTTTGATCTACTAAAATATTTTACTAGCTACTAGGACCAAAATTTTCAAAATTACAGTTGTTCAAATATTAAAATTACGCTGTTTACAGCAAACTTCCATAAGTACTTATATTATAAATGAGAAAACGTGTGTGTTTGTTTGTCCGTCTCACATGGCAAAACGGAGGCAAGAATTGACGTGATTTTTTAAGTGGAGATAGTTGAAGGGATGGAGAGTGACATAGACTACTTTTTGTCTCTTACTTTACGCGAGAGAAGCCGCGGGCAAAAGCTCGTACTTCATATTTAAAATAACTTTCAGGCTAATATACCGATTTATTTAAAAATCTGGTCAGCAATTTTTCTTAAAATACTGCGTCAAATACCTACCGTAAATCGAATAAAAATCAGTTAATTCATTAGGGATTTCTAAAAAAATTGTCATTTCTGCGACATTTTTTATTTTGTCGATTTCGTAGCTAATAAAAAAGTTTCGAGCTTAAAACTCGACTGCAGAGGTTTACTGATTCTTTTTAAATTTTAAGTACTACTTAGTGGGTACTTAATTATAGTTATTTGTATGTGAACCAACCGTTATCGTATTTCAATCGACTTCCCAAAAAGAAATCGGCTGTATTTTTTATGTTTGTTACCTCAGAATTCAGTCTTTTGTTACCTACATACATACATATCTTCACGCCAGATCCCTTACAGGGTAGGCAGAGACAATGTCTTTTGTTACCTAATTTGGAAAATTCTTTTTTGTGTGAGAGGGTATACATTTTATGGTTACAGTTGCGGATCCAGCATTTTGGTTGAAGTGGCGAAGAATTAACGAATTTTTATTTGAGGGGGCCTTGATTCAGCTGAGGGTAGATTTTAGATTTACTAAGGTAATCATCAAAAGTTTTCGATCCCCTACTGTAGGTCTTATATAAGTTTGGTGACGATCAGAGTTCTAGAGAAACAGGATATTGGAATTGTTGCAGCATATTGCGTTTAAATTATTACATCTTTAAAGCTTCGTTTATGTTAACGTATAACGTATTAATGAGTTGGAGCCGGTTATGGCTTAATAGCGTATACCTACTACTTATTATTTGATTGGAAAAAGCTCTCTACTCACTATTTCTCGTATATTACTGCTAATATATAAGCCAATCATTCGACGACCAGTCGATAGCCCCGAGGCCCTACATGATAGCCCTATAACGGTACATACCGGAATAACTGTATTACATGTACCTATCTCTTGTGAAATGAAATCTCATACTTCTAACTAAATAAATAAATGACCACTTTGGTGATCTATTGTCCTGCATATATAAGCATGTCTGAAATATTGCTCAGATCAAATTCCTAAAATCATTTATGTAATTAGTATAAATATTCAGATACTTTTGTATATCTCTGCTTATACTAGCGATCGAAATTCGACCATAAACAAAACAATAAAATCTCTTCTAATTTTGACAGCAAATTTGACCAAAATATCTAAAATATATATAAAATTCTCGTGTCACAATGTTCGTTCCCGTACTCCTCCGAAACGGCTTGACCGATTCTCATAAAATTTTGTGAGCATATTGAGTAGGTCTGAGAATCGGCCAACATCTATTTTTCATACCCCTTTGTGATAAGGATTGTCCACCCCTAAAAATTTTTTTAATGTTTTTTAGCATTAAAAAATATATACAACCCTAAATTTTCACCCTTTTATCACCAACCCCTATTTATTAATTTAATAATTTATATGGCAAAACAGCGTTTGTCGGGTCAGCTAGTAACAGTATACATGTGTGTATATTTAGTCAAATAAATGTAAAATTTAAATTAAAAGTTGGAACTTTAGAAAACTTGATTCGATTTTAATTTTTTAATCGGCATTCAACGCAATTATTTAAGTGCTAAAAATTGTTGAATATCAAAAATCGATTCATTGAAAAATTTCGAATTTATGTCGTTTTGTCAAAGGTACCTCCCGAATGGATAAACCAGTATTGATTAAATTTGCGGATTTGGACGCATTTTTTTAACAAAAAAAAGCTGCTTGGATTTTATAATCAAATCTAGAAGTTATTTTAAAAAAAGAACATTGTTTCGCCGATTTTTATTTGAGTTTCTTTTAATTTCTCAATATCTCCCTGTCCGAATAGGTTCACAGTTTCAAAAAGTCAAGTTCGATGGAACTCAGTTGAATTCAATGAGGGATTTACACAAACACACACATACATACATTCATACATACTGACGTCATTTAGGGAATAGTCTGAAAAGGTTCTTAGGACTTCAAAATGTAGAGTTCTGGCAAAAACTCGATTTAAACAAATCGTCGTGAGATTTGCGATTTGAACTTCCTTTAAGTTAAAAATTCTTACTACTTCGTAATTCGTAATAGTAAAGAATGATGCAAATCTATTGCGTGCGTAATATAACTGTAATAATATATGCAAGAGACACGGTCAAACTTGTTGAAGATAAATCGATAATTCTACACAATGTTTGCAATCGGCAGTCATTTTATTTCGATCAATGTGGCGGGTGAAGTCCGTTATAATGGTAACTGGAAATGTAAACTGTGAAATCGAAGAACATTTGAAATAAAAGCTCCTTGTTGTTATTACAATATAAACATTCATAATAATTCAAACACTTCAATAACATTATGATGTTACACATGCCATCTTTACTAATATTATTTCTTTTTTATTATTTCTTTATTAAGAATGTGAAGGTCTGTCTGCCCGTCTATAACAAATAATATTTTGCCTGAATGCCAAATTACATTAAAATCCGTTCCATAGTTGTTGCGCGATTGTCAAACATCCATCCAAACATTCAAACTTTCGCATTTATAATATTAATATAGATTAATATAGATAACCAATGTTATAATGTAATATTATGATCATGGCCAATCGACCTCCAGGCACAATAATATGGTAGGTATTATAATAATGTTTTAAATGGTATATTAAAAAAACAAACATACTGTTCAACTTACTACGTGAGCGTATTTAACATACAAATCGATTTAGATAATATTAAGAACTGTAACATTCGAAATTTAACTCTCTTGACGATATTATATTTTCGTATAACATTTAGTACCCTTTTAAATATTAGCTCGTTTTTAGGGTTCCGTACCTGATAGGGAAAAACGGAACCCTTATAGGATTACTTCGTTGTCCGTATACGTAGACGTATTAAGTTGAAATTTATTCCAATACCTACTCGGGTCTACGGTCCCTCTCAGCTGTGAAAAAATCAAACTTTTAAGTTAACACGATCAAATATTATAAATAATAATATAAATAAATATTTTGCGATTTCAAAAGAGAATCAAAGACTTTTTGTTGGCATAAAATTATGAATAATGAAGTAAAAGACTATTTAAATACAAAATTTCGTCAAAATTATGAAAATCATTTTAGAGAAACCAGTTACATACAAATAAAATAAATAGATATTCATGGGACAAATTACACTTACTGATCTAACTTCAAAGTAAGCAAATTATTTGCTTGTGTTAAGGGTGTTAGTCAACGATACTAATACGTAGAAATACATATGTAAAAACAAGAATATATTTAATAAACACCCAAACCCGGAAATAGAAACATTTATGTTCATCACACAAATATACATATAAATACAAGAATTGTATGTTTAAACTATTAAGATTTACGAAACAGAAAAAGAAAATCATAAAATAGGTAGAAATTTAAAAGAGAACCATAAGTTATATAAAAATATACGCAAAAAAAGATCCGCAAACATCCGCAATAATACTACTCGCAAGAGAATTCAAATTTGAAAGGCCGAATGTTACGCAATATTAGAAAAACATGGTCCAAACTGAAAGGAAATTGTAATAGAAGGATATAGTTTGTTTCATACAGCGATGCTGGGTGCAATCAAAGGCCTGCGAAGCGCCGTTCACCATTATAATTTATCTGCCTACTGGGCCACTCAGTTCTCACCGCTCAAAGGTCTGAGCAATTTGATCTTGTGATATGGTGCTTGTATAAAATCGGCTTTCCAATCTAGACGTAATACAAATTTACATATTTGAATCATTTATATTGCGTTGAAGAGAAACATGGTGTATGGCTTGATTATTCTTGATGTTTCGCCTTTTTTACCACTGTGGTTACCACAACTGCACATATTTATTTATTGCAAAGATTGAGTAGGTAGAACAGATAGATAGAGCTTAAAAAGATGTCTAGTTACAAAATTATTCTTAAATCTATACCATTTATCTATTTGTCGCCTCTGTTGTCTAGTGGTCCAGTGTCGGTGTTGAGGTCCTGGGATAGATTTCCAGGACGTGCAAATAAAAAATGTGTTTTTTCAGTTTTGTGATAAAAACAATATTGCCCGGGATTGGATAAGGGCCCGGTTGGCGATAGGCTTGCCACCTATCACATTATGGGACTAATTTAGTTTAGGACAATCCTAAATAGTATGCTGTCACTTCTTATTTTAAATGAAAAGGCCATAAGTACCTTCGAGTAATCGTGGGTGCACTGGTTGTACCTCTGCCTATGCCTCTGTCATCGATGACACGGGAGTGAAGATACTTTATTTATCTATATTTAATGCCTTTGTTGGTGTGGGCAATCTTTAAAGAATAGATCGTTGCTGCTCTGCTAAGCAGTTCAAAAAAGCATATTACTAACATCATGACAACGTAGAGTTTTGCAACGTCTTTCATGGGTTTAGTACCGGTCCTTTACTTATTATTGCGCCACGGGCGACACCGGCAGTATTTATGCTCATCACACATGGCTAAGATACTATAATATTTGATCTTAAGATGCCTTAATATAATATATCTTAAAGCAAATTTCAGAAATCGCTCACCATACAAATCGTATGAACCATCACACACAACAAATATTTAGACAAATATTTGTCTGTATATCGTATTTATAGAATCATAAACTATGTATTTGATCATGTCATGATCTTTAGCAAAGTTTTCGTGCATGAGCCACAAAGGTGGCGCGGGCGTAGCAACGCGCGTAGGGTACAGTTAGTACATCGCGGTCAGATTAACTTGACGCATGCCGTTGTAGACGTCATTTGGCGCAAAAATAACAGAAAACTAACCAAATTATCTACGCGCGTGTCGGTAACAAAAAAGCTGACCATGGCCATAGTGACACTTATATTATAAACCGGGCGAGTTAAGGGAAGCCCCGCCTTACATTCCAGAGATGCGTCAAGTTAACGTGACCGAGTTGTAGATAGTAATAAACACAATAATTCATCCATAGTTAAAGGTATATGGAAAAATATACCCATTTATTGTTTTATTATACCAAAGTAAAATAAATTCTTGCATTTAATGAATCTCCTAATGAAGAAAGTGTATAGACATTTAAACACTTTCTTCTTTAGGAGATATTTTAACGCCCGGTTATCGTAAAATATTATGTACTTTAGGTATTTCTATGTATTCGTATCGTTGTCTAACATCTCGTATTACAGATAATCGCCTACTTGAGGATTAAACAAATTACACGAAATAAACTAATTAGTGTAATTTGTCGTTAAAAACAGAACGTCTTTAAAATAATATTTAATAAATAAATATCATCAGGAGTAGGCTTTGAAAGCCGAACGTTTTGGTTCGCCACGATTCACTGTTTTGTCAGTTAGCGAAGTGAGTTCTAATCCCGACGCTACACTTCAAGCCCCGATTACACTTTGATTAGTACAAGTGAGAGTGTTTTTTTATATCATAAGATAGCAAACAAGCAGATGGGTCTCCCGATGGAAAGAGTCTACCATCGCCTATAGACACCAAACATGTTAATAGTGCGTTGCTATCTTGTAGCGAGGTCTAATGCCACATGCATAAGTTTACCGGATGCCTTACCTTCCAAACCGGAACACGACAGTGACAAGCACTGACGCTATTGCGGCAGAAATAGACAAGGCGGTGGTACCAGACCCGGGCGAGACAATGCGGAACTCTACCACCTAGTAGTCACGACGGTGTTGACTCGCATAGCCAATCGGTCGCCTTTTACGATCTGCCTGGCAGAAAGGCAGTTGATCTATTCCTCAAAGAAGTCCGGAACCAACACGGGGATAAATTTTAATGCAGGTGCTTAATATTAAGCAAAATTACGTGAAAATAGCCGTTGATCAATGCGAGTGTTTTGTAGATGTCTGTTGTTTGGTCCATCTTAAAATATAGTATCTTCACGCCCGTATCCCCGTAGGAGTAGGCAGAGGTACAACAAGTGCACCCACGATTAGCTGAAGATACTTGGTCCCACAAATGTCATAGGTGGCAAGCCTATCGCCAACTGGGCACTTTCTAATCCCGAGCAACTTTGTGTTTATCAGAAAACTGAAAAAACACTTTTTTTATGTGCCCGACCCGGGAATCGAACTCGGGACCTCACGTGGTCAACGCCAACGCTGGCGTTGACCACAGATGCGATTGCCTATTCCTGCCGCAATAAAATTAAAGATAGGATAGTTTTTATCTCAATTACCCCCCTCCCCTCTCAATTACCAATATATTTAATACAAGTAATTTGTATGACAAAAAACGTTTGCCGGGTCAATTAGTACTTTAATAAAACCGAGAATCACACAGGAATCCATATATATTCTAGCCTAGTTGTAGTTGTAAATGCTACGTAATAGGTCAGCGGTGCTTTGTAAAATCCCTATCATATTTCCAGGATGTTAGTAGGCGACCTATTTTATTGCAAGCGCTTACCTACATACCTTATTGATGTGTGAGCATGAGAGGCTTTCAGTGCAAATGGGTTTCTAGACTTAGTTACACAACTAAGTGAATTACGATTAAAAGGAAAGTGACTTTAAAGTACTGACTTCTAACTGAATTGTTTCAGTAGGCAACTGGCACAATCTGGCGTTTGTATGTATGTTATTTTTTTGTTTGAAAAAAGTGTTGTTTGACGTTAACAAAAGTAGGTTCACGGGGTTGTCGAGATATAGGGGTTGTAAAAAAAGAGTTCAAAAACCTAGTAATTGGTTTTCAACCCATAACCTAAGGGGAGTAGAACTGCAACAACCGACATCCCATTTTCTGTATCTTCGAAATTTTGAATCTACGCCACATTAAAATGGCCAACCACCGCAGGAATTGTATACCCTCCCAAAAAAAGGAAATAATTTTTAAAATAAAAAAATGTGGAAGGATGTAGGTACCGGGCAAGACCAAGACTGACATACCACGATCAGATTGATCGAGTACTGTCCGAAGGTGGTGTCAAAAGTCTTCGCAACCGGCGTGTGTGTATGAAGAGAGTGATGAATGTGGAGGAAGCGAGACAAGCCTGCAAGGATCGTGATGTATGGCACTCGGTTCTCTCTGCCTACCCCGTAAGGGATCTGGCGTGAAGATATGTAAAATCGGTTTATAAATAATCGAGTTCTGACTTCTGAGGTAACATACATAAAAACATTGAAAACCATTGATTGCGAGTTCTCCTAGTAATTGTCTCAGTGTTATCACTATCACCGTGAGTATTAGATGAAGGAAACTGTGAGTACTAGGAGGTAGAGTTCTGCATTATGTCTCGCGCGGGAATGGTACTACCGTGCCGCTTTACTTGTTATATATCACAAGAATGCAAACTAGGAGATGACTTTCCTGACAAAAAGACAACCGTCGCCTGTTGATATCAAAGATGTTAATAATGCGTTGCTATCCATATAGCCGTATTAATACCGCATGCATTAGTTTACCGGTTACTTTTCGCTCCAAATCGGAACGCGACAATGACGAGCATTACGGCAGGAATAACTAAGGCGGTGATACCAGAACCGGGCGAGACGTTGCAAAACTCTACCGCCAAATATATACAATATGACACGTATAGTCGGTCGTGCGCCATTTTACAAACTGCCCGGTAATAATGACAGATGATCTTTTCTTCAAAGGGAATCGAAAACAGCGTCAATGTTTGTCAGTGTCATGTTCTGATTCTGAAAATAAACTAGCCACTAAATTACCAATGTTGCACACTCACTACACGGTTTATAATAATGCACCACTATAATATCTTTTGACCGCCCCATTGATCGAGTGGTTAGCGAACCTAACTACGAAACGAGGGGGCTGGGGTTCGATTCCCGACAGGGATAAACATTTGTGTGATGAGCATAGATGTTTGCATTTCAGGGTTTGGGTGTTTATTATATATGTAACAGTATTTATATGTGTATTTATATATGTATTATCTATTAGTATCGTTGACTAACACCCATAACACAAGCAAATTATTTGTTTACTTTGGGGTTAGATTAATTCGTGTAATTTATTTAGCAATATTAATTTATTATCTTTGATGTATTTAGACGATGGTTCACTCTTTCCCGTAGGAAAACCATCTACATACAATACGAAACATCACTTCGTGTTGGTCTGGACCACCTTTGAAGAATACACTAATTGCCATTCTGCCAAGCAGTTCATAAAATACGAACAATTGACTAAACATGACGCTACCATCGTGACTACTAGGTGGTAGAGTTTTGGTACCACCGCCTTATCTGTTCTTGCCGCAACAGCGTGAATGCTTATCAATATCGTGTTCCAGTTTAAAGGATAAGGTCGCCGGTAAACTTACAACGAACGGCATTAAGAGATTTACCACACAGATAGCTTAATGTACGAATAACATTTTGGTGTCTATAGGCGATGGATTCTCTTTCTATCAAGAGAGCCATCTGCTTATTTGCTTTCTTATGTAAAAGTATCATTACGCCCGGTTCCCTGGCGGGGTTAGGCAGGGTAAACCGAACGTCGTTAGACTTTCCAGTTCACCACGATTCGTACACGTTCACATTCACAACGTTCACACGTTCACACGTGGGATAAGTAGTGATCCTCATCGCCGCGTTTACCGACATGTTAACGATTATCGACTATTTCTAGCGATAACCGGGATCGACAGTTTTACATGCTCATCCGAGGCACGGGACTGGTAATACATCGCTCCGCCAGACTCGGAGCTGCTACTGAGGATTAGATTTTCGAGAAAACCTCAATAACAATTTTGCCCAACGTGCGGATTGAACCTCCCGTGTTAGGGTTATTAGATGATAGAACCTCATGGTTTGAGCCGAATTGTTTACCCCTAGACCACGAGGCAGTCTTATGATATAAATAAACAATAATAATAGTGCGTTCCTTTAAAATCCACAACAATTCTAACATATTTTGTCAGTTCTGCTCGCCATTAATCGTCTATAAATCCACCTTTCTCGTAAAATATTACTCGCTGAAGATTCCCAACAGTTTTTATATTATAGGGCTAGAATAAGCTATTGTTATATAATTACCACAATAGCGTGGGTGCGTGAACGACTCGGACATAATGAAGATTGATTCCCAGCAGTCAGAAGTCGGGCTTTCACTCAACAATTGTACACGAACCAGGGGTCATAGTAATTGGAAATATGTAGCACTTAGATGCACGCTGGGTGCTCGTGTTACTTTTAAATCCCACTTCTTATAATATAATAATAATATAAGTGGGATTTAAAAATTCCAAAAGGCTAAGTGCGAGTCGGACTTGCGTACGAAGGGTTCCGTACCATCATAACAAAAAATACGAAAAAAAACACGTTTATTGTATAACCCCCCCCCCCTTAATATTTTCATTTTTTTTTATGTTTAGTATTTGTTATTATAGCGTCAACGTAAATACATAATTTGTGAAAATTTCAGCTTTCTAGCTATCACGGTTTATGAGATACAGCCTGGGGACAGCCAGACAGACGGACAGACAGACAGCGGAGGCTTAGTGATAGGGTTCTGTTTTACCTTTTAGGTACGGAACCCTAAAAAAGAAAATAAGGAGATGCCTCTCTTGATAGGAAAATACATATTTTCCCTAGTGTTGGTCCGAGCTCCCTTTGAAGAATGGGCTATCTGCCATTCTGCCAGGCAGTTCGTAAAAGGCGAACGATTGGCAAAACATGCCACTGCCATTGTGACTTCTGGGTGGTAGAATTCTACAGCACGGCGTTTCGTTAGAGTCTGGTAGAGAGCGCTATTCTTACCGCAATAGCGTCATTGGTTATCACTGTCGTGTTCCAGTTTGGAGGGTAAGGTAGCCACACTGACCACATGAGTTCTCCGTTCGTAGCCGGTACACGTATGCAAGTAAAATTACCATCCCGCCTCACGGATAGCAACGCACTAAACATCTTTGGTGTCTATAGACGAAGGTTTATCTTTCCATTAGGAAAGCTATCTGCTTGTTTGCTATCCAATGAAAAAAAATATCAGTTTTTATGGGATCATATAATTCATAGGATACAAAATTGAAATTTTAATAGGACAAATTCCTTTTTCTGTCTTTCCGTCGGGTCAGATCATAGACCACATGAATACTAATAGACACGCCATTAGGAATGAAACGTGTCGCCGCACATATGAGCAAACGCTCCTATTATTGTCAAAATTTCATACATTTGTAGGTTATAATATATTGTGAAAAATAGAAATAAACCATGCACTGTTTTATCATACTCATGACAATGTTTAAAAATTACTCCTGAAAGGATTTTATTTCATTGGAAAGTACCTAGTTTAATGTATGTAATTGCAAGCTACACTGACAAACTGTAAAATTGTCTTGAAAGGCGTATCCATTTAATCCTCGGGTCAGATTGTAAGTCGTAATCTCACGTGTAGTATATTTTCAATATTTTTATTTCGGGGATAATGAACTCGTATTTTAGGATAGGCATACTCATTATTATAGCAAGAAAATAAATAACAATTTAAATATTACTTTTTTTAATTGACATCAAAGTATAGCAAACTAGAAAGAGACAATCTTCGCCCCTTGACACTAATTAATATCATGTTACATTAGCATACAAAGGGGTAAAACTAACTTGTAAAAAGTTTTATTGAATAAAGTTCTTCTGATTTCTGATATCTAAACACCAAAGATTTTAATGGTGCGTTGCTGTGCCATATAGCATAGCATAGCTATGATATAGCAATGTCACATCGGAACCGGAACACGACAATGACAAGCATTGATGGTATTGCGACAAGAATAGGTAAGGCGGTGGTACCATATAGGCGCCATCCATAAATTACGTCGCAAGTTGAGAGAGAGAGGGGGTCGACGAAGTGTGACATTGTGGGACAAGAGGTTGGGAGGGGCCCCAAATTTTGTGACATCACAAATTTTTAAAAACAATATTTTATATCTGAGTATTACAACAGTAAATTTGAAAAGCCTTATGGATAAAAAATAATCGAATGAGATCATTATTCCAATGTGAAATTGTAAAATATGTGACATCACACTAGGGGGCTGTCAGGAATGTGACCAGGTGTGACAAGAACGCGGGAGGAGTCAAAAAATTAAGAAATTCGGGCGACGTAATTTATGGATGTCCCCATACCCGAGAGACATAACGGAAGTTTACCACCTAGTAGTCACGACAGTAGTGACACTTACGGACAATCGTTCGTTTTTTAACAAAATGCCTGGCAGAATGTCAAATGTTATATTCTTCAAAAGGGGCCCAGACCAGCACAGGGATTATTTATTAAAATATTAGCATATTTGAATATTGACTCATTCACAAAAAAGCGGAACCATATAAGAAATTTGTTGACTCTTCTCTTAAAAATCCCAGTATCAAGGCGACTACGATAAGCCGTATGTTTGACAGAATTTAACTATTAATATTGAAAAGAATCAAATAGAACAGTCTTAGATGACCAGTCGTCAAAATGGTGTGGGTGGGATTACTCATTACGCCGTGTAGTGCGAATTGCGATGACGGATCGTGGATGTCGGCACTAAATTAAATAGCTCAGCGGAACACTCCCCATTATACAGACGGTAGAACGCACATAGAGATCTAACGTATCTCCGATGACTGAGTTCGAGACCGCTGGCTAGATTATTTTTTTTACTGTCGATAGGGAAGCGCTTGTCCACGATCTCGCCTGATGGTAAGCTAAGGTGCGGCCTAAAATCGAACGCGCTTCCCTAAAAGGTACCTGTTCACTCTTCTCTTGAAGATCCCCAGGTTGTACCCGTCGGGGAACACAGACTCAGGTAGCATATTCCAGTCCCTTGCGGTTTGGATCAAGAATGTCGAATCGAACCGCTTTGAGTTGTCGGCAAGACGTACCACTCTAGATTGAATTTTGTCAAATTGGAGAGTTTAATACTGGGGACCTCTGACCCAAAAGGTACGAATAGTATTTCATGTGCGCCCAACTTGCCCTTTATTGCATAACTGGTCAGATTTGAAATACCGTCTAGCATGATTTAATACTCCCAGTTTCTTTGAAGCTAACATAGATTTATCTTCCGTTTCCTTCCATTTGATTTCATTGCATAGCAATCAATCATATTGTTATCCTGTTGGAAAGAGACCCCGTATTGATCCCAGACTCCTTTAAATAATAGGCCAACTACCGTTCTGCCAAGCAAGTCGTAAGAGGCGACCGAATGGCTACGCGTGTCAATTTTTTTTTTTAATTTTTTTCAAAGTCAATTTTTCCCCGTGTTGGTTCCGGGCTCCTTTTAAGAATATACCAACTGTCGTTCTGCCAGGCAGGTCGTAAAAGGCGACTGATTGGCTATGCGAGTCACTACCATCGTGGCTACTAGGTGGTAGAGTTCTGCATCGTCTTGCCCAGGTCTGGTACCACCACCTTGCCTAATTCTGCCGCAATAGCGTCAGTGCTTGTCGCTGTCATGTTCCGGTTTTGAGAGTAAGGTAGGCGGTAAACTTATGCATGTGGCATTAGACCTCGCCACAAGATAGCAACGCACCATTAACATCTTTGGTGTCTATAGGCGATGGTTGACTCTTTCCATCAGAAGACCCATCTGCTTGTTTGTTATTTAAAAAAAAGGAATAGCTAAAACTCTACATTTTTTGAAATTTATTTAACTTGATTGTACACCTTAAATAAGTTTGTACAAAAGGCGTACTTAATGCCTGTTGGCATTCTCCTCCAGTATTTAATAATCACGATGGTAATCACACGTTTGATGAGTCGTTGATATCTTACGAATTTCGCAGAATCACAGATGGTCTAATTTTTACCGGGGGCTTAATGTGATTATTGGCTATTAAATTATGTAGAAATGGCGATTTTTTGAATACATTATTATTTTCACACTTACGTAATGTACTACGGCAACAACTGTTATAATATACATCCATTTGTGGCTATGAATTGCTATTTATTCATAATTAGCTGTGCCCGCAACTTCGTCCGCGTAGAAAATTTTAAAGATGGTCCCGGGGTTTTACCCGCATAGTTTCCCATTCCCATGGGATTTTCAGGATAAAAACCTAAATTCTATGTTCTTCCTCAGCTCTCAAACTATATCTGTACCAAATTTCATCCAAATCGATTCACTGGTTTAGGCGTGAAGAAGAGACAGGTAGCCAGAGTTACTTTCGCATTTATAATATTAATAATATTAATATTATTTATATTAACTAGTACATATTATAAACTAGTTGGAACGCGCTGCTTCACCTTCAAGTAGATAGATTAACATGTCGATATAGTTTTTTTTTTGCAGATCTGTGAGTTTTCAAACAATCTTTCATCCCCTATTTCATGACACAGGGTTTGATTTTTAAAGAAAAAGTTAGCCAATGTTTGACAACGGATCGTCAACTATCTCTATACCAAATTTTCCGTCCAAACCGCTTTTGATGAAAAGCGGTTCAGCGGTTTAGACGTGAAAGCGTGACAGATAGACTTTCGCATTTATAGTATTACTAGCTGACCCGCGCAGCTTCGCTCGCGAGTAGATTAATATGTCGTCTAAATAAATTTTCGTACAACTTTCATCCCCTATTTCAGCCTTTTAGGGGTTGATTTTTGAAAAAAAAATTAGCCTGTATTTGACCTTGAATCTTCAACTATTTCCATGCCAAATTTCATGAGAATCTGTTTAGCGGTTTAGCCGTGAAAGCGTAACAGACAAACAGACAGACTTTCACATTTATAATATTAGTATGGATTAGTATAGATTTAGTCGGTAATTTCTACTTTTATAATACCGGATTGTGAAATGTGATTACCAAAAAAAAACAAAGTGATTTATGAGGACATTTGTTTTGAATCTTTAATTTTTAAATTATCTTAATGCTAAGACTTAAGAGAGATAAAGCTGCAGAGATAGTTTGTTATTAAATTTAATTTCTTGACCTTATTTCGTCATGTTTTAGTAACCAGTCAAGTCCGAGCCCGACTCGCATACGTAGGGTTCCGTGCCACCGGGCGACACTAATTGAAGTTACTTATATGGAGAGTGGAAACCTTCTTAGGGATCTAGTTTGTTTTTATTTAAATGCGCTAAACCTTTATTTGAACGACCATTTAATTATTTACTTACGCATTTTATACCATAGTATGTTGTGGGATCAAAGTGCTTTGATAAATTCATAGTAATTTATTATTCTAGGATTACACAAATATATATCAAGGTTAATTTTATTCCGGATATAGATTATTTATAAAAATTCCCTAGTTACAAACATACACTCACACAGAAATACATGCGCACACACACATCCACAAATTTACACCTAATTATCCATACTATACACTATAATGATAAAAGCTGGATGTCTGTCTGTTCATCTGTCGGTCTGTCAGTCTGTCTTTATTTTCGCTTTCACGGCTAAGTCGCTGAACTGACTTTAACGAAACTTGGCATTAAGATAGTTTAAGACCCGAGGTCAGTTATTTTTAAAAATCAACCCCTAAGGAGCTGAAATAGGAATAAACATACACTCGTGGGCGAAGCTGTGTGGGTCATCTAGTTACCTTAACGAAGGCTAAACTGTGTTGTACCATCACATTACAGGATCCTCCGGGTCGGAGCAAACCATTACGACACCGCTTGAAACAGCTAGTATTATTATAAATTGTTGCGTGTAAATTTCGTAATGTGTAAATCTTATTAGTATTCGTGGGAGAATGAATGTAAATTATCTTCGGGTGAAAAAACTTTGTTATTACAGTAAGCAGTCGGAAGTCGGTATCACATCCGGATTATACGCTAACTTATAATCCCATACAAATATGATTACAAATGTGAAAGTTTATATGTTTGGATGTTTAGAGGTTTATTACTCAATCATACTAAAACGGCTGGACCAATTGACCGCCCCGTTGGTAGACTGGTTAGCGGAATTAGCATGTGGAAAAAAGCACAGTGTAATTAATAATATTAGATAGTTACAAAAAGTTTTTAAGATACCCAAGACGGCCAAACATTTTGTGGCGGTCAGACAATATTACAAATATAACGGGACAAAATACACTAACTGATCTAATCCCAAAGTAAGCAAATTATTTGCTTGTGTTATGGGTATTAGTCAACGATACATAGAAATACATATATAAATACCAGAATAAATTAAAAAAAGACCCAACCCCGGAAATACAAACATTTATGCTCATCACACAAATGCTTGTCCCCGTCGGGATCGAAACCAAGCCCCGTCGATTGCGTAGTCAGGCTACTCAATCGACGGGGCGATTGTGTGTGCATTTGTGTGATGAGCATAAATGTTTGTATTTCCGAGTTTGGGTCTTTGTTAAATATATTCCAGTACAAATTATATAATATGTATTAGTATCGTTGACTAACACCCATAACACAAGCAAATAATTTGCTTACTTTGGGGTTAGATCAGTAAGTGTAATTTGTCAAAAAAAATTAGATAAAGTTTAATACAGTAGATGACGATATGGAATAGCGCACAGGAAAATATGACGTTAAATAAAGTATACCTACTCTAGATCATATTACAACATAAGTATATTTTCTATGCATCGCCGATATAATAAGAGTGGAAAAGGCCCATAAATGATATTGAAACGTATCATTGAATGATTTATGTCAATATCAACCACTTCTGAGCTTTCAATCATATCTCTAGCTCATTTAACAATCTTAAAGCAAATTATAGCAGTTAAGACTAAAGAAGTTATAAAATTAATTGAAATCAGTAGTTTAGGAATCCGTAGCGAACAACGTATATTTATATACATAGAGGAATTATATATATTAAGATAAAAGGTTTTCTTTAAACAACTATTAAAAATAAATGCTTAAAAGACAGGAAGAAGTGAAAGCACTATGTCTGCGTCTTCCATTTTATCTTCCTCTTTTCTAGTTTCTACATAAAAATAAGACATGAACAATTTATTTACCTGAATTTCACAATTCTACATTTATTAAAATTATTTAAAATTGGAACGCAAATTAGTCTTTTATCTTCTAAATATCATATCGTTTGTTGGATCTATATCCTGCATAGTTTGTTGTAATGTGTATGTATTTGAGGTTACAATATGATATTACAATTAAGAAGAACACCCTATTAATTGCCATGACATGCTTGAATTCATACTTCAGACCGCGATGTAACACTTGCGAAATATTAGTTTCAATTCAATGAAAACCGGCACCACTGCTGATTGCAACAACAATATACATATTTAATAAGAACGTCCATTTTGTAAAATTCAACTACAGCTGTTTTGAGGAGTATTACATAATATTCGCTGTGCAAAAAGTTTTTATAATATTTTATTAAAACGCTACCCGGAAACAGTTTTTATAACATGCTCATTGCTCGGCTATTGATATAAATATTTTTAATCTGTAACGTGCTCTTAGAAATTATGAATGATATCTAAAAATTCTTGCGAAAATAAAACTGATTGGCAACTTAAAACGTTGAGCTGATTACAAAAAAAAATATACGAGTTAAAAATTTTATTGTTTAAATGTATTATTAATGAAATATCATTAAGTGTCGAAAGTACAAAGTACTACCTACGCCTGAATTTGTTCCGTAATTTATAAAAAAACTTGTCTTTCGTAAGTCAAGTCACATTCTTACAGTACAAGGTTTAGTCAAGGTTATGAATACATTGCAACTTGTTACGTACCATATCGCACTGAACTTCACCGTCGTCGTCATAAAATATGCTGCAGTCATCCATCCCTGCTCCCGAATGCGCGGGCCTCCCTAAGCCGGGTTGCTGTACCCGCTCATCAATACAGTGGTCACCAGCCGGGCAACCGGCATTCGAAATAACTATCACAGCACAACTCTAAACACCGATATCGTAGAAAATTTAAGGACCGAAATTCGGGATATACCGATGAGTCACGCGACAGTCGACGAAACTGCAAGACTGAGAGGTCTTCATAGACGCGTAGGTGCCCCTTACGAAATTAAATCCAATAACCTAATGGAAGTATTTGCTTTATGATTTTTGGATGCAGACTATCAAATGATGGAAGTGATTGTTCGATAACAAATTAAATGTTTTTTTTGCCGTTCAAGGGCGATGCGATGAGCGAGTTCGGTTTTACAATTGGTATTTTTTGTGGTGAACTGCGTAGATGGTTATGACGCGGAGCAGGGGTGGCGCGCGCACTTCGCCGGGGTGCATTGATCGAACCCTTATTGCGCATGTCTTCCTGAGTTCTCGGCTATTTTGACATTTTCTCCGCCTAAAGGGACAATCGCAATATAAATGCCGCCACTTACTTCGTACATTGCAGAGCATTTGACATTATTCTTAAGTCGTGACTGGAATAGCCTTCACCTACGGCTACCACTTAGCTGATTAGGTTTAAAATGGTAGCTTAAATTTTTTCACTGTTATGAAAGAGGTCTATAATCATATTTTATCTGTGAAACATGTTTGTTTTGGTTGAAAATATCAACATAATCCTTTATTTTACATCTACATAAATTACACCCACATTATAAGAAAAGATTTGATGGCTTTGATTGCTCGTATGTTTGTAATGGAATAGCTCCGCACTTAACCGATCTCAAAAATTCTTTCACCAGTAAAAAGCCACATAATTCCGGAGCAGCTAACAATAAAAAATAAAAATATTACTTCTTTTTGTACCCGGCTCCACAAAAAGAAGTAATACTTATGGGTCACGCGGATGAAGTCTTTTTTTATATCGTAAGATAGCAAACAAGCAGATGGGTCTCCTGATGGGAAGAGTCAACCATCGCCTATAGACACCAAAGATGTTAATGGTGCGTTGCTATCTTGTGGCGAGGTCTAATGCCACATGCATAAGTTTACCGGCTACCTTACCCTCCAAACCGGAACACGACAGCGACAAGCACTGACGCTATTGCGGCAGGAATAGGTAAGACGGTGGTACCAGACCCGGGCGAGACAATCCAGAACTCTACCACCTAGTAACCACGATGGTAGTGACTCGATAGCCAATCGGTCGCCTTTTACGACCTGCCTGTCAGAACGGCAGTTGGCCTATTCTTCAATGGAGGCCGGGACCAACACGGCAAAAAGTCGAGTTACTTATCCTACCTGCTTAGCCTAAATGTTACCCCTGACAACTTGAACTTTGAAAATCAGTTACAATTGATCCCATTGTCCCCTAGGGTCTACGCCTGAATCACTGTCACACACACACACTAATATTTTATGAGTGACTTCGCTATCCTTGTATACTAAATTATCTAAATACAGCAGGAAATAAAACCTGCTATCTTCAATAACCTTTATTAGTCCAAAGTTTACCGTACGGTATATTGATAAGTTTACGCAAAGCTATCCACTTGGGAAATTTCGGTTTATAAAGAATTCTATCAAGCAACAAGTATACGTGCATTGCAAGTTAAATGCTAAGTAAGTTGGACGACCTCACTCAGGCGCCATCCACTGTCTGGATCCGGCTAATATATTTAATTTATCTACAAATTACATTTTATAATTGGAATTTAGATTGATTATATTTTGTTTTTAGACAAAAACATCCTTTGTGAACTTAGACAAAATATACATACCAAAGTATTTGACCCCTTCTTTTGAAATATGTACTAAAGCATTTCCATAAGCGCGCGCGGTGGTAGAGTTCTCCATGGCCATCATATTGTAGTAACTTAATCTGTGAAGCTCGCTCGTTTTTAGGGCTCTGTACCCAAAGAGTAAAATGGGGCTCTGTTACTAAAACTTCGCTGTCCGTCCGTCTGTCACCGGGCTGTATCTTACAAACCGTGATTGGTAGACAGTTGAAATTTTCACAGATGATATATTACTATTAATTAACGTAGTTTTTTTGCAAGTTTTTTCTCTATCTCAATAACGACAACTGGTAGACGCTTGAAATCTTCACAGAATAATTTGTTATATATAAACTTTTAAAATAAATAATTAAAATAAAATAAAGGTTTCGTCTTCGAACCATGATCCAAATCCGACTTTAATTGTTTCCGACAAATTGGAAATGTTTCGACTTTAACCGACCCATTTTTAGACCGTACACGTTGTATACCAAATTATATGTCTATTTATTTTCAGTATCAATATATTACAATATATTATTAATTGATTTCACCATATTGACTCTAATACAAATATTTTCATCCAGTTGTCTAGTCCCCAAATTGTTTAAAACTATAAATTCTTATACATTCGGCCATCCTGACCGCACAAACCATCTAAAACTTGGCTTATTTCGTCGACAAGTATTACATAAGAAGCCTTCTTCTTAGAATTGCAGGTATATGGATTCATTCGTACTTAACCTTGGCGTGCAATATGTAACTTATATTTTAACACTTTCAGTTCACAAACAGTGGTAATCGCATTTAAATAAATGCATGACTTACGTTAGGTATTACAGCTAAGTGGTGATAGCTATAAACGGAAACAATATCTTAATTTGTAGAAATATTAGAAATTTGAATCGCCTCTGCGGTGTAGTGGTCCGGTGTCGGAGTTGACCACATGAGGTCCCGGTTTCGATTCCTGGGTCGGGCAATTTAAAAATGTGTTTTTTCAGTTTTCTGATAAAAACAACATTGCCTGGGATTGGAAAGTGCCCGGTTGGCGATAGGCTTGCCACCATCACATTTGTGGGACTAAGTATCTTCGGCTAATCGTGGGTGCACTTGTTGTACCTCTGCCTACCCTTTCGGGGATACGGGCGTGAAGATACTTTTATTAGAAATTTGACAAAAATTATGCTGTCTGTCTGTTTTTTGATCAAGCTACAAGAATTACGAAAAAAACCCTTAATGGAATTTTACTTATAAAGACTTTAGTGCCACGACGACTTGAGCGAGTATTGTGTATGTAGGTATGTGCTATTGAGGCATCCGTCATAACGGGTGTTATGAATTTAACCACTGTGTCTATGATTTCAAAATAACTAGATTTATTTCAAGGGCAGTGTGTTGTTTTTACAATACTTATACCTAAACAACCTTTTAAAAATGGGTTTTCTCTGGAACGGCTAGACCGATTTTGAAAAAACTTTCACTGAAAGTTAGAAGGAGTTAATAGGGTTTTTAATGATAATAATAAGGCAGTTAATGGAGCGTTGCGTTGCCGTCTGTATGACGGGAATATAATATACACTTTAAATTACAATTTTTATTGTTACAATTTAAAAATATTATTGGTTTTATAAGATTTTTGCTGCATCCTTCTACGCCAACGGAAAATCTATATGTTATAAATGTGAAAATTTGGATGTTCGGATGTCTGGATGGATGGATGTTTTTTACTCAATCGCGCAAAAACTACTGAACGGATTTGGATGAAATTTGGTACTCAGGTTGATAGTGACCGGGAGTAGCACACAGGCATTTTATCTCGGAAAAATTAAGTGATCCCGTAGGATTTGCCAAAAACTTTTATAAAGCAACGGGCAACACGCGGCTGTAGCTAGTAGGTACTAATATAATTTATTTTTATTACTTTGTACAGCGACAAACTATAATTATCTTGCCGCTATTTATTGTATTATGGTCCAGTTTAGTTTTAAGTAATATATCTAGAGTAAAATATTTCAAATGTTTAATGCTTTAAGACACTTTTAAAGGTATCTAATACTTAAGTATTGGTGTAACATTTGAACCAAAAAAGGTTATGTTAGATACGTTACATTCGATATAGTTTGGCCAAGACACCATATCTGATTTATTTGATTTTTAAAAAATATCTTTCTTTGAACCTAGCTCTTACTTTTAACTAGTAAGTAACTAACGAATTATTCGATTGCCTTGTTGTTTAAACGGAATTACCTGTAAAAGTGATATGCCTGACGAAGCCGATTAAGGTGAGCTTCGGGTTTTATATTCGAAGCTCAATTCATACTTTTACGTGATGAGCATAGATGTTTGTATTACTAGGTCTGAATGTTTATTAAAATTTAAGCAGATTTCCAATTTCCCATATATTATTGTGCGTATAAAAGGGTACGTAAAGGGAGTGTTTAGGGGTACGGATCCCTCCCTGAACGAAAACATATGTATTCGCGGAAAAGATACTTACAATTTAATTCCAATCTACATAAGATTCAATGCATTAGTAAGAAGTTTAAGGTAAAACTAGTTAGACTTATAAATTAACACATACCTAAAGCCTGGATCCCCCTGTAATAAATCTGCACCTGTGTTAGCGTTGAAGAGTAACAATGCTTATATTACAAATAGGTAAATAGTTTGTTACCGGTCAGACTTATTATACAGTTTATTAATTGATTTTAAGAAGTATTTCGAGCTTACAGATAGACTGTACTATGCTCTGTACTGTACGATGCTCTTGAATTTATCTCTTAAAAAACCCTATTTTTTGTCCAACCGAATATTTAAAACTCGGTATCTCACAATTAAGCCGAATGGGCTAACCACTAGACCATGATTAATAATAGGTATAGGTAATTCACCTCGGTGTTGTAACGTTATACAAATCAGTTTGTTGACTTAGCCCAGTTTGACCGACCTTGACATACATTGAGTCAATTAACGTTTACTGAAATAAATCTTACGGAATTGGTAATGTTTTATTTACACTTGACTCATACGTAAACACTGAAAACAAATTCATATTTTATAACCTATTTCCAGAGCTGTAAGTAGGGTTACCAAACGTCACACATGAGTCGGAACGTCTCGTTCCATGGCTTAAATAATGCATCCCGTAATGCGTGTTAGTGGGATGCTAATTGTCCTGCTTTAAGGTAAAACTGATCCAGGTTAGAAAGAAAAGCTTTAGAATTGGTACACAACTTATGCCGGGTTCCTATTATAAACGATACGTTATTTGTAGTAGTAACCATTCGCAAACAATTTAATAATAACGAGGCGTATCATAGGTACTATTCCATGAGTTTTTTTGGACATGGTTATTTGATACTTACAGGAAAAGTTTTAGCTTACGCCTCGTAGAAAATGTTAACTAGAGACCAAAACGAATCATTTTATTGATAGACTAGCAGTTACTCGCGACTTCGTCCGCGTGATAAGAAAAGCATTACTTCCATTTCCTCAGTCGGGTAAAAAAGTAGCCTATGTCACTCCGGGATAATATGACTTTCTAAAAGTAAAAGGACTTTGAAAATCAGTCAAGTAGTTTTTGAATTAAATCGTTACAAACAAACAAACAATCAAATCTTTTCTCTTTATTAGTATATACAGATATAGGAAGTAAAATCCGGGCATTAGTCGAGTTACTGATTACGGCTGTTATCGATATGTGTTAATTTTTTTAGTGTCGACTTAGGTGCTTACTTTGAAGCAAAAAGCTTATGATGAAATTCACAATCCAAAAATATTTTATACAGAAAAAAAAGTATCTTCACGCCCGTATCCCCGAAACGGTTGGCAGAGATACAACAAGCGCACCCACGATTAGTCGAAGATACTTATGGCTAATTGCACCAACCTTGTCTTAGCTTAGAACAGTCTTTAGTGATATGCTGTTACATTCTTTTCATTTAAGACAAAAAGTGACAGCATGCTACTTAAGATTTTCCTAAGTTAAGACAGTGTTGGTGCAATTGGGAATAAGTTCCACAAATGTGATAGGTGGCAAGCCTATCGCCAACCGGGCACTTCCCAATCCCGATCAACTTTTGTGTTTATCAGAAAACTGAAAAAAAAACCAGAAATCGAACCCGGGACCTTATGCAGTCAACGCCAACGCTGGACCACTAGACCACATAGGCGATATTTTATTCAAATGAACTTTTACAGGCTCTTTTGACGCGTCAACAATTTTTAAGCCACTACTGGATCAGAACGTGGACTCATTTCAATTTTGTATCGAATTTTACATAATACTTACAATTTTTGTAAGTCTTATGTAAAATTCGATACAAAATTCACAGTTGTTGTTTTTTTCTTGTATCTGTTCGTCTGTTGGCAAGTCCCGCATTTTTTGGCGTGACCAAAATGGGGGTAAGCGAAGTAAAAATATCAGTTTTTTTTTTCGAAATCTGTTAATTCACGGTTGGAAATCATCTGCAACGCAAATTTCCAGTTACTTAGATCTAATCTTTATATATACATATATATATTTTAAGTTTTGGGAGTATGGTAGAAATTTAGATTCAGGAGGTCCACCGGAACCAGGCAACGAAGATCTGCTTGCTTGCTAACCTATGATATAAAAGTAACACTTTATTGCGCTATATTAGTTAACTATTATATATTTGAACAGACAACACATTTTACACGACTAAGCAAAAAAAAGTAATGCATTTAGGTTACGCGAACTATGTAGTGGGTGACATCCTCCTTTACTGCTACTACTACGTTTACAACACTTGTTACTTGTGATAATACTTAATGTTATTTGGTAAGTCTTAGTATTTATTTGTCAACAACAGAATGTACTAAATACACATCTTCACGCCAGATCCCTTACGGGGTAGGCAGAAAGAATCTAGTGCCATACATCCCGACCCTTGCAGAGTCGTCCCGCTTCTTTCATATACATTACTCTTTTCATATAAAAACAAAAGAACTAAAACAGTATTTGAAAATAGTGAAAACCTAGTAGGTACTTTTTAGTATAATTGTCCAATATACAACAAAAAGTACTTTCGAAATGAATCCACTAATATTATAAACACGAAAGCCTGTCTATATGTCTGTCTGTATGTTATGCTTCACGGCTAAACCACTAAACAAATTTTGATAAAATTTAGCATGCAGATGCATTTAAATCAATCCCTCCTTGGTGCAGAACTAGAGGTTAATACATTGTATAACTGTATCGTCCTGTTCATCCACTCGCGAGCGAAACTACGTGGGTCAACTAGTCTATTATATATATTTTAGTCTATTATATATATTTTAAAATAATTCTACTGTTATTAATTATGAAAATTATAGCATACATTTTTGTTGGTATGTTTGTTGGATGTTAAAAGTTACTCAATCACGCGAAAAGTAATGGATCGATTCGAATGAAATTTGGTGTTTAACCACAGATTATGACTTTCCTTCTTCCATTTTATCCCGTACAAACTCACTGTTCCCGTACAACTTCCCAATAAATTGAAAAATACCGCGGGCTGCAGGGAGTAGCTAATATAATAATAAAATACAAACCTGCAGGTGGTACAAACCGCCGACGGCAATCTATTAGAGCCCAACGCAATCTAGCTCTTTAAATCGGTGGGAAATTAGTGACCTTTCGATGAAATATAAATTAGATTAAAGGAATTAGGTTTAAGGGTTTTGACTTTTGGCTGCCTGATGAGTAGTTTGAAAGAGATTTGCTTATGAGATTCCATATTGAATCCCAGTTTTTGTCAGATTATTTCATCAAAAGCCTTTTTAATAGGTTGAAGACTGGTGGTAGTTGAAATGAGCATGTAAAACTGTTTTTTTGTAATTATTATTTTTTCAAGAAACAAGTAATTGGCGTAGGGAATTACTAAGACGCGGCGCACACGGCGCGGCGGGGCGGGCCGGGCCGAGCCGGGTCGGAAATTTCGCCGCGAACGCTAACACATAGGGAATCCTATACTGCCGACGCACATACCTAGTAGTCGTAGTGAGGGCAGTTACGGGCATCGGTGGGTTCAGTCAGACCGCGTCTGTCTTGCTGTCTGCAATGCGTCTAAATAGCTATCTGACCAACCGACAAATATATTTAAAGTTATTAAAGTTATTAATAATCATTAATAAAAACAAAATAAATACGTAGTATATCTTCACGATAAATCCGCCACAGTGCAGAGTAAGCATAAAAAATTGCGTGCCATACATTGCAGTGGAGACAGCTGACAGCTGAGTGTCCTGTTCATTCATAAATAACTCTCTTCATACAAATACCAGTTTTGAAAATTTTACACCACTCTCGAACAAAACTCGACTAATTTGATCATGATATAACGCTTTTAGATTCCCTGATCCCACATTCGCATGGTAGGTATATCTGTTTTGTTAATTGTTCTTCTGCAATTATTTTATATCCGAGCCGACGACGGAGCATGCGCTTCTTTTTTTTTACACTGATACCGACTGCCGTATTATTATTATATATATTGTATATATATATTATATATATATATTATATATATTGCCGTATTATATATATGTCCTTAAAAATACTCATTTCATTATCACGGGCGCTATTCTTGAGTGTTACACCACGTATTTTTCGTAACGCTTTTATTTCGACAGAGCGGCATTAAGTCTACTTTCAAGCTCTTTCTGATATAACCCAACTCTCGATTCCGCACAATAACATTGCGATGTGCTTACCTCAGTGTTAAATTATGCAAAATTATACAGAACAATACGAGGACCCCTGTCTGTCCCTATCCCTGTCTTGTTCTGATCTTCCCCACCGGTTCTGGTCTTGATAAGATAGTACCTTGAAGAAGTTTCCCTAAATCTCCGTTTATTCATTTTATACCCGTTTTGTACATTTTATATACAAAGGAGAGGGGGATTTTTGGGCCCAAATGTAAAGGGTTGAGGTGTGGATCAAAAAAAATGGTACTATTTTTCTATTTCAAAGTTCAAAATATTAGCTTCATCCGCTCTCTGAGAAAAAAGAAATCACGAAAATAAGTAAAATAATAACTTTTTTTTTTTTTTACGAAAATAAGTTTGTGGTACTATAATTGTATAATCGATAAAATTATAATCGATTTATGTAAATAATTTTCATCGAAATAAAAGCTCATAAGTATATGTAAAAGTGTATTCTTGATTGATATTTAGTTTAATCAACAGTAAGTACCATAATTATTTTACAAACCATTTATAATATAAAAAGAAAAAAATATAATCGATACAATTTAAAAAATTGATTGATTACATTACATCGATTTTAATACGATTCAATGTCTGTGGATTTAATACAGTCAAAAGTGACAATTACAACTGACATCACTGACGGCTCGCAAGAGTCGCAAGTCGCGGACTTCACTCTTCGCTATTTTACATATCTACAGGGAGGCATCCTTTAATTTGTGATTTCCAAAAATCTGTGTTTTAGACTTTTAGTATTGTGTCAATTTAAAAATGTGAAACACAGTTGCCTGTGTTACAAGTATCCATATAACAGTAAACGGTTAAATTATACCGTAGTATCGTAACCTTACTTCTAGTGAATATTTTATATCTCTGTTCTCAGATTGCTAAAATCGGTAAAACTTTCAGTATTTATATAACCGCTCACACCACCAGCCATTTTCGCGTTTTTTCGCAAAAAAACACGGACTGTTACGCGCACACGTTCCGAGTTCGTTTCGGTGGACCGTGGTCACAAAAATGGTTTATGAATTGTTTGGATTGAATCCGATACTGTAAAGCGTATATTTTTAAGAGGTCTTGAGCACTGCAATACACTGGTTTGAGAATTGTTTAATTTAAATGGCATAAGCTACAAAACAATTTAGGTGTAACACGACCCTTTGAGAAAAATATGACTACTTGTTAGTCGAGGATTTTTAATTCAAAAAGTAAATCGATGACCTATGCTTTTTATATTTTTTTATATAATTGGTAAACATTGGTATACAATAAAATAAACAACATATATTATAGTAAAAAAATATTTATTTACATAAATATTAATTTTTTTTTCATAATTAATACGTAGTTTTTTTCGTAATTTTTAAATTATTTATTTCTTTTTCAATTTTACAGCTATGTAATTTTTTTTTAAATATTGTTTAGGATATTTCACATTCACATCATATGATTTTTTTGAGATCATAGATATCGACACTAAAATTGACGAAAATAAATAAAAATAGGTACCGTCATACCCAAAGCGCTGGTATCATCAATTTAGTCGTTAACGAAATGTATGTTTTATTAATTTATATTTACGGTTTTTGACAAAATTATTATCTAAACTGTTAAATCTTGAACTGATCTTGATTGTAAATAAAGTTTACTTGTTGATTAATACGCCAAAACCCTTTTAAGTTAACCTGTATCATAAAATGCAACCAATACATAACACACAGAACGAATCAAAATGGCGGACTAAGTTCTTTTATTTTTCCCCAAGTGCGTATTTGAAAAAAGAATGCCAATTTGATGTTATTCTGTACAGTCTGTCGTTCGAAATCGATAAAATACCATAGAGTATTGTATTAAAACTGGTAAATAGTAAAAATATTGTTTTTCTGTACGAAGTTAGCGTTGGTCCCTATAGATACCATAGTGTATTAACGGAGTTTTCTCAGAGGTCTCATTAGTTACCAAAGTGAAGTGAGCGGATAATGTTAAACTTGCTATTAATTAACATGATTTTCATCCTATTACAAGAGGGCCCAAGATTGTATAGAACAGTATCAGTCTCCTTTATCCATTTACTACTACACTACATAATCAACCTCACTTTTTACATTACATAATCTATCATACACATACTACACTACATAATCTACCTCACTTTTTACATTTATTCTAGTTATTTTCGTTCTTACAAGTAAGTATCTAGCTAGATTTTATTCGCATTTAATTAAAAGCCCTCTATTCTTAAGTCAAAGCTGGCCTAACTGCAAAAAATCTTCGTATTGACATTTGACATTTTACATAGGCGTTGTGTAAATGATCTAATATACTAGAATGAGTCTAAAATGCAGCCTGCGTCGCCCTGCTGCGCGCCATTGCTAGTGTGCTATGGCAAAAGGAAATGCACGCACAATTCCTCCGTGTTTTGAGACTTAATTTATAAATTATGGGTGACGAACGATTAATAAATTCAGTTTAACACTACAAAGAGCTTTATAATTTGCAGGATCCACGTTATGATGTTTGACAAAGGAGATATAATATTTGGAAAGAAATACTAAAGTGTGCTACGTTGCGATACAGCCCGATACGCCTAGCTGCGGCTATTTTTGCCCTGCTGCGGCCTGTCCTAATGTAATAAGCTAGAAATTTTTGTTGCAACTCGGCCTTCCCCGGCCCGTTACGGGCCGTCCCAGTATGCTCGATCCTTTAGGTAATAATTTGATTCTAAGCTATCTTTATGAATAAAACTAAAACTGCTCTAGATTCAAGAAAGTATTAAGTCATTAGAATGCATTTTGTATACGCAACAGACTCTAGGAAAGATAAGAGTTACAGATACGAGATCTTATCTATTCCCGGTGCACAGCCTAACAATCGTCTGCAATAACTTCCTTGCTTAAGTTACGTAAGCGAATTATATTCAGAAATTACAATGAGACGCCCAGCGTGTAGGAAAGAGGAATGTAGCCATGTAATTATGTAACGTAAAAACATGTAGAACCTTACATCATGTATATTAAAATAATTAAATATTTGTTTTTGTGAATCCTAGGCAAACAAGATATATTTTGCTTGTCTCGACTCACCGCAGACAACCTTTAACCTACCTCCCACTACCTTCCCGAAACCTTCCCGCTCCTTTTCCGCAATCTCCCTTCCACCTTGGCGCTACCTTCCCACTACCTAAACCTTACTTTCCCATTATCTTTCTGCTACTTTTCCACTACCTTCCCCGTACCGTTCCACTATCTTGCCGCTACCTTCCCATTATTTCTTTTTAAAATATAATTACATAGTCAACCAGCACGTGGCTCTCTTGGTGAAAAGAGAAATCATCGCTATAGACACCAAAAATGGTGGTGTGTTGCTATTGTTCTGTGATTGTTATCTTGTAGCGAAGTCTAATGCCAAGTACATACGTTTACCAGCAACAGTACCCTCAAAACCGGGACACGACGGTGACAAGCATTGACGCTATTACGGCAGGAATAGGTAAGAATGGTACCAGACCCGGGCGAGACAATGCAGAACTCTATCACATAGTAGCCATGATAGAAGTGACTCGCATAGCCAGTCGGTCACCTTTTACGACCTGCCTGGCAGAACGGCAGTTGGCGTATTCTTCAAAGGAGCCAGAGATCAACACGGGGATGGGCAGTCACATGTGGAACACAATAGAACTAAAATACCAAAACTATCGCATGACCATATTTCAAATTTTAGCCATTATGTTCCCGGTAAGTTGCTGCGCACACGCTGGTGCGGGCTACGCTTGTTAATTTCGCCGCGAACGATAGCACAAAGGGAATCCGGTGGGTAATCTTTATTCCCTGGAGTCAATTTATTCACTTATTCCGGCTCCAGACACGGATATGATTCACCTTATATATTCCTTTATTCCTTTGGCTCTCTTCGTCCTTTTTATATAGCAGCGTATCATATTCTGTGATCGTATCTTTAAATGAACGTTTCCCTATATATTTTTCTCGCTCCCACCAATTCCACAGTATTATGTAATATAAGTAGTTTATTAAGTTGATTATCGTTTGTCGCGTCTTACTCTCTCTCTCTCATTTTAATCGCAGTACGCTCAGTCGCTCACTATTCTGGCCAGCCCCCCTAGACAAGTGGCAAACGCTCAATAACTATTCAAATATTACGCTTTGGCGATATTTAGGCCAAATTGGTAGGCAAGTGGATCATGGCTTGTTCAACGTTCGTTCCATACGAACTTTACGAATTATATCGAATATTGTCTCTGAATTGACGGTAAACGTCACTTTGAAGTATTATTTTCACCGAGGTTATAAGTTTTATTTATATGAAAAGTGCATTAAAAGCAAAAAAAACTTGCCCCCCAAGATGTAGCATCAACGTTAGTACAATAGAAAGAGAAATTTTTAGATTTGTCATAAGCTGTTGACACGAGCGTAAACGAATTTGTAATTGGTAGCCAAGTGTCATTCGTGAAACGAAACGTTATATTGCATCGATCATTTTTGTCAATTTTCGTACAAGACCGTAGCCAAGTGGCACTTTTGACAAGCAAAATAGTAGCGAATTATTCGATAATCAGCGAACGCTAGAACCCTGCAGATTACGCTTAAAATGGCGGTTGATCACTATTATTCAATCAGCTGTTCTAAAGCGTGGATAACATCTGTGAGAATTTTTGATAATTTTAAAGTAAAATTAACGCAAATTAAGAAGGCTTTTGGTGGCACATTATTAATGGTGCTTTGATATCCTTGTGGGGGGGTATTAATGTCACATGCATACATTTACCGGCTACCTTACCCTCCAAACCGAAACACGACAGAAACAAGCACTGTTGCTATTGCTGCAGAAATAGGTGGGTCAGTGGTATTAGATCCGGGCGAGACAATGCAGAACCCTACCACTTAGAAGCCACAATACTAGTGACTCGTTTACCCAATTGTTCGCTTCTAACGAACTGCCTAGACACATTGTAAGTAGTGATAGGTTTGCAAAATGCTGACAATGTCTTAATGATGATAAATATAATATTTCGTCTTTAAATATTTTACAGACACTATAAGTTCAAGTAATAAACACTATATTCTTGTTACAACCCTTGTTTCATTTCTTTGTTTCATTAAATTTACAAAAAATTTAATGAAACAAAGAAAGATATATATTCGATCAATTTTACATTTCTGTAAATATGTATGCCAAAAAATACGTAAAAAAGAAGTTTTATATGTTCAGTTTTGCATATTTTTGTTCATTTTTAATAATAAATTTATCATCAGCTTTCATAAATCTGAAACATAAGTTTTAAAATGTGACTATCGATAACATTTTGCACAATTCTACGTTCACTTGTAAGGTAGGTAAAGAGGATTTACTTAAAATATGTTAAAACAATCAAATTTGATAGCAATGAAGATAAATACATAAATCTTGGTGACAGTATTTAAATTTATAACTCTTTAAATTGGTAGTCCGTAGTACTGACAGAGTTCAATTAACATGTTAGCTATATAGAAACTTACGGCATGACAGTAATTAAGAAGAAAAGATAGTATATTTTATCTTATTCGCACTCACGCGGTACAATCAAAATTGAATCAGATATAGCGACTCTGTTCTTATTTTTATTATATTCAATTCAGAGACAATATTCGATATAATTCGTAAAGTTCGTATGGAACGAACGTTAAACAAGCCATAATCCACTTGGCTACCAATTTGGTCGAAATGACGCCAATGCGTTATATTAGAATGAACAGAGAGCTCGGTTGGCGGTCAGAGCGTGCGCAGGACTTAGAAAAATTTTGATGGAAAATTTCAACCCTATGTAACACCCCTTTTTTGTTGCACCATTACGTGGAGGGGGTAAGGGACACCAACTTTTGTCAAGGTCACTTTGCTCTGAGTTAATTCCCCGTGGAGTTAGGGGATGAAAACCGAAATTCATTACAAAGGCGTCTGCGACTTAAAAAAAGAAAATGTATTGAAAACCCCCTAGTTAGGTTAGGACTCTTAAATTATGGCAATTTGCGTTCATTTTACTTTAAAATTATCAAAAATTCTAACAGATATTATCCACGATTTAGAACAGCTGATTAAATAATAGTGATTATCCGCCATTTTTAGCGTAATTTCAGGGTTCTCGCGTTCGCTAATCATTGGATCACCAATTTTGCTTGTCAAAAGTGCCACTTGGCTAAGGTTTTGTATGAAATTGATCAAAAATGATCGATACAATATAACGTTTCGTTTCACGAATGACACTTGGCTACCAATTACAAATTCGTTTACGCTCGTATCAACAGCTTATGTCAAATCCATACATTTTGTTTTCTATTCTCCTAGCGTTGATGCCACTTGTCTTGGGGGGCTGAACAAATAATTCCGCGGAGACGATAAGGATTTGAAGAAATAAATAAGCTAATCGTTTTATTGATTCAGGCGTTACTTTGCGGAAATCCATTATTAAAAGGTGAAATTAATTAAATTTGCTATTATCCGCGAACTATTATTCTATGTATCCTCCGTGATGGTACCGAAAAGAGAGACGTCGGTTTAATAAATGGATAGGACTCACCGATGGTTCCGATCAAACGAAGACTCCAGCGGCACACTTATCCGCCCACATCCACCACACTTTTACAACCACGACCACGCCGGCACCAATCACAAAAGCACACAATTCATGTACGTACTCAACGCACGTTTCACTTCGAAACCGAAGCATCTTCAGGAGAAACGAACACTACCTCACTCTACGCGAGTGTAAGTAATACGCGAGTGTGAGTATTACTTACACTCGCGTAGAGTGAGGTAGTGTTCGTTTCTCCTGAAGATGCTTCGGTTTCGAAGTGAAACGTGCGTTGAGTACGTACATGAATTGTGTGCTTTTGTGATTGGTGCCGGCGTGGTCGTGGTTGTAAAAGTGTGGTGGATGTGGGCGGATAAGTGTGCCGCTGGGGTCTTCGTTTGATCGGAACCATCGGTGAGTCCTATCCATTTATTAAACCGACGTCTCTCTTTTCGGTACCATCACGGAGGATACATAGAATAATAGTTCGCGGATAATAGCAAATTTAATTAATTTCACCTTTTAAGCTAATCGTATCCGGCCCCGGAATCAGAACCTTTTATTCAGTATCTCCGGAGTTACACATCTCTACTATCAACGCATATAGAGAGCAAAAAGCCACACCACGCTGTGCTGCCATTGCTCACCGCGGATGCCCGGTGAGCAACGGCAGCACAGCATATCCGTGGTGAGACCAACCGTGGGCATCGACGAGCAGACGCGGTCTTTATTGCTTAGCAGTCAAAAAGATTGCTCCGGCCCGCGCAGTTTGTAAAGCGCCAAAATAAAGTTTTTTTCACATTTGTATTTATCAATTTTGGTGTTGACATAAGATGAGCTTAAAATTCCAGGTCGCCTAATTTTTCGGAGTGTCCCAGATGATTTTTAGAATTCTGTACCCAAGGGTGACAAACGGAACCGTATCAATTTAAAAACCTGGAGACCTCCTGTCTCCATAGATGTAACCTCAATTTATATCGCTCGCTGATACGAGGATGACATGCACTTGGCTGGTTTTGAGAAATGGAGAGGGGACCGAACCATCGACAAGTTAGGTCACATTTTCCCCGTATTGCTCCGCGCTCCTTTGTACAATAGACCAACTGCTGTTTGGTCATGCAGGTCGTAAAAGGCGACCAATTGGCTACACGTGTCACTACTATCGTGACTACTAGGTTCCGCAACGATTGTTTGAGTATTTGATACTACCGTCTTACCTATTCGTACCGCAATAGCGTCAATTCTTGTCATTGACGTGTTCCCGTTTGGAGGGTAAGGTAGTCGGTGGATTTATGTATATGGCATTGTCATCCCACCATACGGATAACAACGCACCATTAACATCTTTGTTTTCTATAGGCGATGGCTTCTCTTTTAATCAGGAGAGCCATCTACTTGTTTGACATCTTATGTTAAAAAATTGAAAATTAACATATTGTTTAGCCTGTCATATAATGGAAAGTAATACCATACCTTATGATGGGCTTACGACTTGCAAGTCTGCCTTCTTCTTCGGGAAATACGCGTTGTTAACTAGCAATACAAGGCTATTATTTATTTAGTAGTGCAGCATTATTTCAGTAGTTTCTATTTTGAAGGATACCTAAATGAAAGTAATATAAAAACATTAGTTGCTATAAGCAGTTCTGATATCGGTAGGTATTTACGTCGTACTGCTTGTCAAAGTAATAAAAAAAAATTTCGTAATTAGCTACCAACTTGTATTTCATGATGACTTATTAGGAGATAATATAAAATTATAATCTGACATCGTGATTAATTATTTAATTATTTTGAATTAATTAATAAATGTATTCAGTTTTTAATGCAATAATTGTAGACGATTAAGCAATTAACATATAATTAAACGTACAAACGTAAATTTTTATATTCGCAGTTTTTAGATCTTATCAGAACAACAAATGACAGCGTAGTTACCGAACGGTGCAGGCGCCGTACGGGAACGGATTTATTACTAGATCCCGATCTGATTCATTAAAAAAACGAGTCAGCCTTACAATAATTGCATAAAATGATGTGTAACTTATTTTCATAGAAGATTCCCTCTTCTAACGAGCAGGAGCCAGGAGGCGAACCTGATGGTAAGTGATCACAGCCGCCCATGGACATCCGCAATAGCAAAGGTCTCGCAATTGGGCTACCAGCCTTTTAAGAATGAGTAAGTTCTTTTCTTGAAGGTCTCTAAGTCGTATCCGTTCGGAAATATCCCTGCCGGTAAGTAATTCCACAACAGAGTAGTGCGAAGCAAAAAGAGTCAAGAGAATCGCACAGTTGTGGATTTCCAGAATATATTAAGATGATGAGGGTGGAACTTCAAATTTTGACGCAATGTCCGATGATGGAATTCGGCGGTAGGAATTAATCCAAATAACTCATCGGAACACTTCCCAAGATAAATACGATAGAAGACGCAGAGTGAACCTACGTATCTGCGCAATGCCAAAAAGTCAAGTCGTTTCCTCATCGATAACCTCAATTTTTTTCGTCGGTTAAAAAGCCCAACGCGGAGCCATCTCATGTGAAAAAAATTTGTTGATATTAGGCTGCACCACATACAGCTGATAGCTTTAATTGAACCACTTTCAATATATATTCAAGTCTTAACCATAACTCACTTATATGTAACACAGTTGAAAGTCGTTTAAAACTTTAGACACGCACACGTAATAGATTTGGTTTTAAAACAGTTGATCAAATACATATTTTCGACGTGACCGCAACAGCTACAACACTGTTGGGAATTATTACAGTGACGGCATTTCTCTTAGAAACGCATAGCTTATAATCCGGGCATCTTTTCGGGTAATATATCAACAGCCTTCCTGGGAGGCATATCGTAAAATACGACAGAAAAGTACGTCATTAACCTAGTGACTACTAATAAGGTAGTAGAGCAGAGTACGTCACTAATTTTTATGGTTTCACCAGTTTTATGTCGTAATTGCCCTGATGATGCTTATTTAGAAGCGAAACTGGTTGGTTGATAGGTATATGTAATAATTTATTGTGAAACAGTACAAGTGTTTTAATATTAAACATTGAATGAAAATGGAGTTTCAGCAAGTGCCGACGACAAAGAGTGTAGAATATACGTCACTAACTTTGTGATTGTAACCGGGTGTCAAAATTTTGCAACTTATCTATCTTAACCACCGACCACACAGCCTATAGACGGCTAATGTTTGATTTTTCCGTATTGAATGCATTCTGGCAACTAGCTGAGGTAAGACGAAGTGGGGTTGCAACGCCGTAATTGGCTAACTCAAGGCCACAGTGAAAGATAGTAATGTACAGAGTATCTGATTGGTCGACACTCATTACCCAATCACTACTCATTGGCGCGTGGACATTTACATCGGAACTATAAGTCAGATGTGTTAACACAAGTCATTTGCCTATTATTAGGTGTCTATGGGCTGTGTGGTCGGTAATCCCAACCTAATATATTATACCTCATAATAAAATACGATGAAAATTCGCTCTCCTAATAGATAGCCATTGCTTGTTCAATCTCTTATCTTGCACACGAAATACAATGAATCAATATTCCGGCATAAAATATATGATTCTGTTTATTTCAGATTCCGAAGAGTCGTCGACAACCCAAGAAACAGTCTTGGTTGCCGCCGACTAAGCTTACGTTGTATTGCCAAAAACTCTTGCTTCTATCAAAACTGGATCCCAAATTTTCCTCCGACTTCTAGTGTATGATTACCTTGAGTTGTGTTGTCTAAGTTCAAGTAAAAATCTTTTTTTATAACATAGGACACCATTATCGCCAGATTACAAAGATGTTAGTATTTCTTTATTTTATGTTTTAATACGAGCATTTAGGTATTTACTGTTGAAACAATAAAGTTACGGGAACACACTTCCCATTTAAATTATTCGTTTTTTACGATAAGATATCATTAAGCAACGTTATATGGTAGTAAACCTGTTAGGTTTTTTGGAACATAAGTTACATAAAAGGCACAAATTACATCATTTGTACTCTTACAAAAACAAAACCAAAATCACTATGCAAAAACTGAAATGAATATAAAAGGTAAGACCAGCTTTGTGTACTAGAAACTTTGTAATTGTTAAAACTAATTAGGTACGTATTCTATTTGTACGTTTCTACAAAATAAATAGCATTATTCCTTCATTCACTGGTGTCACTAAAACAAGATAAATAAAGCAATTAATGGAACAAATACACTAAAAGTTGGGAAATTGCAAAAATCAAAATAGGTTATATAATCCTGTGTTAGTTAGTTTTGACATCTAATAATACCAAATTTGCGCGTGGAGACACAGTAATAATTTCAACAACCTAGCTCTTTAATTGATTTTAGTTGTGTGTGTAACATAATAATATGTTTGTTACGTGTAATATACAGGATGTAAAGAAAAGACTGTCCGATCCGAAAGAGGTATATAGGTAGGTCAATGACGTTATCAAAAAAATTATAAAATAATTCTTTTTATTAAAATAAAAAAAAAATGCCTTTTTAAAGTACCTCATTTTAGCACTAAAATTGAGCAATTTCCCCTTAATCAAGCAAATATATTGAAAATTTATCTACCGACATCCATAAAATAATGACACAGATATCATTGTATTAAGCTACCAAAATATAATGCCTTTGACGATCGGACAGGATTTTCTTTACATCTTGTATATATTTACCATTAATCTTGGGGCTTTTATAAATTTAGTGATGTAGGTATATTAATATTTTACAGTATTAGGTAATAATAATTCAAATGGTAAAAAAACTGTAAAGTTTTATTATTTTTTGTTCAATTTGTTACATATTTTAATTACTATCTTATCAATTAATATGTATGTTAATAACGACAAAGAGACGTTATAACTAGGGGTACGTAAATTTCGAAAATAAAAAATTCATGATTTCGCATTTAAAAAAGCTTAAAATAGAAAATTTCGCATTAATTTCGCAAAAAAAATACAGTGTTAAAAACTCAATTAAAGGCTAGCATTGTTGTAATTTTTACATTTTTCATCTTTCATTGTTTGCCTGCGATCAGTTACCTACGACAATCTTGTAGATTCTAAAGTACCTCTCGGCATCAACACTATTGACAGGGCAATTGAGACATTGAATAGCTGCTTTTGCAAATCCAGGGTAGCAAGATTTTGTTCGCTCCTCATCTACGCAACAACTCGTGCCGTCTCTGTCTGTTTTGAACAGAGTTGTAATAATTGTTGGCGCGTCTGATCAACATTTGAAAGCACGTAACGTAAAAAGGTGCGAAAGTATTTAATTTTCAAATTTCGTTTTTATCGCAAATAAAATGCAAATTTCGCTTTTATCGCATCTATTTTGTAAAAACGAAATTTACGTACCCCTAGTTATAACCTGTCAAACATCTGTTGATACCGGAAGTACTTCCTGTTTGTCCCCCTTTGCCCCTAATTCAACCTGACTAAAGACAACGGTTGCACAAACATAAAATTAAACGTTGGTTAGTTGCAAATACTCGTGAGTAACAAGCGTTTATCTCGATTTGTTAACCTTATTTCTTCAAACGGGTTATTTTAATATTCAGTTTGTGAGTTAACTGGCAGCTAATTTTAATTTATAATATTAGTACGGTAATCATTAGTGTAGAATAAAAAATAACATTTTATTATTTGTAAAGTCTAGAAATAGCAAAATTTTATATAAGAAGGTTAAAATGGTCGTCTCAATTGTCTTGCAATATCGGATTCTGTACAGACGCAAGAGCCATGAGGTCTTGTTTTGAAATCACTCTAAATAAGTTTTTTGACTACCTCCAGCTCCAAGGGCTACCCTATTTAGCTTAGCTTATGGGATTCTGGAATTGATCTCTGATTCGAGTAAGTGTTATTATTTTTTTTACATATAAAGAATTTTTCAAATAAGACTTGTTCATCCAGAAATTAGCGCGTTGAAAGAAAACACAAACAAAAGAAAATCGAGTTTGAGCTCATACGCGGTAGAAGTGAAGGTTTTAATTCAAGTAAGAACGAACGAAAGAAGTAGGACATATAGGAGCCGTTAAAAGGTTTTTTGTATTTTAGAAGTAAAAAGTTGCAGTAAAATCTCTTTGGTTAGTACTGATTGTATCGGGCTGATTTTGAAACCATTAAACAGATGATATTATAAATATAAAATACTGTGCAATGATTCCATCTCATCTCTTGCCGGCTGGTCGATCCTATACATTTATTATTAGTTGAAACTAGTTTATAACACACTTTTATTTCACTATAGGTATAGACTAAATTATTAAATTACATTCTATACTTTCCATCGTCGGCACTTGATGAAATTCCATTGTTATTAAACATTTTTATTATTGCACTTGAACATAAATTTCACTTTTACAAATATATTTTAAATATATTACTCGACCGGTTTCACGTTATAAAGCATCTTCAGGATGTAATATGAAAACTGATTATTATTGACTGTTGTGGGATATAAACAAACGTATCTTAATATTGATTTTAAAAATGTAAACTTAAGTATCGCTCAAAGGTGTTGTCAGCCTAAACAATTTTGCCCAAAGATGTGGGAAATTTTAATTTACAATTATATTACACTAATTTACAAATATAAATATGGATACAAAAATAAATCGTCAATTAAATAATATTATTTTATATTCTTTACTAATATTACATCCAGAAGATGCTTTAAAAAGCGAAACCGGTCGAGCAATTTAATAATTTAGTCTATACCTATTGAGAAATAAAAGTACAAGTATGGTATAGACAAGTTCCAGCTAATAATAATGTAATTTCACCAAGTGCCGACGATTGAAAGTGTAAAATCTATACATTTATGTGTATTTTTTTTATTATGACGCATTTTCGTTTTATTGTAGGTACCTATTTCGAATAACAACTATTCTAAATATGTTTCACTTTAATAACTGTTCAGCTTTATTATATAGGTACAGATTAATTCAAATGTAGTAATGAAATGCTACTCGAGTATTGACGGAAAAGGCATTGACTTATCCGCCCTCCACAGTCCACACAATGCTCCCTGTGGAATGCAGTCACACGGGAAACGAGAATGACCGGCCATCTCATTTTACTACCATCATTATATATATACATGGTTTTACAGTGCAAGGTGACGATATACAACTATATATTTTTATTTACAGCTGGCAATAAAATCAACTCTTAATTTGAGAGAATCTTTTTAAAATTTCTAAATTATGACGCACACTGGTGGCTAAACATGTATGTAAAACTAAGAAACTTACTATAGTTTACATGTAAAAAAAAAATGTTGCTCGAGGCTTTGCTCACTTGACCCAATAGCATTACTTCCTTTTTTACAGTCGGAAAATGTAGCCTTTATAAGACCGGAATAATGTAGTTTTCCATAAATACTACTTTTTTAGATGATAGAGTTCCACAACGTCTCGTCTGAGTGTTTGGTACCACCGCCTTACCTCTTCCTGCCCCAATAGCATCAGTGCTTGTCATTGTCTTGTTCCGATTTTGAGGGTAAGGTAGCCGGTATACTTATGCACGTGGAATTATTATTCCGCCACACGGTAGCAACGCAACATTAACATGTTTGGTGTACACAAGCGATGGTCTCTCTTTCCATTACGAAAGCCAGCTGCTTATTTGCTATATTATGATATAAAAAAGACTAAAGAATTTTAAAAATCGATTTAATACTTTTTGAGTTTATCCATTTGTAATATTAGTGTAGACTAAAAGTCCGCGTCAAAATTGGTCCAGCCGTTCCAGAGATTAGCCGGAGCAAACAGACAGACAGACAAAAATTGTAAAAAAAAAAAATGATATTTTGGTATATGTACTGTGTATACATCAATATACATTTAGTAAAAAGCGGTTATTTTAATATTACAAACAGACACTCCAATTTTATTTATTTATATAGATGTATAGAAGATATACATATTAATAGAAAACAGGCATATGCTTTCCTGATGAAAAAGAACAACTATCGGCTACAGAAACCTAAAATGTGAATAGTCCATTGTTAGTCGTGTGGCAGAGATGTAATGCAAAGTTTACCGGCTTAACCTTACACTCTGAGTGCTAAGTGTGAGTTTTTCTTTTCGCATTCGATCGTGAACGCGTTTCGAGTTTACTAGGAATTTGTATGTGATTTGTACAGTGTCACCTAGTGGTAAACGAGAGAAACCAGTTTACCACTAGGTGGCGCTGTACAAATCACATACAAATTCCTAGTAAACTCCAAACGCGCTCACGATCGAATGCGAAAGGAAAAACTCACACTTAGCACTCTGAACTGGACACGACAGTGACTAGTACCTACTGACTGTATTGAATAGAAAGTATTGAATAGATAAATTGAAGCTATAAGACGACAATTGTAAGAATATGCCATTTTTGTAACACTTTTGCCTTTTGTGAACTTCCTGGTAGAATAGTAAATGGTCTGTTTTTCAAAGGGGGCCCAGACCGAGGGAACATTTATCATAAAACAAACGTTATCACAACCATTATCACCGGCATTGGCACGGTAACTTTTATTCACATTAAAAGATAGTGGGTCTTAAATTGAACTGTTTTTTATCACTTTTAATCTATAATTAAATAACCGCTTTAATTAAGAACATGCCAATTAGTCTTAATTAATCGAGGTGTAATAGCTAAGTAAGGCTACTGTTATCTGTGGTAAGAGCTATCTCGATACGAGGAATGTAGCTGAATATTTACACCTGTGTTATTATCCTCTTCGATAAATTTCTGAACCGAGCTTTCTCTTAATCTTGGCAAGCATCATTAAATTTAAGAGAGCCTTATTAGTATGTACTGTACATCTGTACAGTACATACTAATAAGGCATTCAAAGTATCTACTTTGAATTTGAATCCCAGGTTAGATGCATATAATACTAGGTTTAAAAATCTGTAGTATTTGTACGTTAAATTTTCGTGTCAAATTTCGTGATATAGAGTCTGAAACTTGTACTAGCAATTCCAACATTTTTAAATTTTTTTTACTCTGGCCATTGATATAAAAAATCCAAGATGCACAGTCCCGAACAAAACTGACACTCAAAACTGTCGATAATTTCACACAAGTAGTTATAGATATGGCAAAAATATATGTTTTTGTACATTCAACCTTAAGCGCAAGTTTTATAGTTGTTTTTACAAAGCAATGTACGAGTATTAAAATTGACAGTGTCGCGACCAACGCGATTCTATTTGAAATGAGCGCACAATTTGAAATATTGCGCTCATTTTTAGAGGACGTTTTTGAGACACTGATTGTGTATCTTGGGTTTTTTATATCAATGACTCTGGCGCGTCGTATAAATATTATGAATCACTGACATAAAATATGACATCACAGACCCGTGTTAGTCCGGGCACCGTTTGAAAAAAAAAGACCATCTGCCGTTATACCTACGAGGCAAAAAGGTGGCTAAAAGGTGAACGATAGGTCGAATATTTTAGCAACATCTCGCACGGGTCTGGGACCGCCTTAACTATGTCTGCCGCAATAGCATCAGTGGTCGTAGCTGTTATGTTCTGAGTGCTAAGTGTGAGTTTTTCTTTTCACATTCGATCGTGAGCGCGTTTCAAGTTTACTAGGAATTTGTATGTGATTTGTACAGCGCCACCTAGTGGTAAACTGGTTTCTCACGTTTACAACTAGGTGGCGCTGTACAAATCACATACATATTCCTAGTAAACTCCAAACGCGCTCACGATCGAATGCGAAAAGAAAAACTCACACTTAGCACTCTGGTTTAGAGGATAAGGTAGCCGGTAAACTTATGCAAGTGATGTCGGCATCCCGCATGCAACGCACCATTAACATCCTTAGAGGGAGGTTATAGGCGATGATTGTCGCTTTCTATCAGAAACTCCATTTCCTATTATGCTATCTTAATAAAAGCTTTAATCTCTAAACTCTGCACTTCATGCCACATGACAACTAACTAATACGGTGTAGGACGGTAAACGTGTAACAATGAAAGTATTTTTGTGTGTATTTGTAACGAATTAACACAAAATCTATAGAACCGATTTAAAAAATCACCACTACATAGATATATCTACATTAACCAGTAGTAACATAGACTATTTCTTTCGGACTGAGCAAAAAGAAGTAATTTCTCTAGATCACATAAACAAAGTGACGTGTAACAGGTAGAATTAAATAGTAACAATTATCTATACATATAATAAAATCGTAGAAATATCAAAACTGTACATTGAATATTTTTTTTAAAGAATACTTGGGGCATGATCTACAATCGATATTGAAGCCAAAAATATAGTTTTTATAATTTTTGTCTGTTTGTCTATATGTATGTCTGGGGTAAACTCAAAAAGTACTGCATGCATTTACTTCAAATTTTGCATGAATATTACTAACAGGTCAGGTCAACATAAAGGCTACATATTATCACGCTATCACCTACAAGGGAGGAGCAGTGCGGAGTAAACGAAGTCCGCGCAGACGAAGTCGCAGACAACAGCTAGTGAAGTATAATTTGAAAGTATCAAGTGATAATTTTTAACATAGTAAAACTGACTTACCGTTTCCTGTAACTTCGCAACCTTGTATCAGATCTTCACCAAATTAAAATGGAATCACACGGGGAGTATACAATCTTAAGCAATAAAAACCAACCAAGTGCGAGTCGGTTTCGCGTGAAGGGTTCCGTACCATCATCTTTAAGAAACACGAAAATAACACGTTTATTGTATGGGGACACTCCCTCAACATTTTCATTTTTTTTAGTATTTGTTGTTATAGCGGCTACGGAAATACATAATTTGTGAAAATTTCAGCTTTCTAGCTGTCACGGTTTATGAGATACAGCCTGGTGACAGACAGATAAACGGACAGAAACACAGAGAAGGTTTAGTAATAGGGTCCCGTTTTACTTTTTAGGTACGGAACCCTAAAAAAGAAGATTTTTTAAAATTAGTTCATAAATTACATAATTACAGAGAGTTCAGTTCTTCAAACATAAAAAAACATACAGCCGATTTAACTTCCTCCTTTTAGGAAGTCGGTTGAAAATAACATATAAGCTGCACTCAGCTCGCTGCGTAAATCTATATATTAATACGTGAAGGAAAAACTTTGGACCCCTTTTTTAGACTATTGCGCAAACGGTGGAGTATCAAATTTGGCACAGTTGAAGTTTACATTGCGGAGGAGTGCAGAAACCTAATATTTTAAAATAAAATGCATTATAAATACATTAAATTAATAAAAATAAACATTACACACACTACATTCATGCGACATACATGATATTATACACACATGTATACTTACTAAACGATTTTCTTTCCGGTTAAAGTCAGTTGTCGAATTTAAAAGAAATGTTATTGGTCAAATTTCGGCTACAGGCGATCGCTAGTATGTTTAATTATAAAAACATGCTGTGAGATATAACTATGCTTAGTCCGTATACAAATATAATAAAAATAAAATGTTAGGTATGAATATGAGAATTTACAAGGAAAGGGCAAAACAGAATATAATATATACACACTAGTGAAAAAATGGGAAGCGGCAAAACGACATAAAATTAATACGTGGAAGAAAATATTTGAAATTCCATACTGAATGTAGCGCGTATTTTTGCATTGCCCATTTTGAGTAGAAACTTATCGAAACAAATAGACAACAGAGTGCTAAGTGTGAGTTTTTCTTTTCGCATTCGATCGTGAGCTTGTTTGGAGTTTACTAGGAATTTGTATGTGATTTGTACAGCGCCACCTAGTGGCAAACTGGTTTCTCACGTTTACCACTAGGTGGCGCTGTACAAATCACATACAAATTCCTAGTAAACTCCAAACGCGCTCACGATCGAATGCGACAAGAAAAACTCACACTTAGCACTCTGATCATAGTCGTTTGTGTTACAAAAAGTCCAATACGCTTTCCGCGAACAACATGACAGAACAATCAACACAAGCCCATACAATAAGAGGGAAAGTTAAACTTTTTACAGTGTCTAACATATTTCAGATCATTTACTTATTCAACAGATGATATAGACAAAGCTATTCCGTAGTATCATTACCTAGAAAGAGGAGGAAGTCCTTAATGTGACTCACGTTATTGCAGCAATTACTTATATTGACATTCTATCGCCGACTTCCATCACAAGAACATAGCATTGTCCATTACGGTGCTACAGTTACATAAATGCTAGTTCCCACAGCTCTTTGCTTGATTAAAATTTTGCTAATTCATAAAAAAAATATCACAGCTGCAGTTATCGTATCGTATTGTTAATAAATATAAAAAACCTTGATATATGATATAAATGAATATAATAAGATAAACAATAATAAGTTATGGTTATCTCAATATCAATTATTATAATTTAAAATAAGGGGCACCATGCACAGGGTTATCATATTTAAAAATGAAAAAGTCTGACTTTGCGATGTATATATGTATATATATATATATATATATATATATATATATATATATATATATATATATATATATATATATATATATATATATATATATATATATATATATATATACAGGGTGTCCCAGAACTCAACGTCAAGCCGAAACGGGGTGACAGGATAGATCATAACCATCACGAGAAAAATCAGAAAAAAAATCTATCCCATGCAGTTTGAAAATTATGGGCATTTTAAGAAAAACCTAGAAATTTGGTCTAACTGTACCATTTTTCGGTTATTGTGGTTAATTTTTATTATTTTTGTTCATTTAAACTTTGGAACCGTAACCCTAAATAACATCTCGAGAATCACAGTCTAAAATAATGACACAATTACCCCAAGTTTCCTAGAATTTAGACTATTTGTTAAACTATGAATTTAAAATTTTCAAACTTTGTCGACTTTGAAACACCCTCCTTTAAAAAAAATGTAGTAGAGTGCCTTGGCAAGTGCCATTAAGAGTTGGCGCATTTAATCAGGATTGTAAAATGGTACAATACTTGTTAGTTTCATACTAAAAAAAACGAGTAAAAAATAAAAACCTCAAGTAACTCGATTTTTGCTAACCCATTTTACTCAGTTAAAATGTTTTTTATTCGCACAAACCCTTGGTAGGTTTTTATTTTACGGTAAAATGATGAGAGATATGGATAGTGGACATGTTTGCCATGAGCGAGCGAGACAGATAGTGACGCCACTTTTACCAAAGCAACAAAATACTAATAAAATAATGAAAAATGTTGACCTTGTTTTGTTTAGGTTTATTGGAATAAAAGTCAGATTTGAAAATAACATTTTTTATTATAACAAATGTTCAAATTGTTTACCATCAGCTTCAACACACGCCCTACATCTTCTTAAAAAAGATCTACTTATTAGCCGGGCATATCCTCGAGAGTTGATGTCCTCGCAAATTCGTTCACGCAGCTCGGCTACGCTCTCAATGGGCTTAGAATAAACTTTTTCTTTGAGAACGCCCCAATAAAAAAAATCCAGGGGATTTAAATCTGGGGAACGGGCTGGCCACGAGATAGTGCCTGAACGTCCGGTGGATTGGATAAACTTGGTCAAGGAAATCTCTTACTTGCACTGCGTAATGCGCTGGGCAGCCATCTTGTTGATACCACATGTGGCGACGATCTGCTAGTGGTACGTCCTCTAACAAACTTGGTAAATTTTCTCGTAAAAAATTTAGATAATTCGTGCCATTCAAATTCTCAGGCAGCTCAAAAGGCCCAACAATTTTGCCGTTTAAAATTCCTGTCCACAGGTTAACTTTAAAGCGATATTGGGATCGGTCTTCTCGCATTAAATGTGGATTCTCCACATGCCACTCATGAAAATTGTGTAAGTTTATGTAGCCATCTTTTTTAAATGTAGATTCATCTGACCAGAGAATTTTTTGGATGAATTGGGGATTTTCATTATGCCTCTGTAGCATTGTTCTACAAAATGAAATCCTTTCAGGATAATCTCGAGGGAGAAGACTTTGAACTCGTTGTACGTGAAACGGATGCATTTCAGCTCTTTGTAAAATACGATGTGCTGTGCTTTTGGGTATTCCCGTTCTTTCTTCAATTCCACGAACGGAAACACTTGGGTCATCTGCGACCTCTTCCAACACTTCTTCTTCGTAAGGAAAGCGAGGTCTATCTCCAGCCCGTATTTGATTCGGAAAATGGCCGCCCTCTGTGAGTGAACGGTGCACATTAACAAACACGCGGTGATCCGGATAGCGCTCTAAATTTGGATATCTTTCACGATAAAGTCTAGCGGCGGCACTTGCATTGCATCTGCATTCCCCATAAATGAGATGCATGTTCGCATATTCTTGTGAAGTGTAGCGCGTAGGCATAGTGATGACAAGGATGTCAACACAAAAGTCCAGTTCCAAAAGAGAGAAGCCAAAGTTGCCGGTATGTAATCAACAAGTCCAATTCACAAAAATCCAAGTCCAAAAAGAAAAGCCAAAGTTGTCAGTACTAAATTAACACAAGCGAATACGGAAAGGTGCGCAGTAGACGAATGAGCGAAATGTACTAACTGGTGTCAGACTGGCAGCGTAGCTATTTGCTTGGTATGGCGTCTGTATCTGTTTCATTCGCACTCGTTTAAACGACGCATCTCCGTCTCACTGCGTGGCGTCACTATCTGTCTCGCTCGCTCATGGCAAACATGTCCAGTATCTGTTTCATTCGCACTCGTTTAAACGACGCATCTCCGTCTCACTGCGTGGCGTCACTATCTGTCTCGCTCGCTCATGGCAAACATGTCCACTATCCATCTCTCTCATCATTTTGCCGTAAAATAAAGAATCTACTAAAGGCTTGTGCGAATAAAAAACATTTTAACTGAGTAAAATGGGTTAGCAAAAATCGGGTTACTTGAGGTTTTTATTTTTTACTCGTTTTTTTTTAGTATGAAACTAACAAGTATTGTACCATTTTACAATCCTGATTAAATGCGCCAACTCCTAATGGCACTTGCCAAGGCACTCTAGTACATTTTTTTTAAAGGAGGGTGTTTCAAAGTCGACAAAGTTTGAAAATTTTAAATTCATAGTTTAACAAATAGTCTAAATTCTAGGAAACTTGGGGTAATTGTGTCATTATTTTAGACTGTGATTCTCGAGATGTTATTTAGGGTTACGGTTCCAAGGTTTAAATGAACAAAAATAATAAAAATTAACCACAATAACCGAAAAATGGTACAGTTAGACCAAATTTCTAGGTTTTTCTTAAAATGCCCATAATTTTCAAACTGCATGGGATAGATTTTTTTTTCTGATTTTTCTCGTGATGGTTATGATCTATCCTGTCACCCCGTTTCGGCTTGACGTTGAGTTCTGGGACACCCTGTATATATATATATATATATATATATATATATATATATATATATATATATATATATATATATATATATATATGTGTGTATATGAGTGTGTGTGTAGATAGATAGATAGAGAGATACGTTTCTCACTATATTTGACTAACAGCTCTTGAGGTCTTGCAGTTGCGTTACCGGCCTTATATTTTTTCCCCGTGTTTGTCTCGGATTTCTTTGTAGAATAGACCAACTGCCGTTATGCCAGGCAGGTCGTAGAAGGCGACCGATTGGCCATACGAATCACTACCATCGTGGCTACTAGGTGGTAAAGTTCTGCATTGTCTCGCCCAGATCTGGTACCAACGCCTTACTTATTCCTGCCGCAATAGCTTCAGTGCTTTTCACTGTCGTGTTCCGGTTGTGAGGGTAAGGTAGCCGGTAAACTTATGCATATGGCATTAGACTTTGCCACAAGATAACAACGCATCATTTACACCTTTTGTGTCTATAGGCGATGGTTGAATCTTTCCATCAGGAGACCCATCTGCTTGTTTGATATCTTATGATATTAAAACATGTTATTTAAACATATTTAATATATCACAAGCGTTTGACATTTATAAGCATTTGCTCATATGAGCGGCAACACATTTTTCGCTTAACACCGCGTCTACTAACTTATTTTATGGTCTGCGGTCATGACTATTACATTATACTATAATAATATAATATAATTAATATAATAAGATAAACAATAATAAGTTATAGTCATCTTAAAATCAATTAGCATAATTTATAAAGGCACTATGCACAGACTTGCCATATTGAAAAATGAAAAAGTCTGACTTTGTGCTATATTCATTGACTTACTAATAAATAAGTCAATGGCTATATCATGCAAGACGCCTTGCTCTAGAAGCCAGACATTACCATATTTTATAGCCAAATATATTTGACATTTCTAAGCTATATACCTATATCAGTTTTTTAACATAATACCACAGAATAGTGGAGATTTACAGTATTCTGTGATAATCATGACTGTCATGATTTTAATGCTTAGAAACCACTCGTAACTAATATTTTATCCAATGACTATCTAAGTCAAAATCAAGAAATTTTCCCTCTAAAATAAGAAACATTTTCCTCTAAATTTGTCTGAACGTAATACTATCATGACAGTCATGACTTTTATGTTTAGAAACTATTCGTGACTAATATTTTACGTTCAATTGATTGTAACCGGACAGTGTCTTCAGAAAGACGTATTTTATTGCTTTTGTATGTAGCGGTATCGACTATCAACCCATAGCCGCTTTATAGTGGATAACAATTTATATGCTTTCCGTGACTCATCAACGACCCACGATGGGAGCAAATAGTAAATTAAATATTTCTTATCATTCAACATTTCTAACCTTGACACTTCATCACGCCAGCTCCATTGCAAAATAGGCATAAGGAACGGACGTCAATAAACATTATAATTCACCACAATTCACTAGTTTATACTTTATTGGATGGACTAATAGGTCGTGAACCTCTCACAGTGTATTCATAGCCTGAAAACGACTATGTTTGATGTTTCAAAAATATTCATTTGTAAAAAAAACTAGCTGCTATCTGTGACTTGATTTGCCAGACCCAAAAACATGACTTTTAGTCAGTCCGGTAATAATAAGTAGAAGGTACTCCTGGATAACGTGGTTTTTAACGGTGAAAGATTTCTTAAATAAGTCGAGTAGTTTTTGAGATCATTCATTACAAACACAAATACAAAAATATATTTTTTTATACAATTAGAAGATGTAGATTTACCATATTTGTAACTTAGTCTCCCATAAACATCTATCTTTTTAGATTTAACATACATCAATAAGTAGGTATACTTACCTATATTTTTGTTCTGGCTGTATAATTGTTTCATAATATTTATTTTGATTCTGTTTATAATCATTTTTGGCACGCTATGCTGTTAAATGTAGGTACATCGCTTAAAAATTGGTCGAACAGGTTTTTCAAATAGGCTTATGTACTCGTATTATAAGGTTTATCTGTTGAATTATCAGTGATTCTTATTTTACCTAGCTAATGCCCACTGCTTTGTACGTTTGACTTACAAGTTAGGGAACATACCCATACTACGTGACCTATTTTTTAAGATTTTTCGACCCCTCCCTCCCCTCGGTGACCACTCGTAGTATATGCCAAGACCCCCCCCCCTCCTTTAGTTTTCACATAGTAATTCATAATTATGATTTTTAATAATTTCACAGGCAAAAATTGAAAAAAAAAAATAATTTGGCTCATACTCGTCTTTATTGTATAAGACTGCATGCATATTTAAATTACTAGTGAATTATGTATTATGAAAAAGAACAACATTCGTGAAAACATATTGCTATACAGTATGGAACTTACAGTAACTTAATTTACGAACACAACAATTATTTTCATTCATTAAATTTCTCTCATTAAAATCGACTACGTGACAAAAATCTGAGCCACCCCCCCGCTCCTGTGACTGACCGTAGTATTTTAAAGACCCCCCCCCCCCCTAAACGGGTCACGTAGTATGGGTACGTTCCCTTATTTTTTAATACCATGTATTACAGTTTTGGATAAAGTTTAAGCTCTTCAAGATTTTTATTTTATGCTCAAGTCGATAAGGAAACGATCAATTTCCTATAATATAAATGTGCTATAATCCTAATGCGGAAAATCATGTTACAATCCTTCCTTGCATTATTATTCAAAGTGCCGCATTAAGCCGAAGTTTCGTCTCACAGGAGCCTTTGCCCTAATTATAATTTAAATTCTACCTGAGCCTTGCCCACTAGCAACGTGTTGCTGTTGTTTGACTATCAACTATAGTCATTTCATAAATAGCGAGTAAATTTATCATATTCTTAAATGCGACTGCACAAGCAGTATTATTTCAATAATTTTTAAATTTAAGGCGCGGTGTTAGCTCAACATTAATAAAACTGGGTTTCTTTGACGCTCGAGTACGAGGAAACCCAAGGAAAATATCCCACGCAAAAAATACAGACAAATAAGGTCTACGGAAAAATGTTAACCGAATAGAATATTAAATATTTGTTTAATATTTTCAATAAAAATCGTAATTTACTTCATAGAAAAAAAACTTTGGCGTCGAAATTCTCTGTATTTTCAGTGGTAACAACAAGTTTTTTAAAAAGAATATAGTAGAAATAAATTTTTATTAAAACTTTAACCAGACAAATATTGAATTTAATGCGTATATTCTGAGTTATCTCGGGAAATCCTGCAAATTAAACGTTTATTACAGTTTAACAAAATATTCTTCTTTGCTTTGCTTTGCAATTTTTAACCTTATTTAACGTTATGTAAATGTCAAATTAGATTACGCGCTAATATGCGTTGTGTGAGTGAATTCGACGTTTTCAAATCGTAGTCATTCCGCGCCTTAACTTCCTCACTGTTTTAGGAGGTGGATTCATCAGTATAGCACAACACCGTTAAAATGTGATGTCGGTCCTGAATCTCCTGATTAACTTAAAGAATAGACCATATGGCTTCCTGGAAGGAATTTTGTGGAAGATGAATAATTGATCAAAATTGTGGTATAATTTTTCAACCTCTTATTCGCGTTTGGTACCAACGTCTCGGTTTTTCCTGCTATTGCTCATTTATCGCGTCAGTACTTAACAAACGAACTGATGGACGAATGGATATAGGGTAACTGTCATTCGGAAAAAGAATACCGTTCTCGATGGAAACAAAAATAAATTAACGCGAACGTCGGTACTTTTTTAGTTATTATTAGTCATAAATAATAAATAATGCAATGTACTTTTATTTTCCTATATACACACACATAGTTATGGTAAATCATGCCAGTTTATTTTTTATAACACCAACACTAACTATTATTTTAATGTATGTTATTTTTAAATTTTAAACACATTTAACAAAATAAGCAAAAATCTAAAAATAGGCCCACATATTACGCATTCCCAAGGCAAAACGGTGTTTAAGCAATAACTTTTTTAATAAGCTATAAACTTGCATATATATTTTAATTTGTTTCAATTTCTCTTTTGTGTATATACATTTTTATTAACGTAAGTAGGTACAAGAACGTTGTGTTCACTTATTATTATTATTATGTAGCTTAATAGTTGGGTAGCGTAATAATTGGCTTCCTGGATCTATTTTATAGTTATTACTCTGTTAAAATATAGCTGCTGCCCTTCTGTGTATATATAAATAAATAAATAATAAATTTAAGTATAAATAATATTACATCTGCAATTACATATAAGGTGTAAAAAACCCTGTTCAATCCATAAGGTCATTGTTTGATAGGCTAACACAATTATCATATGTTATTATTTTGCACATACAGATAACATTTTTCTTATTGTTGGTTGACACTTGTTGGTCCGTTCTCCTTTGAAGAATAGACCAACTGTTATTTTGCCAGGCAGGTCGTAAAAGGCGACCGATTGACTATATGTGTCACTATCATCCGCTAGTTCCGCAACGTTTCGCCGGGGTATATGATACCACCGCCTAACCTTATTACCGCAATATCGTCAGTGCGTGTCATTGTAGTGTACGGTATTGTTGTTGTTCCAGTTTGGAGAGTAGGTAGGCTTATGCATGTGGTATTGCCATCTCGCCACACGTATAGCAATAGACAATTAACATCTTTGGTGTCTATAGGCGATGGTGTCTCGTTTCATCAGGTGAGCCATCTGCTTGTTTGCTATATAAAAAAATGCTGAGCAAAATAATTACTCTTAAATGATATTATTTCGAATACTACGACAACACAAACTGCCGGATAAAAAATGACAAAGGCGTGACTACGATTTGCGGTCCGCGCGCGCTTGGACGGAGTGTTGTCTAGTTTAAAATATTCGCAAATTTTCTGCGGAATTGAAATGTAAATACGAGCATTTTAAAACACCACACAATTTTTATTTTTATAAATAGAGTCATTTTATTATTTTTTCTGTCATCGAATTACCTAGATGTGTCCATTTCGACTTGGGCAGGGTTTTTTACACACTGTATAATGCATTCAAGAACTTACAGCTTGGTTCTGCTTATTGATACAAGTCTTCGTACAAAAATACGTGAGGACTTTATAATTACCTGTAACAAAAGAACGGTATTATTGAACAATAACTGTATGTGGATGTGGATATCTTTCAATTGATTCTGATATATATTAACATCTAAATAAATATAAGTTCTACATCACAATGATACACCGCGCATCAGTTTATCAATTGACGAGATGAATGACAATCCTCATCGCCGCATTTTATCGACCTGATAAAGATTATTGATTTTTTTTTTGTGTTCCGAGATAATGGTAACCAGCTCATCACTAGCTTCAATAGACTTCCATCTGCAACTGATTTCGATTTTAGAGAATCACTCCGGAATAACCTAATGTACTCGCGAATATTGTTCCCAGGACTTCATGATCGGAGTCAAATTCCAAAAATTATAACTAGAAAGTAGAAACATAGCAATATATGTACACATGTGTGTGTGTGTGTGTGTGTGTTTGTCTATCGCATGGCATTGTAATGTTTTTTATTAATTAATTTTATTTCTAATGCATATTGCATAAAAAAATAGCTTTCTACAAGTCTTCTCTGTATAAACTTTATTTGTGGCAAATTTCATACTATATAGTCCGCACTGTTCAAAAGGGGTACCTACAAGGAAATTAGACTACATAAGGAGAATATATCTCATATTAGATAAGTTATTCACATTATCGAAAATCTGACGCCAGATTATTTAATTGCAGATCAGTTTTAGGTCAAGCTTAAACCAGATTGAAATTAGTTACGTAGTAAAAACCAACTCTAACCCAACGCAAAGCTGGTAAATTAACGCAACACGATAGACTAGTGAATCAGAGTAGTAGATAAAAATTATTAAATTGTGTAAAAACCATATTATATTAAGTAGAAACCAAAAAAGCGCGAGTTAATATCATGTGGAGAGGTTCCGTACGTTATTTAATTTCGTTAAGTAAAATTCTTCTAATTTCTCGACTTCTTATTTATACATAAGTTTTTCTGCAATCTATAGAAAAAGTTATTTTCCGAACTATTACAAAATTTCAGGTCCAGGAGTTTCAGAGATAATGTTCAAAATAAGCTTATTTTTCTAAAATAATTTCTTACTAATTTATCTTAAAATTCTTAAAAAGTATATTTGAAATTGTCACAAGCCCTTTATTTAATACTAGCTGAGCCCGCGACTTCGCGTGAAAAAATTTCTAAAAAAAGTAGCCTAAATTACTCTCTATCACATCAGCATCTGCCAGTGAAAGTCCCGTAAAAATCGGTCCAGCCGTTCCAGAGATTAGCCGGAACAAACAGACAGACGGACAAAAATTATAAAAAATGTTGTTTTGGTATATGTATCGTATATACATCCATATGCATTTAGTAAAAGGCGGTTATTTTAATATTACAAACAGACACTCCAATTTTATTTATTTGTATAGAAATCACACAACATGTTCGACAAAACATTTTTTGTATAGAAATCACACAACATGTTCGACAAAACATTTTTAATATTAATTGTTAGTTGAGTGGTTAGCGGATACGTTTAACGACGCAAGTGCGATATATAATCTTCGAGTTCAGTATTCGACAAGAACACGTAATCCCACCAAAACAATTTTGCTGTTACCAAGACACTATATGGCTCATACTGTCAAAAATCATCAATTTTATGTATAGCCAAGCCAAGTCGACATGCACTCATTCTACAAGCTATGCTTACTTCACAAACTTTACTCCTTAAGTTAAAACACATTGCTTGCCGTTTTGTTACTAGAAGAACTTTTGTATAAAAGAAAATTAATTATCCGTAAACAAATTTTTCACTTTATTATGTGTAAAGTGTATTATTATTATGTGTATTATATTATATATATTCATATGTTAACGGCCAAGCTACATATGTTTACTAAGGTGTAGAAAATTTTTGGGAGCTTGTAGAGTGAGTGCGTGTAGAGTTAGAAGCTTAGCTCTACATGAGATTGATAACTTTTTGACGGTGCGAGCTATTTCGTCTTAGCAACATGTAACATGAATTTTTAAAAATATTAACGGGTCAGAAACGCGTACATATATACGAGCTTTACGCGTATATATACTTACTTGTAAAACTCGACGTTTCGGCCAATTACATTGACCGTGGTCACGAGCGGTTTTTAGAGCGGCAGAGTTTTTGACCCCTTCATATTTTTAAAAATGAAGATATTTTTTGGTGGGATTTCACTTGTTTTAGTAAGTTGCTTATATAATATTTATATAATATTAATTATATATATTAATAATTATTAATTATAATATTAATATTATATAATATTTATAACACGTATTGTTGAATTTCTAAGAAGATCTCTGCACTTGTATAATTTTCAGATCTCTGGCATAAAATTAAGTAATTAAAAGGAAGAACACCCATACAAAGTTTTATCCCCTAATTTAAAGGGTGGTTTATAAAAATCCTAAAATACATTTTTTTATTTATAACAAAGAGTGTTTATTTACAACAAGTATAGGGAATCTATATCAATTTTCAGACCTCTACCATCAAAATTTGTGGAAGTCTCATACAAAGTTTCATCTCATAATTTATGGAGTTTAGGGTAAAAATTTCAAGGTTATAAATGTTTTTGGAGTTTGTGTACTATTAATAGCATACATACCAAATTTCAACTTTCTATAATTTCAGAAAGTACTCTCAGAATTTCAATGATCATCAGCGATTCAGATTCAGTGCTGCAAAATGGAACGTGCAGGGATAATATTGCATGAGCAACTCAAAGATGTTATGTTAAATAATAAAAACTCCCTCAAAACTATAATTTAAAAGGCATTTAAAATTATATTCCCATCCGTAATAATAATAAGTGAGTTTATATATGGCGAGTAACCTGTGTAGGGGTACCACCTGATCGGATTTTAGGGGCTGAGGCCGGACTTCGCCCAGATTTAATCTAAGACCGAATTTTTTTAAACGATTAATACATTCTGCGTAAATTATTCAATATAACAATTTTTTACAGTGGGCAAATATGTAATGTAAAAAGTAATATTTTTTTAATTAATACAATTTAACTATAATTATTTTAAGTTTCATTTACATCAAAAGACAGGAAGTTTTAACTGATATAAGATTATTTTATTGTTTTTGACCGGTTTTTCAATTTCAAGTCCTGGTAACCCTGACCTGTGCCAACATATTTCTTTGCTCATAGTTGTGTATGATGTTGCATGTATTTAGAAACATATGTGTGTAGGCCTGTATACTATACATACCAACGATACATTATAAATATATGTATCGATTCGTTTGTATATAAATATTAAATAATAATAAATATTCACTGGACTAATTACATTTACTGATCTAACCCCAAAGTAAGCAAATTATTTGCTTGTGTTATGGGTGTTAGTCAACGACACTAATACGTAGAAATACATATATAAATAATAGAATATATTTAATAAACACCAAAATCCGGAAATACAAACATTTATGCTCATCACACAAATGCTTGTCCCTGTCGAGGATCGAACCCGAGCCCCGTCGATCGCGTAGTCAGGGTTGCTAACCACTCGACCAACGGGGCCGTATGTACTGTATGTGTGATGCCTGAAATTTTCACTTTAGTTTTTTCTACTACTCTCTTTTGATTAATCTTTTCACATGTTAATAATAATTGACCGCCGATTAATATGATAGGTGAACGACCCTGACTACGCAATCAGTGGGGCTCAGGTTCTATTTCGACAGGGGTAGACATTTATGTGATGAACATAGATGTTTGTATTTATGGGTTTGGGTGTTTATTAATTATATTTGAGTATTTATATATGTATTTCTATGTAAAAATATTGTTGACTAACACCCATACTACAAGCAAATAATTTGCTTACTTTGAGGTTAGATCAATTCGTGTAAAATGGTCCAGAGATATTTATTTATTTAATTAATTATAAGTACCACTTCCTTTATTTATGTTTCTTTATTTACATAAGGTTGACTAATATAGCATGCCCTTAGGTGTTAAGTTTAACATGTGTAGATATTTTTGTGCATAAATAAATATATTATTGTTATCTATGCAACGCTTGTCTCTATAACAGTCATTCACTTACTCACTGTTTGTGATATTTAAAGGTAAATCACTACATATGTAGTATAAAACAAAGTCGCCTTCTCTGTATGTCCCTATGTCCCTATGAATGCTTAAATCTTTAAAACTTTGCAACGGATTTTGATGCGGTTTTTTCAATAGATAGATTGATTTTTGAGAAAGGTTTTAATATGTAAACCTTTTCGATATTCCAACGGAAACAAAAGCTACGCGGGTGTAACCGCGGGCAGGTCACTAGTATAATGATAAGTTTTCGTTGTCGTTAGTAAAACACGATAATTAAGCAATACAATGATTTTGCAAAGGATTTAGAAATACAAACTACATTTTATTGTAGCCGATATGCGTATTGTGTTGTAAAAGACGGCACGACTGTCCTAGCTCGTGACTACATTTAAGATAATTCAACTATTCTTCTGATCATCACGAAAATGAGAACAAACTATTGTATTTGTTTAGTTTTTTTTAAATTATAATCGTATTTATTTTTTTATAATTTACCAAAATTTACTGCTGCTATGGCTGGTGTGGCAACTTAAAAAATAATAAGTTAAGTTATTATTTATGTTTTATTTTTTTTCAGGGTTCCAAAGTAAACTAGGAACCCTTATAGTTTCGCTATGTTCATCCGTCTGTCCGTCCGCACGATAGCTCAGAGGTCCTTATTACTAGCAAAATGTAATTGCAAAATGCAATGCAAAAAAAAAATGTAATTGAAAAATTGCAAAATAGCAAAATGTAATTGGCACGAATATACATTTATTAGTCACGTCAACAAAGTGGTAACATAAAATTTCCACAGACCACAGAGGCGATTGTAAAATATTAAAGCTTTTAAGTGCTAATTTTTGTTAGGGTTTAAGTGTCTTTCCTCTCTCCAGGCTAAACGGTTAGTTATGGGGGTCGGAAAAAAAATCATGGTATGTAGTAGTAAATATAATGAAGTTAAAAGTAAAACTATCACAGCTTAGAAGGCTTGACAAATTTTTAACTAATAGTCGACCAACTTATAAAATGTACTTAGAGAGGTTTTTATAGGCGGTGAACCTGTGGTGCGGATATATATTTGTTATTGACATTAAATAGCTTAAATGTTACATACATACATATCTTAACGCCAGATCCCTTACGGGGTAGGTAGAGAGAACCGAGTGCCATACATCACGATCCTTGCAGGCTTATCTCGCTACCTTTACATTCATCACCCTCTTCATACTACAGTCTATACACATGCCGGTTGCGAAGACTCTTGATACCACCTTCTGAAAGTACTCGATCAATCTGATCATGGTATGTCAGTCTTGGCCTTCCCCGGTACCAACATCCTTTCACGTAATCATTGTTTAGCTGTTGTGTATCTGTGTGGTCCGCGAGTGTTACATCATACATTTTTCTTAGCGATCTCATCTCGACCGCGTTGATTCTACTTTCATGCCCTTTCTGACATACCCAGCTCTCACTTCCATACAATATCGTTGGGATAAGCACATAATAATGCAGGGCTAGATGGGCACCCTGACTTAAAATTGTGCTATTAAGTCATTGACTTAGTTATTATATGACAATGTATTGAGTAATCTTCCTAACGCTCCATTCATTTTCTTCCCTGCTCACACTCTTCTTTCAATATCAGCGGTGTACCTTCCATCCCTGCTAAAAGTACATCCAAACTCATCCAGTTGTTCCAGCACTACATCATCGAACACAACTCTACATCCTAAAATTACATATTAGTATTAACACCGTACTTCGGAGCAGAGTTGTGGTGGTTAATATAATGCATAGCGTTATAATAATAGCGCGCTATGTGTACTCAACGTAGAAAAATATAGTTTATAGTCTTAGGCAAATAATTGGTCTCGCTGCGCTTGATTAGATATCGCCAACGTACTTGTCAAATGCGGCAACAAATACTACGCCGAAACCGGCGTACCCGATTCACTCACCAATCACAATGCAAGCTCTAAGAGCACACTACTCACTATTATCCATTTGCACACGGTCATATCACACACACTACAATATTGAGTTGCCGCATTCACGGAGTTTTTGTTTTTAGATAGTGCGGTATTTTGTTAAGCGCCGCGAGACCAATTATTTACCTATGTTTGTAGTCTACTAGCTGTTGCCCACGACTTCGTCCACGCGGACTTCGTTTACTCCGTACAGCACCTACCCTGTAGGTGGTAGCGTGATAATATGTAGCCTATATGTTGACCCGACCTGTCAGTAATATTCATGCAAAATTTGAAGTAAATCCATGCAGTACTTTTTGAGTTTACGCCGGACATACATACAGACAAACAGACAAAAATTCTAAAAACTATATTATTGGCTTCGATATCGATTGTAGATCACGCCTCAAGTATTCTTTTAAAAAAATATTCAATGTACAGTTTTGACTTTCCTACGATTTTATTACATGTATAGATAACGCGCTAACTATAAAATAGTTTGTTCGAACAATACACCACACCTCTACTTCGGAGGAACACAGAAAGCTGTCGGTCCCTGTTGCCGCAAGAAGCGAGTTAAAGCTGTTATCAGATGGGTAAAATGCGTTATCATGTGGTTATGACATAAATAGTCATTATCAGGTGGGTAAAATGCGTTATCATGTGGTTATGACATAGATAGTCATTATCAGGTGGGTAAAATGCGTTATCATGTGGTTATGACATAAATAGTCATTATTAGGTGGGTAAAATGCGTTATCATGTGGTTATGACATAGATAGTCATTATCAGGTGGGTAAAATGCGTTATCATATGGTTATGACATAAATAGTCAATATCAGGTGGGTAAAATGCGTTATCACGTGGTTATGATATTGATAGTCATTATCAGGTGGGTTTAATGTGTTTTCATGTGGTTATGCATATATCGTCGTTATCAGGTAGATAAAATGCGTTATCATGTGGTTATGATATGGATAGTCATTATCAGGCGAGTAATATGAGTTATCATGTGGTTATGGATAGAGAGATGTGGTATAGGATGGCATGCATCTCGTCTCCACATAATACGTAACTCTTTTATGGGGCAATGTATATGCTTTTACAATAAACCAGTCAATAAATTTAAAAAATGCGTTAAAACAAAACTGTGTAAAAAAAGGGTATTATAAAATCTCAGATTATTTGGAAGAAAAACAAGCATGGGATTAACTGCTCTCATATCAATCTCATATATTATATGTTTTATAATTTTCCCCTTGTTGGTCCCGGGCTCCTTTGAAGAATAGGCCAGCTGCCGTTCTGCCAGGCAGGTCGTAAAAGGCGACCGATTGGCTGTACGAGTCACTTACATCGTGGCTACTAGGTGGTAGAGTTCTGTATTGTCTCGCCTGGGTCAGGTACCACCGCCTTTCCTATTCCTGCCGCAATAGCGTCAGTGCTTGTCACTGTCGTGTTCCGGTTTGGAAGGTAAGGTAGCCAGTAAACTTACGCATGTGGCATAAGACCTCGCCACAAGATAGCAACGCACCATTAACACCTTTGGTTTCTATAGGCGATGGTTGACTCTTTCCATCAGGAGACCCATCTGCTTCTTTGTGATTTTGTAAAAAAAAAATTATATGAAAAAAGACAAGCCCGCTGAGTTTCTTCCGCCGGATCTTCTCAGTGTGTGCCGCGTTCCGATCCGGTAGTCGTTTTAAAAAATGTTGACGTGTCAAAATAACCTGTAAAAAGTTTTATTGAATAAACTTCTTCTGATTTCTGATTTCATGATCAGGTGGATAAAATGCTTTGTCATGTGGTTTTGATATGGATAGTCAATATCAGGTGGGTAAAATACCTTTTCGGAATACTCTTCTCAAACCATATTCAGGAAGTTTTATATTTTATTCGCATATTTAATTTGTACGTACAATAATAAAGATACTACACGTATGTCCGTGATTTCCTTGTTCAAAATGAATCCATTCATGGTCAATGGTCATGGTTCATAATTATTATTAGACATATAAAAAATGCTATTTTTATTCATTTAAATATTATGCTTAGCTGTTTTATACTTAATATGTATAGATATGTAATGTGAATATTTATTATTTATATTCGAGTAGGTACCTATGCATATTTCATTCGTTTGAGTTGCCAAGATTCAGTTTTCTTCCTTACTTATCACAGAAAACATAAGTACATACTTATCATTCGTTTTGATATAATAGTAGTTTCCAAATTATTTTTTTCTATGATTATTTTTCTTGCATTATTATTCTTTTGACAGTTTTTACAATATTTCATTAATTTTATATTTTTTTAATTTCACGCTACGTATGTAATTTCTAAAATCGGGGCAAAATCAGTAACTTAGATAAGTTACTGATTTTGCCCCGATTTTAGAAATTCGAGTTTTCACCGGATCTCCACGTAGTGAGATTCTGTGGACCTTTTCCGACTATTTTCACGATGACGCCAGTATGTCTGTATGTATGTATGTATGTATGTGTGTGCGTGTGTATGTGTGTGTGTCTGTGTATGTTAGTATGTAAATATCTCATAACTTTTAAACGGCTGTATCGATCAAAATCATAACTTCCAAATTAATGTTCAATCGGTACATTAATTTGGAAGTCATAATTTTGATCGATAAAGTCGTACCAAATCTAATCAGCTCTTTTATTAAAAAAACTGCGTCCAATGCATAAATATTGCATTAAAATCGGTTTATCAGTTCAGGAGAAATCGTTGACGAAAAATTTTGAAAAAAGTGTTTTTTGACAAAACTTCGAGGTTTTTCAACCAATCATTTTTACACATATCGTGTTTTAGGACTTAAAAAATTACGTCAAATGCAGTATCAAAAATGAAAATCGAATCAAGTTTTCAAAAGTTTATAGCTTTACAAATATTAACATTTTGTTGTTTACAGCAAACTTACTTAATATTTTTAAAATTAGTATTACTACATCCTACTTACATCCTACTTACAACAATTAGATTCTTGTAAGTGGGATGTTTCAAATAACAATAAAAATATTAATCGGATTAGAAATCAGATATGTTTTTTCCAGTTACAAAAAATGTAGGTATTATTTATTAATTCTCAGAGAAAGGCACAGATATTTTTAAATGCAAGTAACTTGAAGAAAGCTGGTCGTTGTGGTATTACAGAAACATTCTGCAGATTCTCAACGTATCCTGTTACACCCGTGAGAGTAGCACGCGGAAACAATATCCACGGAGTTCAAACATTCTTCTCTTCCACAATCTAACGATCAAATGTTCTAAGGTAAGTTAATCCGCCACAAAAGGAAAAGTTTCATACATTTAATTAATTGTAACAGTTTAGACACATACTTTCATATAACAGTAAGGTTTTTGCACACCTTATAAGCGGAGCATTGAGAGAGTGCTCTACTCACAACATGTCAAGGTCGAGCATTTTTTGGACTGCTTCTATTGTATTCATATTTCATTAATGCAATTATATAAGGTCATATATATATATATAAAAAACAACCCTTTTATAAACACATTTTTTGTTTTCTGTGAACGTCCAAATGTCTGTATGTATGGAAAAGCCACAATTACGCTCAAAATACTCAACGTATTGGCACAAATTTTTTAACAGCTTCAGTAAATCGCGGGATATTTTCGTTAAGAGTCGTTTAACTACTTAAACAAAACTAAACGAACACTATAAGGTGTGCACTTATGGATTTTTCAAACATCTTTTCTTTTTAATTTATTTCACACAAACAAGAAGATTAATCTACATTCTTGATCCGAACCGCAAGGGACTAGAACATGCTTCCTGAGTTTGTGTTCCCCGACCGGTGCAACGTGGGGATCTTCAAGAGAAGAGTGAACAGGTACCTTCTAGGGAAGCGCGTTCCATCTTAGGCCGCATCTTAGCTTACCATCAGGCGAGATCGTGGTCAAGCGCTTCCCTATCGATAATAAAAGAAAATAATAGAAAGTGATAACATCAAAGATGATATATTTTAACATATATATAACAATACCTATATAAACCTATATAAATGACTGCCTCGTTGGTCTAGTGGTTAGTGAACCTAACTACGAATTGAAAGTGCTCGGGTTCTATTCTCGACACTGACATTTATGTGATGAGCACAGATGTTTGTATTTCTAAATCAGGGTGTGTATTTCTATGTATGTACGTTACTAATATGTCGGGTCAACATATAGGCTACATATTATCACGCTATCACCTACAGGGGAGGTGCAGTGCGGAGTAAACGAAGTCGTGGGTAACAGCTAGTAGACTATAAACTATATTTTTCTACGCCTTATGTTAAGTATACATAGCACGCTATTATATAACGCTATACGTTATATTAACCACCACAACTCTAGTTCACACGCATAGTTCCCGTTCCTTTTGGATTTCCAGGATAAAAACTATCCTGTGTCCTTACTCAAGTCTAAAACTATCTTTGTAAAAAAGGTTAAGAACCTATTAAGGGAAAGCAGAGAATAATGCATACGAAAAAAATGTAATTTGCAGAACAGCATACAGTGAAATGAATATTTTTATAAATTGAATGTGATATAAATGCGCGATATCGATAAAAAACTTCAATTTAACGTTTAATATGCGACAGTTTTAAAGGAATGAAATAAAAGAGATAACTGTTTATTTTACACTCCTTTTATTCATGTTTAATTCCGATACAATTTATTACATGTAATGAATTAAACATGATAATTTAGATATAGCTAGTAAGTCATAATTCACAGAATAATTTACACTAATAATATAAATACGTAATGTTTATATTTTTGTTTGTAATGATTTATTCATTAAAATGAAATGAAAATATTTATTTGCAAGAATATTGGTGTTACAAGTTATTAAAAAATAATTAAAACCATCACCAACATATTCTATCATGATATGGTGTACACATATTTAAAAAAATATATATTTTATTTATTGTGAGTTTATTTTCTTAGAATCACTATCGGATCGGAACGCGGCCTCACACTGAGAAGTAAGAAGATCTGGCCAAACTATTAGCCGAAGATTCTCAGCAAGATGGTTAGCAAGCCTATCGCCAACCGGATATTTATGCAATCCTGGGCAACATTGTTTTTATAAGAAAACTGAAAAAACACATTTATGAATTACCCGACACATGTACACTAGGAATGGATCATTTAACAAATAATATGCTACATTTCGTACTAATTCTTATTTACAACTAGCTGTTGCCCACGACTTCGTCCGCGCGGACTTCGTTTACTCCGCACAGCTCCTCCCCCGTAGGTGATAGCGTGATAATATGTAGCCTATATGTTGACCCGACCTATAAGTAATATTCATGCAAAATTTGAAGTAAATCCATGCAGTACTACAATAGGGGATGAAAGTTTGTAGGAAAAATTAAATCGATGACATGTTGAACTACCCACAGGTGAAGCTGCGCGGTACAGGCAGTATAAAATAAACAGTAAAATGCGTATTTTGTCAATGCTGGTTCCTGTGCTGACTTTATGTGGAAATAAATGTATAATATCGATAAAAAGCTCATTTCACATTTTATGTGCGACCATTTTAATCCAATAAAGAAGTAATTGTATATTTTACACCCTTTTCATAGTCGATTTACGTTTATGACTTGTTATTAATTGGATATAATAATGGATATAATATTATAAATCATAATTTTATATTAACGCTACGTACATACTTGCGTGAAAATTGTTTCAGTCAATTAATCATAGAATGTTTTTATTATCATGGAATTAAAAAGTTTCGGGTTTGAATCCCACGCCGGGAAAAATATCTATTATGTCTAATCAAATTTTAGTAACAATCCGATCGATGTCTACAGATAACGTATTAAAACTTTGATCAGCCATGTTACTAAAGAACATACAACGGACACGGACGTATAGATAAGGATTACAATCTCATACGGCATTTTAAACCAAAAAATGCCCATGCAATAGCATAAAAACAAAAAAAATGGCGATGGGTGCAATTGGCCCCTCTCCCTGTGTTACGTCCAATTCTTCGAATTATTGGAATGGAATCGTCTGAGATTTTTTTTATTTTTTATTTTTCTAAAAGATTAAACACATAAAATGATCTAAGATTGGCCCCTTCCCCCCTTACATGCATCAGATGCTTTCATATTAAAACTTTAGTCGCGGAACTTGCCTAGATTCTTGCGGCACACTTATTTTTAAATGTATTGCAACTAGCTAATATAATTGTTGCCTTTGCTTTTGATGGCCGCTTCCAAGTAGCACGATAGCTATAGCGCTACTGTCGTCGCGCTTCTTGCGACCCATTCTACATTTTGGGTCAAGTCAGTACGCCTAAGCTCCTCCGCCCTAAGGTTGTCCTTGACTCCGAACCTTGGCATAAAGTGGGGTCGTGATTTGTAATGGGAGGATTTGTGGCATTGTTTTGTCCTTCATCTGGTCCTAGACCTCGGTATCGGCTTGTTGATGGATGAAATAGAGGTCCACGTCACCGCCAGTGGCGCGAGTTTATGCCGTGTGATAGTTTGTTCCGTTAATCAGAGTTACTGGGTCATCGAGATCGTTGAAAAAGTAGCGGGGCCTGTGTGTTTTGGGATCGGGATTTGGATCTGCCGCAACTACCACCAGTGGGTTTAGATGCTAGTCTATACACGTTCAGTTTACTCTTCTTACCGTGGAAGAGAACCGGAGTGGTTATATTTTTTTAATTTCTTGCTACATTCATACTTCCAGACTAATATTATACATGCGAAAGTAACTCCGTCTGTTTGTCTGTCTGCCTCTTCACGCCTAAACCACTGAACCGATCTCATGCGAAATCCCATGGGAACTGGAACTATACGGGTTTTTATTTTAGAAAAATAAAAACCGTTTAGGTTTTTATTTTTCTAAAATAAAATCCTATACGGTTGGTGTTCTCTCTCCCCCGTGTAGGACCCGGGCTCCTTTGAGAATAGACCACTGCCATTCTGCCAGGCAGGTCGTAAAAGGCGCCCGATCGGCTATGCGAATCACTACCATCGTGACTACTAGGCGGTAGAGTTCTGCATTGTTTCGCCCGGGTCTGGTAGCATCGTCTTATCTATTCCTGCCGCAGTAGCGTCAGTGCTTGTCACTGTCGTGTTCCGGTATAGAGGGTAAGGTAGCCGGTAAACTTATGCATGTGGCATTAGACCTCGCCACAAGATAGCAACGCACCATTAACATATTTGGAGTCTATAGGCGATGGTTGACTCTTTCCATCAGGAGACTCATCTGCTTGTTTACTATCTTATAATATATAAAAAAAAGTTTCTAAAGTAAATGAAAAAGTCGCGGGCACTGCTAGTATATAAAAAGGCATCAAGTTTGATAAGAATCATGATGTAATTGCCGAGATATCGAAGCGACAGGTAAAAGACACCTGTTATGCCATCGGTATTTTTCGGCATTGCGAAACAAACCTTAATATGGACAAGGGCCATTTATGGTGAAATTTCGAAAGTTGTACAAGTTTTTTGATATTTACATAACGAAATAAGTTAAAGTACCTACTTAATACAAATAAAAAAGAAAGTAAGGTTTATATATTAAATGTAATATACTTCCCAGTTTCAAATTGACGGAAATCAAGAATGAAGCCGTTCATTATTCATATACCTACAACATAATTGTTGGGAATTATTTAGTACAGTACCCGGCGATAAATATTGCACATCGAACTTTGGAAAGAGACAATCGGATAATTTCGGCTTCGTAAAGCGTTATCTCTGTCCCACACTACCTATGTGACGTTTAGTCAGTCGTTGTTCAAGTACGATAGAGTGCAGTCGCGTCCCGAAAAAAAATATATATTTAGAGTTGATAACACCCACAAATTTAAATAATTTAAAGTTGTAATATGGCATCTTTCGGAAAAAGAGGGAAACCTTTACGAGGTCAGTCACGTGAAATTATCTACAATGTTTATAAATACTTTGTAAGCGAAGCTGATAGATTTAAAAAAAAAGTAGATGAAAATGTAAGTTGTTATTTTAAGAAGATTCAAGAGCGAGTTGCAAATGCCACTGGAATTTCAAGAAGAACTTTGAACAATATATTAAACGAAGTCAGTACTGAAACACATTCGACTGAAATTAAGTTCAGCACTCCAAAAAAAGGGAGACCAAAAAAGCAATTTCGTTTGGATATGGACGATTTTGATAACGATGTTGTTCGAAGAATGGTGTATGATTTTCACTTACGATTTAATGAACTGCCAACAATAAAATCATTAAAAGCTAAGTTATCTGAAGCTATTAATTACAATGGGTCTGAAAAAACGTTGAGAAAAATACTTCATGACATGGGATTTCAGTTCACTAAAATGGAAGATAATCGAAAAATTCTAATGGAAAAGCACGACGTTAGTCTCAAACGAATGGAATACCTTGATAAAATACGCAAATTTCGCGAAACAGGAAAAAATATCGTCTACATGGATGAGTCATATATACATGCATCCCACACTAAAGGGAAATCTTGGAGTGACGATAAGAAAAAAGGAGTAAAAAAGCCAATTTCAAAAGGTCAACGTTTGATAATAGTTCATGCGGGAAATGAAAAAGGCTTTGTACCCGGTGCTTTTTTAACGTATAAATCCACGGACACTACAGGTGACTATCACAATGAAATGAATAACGATAACTATGAGAAATGGCTGGTTAACCAATTAATCCCAAATATACCCAGTGATTCTGTTCTAGTTATCGACAACGCACCCTATCACAACAAGTATGTTGAGAGACCCCCCAACTCAAACACCATTAAACGGGAAATGATCAACTGGTTAAACAGACATGAAATTCCAGTTGATCCAAAATTAACAAAAACCCAGATTTACGCTATTATATGTCAGCACAAGGAGAGGTATACAGAGTTATCTGTGGACAAAATACTTGCCGAACATGGGCACACTGTGTTGCGATTGCCACCATATCATCCGGATTTTAATCCAATTGAAAATATATGGTCTCAACTGAAAGGCTATGTAGCCTCTAGAAATGTGGGTATGAACTTAACTACAGTAAAAACATTATTGACTGAAAAAGTAAACATGATCGGCGCTGAAGAGTGGAAAAAGGTTTGCGATCATGCAATCAAATGTGAGAATGAATATAGAAGCATTCAACACAGTTTAGACAATTACACTGATAGATTAGTAATAAATACGGCTGATAGTGACAGTGATATTGACCTCTTTGAGAGCACAGATAGTGAAATGGAAGTAATTGAGAATTAGAATTATTATTATTTTTATTGCAATGTCTCATTTTAGCAATAGGTATAATGGTGTTTATTATGTACACTAAAGCTGTAATGTTCCAAAATAATTAAATACGTAAACATAATGTAAAAATGTTTTTTTATTTTATTTTACCCCAACCTAAAGCCATCACTTATAGAAAAATTAGTGTATTTTATACAAAGAATAAAAATATCAAAAGAAGCAAATCATACTTGTTTTAACAGCTCCTAATAGGTACCGGACTGTTTGTATTTTGTGCGACAGAGATAACGCTCTACGAAGCCGAAATTAGCCGATTGTCTCTTTCCAAAGGTCGATGTGCAATATTTATCGCCGGGTACTGTATACAGTGTATAAAAAGGCTGAGTTAGGCTGAGTGGTAAAATATTGTACATACTGAAAGACGCGATAATGAATGATCATAATTAAACAATAAAAATATACTAAAGGAAAATGTTGCTTAACCACAATGAAACCTCAATGAAATTAGTGTATTAATAATCAAAAAGAATAGTCATTACACGATGTAGGTACTAAGACTCGTTAACTTCGAGCTCGGTCCATCGCAGTTTGTAAACAATGAACTTCTATGCACTGTGCTCGAGTGACCGTATTAATTTTTTTTTTTTCATATCACATGATCCCGTGAAATATTTTGATAATTCCCGCATTATCGGCATGGGTTTGTTGTCTTTATATTTCCCGTACCTGGAAACGAAAAAGAGGCACCCTCATAGAGTCACTCGCGTGTGCATTTGTTTGTCCTACCGTCACAGTCAATTTTCTCAAGAACGTTTGTTCTTTGGACTAACTGAGCTGAAATATAATACACATGATATGAAAGTCTGTGACCCAAACACGGACACAAAACGTCAGTAAATTAATTTTGAAATTATTTTTTGGGAAGTCAAACATCGTGTAACATATTTGTTCGCTTATGATAAAAAAATAATTAAAAAATTAAAACCTATAAGGACTCAGTCATTCAAAGTATCGAACTTAGATAATAGGTTTGTGTTGTGTTCACTACGAATATAATCGGATATATTGTAGCTTTTAATGATTAATTAGAACATGGAGATAACAAAAACCTTATTTGTTATAAAAGATAAGGATGTTGGATATAAATTCGTAAAAATAGACGTTAAATCACTTGACAGTGAACGCAAATCTAAAAGCGTTACATCACACCGTGATAAAATGTTATCTTGATGTTGTCGTTTTCATAGAAACTACAGAATATGTACTATATTACATATTCTGTCGTTTCTATTTTAATTGTAGTTTCTAGATTATTTACCACCTCAGATTATCAGGGTGTGATGTCATTAGGACGCCATGACAGTTAAAAGTGTTTTCGCGCTAAATTTAAGTTTTAAAATGCGAAATTTGTTATAATTATAGGTTTAAAACAAAAACATTTGTATTGGCCTACACGAATTTAATATATAACACATACTTCCAATTTGTAAGCTCCAAATGCAACTGAACTAAATGTACCTACTAACTCGAAATTTTTTCTTAAGTTTTATTAGGGATAACATATTATAGTTATTTAGTATATCGCGATAGCGACTAGTATTATTTTAAATAGGCCAAAACATATAAGCAGCATTGTTAGCATTAACACAACAAAAGCTATACACTCATTACATAAACATTTTATCATAACTAAGATCTGTCACTTACAACACATCTTTAATTTGCAAGAAACAGTAACAGTGATTATAAGATGCATCCACTTGGAAACTCTCGCTTGTTTTCATAGTGATTGCGATGGTGAAACGTAATTGCTACCTAACACCATCACCGTCTTTAATTATGCGTGTGTACCTTTGAGGAGATTTCTAACTTCGGAAAAGCGGGATTGCTTTATGTCGTGTTTTCCAACGTCGATATTAAAAGAAGATTATAGCTTGAGTTCTACCTAATGTTGATAAACGAATTTTAAAATATTGCTTTCTTCAAGTAATCATTTATAACGTGTTTTTCATTTACAGTTTAAACCGTGGGAGTTGGAGTTGAGAGTTTGGTGTTCAATTTTCCAAGTTCGAAGTTTAGAGATTAAAATTCGGACTTCGAAATTCGGAGTTCAAAGTATGGAGTTCGAAGTTCGAAGTTCGAGTTCGAAGTTTGAAATTTACAATTTGTTTGAGAATATGGTTATACCCAGTTCGAATTTTTTTTTACTGTCGATTGGGAAGCGCTTGACCACGATCTCGCCTGATGGTATTAAGGTGCGGCCTAAGCTGGAACGCAAAAATTAAGTATATTCTCAGATATACTGTTGCTTGTCATTAATGTACGTCGTCTAAAGAATCAAGCATATTGGGACGGGCCGCAACGCGTCGGGTCGCATCGCAAAAATGCGCCTAGATTGCTTGATTTCAGTTAATGCATGACAACCCACGTGAATGCGATGCGATACGACCCGACCTGATACGCCCCGTCGCCGTTATGCTATGGCGAGCGGAATAACGCGTACGAGTTCCTCCGTAATTATGGAGAAACACGAATAATAATTTTAGTTCAAGGCTACAAAGAGTTATTTATTTTGCAAGATCCGCATAATGATGATCAATGAAAGATAACAATGACCCGTCCTAATATGCTAAGCTAATATTTTTCATTACGATGCAGCTCTCCGTGTACTCGATCGATTATACATATATAGTGGGCGGCTGGTAAATTAATACACACTAACTAATATTATAAATGCGAAAATTTGTTTTCGCCGTGTTGGTCCCGGCCTCCTTTGTAGAATAGGCCAACTGCCGTCCTGCCAGGCAGGTCGTAAAAGGCGACCGATTGGCTATCGAGTCACTACCATCGTGGCTACTAGGTGGTAGAGTTCTGCATTGTCTCGCCCGGGTCTGGTACCACCGCCTTACCTATTCCTGCCGCAATAGCGTCAGTGCTTGTCGCTGTCGTGTTCCGGTTTGGAGGATAAGGTAGCCGGTAAACTTATGCATGTGGCATTAGACCTCGCCACAAGATAGCAACGCACCATTAACATCTTTGGTGTCTATAGGCGATGGTTGACTCTTTCCATCAGGAGACCCATCTGCTTGTTTGCTATCTTATGATATAAAAAAAAAAAAAAAAAAATTTGTTTGTTACGTTTTCATGGCTCAACCGCTCAATTAATTTTGATAAAATTTGGCATCGAGTTTAGTGGAGATTTATTTCACTGTGAGTAAAAATATAGGACGTAACTTTATTTGAAACTTCGTTTTTCTTGAAGTTAAATTTACAAAAATTATGTAAATGAGATTTAGTAAACTTTTATTTTTTACTAGCTGTGCCCGCGACTTCGTCCGCGTCGAATAATTTCTAAAATAAAAGTAGCCTAAGTTACTCCTTATTACATCAGCTATCTGCTAGTGAAAGTCCTGACAAAATCGGTCCAGCCGTTTCAGAGATTAGCCGGAACAAACAGACAGACAGACAGACAGATGGACAGGCAGACAAAAATTGTAAAAAATGTTATTTTGGTATATGTACTGTATATAAATCCATATGTATTTAGTAAAAAGCGGTTATTTTAATATTACAAACAGACACTCCAATTTTATTTATTTGTATGTATAGTTATTTATTTGTATGAACTCACACAATTATTTCAAAAGGGGTGAAAATTAGCATGTAAGTTCAACGAATTATGTAAGTTCAAGCTTTTTCCCCGTGTTGGTCCCGGGCTCCTTTGAAGAATATGCCAACTGCCGTTCTGTCAGGCAGGTCGTAAAAGGCGACCGATTGGCTATGCGAGTCACTACCATCGTGGCTACTAGATGGTACATACAGTTCTGCATTGTCTCGCCTGGGTCTGGTACCACCGCCTTAGTTATTCCTGCCGCAATAGCGTCAGTGCTTGTCGCTGTCGTGTTCCGGTTTGGAGGCTCAGGTAGCCGGTAAACTTATGCATGTGGCATTAGACCTCGCCACAAGATAGCAACGCACCATTAACATCTTTGGTGTCTAGAGGCGATGGTTTACTCCTTCCATCAGGAGACCCATCTGCTTGTTTGCTATCTTATGATAAAAAAAGACTTATTTTAAAGTTAGAATTTATGCGACGGCGATGGTCCTGCGCTCCTTTGAAGAATAAGCCAACTGCGGTTCTGCCAGGGAGGTAGTAAAAGCGAGCGAATGGCTATGCGAGTCAATACTATCGTGGCTACTAGGTGGTAGAGTTCTGCATTGTCTCGCCGGGTCTGGTACCACCGCCTTACCTATTCCTGCCGCATTAGAGTCAGTGCTAGTCACTGTCATGTTCCGATTTGGAGGGTAAGGTAGCCGGCAAACTTATGCATGTAGCTTTAGACCTCGCCACAAGATAGCAACGCACCGTTAACATCTTTGGTGTCTATAGGCATTAGGCAATGACTGACTCTTTCCATCAGGAGGCCTTTTTTGCTGTCTTGTAATATATAAATACAAAAACACACTGCCATTTTTTAGTATTGGAGCAATGGTTGAAAAAGAAAGTTTATATAAGTTTTCATCCCCTAACTTACTTACTTAAAGGGTTGATTTTAAAATCTTGATACACATTTAACGTAACTTAAATATTCGTTTACTTTTCCTTCCCCACAATCAGTTGCACGCACGTAAAACCATTTACTAGTTTTCTAACTCTACAATAATTATTTGCCAGTGGTTATTAAATATTGACTCAAACTAAAATTTGAACCTTAACATAATAGTATATTAAACCCTTAAGCGTTTGAGAACAAAGCGTTAGTTTGATGATAACTTAATAAGGTACATATACAATGAGCTTTATGAATTTGAAACTTGATAAAATAATAACAGCAATCAAACATAATAGTTATGTAATTACGTTGTGACTTAAAACATGCCATGAATTTGAATGAATTTGCCCCAAGCGATATCAAAGTCAATAAACATTATTTATTACGTTACGATTTTAGTGTTTTAAATAGTAAATTTAGCATCAATATATTGTCACCTAATTTTATTTAAAAAAAAAGTATCTTCACGTACGTATCCTCGAAAAGGCAGGCAGAGGTAGGTACAACAAGTGCACCCACTATTAGCCGAAGATACTTTGTCCCACAAATGTGATAGGTGGCAAGCCTATATGCCAACTGGGAAGTTATCCAATCCCGTGGAACATTATTTTTTAACAGAAAACGGAAAAAAACACATTTGTGAATGAATGAATTGTCGCCTCTGTGGTCTAGTGGTCCAGCGTTGGCGTTGACCACATGAGGTCCCGGGTTCGATTCCCGGGTCGGGCACATACAAAAAGTGTTTTTTCAGTTTTCTGAGAAACACAAAGTTGCCCGGGATTGAAAATGCCCGGTTGGCGATAGGCTTGCCACCTATCACAGTGTGGGACCAAGTATCTTCGGCTAATCGTGGATGCACTTGTTGTACCTCTGCCTACTATTTAGGGAAAAAGGGCGTGAAGATACTTTTTTATTTTATTTTTTTGAATTGCCCGACCCGGGAATTGAACACGGGACCTCATGTGGTCAACACCGACACTGAACCCCTAGACCACAGCGGCGATTATTTCATTTATTTACTTTATATCAAAAGATATAAGAGGATATATGTAGATATAAGAGGAAATAAAAAATCATGGGAGTAGTAAATATAATGAAGTTAAAAGGAAAACTACCAGTACAAGTAAAGAGGGGGACACTAGACTCTAACAAAAAATAGGATTTTAAAGTCCAATATTTCACAAACGAGTCCCTTAATCGAAAAGTCGTTTTAACAAACCAACAATATTTTTTGAGAAAAAAATTTAACATATTAACATCCCCTACACATAATAAAAATTCAAAATTTTATGTTACCACTTTGTTACCGTGATTAACGCACAATGACCCGTAGTGTAGCTAAGTGCGGTATAGCCCGCTTTGATAGATTGTTACCGTGATTACTATGCATATTTGTGCTGAATTACAGCTATCTAGGGCTAAGGATCTCTGAGCGTTGAATGCTGCAAATTGAATTGCATCGCATAATTAAAAGTCTGCATACAGGTTGACCCTGCAGACCATCATTGAAACTTCTCGTGCTGGTTTGGGCCCCTTTCGAAGAATAGACCAACTGTCGTTCTGCCAGGCAGGTCGTAAAACGCGACCAATTGGATATTCACTATCATCGTAGCTATTAGGTGGTAGAGTTACGCATTGTTTCGCCCACCGTGGTATCCTTACCGCCTTCTATTCCTGCCGCAATAGCGACAACGCTTTTCATTTTCGCGTTCCGGTTTAGGAGAAGATCGCCGGTTGATTTACGCATGTGGCATTGCTATCTCGTCACACATGCAGCAACGCACCATTAACATCTTTGGTGTTTATAGGTGATGGTTTCTCTTTCCAGCAGGAGAGTCATCTGCTTGTTTCTTATCTTATGTTATAAATACAAACATATAAATACAATAACTGTAAAACCTGTACCACGTTTTTATCCATAGCGGGTTAAACTTAATCTAGATTTTCGAAAAAAAGCATATAGGTATTTTCCTTGACGAAAGTGAGTCGTGATGTGAGACGTGAGTCACCTGGTAAAAACATATGTAATATACATACTGTTATTTATTCTGTAGTATAGATGACAAGACAATCTCTACAAGTTGCGTATTTATAAGGCTGACATATTTTTATTTACTATTCACAGAAAACCGGATTTCCAAAACTGGATTTGTGGCAAATACTTTTTTAGTAATACCGAAATGGATCGATTCTCATAATAATCTATTTTTATTATTTACTTGTTTATAACTGCTATCGACTAGCGTCAAATAAATGTAGTTTGATATAATGTGAGAAATCGGATTTTTGTTATAATTAAGTATAATTTAAAGCGTAAAGAATAGTCTAGTGGATTTTTGCGCGCAACCAAAAAATGTCATGCGGAGACCCATTTCCAGCGTTAAATTAAAATTATAAATAATAGAGATAGAATTCTGGGATCTAGAGATTTTTTTTGGAAATTCCCTCCTTTTCTGAATCTTTTTTTTAAACCTTAAATATTAATAGTTTATGAAATATTGGCAAAAAACGAAACGCCTTTTTTCATCTTTAATTGTTTATAACTTTTGCAATTTTTTATGTGCTAATATACACGCTTTTAGCACATTTTTCTAGGCATCATTCCGGATCCAATGAGCTATCGCACATAATTTAAGAGCAGTATCTCTATTTTAGACCATTTTCAACTTGTCGAGCAGACTAAAGTGGCAATATAAAAACGATAACCAAGTTAGAAAAGATAACATGTATTGAATTGACATAAGCCACGCTAAATCACGTGGTCAATCGTCATTATTATCACATATTGTTTATTTTATTCGTTACTTTATGGTTTCATTACGAATTACAAATGTCTATGTTGTAATTCGTAATGAAACCATAAAGTAACGAATTGTTTGAACACATAATTTCATTGCCTAAGTTTTGGTTCGCAGTCACATTGACTTTATACTATTTTGATAACAAAATACAATTTGACGCAACGATCGCGACAATAGTTTCACATTGGGTAGGGAATTGTTTTCGTTATCTCAAAGACGATGACAAAGTTAGATAAGTAGCGTTTTGCTACAAACGACGTTACTTTGTCTAAGCCCACTGTTTATTTTTTGTATAATATAGTAGGCATTTGGCCCGCGCATCTTAGCCGGCGAGTAGAATCGACAAGTCGTAGATATCACTACATAGTACAAAACAAAGTTACTTTCTCTGTCTGTCTCTATGTATGCTCAAATCTTGAAGACAACGCAACGGATTTTGATGCGGTTTTTTAAATAGATTGAACCTTTCCAATATTTCCACGTGAACAAAAGCCACGTGGGTGAAACCGCGAGCAGGTCGCTAGTTCTATCATAAAACTTTACTCCATTTCAGCCTCTTAGGGGTTGAATTTTTAAAAAAAGTTGGCCAATCATCTTGGATCTTTAACTATCTCCATGCCAAATTTCATCCTAATCGGTTCATCAGTTTAGTCGCGAAAGCTTTATAGTCTGTACAGACAGCAAGTTTTTGCACTTATATTATTAGTATGGATATACCTAATATATTAAAAATTAATAATCGCTCGCGGGTAAATTAACATGTTTTTTTTTAATATCATTAGTTAGCAAATAAGCAGAAATGGCTCTCCTGATGGAAAGAGAAACTATCGCATATAGATACCACAGATGCTAATGGTGCGTTGCTATCCGTGTGGCGGGATGGTAATGCATAAGTTTACCCCCTACCTTACCTCTTACCTCTAAACCGGAACACGACAATAACACGCATTGACGCTATTGCGGTAGGAATAGGTAAAGCTATGATACCAAATACCCGAGGGAGTCATAGGGAGAAATCATAAAATTCTTCACCATCTCAGGAGATGAATTTTGAAAAATATTTTCTTATACCTCCTATTTCTATAATAGAGTTTTTAGAATAAGTTTTCTTATAAGAATAGGATCTGTGAAAAATTTTAGTGTGCTTGAATCCAAAAGCTTAGGCTAAGCGTTCATATGGTCACTCAATAAGTCAGGATTTTTCTTTTTATAAAATACTAGCTGTAGCGTGCAACCCGCTGCATTATAAAGGTTTTGGCGAAACCCGCGGGATCACCTATTTTTTTCAGGATAAAAGTAGCTTATGTGCTATTCCAGGCTATCATCTACCTGTGTGCCAAATTTTCTTCAAATCCATTTGGTAGTTTTTGTGTGATTGAGTAAGAAACATCCATCCAAACATCCAAACTTTCGCATTTATAATATTAATATAGACTAGCTGCAGTGTGCAGTCCGCTACATTATAAAAGTTTTTGGTGAATCCCGTGGGATCATCTAATTTTTTTCGGGGTAAGAAGTAGCCTATGTGCTATTCCAGGTCATCAGCTACCTGTGTGACAAATTTTATTCAAATCCGTTCAGTAGTTTTTGAGTGATTGAGTAACAAACATCCAAACTTTCGCATTTTTAATATTTATGTAGATACTAGCTGACCCGCGCAGCTTCGCTCGCGAGTAGATTAACATGTCGTCTAGATAGCTTTTCATACAAACTTCATCCCCTATTTCAACCCTTTAGGAAGTGATTTTTGAAAAAAAAATTAGCCTATGTTTGACCCCGGCTCTTCAACTACTTCTATGCCAAATTTCATGAAAATCGGTCTAGCGGTTTAGCCGTGAAAGCGTAACAGACAGACAGACAGACATAAGACTTTCGCATTTATAATATTAGTATGGATATAGATAATATGGACTAGCTAGCTAGTATAATAATATGTAGCTAATATAGCTAGCTAGTTGCTCACGACTTCTTTCGCGTGACCCAGAATCAGAACTTCCTTTTGCTCAGTCAGGAAAAAAGTAGCCTATGTCACTCCTGGATAGTGTAGCTTTATAAGGTGAAAGGATTTTTAAAATTGAAAGGTGAAAGAATTTTTGAGTAGTTTTTAAGTTAAATCGTGGCAAACATACAAGCAAACAAACTCCTAAAGTTTTCCTCTTATAATATTAGTATAGATGAACCTGTAAGTTCAAATTACGGGGCGAATATATTCAACTCAACTTTTATATACATATATTATGTATATAAAATTTAAGTTTTATATACATATATTATACAACTTTTATATACATATATTATGTATATAAAATTTAAGTTGAGTTAAGCTAAATAGTGCATGTATCTATATATGTACATGCACTCTAGCTTGTAACAATAAACAACTGTACTGATGAACGGATGATATGAAATCTTTTCCCTTGGTGATGTTTGACCACCCAGTAAGTGAGTTATCATGAAGAGGTGTATGTATGTTTCACTAGTTAACATTATCAGGAAGTTGTGACATCACACGCCGGCCCTAAGCCTTGTATGTATGCGCTTAGTGAGACAAACAGGTCAGTGCACTCCATTGTGTGAGCCAACAATCATGCTGGTTGGGATACAACAAGAACTTTTATTTTAAGTGAAATAGACAAGCTGTATAGCGTTTTCATTCACGGTACTTTAGTGGTAACTGGCAAGGCTGTTCTCTGACATATTATATAGGCATCTTAAACTAAATTTTATTTTAAAAAATAATAATGAGAGGTATTAGTTTAAAAGTTCATAAACATAATATCCCAAAATATTTTGATCTTTTCGTTTACAAGTTATAAAATTGCCAAAGCGAAACTAGTAAAAAAAAAATCGGTTGTCTGTAAAGTTGGTTTACAGACGATAGTTGAACGTGACAACGTCTTAAGAAAATACTAATGGAATGGTAGCATTTACGGAACGCCTCAGAGCGAGGTAACGCCGCATGAGTCATGTTTTTTCGTGCGTGCAGCCAGCTCTATCGAATTATAAGACGTTGTCACGTCAAAAAATCATGCAATTCAGTTTCAACATTGATCTTCACAAGTAAATTTTTATATACAGTTGTAACCAACTGTATATAAAAAAACAGTGAGAATTCCGTCATTTATTAACCGATTTGGATTTTTTCTCCCGGAGGGTATGCCTGATCCCGTGTTAATTTAGTGTAGATATGAAATTAGAATTCCAGAGATACAGGTGATTGGAATTCAATTGTTAGTTTTACTGCGTTTAAATTATGAATCCGTTAGAAATTGAAAATTCGAAGTGAAAGATAACAGTTTAAAAACTTCCTTTATAGCTTTTATTTACAACTAGCTGGCCCACGCTACTTGCCCACGAATTGCCATCGATATAAAGTTTCATACAAAGTTTCTTCTCCAATTTTAGCCCCTTAGGGAACTTTTGGGGTAAAGATTTTTGAAAAAAGTTAGCCTATAGTTTGGCTGGGAATGTTCCATTATCTTTACGTCGAATTTCATCGAAATCAATTCTAATATTAGCGTCGATGGTAAATATGATAAGTCTATTTCAGTATATGTAGTAGTTTTGCGATACTACATATAATTGTAACTGCCCTGCTGAGCACAAATATCAGTTATAACCATCTCAGCTCGAACAACAGCCTCCATTCATCCCTAGTCACGCTTCGAAAGCTCGTATCTAAATCAACTTGATTTTACAATTAATATTGTTAAACTAGGCCAAACAGATTTACGGAAGGGCTTTCCGTTTGTATTACACTGAAATGTATGTTCTATGGGAAACAAAGCCTCGTTAGTGGAAGAACTATACAGATGATTCCATCTGTATGCTTGTGAAAGCTCGTCTAATAAAAGGTATATTTCTTTATATCACAAGATAGCAAACAAGCAGATGGCTCTCCTGATGGAAAGAGACAACCATCGCCTATAGACACCATAGATGTTATAGATGCCTTGCTATTCTTGGCGGGGTCTTAATGCCACTGCATAAGTTTACCGGCTACTATATCCTCCAAACCGGAACACGATATTGACAAGCACTGCTGCTGTTGCGGCAGGAATAGGTAAGGCTGTGGTACCAGACCCAGGGGAGACAATGAAGAACTCTACCACCTAATAGCTACGATGGTAGTGACTCGTAATCGTTCGCTTCTTACGAACTGCCTGACAGGAAAGCAGATGCTCTATTCTTCAAAGGGAGTCATCAACACGGGGGAAATTGCAATTGACAAGAACATAAATGAGTTAAATTATCCAACCACTTTTTAGGTCCTTCTTTTTTACTCTTGGTCTTATGAAATTGTAAATTCTCTCTCTTTAAAGTAAACAACTATAAAATGAAAAAGGAAAATTAAGGTATAATTTCCAGTTTTCTGTAAAATCTTATATATGTCACTTCTAAAATGCCACTGCCGCTATTCTGTTATTGTGGTTTCCTGACGTTCCATCTATAAACTACTTTTCTTATTTCAATGAAATTGCAGAAGTGCAGCTGCAGCTGACTTCTACTGTTATAGATGTACATGGGAAGTATAACCGATTCATCAAAAGCAAGCGGATGTTTTAAAAAAGTATAGGCTTACATGCAGTAAGTGTGTACCTACTTAAGTTTCCTGATCAAGAGAAAACCTCCGACTATCAAACCGTCTCTAAAGATTTGTTGCTATTCATTTGGCAGAGTTGTAAAGCCAAATTCGCATGTCGTATACTAAACATAGAAATAGGCGTTTTCTTACCATCCTAAAAGTCTTGCCAATATAAGAACACACTGTTACAACAACAATTTACAGTGAGCCAAATTACAAGTTGTAGAACTGATATTTATTTAGGACAGACAATTTTATTGCGATTTAGAGTTAACGTTATTATTCTAAGGCTCAAAAATAATAATGTTAACGGTAAACCACCCCACAAAAGAAAAAAAAAATTGTCTCAATTATTTCAAGAATAATTTGTGTAACGGTATTCATTTGATATTCGTGTAGCGTGTTATTGACTCACAGTCATTTTATGTTAATCTTTATTCTTGAGAGATGATCTAATCTGTGTAAATTTTGTAAAATAGGTATAACACAATGTCATGCGCTTTCATACAATGTTGCAACGTTTGGCATTATAGTCTACGGCTTGAGTAGGAAAAAATAGTAGAATTGTATCAAAACACCCAGATACAAACAGTACAACTAAAGAGACCTCATACATCATATATACCTATGTTTTTATAATTAAACCGTCAATTAACCCATCCTATTCGAGACATCATATTACTTAACATATTAAATTGATACAAAATACTTTTCGTCCATTAAACAGACAGGTGACGATCGCTTCTTATTCGGATTTTTCAACAGCATAAAATTACAGAAGGGAATATTTTACAAGATTCAAATATATTGTTGAATCACTGTTAAATATATTCGCAGTACACTTTTTATTCAATCCCATATTTTAAGAAATATGATTTTTCAAACTATTATAGCAACCACTGTGAAATACTCTCCATATTGAAATCCAATACTCGATATTTTAGAATCATTCAAAAACCGTTATGGCGAAAAAAAGATTGCACTTTTTAACATTCGGAATTCTACCTAATTCGAATATATAAATTGAACTTGAATTTTAAAATCAATTTTCAATTTATGACGACAATCGTAACGCTATAATCAGGAGTTCAGTTTAATTTAAGTAATAGATATTCGTTGCAGTTCAAAAAATTGAAAGATGATTTAATGGAACGGATATCTTTTGCTATAGGTAGGTACCACGAATAATATCGATAAAATAGCGCGAAAATTTTATAATATTAAAATAATCGATTTTTACTAAATGCATATGGAGATATGCGGTGCATAATATAAACATTAATATCACATTTTATACAATTTTTGTCTGTCTGTTTGTTCCGGCTAATTTCTGAATTGGCTAAGTTCTGGCTAATTTGATGTAATAAGGAGTAACTTAGGCTACTTTTATTTTTAAAAATAAATATATTAACAAAAAGGGGCAATTAACTGTTAAAATTATAAAAATAATTTAAATTTATATTTAAATTATTTTTATTTAAATTTACGACAAGCTTAATCGATTGAAAATGCTGTAGTTTTCGAAGTGCCTCAAAAATCATTGCAAGAAGATGTCGGTTTATGGTGTCGTTTTTTATTTTTACACATTTTTGGTCTAGCTCCTCAGCCCGCAAACAAATTACCTATAGCGTGCGATAAGGAACTACCTTCCAATAAAGGTATCAAACAAAGAAGACTAGAGAAGGTTTTTTAAGAAGTAAGAAAAATAGTAAAAGAGAAACCGGACAAATGTGACTTAAACTCTCATAGAAAGGGTTCCGTACATGGTTTCTAAGTTTCATCAGGATTTTTAAAATCCGACCCACATTTGTTTGTGCTAACTAAACATGTAGGATGAGGTGTAATGCTTCTCACGTGATTTTACTTTATTCTGTCACTGTGCTCTGATTAAGGGGTAAAGTAAGGTAGCCGGTTAACATACGCCTGTGGCATTTCAAGCTGCCTCACAGATGACAACGCACCATTAACATAGTCGATGTCTATAAGCGATGATTATTATCATGAGGAGGTTCGTCCTTTTGCTTGCTTATGAGTAAAGAAATATATAAACCTCCTAATAAATTGATGAAAATAAATTCAATCAAGTACCTAATTTATATTTGTTGGACTGTAATATAATAATTAGACAATAACTAGATACGTGACTTAGTTTCTTTGAGACGTCTCCGGAAGCGAAACCAGTTTTTTAATGATTACATTGTCTGCCACAGCACGGCAGTGTGATTAAACTGTATAAAAATGATATTATACCTGTCTAGTTTGTATAAATTAACATACGCAAAAGGTCAGTCAAAAGAGCTTTAAGGATGTCTTTTCGCAATATCATATTTGCACCTAACCATTTTAATACTTTTTAAATGCATCAAACCATACTAAAAGGTATTTAAAAAGTATCTATATTTATATCAATACGTCAAGGAAAAAGTTTGTACCCCTTTTAAAGATAATTACGCGAAAGGTGAAAAATAAAATCTATCTCACTTAAAATTTACATTCCGAAGGAGTGCAGAATCCTAATATTTTTAAATAATTTGCATTATAAACACATTAAATTAATAAAAATAAACATTACGTAAACACTACAGTTACTCTTAAAGTGACATACCTACATGATAATATAAACACAAATTATATACGTATGTAAATAATTTGTCCCGCGGCGCTTGACTAGATACCGTCGACGTACTTATCTGACAAGTAGTTACGTCGACGGTATCTAGACAAATGCGGCAACAAATACTACGCCGAAGTCGTCGTACCCGGTTCCCCGATTCAGTCACATTGCAAGCTGTATGTGAGGTGTACATACCGAATATTTTATTAAATTTTGATCATAGTCCGAAATAAGATGCCAGTTTGCGTAGTGAAACTGTGTAAAAATAATACTGCAAGAAATAAGAAGGACACTGGGATCACATATCATCAGTAAGTATCGTGTAATTCGCAATTTCAACGTAAAATAACATGAATCTGAAACGTCATTCAGTGTTGCCGCGTACACAAGAACCAACTTCCCCGTGGTTGAGTTTCTATTAATGTGAATCAATTGTTATTATACTCGTATCTTATTATGTAATCTATTTCATTAATCTAACCTAGTTGTTATCTGTACAGACATAGAATAAAGTAGCCAGTAGCAACGCACCATTAAAATCTTTAGTGTCTATAGGCGATGGTTTCTCTTTCCATCAGGAAATCCATTTGCTTATTTGCCATTTTATGATATAAAAATATCTGCAAATTCTACCTTTTGTACGCTTTTCTATTGCTTATATTTTTATGTTATTGGATAGCAAACAAGCTGTAAGATAGAGGATACAAAGATGTTAATGGTGCGCTGCTTTCCGTATGGCGGAATGGCAATGCCACATGCATAAGTTTACCGGCTACCTTACTCTTCAAACCAGAAAACGACAATGCCAAGCATTGACGCTATTGCAGCATGAATAGGTAAGGTGGTGTTACCAAATACCCGGACAAGACGTTGCGGAACACTATCACCACGTAGTCACGATGATAGTGACACGTATAGCCAATTGGTTGCCTTTTACGGCCTGCCTGGCAGAACAGGTGCAGTTGGTCTATTCTCCAAAGGAGCCTGGACAAACACGGAAATAGTTATTTTACATTTTTTTGTGTACAATAAAATAATAAAATAAATAAATAAATATTAAATAAATTACTGGAAACTTTCGTAAATATATATTTGAAGGTGTCTGGGAATACTTTAAAACCGACGAAAATGTCTGGGATATTTTTTGAATTCTAAAAAAACTGATTAACAGATGAAAAAAAAAACAAGTTGCCAAAAATACCTTTTTTAGAATTTTTTATTTGCAAATGTTGTATATTGCGCAGTAACGAAATGACCCCAAACGTTCAGCCAGACTCGCAGGCCCGGTATCGCCATTTGATGAAATTATATATATTGGCAATTTCAATCTGCCAAGGGGAACTTCCCAAAATTCATTGCCAGCTCCCAGTCTAAATAGGGTGCGCCTACATATACTAAACCCAGTTCTATATTATTTAATGCTTATTTTTTAATTTTATGTGTATGGACATAAAGTGTAAAAATGTTAGTTCACACTATTTTAAAGGTGATTCAACCCAAGAAACTGAACAACGTTTCCCGAGGAAAACGGGTCAAGAAATGAAATACAATTTTCGTTATCCCGTAAAAACTGCGTTATAGATGAAAATTAACTGCAAAGCAAAGATTTTTTTCCCGCACTACCCGAAAATGAAAATTTTATGTAATTTTATGTAAATGTACATCGAAAAATTAGCGAAAAATATCGAGAAGATGAGGGATAAGTCGACATAAGACAGAACGCAATAACAACCTTTTCGGAATATTGTCTGTCTGTTTGTTAGTACGCGGATCACAAAAACTATTTAACGGATTTTATTGAAACTGTAAAACAGTTGTTGCTTATAGTTCGGGTTATATTATATGCTACTTAATAATTTGCCTAAGAGTGCACTGAGGCCGCCGGGTGCAATTGTTCTTTATGGATTCATTCAATTGAGATTTCATTTACATGACTAATTGTTATGCGTATGCCTGGGTAGGTTTCTGAGTTAAATAATTCCGTCAACCGTGTGTTTCTGTACAATTTTTCACCAAATATATTTCAGTGGTTGAGTTATAAGAACATAATACAGTTGATTTGCTTTTATAATGTTTAGGTATATGTCTATTACTGGGTTAGTCATTATTATTATCGTATTATGTTTGCTTGGTACAGATTTCCAGCTGATCCTGTTATTAATGATCGTTGGACTGCTATTATACGAATCAGTCGAGAAGAAAGTTGGTGGAAACCAGGCAAACGCAGTGTTATATGTTCCGCTCACTTCAATGAAAGCGACTTCTACTTAACAAAAGGTGGTTTGAAAAGATTGTGTAAGGGGGCTGTACCACAGGCCGCGTTATTTTTATCATCAACAATACCAGATAACTTTCCTGACAACATTACGGTGACTGAAGAACCAAGCACATCAGCTCCAGTTGCTAATTTTAACAACTGTGCAGTAACTGCAGAACCAAGTACATCAGTTTCAGTGGGTGAAGGAACGATTCTAACTACTGGTAATAAAACTCCACCACTAAATGACTTTCTCTACATTGATTATAATTTTGATACACCAAGAAAAATAAGGCTTAAGAAGGAGCTTCACAAGAAAACTGTTTTACAATTAAAACACGCGAGAATAATTAAAACCTTGCGTGAAAAGATTCGTCGATTAAAAAAAGCTAATTGTGACTTAAAAAGTATTATCAAATCTTTAAAGCGAGAACGGTTCATTGCAAGACTCAAAAAAGAAAACCAACGAACTCGTGATCAGATCAACAGTGTGACAATTCAACCACTAGACTACAGAATTTGTCAACTTGTCAAAAAATGAAGCCTATTGATAAATTCGTTCTTTTAAATAATTGCTAATTTTTACGTATTACGTAATTTTTACGTATTTTCTGAAATACATTTATTACAATAACCCATAGCATAAAATATTTTGCCCATTACCTCGGGTAACAGTGAAACAGCTGGCAACACAATTCTTCACGCACACTACTCACTAGCGTCCCTTTCTACCTTGTAAATTGTCACACACTACAATATTGAGTTGCCGGCTGCCGCATTCACGGAGTTGTTGTTTTTATATAGGGCGGTATCTAGTCAAGCGACCAAACCTCGACCAAATATTTATCTATGATTATCGGCGAGGGAAGAATCCCAGTTCATTGAAGATTATACACTAGGTATTTTCTTTATGACTAAAGTCGGTTGTCTCTATGGTTGAATTTTGACCACAGGGCGATCGCTGGTTTAATATTTCTGTGCAAGTGGGCTTTAATACATTTACAGTCTCATTACTTCAGTGGTAAATCTGATGTATAATGTAGTATAATAAGGTCCTGAGTTGGTATTCCTCGCAGACAAAATAGCCATCTCGATAAGTTGAAAATGATCTGAAATAGAGATACTGTTCCTAAAATTATGCGCGATAGCTCATTGGATCCGGAATGACTGACAAAAAAAAATTATCAACAATTCCACTGTTTATTAACTTACCAATTTCTTATAAACAAAATTTTTAACTTTGTTATATTTTTTTGAAACTTCTAAAAATTACAATAAAGCATAGAAAAAAATTAAAAAGTTAGAAGTCACGAAAGTTCGAAAAAAAATGATTTTATACTTTGTTATATATGGTTGTTTTTGTAAATTTTAGACAATTTTTACAAAAACTATTTAAACATTTTTTTTTCATTTACAATTAAGACGGAAGTGCGGGAAAATTTTGTTACCTATTTAACAATCGTTTGACTTGTTGAAAAATTAACTTTCCTTGTAGAAAAACTAACTAGTAAAATTTCCAACTGAAATAAATTATTTATAGTGTTCAAAATACATCATAATTTGGTCAAATTGGAAAAATTATATTCAATACCTTAAATAAATTAATTAATGTGTCGTACTCGCTTCTGAGGCCGTGCGCGCAACCAAAAAATGTCACGCGAAGACTCTACTCATTTTCACCTTAAATTAAAATGATAAGTAATGGAGATAGAGTTCCGGGAGCATGAAGTTTTTTATTGTAAATTTCTTCTTCTTTCCGAATCTTTTCTTTTTTTTAAATTTCTTAAATAATAATAGTTTGTGAAATATTGGCAAAAAACGAAATGCCATTTTATTTTCATCTTTAATTGTTTATATCTTTTGCAATTTTTTACTTGCTACTACACGCTTTTAGCACATTTTTCTAGGAGTCATTCCGGATCCAATGAGCTTTCGCACATAATTTTAATGGCAGTACCTCTATTTTAGACCATTTTTAACTTGTCGAGTAGACTAAAAGTTATATTACATTATAGTAAATACTTTTTTATATCATACCATAGTAGTTATGTAAGCAGATGACTACCCTGGCTATAGAAAAGGAAAAACTATCACCTATAGTCATAGATACCAAAAGGTGCGTTGCTGTCCACAGAAAACATATTCCGTGTTGCTGTTGGCATGGCAGAATGGTGATGTCACCAGCTACCTTGCTTTTCAAACCGTAACTCGACAGTTGCATATATTGATGCGATTGCAGCGGAAATAGGTAAAGTGGTGGTACGAAATACGGGCAAGACATTACGAAACTCTACCATCGAAGAAGAATATTCAGTTAAATTTTCCAGTTAAAAACTTGAATAAATATCTAAGTCTGAGTCAAGTGAGTTTTTTTACATTAGGTATAAGATGAAACAAGCAAACAAGGAGAAGGTTCTACTGGTGGAAAAAGACAACCTTCGCCTATAGACACCAAAGATGTTAAAAGTGTGTTGCTTTTCTTATGTAGAGGTCTATGCCACATGCATATTGCATATGTTTAGTGGCTACCTTTTCCTTTAAACCAGGATACGACAATGACAAGTACTGACGCTATTACGGTTGGAATAGGTGAGATGTAGGCATGGAAATTATTATTAAATTAGATTAACTATTATGTTGTTAAAGTTAATTTTTATTTAACAGTTATTTATTAGTAGGCTTAGCGAACAAAATAAAGGTCCTCTGGAACAGTTTTATAACTTTTAACAGTTATTATTATTATAAATCAAGGTAGCGAACAAAAAAACGGTCTCTTGAATATTTTTAAGAATAGTATTATTATAAATCAAGGTAGGGAGCAAAAAAACGCTCTCTCAAATAATTTTAATAACATTATTATTCTATATCAAGTTATTGGTAAATTTACCTGAATAATACATAATAATTAATTTTAACAGTATTTGCTAATATAAATAACAGTTGTTAATTGTTAAAAAAAATTAGTACGAAATTTAATATCTTAACTGTTAAATGATCCATGCCTTGTAAGGTGTTGGTACCAGACCTGGGCGAGGCAATATAGATTTTTACCCCTTAGTAACCATGATGCTAGTGACTCGTATAGCCCAACTCGTTCGCCTCTTACAAACTACGGAGCAGTTTCTTCAAAAGGAGCCCAGATCTCAATAATTGCGCCCGTGTTGGTCCGGGCTGCTTTGAAGAATAGGCCAACTGTCGTTTTGCCAGGCAGGTCGTAAAATGCAACCGATTGACTATACCTGTCACAACCATCGTGACTACTACGTGGTAGAGTTCCGCGGGTGTTCCGGTGCAGCCCGGCCACAGTCAATTTTGTAATTTATAGACATAAAATTTAAATGTTCTTTTAATGTTCTTGCAGTACCAATGAATAAATTAAATGTACCTCAAGTATATTTCCTTAAAAGAGCACTTTTTGGTGGCCGGGAAGTAACGTATACGCTGCAGCCCGGCCACGGTTATATTTTCCAGTAGGATGCTCAGAATGTTCTTAAATATAAGCCAAATAAATGTTCCATTTGCGTTCTTTGGTTTTTTGAATGTAATATACGAACAAAAACGACTATATAAACAAAAAATGATTTCAAATTAAAATGTGCACTTAGCGCCTGTAGAATTAAAATAGTAAATCTGCTTATTTGTAAAAAGCTGCTATCGCAAATTTTGTAGGAGCAATTCTCTAGAAAACCAGACGTAACGAAAAACAGTAAAACAGTTTTAATTGTAAAACGATGGTGCATTTTCCTATATGATATATTATTATTATAAACAAAGTAATTATAAATATATTATATGTATCTAGATGTACGTAATTGCATTAATAATTTTGTAGTGAATGGGTACTTATTCTGTTATATCTAATTAAAATATTTATAAAATTAATCGCCCCGTTGGTCGAGTGGTTAGCGACCCTGACTACGCAATCGACGGGGCTCAGGTTCGATCTCCGACGGTGACAAGCATTTGTGTGATGAGTATAAATGTTTGTATTTCCGGGTTTGGGTGTTTATTAAATATGTTCTAGTTTTTATATATGTATTTTTATGTATTAGTATCGTTGACTAACACCCATAACACAAGCAAATAGTTTGCTTACTTTGGGGTTAAATCAGTAAGTGTAATTTGTCCCGTGAATATTTATTATTATTATATCTATGATTTGTCTTCTACCCTCACATTTTTTTTATATATCATAAGATAGCAAACAAGCAGATGGGTCTCCTGATGGAAAGAGTCAACCATCACTTTTAGACACCAAAGATGTTAATGGTGCGTTGCTATTTTGGGGTGAGGTCTAATACCACATGTATAATTTTACCGGCTTAAGGTTTAAGCACTGACGCTATTACGGCAGGAATATATAAGGCGGTGGTACCAGACCATACAGAACTGTACCACCTAGTAGCCACGAAGATAGTGACTCACGAATCCAATCGGTCGCCTTTTACGACCTGCCTGACAAAACGGCAGTTTGTTTATTCTTCAAAAAAGCCCGGGTCCAACACGGAAAAATAATGCCAAACCCAGTCAAAATCCTTCGAAATATCAAGCAAGATAGCTAGTGCTTCACCATGATTCTCGATGACCGCGCTCAAGATGTAGGCGGCATACGCTAGAAGATCCTACCAATAGATATAGTATACAATTATCAATATAAATAAAAATATGTGAGTGTAGAAAACAAATCGTAGATATAATGCAATTCCAATTCCCTACAACATTTAACTTTTTTTTTATTATTTTAATATTCTATGCAATTACGTACATCTAGATACATATAATATATTTATAATTACTTTGTTTATAATAATAATATATCATATAGGAAAATGCACAATCGTTTTACAATCAAAACTGTTTATGTTTATGTCTGGTTTTCTAGAGAATGGCTCCTAAAAAAATTGTGATAGCAGCTTTTTACAATAAGCAGATTTGCTATTTTAATTCTACAGGCGCTAAGTGCACATTTTAATTTGAAATCATTTTTTGTTTATATAGTCGTTTTTGTTCGTATATTAATTCAAAAAACCAAAGAACGCAAATGGAACATTTATTTGGCTTATATTTAAGAACATTCTGAGCATCCTACTGGAAAATATAACCGTGGCCGGGCTGCAGCGTATACGTTACTTCCCGGCCACCAAAAAGTGCTCTTTTAAGGAAATATACTTGAGGTACATTTAATTTATTCATTGGTACTGCAAGAACATTAAAAGAACATTTAAATTTATTGTCTATAAATTACAAAATTGACTGTGGCCGGGCTGCACCGGAACACCCGAGTTCCGCAACGTCTTGCCCGGGTGTTTGATACCACCGCCTTACCTATTCCTGCCGCAAAAGCGCCAATGTTTGTCGTTGTCGTGTACCGGTTTGGAGAGTAAGTTAGCATGGGGCATTGCCATTCCGCCGCAAACGCATCAGTAATATCTTTCTTTGGTGTCCAAAGGCGATGGTTCCTCTTTCCATCAGAAGAGCATCTACTTGTTTGCTATCTTATATTATAAAAAAATAGTACTGCATTAAATACTCTTATATATAAGATTATTCCATAATAAGTGAAAATATTTTAACCCAGCATTCGGTATGTCTAACCAAAGATATCCTGCTAAAACCAAACGTCATTAATTGATTTAAAACTTTCTGCTTTGTATTAAATTTTATTCGTACTTATTAGAGTAAGATCCCAGGGCCGCCAGACGTCACGTATTTTCTGATGGATGAAATGTGGACGATAGAGTAGTGTTAGTATGTACTATGATCGTATGCCTACCTGCTAGCTTGGTCAAACGGCCAATTTCCAGGTATCAGGTAATCAAGGTACATAAAAACATTTCTTACTTCACGTAAATTCTCATGGCTGATTTTCATATTTGTTTTCGAATGTATAGTTAAAAATCAATTGTTAATAATCCCAGACACTTTCCGTCGGCCATATTGCTTGGCAGACGCTTTAAGTCTCAAAATAATTAGTTAACTTCACGTAAATTCTGACGCTCCATTTTTATATATGTTCATCCGACAACAATTTTAAAACCTTTGACAAGAAGATAGACCGATCCAAGGAGCCAATCATCCCCTAAACTAAATTTTAATATCTCTGTGAGTGGGAGCGTGAGAGCATTATCTACGCGCATGAGACTGAGTGAGACCGACTGCGCTGTTAAGTAGAGATGAGATGTATTTACGGGATCAGGTTTTTATACTAGGTTTCAACTAAGAAGTCTTCAAACTAAGTATTCAGTCGTAGAATATACAAGTATCGAGTATTTAGAAGTACTGTAAGCGTACGCGTCTCCGATTACACCTACAACTTAGTAATGTCAAAGAGGCAAAACGTATCGAGCATTTACGAGTATCGAGTATTTAAAAGTATCACGCGTACGCGTGTAAACGTATACAATGTACTAATCCTTTGAGATTTGGGACAAGTACACTGCGAAGGGCGACTATTAAATATGCCAAGCATTAAGGTCATATTATAATACATACATTAAAAATTCCAAAAAGCTGTCAGTCATAAGCCTGTGAACGTATTAAGGGAATATTTCAATTTTTTTTACATTTTTACACACGTTGCTACTATAGTCACAGCTGTACTCAACAGACACGGCAGCACAGAACAATATTATTCAAGGGAGTACGACAGAACACTGAATACTTATTTGGGAGTGACTTTAGCTGTTGGCCTCAAGAGGGTATTTAAATTACAATAAAGTTAGCTGTCACCTGACCAATTTTTTATTTTTTAAAAAATTATATTAATTAAAAATAATCAGTAAAAAAAATGAAAGTAAATTAGCCGACATCCAAAAATTATTAGAATTTTTTTTATTGAATAAATTATTAAAAAAAAAATTCATTTGTTAAAAATTTGAAAAACTATAAGTGTTATTTTTAAAAAAATATTTTTAGCTCTAATTAATAAATTGAAAAAAATAATTAAAAATCATTTGTAAATCGGGTCGGCTAACTTTAGTATTATTTATTATAGGTCACTTTTTTTTCTTATTTTTGTTGCCATAATTTACTTGTCAACAAAAGTTCTAAAAATTATAAAATATCTGTTCAAGTAATTTTCATGGCCTTAACAGCGCAGTCGGTCTAACTCAGTCTCATACGCGTAGATAATGCTCTCGCGCTCCCACTCACAGAGATATTAAAATTTAGTTTAGGGGATGATTGGCCCCTTGAATCGGTCTGTCTTCTTGTCAAAGATTTTAAAATTGTTGTCGGATGAACATATATAAAAATGGAGCGTCAGAATTTACGTGAAGTTAACTAATTATTTTGAGACCCTTAAAGCGTCTGCTAAGCAATATGGCCGACGGAAAGTGTCTGGGAGTATTGACAATTTATTTTTAACTATACACTCGAAAACATATATGAAAATCAGCCATGAGAATTTACGTAAAGTAAGTAATGTTTTTATGTACCTTGATTACCTGATACCTGGAAATTGGCCGTTTGACCAAGCTAGCAGGTAGGCATACGATCATAGTACATACTAACACTACTCAATCGTCCACATTTCATCCGTCAGAAAATACGTGACGTCTGGCAGCTCTGGGATCTTGGACTATATACATTTATTCGTACAAATCAAAAAGTTTTAAACCCTCGAATGACGTTTGTTTTTAGCTAGATATTTTTGGTTAGACGTACCGAATGCTGTGTTAAAATAATTTCACCAATTATGGAATGACCTTATATACCTACTTACCTAGTAATATTGGCTATTGTTTCTTAACATTTTATTGATGATGGGCAACTTTTTAAAATAAAGGGTAGTTCTATAGTGGGACGCCCCACCGCGCCCCGTTGGTCGAGTGGTTTAGTGACCATGATTTTGTAATCAACGGGTCTCCGGTTCGATTCAGGACAAGGACATGCATTTGTGTGATGTGCATAGATGTTTGTATTTCTAGATTTGGGTGTTTATTAAATATATTTCTATGTGTATTTCTTATGTGTTTCTATGTATCCTATTTCTATGTATCCTTGAAAAAAACACACATCACAAGCAAATAAATTGCTTACATTGAGGTTAGATCAACTCGTGTAATTTATCCACAAATATAGTTATAGTTATTATAGCTATAAATAAAATACCACCACATTACCACTTTTGAGTTCTTCAAGAGACCACCATTAGTCCGTGGACTAGATGTTGAGAACCACTGATCTATACTTATTTTAGACTAGCTGTGCCCGCGACTTCGTCCGCGTGGGAAAAATACTAAAAAAATTAGCCTATGTTACTCTTTATTACATTAGCTATCTACCAGGGAAAGTGCCGTCAAAATCGGTCAAGGTGTTCTAGAGATTAGCCGGAACAAAGAAACAGACATACAGACAGACAGACAAAATTGTAAGAAAAAATAGTTTTCGTATATATATATCGTGTATACATTGCATACACGATATATATATTTTAATTTTACATACGTGCATTTAGTTAAAAGCGAATATTTTAATTTTACAAACAGAAACTCCAATTTTATTTATTTGTATAGATTACAGCCTTATATGTTAACGTGGCTATGCTTGCATTAAATTTAATCTTAAGCCAGGTCCCTTGCGACACTGTTTTTTATTTTCTAACACCTAACACCAAACTTGTAACAAAATATGGGCGGGTCCTGACTAATTTGTAAGCTCAAACATGCAAACATATTATCTGACACTAATGGAATACATCCCCGCGTTCTCCTACGGGTAAGGGGTAATTTCATATCATCGTTGCTTGCGGACATTCAGGTCGTGCGTTTCATATTTAGGTACTGATTTCCTTTGTATATTCATATTGTGTTTGTATATATATATATATATATATATATATATATATATATATATATATATATATATATATATATATATATATATATATATATATCGTATTACTAATGTTCGCCTTTTTCAAACTGTCTCTCAAAATTTTCGATGACCTATTCTTCAAATGCAACCTTAACCAATACGGGGATAGTGCGACCTTCTAAAAATCAAGCAAAACTATTAGCCTCGATTATCGTAATCAACTAGAGCAATCGTTAAAATTTGACAACTGCGGCGATTAGGATCACAATCTATTTAATTAGAAGATAAAATGATAAATCGGAGTGAATTCGAGCATGTATTGAGATTTGATACTGCCTACCCCGAAGATAGTTTACTATTGTTAAAGACTTTATTGAAGAATAAATATGTCAGAAAGTATCTATCAACGTACAAATGTGGAACGACATGATACGTTATTTCGAACACAGTAAGTAATGTTCAAACAATCTTAACGCTACAGCTATACTATATATAGACTTCAAGCAATATCCTAAATCGCGTTATAACAATTGTTCATAAGTATTGTTTATTTCGTAACGATATTATGTACAACTACCAGTATGATGGCGATTATCTTTGATTTTCTATCCTAGCGAAATGTCATTCAGGCTCTACAAGAATTACCCTCTGTAACACACATTTTTTCACACATTTACAAATAATTAAACAGTCAAAAGACAGATTTATTTGACATATATACACAATTCAAATGCGGATGTATATTTACTAAACAAGATAGAGATAAGCAGACGACATTCGACTAGAGAATAACAAGAAGATGGTAGAAATCCGAGGGAGAAATTGTCGAAATAAACCTCGCAGTAGTCCCGATGTGCGTGATAGCTTTGGCTAATCATTCACCTTTAACAAACTTCCGGATAAAAGAGTATTTTTTCAAAAGGGGCCCCAGATCAACACGGGGAATAACTCTGCCCTGATTGACAGTCAAACTATAACTTAAATGAACGAATACAGTTACAATTTGACTTACAGATAGATATTGTATGGTGGCATCCACTAATCTATACATATAATAAAATCGTAGGAAAGTCAAAACTGTATATTCAATATTTTTTTAAAAGAATACTTAGGGCGTGATCAACAATCGATATCGAAGCCAAAAATATAGTTTTTAGAATTTTTGTCTGTTTGTCTGTATGTATGTCCGGGGTAAACTCAAAAAGTACTGCATGGATTTACTTTAAATTTTGCATGAATATTACTAACAGGTCGGGTCAACATACAGGCTACATATTATCACGCTATTACCTACGGGGGAGGAGCAGTGCGGAGTAAACGAAGTCCGCGCGAACGAAGTCGCTGGCAACAGCTAGTAAATAATATATAAGGTTTGGAAAATCCAAAGTGCACGCCACATCATGCATTTCAAAAATAATTAAGTGGCACGAAATTAGTAATATTTCATATCACTAAATTAAATAGGAAACAATCCCGTAATAGAACTGTTAAAAAGATGGCATCGATACGTTATATTAAGCGTAATCATGGCACATCCATACATACAGACATATGGATGTCCATGAAAATAAATTTAAATATTTTTTATATATTATACTTTACAAAAAAAATGAATTTGTTTAAAAGGGTTATTCTTTATATCTGTGTACTAATATTATTGTGATAGTGAAATATGAACACAATAGACAGTTTAAAATCGAAAAATGCTTGACTTTGATATATTAAGAGCAGAGCTATCCCTCAAAGCTTATAAGGAGTGCAATACTGAAAATTGGAAATCTTAAAATCGAATCTAACATGAACAAAGCCGTGAGGTACTGTTCCACCGTAAGCTGTAATCCTAACTGCTCTTGATTCATAACACACATTTTATAGTTCAAGTGCTGAATCTTTTTAAATACTGTAGAGTTTTCATGTTTTTTAATCATACGTCTAGTGTGCTTTGGTAATACCATACCTTGCGTCCACTTCCGCTGATGCAGCTGCTCAGGCTTTCTGCGTCATAGTGGCGCGCAAACGCATAGGAGCCGGGCTTATCCCGGGACACACATTGCCCCATATGCCCGCTTCCATCAAATACAAAATAGTAAACAATTTCACATCCACACCAATTGCAACACTCAAAAAATCAAATGATCAACTATTTCAAAAACTAAGCGCGCCTAACGAAACGTTAACCTTTTATTGTTTTTCAAAGTTCAAACTTCAAATATAGAGGACGCAACGGATTAAAAAAAATACTCGAAAATAATATATTTCTAGATTTTTAGACATCTAAATTAATTTTAGAAATTTTAATTTAAATAAATCTAATCTAAAGGTATCATTTATAATCGAAAATAAGATATTTTTTTGTACAAGAGCGGATTAAGTATAACGCGCGTCGCGCGCGCAGCGCTCGATATGCGACTAGTCGTTAGACCGGCGCAAGCGCTTACCGCACCGGCTAAAGCTTTATCGCCTCTTCCTGCGAAACCTCTTCACGACCTGCACCTGTTAGATATACTAATATTATGCACACTTACGTGAGTTTGTATTTTACGCTTTTATGTCTTAACTGCTTAGTTAATCATCATGAAATTATTATAAACTTACCCGGCGTTCAGAACAGGATAAGCTTACGGATGAAAGGTTTCTTTTATCTAGAAATAATAGTAAGATGTCCCCGTGTTAGTCCCGCTATCTTCGGCTAGTCATGAGTGAATTGGTTGTACCTCTGCCTACCTGTTAGGGGATAGGTACGGGCGTAAAGATACGACTACTAAAAAGATAAAGACTGCCCTTGGCAGTCTTTTTCTTTTTTTTTTTAATATAAGATTGCAAACAAGCAGATGGGTCTCCAGATGGTAAGAGTCAACCATCTCCTATAGACACCAAAGGTGTTAATGGTGTGTTGCTATCTTGTGGCGAGGTCTTATGCTACATGCACAAGTTTACCGGCTACCTTACCCTACAAACCGGAACACGACGGGTCTGGTCGCGTCAGTGTATGGCGCGACCAGACCCGGGCGAGACAATGCAGAACTCTACCACCTATTAATCACGGTGTTAGTGACTCATATAGCCAATCGGTCGCCTTTACGACCTGCCTGGCAGAATGGCCTTTGGCCTATTTTTAAAAGATCCCGGATAACACGGGAAAAACTTAAGAGTTATTAAATTACCAGCAGGCCGGCGCAGCTTCACCTTCGTAAAATTAACATGTCATCCAAATAGTTTTTCATGCAACCTCTCACCTATTTCAGCCCCTTAGAAGTTTATTTAAAAAAGTTGTGTTATACCTTAAATCTTCAACTAACGCTATGCTAAATTTCATCAAAATCGGTTCAGTGGTTTAGCCGTAAAAGCGTATGATATAGACAGACAGACTCGCATTATAAATGCGAGATAATTATGGATTGATATTACCAAAGGCAGTGCCGGCCCTGGTCCTTGATTATAGTAATGCGATATTGTTATCAAGCGCCTTTTGGTCGACAATTTCACTATTTATCCACCGACTTCCCAAAAGGAGAAGGTTAGCAATTTGACTCGATAACAAACAATATGTTTTTTAACAATATGTTGTCAACAGCGAAATCAATATGTCGATGGATGTCAAAATTCCTTTATTTGAAAACTTCACATGTGGCCCCTTTTTAATTATGTGAAGATCTCTATGATGCAGGGTTCCGGAGACTCCAAAGTCTAATAGGAGTTAAAAATGTACTGTGCCGTCTATGGCGCCCTTGCCCGCACCAAACCTAGCGATTCCCAAAAAGGCGTTATCAAAAATTACTGTAATTTATTTTTGTTATTTTGCTTTCTAACACCCCTTGTCACCTGGCCCCTAGAGTGATCCCACTTTTCGTTTTACTCCAGGGTCTCTAGGGCCAATGGTGACCAAAGGCATTCTCTTGCATCGTTATCTAGTAGCTAGCGAATTCCGACAATGAATTTAGGGTTCATTTCCCGAGACGGATAAAAAACCACTTGCCTTAGATGACTTGTTTCTAGCTATAACGTAAAGCTGTTGGATTAAGTTATAGCTAAAAACAAGTTAAAGTTATTACCAGGTCGACAAAATATGTGACCAAGTTGGCATTGAGGATCACTACTCATCCCAATTTACTAACCGGTGAATCGTTGTAAATACGTTGTATACGTTCAGTTCACACTGCCCCGCAAAAGAACCAGCTTGATAATATTTATCTCTTGATTCTTGCCACAAGCAGAATTACTCATCGTTACGCAACGTTTCGCATTCTGAGTGTGCAAACCTTGTCCCTATTTAATGATTGATAACCTAATTAAATTTTAAACCATTTTTAGGGTTCCGAAGTAAACTAGAAACCCTTATAGTTTCGCTACATCGCGTCCGTCCGGCCATCCATCCGCACGATAGCTTAGAGATCCTTATTACTAAATTTATACGAATTGGTAGAACATAATTTTTATTTCATTTTGACATTTTTTTTTAAATAAACATTTTTGTACTCTCTTGACATTAAATACAATTATATATATATTTTTTTTCAATACAATTTATTTGAAATTTGTTACTGTCTACTGTTTCATAATTTATTTAGGTATAAATGTAAAAAATATGAGTTTTTCTTAAATAGTACATAACAATAATCTGAAGTCATAAATTTGCATGCCATTTATCTGGCAAAATAGGTTTAAGCACATCGATATATGTATAAAATCTTTTCCAACCCTATTTTGTGCAAATAAAGAATTTGAATTTGAATTTGAATTTAAAATGCTGTAATTTTGCACGAATATACATATTAGTCACGTCAGAAAAGTGGTATCTAACATAAAACCTTGAAAAATATTTTTTTTCAGGGTAGCTCTCCTACATATAAAATGGGGATGTTAATTTTTTCTCACATACCTACCCCATTGTGTGAAGTATCATTAGATAAGTTTTTAAAAATATTGTAGGTTTGTGAAAACAAGTTTTCGATTATGGGGCTTGTTTGTAAAATATTAAGCTTATAAGTGCTAATTTTTGTTAGTGCCAAGTGTCCCCCCCTCTGCAGGCTAAACGGTTGGGTTTGGGGGTGGAAAAAATCATGATAGTATTGAATATAATGAAGTTAAAACAAAAACTATTACGGCTAAGAAGGCTTTACAAGTTTTTAAGTAATAGTCGACCAACTTATAAAATGTACTTAGAGAAGTTTTTATAACCGGTGAACCTGTGGTGCGGATATATACGTATATTGCTCATTGACGTTGAATAGCTTAAGTGTTCATAATATGAAACTATAAAAGCCCACTTCTAAGTCCGCGTTATTGTGATAGGCAATTTGGAACCCTACATTGCGCATGACCTGACACGCACTTTATCACTTTATTTCATTTCAGTTACGTCTTTGTACAAAGAGATAAAAACTGAAATATAACAAATTGGCTACTTACCAAACGCAATGTATACCTGCATTAAATTTAGTAAGTAGTCAATTTAACTAGCGTGAAGTGTTACATTATTCGTAAAAATTACTGCGTAAAATATAATTAGTACGGCCATAGAGTAATTAGTAATATTGGCCAAATTACAGGGATTAACATAATTCCAAATTAAGTAAATTGTTGTGTCCCAAGTTAAGTAAAATCTTATGATATGGATGATACTCAACGATTCTAATATTTTGATTTAGATAGATAAAATCTATACTAATATTATAAATGCAAAAGTCTGCCTGTCTGTCTGTTACGCTTTCACGCCTTTATTTATTTTTGATGAAAATTGATATGGAGGTAGTGGACGAACCAAACAGGCTATTTTTTTTTAAACCTAACCTTAAGGGCTGAAATAGAGGATGAAAACTCACAAGGAATAAATACTACATGATATATCGGAGACATGATTCGCGGGCGAACTGCTCGGGTCACCTAATAGGTAATTCGATATAAAATCAGAAATACTGATATTAAAATCAAAGAAAAGAGGTAGGCAGAGGTACTACAAGTGCATCCACGATTAGCGGAAGTTACTTAGTCCCACAAGGTTATAAGTGACCAGCCTATCGTCAACCCCGCGCTTTTACGAAACCCGGGCAACATTTTTTTTCTCAGAAAACTTAAAAACATATTTTTAAATTGCTCATCCAGAAAATCTAACCTAGGACCTCATGTGGTCAACTCCGACACCGGACGACTACACCACAGATGCGATTAATCTAACATTAAAATCGTGTAAGTAGTTAATTATAAAAAAATCTCGAATCGTAAAAAGAGCCTGTAAAGTTTTTTTGACTTTGGACTTGAATAGACCGGGATCCCAGGACAACCATCTTTTCTATCTTCGAAAAATCTCGAATCAAGTAACTAATAAAGATAGATAAAAAATGTGTAGGCGGTTGACCCTACAGGCCATCCCTGACACTTCCCGCTAAATTAAGGTATTTTAAGCTCAAAAGAGTAAAACTATAAACATAGATTTTTTTCAGTTCAAACATCTATTTTTTTAAAATGGCAGTATTTTTGAATAGTTGTATACTTTGGAAACGCTGATTGAACTTGATCTTTCGAATGAAATTCAACTCAATTTTTGAGATCTGAAATATTGCTTTAGGTAAATAATCGATAGTTGAAAAATTTCGTAGCAATGTCAAAAAACATTTTTTTCAAATATTTTCATCATTAATAAATCTAAACAAATTGACTGATTTTGACCCAATTAACGGTATTTGACGCAGTTTTTAAAGAAGAAAAGCTGGTAAGATTTTTAAGTCCATCGGTGTATTAGCCTGAAAATTATTTTAAAAATACTTATAAAGTAAATATGCTAAAAATGACCTAATTTTAATATTAGAAAAGCTGTAACTTTTGAAAATTAGATTCGATTTTGATTGTTGAAATGCCATCTGACGTATTTTTTAGTACTAAAATATTGTAGAATACCAAAAAACAATTGGTTAAAAAATTTCGGAGTTATGTCGAAAAAATCAACGATTTCTCCCAAACAGATAAACCGATTTTGATGCAATTTATACATTAGATGTAGTTTTTTGAGGAATAGAGCTGATTAGTTTTTGTACTCAATCGGTACATTAATCTGGAAGTTATGTTAAAAAAAACTGTTTCGCCAAAATTATTTTTGGGTTTTTTTCAAAATTTCTCAAAATCTCCTAGGCTAAATTGATTCAAATTATCAGGAAGTCTAAGTTAAGCAGAATCCAATCGAATGCCATCAACCGCGTTCCGATCGGTTCAGTCGTTCAAAAGTTATGAGATGTTTACATACACACATACACACACCCACCCACACACACACACACACACACACAAATACATACAGACATACTGACGTCATCTCGAAAATAGTCGGAAAAGATTCCTAGGACCTCAAAACGTGGAGACCTGGTGAAATGAAAATTCGATTTTCGAAAATCGGGGCAAATTCAGTAACTTCCTATCTACGTACATTACGCACTACGTAGCGGGAAGTTAAAACGAAAACTAGGGTGTTGGACTAAGAAAAGTTTCTCCTTTACGTGTAGGACAATGTTACCCTTGAATAACAATAATAATTAACAAGCTGTTGTGAGAAAATTAGGTTGTTATTGAATTGATTAGTATCAATTTAAACATCTCATAATTCCGAAACTTTAGAGTTGAGAATTCGCCAGAAAAACCATCGCATGTGTAGGACAAAAGTTTCATCGTATTTTTCATAATATAATCAAGCGATTAAAGTCGAAAAATAATTATTGTTATTATTAAATATTTTTTCTTAACCGTATCAAAATTTTCAAATCCCCATGACTTTATTATTTACCCAATTTGAGATTTGGCGAAGATAGAAAAGATTGTTGTCTCGTCAAAACGAAGCTATTCTCAAAAATAACACATAAACGCTATTGTGAAAGCAATAGGTAAGCTATATAGAGACGTTGCGTTGAACTCTACCACCCAGCAGTCACGATGGTAATAAGTTGCATAGCCAATCAATCGCCTTTTACGAATTGCCTGACTGAATAGAAGATGGTTTAATTTTCAAAAGAAGCCCGGAACAACACGGAGTAATAATATGTTTGAATGATCCCCTTGGAAAACTATTTTTTTAAATAAAAATCCACTATACTACCAGGGGTCTTGTAGTAGTGTGGATTTCCAGACATCGAGATGGTGAGGATGAAACTTCGAATTTTGTCGCGATGTCCGATGGTGAAATTCAGCGGCAGGAATTAATCCAAACAGTTCCTCGGAACATTTTCCTATATAGACCCGATAAAAGATGCAGAGAATGAATGATAAAAATGAATGATATATTTTTAATTTTTTTATTTGTCATTTGAACATAATTATTACACAAATTTGAATTACAAAGAGCATCGAGAAAACCACAAAGGTTTATATTGATGCACAGTGGTGGATTTACCCATAGGCCTGTGAGGCCCGGACCTAGAGCGGCATAATTCTAGGGGCGGCAAAATTTTCGAGATGACATTTGAAAGGCAAAAGAAGTCAAGGACAATAAAGGGAATTCAAAAATCATTTATGAAAAAGTGTAAGAATAAACTGGTTTTAAAAATCCCTTCACCTAATGGAAATCTACATTATTCCGGGGTAGCATAGGCTATTTTTTACCAGATTATATGAAAAGAAGTGATATTTTTGTTTCTAATACCTACCTATTTAATAATTAATAAATTAACCATCTAATAAGATTTTTGGTATTTTGTAAAACTTTATTTATAAAATATTTATAAATTAAATGTATAATTTCAATAATCTCCCTCACATAAAAAAGGCATATCAGTCGGGGCCTAGGGCGGCATCAAGCGTAAATCCGCCACTGGATGCACTGTATTAGTAATTAAACTTTTAATTTTATATGTTTGGTGATATCCTTTTATAGTGTGTGTTTGCCGTTTGGTAATAACGTTTCATATACAAAGTCACATTATATGTTGTATTTCGACTTGTTTTCTATATTCCGTAATAGAGTGATTTTTGTACACATCGAATCGCTGTCTCGAAAACTTCCTGTACGCTTGTCTTGATTAATTTCTGTGCGTGTATGTGTGTTATATAATTGATGTGTGGTATAAAGTAGGATGTCATCTTTATGTACCGCTCCCAGATGGTATAAAGTTTAAATACATCATTAAAACTTACCATTTTAACAAATACGAAAGCAATTAAATATTATTGCAAAATCTCTAACTGCTCTAAATTAACTTCGCTTTTATAAATTTACCATATCAAATAATTTAAGTATATTAATTATTTTTTTATATATATATTTAAGTATATTAATGTTCTTTTAGTTTTCTGATAAACACAAAGTTGCCTGGAATTGAAAAGTGCCCGTTTGACGATAGGCTTGCCACCTATCACATTTGTGGGACTATCTTCGGCTAAACGCCGGTGCACTTGTTGTACCTCTGCCTACCCCTTCTGGGATACAGGCGTGAATATACTTTTTATAAAAAATTCTCATGTCACTTTAGCTACCATACTCCTCCGAAACGGCTTGACCGATTTTTATGAAATTTTATATGCATATTCAGTGAGAATCGCCTACTATCTATTTTTTAAACCCCTAAGTGATAAGGGTTGTCCACCCCTAACATTTTATTTTTTATTTTTTGGATATTTTTTGACATTAAAAATTAATACAACCCTAAATTTTCACCCTTCTACCATCAACTCCTATTTTTTTAATTCAATAATTTATATGGCAAAACAACATTTGACGGGTCAGCTAATCTATATTTGTAATATTATAAATGCGAAAGTTTGGATTTTTGGATGGATGTTTGTTACTCAATCACACAAAAACTATAAAACGGATTTGAATAAAATTTGGCACACGGGTAGATGATAGCCTGGAATAGCACATAGGCTACTTTTTATCCCGGAAAAATTAAGTGATCTCGCGTGATTTGCCAAAAAGTTTATAATGCAGCAGGCTGCACGCTGCATCTAGTCTATATTAATCTATATTAATTAATTTATATTATCCATACTAATATTATAAATGCGAAAGTCTGTCTGTCTGTTATGCTTTCACGGCTAAACCGCTGGACCGATTTTCATGAAATTTGGCATGGATGTAGTTGAAGATCCAGGGTTAAACATAGGCTATTTTTTTTTTCAAAAATCAGTCCCTGGAGGGCTGAAATAGGGGATGAAATTTTTATTAAAAGCTATTTGGACGACTTATTAATATACTCGCGGGCGAAGCTGCGCGGGTCAGCTAGTAATATTATAAATGCGAAAGTTTGGATGTTTGGATGGATATTTGTTACTCAATCACGCAAAAACTAGCGAACGGATTTGAATGAAATTTGGTACACAGGTATATTATGATCAGATGAATAAAATCGTAGGAAAGTCGAAACTGTACATTGAATATTTTTTTAAAGAATACTTGGGGCGTGATCTACAATCGATATCGAAGCCAAAAATATAGTTTTTAGAATTTTTGTCTGTTTATCTGTTTGTCTGTTTGTCTGTATGTATGTCCGGGGTAAACTCAAAAAGTACTGCATGGCTTCACTTCAAATTTTGCATGAACATTACTAACAGATCGGGTCAACATATAGGCTACTAATTATCACGCTATCACCTACGGGGGAGGAGCTGTGCGGAGTAAACGAAGTCCGCGCGAACGAAGTCGCAGGCAACAGCTAGTAATAATTACAAACAGAAATACTGACGCTTCTATGAAAATACTTGGAAAAGGTTCTAGGACTTCAAAACGAGGAGATCTGGCGAAAACTTAATTTTCGATAATCCGGGCAAAATCGATAGTACCTAGGTACTTCCTTTCGCTAATAGGTAACGTAGCGGGAAGTAAAAAACGATGAAATGGATATTTTTCTTCTTAGTAGTAGGTAGAGCTTTGCAATATGTCGCTCTGCTTGCAATCCTTTAATATAAAAAATAATATTGACTGCCTCGTTACTCTAGTAGTTGAGCGGATTGGCTTAGGTCAGGAAATACCGGGTTCAGTTCCGGTACACATAAACACCTTTAATATCTAGAAAGAGTATGTAGGCTACAGAGCAGTGCACAAAGAGGGAGTAGTAGTATGGAACACTATGTACTGTATTTTAGTTCGTTTTCTTGCGGCCTAAATCATATAGATACATGCGTTTGTCGCTCCTTTATTCGTCGAGTTTTTATCACAACGATTGTAAACAAGTTTTTTTTTTCGAAACCCACAAACACACGGACCTGCCAACTTGTTTATTCAACAATGCAATCATTGTAAGAAATAGTTAAAAAATTTTTAAAAATTTCAAAAACCTTTATTACCCAAGGAAATATTTGTTATTTGTTACCACCAAATTACATGCTTAAAACCACGGAATTATATTTGTTGTGTGCTTAAAGCTCTGGTTTGATTTACAATGACAGTTATGGCTCCTCTTCCCCTTATGGGCCATGATGGCCCCTCGATTGATCGTCCAGCATCGCCGCCATGATCGGGCAACTCTCCACACAATCGTGAACGCTTATTTACTAACTTTATACTGTTATGTTATGACGTTTTTTTATATCATAAGATAGCAAACAAGCAAATGGGTCTCCTAATGGAAAGCGTCAACCATCGCCTATAGACACCAAAGATGTTAATGGTGCGTTGCTATCTTGTGGCGAGGTCTATTGCCACATGCATAAGTTTACCGGCTAACTTACCCTCCAAACCGGAACACGACAGCGACAAGCACTGACGCTATTGCGGCAGGAATAGGCAAGACGGTGGTACTAGACCCGGGCGAGACAATGCAGAACTCAACCACCTAGTAGCCACGATGGTTGTGACTCGATAGCCAATCGATTGCCTTTTACGACCTGCCTGACAAAACGGCAGTTGGCCTATTCTTCAAAGGAGGCCGGGAGCAACACGGCGAAAACGTCACGTCACGTTTATTTAAAAATGGATGAAAATGGATAGCGAGGTGATCGCGGTTGCAGAAATATTTATACTTAGCTCTTATAATCATTTACTTAATATCTACACCGTCTAGAATGTACCAGAGACGACCAAAGAGTATACAATCAGTTCACTATGTTTCAGACAACTATGTAGGTATTGATTGATCGGTGATTATGTGGACGAGCCATCATTTCTTTGATGTACCGAGTACCAACGTCGTGGCGATTGCGCTCGATCATACCCGATGATGGCCCATCACAGACATTTATGCACTCTACACTAACGTGCATGCCTTTAGTCGACCATATGGCCCATTGTGTAGAGGGGTCATTACGATGTAGGACTACAATCAACAATGGACGACAGTGCTTTTTCCTTTACCTTTTACCTTCTGCTTGTTTGTCGTATCTTTTTTAATAAAAAAATAATGCATGACAACAACTTTAATAAAGCCATAGGAACATTAATTAGGTATTAATATGAGAAAAATACTTATAAATAAATGTCAATTTACATTTGTTTGTCACTGTCATTTCATCACTGAATAAGGAAACCAATGGAAATGTTACAATGTCATATAGACACTTAAATATGTAATAACTATTTAGAAGACGAAGTAATAAACATAGTGGCGTCTTTGTCTAACGTATGCAACGTAAACATGGAACTTAGGTTCCATGAACGAAAACAAGCCAATTCTATAAGCAATAGTTTCGCTTCACTGACAACATTTTGCGTGACGTCACACGAGTGCCGTGTCCGCCATTTTGTGTCGCTATGTACTTGTAAACCATAAACATACTTTGTGGACACTACAGAGATTATAATAATTTATAATTTTAATGTAATTAAGCAGTAGTACGATAGTATCTTGACAATTATTTTAGTAGTAGTAGGTAGTACGATACTATCGTACTACTACTGTTACTGAAACGGAATCTTAGTAACAGAGTTCCATTTTAACTTTTGGGTACGGAACCCTAAAAACCCCATTTTAACTAACATAATGTCAAAGTGGACTTTATTAGGAAATCAATAAGCTTCAAAGGTAGTTTTATAGATAAGTGTATACTGCATATTATGGTGAAATACAAAACCACAGAACAACAATATTCTCCTGTTGGAATACCGCACGGAGTATGTAATTCGCCATGTTTTGTTGCATAGGTATGCACGTTTTTTTGTAGATATGACAGTTCCATGGGTTTCCTTAATCAGAGTTTCGTTATAATTCAGGTTCCTTAATAATTATTATGCATTGTTATTATGTCATTTCAAATGTCAACATTCAAATGTCATTATGTCAAAGACCAAGAGACCAAGAAATCATAATACTTTATAATTTGTGCAAGAAATAAGAAAATACCTACGCAGTAGGTACATACTTAAATTATTTCCTGTGAATTAATGTTGATCATTATTATTTCACTATAAAATTACCTGTTGTGATTTGGATTCATAATTGGGATGCTAACAAGAGCCAGAGCTTTTTCAACTGAGGCCTTAAAGGTTGTCAATAATGTTGCTAAGCAACAGTTTGTGGTGGCAGTAAGGAGCTGTAAGTGTAAACAAAACCATATATAAGTATTAATTATTAATATTAACCCACCATAACCTTTTGCTTTGATAGTAAAATTGCTTTAATTTACGGCTTAGTTTTAGTTACTTATAATAATATTTTTACATTTTAATATCACATATATAAAACATAAATCTTATGCAATACTAGACTTGTAGATTATTTACGATTTAAGTTTTAGGTTGGTAATAAAAAAGGTTTTTTTACTGGTTAAAGCCTGTATGTGCCCGGCGCACGTATTTAAGCTTTTTAATTCATAAATTTAATTTATATAATATGATAATAATTTGCCAACCATATTGTGATGAGTAAAGGTTATACACCATACTCTGTGGATGTTGCTCCAACAAATACCACTTTTTCATGAATTTGCACCATTTCTTGCAAGGGAAAAAACTCACTTATAATGAGGCAGTCCAAATTACCTTTAAAGATATTTTTGATTCTTGTGCATATCATTTTTGAGCAAGGCAGTCAATGAACTGCCTACATGAAAAATGGCAAATGTGTATAGATAAATGCTTCGATTCATATCAATATAAAACACACTAAGTTCATAAATATGTAAGAAGCTAGTTTTTCTGTTACCTGAAACATTTCTGGTGGCACCTCAAAACGCCTATAAAGGCGCCTATGACAGTGCCAAAATATCGATAAATCTTAATAACTATGTACATTATGTGTATTGTGTTGTTGTTCAATTAAATTTTGTATCTATTTTTTGGTCTAACTTAAAAGATAGGATAGGTTTTGTCTCAATTTCAACAGAATTAATTTATATGTCAAACTGTTTGCTAGGTAAGCTAGTAATATATAGAAATTAAAATAATTCACGTGTGAAACACTGCAAAAGCTTAGATGTTAATAATATTAAATAAGTTTAAAAATTGCACTATTATATTTTCAGCAGAAGCAATTATTGATTATGATAAAAAAGGAAAAGAAATTACTTATATCAGCACAAATGTGCCTAAAGAATTTCAAGGAAAAGGTGTTGGAAAATTGTTAGCAAAGGTTAGTTATATGTATAGTGTTAACCAAATCATTAATAAATAATAATTTCAGACCATTTATTAGAATATGTAACATTAAAAGATATTTTTTGCAGTTGTGCAAGGAATTGATTGACTACTAGAAAAATTGAAAAACTTATCTCTTCAGTAATAATTTATTTTATATTACTACAATTATAGATACTATGACAAGTGATATTAATAAATAATAAATAAATAAATATCACTGAACAAATTACACAAATTGATCTAACCCCAAAGTAAGCAATTTCTTTGCTTTTAGTATGGGTGTCAGTCAACGATACTAATAAAGAGATACATATAGAAATACTTAAATAGATTTAATTAACACCCAAACCCAGAAATAAAAACATCTATGCTTATTACAAAAATGTCTCTCCCTGTCAGGAATCGCACCCGAGCCCCATTGTTGTGTAGTTAGGTTCCCTAACCACTCGACCAATGGGGTGGTTTATAACTCACAAAACTACCAGACTCCAAACTGCTGCTGAGACTAAGATTAACAAGGGAACCTCAAAAAATCCTCAATGGCACAATCCTTACTAACACGAAGACTGATTTAGGACCTTATAATCTGGACCGAATAGACTAACCCCTAGACCATGACAGTAATCTAATTTTTACATAATACAATTGTCTTCCTATAAGTTTAGAGCTATTGATATTATTGATGTGTTGCTTACCATAAGATTGGTGAGGAAGGCTGTCTACTTTTCAAGCACTACTAATTTATGGCAGCTAAATACGACCTGTTTGGTAGGAAGGTAAATTTTCCCATATTATTCCAATCCCCCTTTGAACAATAGACAGGTTTGTAACCAGGGCTTGGAACCGGTTTAGGAAATACCGGTTAATAAAGGTTTTTTACCGGTTTTTACAAAAGGTTTTGTTCGGAGCGTATCTGACATGAGAGCGATTCAAAAACCTTAATTAAACCGGTTTGAGCCAAATACCTACCTACGCACAGTACGGACAGGTTACGAATTATCATTTTGTCGTTTTCTTTGCGCGCTTCATTGCATTGTAAACATTGCATTTGAAGCGTGCATATTATTTCCAGTTATTTTAATGATGACGAACAAAATAATAAATCAAATTGTGTGATGTTTGAATGTGGACATTTAATGTAAGTGAGACGTGTTTTTAACTTCCCACTACGTTTTTATTTACGATTTTCAAAAATCGTGATTTTACCAGATCTCAACGTCTTGAGGCCCTAGGAATCTTTTCCGACTATGTTCACGATGTATGTGTGTATGTACACATCTCATAACTTTTGAACGGCTTAACTGATTGAAACGCCATTGATAGCATTCATTGAATTCTACTTAGATTTGCTAAAAATTTGAACCAATTCGGTCAAGGAGGTTTTAGAAATTTTAAAAATCCTCAAAAAGTTTTTGGCGAAACAGTATTTTTTTTAATATAACTTCTTAATTAATATACCGATTGAGTAGAAAATCTAATCGGCTCTATTCTACAAAAACTGCGTACCATGTTTTAATTGCATCAAAAGCGGTTTATCCGTTCTTGAGAAATCGTCGAAGAAAAATTTAAAAAAAAGTCTATTTTCGACATAAATTTAAGGTTGTTTAACCAATCAATTTTCGACCTCCTACAAAATTTTAGTACTGAAAAAACCATATCAAATACAATTTTAAAACCAAAATCGAATCAAGTTTTCAAAAATTACAGCTTTTCAAATATTAATATTTTGTTGTTTACAGCAAATTTACTTATTATTTTTAAAATATTTTTCAGGCGGATGTATCGATTGAATTAAAAATCTAATCAGCTTTCTGTCTAAAACACCGCGTCAAATGTTTTAAATTGGATCAAAATCGGTTGATTTATTTGAGAATTGTCAATGACGAAAATTTTGAAAAACAATATGTTTTTTGGCATAACTTCGAAATTTTTCAACCTATGTAGTCATGTCAGTCAGTAGTATAATGTAGATGTCGATCATGTAGATGATCAAATTACTGTCATTTTTAACAAAAATTATATTTTTGAACTCTAAAAAATCTATCGGGATAGTTTTGTACCTTCGGGCTTAAAATATCTTAATTTGGCGGGAAGTTTCCGGAATGGCATTCAGAGTCAACCGTTTTACAGATTTTTTTGAGAAAATCTAACACGAGAAATCGTGTATTTATGTCGTATTTCACCTTTTCATTAGATCTGTGGCCAGAGTTTTGAAATTATGCTTACAGTACAGTGGTACAGTCCAAATTTAACAATAGTTTTAAACAACAAATGTACCTACTTATGTATATGATATTTTATAGAAACAGTCATTACTTTTTTAGAAATCGATATCATCTTGTTTATAAATTTCTGTAGGTTTATAGAAAAATGATATCAATTCCTAAACGGTATAATTAATCTTGTGGAATGGGAGCCAAGTTTAAGCAAGTTAACAAGTGCTTTTGAGGTCAAAACTTTTTCTAATTATCTAAAAATTATAATTTAGGTGTCATTCGATTCGGAACGGTATGTAGAAACTTTTTGAGAAAATTGAAGGGATGCTCGCAAAAACTGCAAAAGTTATAAACAATTAAGTGAAAAAAACGGGGGTTTTATTTTTCGCGAATATCTCTAAAACTATGAGAGATTTTTTGAACTTAAAAAAAGATTCAAACAGAGAAGGAAATTTCCCAAAAAAAATTTGTATTTCCGAAACTGTAGGATGAATATTTATGATTTTCCTAAAGGATTGAAAATACGCCTGAAACCGGATACTCCGGCTTGCGCAAGCCACGTCCACTTTGGGCTTTTAATGAATAAATATTATTTTAATTTATAAAATATGAAAATTAGGAAGTAAAAAAACTGATGCGCCTGCAAGATAGATTAACAAACAATAATCCGTCGGCAAATTTTTTTTTCATTAATTAACTAACAATTTTTTGTAGTACTAATGTTAACATTGAAAGTGCCTTAAAAGTTAAACTATAAATCTGGATTTTTTTCCTTTCATGGAGCTATTTGACAAAGGCTTTAGAATAAATTCCCGTTAAAAAAATTAAAAAATTGTTAATTTTCACTTTGTTATGAAAAATTTACTGAGATAAAAAATTATAAAGCGCGATTAAACTTTTTTTTTTCATAATAATATTACTATTGTTTCGTTTTTTAATGTTTCAAAAGCTGTCTAAAAATAATTTGTTATCATTTTTATATAGCTTTGTTTGCTTAGATGATCATCATTCAATCATTTATAGATAGCTTTTGATCATTAAAAAACGAAACAATAGTAATATTATGAAAAAAAAATTCTTAATCGCGCTCCATAATTGTTAATAACAAAGTGAAAATTATCATTTTTTTTTTAAATTTTTCCAACGTGAATCTCTTTTAAAGCCTTTGTCAAATAGCTCGATGAAAGGAAAAAAATTACAGATTAATAATTTAACAATTATCGAACTTTCAATGTTAACATTGGAACTACAAAAAATAGTTAATTAATGGATAACTAAATAAAAAATCGACATACATTTTTTTGCCGACGGATTATTGTTTATTGATCTATCTTGTAGGCGCATGAATTTTATTACTTCTTAATTTTCATATTTAATAAGTTAAAATAATATTTATTCATTAACAGTCTAAAGTTGGCGTGGCTTGCGCAAGCCGGCGTATTCGTTTACGAGCGTATTTTCAACTATCTGAGAAAATGATAAATTTTTATCCTACAGTTCTAGGAGTATGGACATTTATTGGGAAATTTACTTCTCTCTTTGAATCTTTTTTCAAAATTTAAAAATCTCAAATAGTTTTTGAGATATTTGCGAAAAACCAAATCCCTTGGCTTTTTTCACTTAATTGTTTATAACTTTTGCAGTTTTTGCGAGCGGCCCTATTTGCGTATCGGTCGACTTCGCAGACAAAAGTATTGAGATATATTTGGGTGCAAAATTTTAAAGTAAAGAAACTCCTAAAATTTTAGTTATAAGAACGTGCAACATTCTAAAATAAATATATTATATATGTAGGTAACAAATTCTTATTTATTGGTACTACCATAATGTTTGCTATTTTAAAAGTAATATAAATTCTTATATTTTAACAGACAATTACTTACAGAACCCACTGATTTCACTTAGAATATAATTCTACCTCAAAATTTGATTTGGCTAGTTTTCACCTACAGATAGACAATTAGTGTAAGTCATACGCCCGTTAGTGTGTTTGTTTTTTAAACTATATGCATACTGTTGGATTGATTTAAATTCTAATTTTCCAAAAATTTGGCCTGTTGGTAAAAACTAGTCAAGTCAAATTTTGAGCTGAGCTGCGCTGAGCTGAGCTGAGCCCTGACAGAGCTGCACGTGTCATGTCAGCTAATGTTTTATTTTTATTTATTAATCCATTATCTCAGTTGTGACGTAAACGTGTTAAATAAGGCATCTAGGCTACTATGGCAGTCTTTACCCTACTATTAGCAAAATAAATTAATGTTATTGTATCACGCGAGCGAAGTCGCAGGCAACAGCTGATTTTTAGGAATTTAGAATTTTTAGAATTTTTCCTTTGAATATTCATAATAGTCTACCTTGTTGCCAAATATCGAGTTTCTAGGTCAGCTAGAAGTGGGTTAGGTTTTTGATCAGATTCGAGTGACTTAGTCAGTCACAAAAATTGTGGTTTTCAATTGTTAGTAATTCAATAACTGCTTGTACTACATTAATAAAACTTTGGATTCTAGATAAACTAGGAGGTTTCAGTAAATGTGAAAAATTTCATCTATCTAGAATAAATAGTTTTTGAGTTATGAAGGGATCAAAATAGCTTGAGATTGTTCGTGTATTACACACGGGTGTTGCATCGCCAGTACCTTCTTCGAATTTGTCTGGACACGCTCCCGCGTGTCTTGAGGTCAGTGAGTTTTAAAACAAACATTTATCACGAAATTTAAAAAAAAATGAAGTAAACCTAAGTAAACTTTAATTATCAATAATAAGTAACTTTTAGCGTCATCCGTAATGAATGTAATGTAGAATATCCGTAAATCTGCAAAAAAACTTATATAATGCCATTAATTTAATGAAGCATTTAAACCATTTGAGGGGCTAAGATACCTACTCTAAAATATTATAATAAAAAGGATTTCCCTAAAAAAATTGTCTATACGTTACGCAAAACCTTAAAATTTACGCATTGTCGCTCGTTACTTGCCACTGGCTTAAGAAAACACTGCAACGAGTAGCGTCTTGGCCAGCAAACATAAAATCACTACACATTTGCGTTATTTCATATTTGTACTTAAAAATGAAAGCGGCGAGCTTCAAAGAAAAATTGAAAAACCTCTATAAACCGGTTTATTGATCAAAAACCTTTATAATTTCGCTCAACGAGTAAACCGCTATTTTTGAGGTTAAGGTAGAGCCAAACCTTTATGAAACGCTCTTTATGTACTTGCGTTGATTTAGGTTTTTAAATTAAGCGGTTAACAAGTCTTGTTTGTAACAGGTGAACGATGGGCTAGCGAGTCTACTATTGTCGCTACTAGGTATTAGAGTACCACAATGTCTCCCCCGGGTTTAGTACTTCAGCTTTATTTATTTCTGTAGCAATAGTGTCAGTGCTTAACTCTGCCATGTTCTGTAAACGTGTGCATGTGGCATTAGACCTCACCACAAGATAGCAATGCACCATTAACATCTTTGGTGTCTATAGGCGATGGTTGACTCTTTCCATCAGGAGACCCATCTGCTTGTTTGCTATTTTATGATTTAAAAAAAATAATGGTAAAAAATTATCATCAAATCAAATCAAAATCAAAATATCTATTTTCATATCGTTGTTTAACATAGCTTGCTATGCAAGCGTTAGAATCGACCTACTAAGTATTTTACAAAATACTTGTGTCAGGTGATTCTGCTCTTCCATAGCTAATTTATACATAGACATTCATATATTATTATGTTATTATTATATTCATTATTATTACTGGATGTTTATTATTATAATATTAGATTAAATGGTACAACAATATAACAGGTAAGTAATTTATAAACAAACATTTTTTAACTTTTTTACAACATGCAATGAAAACATGCAAACCTGATGTGTGTATGTATCGGTGCAAATGTACGTGTTTATTGGAGCATCCATGTGCATGTGCATGTGTGTGTGTGTGTGTGTGTGTGTGCATGCATGCGTGTGTGTGTGTGCGTGCATGCGTGTGTGTGTGTGTGTAAGTTTGTGTGTGTGTGTGTGTGTGTGTGTGTGTTGTTAATTGTATATATATGCATGTGTGCGTAAGTATGTGTATCTATGCAAATGTTTGTGCATTTTTATATATGCAATATATATTATTTATTTATTTAGTTAATGTTTCAAAAGTGATTCAGTATCATTATATGATTTTGTTATGAGCCATTTTAAAGTTGTATCTTTGCATTTATAGTTATTTAATGGATATATATGTAAGTGCTTATTTAATATGTTATAAAAATGAGCTGATTGTGAAGAGTATTGACGTTGTGCAAATACTGTTTTAGTTTTAGGTGTTTCAGCAACCTTAAAGTTTCTACGTTTGCTATATGTGTAGATATTGTATGGTAAATGCTTATGTTTCCTTAAAGTAGCACATAATATATAAAGTTTTCTTACAGAAAGAACTTTACAAAAATTATACAGTTGCTCTGTCGGAAATGTGTAAGGTTTGAAGTGCATTACCTTTAGCAAACATCGTTGACATCTCTCGACTTCTAAAAATTTTGTTTTGGTGGCTCCACCCCATACAGCTATGCAATACCCGATTACTGATTGGGCTAAGGCAATATAAATTTGATTAATTAAAATAGTGTTCGTGACATACTGTAGTTTTCTAAATACCCAATTAAATTTTCTTATTCTATCACAGGTAAAATCGATATGAGAATGCCATTTAGGATGCCAATCTATAATGACCCCTAAGTATTTTGTTGATGGGACTCTATCAATGACATCAACATAAGTAAAATACATTATAGTATCTATCTTTATCCGCTGGCCCAGTAAACAATCAAATCAATTTTGTTGGTTATTGAACCAATTAAATCTCATTGAACTGATGGCTTACTGCTTTCTTAACCTGAACATACTGTGGTGAATTATTTTGATATACGAGAGTGGGCTAAAAAATTTCCCACCTAATAAAGGTTTAAGATAATTTCTCAGAATGTTTTCTTTTACTTTTCAACATAGTCTCCTTGTAACTCTACACACTTCTCCCAGTGATGTTTACATCTCTGTAACCCATCAAAACAGTACTCAGTATTTTTTTTACAAAATAATTGTTCATGAAAGTGATTGCCTCTTCATTTGATGAAAAAGTCACTTGGGGCTAGATCTGGTAAGTAAAGTAAACCGAATGGTCAAGCAGTTGAAACCCCTAATTTGAGGATTTGCTGCTGAACAACATATATAAACAGTCGCTATTATTTTCCCATCCTAAAGAATGGTTTTTGTATTCGGAGCCGGTTCCCCTTTTTCAGTCTACTGTTTCCAGATTTATTACACATAAACTACGCTGACAGAGCGTTGGAAATGTTCATTCGAACTAGTTTTTGGTCTAACGTGAGCAAACTCGGTACCCAATACACGGACAATTTTATCATGCCTAAATATTGATTTGATATGTGACAAACACGTTCTTTTGGCATGTTCATAAATTCTGCTTTAAATCAGAAATCAGAAATACTTTATTCAATAAAACTTTTTACAAGTTATTTTGACACTCTCTCTCTCTCACTTTACTTGTTGGTCGTCTTTGGCGATTATTTTTGGCGGTAGTTGCAGTTTTTGTGACGTCCCGAACGTTCACAGTCTTTGTTTCCACGTTTAAATTCACAATATATTTATTTCACAATATGGTGAAATGAAAAGACAAATGATTGTGCAGAAATCAGAAATCAGAAGTACTTTATTCAATAAAACTTTTTACAAGTTATTTTGACATATACATATTTACGTCAACATATTTTTCTAAAAACTACTACCGGATCGGAAACGCGGCCACACACTGAGAAGATCCGGCGGAAGAAACTCAGCGGGCTTGTCTTTTTTTCATATCATCTATTTTTTTACAATATAATAATATTACAACTAATATATATGAGATCGGTATGAGGAGCAAATTAATCCCAGGCTTTTTTGTCTTCTAAATAATCTGAGATTTTATAATATCCTTTTTATACAGTTTTATTTTAACACATTTATTGACATTGTCCCATAAAAGAGTTACTTATTCTATGGAGACGAGATGCATGCACAACAAGATTGTTTTTGGTTCCTTGTATTTAGTGAGTGTACATCACCATTTTTTTAAACAATCAAATATTTTTATGAACGTATATCAAGTTCTCAAATATATATTGGTATATAACAGTTAGAATATTGATTTCTTTGAATTTTTCTTTGACATTTTTTTGACATTTTTCCAATTGTTATGTAGACAGCTGTACTTAGTCATTTTTACATTTTTTTCCTTAGTTATTTTATATCTAGTGGTTTCTTTCATCTAAGACCTAACCGCAAAGTATACAAATTATTTGCTTATGATATGAGTGTTAGTCAACAATATGAATACATAGAAATTTACATATATAAAATATACTCAAATAAAACATCCCCAGAAATACAAACATTTATGCTCATCACACAAATATTTGTCCCTTTCGGGAATCGAACTCGAGTCTTTCATTGTTGGCATAGTGTGAGTCGCTGACCACTTGATCAACCGAGCTGTCTGTATCTATACTGTAAAAATTTAGAACATACCAAATTAATTATCCTTGCCCTAAACATCACATGAATGCTCTCTAGAGCAGTTTATATTCAGCTATTGATGATATTTTATTTTACAGTATGCTTTCGATTATGCATTGGATAATAAATACGATGTAATATGCAAATGTCATTTTTTGGCAAAATACTATAACGATAACTTGAATAAGTACAAAGGCATTAAAGTTAAACTTGAATTAGATTAGTTTGAAGATGGATCTTGCTTGGCGCAGAAGTACTATACATTATTATTTTCGTGAAAAATGTTACAATAAAGTAAAAAAGCTTTCAAAGGATCCTTCAATTCACCACAACAAGGCACCAGAATTTTCATTTTACCATGGGGTGGCTAATATTTTAGAAGGGCAAATACAAAATGGTATCAATGATTTGACCCCACTACAGTCTGATAAAGATTTACAATTGGCTGTTGCCATAGCACTTATATACAGCTATAAACTAATTAATTCTTTTGAGAGAGAAGATTTATATAATTTGGAAACGAAGTTAAAAGAAGATCGCAAAAATGCAAGTGCTTCTTCATTTTACTTTGCTGGTCTCTTTTTATCTTTTGCAGAAAGATATGAGAAAGCTTCAGATCATTTAAATAAATCATTAAGAAAAGACCCCAACAATATTGATACTGTAATTCTTAAAGGTTGGAATGATATGCTTATGAATGAACTTGGAACTTCTATACCAGACTATTTTGAACTGATTCTACATAAAAGTGATAGAAATATTGAAGCATCTTTGGGACTAGCTAAGTTTAAACATTTGACAAAGGATTACAATGGATCGAATTCAATTTTAGATAAACTAATTGTTAACAACCCAGGTCAAGTTCTTCCACTCGTTGAAAAACTGAAGAATGAATTTGCTGCACAAAAATGGGAGTTTGTGTATGATGCTGTTGAAAGGATTCTTTCTTTAGATCCTACCAATATAGAAGCACTAAAAGTAAGGATTTATATAGCACTATGCAAAAATTCAGATCATATAGAGGCAGTTGACCAACTTAACACATTCTATGCAATACTTGAGAATGAAGAAATCACAAATGGTTATCAGTTTTACAGCACAGCACAATTATTTTCTAGAACTTGTGGAAGATCTAGTGCAGTTCTTTCACAGGTTTATAGATTTACCCAATACGCTTCAGAATTAAATCCTAATAATGTTGATTACTTAAGTGAAGTTGGGTATCAGTGTATATTGCAAGGAAAATATAAAGATGCTTTAAATTTTTTTAAAGCAGCAACAAAAATTGATAGTAACTCTATAGTTACGTTGTGCGGATTAACACTTTGTCAGATGTTTGAAAGTGGTCCAACAGAACAGATCACACAACAGGTTGAGCTTTTATTTGAAATGCAAGGAACTCACAAGTTCCCAGTACTTTACTTATTATCAGCTCAATTGAACAGAAAAAGCACAAATGCTATAACATTTCTAAACAAAGCAATTGAAACACAGTTATCTCGAGTTGAAAAATATCCATTTAGTTTGTCGTATGTATGTAGTCTTGATCCGGATTTTATACTTGAAGTTTACAAAGAGTACAAAAAACATTTGCCCACAAAACCATATGTAATATCTGGATATTTGCTTTATTCACAAAATGACCGCAATGTATTAGCAGCTACTTGTATTGACGTATTAACTACAGTGGTTAAAGCATGTCCAGGACTTATTCCGGCATTATTTGAGTTGGCCAAACTAAAATTTTTATTTGGTTATGCAAATGAGGCGCAAAAAATAGCACAACAAATAGGCGATCTGGATAATACTCATGCTGGTAGTCAAATTTTGTTAGCACAAATTTATATTCAGCAACAAGCTTTTTATAAAGCTATTCAATGCTTAGAAATGTGTCTAAGTTATAATTTCAAGATAAAAGACAGTGTTATGTATAATTTATTAAAAGGTGTTATTATGAAAAATGAAAACCAATTACAAGATGCATTATCACATTTTAATACTAGCTTACAAATGCTTACAAATAAGAGTAATATACACGCGAACAAGCAATTTGATGCAAATTTGAATATTATTGATAAAGCTACTCTGTATTTGCAAACAATCGAATTGCAAACAACTTTGGGACTCTTAGGGGAAGCTGGAAAACTGATGCAAGTAAGTTATTTTTTTAATCTTTACATATTTTAGATTTAAAATTTATAAATATGTGAAATGCTATGTTTATACATATGTGGGTTTTATTCGCAAAAAGTTATAAAAGCTGCAGTAGGTCTCGGGTACAGATGTGTGAGCCGAGTCAAATTTTGGACATTTTATACAATTAAAAGCTAAAGCACTAAAAATTAAGATTGTGAAAGGAATTATTGATACTACCTCTGCAAGTGTTAATACTACCAAGCACATGTCTAACATGCATGGTCTAGAGTTATGTTCATTGGACTCAATATACAAAATACCAATTGCCTTAACTAATTGGCATTCCAAAAAACTGATTGCTAACCATGACCTACGTCTAAATAACTTAGCTCAGGACATTGTTACAGAAGAGAATGATAAGGGTCCATACAAATTTGGCCTCAAACACAACACATGATGATAACTGCTTACCATATTGTAATACATTATTAATTTCTTCTAAAAAATATATTGTATCACAGACACTTTATAATGCTAAAATTCACGAAAATCATTCAAAGATTAATATTACTTGAAATCACAATTAGTACATTTTATTTTAAGCAATTCACGCCGCAATATTCGTCTACATAGATATAAGACGGTTTTACGTATCTCTCATCATGAAGATTATTTGATTTTAACCACGTAAAAGTTAAAAGATGAACAACTGTTGTTTACATAAAATATTTGTTACTCGATCACAGTTTAAATAGTGACACTTTTTTTCTACTAGACGATACTAGGAGTTCCTTGTTTATACAGTTTTAGGTTGCAAGTTTCGACTATAGTAATAAATATTTTTATTTTTGTTGCATTTTACACAATAATTTATTTAAAATTTATGACTTTTTTATACTTTGTTTAGTTGGCAATGGCAGAAAAAAATTTTTTTTTGCTTTATTTGAAATAAGAAAAAGCGCACAAGTTTGATTAATTTCATGACTTGGAAAGCCCTTTTAACTTGCTATTAAAAATGTCCGTTGAATTCTAATATCTACTTATTGTAAATTAAGTTAATTTAATAATTTCGGCTGCCACTATATTCTTGTAGTCTTTTAAGGCCGTTCTCCTCAATCACCTCAATCTCCTGCCTGCTTAACAATTAAGTTACAGTGCGTATTCAGAGTATATGTAACAAACGGAACAAACTCATCAAAGGCCCAAAAATCAAAGAAGACCGCAGTGCTGTAGGTCACAAAAAGTCCTCCGCTCATTAACTTTCCAATATATCAATAGCACAAATAAAAACATACACGTTTTTTGTGCTGCTTCTCTTTTTTCAATAACATGACTCCATGGAAAGTTTCATTTAAATTAACATCTTAGAATCACTAGAAAGAATTGGTTTCAAATTGCAACAGGCTATTTAATTCATGTCCGCATAATCTTTGTCCTTCTTCTTACGAAATTTGTGCAATCAATACTGTATTTAAAATTCATTTTTCAGGAAGCCATACAAGAAATTTCATATACATCTGAAGAAAGTCGTCTAACAATAGCTCGTGCGGACTTAGCCATAATAAAAGGTGACATTGACAGCGCTCTCGACATACTTAGTGAAATAAAGCCAGGCCAACCCTATTACTTCCAAGCACATAGTAAAATGGCTCATATTTATCTGAAAGAGAAGAACGATAGAGCAATGTTCACTACATGCTTCAAAGACATAGTAAATAATCACCCTATGGCTGATACACATACTATGATGGGAGACGCATATATGTCTATTCATGGTATGTAAAATTTAAACATTAAATTAATTTTCCTCTGATTGTGAATGATTGTATACCGAGCTTTGCTTGATTTTCCCCCGTGTTGGTCCCGGGCTGCTTTGAATAACAGGCCAACTGCCGTTCTACGGCAGGTCATAAAAGATGGCCGATTGGCTATACAATTCACTACCATCGTGGCTACTAGGTGATAGAGTTCTGTATTGTCTCGCCCGGGTCTGGTACAACCATTACCTATTCCTGCCGTAATACCGTCAGTGCTTGTCGCTGTTGTGTTCCGGTTTGGAGAGTAAAGTAGCCGGTGAAATTGTGCATGTGGCATTAGACCTCGCCACAAGATAGCAACGCACCAATATCACCTTTGGTATCTATAGGCGACGGTTGACTCTTTCCATCAGGAGACACATGTGCTTGTTATCTTGCATATATGCATATCTTGTATAATAAAAAAAAACTTTAACAAATTAGCATGCCATTTATTGAGACTGTCAGAAATGTTTAAGTATCAAAACTGCACGAAACTGAAATATTACAAAAAATATGGTAAATCAATTCTCCAATTATTTAAAAACCCAGAACTGAAATTTCACCAAAATTGTGTGACCGGTTTTCAAGAAAGTACTTATGTATAACTATATATTTAACAATATTATGTAATTAATTATATAATATAAATTGTTAATTTTTTAATTACAATTAATTAATTATTTATATGTATATCTATTATTATATATTATACTAGCTGCAGCGTGCAGACCGCTGCATTATAAAAGCTTTTGGTGAATCTCGTGGGATCATCTAATTGTTCTGGGATAAAAAGTAGCCTATGTGCTATTTCAGGTCATCATCTACCTGTATGCCAAATTTCATTAAAATCCGTTAAGTAGTTATTGCGTGATTGAGTAATAAACATCCATCTATCCAAACATCCAAACATTCGCATTCATAATATTATTAATATTAATTAATCAATAAATTAGATTAATATAATTATTTAATTAATAATTATACCATTTCCATTTCTTTATTTTCTCGATAACAATTCTAATTCGATACTTGCATTGTTGTGACCAAATAAGTAATGATATCGATCGCATATATTTATTATATTTTGATTAAAGACAAATATAACAAAAACATTCAAATATATTTTTTCGAGGTTGGAACACTCAATGGCCCAGCACCATTTTGTGTTTGTTTTAATCTGTCACTCGCATCAACACGGTCGTGCTAGTCACTACATTTCTGTTTGCTAAGTTTTTGTAAAAAGTTGTGAAAAGAATCCAAAACATTATAGCGTTGGATTGGGAAATTCATGTGGCATTCGATAATATACAAGAACAAGAACTTATAATAAATGTTGGGGAGAGCTCATCGAGTGACAGTGACGATTCATCAGATTTTGTTTAGAATAAATAAATTAAAATTACCTGTTATAATTATTATAATTATTAAATAATCGTTATAATTATTTCGTTTCATTGTCGAGTACCTACCTATATCTACTTATTTTACAACAGCTCCGAAAATGTTAAAGAAGTAGGTATTATCAATCAAGAATTTATACGTATAACATCTTGTAATGAAATATAATATTATACTTATATTTAATATAATATTATAGTTCATAAATATGTACAAAAGTATCCGGCAGTATGGCGGCGGCATTTTGCAAAAAAAAGGGTATGTTATCGTGTTACGTTTATCGATATAACTCCTATAGTAACGTCCATGAAGTACAGTATTATTTGTGAGACATTTTAATGTAAACAACACAAAATTACACGGGCGTCGGTCTTACATCGAGAAAATAAAGAAATGGAAATAGTATAATTAATTAATTAATATAGATATAGATAATAATAGATACACATATAAATAATTAACTGTAATTAAAAAAATTAACAATTAATACTTCACTTATAAAAAAACATTTACTCATCTTCATAATATATTGTCAAATATATACATTATTTAATAGATGGCAGTATCTCCGTAAATGGATTTAGGCACGTTATTACATTAACAATAAGGTTAATATTCGCAAACCACCTACTACTACCGATAGATACTTCTGTTGTTTTATTAAAAATAACAATACCAACATATTATCACACACTAAAAGCTGCATAAATCTATTTCTTATAATTATTTTAAATAAAAAATACCTACGTACTTTTACTCGTACTACGTACTACGTACTCTTAAGGTATTTTAGTATTTTATTCTGTAAATCATCGACATTCGATCAACTTTCAGGTATCAAAATATTTATTTATTTATTTAACACTTTATTGTACACAGAAAATAACATTAATAAGAGAATACAAACGTAACTATAGAACAATGGGCGAGCTTATCTCTACTTAAAGAGATATAGTAGAATATTAAGTATTTAATATTTTTCTATTTTTTTCAGAGCCAATACAAGCAGCAGATGCATATGAAACAGCGTTAAAGGGCAACCCCAATGATATACAGTTAGTAAAAAAGCTAGGCGTGGCTTTGTTTAAAATGCATGAGTATGATAAAGCATTACACCATTATGTAAATGCTATCAAAATTTCTAATGACGATGAAATTAAAATAGAATATTTCGAACTTTTGATTAAGGTATATTTGGAGTGATTTTACAATAATTATTTTTCTTTTGTAGTATAGTCAATAGGCAGGATTTTATCTTCATAGTAAGGGACAAGCACCACCAATAGTTAATATCAACACATTATTTGTATAGAATAAGGGGAAAACGGTTAGAAGGCTCACTTGATGTCAAGAGATAACCTCTGCCAATGAACAACTACTAAAGTCTTGCGGGTGCGTTGTCGGCTTGTACGGAAATAGTAAGCTCTTTTTTAGAAATCTCTCAACTCGTACAGTAGTAATAATACTAGCTAACTTTCTATCCGAGTAAGCAGCTGCCACCTAGTACAACTTAACATTTTATAAATTGTTACAGTAAGGCAGATAGAATTTTCTTCATAAAGAGCCTGGAGCAACAAGAGAACAAGAGAGAAAATAAGAGAATTTGTTATTGATATTGATACTACCATTGATTTGTGGTTGATTTCCATGATAATTCGCCTAGGTTTGGTCCAATCATTTGCCGCGACGGACTTGACCAGCTTGTTTTAATCGAATTATGATGAATTCTAGCCTCAGAATAAAATGAACCGTTATGACTTCCTTTTATAAGCTTTTCTATACTGTCAAAAAGGCTTATATTTTGTAATAAAAAGTTTACTTCTAAGTCAACAGAGAACGACAAAACATCAAAGGTTGTCTTCCAAAATTAATAAATTTACTAGGAAAACATCTATCTAACGTTTGCCTTGCTTTAGTTAGAATGCACACCCACATAAGCGCACGTACATACGCACATACTCGCAAGCACCGTCCCCGTGTTGAAGAATAGGCCAACTACCGTGCTGCCCGGCAGGTCGTAAAAGGCGAGCGATTGGCTATGCGAGTCCATACTGCATAGGTGCCACGCCTTACCTATTTCTGCTGCAATAGCGTTAGTGCTTGTTCGCTGTCGTATTCCGGTCTGGAAGGTAAGGTAGCCGGTAAACTTATGCATATAACAATAGACCTCGCCAGAAAAAAGCAACTCGCCATTAACATCTTTGGTGTCTATAGGCGATGGTTGACTCTTTCCATGAGGGTCTTCTCATTCCTTCACTGTCATCTGCTTGTTTACTATCATATGATATAAAAAAAGTGCAAACGCGCGTACGCACGCTCGCACGCACGCACGCACGCACGCACATACACACACACACACACACACACACACGCGCGCGCGCACGCACATGCTGGCACACACACACACACGCACGCACATGCTGGCACACACACACAAGTACACATACACCATACGCATACACACACTACATTGAAAAATACTCATTTTTTAATTTATCATATTTTTGAGGTTTTGTTATTTCTTATTTTGTTTTATATATTGACGATGTAATTATATAAACCGTTCTTTTAAGAATTTGTATTTTTAATATTGACAATATAATTATATAAATCGTTATTTTAAGAATTTGCGTAAAAAATTAATCAATTATTTGGCCATTAAATTTTAAGTGATAAGAATATCTTTGATATTGTTGCCTCTGTGAAATATTTAATTGTAATACTTGATGTATATGAATTTTAGCTCAAGCAATACGATAAAGTAGATGCATCAATCTCGTCGGAACTAAACACACAATATAATAAAGAGAAAGACTTAAAGACGTTAAAAAGGCGCATTCAACTGCTTTTACTGCAAGCAAAAGTTCGAGAGTTAAAAAATCCAACTGGCAGTAACACTAGTCTTATCCTTACCGAAGCTAAAGATCTACAAATGTCTGTCATGAAAAGAGTGGAAGTGGACACGAGAGGAGATGTGGAAGAAGAGAAAAGGCAACTATCAAATATACTTTGCTCATTGGCGAAGGTAAAAACATTAAAGGAACCAGCTGTTGCTGCAAATTTGTATTCGGAAGCTTTGATATATTGTCCAAGGGAGTCCCATACTCTGCTAGCATTGGCCAAATTATATGCCCAGGTAAGTTGTACTTTGTTGATTGTATATTTATACCTTATAATCATCATTGTTACAGGATTACAATCAAATTCTAAAGTGGTAGTGATAGATGAAATTCTATTATTTGCACGGATTAAATGGATACGCCTTTCAAGACAATTTCTTAGTTTGTCAGAGTAACTTGCAATTACACACAGAAATGCAGAATTATTGTACTTACTGATTACCAATGAAATAAAATCACTACAAGGGTAATGTTTAATACTTGGCATCTCATTCGGTACGATAAAACAGTACAACATGGTATATTTTTCTTTTTTCACGGTATAAAATATCTTCAAATATATGTGATTTTTGTCAGTGTCATATGGGCGGTTGTAACAAAAACGATTGGTATTCGTTATCAGGTCGGTAAACTACGCCGATGACGTTCAACCCTGCTCGCCAACTGACAAACTAGCGAATCATAGTGAGCTGGAGAGTCTATTGATTTTAGCCCACTCTGCCTTGGTTGCCAGAAAACTGGCGTAATGATTTTTTTATTAATTTCATTAAGTTGAAGACTTTCTGTTTTTATAGTAGTGCGATGAATTTGGAGAATACCACCGTATATTTTTTTGTATTACAGATGAACAATCCCGAAAGGTGCGAACAGACTTGCGCAGTCCTCCTCAGTTCAGACCCGAATAATGAATCGGCAGCCGTTATGATGGCTGATTTAGCTTTCCGAAAGGTAATCTATTAAATATATGAGGTTATAATTAAACTAAGTTGTTTGTAAATTATAATATTAATTAATTGAAACAGTCTGAATAAAGACCCTTGTAACTAATATTATTTAAATGTATTCAGGTGGATTTGGAAGCAGCCCAACGTCATCTAAACCAAATATTGTCTGTGAAACCTTGTAGCTTTGAAGCCTTAGCTCAGCTTATTGAAGTTCAGTGGAGACGAGGAAAACTCCCTGAAGCGGAGCAAGCTCTCGAAACTGCAAAAATAGCTTTGGATGGGAAAGAGGATCCAGGTACTATTTGTGTAGATTAACAGATACGTCCTATGTTACTCGGTTGAACTCCTAAGTAAGCTGAGTATTACTTTCCTGAGAATAAAAGAACATCCTATTGATTGAAATATTGAACATTCTATTGACTTAGTTTCTTTTGCCGTTTGTATCAGTCAATATAACAGAGCGACTTAATATAACTGTCTTACTTTGTTGCGAAGGGAAATTTAAAAAAGGAAGTGCTCTGAATCATTTTAGCTTATATTCCTGATGAAGTGAGTGATTTTCGAGATTTTACGTGGTTAATTCTGCGTGGTGCGGATAAAACGTCGACTCTTGGGGCTCTACTAGGATTTGTTCAACATGATCCCCTTATAGACGATTCCTAAATCCAAAAAGCACAGCAATGGAAAAAAACCCCGTTGCTCGGGTACGGGTTCGATTGCCGACAGGGTTTTTTTTATATTTATTTTATTATTTATTTCCACACAAAAACAAATACAATAAAACATCCATACAAGAGTGTAAACATAAATTCTTACGAATTTTACCGTACATCCTACATCGTCGACTATAGTTAAAGCATAATGTTATCGATAACGCACAGCTAATACATAATTTTTTTATTAAAAATAACAAATCATCGAGTGTTGTTTTTACAACTAAACACAATATATATCATGAGTATAAAAGGGTACCTAGTAAAAGAAATCTTACAATAGAATGTTGCCGGACCAGATTCGCTGCTATTTTGTTTGCTTATACAGCGTGTTACGAGTAAAATTTAAGATTATTATTTTTACATAGTATAAATAAAAGTCGTTTTAGCTGTATGTTCGTATATACATACATAATATAAGTTTGAAGTACTGTTTTCCTTAGACGAGTGAGCCGGATAGCATTTCTACGATTGTGCTAAAAATATGTGCTCAGAAGTTGACACCGGTGCCTGTTTCCGCTCTCCTACTCGCTTAATGTGGTATCGAAATCATGGAAGACGGCTCTAGTGCATCCTGTACCCAAAAAAGCAAACGTTTTCGTTCGCTCAGTATGAGAATATTCCTCTGATAGTCTCAGCCAGATCGGAATTCTTGGAGTTGACTAATCGAACAGCTTTCGGTTTCGTAGTCATTTTGAAGAAAAGGCTAGACTAGATTCCATAAGGCTCGGTAGACTCAGCAGAGCGAAGCAGTACTTCGCCAGCCCATCGCTTCCAACTTTTTAAGCCACAAATTCGGCCTCACAAGGAGTACTGTTCTTATCTCTGGGCTGGAACTTCTCAGTATCAGCTTTTTCGTCTTGATCACATTCAACGTCGAGCAGTCCGAATCGACGACCAGGCATTGCGTAGGAATGTAGTACCACTTTGCATCTTCAATTGCGTATATCATGGGAAGTGTTTTGAAGAGTTGTTCGGATTAATTCCTGCTTGAATTTAGTTATCGGACATCGCGTCAAAATTCTAAGGCCACCCTCATCACTTCCATGTCTGGAAATCCACTACTTAATGTGCGAATCTCAATTTGTTTTGCACTACACGTTTGTGGAAGTGATCACCGTCGAGCGTCTTTCCGAAAGAAAACAACTTAGGAACTGTTAAGAAAAAAGCGTACTTATTAAAAGAACGAAACTCAACAGCAGGACTTCTGGTATTCAGGATGTTCATGGGCGGCGGTATTCACTTCCCAAAACGTGTATCTCTTGCACGTTTGCCCTCTCTTCTACAAAAAAGACGTTGTGTAACTTTACCATTTGATAGTCTCATGCTGGCCATAAATTTGCCTTTTACGAACTGCCTGGCAAAATTGTATTTTTTTTATATCATAAGATAGCAAACAAGCAGATGGATCTCCCGATGGAAAGACTCAACCATCGCCTATAGACATCAAAGATGTTAATGGTGTGTTGCTATCTTATGGTGAGGTCTAATGCCACATGCATAAGTTTACCGGCTACCTTACGCTGCAACCTGGAACACGACAGTGACAAGCACTGACGCTATGCGGCAGGAATAGGTAAGGCGGGGAAGAAGGGAAACGGTATATTTTTTCTTTACTATTTAGAAAGATGTTCAATTTCCTTCGTAGAGTGACAATGAAGGTTTATGTTCAGGGTATTTGTATTGTGCGGGGCTGTGCTCGGTGTACGAGGGCAAGGTGAACGCGGCCCTGAGGCAGTTGAACCAGGCGCGTCGTTCGCCGCTGTGGGGCCAGGCCGCGGCCCGCCGGATGGTGCTGCTGTGCCTCTTCCAGCACGGCCTCGACACCGCCGACACCGGCACTGATCACTCGTAACTATCATTGTTATAGTAGGGGAGTTACTCGAGCGCGTCAGATTCACATAGGGGATACCTCGCGTACTGTTGAGGCTCTCCACCAAATATAAGCTCTTTATATACGGCGGGTAACTAAGGAATAAAGAAAACAAAATTCCAATAACTTCGGCTTGTGGAAATTGACAGATTTTTTTTTCGCTATTCTTACATACTCGTACTCGTACCTCTATAAAAAAAATCAGACGCGCTCGAGAATGTCAAAACAACGTTTTCTTTGCAATTTTGTAACCCGTCCACTCTGTAGCGTAAGAACGCTACACTTGAATCGGCAGATTTTCAAGATTTTAGCTAGCAATTAACCCACCATACCTTAACCTGACGCGATTTAGTGTTTTCATGTCAGTTTTTTTAAACATTTATTTTTATCTATAGATTTTTTCCCCACCATAGAAATGAAAAACATTATATAAACTTTTACTTTTTCCTATAATTTAATCTACGAAATCCAATAGATTCCTATGACGCTCGAGTAACTACACATTTAGCATCTTGGACTCCCCTACTATAATGTCTAGTAATACCAGCTTTGTGCATGTCATTCTAAGTTTTAGGGTCTAATTCCAGTCCGGGTAAACTGATCATAATGAGATTTTTAGTTCTGAAAAATACAATTTATCGATTTTCGATTGGTTAGCCTCCGTGCTGTAAAACTTTGCACAATCATTAGAAACTGCAATATATCTGATTCATTCTTAGTGGAAACCAGCCTATTGTAAGTAACTCTGCAATGGTAATTAAAAATTTAAAGTTCCATCCTCACCACCTCGATGTTTGGGAATCCACAACCGTGCGCTTTTGTCGGCACTTTTTGCCTCGCACAACTCCTTTGTGGAATCAATTACCCTCGGGGCTGTTTCCGAACGGATACGACTTAGGGACCTTCAAGAAACGAGCTTATTTACGAGGCCGGTAACGCAGCTGCAAGACCCCCGGTATTACTGTTGTCCATGGGCGGTGGTCATCCCTTTAGCACCACCCGCTCGTTTGCCCCCTCTGCTATAAAAAAAATAAGAAGTACTAAACTAGCATGCTAATTTTCCATAAGCAACGTGCATACTTTTTACGGTTCTTTGACGATAGCAGTAGACTGCCGCTTGTCAATAAATAAATACGAGTGTGAATTACCCTTATCCAGACATGTTTAATTTGTTTCATTTTAAACGATTTCCATAATATGTGTGTCTAGGGATATGAAAAATATTTTGTTAGATTGTTTAGTCGTATATTTTTCAAGATTCACATATTTCATTGATGGCATTCGATAAATGAATTGAATGATACCCATATTAAAAAATTTAACAATGTGATTAAACTGAACATTGTTTCAAATACTTAAATAATTGTATGGTGTACGGTTCACTCTGCTACCTCGCAAAGGAATCGGTGGGATGATTATATTTTCTTTATTATTTTCACAGATAATGTCTGTAACATTTCTATTATATCCTTATCTGTTTCAAAAGTTTCTTAGGATTATTTTGTTTCCTTTTAAATTTATCTATACTTTGTTACATTTTGTCTATAGCGACACGCGTATCCTAGCGTTAAGAACAGCAGAGAAACTTCTCTCCGAAATAGCACCAACTGATCGAAGATCTCTTCAGGCACTGTTACAACTAGCCACAAAACAGAAACCTCAAGCTGAACGGGTCCTACAAGAGATTTTGCCGTTAATGACTGAGGACGGACATCAAGATGATCCGTACTTGATCTTAGCTGTAGCAACCGCGTAAGTAATATTCTCATAACCGTATACAATAACGGAAAGAATAAACACTTAATGCTTTCGGTCACGATTACCATAACAAATTCCAAAATTATGTTCCCGAATCAAGTTTTCATAAGGATTTTAGGAAGTCGCATCAAATTTCATAATACATTTTGGTTTAAGTGACCCATGTTTCAAAGTCCATAATATATTAGGAGAGATCTGTGGATTTAATAGATCATAATATAACATACAAGAAAACGAAGATGATAGAAGTTAGAAAATGGCTTTGCATTGCCAGTACATATATTTCAGATAAATATTTGCTCAAAAAGAAATCAAATTAAATTGCAACCTTCAGGTTCGAGTAATTTTGGTATTGCTGTGATGTATGTCAAACTATTCCTTGTGTGTTTTATAATCACTACGATGCTACTGAAAGAGCAAAAAGCAGTGTAAGAAATGTAATAAACTCACTTAAGGTCCATAAAATATATAAGACCTCGACGGCATGATTATCCACTCCCGTTCACCGCACTTTTACGCCTCGTCAGTAGCAAAAGCATACAGTATACGAACTCAAAAAACATTTCACTTTGCAACCGAAACAGCCTTAGAAGAAAAACACCACTTCACGTAAAAAGAGACGAAATATTAGTTCATGCCGCGTTTATATTAATTTCATAAGTTCGTGCCTGCATGGCTAAGCGCTGCTTTATGTAATAGAGGCGAATTCGTTAATTTTGTGTTCAAAATCAAAAAACATTAAATTTTTACATTAAATTAAATTGTTTTAATATAAATATTTAACAGTAATCCCTCGTCACATCTATGAATCACATTAAATTAATGATTCACTGATAAAATCCACTTTCTATGATGTGTTTCGCGAAATTAGATTTTTATTGATATTTTTTTAAGCTTTGTCCAGTTTGACCAATATAAACGTGCTACAATGAGAATAACGTAGTTTATAAATTCCGGCAGGGTTATTATGTAACTCGCAATGCGAAATTATCGTAATTGTGTGATTGTTGCAAGACACATAACAGCCTTGTGTATTAGTGGAAGACGCTGCCGCTTGATTAGTATTAGTGCTGTGATATTGCAAAAAGTGCATCTAGTGACCAGCAAGCAATTGGCGACGTTTTTGATGTTTTTTTCGTTACGTTTAAAAGCCATCGCTGATCGCTGACGGATTACAAACGTTAGGTGATACGCCTGCGGATTTTCTTTTCTTGTTGATCGTTGCAATTATTACATCGTAAACTACTCTCTATTTTTACCGAATCTAGACCAAAATATGTTAAACTAGATTTAAAACCTAATCTCTCGTTGGAGTGCTATTGATAATAATTGAATAAGGCAATCGTGATATAGTTCGCTTTTCTTTATTTTATATTAAACTTGGAATTATCTCACGACTGTTAGTCGTTTCAGGTAATAAAAGTGATGGGGATCACCACCAATCTCGCTAACTGACAAGTGGGCGAATTATTAGTAAAACGGAGAGTTCAATTAGTCCATGTTGGTCCGGGCTCCTTTTGAAGAACAGAGACCATCTGCCTTTTTGTGCCAGGTTGATTAAAAAAGCGTAAAATTAAACAAATGTGAATACTAGGTAGTGTAGTTCTGCAGAACCTCGCCTGTGTTTGCTACCATTGCAATATCTATTCCTGCCGTAATAGCATAAGCGCTTGTCACTGTCCTGTTCCGGTTTAGTGGTTAGGTAGCCGGTAAACTTATCCAAGTAGCATTTTATTTCGCCACGCAGATAGCAATTCTGTATTAACAACTTTGGTGTCTAAAAGCGATGGATGTTTTTTTTTCAATCACAAGAGCCATCTGCTTGTCTACAAAGAAATCACGACGAAACGAAATATATCAAGCAAGTATTTCATTTCAGCTATACCATAATAAAACAGCCGACACGTGCCAAGAACATTTTAAAAAGAACCATCGCCTCTGTACCTTGGACGCCAGAAAAAGCTGATGGCTTAGAAAGGTAATATATTAAAAATTCAGTCAATTTTAGCCTTGAGCAACTTCAGTCATTACGAGGCTCACGCATCCTGCTACGTGATCAAAGGTTCATTAAAATTTTACAGAATCAGTGCATTTTCGTCCGGATAAAAGTAGCTTTTATAATATTATGCTAAATGAAATAAGAATCATAGACTACATATTGTATACAAACTTTCATCCAAATCCGTATAGCCGTTTTAGCGTTCAGATGTAATGATTAAAGACTGTTTTGTATTTGTTATTTAGCGAGTCTGACGTGTGACGAGCAGGGGTGTTTCTATATTTAAGGTGTAAAGAAAACCCTGTCCGATTCGAAAGAGGTATATAGGTAGGTCAACGACACAAATATGTTTTTATTAAACTACCAAATAAGGGCTTCGACGATCGGACAGGGCTTTTTTACACACTGTTTATTTCAATATTTTAAATTAAAGCCTATTAGCGAATAAAAATGAAAGCTGAAATCTAATTGTTTTTAAACAGACGACTTTTTTGTTTGTGAAAATAGTGAATAAATAAAATTTATCGGGGAAATTACTGGGACGTAACTGATCATCTATTAAAACGAATTTGTTGTTCTTTGCACGAACACACATACCCAAGCAACCACCAAACAAACAAAAATAAATGGATGTTAAATTTAAAAGTGATAACTGATAACATTTCTTTGAACATGCATGTCCTGACAGTGATTGGTGTGAATATAGAATATAGTTTTACAATATGTTATACTAGCTGTTACTTGCAACTTCGTTCGCGTGACCCGAAATCATTACTTCCTTTAATTTGCCCACTCGGGCAAAAAGTAGCCTTAAGCAAGCCGTAAACGCTCAAACAATTTGTCAAATTTTACGTGTTTGGCAAATTATTTGATCGTCTACGGTCATGTTTAATGTGTTTGTCAAACAAACTACGTGTGTGGCTGTATGTTTGAGAGATTTGATTGACGGCGTGTTTATCATAGGTGTTCGAAGGTGTTTGTTAAATTTCGCGCCATTACTACACATGCTGCAATTGCTCGCAGGGCCATTCGAAATGCAACCCAAATAAATCGTAGTTCTGAATTAAGTTCAAATACTCAACAACATATGGCGCCACTACACTTAATTTCCAAGTTGAAGAGTTGGAAAAGCCCTTATGTCTTTAAAAACACGCCCTTAGGTTAAAACGGGAACTTTCTTGTTGGGGGGAGGATAAAGGCTATCACACTATATAATATCACCCTTTATCGTGCCGGGACTCTTTTTTAAGTTTTATCGGCACGCACATTTTATCAACTTAGTTTTATTATATTTTAATATATAATGATTAAGTAACATTAGCGCCAATTTTATTGGGCTTTGACGTTGACCATTCAAGTGTGGCCACTCTATTTAAGGCTTTACTAACGTTCATCTTTCTGGAAGAAAAGTAACATAAGCGCCAATTTTATTGCCAATAATGGGCATTGACGTTGGCCGTTCAAGTGTGGCCACTCTCTTTAACGCGTTTATATTTAACGCCATATTTATCACGAACAGGCCCCAGCGTAATAGTAAGAGAAGAATTAAGCTCAGTACATTAGTTTTTAAGTTTATTTGTTATAAAACTACAAAAATACAAATGTTTTCTCATTATAATATTAACATAGATTATAATTATAATTTTAGATGTTGGCTGGAGGTAGCTGACAATCAAATAAGCTCTGGCAGAATGGATGCAGCCAAAGAAATGCTCACCAAGATATTGAATCACAACAACTCCTGTGCAATGGCCTACCAGTATCTGGGTAAGTATATTCTGATTATGCTAGACTGGGATGACATTGCATAACCGAATTTTGTATTATTATAACATATATTTTGTGTCGTATATTCCATCTCAAATCTTGGATAAGCTTTATCCAACTTAAGATAATAATATTATTATGATCTTCATTTTTTATGCCAAAGGTTATACTTTTTTTAAAGTTCCAAAATTAACTATCGGTTAGCGGTGAAAGTCAGTTTTTTTTTTTATTTCATAAGATAGCAAACAAGCAGATGGGTCTCCTGATGGAAAGAGTCAACCATCGCCTATAGACACCAAAGATGTTAATGGTGCGTTGCTATCTTGTGGCGAGGTCTAATGCCACATGCATAAGTTTACCGGCTACCTTACCCTCCAAACCGGAACATGACAGCAACAAGCGCTGACGCTATTCCGGCAGGAATAGGTAAGGCGGTGGTACCAGACCCGGGCGAGACAATGCAGAACTCTACCACCTAGTAGCCACGATGGTAGTGACTCGATAGCCAATCGGTCACCTTTTACGACCTGCCTGGCAGAACGGCAGTTGGCCTATTCTACAAAGGAGGCCGGGACCATTATTATTATAGTATTGACATAACGGTTTAATTCTTTTGTTTCCGAGATAGATTATGTTCGTAGTGTTGAAGTAAGCATTTGATCACATGCATTTTTTTTTGCTTCTTAAAGTTCGTTTTAATACTAAAATGCTATTTAGTATTTTATATCATTATTAGGGGACTGATAAGAAAAATATCAGAAAATAAATGGCAAAACTGGACTTCTGCTGCGTCCTAATGCTGAAACTGTAGACCATGTGTTTAGGTATATAGATCGCTAGAGGCATTGTGTTTTGTCTGCCCGTCTGTTTATGTTGTATCTGGAAAAGATTTTTTTTATATCATAAGATAGCAAACAAGCAGATGGGTCTCCTGATGGAAAGAGTCAACCATCGCCTATAGACACCAAAGATGTTAATGGTGCGTTGCTATCTTGTGGTGAGGTCTAATGCCACATGCATAAGCATGTCTCTAAAGGATAAGAACATTAATATCTTTAGTGTCTATAGGTTACGATCTTTTTCCTTCAGGAGCTTTTGTTATAAAAAAACCCGTAAGATAGATTAAGAGAATTACGCAAAATTTCCTTCCGTATAGAAATCAAATCTTTGCATTGCATTATTTTAAATCCGACTTTATGCCGAATTATAATAGGTGAATAAGAAGAAACCATGGAGTCTCATGAATCCTTTTAAATAATTAAATAAAACAATTTAAGGTCTAAATCGTCTTTATTTCCAAGCCGTAATCCGATAGATTAAATGTGGATATGAATTACAGCAATTTCATCCAAATTTATTTCGCAGTATTTTAGCAGTTTTAATAAACGCGCAACTTTTGCTATATAAATTACTATCGATATACGGGGTCCGTGATTTAAATTCGAGAGTCAAGTGTTCGATTAACGGAAAGTCGACTGAACAATTGTTCGTATGGAATTTATTTCGAAACAAAAACAACCTTTTATCGCCAAACGCTATTTCGATTGAACGTTTCATCGAATATTTATTAAACGAAAAAGAAGTCTTCTTTCGAAATATAGTTTCATAATTGAAATAGAATTATAAAAAAGATTTTTCGTCACATATTATTTCATATATAATCAAGATTTTAAGATATCGTACGTTCTTCCTGTAGATTCAGAAACATGAAATTTAGTGAAAAGGAAGACAATAAAGTAAAATGAAGGGAAAATATTTATTATAAAAATAACCAATTTACTTTACGATTTTCGCACAAAATTAAGGTAGGTAGAAACTTTCATTAGTTTAGAGTTACATCGTTACTACTGTAATTTCACTAATAATAATCCAACCATTAAATAATAAACATTAAACGTTGTTTTCTTTTTAAAGTTGCAAATGTAAGCTAAAAAATAAGTAAAGTAAAATCTAGCCTGCCCATTTGTTCTTTTTGATTGATTTGGAAACATATCAACAAAGCGTATTTGCAAAGAGGTATGCATATATATATGTAGCTATAGCCTATAAGTTAATAATTGTAAAGTAAATGTGTTTTTTTATAATAAAAGTTTTTTCTTCGTTTGTGCTTTATTATATTCCTATTCACCAAATTTCATGGTTCTGAATCTACAGGAAGAACGTACGATATCTTAAACGTGTTTTTCTTGATTATATATGAAATAATATGTGACAAAAAATCTTTTTTTAAATTCTATTTCAATTATGAAACTATATTTCGAAAGAAGACTGTTCTTTTTCGTTTAATAAATATTCGATGAAACGTTCAATCGAAATAGCGTTTGGCGATAAAAGGTTGTTTCGAAATAAATTCCAATCGAAAAATTGTTGAGTCGACTTTCCGTTAATCGAACACTCGACTATCAAAATTAAATTACGGACCCAGATATACGTACTTATAAAATGGTTCAGATTGAGCTATCAATTAGTATTACTTATTTATACAACTATTTACTAATAAAACGATACCATGCACTTAAAAATCAGTTATATTATTTTTAACACATTGTCCAAGTTATAGGGAAAAATTTAGTAAATAGCAACACTTAGAATGACATATGCCAGTGTTCATCTTTGATAAATTAATTGAAATTAAATTAATTATATTTCTCGTGACCTGTCCTTATATTGATAACATTATTTTTAGGTTATATCTACGAAAAAGAACAAAATTACAAACTGGCTGCGCACAACTTCGACAACGCTTGGGTTTATTCTTGTAAGAACGATTTGAATGTCGGCTACAAACTTGCACAGTCGTATCTAAAGGTCAAAAAGTATCCAGAGTGTATAGTCGTGTGCCGGCACATCCTCAAAGTACAACCTGACTACCCCAAGCTTAGGAAAGAGATCTTCGAAAAGGCAAAAACTAATTTAAGGACATAATAAAATAATCTATTTAATAATTTTGCTGTTTGATTCACCTTCAACTCCTATTATTACCATCAAAATTTTTGCCGGGATTTATTTATTTCCCCATAACACAAAAAAATGAAATAGTTCGAGTTGATTTAATAATACTCATTTCGCAAAAGTGAAAATGGATAATAGGTATTTTAAAAGATTTATCCTAGCGATCGCCTGGGGCCGAAATTCGACCATATGCTAAACAATAAAATCTCTTAATTTTGACAACTAACAAGCCTTACAGACAAAATATACTCTGTATTATCATGTAGTTATGTCACTTGAATACAGTGTGTGTAATATTTATTTTTGTTAATTTATGATAAAATTTTAGTGTATTTCAAATGCTTATTAGGTTTCTCCAGTCCTCCGCAATGTAATTTTTAACTGCACCAAATTTCATACTCGCAATTGTTTTAAAAAGGTGTCCAAAGCGTTGTTCCCTTGACGTATTAATATATCAAGATAAATAATGTGTTTTAAATTACACACGGGATTATGGAAACATTAGATAATTTGATTTTATGAAAATGAAGTCATACTTATATCACCAAAAATTCGTAATCCCTCGTATTGATTCGGGTTTCTCTTAAGGAATAAATTACTTACTCCCAGGCATTTCCTAAAAATGACAGAACACTAAAACTGGATGGTAAGTGTTCTGCAATGTCTCACACGGTTTTGTTACGATCGTTTTACCTATTTCTCTAGCATCGTGCTCATTGGGCACTCACAATATCTTTTTATCTTTAATTCGGGAAACTTACGCTTGTGGCATTACACCCCTACCACACAAATAGCAACATTTATAACAATCTGTGGTGTCTAGGCGATTGTTATTTCTTTTCATTATGGATGGCATAGATTAAACAGGACCATGAAGTGTTAGGTAAAGGTGGAGCTAGCACTCGGAATAATCACTTGAAATATATACTTCCGTTATATCTCTGTCTATGGGGTCTCGCTATCTCTTTTTATAAAGCTGCGTTAAAAAAAGAGGGTTAGACCTCAGAAAATGACAGCAATATTTAAAGTTTTGTTTCAAGTAGGTATTAGAAGTGTTATCCAGACCTCCAGATATAATACAGCTTCATGAACACGATATGCCTTTCAAGTCAATTTCTAGGTTATCAATGTACATACATACATACGGGGTATGCAGAGAGAACGGAGTGCCATACATCACGATCCTTGCAGGCTTGTCTCGCTTCCTCCACATTCATCACTCTCTTCATACACACACGCCGGTTGCGAAGACTCTTTACACCACCTTCGGACAGTACTCGATCAATCTGATCGTGGTATGTGAGTCTTGGTCTTCCCCGGTACCTACATCCTTCCACATTCGCATTGTATAGCTGTTTTGTTAACCTTTCATCTACCATTCTTTCTACATGTCCGAACCAACGGAGCATGTAGCTTATCAATGTAGCTTGCATATATACGCATAAATACAGTTATAATACTTAACGATGAAATAAAGCCACATTAGGGATATTGTTTAAACATTGGCTTCTTATTCCGCATGATAAAATATCGCATGACTTTTTTTACGATGTAATACATTTTAATATAAGTAAATATATAGTGTTGTAAGAGTAATATCTAATAATGTTGATCCAATGAGTGAAAAAAAGCAAACATTAATTTCGTTGGTATAATCATAAAGAAATAACATTCGTAGGCATAGAATCAGTAGGTTGCGTTCCATCCATAGCTTTACCGATGGTTATGTACTATCCAACTACAGGGTAGGTAGACGGTAAACAAACGCTGGTTACTTCCCTTTCATGCGCATAACGACGAATCATTAATGTATTGAAATTGTATAGCAGCTAGCGGCACTCTATATATTTAAAGCATTGTAGAGCGTATGCATGTTTAAAGTACCGTAAAGCAGTATCCTTCAAGCAGTGTAACTTATAATTTTCGGTGACGCAGCTAAAATAAATCTTATAAACATACTTCATATTTGTATCTAGTCCTTCGGGGATATGGGCGTGAAGATACTTTTTTTCTATTTGTATAACTAGTCTTATTTATTTATTTATTAAAATTGTGCACACATACATTTGCACAGGTAGACTTAGGGCCCAAGAGCATTCTCTGCCAGTCAACCTCCAAAGAGTACAGAGAAGACGCAAGGGATGCACATAGAAAGAAGAAAAAAAATGGGAACTGAATTCAGTACTAATTTAGGATGTAATAGTTAACACACTAATTATGTGAAAACAAAACTCACACAATGAAAAACACATAAAACATACATTTAGTCGAGTAGGGCTCTAGTACTAAATCAGTCTAGCACACAACTGACTTAAATCCCGTTTATGTCAGGTATGTTCTAATCGACAGAACTCCGTTTTTTAGGTGTCTGGCCGAAAGGCAGCCATAAATCTATTTCATACTTATTTATCTAACAACTGGTTATTGCACTTTTATGTCCATGTAGATTTACAAAAACGAAATTTGACGGAGTCACCGGCATGGAGGACTATAAATAAGCCCATGTACCAATATTCTGCAATTTACGGCACTATAAAGCCGCCTCTGTGAACTAGTGGTCCAGTGTCGGTGTTGACCTCATGAGGTCTGGGTCAGGCAATTCAGGCAGTCAGAAATGTGTTTTTTTCATTTTTCTGATAAAAATAAAGTTGCCTGTAATTGAATAAGTGCCCTGGTGGCGATAGGCTTGCCACCTATCACATTATGAGATTAAGTATCTTCAGCTAATCATGGGTGCACTTGTATCTCTTAGAAGATACGGGCGTGAGGATACTACTTCTACTAATATATAATATGAAATAATAGAGATATAGTATTACTAACATATATTTTTTATATTATTAGATAGCAAATGGCTCTCCTAATGTAAATGGTGCGTTGCTATCCGTGTGGCGGGATTTCAATGCAACATGCATAAATCTACCGGCTACCTTACCCTCCAAACCGGAACACGACAATAACAATAACTTACGGTAAACTATGGCGAGATGTTGCGGAGCTCTACTACCTAGTATTAACGATGGTAGTGACACGTTTAGCCAATACACATGCATAATTCTACAAGCTACCTTACCCTCCAAACAAAACACGTCAAAAACAAGCGTTTACGGTAAACTCTAGCTTGACGTTGAGGATCTCTACCACCTAGATAGGGTTCCACAACGTCCTAGTGTATTTCGTGTATCGGGCGAGCAGTATGTTTGCTAGAATGCTGCAAATTATACAGAAGCTAGTAAAAAACCACATAAAATTTGCAAAACCATTTATTCAACTTATTGTGACCTTTTCAAACCTATTGCATATATTTTATGCCAATACTGTTTCACACTAAACTACTTATTTTTTATTATTTATTCTTTATTTAGTCTTCATTCTCCTCTTGTTCGAGGATCGTCTTGAAGCAGAAAGGCTGGAAGATGTAGCCCAGACCTGAGTAGAACTTGCTCATGAACTCCACCCTATAGAATAAGTATTATGTTTTAAAACTGAAATATTATAAAAGCATATACCTATATATTAAAAACAAATTGCATGGATTACATCCGCACTACAAGGAAGGCAATACACCATTAACATATTTGGTTTCTATAAGCTATGGTTATGTCTTTCTTTCAGGAAAGCTATCTACAGTCCGCGCGCGAGCTCCGAAGAATTTTGCGGAATGTTGACGTGCAGTGAAATATTCGATATTACACAGAGCACACCTGCCCCTACCTCAGTCCCCGATTTCTCGGAGCACGCGCGCGGACTGCACTTATTATTATACCTAAAAAATAGGCAAAACCAAACCGTTCAGTATCTACACCCCACAGTCTGCTTTATGACCAGTTATTGATGGATCCCATGGAAACTATATAATGTTCCTATATCTTTTTATTTCATTAGATAGCAAACAAGCAGATGGCTCTCCGGATAAAAAAAGACAACCATCGCCTGTAGACGCCGAAGATATTAATGGCGCTTTGGCATCTCATCAGTCCATCAGCCATATTAACATTCCTTCGACACCGGAACACGACAGTGGTGACAAGCTCTGCTTGAATAGGTAAAACGTTGAAATCAAACCCGGGCGAGACGTTGCAGAAATCTACCATCTAGTAGCCATCTAGTAGACTATAAAATCACGTGTTTTCAATCGTTCACCTTTTAGACTGTCTGGCCAGAAGGCAGATAGTCTATTCATCAGTGAGAGCTCGAACCAACGAAGTTTGGATATGATGTATATATAGTATTATGTATTACTAGTAGGTATACCAAATTCGAATCATACCTATTAGCAGATTTGTTTGATCAAGTTACAAACATCATAATATTATTTTTTTGATTTATACGAGGTGGCAATAAATTACCAGTGCAAACGCAGTGTGTGCAGGAAAGCGGAGAGCCCCTCCATCATGACGAGGATGGCGAGCGTGAACATCGCCCAAAACATGAAGGCCACGTACAGCTTGATGGCGCCCACGTAGTCGTGGTCCTTCAGGCCGAACGTCAGCACCATGTTCCAGAGCACCTCCGACAGTTCTGAAAATATAATACTTTTAATTAAGGAAATATTTATATCTATGTGTAGAAGTTTCCGAGACATGGTGCGTGCTTGAGGAGAATGCTCCGCTTCTCTTGGACGGTGAAACTCACGATCCTCTCGATATTTAAGGAATTTAAAGTGATCTCGAACCTGTCATCCATCTGCGTCCATAGTCCTTGACTAAAATAGTCAAGGACTATGGACGCAGATGGATGACAGGTTCGAGGTCACTTTAAATTACCTTACTTACATCGCCCAAACATAAGTCGGATCAATACTGATTATTCGTATTAGTATTCTTATTTAAATAGTATCTAACTTATAAAGTATCTAGTAAGTATTTTGTTCAAATAAACTATTTTAAGATAGCGCATTATAGACTATAAACTATATTTTTCCAGCGCGCTACGTTATAGACAATATTATAACGTGTAACTGGAACACTGATTGCGTAGCCGGCCGAGATAGCGCGTGACTCATCACGTCATACAGCGCGCGCTAGCACGCGGTGATTTAGCGTATAAACTATGTTGTAGTGTCTAGCGTCTACAGTCTAGGACATTACTCGTTAAAGAACAAAACTATAAAATTACCTGCGTGCGCGAGCGAGAGCGCCCACAGTCGGAGGTACGAGGCAGTGTGCGAGATGGTGCTGAGCACGTACTCGATGGTGTGAATGGCCTGGTGGATCATCACCTCCGAGAAGGGCTCCTCCTCGTGCTCATGTCCGCCGCTGGCCTTGGCTTCAACCTTGGGCTGCGATTGGCCGTTCTCAATGTCAGTTTGTTCTTGCATTTCAATGCCTTGGTTTATGCTGCCGTTAGATTGTTCCGGCTGCGAAATATTGAATACTATTTATATTTTGATAGGTAACATTTTTACTCCCATTCTCATACAATCGTTGCGAGTAATTTCGTAAACAGCGATACTGGAAGTCGGAGAAGCGCGCGCTATTTGAATTAACCAATGAGCGTGCACTATTTGAATTAACCAATGAGCACGTACGGTGGTAATGTTGTATATGGCATCCAACTCCGCCACACTAATATCATTGCACCGTTAACATATTTGGTATCTGTGGGCAATTGTTATCTCTTTCCATTAGGAAAACCATCTGCTCATTTGGTACCCTACGACATGATAAAAGTATAGAATGATCTCCACCGCTGCATTTACATACTTGAAAACAACAATTGCAATTGCAATAACCGGGATCCACGACTATACGTGTTCGTTTGAAGAACGGGTTGCAGCTCAGTCATAGGTTGGTGTATTGACACGGATCTGAGCTGAGATTTCAAGGATATTCCCGATAAAATATCAATACTGTAGGGGTGATGGCTATCAAGGTGACGTCACTACTGAAGAGGTTGATGACGTCACACATGGATCTAAAAGTGAAGATCTTTCCAACCAGACTAAGTGGCTGCATGCGGACCGAAGTCCACCTGAGATGCGTTGAAATTTGTGTGTAACGTTGCAAGATAAATTGATTGTTACACCGCGACTCAGAATTAAGTACTCGGTATTTTATATATTGAAGCATTATAAAATGCTTGACCGCTATAATTCACGGAAGTTCGAACCCAGGACCTAATAGTATGAGCCAATCGATTAAAAACTAGTCGATAATATTATCGACTAGTTTTTAATCGATTGGCTATTATATGATAAAAGAAGATAAAATGACTATTTGAACATTTATTTTTTTAAATAACCTACCTTAGCATGAGTTTTCTTTTTGCTAGCGGTAAGCAGATACAATGGTTTGCCGAGGAGCATGACGGGTATACAGCATAAGGCTACGAGCACGAACACACGTTGTATGGTGCCCTGACTATCGAACATGAACTCCTTACAGCCCGGCTCCGGCTCGGTTTTAGAGAACAGCATCATGTTAATGAACAGGATCAGCACAGATGGCGCGCAACCTTGGGTGTACGCTTCATCTGCAAAATACAAGATACTTCATATTCACTTTTTCTGGCCTCTATACAGATTGCCTGGTAAAAGATATGAACGACAAGATAGTTAATAGTCGCAAGCAAATAATACAAATATAACAGAAAGAAAATACTGCTTAAAATGGATTTGGTCACAAGTAAACAATAAAAACGTAATAAGAAAACGGGCGAGTTTTACAGTAATCGTATATGATGTGTAACATCTAACCCATGAGATATTAAGTTAGTACAATATGATGCCCAAGGTGAACTCTACCACCACGCGCTCTTTTCGTTGATCAGTTCGAATAGCGCGCAATCATTGGTCAATACAAATAACGTGTGCTTTCTGGGCTTCCTGTTGTGCACATCCGTTGCATTTCACGAAACCACTTCCCCAAATTACAGAAAAGTGAGAGGAAAGATGTGACACATCAAAAAGAAATTACCTACTGTTTAACTACATAATAAACCTTCAAAAAATAGTGTACTTAATATTTAAAATGTATGGTCACCAGATGTTGCACTAACGAGTGTAGTCACGAGTTCAGTTAAACAATGTTATTAAACAATAAACTTGTATGCGTTGTACGCAGGTGTCTACTTTTTTAGGAAATTAAGATCTTTTTTTACATATTCGGTAGCAGAATCGAGAACTGAACACCCTCCTTCAGTATGGAAAATCTTTTGCCAGTTAACCTGTTGTGTATTTATCATCGAATTTTACGCCGGAACCCTCATTATGTAGACAGAAAGAACCGAATGCCATATTGGCTGCATACAACACAGAAAACAATTCCGTGGTATGAAAAATACGTTATATGCACGTTTCCTTATTGTGCGAGGAGACAGAATCAAATGCCTAAACACGCGCCTGCTTCACATCTATCCAAACTTTTCACGACTATCATTTGTTCCTTGCGAAAAGCAGCATCGATAGCTGTACGTACTCATCCGAGGTACTGAAGCGTTTTTTGCCAAACCCGACTATCGAACTGAAATTAATAATAATAATAATAAATATCACTGGAAAAATTACACGAATTGATCTAACCCCAAAGTAAGCAATTTATTTTCTTGTGGCATGGGTGTCAGTCAACGATACTAATACATAGAGATACATGTATAAATATTGGAATATATTTAATAAACACCCAAACCCAGAAATACAAACGTCTATGCTCATCACACAAATGTTTGTCCCTGTTGGGATATTTTGTGATATAGTTGTTAGCCAACGATATTAATACAGGAGAAAAGAAGTAAATCGCTGTCAGGAATCGAACCCAAGCCTCTTTGTTGCGTAGTCAGATTCGATAACCACTCGACCAACGCGGCGGTCAAATGGTGCAACAAATTGGCTCGACTACAACAGTGCATCGACGCGCAAATACACTTATCGACGCGCAGCGTCGTGCGTCTTTGTAATATTAAAATGCGTATGTTACATAATGGAAATAGGGATAAATATAATGTAAGAATTAAAAACACGCTTCGCTTCGACTCTGCATCAATGTGAGCTGACCCTTAAACTGTTGATATTAACAGTTCAAGAGCTTTTGATAGTTTAAAACAAAATCATGTATTGTGAAAATAATGTATGAAAGTTTAGTAGCACTTTCGACTCTGAAAGCAGAGTCGAAGTATGCAATTTCCATCCAGGTTGTATAAAAAAATTATTGCGCCGATTATGATAGAACTAGGATTACTTATCCAATATACCTAAATCTCGTGGATCACAAAAGAGTATACTTCAAATAGTTTTCAATGGTCAAAGTAAGATGTCAAAAATGTTGCACTAAACTACTTTCTCTACAGAAAAGTTAATTAGGAATTACAGAAAAGTAACTTTTCTCAAACATGCGCGGAAATAGTGTTATTACGTTTGAATAAAGAGCATACGAAATATCGTATTACACAGAAAATTAAGTCATTGCCGGCGCGTTTCTTATTTTAAATTTAATTATACGAAAAAGCGTAAAGGTTGACAATTAAATTTATTACATAATTTTTTTTTTATATTCTTGCATTTTTTGAGAAAATAATTATACATATATGCTTCGACGGAAATGGCAATTGCCTGTCTCATCATTGAAGCCCTCGCCTACGGCTCGGCTTGAAGGCCGAGCCGACCTGCAATTGCATGTTTCCCAACCTTTGCAATAATTACTATTATCAATACGCGGTTGTAAATTAAAAGGCTTTATTGGTTAACACACAGAAATACTCGTTAAGATTTCATACAATAAATAATATAGCATGCAATTAAAATAAAAAATAATACCTTCGGAAAATGTGCTGTAGACGACCCATTTGTAAAACATCATGAACACCATGTATAAAAAGAGTAGACACAGGAAAATCACTTGTGGGAGGAACTCCAGGATAATTGAGTAGCGACGCTTGAAGAAGCTAAAAAAATAATTAATTAATGACATTAAACGAATGTGACGTGTAGCTAATAATAAGCGTGTAGAGAACGGAGAACTACCGAAAATTGAAACTATGGATTTGGACTATGATTATGAGTCAAAACACGTTGGAAAGTTGTGTGGGAAATTTATGATTCTTTTGTCGACTTTTTTTACCTTAACTTTGTATAAATGGATTTATTTTAATACTCTACAGTGTTTATTCTAAAAACTGCACCATACACCGCGCAAAATAAACGACTGTTTCGAGAGATCCGCGTCAAGTCGAAGCAATGAGCAACGTATAGCGTACTATTCATTGCGTGGCGTAAAAATAAGAAAAAAATATAAAATGAAAATTTTGCATTTTCCAAAAAAAATTGCTATTATGGCTGGAACGTAAAAATGATATTTTTTATTGATTTTAAATAGCTAATGTAGTGTAACTTTATAAGAAAAGAGGAGAAATAGACCCTTTTCGGCCGTATCAGTCTGATTTTTTTTAATTATTAGGATAGCAAACAAACAAATGGCTTTCCTGGTGGAACTATTATCACCTGTAGACACCAAATTTGTTGAGTTTCTGCTTGTCTGACCTTTCAAACCGGAACACAATGACAAGCCGTGACGTTATTGCGGATGAAATAGGTAATATGTATAACTGAGAAGCAGTTTGGCCGAATAAAACACCCGAGGGGTTATCTATCTTGCAATGCGCAATTTCGTAATTGTTTAATTATTGCGAGATACATAATAGCCTTGTATGTTAGTGGCTCTCGTTGACGCTTGATTATTGTTAGTGCTGAGACATCCCAAAAAGTGCATCCAATTACAAGCGAGCTAATGGTGACGTTTTTGACGATTTTTTTCGTTACATTGAAGGGTCATCGCTGATCGCTGGCGGTTTGCAAATGTTAGGTGATACACCTACGGATTAGGATTTACTAGCGTTGAATATTGCTTGACCGCTATTATATGTTTGGCCGTGTCGGGTATCTTTAAAAACTTTTTATAACTACGCATCTAATATTTAGTATTTTTAACACACTGTGCTTTTTTCACACGTGCTAATTTTTTTTACAATTTGAGGAGAAAAGATTAATTAATTAAAGACCCGTAGGCGTATCACCTAACGTTTGCAATTCGCCAGCGATCAGCGATGACTCTTAAACGTAATGAAAAAATCATTAAAAACGTCGCCAATTGCTTGCTGGTCACTAGATGCACTTTTTGCAATGTCACAGCATCAAAACTAATCAAGCGGCAACGACTACCACTAATGTACAAGGCTGTTATGTGTCTTGCAATAACTAAACAATCACGATAATTTCGCATTGCGAGTTACGTGATCACCCCGCGGGTCGATACTCGAACTCAAATTTTTCATTATTTTTATTTACTAATATTAGTAATTTAAAAAAGTAAACTGGTTAGACATTTCAATCATACTTTTATCTCAAAAACTACTGAATCGATTTTAATATACAGTTTCCTTAGTTGGAATATACGTGATTTAAATTAAAAAGAATTATCTTGATATGACTTTTATTTCCCGGGAAATTCGTGGACAAATTTACAAACATGTATACATACATTTACAAAATTTAGTACTCATGCTTGGACACTTAAATAATGATCTATTTACACATATTGTTTTCGATTACAATATTTCTTACGTCGGCAGTGCAATTTTCATGATTCTAATAAATTTAAGTAAAAATATGATAACAATAATTCTAATTCTATTGTCATAAGATTCACAAAAATTACTATAATATTTCCATTAATAATTATAACTAGCTGTTGCCAGCGACTTATTCCCCAAGTATTCTTTAAAAAAAATATTCAATGTACAGTTTTGACTTTCCTACGATTTTATTATATGTATATATTATAATTAGTATTATTTATATTGAATTTACAACAAAATTATCATTATCCAATTCCAACAATATTAAGTACATAATACACGTCACACTAACAATCTCCATTTTTTTCCAGAAATTGTAATTTAGTTGAAAATGAAATATATTTATTTATCAAACTTCTTTATATAATCACTTCTTTTTTTACTCATCCCTTACTTCTTTTATAATCTAAGCAAGATGTTAGAATTAATTTTAGCAGGTCAAAAGATGCAATGCTGCAATTGTATTGCTGATAGTTTTAGACTAAGCAGAAAACTATTTTCAACCGACTTTCCGAAAGGAGATTCTCAATTCGGCTGTATGTATTTTGACGTTTGTTACCTCAGAACTCAGCCATTTAATGAGAATTCCTTTTTGTTTGGGAGAATATACCTACTCGTCGCATGGTTCCATTTTAATTTGGTGAAGATCTGATAAAGAGTTCAGTAAAAGGGAAAAGGGAAGTAAGTTTCTATACTTTTACTACGTTTAAAAATATATATTATTCTATGTTAACTTACACATCTATTAATTGGTAAAAATAACTTAGTAATTTATTTATTTTTGGAATAACTTAAATATATTGATTAAAAATAGCTTACTTGTAGTTGACAACACTCATGCAGACACCGAAAATCATGTGTAACACGCCAAAGATGATTGAAAGTTTCATTTTGTACGAGTTCAAAAAGATAATTTTGTTGTCGGCAGTCTGAAATCATTTAATTATCGTCAAAATTAATAAAATCACAGACCTAAATCCTATAGCATCACTAATGTATCCTTTCTTTACTCTCTTCCACTTAAGTCTTTTTTAACAAATTTACGTCAGCAATAAATATATAAATCTATCTAATACCCTAAAATGAGCATTTCTTGTATATATATAAATATATTATCTGAATCTCGAAAACTGTTCGAACAGTTTTCATGAAATTTAGTATACAATGATCCATTGTATACTAAATTTCATGAAAACTGACGTATCGGGGCGATAAATCGATCTGGGACAAACCCACCACATCCCATGGCCCTGCCTACCAATTCATGATTTAACGGGCCGAATCTTAAGGAGATTGCACCACGTCTACTCTTAGGCTCTATTCGCCGTACAATTAATTCATCTTTTCCTACAAGTTGTTTAAATGTTGTTTAATCAAAACCAAAATGTATGTATATTTTTTTTAATAATTGTATAAAAAAGTTAAAAGAACAATTAATTCAAAACCAAAATTAGCCAAATCGGTTCAGCCGTTCTCGAGTTATTACCTGTCCCTTTACATCACAGTTAACGAGTAAAGGGACAGTTAAGTTTATTCGCCAGTTAAAGTATTTAACTAACGGTTAGAGCCTATTTGTCAATTGAAAAATTTAAAATAGTGTTAACTGTGGCATTTAAGTTATCTCGTTGTTAAAATGGCCATTGAAAAATCGGTCCTAAGTCAGTCTAATTAACTTATAGAGAATCGGTAGAAAATTCATAAGATGTTAAAAAATATATATCATTTTAGTCTCTTAAACATCACAGTTCATTGAATTTATACAAAAGTAAATACCAGCGGATAAAGTAGGAATGTTCCGTACCCAACGTCAATTTTATCCTTTACTAGCGACCTGCCCGCGGTTTCACCCGCGCAGCTTTTGTTCCCGTAGGAATATCGGATAGGTTTATACACTTAAACCTTCCTCAAGAATTAATCTATCTATTAAAAAAGCCGCATCAAAATCCGTTGCGTAGTTTTAAAGATTTAAGCATATATAGGGACATAAGGACATAGGGACAGTCAGAGAAAGCGACTTTGTTTTATACTATGTAATGATTATAAGAAATATTTTATATCTAATGATTTTAAATATACTTTTCTCCATATTGTTAGCACATCTTTTAAAAGCATACTCAAATTGTAATAATTTTATTTAGAAAAATTAATACTTAGAATACAAAAATATTCTACAAGTCTTAACGAAAATATAGAATGGCAACATTTCGTTTGCTGCATAAAACAGAATGAATACACATACAATTAAAATCATTTAAATATGCTCAGATGCAATATCAATTAACAGATAAAATAAATGGGTTTCGGAACATTATTTTATAAAATACCTAATAAATACGTTATGAATAAAAGAAAGTACCAAGGGTTTTTTCGATATTAATGAGAAAAATGACATTTTTTGCCTTGGACTATCCATCTGAAGTTAGGATTAAAGTTCGTGCAATCTATTGTCATTAAAACTTGGAGTTCATCGGTGAGTCTGCTTATTTTAAATGAAGTTAATCTTTGAAAATGCTGACAAGTTACATATGTAAAATATTTTGTATAGTTAACACAAGATCCGCACAAAATATGTTGGATGTCCGAATGCGGACCGCGGTCCGCCATATGGTGACACCTGCCTTAGGGGTTCAATTTAAAAAAAAAGTAGTCTTCGTGTGACCTGGAGTCAAAAAAGTAATTGTAATATCGATAACTTACCTGCCAAATAGGATCGATACCGATGAAATACGGAGTATTGCTATAGGAATCCTTTGGGTCCAATGTTAGAGCAGCATTCGCTTCAAGAGTCTCATTGTCGTAAGGCGAATGCCAAGATGATCCGAATATATTCATCGATTTCGAAAATATATCGTTATATACCAGTCCAGTGTACATCGAGAAACAACCCATAAGTAGAATAATGTAACGACCAGCGAAGAAAATATTCCAGATTTCGTTGTTAGATTTCTTAGCAGCGAGGGAGACTTCTTTGATGACCATCCAAGCTCCGAACAGAGCCATTATCGTGCCGTGGCCAAGATCACCAAACATCACAGCAAAGAGAAACGGGAAAGTAATGGTTGTGTAAAGCGCTGAAATAAAGATAATCATATATTCATTTTTTTATATAATTAAATAGCAAACAAGCAGATGGCTCTTCTGATGGAAAAAATCATCGCCTATAGACACCAAATCTGTTAATGATGCGGTGCTATCCGTTTAGTGGAATGGCAAAGCCACATACATAAGTCCACCGGCGCAAATCGAAACATGACAAAAACAAGCATTGACGCTACTGCGACAAAAATAGGTAAGGCAGTGGTACCAAGTACTCAGGCGAGGCGTTGTCTCTACCACCTAGTAAAAATAAATAAGTGTATCAACTACCTTACCCTCCAAACCGGAACACAACAATGACAAGCATTGAGGTTATTGCGATAGGAATAGCTAATGCGGTGGTACACCAAAAACCCGGGTGAGGCGTTGCGGAACTCTACCACCTAGTAGCCACGTTGATGCAACCACGATCGCATAACCAATCGGTCGCTTTTTACGACCTGCCTGGCAGAACGGCAGTTGGCCTGTTCTTCAAAGAAGCCCGGATCAACACGGGAAAAATGTGAATGTGAATAATTAAAATAATGAAATAAAAACCTATACATATTTACGCAAAATCGATTAAGAGTAGGCAGAGAGAATTCAGTGCCATACATCACGATGCAGAGACTTGCATTGCTTTCTCTTCATACATAATTATATTCAGGCAAATCAGGCACCTTCGCTCAACACTCGACCGATTTGGTCGTGGTACGTAAGTCTTGGTCTCCCCCGGTACCGACATCCACCTACATTCGCAGTGTATATCTGTTTTTTTAAAGGTTCATTTGTCATTGTTTCAAAATGTTCGAACCAAGATAGCATTAAAAAAAATACGTAAGGAGGTGGTACCAAACCCAAGGGCGGATCCAGCCTTCGGTTCAGGGGGTCAGATATCTGAAGTTCAGACAGGATAAGCTTTAATTTTTATCTAATCCTAATAAATCCATGCCTAGACGCCTGCCTATGGGGGTCGTGACCCCCACCCCCCCCACCCCTGGATCCGCCCTCAATGGATCCCACCTAGTTAGTAGTCATAATGTTAATGACAGGTATTAGGCTTCTCTCGCCTTTTCCTGATTGCCTAGCAGTAATTTTTTTTTTCGAAATGGCTATTACAGTTATGTATACAGTATTATGGGTCGTTACTGCGTCACCGGACTTTTTAGTTTAGCACTCGCCAGAACTTAAATTAATATTGGGCCTACAAACGCCCGCGCTAAGGGCTGTCTCCTGTGAGACCGGACCTCTTTGGCTATGTTTGTGACTTTCTTAATGTGAGGTAAGAAAGTCATAGTTTTGTTTAGTGTGACTCCGAAGTACTTGGTTTCCTGTTCCCACGGAATCACACTGTCATACATGGTGATCTTGCCCAGTCTGCGAATGGGCTTGATCGCCGGGCCATGTCGGATCGTGTGAACCCGGTGAACTACACTGCCTTTTTTCCAGATTCACTTCGATACCCCACTTATTGAACCAGTCGCCCAAGGCAGCGGCAACTCGTTGCAATCTGGCTGTGAGGTAGGAGCCTAGCAGTAAGGTACTTACCTATTCCAAAAAAAAAACACAAATAATGTTACCTGGGTTGCATTCCCTATATGAAGCAACACCGTAAGAGTCAATAAGATTCTGGAAGCCACGGGTGAAGCGGTTGGTCCGGTTAAATGTCGGGGGCTCTTCGTCGGTCTCGATGCAGTTCAGGAAAGATGGAATAGAGCTGCCGCATGCATTCTACAATGAAATACAAATGTGTGTATTAGCTTTGATCGTGTGTTAGACGTTTTTTTCCTCGTGTTGGTCCCGGGCTCCTTTGAAGAACAGGCCAACTGCCGTTTTGACAGGCAGGTCGTAAAAAACGACCGATTGGCTTTACGAGTCACTATCATCATGGCTACTAGGTGGTAGATTTCTGCATTGTCTCGCCCGGGTCTGGTGCTACCGCCTTAACTATTCCCGTCGCAATAGCGTCAGTGCTTGTCACTGCCGTGTTCCGGTTTTATTGGCATTAGACTTCGCTACACGATAGCATCTCACCATTAACAACTTTTGGTGTCTATAGGCGATGGTTGACTCTTTCCATCAGGAGACCCTCCTGCTTGTTTAATATCTTATGATATAAAAAATAAAGACGCGCCACGTTAGACGATTTCTGGCAGGGGAATATAAAATGGATTCGCGTCAGCAACGCAACGTGCTATCCTTGAACGAGCGAACAAGAAATATGTCAACTATGAAATCAAAGGGGCTAGGGCTCGAATCTTCATGGGGAAATAATAATTTAGTATTAAAAGTTTTTTTACTATTTATTTCTTTTGCATGTTCTATTTTAACCAGATAAGGAGAGGAATAGGGGGTGAAGGAGATAAAAAGGTAGGGGGGAAATTAAAGGAAAGTAGGCAAGGGTAGCGGGAAGGTAGTGGGGAGAGTATGGAAAGGTAGTGGGAAGTTGAGGGGACAGTAGGCTGTGGTAAGATTAATGTAGGGGAAGATAGCAAAAAGGTAGGGGAAAATTAGGAGAAGATAATGGGAAGATAAGGGCATGTAAGAGGAAGGTAGCTAGATGGTAAGGGAAGGAAGATGAAGGTAGGAAGAAAGGTAGTGGAAGTAGAGGGAAGGTAGGTGGGAGGCAAGAGTAAAGTAACGAGAGTAGAGGTAAAGTAGCGGGAAGGCAGGGGAAAGTAGCAGGATGGTGGGGAAAGTAGCAGGATGGCTGGGGAAGTATAGGGAAGGTAGGCTTAAGGTAGCGGGAAGATAGGAAATAGATAGAGGTCACGCAGGGGGAAGGTAGTGAAAGCTTAGTCGGAAGATAGCGGAATGGAAACAGAAAGTTGGTAGCGAAAAGGTAACGGGGAGATAGGGGAAAGGTAGCGGATAGTTAGCGGGAAGGTAGGGAGAAGTAGAAATAAGGTGGGAGAATGTAGGGGGAAGGAAGTTGTAAGGTAGCCCGATCTGGGAATCGAGTCCAGGACCTTATGTAGCCAACACCAACACCTAAAACTTAGAAGTTTCTCTTATGCTGCCATTTTAATTAGTACCTATGTCTCGGCGCCATTTTTTGATTCTGACACATTTTCTAATAGCTAAGACCTCTGACACTATTAAGCAGCTAAAGTGCGTTTAGGCCTAAACTAACTTTGACTATCTAAGTTTACTGACTTTTCTCGGCTGAATATGCCTATTATGTTAATTTCAATAATATTACAGTCTCTCATACATGTATCTGGCAAGAACTTTGGAAAAAAGTGTTTTAATTACCGATCCATCAGCTAAGGCCTTCTGCACATTTGGTAAATCAGCAGTGGGCACCCAGCATTCTCCAATAAGGCACTTCTTGGTAACATCCATATTGAACAAATTGAGTGTATGGTAGATGGCCTTCATTTTGCGCACCATTATCGACCAGCTGCCCAATTCCTTAGCCACGCTGACGAGAACACGTTGTCTGTGATCGCGAGTTTGGTTAAGCACCTGTAATTAAAAAGAGATTAAAATATAAGTGTTAGATTGGGGGAAAGGAATGAAAATAAATACCGACAGGCCATATCCGGGGATATGTCGACATGGGTAGATAAGCAGAGGTTACTACAGCACCCATAACAATACAATAACGACATTGTCTGTGATGGCCAATCAAAAATCGTGCAATAGGGTTGAAGTCTAGCAATATTGTCATTATTAGAGTTGCCATCCGTCCGGGTTTCCCCGGATTTGTCTTAGTTTAGGAGGCGTTCGGGGAGCTTTCCGGAGGGGTTTTATTTGTAATTTGGTTTTTAGTTAAAATCACGCGCGCGGCTCGTAATAATGATAGTTCCTTAATTTAAGAAGATTATATTTTGTTTTTTAAGATGTAATTTGGTTATAAATCAATAAAAGTAAATAAAAGTTAATTTAAAGCCATTAAAACTATATTTTATTCTACTGAGTAGGTTATATAAAAATATACTCTGTTCAAATGTCCGGGTTGTAAGCTCCAAAATCCGGGGTATTTACGTTTCTTGTCCTGGTAAACAGATTTTTGAGATGGCAACCCTAGTCATTACTATCGTGACTACAAAGAGGTAGCGTTCACTAACATCTGAGAAATGTTACAGAACGCTACCTCCTGAAAATAATGACCATCGTTAAATAAACAACTTATTTACAAAAATAATTACATTGACCTACATACTAGGTAATTAATAAAAGTTGAAAGATAAATTTTACGTTATATTTAACATTGATTTATTCGTTTTTAAGATTGAGATTAGATCATACCGAACAAATTGTACAAACACTAAAGTAAATATTTTTTTTTACATCATAAGATAGCAATAGAGCAGATGGAACTCCTGATGGAAAGTCACCCATCGCCTATAGACACCAAAGATGTTAATGGTGCTTTGCAACTTGTGGCGAGGTCTAATGTCAGATGCATAAGTTTACTGGCTATCCAACCCTCCAAACCGGAACACAACAGTGACTAGCACTGACGCTATAGGTAAGGCGGTGGTAGCAGTGCTAGGTAGGACAATGCAGAACTTTACTACATAGTAGTCACGATGGTAGTGAGTCCCATAGCGAATCGATCGCCTTGTACGACCTACCTCGCAGAACGGCAGTTGGCTTATACTTTAAAGGAGCCCGGCACCAACCCGGGGAACATTTGAGATTGAGGAAAATTTTGATTATTTGTATGTTTATAATGGATCAACTCAAAAACTACTGGACCGACTATAAAAGAAAGAAAGAAAGAAAATATATTTGCAAGAATATGGGTGTTGCAAGTTGTTAAAAATTAATTAATTTACCATCATATTCTACCATTATACGGTGTACAAATATTTAAAATTGCATACCATACAACGTTTTCATCTATGGAAAATTACATTATTCTGGAGTAACATAGGCTACTTTTTACCCAAAGAAGCAAAAGGTGATATAGATGTGTTCAAACTTACCATATTAAGATCTTCTAGACGGGTCCTAACGCCTTTGACCATGTCTTGCCGTTCGGTGTTAGACGGCGGACACGGGTATAAAGAGGCGTGGAAGCCAGTGCACACTTTCTTGATGCGGGACTTGAGTTGTTCGCCTTGGAAGAACGCTACGAATACTGTTTTGTAAATTTCGTTTCCCTGAAAGTTTTAAATAAAATATTTTTATTAAATTATCCTTTAATTTCACTACAAAACTAGTAGGTATCTACACCATATGATAGTGAATAAATTGTGTCAACGAAGTTAAATATTCGTTTCAACTTTCAACCGACTTACCAAAAAGAGAAGGTTCTCGATTCGGCTGCATGTATTTTTCGTTACCCCAGAAGTTGGTTCAGTCATGTAGAAAGAATGGTAGATGAAAGGTTAACAAAACACATATACAATGCGAATGTGGAAGCTTGTAGGTACCGGGGAAGACCAAGACTGATTTATTTTATTTTTTTGTTTGGTAAAAAAAATTATAAAATGATAAAAAAAATATATTATTCTTAGTTTGGTAAAAGCGTGTTTTTTAGTTTCTTATTTAAAGTACTATTTATTTGTAAAATAGCATTGTAATTATCCATACTTATATTATGAATGGGAAAGTGTGTGTGTGTGTGTGTTTGTTTGTCTGTATTTCACGGCAAAACTGAGTGACGAATTGACGTGTTTTTTAAGTGGAGATAGTTGCAGGGATAAAGAGTGACATAGGCTACTTTTTATCTCTTTCTAGCCCCCACTTCCCTTAAATGGAGGATGGAAATTTGTATGAATGCGGACTATTTACGACTAACAAAAAAATCGTGCGTCTTTTTTTGAAGATCTGCCCCCAATTTAACGTGAGCGAAGCCGCGGGCAATAGCTAGTACCGAATAATTCGACTTTTTTATAGAATATCCAGGCACGAAGGTCCCCTTAATGGCGGTAAATTTATCAGATCGCATTGTCATACTTACGGTGTTGGGATCCTCGAGTGGCTTGTCGAGCTCGGCGCGGCGCAGGAAGACGTTCCCGCGCGAGATGCGCCACAGCATGCGCTCGAAGGCGGGCACGCGCTCGCGCTGCACCACGCCCGCCACGAACCCCAGCCGCCCGCGCGCCGCCGCCTGCTGGCCCGCCTCGTCTGATATCAGCGACCTACACAACACATTTACTATTACTACCGATCGCCTATGGCCGAAATTCGACCATACACTAAACAATAAAATCTCTTTTAAGTTGACAATTGATTTTAGTCGTAAAGAAAATGTTTATTTTTAATTAATTTAATATATTTCTTATCCATTTTATTCAAAAATATTACCGACAGGTTCCTGCAGTCCTTCACAATGTACACTTTAACTGTGCCGAATTATATATTACACCATTCGCGCAATTGCCTTAAAAAGGGGTCTCAAGTTTTTTCTTCACGTCTTAATATATAGATATATAAGGTCCTTCCATAATAGGTGATCATATTTTAACACAGCGATTAATATGTCTAAACAAAGATATCCACTCTAAAAATAATGCGATTCAAGGAACTAAAACATTTTTTACCAATACGGATTTTTACGAATAAAATAATTTTGTCTTATAACGCTTCACATCATTCTGCATAAAACAATCCACTTTAACATAATCGTGATTAGTGAGGTAAACAACTTCGGTCCATATCTGTGAAGTGATAATTTAATTCAACGTTTCGTTCGCATGTTTTGGGTGTGATTCAGAGCCAGTGCGTAATTCGTGCTTACCTCATTAAAAAGTGCGCGCGTGAAAGAGATTTGTTGTATATAGTCATATCTTATTTCAGTGATTGAGAACACGTTTTAAACTTTTAAAAATAAATTTCAACATAATATTTATAACGTTGCGGAACTCTACCACCTAGTAATCACGTTGGTAGTAACACGTATAGCCAATCGGGTTCATTGTTTTGTCTATGGTTGAAATTCGACCGAAGGATAATCACTCGTTTAATTACATTGATGAATATTGAAATACGCACGAGGGCAAACCACTGAGCGAAGTGTTTTGGGCTCTACCAGATAGAATTGAATTTCAAGTACCTATTGCTAACCGATTATGTTAATCTAAACTAAAAACGAATTCAGGGGTGAAAAGAATCGACGGGGCTCGGGTTAAATTCCCGGATTGGGGGACGACCATTTGTGTGAAGAGTATTAATGTTTGTATTTCTGGGTTTAGGAGTTTATTAAATATATTTCATTATTTGTATATTACCACCCCATTAATCGAGTTGTTAGTGAACCTAGCAACTAATCGAGGCTGGCAACCTACTGACAATTGATTATGTTAATCTAAACTAAAAACGAATTCAGGGGTGGAAAGAATTGACTGGGCTCATGTTTGATCCCCGACAGGGACAAACATTTGTGTGTTGAGCATAGATGTTTATATTTCTAGGTTTGAGGATTTAATATGTATATGTTGTATTATATGTGTATTTTTTGTATTTATATGGTCGACCCATAACACAAGCAAATAATTTTCTTACCTTGGGATTAGATCAATTCGTGTAATTTGTCCAGCAATATTTATATATTTATATTAATTTCATGTATTAGTATCGTTGATTAACACCCATATGACAAACAATATTTTCCTTCTTTTGGATTAAATTAATTAGTTAAATTTGTAAATTATTGAATATTTGTTTAATAAACAGGAAAAGGACTGTTAAGAGTCTCGCACGGATTCGATAACACCGACTTACTTTCCTCTGTATAATAATTTCAGTGCTTATCACTGTCGTGTTCCGGTTTGAAAGATAAGGTATTTAACCCGTATTTTTTTTGCATGTCCTTATGACATATGGCATATGAACAGCAACAATCCTTAATACATTTGATGCCTATTGCCTATAGGCGATTTGTCATTTTTGACTCTGCTTATTTGCTATTTCCTACAATATAATAATAAAAAATCTATAAACCGGTTGACTCTGCAGGCCATCCCTCAAACTTCCCGCTAAATTAAAATTAAAGTATTTTAAGCTCAAAGAAGCAAAAACTATAACTATGCATGAACTCTTTTGAATACATTTGAATACATTGAATACATTTTTGAACTCTAAGAATTCAAAAACCTAAAATTTGTAAAAATATTAGTATTTTAATGTTCGAGAAGATGTTTATTATCAAAATAATTATCGGTTTTGATAAATCTCGAACGAATCAACCGATTTTAATCCGATTTACGGTATTTGATGTAGTTTTTTAACTAGAAGACCTGATTAGATGTTTAAATAATTTGGTAAATGGCAGGCTGAAAGTTATTTTAAAAATATGAAGTAAGTTTGCTGTAAAAAAAAGTAATTTTACTATTTGAAAAGCTGTAATTTTTAAAAACATGATTCGATTTTAATTTTTGAAACGCAATTCGACTCAAACGCAAAAATACTTTTTTAAATGTTTCCGTCAACGATTACTCCCGAACGGATAAACCGATTTTGATGCAATTTATGAATTGGACGCAGTTTTTTTAAGAATAAAGCTGATTAGATTTTGTACTCAATCGGTACAACAATGTGGAAGTCATTTAAAAAAAAAAAAAACTGTTTCACCAAATATTTTTTGAGGTTTTTTAAAATTTATCGAAATCTTCTAGGTCTAACTGATTCAAATTTTCAGGAAGTCTGAGTTGAGTAGAACCCAATCGAATGTTATCAAGCGTGTTTCGATCGGTCAAGCCGTTCAAAAGTTATGAGATGTTTATATACACACATACATACACACATACATACACACACATACATACATACGTACATACATACAGACATACTGATGTCACAGTGAAAATAGTCAGAAAAGATTCCTAGAACCTCAAATGTTACGTATATTTATTTATAGCAAACAAGCTGATAGCTTTCCTTATAAAATGAAAACTATCACTTATAGACACTAGGGATGTTAATAATGAGTTGCTATTTATGTGGCCAGTGGCAGGGATAGAATCCAAACCTCCAAACCGCTTTTGCGTCAGGAATAGGCAAGGTTGTGGTAACAAAATCCGGGAGAGACGTTGCAAATCGTCTATAGACTCTCAGGTTCACAAAAATTCACAGGTTTGTCAGTAAGCTAGATGAGTGGTGATGTGCAGAAATTTAAACTAATTGTTTACTTAGTTAAAGAATCCATTCCGATTTCTTCTTGTGCATTGAAGAAAGCTTCAGTCTTCTCTAAGACGTGTCTCAGTTCCGTCAGCTCCAGATAGTTTTGTTTCAAGTTTACAGCGTTGTGTGACAACTCCAGGATCTCATTCTCAGTTTTCTCTAAGTGTGCCTGCAAAACACAAATAACAAGTACGTTTAGTTTTTTATTATTTAAATCTGCCTAAGGATACCGTAGAAAACGTAATCGGTTGACTTTAATACGATTAAAAATGTCCGTACGAATTTAAAGATGTGAACTACAAATAAATAATTTTTAATTATACAGTTTCAACAATTCTATATCGTAACTTTTAGTAGTTTTTATATACGAGTACACGTTGACTGGTAAGCATGTACGTATTAAAGGAGAGTACGTATTAGAGTACGTACGGTATATGTTTAAACAATAAGTTCCTAAATTTTTACATAATTATCTAATAAAAATGTTTATAACGATGATAGTGACTCATATAACCAATCGTTCGCCTCTTACGAACTGCCTGGCAGGACGGCAGATGGTCTATACTTCAAAGGAAACTAGAATCAACACGGAGAAAACACTTAGCCAGTGGCTAATTGTTTTCTCCGTGACTTATTTAAAAGTCTCTAAAGTCCATCGTATGACAGAATAACAAAAAATGTTTACTTATTTGCTTACGTTATAGTATACTAGCTGTGCCCGCGAATTCGTTCGCGTGGAAAAAATTCTAAAATAAAAACCCGCATAGTTCAGGTTCCCGTAGGATTTCCGGGATAAGAACTATCCTATGCCCTTTCTTGGGTCTCAAACTATATTTTTACCAAATTTTATCCAAATCGGTTGAGCGGTTTAGCCGTGAAAGCGTAACAGACAGACAGACAGAGTTACTTTCGCATTTATAATATTAGTATGGATTGGATCTGTACAAAACCTGGGCGGATTATTTATTCACACTAATATGAATCATTTGGCAGTAAAAGTACAAATTACGGGAAGCAGTTGTAAAGTTAAACTGATCAAATTTTACAGCCCGGTCATAACATTTTGTTGATAAACTGAATCATACACCCTTGATTTCATTTATAAATTGAAAGTCAACGAAAGGTACCTGATGATTTATGATGTTACTTTAATTCTTTTATTAACAAATCCTATTTGCGAACGTTTAGGAGACCTAGCGAAACAGGCAGTTTAGACAAAGTAACATCACTTCATAGCGAAACGGTATCTAAATGCGTCATCGTCAATGAGATAATGAAAACAATTTCTTAGCTAATGTAGGTAACACTAGTGTCGCGATCATTGCGTCGAATCGTTTTTTCTTTCAGAAAAAGAAATAAATCCAATGTAACTGTACTGTGTACTACCAAGTAAAATCTAGGCAATGATATAATCTATACTTTCCATTGTCGGCACTTGGTGAAATTCCATTATTGTTACACAATCAACTAAGCACTAGTACTTTAATTTCAATATATTACATCCTGAATATACTTAAAAATTGAAACCTTTTAAGTGATATACTATAAATAAAGTTGTGAAGTTAAAGTACAAGTGCTTAGTCAATTGTAACCTAGACAATGAAATCATGTGTTCAAGCAATTCGTTACTTTAAGATTTAGTTAAGTACCTAATGAATTGTTTGTTACTTAACGAAATTAATACGAATACATTGTCTACCAACTTGCGATAATAATGACGATTAACCATTTAGCACGACTTATGTCAATCCAATAGGTACATTTTATTCTCTTCTAACCTCGTTATCGTTTTTATATCGTTACTTTATTTAAGCCTCCAGGAAAAAAGGTGTAATTATGTAATTTTTAAAATTAATAACGTAATATCGGGACTAGCTTATCGTCTAAAGATTCACAGTGACTTGTCGCCAATGATCTTCTATATTAGGTTTTTGGTTGTTACGATAAAACTTCGTAGTTATGTTAGGGGAAACTAGGTGGCTACAAATATTAAGTAGGCACTCTGTTGACAATAGTCCTCGCCTCAATTTGAGATGCGCACCGATCGTCCCATGCCTCATTGAAACTGACAAAGGCCGAAGATTCGCGATTCAGCGAATTGTTTGTAATCGCGGTGAATCTGTACCGTAGGACCATAATGTAGCCAAACGATAAGCGGACTGTGACCACAGATCTGAAGAGGGTCGAAACGTCGCACTTTACTAGTAATTGCTGTATTAAATATCTACCTAGGTCTTAGACCTGCTGAGGTAGAGCTGGAGGAGCGGTTGGTCGCTCTAGGCGCCAAATGACAAGAGGCGCTAAATTGCTAAAATCAAGAAACAGCTAAAAGACTTTAGAGTGAATGACTTTTGGATATCGTCTTTACAGAAGCGCTAAGCTTCGCAGTTTTCATATTCTAAGGTGCTCTGCGGTCGAGTACACTTGCATTGCTTGTAAATGGTGTAAATTGCAAACAAAGATCACTGAACAACAATCTTGCTCTACCTGCTACCACCGTCAAGGGCTAGAAACGGTGCTGGTTACCTAAAGTATGGATTATCACACACGGTTCCTTTGTGGTGTAGGCAGAGTAAACCAAATGTCTGTGATTTTCTGGATCACCACGATTCATCGGTTTGCCGGTTGGCATTATCCCCATCTCCGGATTTTACCGATTTTTTTATATCATAAAATAGCAAGCAAGCAGATGGGTCTCTTGATGGAAAGAGTCACCCATCGCGTATAGGCACCAAAGGTGTTAATGCTGCATTGCTATCTTATGGCGAGGTCTAATGTCACATGCGTAAGTTCACCGGCTACCTTACCCTAAAAACCGGAACACGACAATGTCGAACACTGACGCAATTGCGGCAGGAATAGGTAAGGCGGTGGTACCAAACCCGGGCGAGACAATGCAGAACTCTACCACCTAGTAGCCACGATGGCACTGACTCGAATAGCCAATCGGTCGCATTTTACGACCTGCCCGGCAAAACGGCATTTGGCTTATTCTTCAAAGGAGTCCGGGACCTGCACGGAGAAAACTATTGGAACGAAGTTCCTTATCGCGCGTTGTGAAAGGGGGCTAGACGGAAAAAATTCTTACGAAAAATTGTCACGACACTTTTTGCTATTGTAAGCACAGAAATATCCAGCCACTTCCATTTAGCTCGAGCATCTACTATTTGATTGAGTTTACTTTTTTTCTAGTGCCAAATGTTCGAAATGTATACAGAATTTCGACCGAATGTCGAATTTCGACCAAAAGTTGAATTTCGACGGACAGTCGAATTTCGAACGAGTGTCGAAATTCGACCGAGTGCCGAATTTCGATGGGTTGCCGAGTTTCGACCGCCGGTCGAATTTCGATCGGATGCCGAAATTCGACCGGGTGCCGAAATTCGACCGGGTCCCGAAATTCGACTGTGGGTCGAAATTCTACGCGTTATGAAAGGGGGCTAGACGGAAAAAATTCTTACGAAAAGTTGTCACGACACTTTTTGCTATAGTAATGTATTGTAAGCTGTGCGGCGTGCGGATGTTTCTCTGACTCTCTCTCTCTCTCTCTCTCTCTCTCTCTCTCTCTCTCTATATATATATATATATATATATATATATATATATATATATATAAAGCAAGCCAGATATTTTCATTTCTATTTCGCATTGAACAGTGTGGTGTCGCGACGATTATTTTTGTTGAGTGTATACAGGTTTTTTGTAAATAATAATAAAAGGAACTTCGTTCCATCCGGGTGTCCCTTGACACCTCTCAAGTTTTTATCTATTATTATATATTTTAATAACATTTATCTATTATTCAGAGTGATAACTGGGACCGAAGGCATTACGTGCTTATCAGAGACACGCGAGTGGTCATCTAAATTTTTAAAATGGTCTAGTGGTACCGCCTTTGGTATAGACGCAGTAGATTCCAGGTAGGTATATATTGAATAGCATGTCCGAAACTGGGTTTTCCATCACATGTCAACACAGTATTAAAACTACAAAAAGACAATACTGAGTTGTGTTTGAATTCTATTTCTGACAAAACGTAATAGAAATCAATGTCATGACGAATTTTCTTTGTTATTTCATGTTAAACTAGTCACTCTGTACGTGGGTTGAATATGTTTAACTTTTGTTTGAAGTTTGAATTGAAGTAACAGCTAAAATAACGATTTGTTTAAATATTGATTAAAGCGTTTACCTCTAGATCAATGATCTCTCTAGGGTTGGGCGCCCGCGGCATATCCTTGACAGCGGGCACGTGGACCTTGTCTTTGTGCACCTCGGCCTCGATGTAGCGGAGTTTACGCTCCATCTCGTCGCATCGCCGGACCTCGTTGACGAACTTACGTTGGAAGGCATTTACGTCAGGGTTTAACTGAAAACAAATTATATAATATAATAAATTGAACAGAAATCATTTTCAAAAAGCTAGAGTGAATCCATTATCTTAAGATTCTTCGATTTATGAAGGCATATTAGTTGCCGAGATGGATGGTGATCCATCGCCAAATAACCGTCATATAACAACTAGGTACCTACTGCTTGTTTTTTGTGATCACTGGGACTTTTTTATAGCAGAGTTGGCAAAAGAGCAGGTGGTGCACCTGATGGTAAGTGATCACCGCCGCCCATGGACAACTGCAATACCGGGGGTCATGCAGCTGCGTTGCCGTCCTTTTAAGAATGAATAAGCTCGTTTCTTGAAGGTCCCTAAGTCGTATCCGTTCGGAAACACCCCCGAGGGTAATTGATTCCAAAAAGGAGTTGTCCGAGGCAAAAAGTGCCGACAAAAGCGCACGGTTGTGGATTTTCAGACATCGAGGTGGTGAGGATTGAACTTTAAATTTTGACGCGATCTCCGATGATGGAATTTAAAGGCAGGAATTAGTCCGAATAACTCTTCAGAACACTCCCCTTGATACATACGGTAAAAGATGCAGAGCGAACCTACATCTCTGCGTAACGCCAAAGAGTCAAGCCGATTAGAAATAGCTTGAGTGGTCATTCGAGATAAGAACGTCTCACAGAGAAATTAATGTACTACGTACTAGAGAAGGGCTACGTAAAGCAGAAGTCGTGTTCCGTTACGTTAACACTGGTTGTAGCTCTAAAAAATAATAAATATCTAGTGTAACCAAAGTCAAAATTAATCAGTGCTGCAGCGTATAATAGGGTATAATATATATTCGCGACCAAAAGGTCGTAAACACCGTGTATTTCATGGCGCTTATGCGTTTTTTCAACGAGCTTTAATGTAGGTGTAGTCCGTTGACTGCACTTAAGTGGAACGCAAGTAGAGTGTCGCATGCTTGTTTAGTACGTTAGTAGTTAGTACATAGAAGTCTTTTGCGTCTCACTGTATTATGAGCCGGCAAGTACTAAGATTTTCTTCGAAAATCCAATATAACATAATTTGTCCCATCCAGGTATAAAATCCTAGATCACATGAGCTGAACCTAAAAGTAAGAGAAAAAAAACAAGTAAAAAATATATTACTGGACAAATCACTTAACAAAAAGTTGCATGTCAGTTGGTTGCAAATTTATACCAAGGAATAAGGATGTTAGGTTTTAGGCAAAACACGTTTCTTTAGCATCGGCAATCGGTGATTTAGTGACTATTTCATCGATCACTGCATCTCCTTTGAGAAAAAATGAGTATTTCGTTAAATAGGTAACCGTTTCATCTTGGCGAAAAATCTTGAAAAGTGATCATAGTTTTTAGTTATTGAAAAACTGCTGCATTATAAAAGTTTTTCGTAAATCCCAACATACTTTTCCGGGAAAAAAATATCCAATGATCTATTCCAGGGTATCACGTTTATGTGTGCCAATTTCAATCCAAATCGTTTTAGCCATTTTTGAGTGTTTGAGCAACAAAAATCCATCCATCCATCCAAACTTTCGTATTTATCCTACTAACATTATAAATGCGAAAGTTCGTTTGAATAGATGGATGTTTGTTACTGTTTTTCCGTGCCAGTGTTGGTCCGGGCTCCTTCGAAGAATAGGCTAACTGCCGTTCTACCAGGCAGCCGACTTACCCAGTCCTGCTGCAGTAGAGTCAATGCTGATCATTGTCGTGTTTTGGTTTGGAGGGTAACGTAGCCAATACACTTATGCCTGTGGCATTAACATCTTTGGTGTTTATCGTCTATAGGCAATGGTTTGTTTTTCCATCAGAAGAGCAATCTGCTTCAATAATGTTAAATAATAATATTATAAAAATAAAACTCTTCAACGCAAAAACGGTTTTTTTATATCATAACATAGCAAACAAGCAGATGGGTCTCCTGATGGAAAGAGTCAACCATCGCCTATAGACACCAATAGTGTTCATGGTGCGTTGCTATCATGTGGCGAGGTCTAATGCCACATGCATAAGTTTACCGGCTACATTACCTCCCAAACCGGAACACGACAGCGACAAGCACTGACGCTATTGCGGCAGGAATAGGCAAGGCGGTGGTACCAGACCCGGGCAAGACAATACAGTCTACTCTACCACCTAGTAGCCACGATGGTAGTGACTCGCATAGCCAATCGGTCGCCTTTTACGATATGCCTGCAGAACGGCAGTTGGTCTATTCTTCAAAGGAGCCCGGAACCAACACGGAGATGATCCGATTTAGATATAATTTGGCAAACACATAGATGATGACCTAGAATAGCACTTAGGATACTTTTTATACCGGAAAATAAATTGTTCCCGTGGGATTCGCCAGAAAATTTTATGATGCTGCGGGCTGCAGGGTGCAGCTATAGATAAAACAAAATTGTTCCGTTTTTTCCCTGTGTATAACTCTTTTCAGCATTCTTGTTTATCGGTCTTCATTTTGAATTATCGTACCAGTACTTAGATATCTACCATCATTCACCTTTCCATTTTCTGTGTCTTATGTATCTATATCTTCACCTTTAAATGAAACCACATGTGAAGTATTCCTTCCCAAACAAAAAAATATTTTCAAAATCGGTTACTTAATGACCGAGTTCTGAGATAATAAACGTGAAAAATACGACCGAATTGAAAACTTCATTTCGAAAAGTCGATTGAAAACAATTGTGAGCGACTTTTTAAATTATTTATCGGATGAACGAAATAATGTTTTTGCAAAAATAATTTATTTTTCTTGTTGCATACCTACCTACTTAAAATGAAAAGTGGATGGCCTTCAAAATACACTATGTGGGTATATAGTGTACATATGTATCGTGTCGTGCACAAATTTATTGTTGTCCTGCGACTATGAAGGTCAAAGGGTAAAAAACATTTAAAATATCACTCTGAACTTTTGTCATGTACCTTGTATATATATATATATATATATTGTATGTATGTATATATATATATATATATATATATATATTGTATATATATATATATATATATATATATATATATATATATATATATATATATATATATATATATATATATAAAAAATGAGTATAGGTATGCATGCGGCCATCAATTTTTTCTAAGTTGCGATGTCACAATAAAACTGAAGTGTTAATTCTTTACTTATTATTAAAATAACTGTTATATCTTATGAAATGTTTAGAATTATTAATTATTTAACATATTATAAATTAATATTACTTTTGGCCAGAAATAAATTCAACTATTTGATTAAGGTAATAATTAAGTAAATAATAATATTGTACCTATTTTGATATTCGGCTGTGGATTTTTAGTTGAAATAAATAAATAATCGACTAGAATAAAAAATTATTAAAAGTCTGACAGATATGTTAACGAAGCATTCGTGTAACGTGTTTGTGAAATTGAGAAGTGAAGTTTCGTAAATTAAACGAAGTGTAATCAGTTTTGTTTTTTTTTAATATAACCCTGTATCTTGTATTTTATCAGTTGTTGTTTAATTAAATTAATCTTATACCTTTTATTAAGTGGAGCTAACAACCTATATTCAGATTCCAGCAGAATATATATAATTGTAAATGCCTATTAACTTCTTGTACCGGCATCTCAACAATGTCTAGCATCATTTCTATGAAAATACTTATAGATTTAGACAACGTTAACTATGTACATAATAGATTTTTGAAACATAGATTAATATAGTACCTAACTATTATTTAATCTGTGGTATCGGTAGCATACATGGGGCACACTAAAAGTTTTGCACTTCTAGCTAATCGGAACTATTTGAATTTCGAATGTTATATTTTTAAAACGTTGCAACCTTCTTAGTAATAAAAAAAAAACAATTGGCGGGAAATGATTTGTCAATTGTTTTTTTTATCACACATCAAAGTTCTACGTAAGCAACGAAAATGGAATTAAGTCGAAAAGATTTTAGAGCGATGATTTTTTATGATTTTAAAAGTTCTCATTCTCCGCAAAACTATGCCGCTCGTCTTCAAAATGCTTTTGGGAGAAAAGCACCTTGTTTGAGCACCGTGAAGCGATAGTTTGTTGAATTTGAGAGAGGCCGAGTTTCTTTACATGACGAATTTCGTGAAGGGCGGCCTTCAACTGCCGTCAACGAAAATAATGTGGCTACTGTTAAGCGGTTAATTTGAAGAAAACCTCTGGATTACCTATGAGATAATTCGAGGACTATTGGGGATTGGTATGAGCCAAATTCAGAAAATTTTACACGAAGAATTGAAAGTTCGGAAACTTTGTTGTCGTTGGATCCCTCATGAACTGATGACAGCGGAGCAGAAGCGGGCTCGCGTGGAATGGTGCTCACAGATGCTACTGAAGTACGACCACGGACGTTCTAATGCTGTTTATGACATTATCACAGGAGACGAAAGGTGGATTTATTATTTTGAACCCGAAAAAAAACAGCAATCTTGTGAATGGATGTTTGAAAATGAGAACAGGCCAACAAAAGTGAGTCAGGCAAGAAACGTTGGTAAAAAAATAATCGCGTTTTTTTTCTCAGCTACGGGTTTCATCTGTACAATTCTACTTGAAGATCAAAAGAGTCTTAATGCCGAGTGGTATTCTACCATTTGTTTAGGGTGATAGAAAAGGTTCGCGAAAGACGGCCCAAAAGCCACATTCTCCTACACCATAATAACGCTTATTCACACACGGCCAACAAAACAAAGTCATTTTTAGCTTTATAGAAAAAGTACATCTCGTAACTCATCCTGCACAATAGCCCCGACCTATGTCGTATTTATAAGTAAGTGATTTCTGTTTTTTCCCCAAAATCAAAGATTTGATGAGAGATTTTACTTTTATCAACTCCGAAGAGCCAGTGATAGCGTTCAATCAGCACGTAAAAAATATGCCTTCAGATCTGTGATCCTCCTGTTTTAAAAAATGGTTCGATCGCATGAAAAAATATTTAAAATGAAAAGGAGATTATTTTGAAAAGCAATAAACGTAATAATTTGGTTATAATATATTGTTTTTTTAAGTTACGTAAAACTTATAGTGTGACCTACGTATAACATTCCGCCCCGCCGCGGCGGGTGTTGCTATCCATGCGGCGCGCCGCCCGCCGTATGGATAGCATCACTCTATTAACATCGCTGATAAGACACTGGTTGTCTGATTCCATCAGGAGAATCATATGCTTTCGTTATATCCTATGACAAAACTTATACTCAGTTAAATGCAAACTGAAATACGTGGAATTAAATATTATCACACCAGACTCCTTACGACGTGGACAGAGTGTGACAAATATCTTTAACTTTTGATATTATTATTTCATTTTATTTCGAATTATAGGCTTTCTGGTATAGCGTGGTGGGTGGTAATATCTATAATCGCATTTTGTCAACCTTGACGGCTCCCGCTAAATTTATATAAATCGAAAAAAGCTACTAGTCGATTTTGCCCAATCCGGAAATCAGCCCGAAATCTCATGATTACCTCTTTTTTATATCATAAGATAGCAAACAAGGGAATGCCTCTCATGACGAAGACAACCATTGCCTGTAGACCAAAAATGACAATGATGCGTTGTTATCCACGTGGCGAAGTGTTGATGCCATGAATTAACATAATGTGTTATTTACCGACTAAGGTATTACTCTCCCAAACGTAAAATGATAGTGATGTACATGCGGCAGGCATAAATATCATGGTTATAAAAAATAAATAACTATACAACCAAACCTGGGCGATACGTTACAGAAATCTACTCGCCTTTTACGATATGTCAAATAGAAACAGAAGATAAGAAAATATGGTCTATTTTTCGAAGGATACTCGGATCAACCTCTGATCTCAGTAGCCAAAAAAGGCAGTCAGTGAGTTACGAAAAAAAGCCAGTAAATAACCCATGCTGAATATAGACAGTGGGCGGCCTCGCCCGCTGCCTTCGCCCTACACCAAATATCAACTCGTTAGCCTTACGTTGTAGTTTAATTAATTATATCTTAACCTGTATTTTAAAAAGATATGTAAATGAGCTTGTATGTGACACTCGCAGAAAAACCTAAGGCCTCGTATTTTGAATTTATGTCGAACGATTCTAGTTTAAGGTCCGCTTGCACTAAACTAATTAAACTAGTGATCACCTGTAGCCGAAGTTCGACCATATACTAAACAATAAAATCCATACTAATATTATAAATGGGAAAGTGTATGTGTGCGTTTGTTTGTCCATCTTTCACGAAGCGATGAATTGATGTGATTTTTAAGGCGATAGCATACGCCAAACTACGAAATATACTTCTTTTTGAAAGCCTACTACTCCTAAACGGTTAATCCAATAATTTAAAAAAATATATATACATTGTACGTAAAATATAATTAACTTTAAATTTTAAGTTCGTTTTTTTAAATTTCATTGTTATTTTTGACGAAAAAAATCGAATATCTCTCATTGATATAAAAAGGGAAGATACGTTACCTAGTCACAGCGCCTGGTCCTACAAAACAGTCCTGTCCTGGTCCGTAGATACCCTGACAATTGATGACAATCAATCACACGCGGGATCTCATATCATCTATACATATAATAAAATCGTAGGAAAATCAATGTATGTCCGGGGTAAACTCAAAAAGTACTGCATGGATTTACTTCAAATTTTGCATGAATAATACTAACAGATCGAGTCAACATAAAGGCTACATATTATCACACTATCACCTACGGGGGAGGAGCTGTGCGGAGTAAACGAAGTCCGCGCGGACAAAGTCGAGGGCAACAGCTAGTCTATACATATAATAAAGTCGTAGGAAAGTCAAAATTGTACATTGAATTTTTTTTAAAAGAATACTTGGGGCGTGATCTACAATCGATATCGAAGCCAAAAATATAGTTTTTAGAATTTTTGTCTGTTTGTTTGTATGTATGTCCGGGGTAAACTCAAAAAGTACTGCATGGATTTACTTCAAATTTTGCATGATAATTACTAATAGATCGGATCAACATATAAGCTACATATTATCACGCTATCACCTACGGGAAGGAGCTGTGCGGAGTAAACGAAGTCCGCGCGGACGAAGTCGTGGGCAACAGCTAGTAATTAAATATTATCCAATTTCAACAATATTACATGTACATATATGTCAAACTGATAACCTCAATTTTTTCGTCGGTATAAAAACATTTTATTGCAGAGTCTGTACATCCATACTAATATGCGAAAGTAACTCTGTCTGTCTGTCTGTCTCTTCTTCATGCCTAAACCACAGAACGGATTTGGATGAAATTTAGTACAAGGATAATTTGAGACCCGGGAATGGACATAGCATAGTTTTTATCCCGGAAATCCCACGGCAATAGGAACTAAGAGTTTTTATTTTAGAAATGTTTTCACGCTGACGAAGTCGCGGGCTCAGCTAATAATATATAACGATGGAATTATTGTCAAGCAAATGTTAACGAATTTTGCCACCTTTACACCTTTGTATATTGAGAGTAAGGTAGCCGATAAACTTGACCATGTGGCATTCTATCTCCACTAAATGTAACGTAATATCACCAAACCATTAACACCAAAAGTGTTAAAGGTGCGTTGCTATCTTGTGGCAAGGTCTTATGCCACATGCAGAAGTTCACCGGCTACCTTACCCACCAAACCGGAACACGACAGTGACAAGCACTGACGCTATTTCGGCAGGAATAGTTAAGGCGGTGGTATCAGACACGGGTGAGACAATGCAGAACTCTACCACCTAGTAGCCACGACGGTAGTAACTCGTATAGTCAATCGGTCGCCTTTTACGACCTGCCTGACAGAACAGCAGTTGGCCTATTTTTCAAAGGAGCCCGAAACCAACAGGGAGAAAACAGTTTAAGTGTTTATTGGTAACTTTTCTATCAGGATAGCCATTTGCTTGTTTCCATGCTTGTCTATACTAATTTATAAATGCGAAAGTCTGTCTATCCGTCTGTAACTCCCTCAAAGCTATATTGTTTTTTTTTTTTTAAATCAGCCTTTAATGGTTGAGAAATAGGCGAGTGGGCTGACAGTTCGTATTAAAGGTTACATTAATGACTCGCAGAAGCTGATGAGCAGTTACACGCGACTTCGTTCGCGTGACCGCGTTCGGGTAAAAAGTAGTCACTCTTTAGAAATGGGACCCTAAAAATTTTACACTATACCTTTACACTAGGTATACAAAGTAGATCAAGTATTGTCCTTTAAGATATTGAATTCAATACGACGCGACACTTGAAACAGTTATTAGTATTACTTATCGTAAAACAATATCACTAAGCATTGGATTGTAATATTTGTAATAGACACATTATACCTACATATTTCTTAGAACACACACACACACACGCACAACAGTTAAAATATATGTTCTTTCACAATGCCAATAATATTTTTTATAGGTATCATGTTACAACTTACAACTACCAATGCGTTAGTCATAACCATTGCTATTGAAATATTATTGCTTCGAGTAAGTATAGCGTGGTATTATAGCTATGTTTAAAGCCCCGTTTTCACTTTGATTAGAGCGAGTGTGAGTGTTTAATGCAGGTGCTTAGTATTAAGCAAAAAACACATGCCGCCGTTGCCGTTGATCAGTGCGAGTAATTAGTAATAAGCGTCTAATAACTTTTAATACGCTGAATACAGATCACTCGCAATGATAAACAGCTGTCTTCACGTATTTGTTGTTTAATACTAAGCACCTGCATTAATCACTCGCGCTCGCACTAATCAAAGTGAAAACGGGGCTATAGGCTATAGCATGTTGAAAAGTTATTGTAAATTACTTTTTATTAGTTTTGACCGTTTTAAAAAAGTAGGTTATCAATTAGACCTTTATGTAATAATGTTACATAAATACAGATTACAGGTCTACAGATATAAATGTGAGTGGTTACGCAAAAAGGGACCTCAAGGGAAAATAATTGATTTCGAGTAAATCACGTTTAAAATGTTGAGTCGAAATGAGAGAGGCGCGGGGTGTTTTATGTTAGTGTCGTTAGTAGACTTGCGCAAAATATATCCGAGAAAAGAAAAGAGTGATATGTATCTTTCAGAGTTACGGATATATATCACTCATTTATATCTTCAACTCCTTATAACTCAGTAGAAATCAGAGTGATTGGGATTGGTGACATATTTAGATTTAATGAGAATATAATGAAATGAAATGATTTATAGATTTAAAGACAAGAAAAAGAGTTGAAATAAATGATATGTATTTATGGATTCTGTTTGGTATTCTTTTACTTAATTATTTAAAAAGCAATCACGCTTGGTTTATTTCATACTAAGGATTGACCGCGTCTTCCACTGCGTGTGAAAGAATTATGTAAATTACATTTAACCGACTTTTAATGTTTTTAAAATGAGAAGTAGGTGTATTCGCCGATATATTAAAGATTTCAAGTTTCTAGTCTTAAGGGTTTAATCGGTGCGATATAATGACAAGATAAATTTTCGCCGTGTTGGTCCCGGCCTCCTTTGTAGAATAGGCCAACTGCCGTTTTGCCAGGCAGGTCGTAAAAGGCGACCGATTGGCTATCGAGTCACTACCATCGTGGCTACTAGGTGGTAGAGTTCTGCATTGTCTCGCCCGGGTCTGGTTCCACCGCCTTACCTATTCCTGCCGCAATAGCGTCAGTGCTTGTCGCTGTCGTGTTCCGGTTTGGAGGGTAAGGTTAATTTATGCATGTGGCATTAGATGTCACCACAAGATAGCAACGCACCATTAACATCTTTGGTGTCTATAGGCGATGGTTGACTCTTTCCATCAGGAGACCCATCTGCTTGTTTGCTATCTTATGATATAAAAAAAAAAACAGTTAAAATAAATGATGTATTTATGGTATATCGAACAGAATCGATATTATTTTATTAAATTATTTAAAAACAAACGCTTATTTTTTATTATACGTGCGTTTTTAAAACAAAGTACAAACAAAATAATTCTCATCGCTGTTTATTATTACTATCCGCATTTGAACAATATTAAAGATATCTTAATCCCATTAGTTTAAGGTATAACTTTGTGTGTACAGTATGTAGTTCGATGCTACAACATTCTCATTCCGAATGATGGTTTCCTCTCTTTCTACTCCCTGATTAAACATATCATTCCTTTCATTCTATTCCGCTTAGATGAAATACAATCACTCTGTGATATAAAGAATAAAGATATAGAGAGTTAGTTTGAATACTACGGAGTTACTGATATATTCACTCCTTTGTAAAGATTATATCTTTTTGAGTTAATCACTCCTGAGTTACACAAGTCTAGTCGTTAGTGAGCGACTTCGTCAGTGAGAAATAGCACGTGTTTGCGATAGATGTATTATTGGTGACTTATTTATTCGTCTTTTACTTGTCTTTATGTGCGCGCTAGAAAAAGAAACTAGTGTGCGCTGTGTATAAGGTGTAATATTTTCAAAACTGCCTCGGCTTACATAAAAAATCATTAAAAAAAAACTACGGCACCTAAAATTATTTTGATTAGAACAAAACAAAGATGAAGGACCATAGAATCAGAATTTATCAAAAAAAAAAAACCGTTTCCAATCCCTTCAGGTCCCTTTTTGCGTAACCACTCACAAATATAGTATTTTCCTGTATTTCCTATCTGAGAGATAAATCTACTTTTTGTACGTTTTTAATTATATTTTTATGTGTGAAATTTCTTAAGTTGTGTGCAGTAAAATATAAAAAAGTTAAAGTTAAATATCAAAAAATAAGAAAACCGACATTATAAGGAAGTAAGTTCTATTATTAACACTTAGTAATTTAAATAATATCAACTAGGTATACTATATCTCAAAAGCAACTAAATCGATTTCGATTAAACTTGGACTGATCGCTATGTTGGAATTTAAACCAAAAACGATTAGCTACCTCGATTGGCTTTTGGTTCCCGAGAAGTTTGTGGACAAACATACATACATACATACATACATGCTTGAACGCCAATTCAAATATTAGCTGTGCCCGCGACTTCGTCCACGTCAAAAAATTTCTAAAATAAAAGTAGCCTAAGTTACTCCTTATTACCAAGGTTTAAAAGATAGACATTCCCAAGGTTTTACCCGCATAGATCCCGTTCTAGTAGGATTTCCGGAATAAAAACAATCCTTTGTCCTTTCTCGGGTCCCAAACTATCTTGTACCAAATGTCATTCAATTGGTTCAGTGGTTTAAGCGTGAATAAAAGACAGACAGACATTTACTTTTGCATTTATCATATTAGTATGGGTAGTACGTATTATCCAATTCCAACCGTATTACATAAATACATGTCAAACTGAGTTCACGTATACGGAGCCGTAGACATCCACTAATCTCGTTACGATAAATACATTTTCCCAATTATTTTACACAATATATAAATAGAGAATCATACTTACATCTCTAAACTGTACTGAACCAGCTTCACCCAACTCTGAGACAGAGGTATAGGCTGCCTCTGGCTGAATGAAGAGCTGGCATAACGCCATCTCCTCACTCCGGAACATAGCCCCCATGATGGCGGATTATGGTGCTCCGGTTTAATCTGCAACAATTGTGTTCTATTAGATGACATTTGTCATAGTAACTAACTGTACTCAACAGCCCTCTGTATTACTGAGAGTCTTCTGACCATAATGCATTTTTCGGAAGTTAGTCGGGGATAGGTACGCAAGTAGTTCATAAACCGATTACCATTTGTAACTTATTGTTCAGGTCACCACAAGGGTAAGACCTCCAAAACAGAGATAGGCACCTATGAAAGTATCTACTTTTAGAGGTACCTACGTAAAGAGGTAAAGGAATAAAAGTTTATTTTATTCAGAAACTTTTATATACTTCGTTGCCTCTGCAAGGGCGCATCCGAGGGGGAGGGTACTATAGGTAGAGTTTTTAAATCATAATTCTTAAAAACTCTACCTATAGTTATTCAACATACGTGCAAGCAATTCGATATTGCGTATCAAAGGCCAATTGTCTGTCAGCTTCAGTGTCGCGGTCGAGATATTGGAATGGGGGCACGAAATGTAACAACCAATAAGTAGAATTGTCGAAGCAAGGTTAAGTGTAAACCACGCGAACTACATTACCCATTATATCACATACTAATAAACGAACAATATTTGTGTGTAATTGTCCACCAACGTCGTCTAAATAACATAATTTTTGAAACATTAGCCTAATACTTGTTACTGATTAATGATAATAACGCCCTGAGTTTTCAGGTGACAATAGGTTTATGAAAAATTATTTAATAATTTACCTATATTAAGCAAATTAACCAAAAACTATATATTTTTGTTAAATATCGTACATTTGTCATAAAAATTTCGTGTTTTAGAATTGAAAATAAAATTTACAGCTAAAACGCTCTGGACTGTCATGGCGTCAAAATGACATCACTTCGTGGTAATATCTACATTACATAAGTCTGTGGTTTCTATGAAAATGACGTTTTACCACGGCCTCAGGATACCTAATTGTACTACCGTACCCCGGTGTGAAGTAACACTTCCAGATTTGCGTCCACACATACACACACTTCACTGTCGCGTAACTATTATTACTCCTTATCTTTTATAGTAAACTAGCGATCACCTGTGGCCAAAATTCGACCATAGACTAAACAATAAACTGTTTTATACTGTGTTTATATTATAATGTAAGTCACATGAATGTAGTGTGTGTAATGTTTTTTTTGATTAATTTAATGTATTTATAATGCATTTTATTTTAAAATATTAAGTTTCTGCAGTCCTCCGCAATGTAAACTTTAACTGTGCCAAATTTCATACTCCACCGTACGCGCAATTGTCTTAAAAAGGGGTCCAAAGATTTTGCTTCTCGATGGATATGTTAGTTTTTCATTATCTCCATATTATCATAATTAATCATTAAAAACTATAGTACATTCGATTCATTTTTAGCGGACACAAGTCTATTATCTCTTGCTATTAGAAGAAGCGTCATCTTTCTCATTCCATACCGTGTAAAAAACATTACAACAATCATGATGAGACCATCTATTTAAAATACAATGGTTATTAATTATTATACTCAGCGCAGTTACCTTAATTGTGAGAATAATTGGGGCGGTCTGAACTTAACAAAGACAATGAATTATTAACTTGTCGTGGTACATTTTTGACAATTATCAAAACTTGAAGATTTTTCATAACATTAGTAAAGAAGAAGATGGAATCCTTGATGGAAACAACATAAAAGATTTGTTATTAATCGTGTGTTGCCATTGGTATGGTGAGATGGCGATGGCGGCTACTGTCTGCTACAGTAACAAGCACTGACTTGCGATAGGAATAGATAAAATAATAGAACCAAATTCAAAGGAGACCTTGTAGAACTTTACAACGTAGCAGTCACTGATAATAACATGTTTGCCTAATCGTATTTTATAAATTTCCTGGTAGGAAGGTAGATGATCTATACTTCAAAAAGGCCTAAGACCAACGTGGTAGTCAATTTAGTAAACATATTTTTACTTAGACATTCGGTTTACTCTGCCTACCCCATCTACACGTCTATAGACTTAATACTCAATACTCAATCATTTATTGCATTATATGTTACAAACAATTTTAGGTATTACAATAATAATTATTATTAATTATAATTAGTAGATTGTGAACATATACACCTTAATAAAGGTATTGCAATGTAGGACTGAACCGATCCATTTCATGAAAGATTTATGTGATTGTCATTAAAGAAGTCGTTAACAGTGTAGTAACATTTATCTATCAGGAGATTTTTCACAAGTTTTAAAAATATACGGTCATTTTCTTCTGATTTAACTTTATCTGGTAATTTGTTATATATTTTCACTCACATTATATTTGGTCCGGAACTATGCATTCTTAATTTTGATTGTGGCAATTCTAAATTATACTTAAATCTACTTTCGAAGCGTCGTGGAATATCCATTTGATTTTTAAAAAATTGAGGATATTTTCTTATAAATTTAATTGCTTACATAATGTACATTGACGACAACGTTAATATTTTCAGGCTTTTAAAATATGGTTTGCAGCTTTCGGTGTCTTTGATATTCTTAAGAATACGTATACATTTCTTTTGGGAAATAAATATATATGTTAGTCATATTCATGCAAATTTTGAAGTAAATCCTTACAGTACTTTTTGAGTTTACCCCGGACATACATTGACTTTCCTACGATTTTATTATATATATAGATAATAATTTGTCTGACAGATATCTGATAGATATTTGTGCTTAAACATTTGTAGAATTACGGTCGATTTTCGACAAAAAGGCTATCTATTAGCCCGCATGGCTGTTACTCATTGCAACAAGTGCATTTAACATGTAAGTTATACGTCATGATTCATAATCATTCTCTAAATTACTTAATGCGGAATGCCTCGTTGTTGAATAGATTGGCGATAGCCTATTGAATTCAAAACGTGAATTCTCACGCCGATTCCCTTGCAAAGCAGGGTAAATTACGATTTTATGGCCTATTTTAACTTAGGTATATTATAGGCCTCACCAAACTGAAGTGATTAGGGCGTGAGTAGGCATATCACGTTTCTAAAATAAGCAATTAGGTATCTAGTTATCGAATATCTTAAGCTTAAATCTATCAAGCCGTTTAGGTTACAGAATGTACTAAACAAATATACATACGTACACTCGAAAAACGTATAAAAAATAGACCTAGTGAGGTTTCCAAATTATGTTATTTTTTAAAGGTTTTTATAGCCGTACTCACAATACGGACTTGTATGTAGTTCAGTTTAAAGCGGCCCGTGATATAACAGGCCATGGGCAAGGTTTAGAATGATAATTATCATAGTAAATATATGTTGATAATTATCTTTGATTAGTATAACAGAAAATATTTGCCACTTCGACGACTTCGACTATTTAGAATTTATATACAACACAATCTTTATCTAGTTAACGCAGTAAAGGTTGATAAGGATGATATTTCACTCATTAAAAAAATGCGAGTGCGAATGTTTAATGCAGGTGTTTCGTATTAAGCAAAAAACACGTGTAGACAACCGTTGATGCGAGTGATTAGTCACCGTAATAAAAGTGAACAGACGCTGATTACTAATCACTCGCACTAATCAACGGCAGTTATTAATCATTAGTATAGAAATAACTATAGTGACACGTTTAAAAAAGCGTTCGTGTTTTTTTATTTATTTATTACTAGCTGACCCGGCAAACGTTGTTCTACCTTTTTAACTACTCTTATTTTTTTCCTATATTTTCTCACCTTTTAAACCTTCCCTGGACTTCAGTCCAGGGAAGGTTTAAAAGGAAGGTTTAAATGTTGAAACATTGAATTCGAAACCAAACTAGCGAACAAAAAAAAAGACTACGAACAGCAATTGATTTTTATATATAAGATATTTTATTATTACATACAAATGGATCTTAACCTATGCCATTAAACTTAACAAGTTTAAAAACTGCCTGATAAAATGGATGATAGTCTTTTCTGCAAAATAATATAAAATCTACCTAAATAACAAATAATTTACAAAATCGGTACACAAATGGACAAGTTCTAAGTTAACAAACATGAAAAATATAGGTAACCGATGTGAGAACCTCGTTTTTAAAAGTCGGTTGAAAAAAAAGACACTACTTCCGTACCTAAGCGACACATGTATAATAATGATCAAAGTGCCTATTAACCAGTTGAATTATTATCTGTGACTGTAAATTGACTGTAAGCGTTTTATTATGTCACGACTCGCGGACCCGGCACAAGGTTGAGTTTTTACCAAGCCACCGTAACGGCAAACTTTTTTATCACAGAAAAACAGACTGCATCAATCTTAATTCAATAAAATTAGTTCCGCTTCCTAAATATTTGACACTAGCTGTTGCCAGCGATTTCGTCCGCGCGGACTTCATTTACTCCGCACAGCACCTCCCCGTAGGTGATAGCGTGATAATATGTAGCCTATATGTTGATCCGACCTATTAATAATATTCATGCAAGATTTGAAGTAAATCCATGCTGTACTTTTTGAGTTTACCCCGGACATACATACAAACAAACAGACAGACAAACAGACAAAAATTCTAAAAACTATATTTTTGGCTTCGATATCGATTGTAGATCACGCCCCAAGTATTCTTTTTTAAAAAAAAACGTGTGGCACTCGGAGACTGCCGCGGTAAAGCTATTGCATACATTGATATATAAAAACCCAAGATACACAATCAGTGTCTCAAAAACGTCCTCTAAGAATGAGTGCACAATTTAAAATTGTGCACTCACTTCAAATAGAAGCCCGTCGCTCACGTCACAGCCCGCGCGTCAAAAATACAGAATTGTTCTCTGATAAATTGTAAAATACAACATCATGAACGTTAAAAAAATATAAGATATTGTATTTTCGGTAAGTATAAGAGTTTATCGATTTATTTTTGTCGTTTATATTACTAAATATAGGGTGTAATGTATGATTTTCATTTTATTTGTCTTAAAAATGTACTCGACGCTCCAAATATAATACGACAAAATGTCAATGGTCACTTTTTCAGTAAAAGGACAGTGCATTACAACCTCCTTTTAATTTAGTCGAATAATACAAATTGATCCTGTTATTATTAGTGGAGTCGATTTTTTTTCATTAATAAGTTAATTTTTTTAAATAAGATTAATTGTTTTCATTAATAATTTTGAATACCTTTTATAGTTGTTAACCAACTGCCAAAAGAGAAGAGGACATCAATTTGACGACATTAAAATGTTTGATTATATTGATTACTTATTTTGAGGACCAAGTCAGGTGATTCTTTTTATTCTATTAGTACGAATATAAAATAACAATATATAATTGTGATTCTTACGATGAACTTTGGAGATATATTACGAAACTTTTAATATAACAATAGGAAATCGTAAGTAGCATCGAATTTTGTTCTGTTTACACGTGTTGTTGATAACGATTTCTTACGTGGAAGGCACAGGTTGCATTAGGAATGTTTATTTTTTGATTTAATAATTTATTTTTAATAAAATGTTGTTTTTGATTGCGGATATCTTATACTATACATATTATAAATATTAAAGTTTGTATGTTTGGATGTTTGATAATCAATCACGTAAAAAATGGCTGTACCAATTTGGATTTGGACTCGGATATAAGATGACCTGGAATAGCACATAGAATACTTTTATCCTAATGCAGAGATCTGCAGTTAGTCTCGTAAAAATTTTAAGCGACTGTTTATATGTACGAGTTGTTTTATTTGCATACTAGCTGTTACCTGCGGCTTTGCTCGCGCATATTTACTTTAGAACTTATTTAACCTTTCTTTATTTTTTTAAAAATCTCTACATTGCCGGGTGGGCCGCTAGTACGTTAAAAATAATATTTACATATTCATCTTAATTATTTATATACGACATTTTTGTTATTAAAATGTAAGTAAAAAGTAGACCTGAACTTCCTACAACTTCTAAATTTTCTATACCTAATATCATAACTAACTATACCTCAAACTAAAAATACCTATTAGTAACATACCTATCGAAAAAACTAACGTAATTATAAAAGAAATTTATAATTAACAGGAAATATCTAATCTAAAATTACCTTTGGCAATAATATTATATGTACTAGACTATACTCCAAACTAAATATACGTATCTATTAGGATTTCTGTGTATGTAACACACCTATGTAACCAACTAATGTAACTATGTTAAAAAAATCTGTGAGCTGGTTGACCCTACAGGCCATCTGAAACTTCCCGCTAAATTTAAGTATTTTAACCCCAAAGAAAAAAACTATGCCTAAGCATAGACTATTGAATTAAAAAAGTTCAAAAATCCAAAGTTTTTTTTTAAATGATACTTAGTTATTCAGTATTTGAAAAGATGTATATTTTTTCAAAATCATCAATGAGTTTGATCTTCCGATTAACATTGAACACAATTTTTTAGCTCTAAATTGTTTTATTGGAATTTTTTATACGAGGGTCGATAAAATTTTCAGAAGCCGACATCGCATTAGCAACTAACCTATTGTGTTACAAATGTCTATGGGCAGTATTCGCTCGTACGTCTGCAGATACTATAACTAAACAAATGTTCGTTTACATAATACTGCAAAAAAAAAACCAGAAAAACTGGAATCTAATTCAAAACGAGAATTCTACGAAAAGCTAAACCTATTTCTAGGAAATTAATGCGTTTCCTTACTATCTTGTCGAAACATTACATAATAAGTCTGAAAAAAAATCGTGTCTGTTATCATGTAAGAATCTATGAACTTTATAACATAGTCATAGTCACCCTTGCAATAAATTTCCTATTTCAGTATATTCTAAATCTATTAGACTATGCAAACTAAATGTGTCAATATTAAGCGTCATGGCTATAAACCCACAGTTTGCCTATATGTGTAGGTTCTGTGTAATAGAACCAATAACCTATAACGTTTGAAATATAAATAAATTATTTTAATGGTCATTTTTTGTTTTATTGATATATAAATGTTCTACGCAAAAACAGATTTTCGACAAGATTTTTTTATGTAAATTTTACAAACCCTTAAAATACTACCTCAGTGCATAAAAATATTTATATTCGACTCCACATGTGCCTTGTCCTACCGGCTAACTTAAGTCAAAAATTTTATTGCTTTTTGTACATTGTTTTTTAAAAATGACTTTAAATCTTGCGTTTAAGGTTGAATATGCAAAAACACGTTTGTGCCATAACTATAAACTTTTAAGACTGAATTAGCGACAGTTTTGAGTGTCAGTTTTGTTCGAAACTGTGTATCTTGGGTATTTTATATCAATGATTGCATAGCATTTTTTATCAACTTATGCAATTACAATTATTTATATATATATATATATATATATATATATATATATATATATATATATATATATATATATATATATTATTTTTTTTACAGTATTTTTTTTTCTTTGTTTATTCATATTTAAAACACTTTGTACACTAATTATACGAGTACAGATATTCACTGTTGTACGTAGATGATAAATACCTATACACCTATATACTTTCTCACATACAGCTGATTACGGTAGTTTTCCAATACAACCAATGCCATCTAAAGGCGGGTTGCTGAACTAAAGAGACAAGCGTGATATTTCAAAAACTCATTAAAAGTTCTGGTATTTATCGATAGATGGAAAAACCAAAAAGTATCACCACTGTGCCGGTCGGAGTGGGGGGTGTTAGGTTTTTTTCGTTACGGAATTTATGGATTCGGTCTCCACGCTCAAGGCCCGCGATAGAAGCTATGCAATAGCTTCAAAAAAATTAAGTAAGTTTGCTAAAAACAACGTAATTTTAATATTTGAAAAGCTATAAGTTTTGAGAATTAGATTCGATTTTAATTTTTGAAACGGCATTTGACGTAGTTGTTTAGTACTAAGATATCGTAGAACACCAAAAAAACAGAAAAATTTCGAAGCTACGTCGAAAAAACACTTTTTTCAAAATTTTTCGTCAACGATTACTCCCAAACGGATTTCGCCATTTTTTGCCATTTTCCGTCGTCGGTCGTCGTCTAAAAATAACTAGTCGTTTTTAACAACTTGCTTACATTTATTGAACGTTTCTATTTTTAAAGTAATTTAGATACTTACTTCAAGATTACAAAAATAATCATATTTTTAAGGATGCCTTTTGGATGCCTTAGATCGGTTCAAGCGCCGAGCCCAACAAGTATAAAATCCAAGATGACTTAATACATATATAAAACAAATAGCGCTCACAATAAAATAATAATTTCGCCATTTTCCAACGTGACTTGAATTTACGAGTGGTCTCTATTATTTTTCAGTTAAACTTTTTAAACGATTTTGATGCAATTTATGTATTAGACGTAGATTTTTGAGGAATAGAGCTGATAAGTTTTGTACTCAATCGGTACATAAATCTGGAAGTTAGTCAAAATTTTTTTTAGTGTTTTTTTTTAAATTTCTCTTAATCTCCTGGGTCGAATCGGTTCAAATTTTCAGGAAATCTAAGTTGAGCGTAATCCAATCGAATTCCATCAACCGCGTTTCGATCGGTCTAGCCGTTAAACAGTTATGAGATGTTTATATACACACACACCCACACACATACACACACACATTCACATACATACATACTGACATACTGACGTCATCGCACATCGCGTCACATGGCCAACTATATATCGCTCTATAGCGATATATAGTTGGCCATTCTCTTCTCTCTAAATTAAGGTATTTCTATCTATCTCTATTTCTATATCTAATATCTAATTCTATATCTATTCTATATCTAAATTAAGCTCAAAAGAGTAAAAAATATAAGCATAGACACGAACACACACACACATACATACATACATACTGACGTCATCGTGAAAATAGTCGGAAAAGATTCCTAGGACCTCAAAACATTTACATCTGCTGAAAACTCGATTTTCGAAAATCGGGGTAAAATCAGTAACTTCCTTATCTACATACGTAGTGGGAAGTTAAAAACTGGTTTGCTAAATCACGTTTTTTTTACATTAATTGTTAAATAACAATTTTACAAAAATTATACGATATACCTGAAGATATTATCTAAGGCATGTGCTAACTTATTACATGATAGAATATATTTTACTTGATCATATAAAATTCCGAAAACAGGCTAAAAAAATCTCTAAAACAAATAATTTGTTAATACTATTTCTAATCTTCGACATGATTTTTATATGGTGATATTAAGTTTAAAAAAAAGAATGTACTAAATTTTGGTTTTCAGCTGCAGTCCTATATTTATTTATGCGAAAATTAACACGTTTCTCAGCGGTTTAACAGAACATACCGCGCGCGCGTCGCCATAGGCCCGTAAGCCCGAACCGCTATGCCCCTGCATTTTAAATCTCTGTAATATCTTCGAAAATATTCATTTAAATTACATACTGTAAACGGCCGTATTAATCTATATTAAATCAACAATATATTTAAGGTATTTAATTGGATAAGGATTAGGTCTGTATTGCTTAAAATTGCTTCGAAAAAAAAGCCATTATTTCTCGTAAAAAGTAAATGACAAAAAAATGCTATTGTGGGTTATCCATAAGAGATAGACATATACCATCGCGGAGTTTTCTGTAGACCTTTTCAAGGTGTACAAATACTCAGTACATTATTTTGATAAATCTCGTAGGGTTTAGCCTGCGTTTGCAATGTAAGCGGAAAAAAATATAATTATTTACGACATGACATCAGAAAACTCAAAAATTACAGTATTTCTCTACAATATATTGAATGTTATTATACATATAAACCTTCCTCTTTAATCACTCTATCTATTTAAAAAACCGCATCATAATCCGATGCGTAGTTTTAAAGATTTAAGCATACATAGGGTCATAGGGACAGACAGAGAAAGCGACTTTTTTTTATACGATGTAGTGATAGAATGGATGCCGGTCGGAGTGGGGGGTGTTAGGTTTTTTCGTTACGGAATTTCTGGATTCGGTCTCCACGACTCCACGATAGCGTGATAATATGTAGGCTATATGTTGACCCGACCTGTTAGTAATATTCATGCAAAATTTGAAGTAAATCCATGCAGTACTTTTGGAGTTTACCCCGGACATACATACAGACAAACAGACAAACAGACAAAAATTCTAAAAACTATATTTTTGGTTTCGATATCGATTGTAGATCACGCCCCAAGTATTCTTTTAAAAAAATGTTCAATGTACAGTTTTGACTTTCCTACGATTTTGTTATATGTATAGATAGATATAGATGCTCACGGTTTTGCTTAGAAGGGATCTCTGATTTTTAAACATAAAAAATCGACTAGTATTGGTTTAAATGGTGTCTTACTCTTGATACTCGATTTCATTAAAATTAGAAATTGGGATCGAATTTATGATATTTAGCACTCTTGAACGCCACAATAGCACACGATTAACTTCGAATTTGGTGAAATTTTTAGGAAATAAAATGATATCGACTTTACTCGAATCTGCGCTTGACCCGATTTTGTTTAAGAGTACCAATTATAATAAGACTGTAATTGAAACTGATTGGGATTGGAACTGGATTGGAATTGGATTCAAGAGTAACAAAGCAGGACTGTGCAACCGTTTCTTAAGTAAAAAAATTGAGTGAAAGATAATCTACCTATACTAATATTATAAATGCGAAAGTTTTGATGTTTGGATGTGTTGATGAATTAATGAGTGTTTGTTACATAATCACACCAAAACTACTGAACGGATTTTAATGAAATATGGCACACAGGTTGATGATAACCTGAAATAGCATATATACTACTTTTTATCCTGGAAATATGAGTTTTTTCCACTTCCCGCGGGATTCACCATAAACTTTTATAATGCAGCAGGCTGCATGCTGCAGCTAGTAATAAATAAATATTGCTGGACAAAGTACTCTCCCACCAATCGTCAAGATACTGCCCTAAGCCGAGGTTCGGTCTCACAGGAGACACCCTTAGGTCGGGCTCTTAGCACACTTAACTTAAATTCTGGCTGAGCACTTTGCTCGACCCAAAAGCCCGGTTTCGTAGTAGCGGTCATTCGGACCAACTGCTTAAATTCATTTCGAAAAAAAATTTATCGCCAATTGATCTAACCCCAAAGTAAGCAAATTATTTGCTTGTAATATGGATGCTAGTCAACGATACTAATACATTAAAATACGTTTGGCTATAAATGCTGTAATAAATACCCAAAACCAGAAATACAAACATCCATGCTCATCACACAAATGTTTGTTCCTGTCGGGAATCGAATCCGAGCCTCATCGATTCGTAGTAAGGTTCGCTAACTACTCGACCGACGCGACGCGACGAGGCGGTCAAACTCAAAGACATTTACGACAACTAATTTTTTGAGGCGTACAATTTTGGATTATCATACATGTATTGTTGCACCAGACCAATAACGTATAGTAGGGGAGCCCAAGAGGGGATTTTTGTATTTTCTCGAGCGTGTCAGATTAACATAGATAAATATAGATTAACATAGGGGAGGCACCTCGCATACTGTTGAGGCTCTCTATATATATAGAGACGGGTAACTAGGGGAGAAAAAAAACAAAATTTCTATAACTTCGGCTTGTGGAAATTGTGAGATTATATTTTTTCGTTACTCTTACATATCGCCTCTGTGGTCTAGTGGTACAGCGTTGGCATTGACCACATGAGGTCTCGGGTTCGATTCCCAGGTCGAGCACATTAAAACAAAAAGTGTTTTTCAGTTTTTTGAAAAACACAAAGTTACCCGGAATTGGGAAGTGCCCGGTTGGCGATAGGCTTGCCACCTATCACGTTTGTGGGACCAAGTATCTTCGGCTAATCGTGGGTGCACTTGTACCTCTGTCTACCCCTCCGGGGATATGGGCGTGAAGATACTCTTACATCATTTCCTATATAATAAAAGAAAATCCAGACGCGCTCGAGAATGTCAAAACACCGTTTTCTTTTCAACATTGTGACTCTCCCACTCCCTTAGGCTACACTTGAATAGGCAGATTTTCTAAATTTTGGCTGGCAATTAACCCATCATACCTACTAACGCAATTTAGTGTTTTCATGTCACAGTTTTTTTAAACATTTTTTTCATCTGTAGATTTTTTCTCCACCATTTAAATAAAAAACATTATATAACCTTTTATTTTTTCTATAATTTAATCTACAAAATAATAGGTACCTACGAGCGACGCTCGAGTAACTACCCATTTAGCATCTCGGGCTCTCCTACTATATGCTACTGTATGGTCAAACTTATTGTCAGATACGGTAACGGTTATATTGGTATTATATACAGCTACGTATAATATATAAACATTTAATGTCAAATCCATGCTAATATTATAAATGCGAAAGTTTGTCTGTCTATCTGTTACGCTTTCACGGCTAAACCGCCGGACTGATTTTCATGAAATTTGGCATGGAAGTAGTTGAAGAGCCGGGCTCAAAAAAATATTCATGCAAAATTTGAGGTAAATCCATGCAGCACTTTTTGAGTTATCCCGGACATACATACAGACAAACAGACAAACAGATTTAGACAAAAATTCTAAAAACTATATTTTTGGCTTCGATATCGATTGTAGATTACGCCCCAAGTATTCTTTTAAAAAAATATTCAATGTACAGTTTTGACTTTCCTATGATTTTATTATATGTATGTATAGATTATTATTATATATTTTGTTTTTCTTTGAATGGTTTTCGGTTATGCCGATTACGAATAAAATAGAATGGAATGGAATGGAATGGAGTAGAGTGAGTAGACTAGAATAGAATAGAATATTTTAATTTGCATGAAAATGGGTTACAAAACAAACAATTTTTGAACTTGTTATATTTTTAACTTATTTTTTAGAGATTTCTGTCCAATGTTAAAACCTGTGTAAATATTTACCTATTGTCTGACATCCGTAAAATTAGTAATTTTGTTCCGGCCACGTTTTGCGGAATAGATCATCTGTCTTTTATATGTATTTGTTAAATGTTGAATAATTTTCGAATCATTCGTGACTACTAGGTAGTAAAGCTCTATGACGTCTCGCCTGCGCGCAAAGCCTTACCTTTTCCTGTCGCAATATCATCAGAATCTCCTACTGCCGTATTTCGGTCTGGAGGGCTTAGGATTAATAAACCCATGCGACATTACTATCTCGTCACACAGTGGCAAGGCACCATTAACATTTTGAAGTGAAAACTTCTTTAGGCGCGTTGAGCGTTTTGGTAGAGGGTAAAATCCTCGGTTCGCGTCACCGACATGCTAATGATAATAGTATATCTATAGCTATGTTTTGCATATACGCGAACGAACTACGGTGTGTGCATGTCACAATTTCTATCGTTGAAATAAAAAATTCATTATAATTCAGAACAGTTTGGTTTCTACAACGAATTTAGCTAAATAGTGTTGAAATGGACCATATAGTAAATTAATAAAGAAGTGTAACTGGAATTAATACAGTGATTAACACTAAAATTCATAATTTAATACAATTACAAACGTTAAATTATTTCAAGTGCAGTGTTTGTTCAGCTACTCAGATAAACGCGTAAGTGACGTTAAATACACGGCGCTTAAATCCTTTTGGACGCTAGGATTGCATCAATTGCAGTACAAGTTTAGTACTGTGCCGATATCTACCGTCTACAACAAAATAAGATAATTTATAACAATGGAATGTAAGCAATGTATGAAAGATTTGAAAACTGATGATTTGATGAAGTGTTCTGCCTGTCAAGGGATTTATCATTACTTATGTGTTAATATAAATGAAACCGACTTCAAAAAAATTCTTCCTATGAATAAAGCAAAGTGGAAATGCCCGACGTGTAAACAATCTAAAAAATGTAATAACAGCCCGAGATTAACTTCTAGCTCAGGCCATACCAATGAGTCGATCATCTCAGTCTCAGTCACATATTCAGACCGACGCCAAGTCATTGATTTCCTATTTTGATGATCGTTTCAATGGTTTACAATCTACAATAGAATCATTTAAATCTCTAATTACTGATGAGCTTAAGAAACTTTCAGACTCTGTAAATTTTTGGTCAACAAAAATAAAATCAGTGGAATCTTCTATAACCTCTGTTACGGAGAGATTAAATGAATTAGATAAGGAGGTCAGCAAGTTGGATAACATAAAAATGGAACTCGAAGAATATAAATCTAAAATGAAGGAATTTACAGAGAATAGTAATAGGAATGATCAATGGGTCCGCCGTTCGAATATTCAAATTAATGGTATCCCCCAAAAAAAAGGAGAAAATCTGAATCAAATAATCAAAAATTTAGCTTCTAAATGTGGTTATACCTTAAACTTTGATACTGACGTCGACTTTGTAACGAGAGTAGCTGTCAAAAATGATACTTCTGATCATTATATTAGGCCCATTATTCTAAAAATGCAGTCAAGGTACAAGAAAGATGATTTTTTGTCATTACTACGTAAGATCAAAAATTGTACTGGGAATGACATCGGTATTACGGGTGCTCAGACTAATAATAGAATTTATTTTAATGATCATCTTTCCCCGGAAAATAAAATTCTCCTTAAAAAGGCGAAAATAATTGCTAAAGAAAAAGGATATACCTTTTGCTGGGTTCGAAACTGCACCATAATGGTAAGGCGTAACGAACAATCGCCTATCATTCATATAACTTCAGCTGAATCTTTAAACAAAATTATATGAGTAATAATTTTTCATGTCATGTAATTATTCTTTATTTACTTCATTTATTATGTATTACAAGCGGGATTATTTACTGTTTAAAATATATATTGGATTGTTTTAATTTTTATGATCGGTATGTGGATAATTTTAAAAATATTTTAAAAAATATTATTTATTTTTTAATGATATTTGGTTGGGCTTATAATATAATGCTCTTACTCTTGGAGCCAGCATCTCGGACTACAGTTGTTGTAAAAAATCTCATAGTTATTAATCACACGTATAAGTTTCATACTCCATTTAACAATGGCTCTTAAAATTTTTTATCAGAATGTGCGTGGATTACGGTCGAAAACTAAAATGTTCTACAGCAACATATTAAATGTAGACTATGACATTATTTGCTTAAGCGAAACATGGTTATTACCGGGAATTTTTGATGCGGAATTATTTGACTCGCGGTATAGTGTTTACCGAACGGATCGCAATTATGATCAACTAAACAGTACCAAGGGAGGTGGTACCTTGATAGCCATCCGTCGTGGTATTAATGTGAGTATGCTTAGATTAATTCCTTTGCCTTCCTTATATGATGCTGATGTAACCTGCGTTCATATTTTACTAAAAAAGGCACCATCGACATGTTTGTTAAGGTTATATTGTTGTTACTTTCCTCAAAATCAAAACCAACATTTAGCAGAACTTGCTTTATATGAACATATATCTGATTTAAAGTTAAATTACCCCGATGATAGGTTTTTAATTGTAGGAGATTTTAATATAAGACAGGCTAAGTGGTCGTCGGTGACTATTTCTATGAATAACTCGTTGATATTGGAAAATACCCAGGAAGATATACTAACCTCACAGTTGTTCACGTTTTTGTGTTTTAATGGTTTTTCTCAATATAACTCTATACGTAATATAAACAATAGGCAACTAGATCTTATAATATCTGATATACCTTGTACAGTATATCGTGTGAATCCCTTGTCATTACCAGAGGATGCTCACCACCCCTCTTTGTGCATTGACGTTGGTATTGATATTAATCTGCAAAACTTACGTCCAGCAGCACGTGTTGTGCGTCGTTTTCATGCTGCAGATTATAATAAAATTAATAACGATCTGGCAAAAATTGATTGGGAAGTACAATTGCCAACTGATGATGTAGAATTAGCAGTAAACACTTTTTATAATATTATTAATAAAATAATTGATGATAATGTTCCTACTAGGTATATTTACAAACATGCTAAATATCCAATTTGGTTCAATAAAAATTTAATAAAAACAATAAATAAAAAAATGAAATTGCATAGGAGATGGAAAACATATGGTAGAATAAATGATTATCATCAGTATTCGGAATTACGTAAAGAAGTGAAATCATTAGAAATAACGTGCTATGAACTATTTATAAATCGCACTGAGGAAAATATATCATTAAGCTCAAAAAATTTTTGGACATATATGAAATCAAAACGTAATGTCAGTGATATTCCTAATGCACTTTATTTAGATAACATTCATGTCACGCACGGTCAGGATATTGCAGACTGTTTTAATTCATTTTTTCTTTCGGTCTTTGAGCCAAACCAAAATACTTACATTGACAACTGTAATGAAAATAATGACTGTGTTATTAGTACAGTAATTATTAACGAACAAATTGTTGATAAATATTTAAGAAATATTGATACAAATAAAGGTCCCGGGCCAGACGGAATTCATCCAATATTTTTAAAGCAGTGCAGAAGACAGTTGGCTGAGCCACTGTCTATTTTATTCAATCTTTCACTAAAAAATGGCATTATGCCTCCAATTTGGAAAAAATCTATTATAGTACCTATTTTTAAAAACGGAGACAAGCATAATATTACAAACTACCGTGGTATCTCTAAATTATCAGTAATACCAAAACTTTTTGAAAAAATAGTCTATGATTCATTATTTTCAGTAATAAAGCCACTAATTTCTTGCAATCAACATGGTTTTGTTCGCGGCCGCTCTACTGAATCCAACCTGTGTGAATTTCTTGATGTGGTTCTAGAAGCTATGGATAAGGGATACCAGGTGGACGCCGTGTACACTGATTTTTCAAAAGCGTTTGATAAAATTGACCATAATCTGCTTATTAAAAGGCTTGAAAGTATTGGTATACACGGCGATTTACTGAGGTGGTTAATATCTTATTTACGTGACAGATCTCAGGCAGTAGCAGTAAAAGGTTATACTTCTAGCTTTGTACCCATAACTTCTGGTGTACCTCAGGGTTCCCACCTCGGTCCATTGCTTTTTAATATTTTTATTAATTCAGTGATCAATTGCTTTCAAAATTCTAAAATTATACTATACGCAGATGATACAAAAATTTTTTCCATTATAAAATCTATCGACGATTGCATATTATTTCAAAATGATCTAGCTAATTTTCATCAGTTTTGCATTAATTATAATTTAAAATTAAATATTCAAAAATGCTATTCTATAACATTTTCTCGTAAAACGAATAAAATTGATTATGATTATACTTTAAATAACAAAATTCTAAAAAAAGTGACTGAGGTGAAAGATCTAGGGGTGCTTCTAGATAGTGAGCTTTCTTTTGCGTCTCACATTAACAAAATTACTGCTAAAGCTTACAAAATGTTAGGATTTGTCTTTCGACAGTGTAAAGATTTTAAGAATATTAAAACATATTATATTTTATATAACTCGTTAGTCAGAAGTAATCTAGAGTATGCATCCATTATTTGGAATCCCATATACATGGTATATAAGAATCAAATAGAAGCAATTCAAAATAAATTTCTTCGAAGGTTAAATTATATATTTGGTAACCGAATCAAATCACAACCTGTGTCGTTAGAGTTGCGCCGTGAACATAGAGACCAAATTTTCTTATTTAAAATAATAAATAATTATATAGACTCTCCTTTACTCCTCGCACGCATTCTGTTTAATTGTCCTCGTCTGACTGTTCGCTCCAAAATGGTGTTTTATGTCCCTATTTGCCGAACTAAGTATGCCCAGAATCGGTTCTTAATAAGAGCTTGTAATACATATAATAAATATTATTCTCACATTGATATATTTTATTATAAACTAAAAATGTATGTATCTCTTGTTAAAAAAGTAGTACATGATCAAAAACTTTGTTAAATAACATAACGAAAGTATTAATATTTATACATAACATTATTCTTTAACGTATCAAAATTAATAGTAGTTTTTTTAGTAATTATTGTGTTTTTTTTTCATTTTCGATTTTGTATTCTTTTTATTTCTATAGCACACACGCTGTATTAACTAGTGGTGAAAACTTTTTTGGCTTATGAACTAACCTAAAAATGATTGTAATCACATGTGTTATAGTAAGCTGTATGTTTTCCTTAATAAATAAATAAATAAAATAAATAAATAAATAAATATAGTTTTAATTACTCTCAACTTAATAGTTCCGTTTTCACTTCTATCGGCAGTCCCACGACTGCTACTGTTTTTTTTTATGTATGGCCAGTCAGAGCCATTTTATAATTTGCTTTTCTCTAATACAATTAAAAAATGAAAAAAAAATTGTAATTTTTAATCATACCAGATACCATAACCATAAACAGATATTTATTGAAAATATTTTTTTTTTATATTTTTATCATAAGATAGCAAACAAGCGGATGGGTATCCTGATGGAAAGAGTCACCCATCGCATATAGACACCAAAGATGTTAATGGTGCGTCTAGAGGAAAGATCTTGTGGCGAGATCTAACGCTACATGCATAAGTTTACCCGCTACCTTACCCTCCAAACCGGAACACAACAGTGACAAGCACTGACGCTATTGCGGCAGGAATAGGTAAGGCAGTGGTATCAGACCCGGGCGAGACAATGCAGAACTCTAACACCTAGTAGCCACGATGGTAGTGACTCGATAGCCAATCGGTCGCCTTTTACGACTTGCCTGGCAGAGCGGCAGTTGGCCTGTTCTTCAAAAGAGCCCGGGACCAACACGGGGAAAAATGAATACCAAAACTAAACTAATTACTTGGAAGTTTCAAGGTTAACTTTAATTAATGTTAAACCTTACGTAAGCCTTAAGTAAATAAACTGTGGAATGGACTCGTTAACTTTGTCTTGTATTTGTATAAGATTTTTGAATATGTTTTAATTTGGACCAGCTAAACCCATAAAATATTCCATATCAAATATTTAATGATAGTGTGAATTTGTAAAATAAACTACGTAATATGTTCATATAATCATTAGAATTATTTATGATATATTTAGTAGTAGTATCTGTACGATCGTATCCCCGAAGGGGTAGACAAAATGCATCCACGATGTACCGAAGATACTTAGTTCCATGGGCGTACCGAGGGGCAGCTGCCCCCCTGGAATTAACGTATACGGATACGCATTCAATATAATAATGGTTTCAGAGTGCTGATGAGGTTGCCACGCTTTTGTAGTGCGTCACAGATGTTTGCTGAGACACGTATAGATGACTTTTACAGCATCATTAGAAAAAGAACTGCATCTGTAATGACTAGAATGCGTGGGAGCTCCAACAGTATTCTAAAGATACTAACTGAAAAATGGGAAAATCCCTTTATTAAACATTGGACACACTTGCATGTCGCAATGAGAAATTAAAATATGTGATGAAATTAAAATATTTTTATGTAAATTATATAACCTACTAACATAGTTATTAAGAAATGATACTAACATTATATGGATTGAAATGTCTGAAATAAAATTTTTATTATTAAAAAACACATTTTTGAATTGTGGTCAACTTCAACACCGGGCCACTAGACCGCAGAGGCAATTATTTTTGATTTGTTAATTTACTATATTCGTACTGGTTAGATTGTCTCTGATCTCGGCTCCAATAATTAAGTCTCGGATTTGATTTTCCACTTGGACAGCATATTTTTTTATTTTAAAAAAGTCGGCAGTTTCTATTAAAATATGATGATGATATTTATTTAGTACTTTACTAGTTGCATCCTAAATAATTCTATACTAATCTATATTATTATTATTACATATAATAAAATCGTAGGAGTCTTGTATGTCCGGGGTAAACTCAAAAAGTACTGCATGGATTTACTTCTTTTACATGAATATTACTAACAGGTCGGGTCAACATATAGGCTACATATATATATCACGCTATCACCTACGGGGGAGAAGCTGTGCGGAGTAAACGAAGTCCGCGCGGACGAAGTCGCGGTTGAACGCGCTAATATCTGGATGTACCTACCAGTCAGATTTAAGAATTTTTTTGTGTATGATAGCCACATTTACGAGGAACGCTATAGGCTAATTTTTTACCCAACTGCACAAAAGTAAGCAATATTTTTGGGTTACGCGAACGAAGTCGCGGGAAACAGCTAGTGTATAATAAATATCTGTCAAAACTAAATCGATATAAACTGTACGAAACTAATTGATAGCTTTATTTTATTCTACCTTACATCTCACCGGGTATTTGGTACCACTGCCTTAACTATTCCTGTCGCAATTAAGGGTGACACATGAGATGTGATGTGACCCCCCTGGCTGGATCCGGCCTTGGTCGCAATAACGTCAGTACTAGTCATTGTCGTGTTTCGGTTTGGACGATAAGATAGTTGGTAAACGCACCATCGCCCCGGCTTTCCATGGGGGAATTACGAATTTGTAGGGGAATTCCGAAAATTTTCTTTTCCAAATATATATAGTACTAGCAAATATAACACAAAAAATCAGCTAGATCCGTCGAGTTGTTTTGTTTTGAATTTGTCAATATTTATTTCTATATGATACCAGCGACTTCGTTCGCATTGTTTATAATGTTAATGTGGACATCGTACTTTAAAAAATCGTAATTTCTAAACTTTAATATTTTGTTCACGTGACCAAAAATCATAACTCTTTTTCGCTCAATTAGTCTTCTTCATAAATCTGTTTATAAAACATAAAAAGAAATTTTCAAATCCAACTAGTTCGTCGAATGATTAGCGCGATCAAACAAACAAACTAAAACCTCTTCAGCTTGTCTACATTGGTATATTTTGAAGCTGAAGTAATTCGCGTGCTATTTTTTATATAGACCAAGTATCCAGAAGACCAGAAGTAAAACTATAAATTTTTTTGCAAAACTATAAAACTATAAATGATTTTATTCACTTAGAATATCAGCGATTCATAATGGGAATCGCAGAACCTAGAGATTCTGTAAAAACATTTTTTTCCATGAATTTAGTTCTATGAATTTCAGTGTATTTATTACTATATAGTAATAAATATTTATTATTTAATTTTTTTTTATTTATTTTAAAAGTAAGTTTTAAAATATTTATTTATTTTAAAAATAATAAACATTTATTCATTTAAATTTTGCACACACATTTGCACAGGTAGTCGTAGGTACGCTCAAGAGCATTCTCTGCCAGTCAACCTCAAAAGCAAACAGAGAAGGCGCAAGGGGCGCACATACATAGAAAGAGAAAATATATCAGTAACTCACTAACGAAATCTTAAACATTATTTTAAAATAATGGGAAATATGGAATTAAAATAAGTAAAGGCTTTTTATTTCTATTATTATATTTAATATTATATATATTTTTTTAATTTTAAATTGCAATGCCTATTTACGTACAATGTGTAATTATTTGATGTAGGTAAATTCCATACAATTATAAATTATTGATGAGTTTTCCATTGCCTTAAAAGTTTAAGAACCCACGATATTCATCAACGGTAACGAAAATTTGACAACGATTTGGGAAGTTACTGAATTTTAGTGACTAAGCAGAAGGCATCGACATCAAAAATAGAAGCGTTGGTGTATCACATGCCTAAATACCTCAACTCCCTTTACGTGGTAATCGGAGTGAACCACCACAATTCACTGAATTGTCGGTTAGCGAAATATGTGTTGATCTTCATTGTCGTAAATTATCGATACAATAACAATTCTGTGGCCTTAGATCAGAAAGAGATAATTACAAAAAAATAATTTTACATGTATTATGCACAATGCAAATTGTTATGATCAAATGTAATATTCTGTTTTTTAACTTATCTTAAAATGTTCATAGACTGTAGAAGAGTACAGTGTTGATGGAGATATGTCTATCTGATCAGACGATCCATTTTCGCAATGCTAATTGCATTATTAACATTGTTTAGCAAAAAGTGCACTTATCATGGTCTGACCAATGGCCACAGAGTTGTCTCTTGTTCCTTACGATAGCTGGAACCGTCACCGTCAGCCGTCAGTTTTAATTACTCATCCGAGGCGCGGAGATTTAACATACAACCAGCTGCTAGACTACCATGTTATTTCTCGGGTATAAACCAATTGAATACCTTAATAACACTTGCCCGAACCTGGGATCGAAACTGGGAATATTATGTATTACAAATTATGTAATTATGTATTACAAATTATGGAAACTATCCGAAACTGGGAATACGTGATCTGAACTTAATAAGTAAGCCGAATCATTCCAAATCAAGACGCAGTCAACACAAGGAAAGCCAATATCTGTTTTATCACAGTGAAAACAATAAGTTGATAAACAAGTACCTAACTCAACGTCAAATATACGTAAACATAGATGACGGGATGTGTTAATGTCCCGAAACTTCATTCGCATGACCTAAAAAGAATACTTGATTTTGTTTGATTGGGTAAAAAATTAGCCTACAGCTTTCTACAATATATGACTATCAGTTGTTTCTGTGATAACCGAGGTACTATGCGTTCCAACTGAGAATAGGACTGTCAGGATTGTCAGGATGACATATTGCTCCGCTTTTTTGCAAAAACTTCATAAGTGATGAGTAAGGTATACAAAAAAATTCTAACAAAGAAATACTTTAAAAAAATATATATTTTCATTCTAATTGGTATATTTTTTATTAAGATTCACATCAGATCATGTTACCATGTATTAAAATAAGGTGTAAAATAACTAACACAACTCTTATATATACACAGCCTGTTAGGTAAGTCGACCTAAACCTTGAAGGAGGTAATAAGGTATCCGATTCTCATTCCAAATAAATAATAATTAAAATATACCCTCAAAATATTAACATAATTATTCAATAAATTCATAGTTAATACGCACCAACACGTCCACGCAAGTAACGCACATATCGATTTGCCTTCAAGGTTTAGGTCGACTTACCTAACAGGCCATATATATATATATATATATATATATATATATATATATATATATATATATATATATATATATATATATGCACAGATAAAGACTGATGTTTCTTACTATTTTTTTATTGATGAAAATAATATTATTTTTTTGCTGACATTACTAATTTCACACTTGCAGTACGAAGTTGATAACAAGCGCGATCCTATTCTCAGTTGAAACACATAGTAGCTTTAAGCGCTTATCCGAGTCAGGGAAGTGTTACTTCTGTCAGATTTCGAGCGGCTAATAAAATTTCATTTTTCGCGTAAACAGGAAAAATTATCTATAACGCTTGTGCTCGACGGAGATTGAACCGGTATTTCATGATCTAAGATATAATATAATATAATATTCACGGGACAAATTACACTTACTGATCTAACCCCAAAGTAAGCAAATTATTTGCTGAGGTTAGTCAACGATACTAATACATAGAAATACATATATAAATACTGGAATATATTTAATAAACACCCAAACCCGGAAATACAAACATTTATGCTCATCACGCAAATGCTTGTCCCCGTCGGGGATCGAACCCGAGCCCCGTTGATTGCGTAGTCAGGGTCGCTAACCACTCGACCAACGGGGCGGTCAAAGTTGAATAAGTTCCTATTCTACGAGGCAGTTTTATTTTTTTAAATAAATAAATATCTACAAACTCCACATCAAATAAAAATTCTAATAAAGACTCTACCTTTTAAATAAGAATAAGTACAACTTTTTGTAGAGTAAGTCGAAGATACAACAAGTGCATCCACGATTAATTAACTGTTTAAATCCGATGATGTGACAGATGGTCAACTCCAAACAACATCTCCAGCCTCAAGCAAGTAATTTACTCCATAGGATTTGAAAAACTTACATTGAAGATTAGCTTGACTCAGATTACAAATGTAGAATCTCGAGTGACTATATCGGCTTCAGTAGATACAATCATACTATTTTATTTTCAACCGACTTCTTAAAAAGAAAGAGGTTCTCCATTCGTCTGTATTTTAGGGTTCTGTACCTAAAAGGTAAAATGGAACCCTATTACTAAGCCTCCGCTGTGTGTCTGTCTGTCGCCAGGCTGTATCTCATAAACTGTGATAGCTATAAAGCTGAAATTTTCACAAATGATATATTTCCGTTGCCGCTATAACATCAAATACTAAAAATAAAAAAATGAATATATTAAGGGGGTGTATACTATAAATACTATAAACGTGTTTTTTTCGTATTTTTTAAAGATGATGGCACGGAACCCTTCGTGCGCGCGTCCAACTCGTACTTGGCCGATTTTTTAAATATTTTTTACCTCAGAACTCAGGCATTTATTAACCGATTTGAAATATCCTTCATTTTATTTGGAGGCGTAAGCTTACCATTTGGTCCCATATTTTGGTGAAGAAATTATTTTTTTGTTTATTGCGGAGAGTATACTTCCCATTTGGTCCCATAAATATGGTGAAGATCGATCCAAGGTTCCAGAGATATTAAAGATTGGAAGTCGGTTGATGCAACATCATCAGTGAACATCATTCAACATAATTTATTTAATCAGTGCTTTATAAGATATTCCTTAAACATTTGCTATGCCTATTACTCAACTCTCGAGTTTCGATTAATTGACTTACGATAACAAACGGTCGAGCAAACTGAAGCTAACACAACCAATAGTACCACCGTCATCACTATACTCGTATCGTACCTATATAAGTATATTATGTGCACCTGATGGTGAGTTATTTGTTTATCGACTCACTGTTTACACTGTGGTAAGTTCGATAATTGAATGTCTGCACATGTGGAGAATTTCATATATTTTCTAAATATAGTTCTAAAAAAAACTTGGCTTTATCCGCAGCTTCGCTCATACAATAAAGTAATTTCTCCATTTTATTTTTTTTGATTTCGGGTTATTTATTTTGAATTTGTAGGCTTTTCACATTTTTTGTTTCACTTTAAATCCAAATTATTATAAGGAAAGTCGAATAACACACCACGCAACAAAAGTTGAATAAGTCATTAAAATTAATAACAAATAATTAATTTTCTCTTTGAGTTAGGATTATTGCGAAATAACACCCGAATTTATAAAAAACCTAGAGTTACTTTCACATATCTGCAGAGTTAGTTGTGGCCCGCAACTTCGTCCACGGAATTAAAATTAAAGGAAACTGTTTGGGATAGCACGAGAGTATGTATTTGAAATTAAGGAATATTTGTGAACTATTTTTTCATCTAAACTGGGACAATTTCTAATCGGTTAAAATAGAAGACTCCTTTCCTCTAAATTGACCAGAATCGGAGGTTTCTAAATCAGAAATAACAATCACAACGCACATTGAATAAGTTAATCAATATCCATGTGTGCCCACAGATAAATAATTACTAAGTAGTTCTATTACGTCACAAGCTTTGGAACTGCCCTCTAGAAGATATTAAGTGCCAGTATTATATGTTTTTAAACTGTATAACAATTAACTCAGTTTTTATATATTTATCTTTAGTTAGCTCTCAGCAACAGCCTTTTTTTTAATAGCTTGTTAGTTACTGCTTAGAGGTTTAGTGCAAAGTCCACCATTGTGTACGTTGTATTGTTGATATGTATGGTAGACTTTAAAGATTTATTCCCATCTGATCTTGGTGACTCCATCCCAATTTACATGCATACATGAGCGTCACCATCGACGCTTAACAATTATGAATTACCCGAAATCCTAATTATATTTATTCTCCCCGTTCATCTCATCTCATGGTTAAGATACTGCCTTAAACCGAGATTCGTTCCCACAGGACAGGTCTCTCTCCTTAGGGCGGGTTCTAAGCCCACCAACTTAAACTCTAGCTGAGCAATCTACCCTCCAAAAACTCTATTTTGCAGTATTGGTAAAAAAGAATACCTTCACGTCCGTATTCCCGAAGAGCAGGGCAGAGGAGAGCAGAGGTACAACAAGTGCACCCACGACTTGCCGAAGGTAATTAGTCCCACAATGTGATAAGTGGTAAACCTATCAATATTCAAGCACTTACCGATCCCGGGCAACGTTGTTTCAGAAAAGTAAAAAACACCCATCGGCCCGTGAGGCCCAGGCCTAGGGCGGTATAATTCTAAGGGCGGCTAAATTTTCGAGATGACAAAATTTGAAAGGGCGAAAGAAGTCAAGGGCAATAAGGGAATTCATAAATCATGTACGAAAAAGTGTAAAAATAAACTGATTTAAAAAAATCCCTTCACTTTATGCAAATCTACATTATTCCGGGGTAACAAAGGCTATCTGATCGGATTAAATGAAAAAAATGATATTTTGGGGCAGGCGAACGAATTTACGGGCAACAGCTAGGTATTTAGTTAGTGATTTCAACTAATAATAAGTTTAATAGTATTTTTTTTTATATATCATAAGATAGCAAACAAGCAGATGGGTCCCCTGATGGAAAGAGTTAACCATCGCTTATAGACACCAAAGATGTTAATGGTGCGTTGCTATCTTGTGTAGAAGTCTAATGCCACATGCATAAGTTTACCGGCTACTTTACCCTCCAAACCGGAACACGACAGCGACAAGCACTGACGCTATTGCAGCAGGAATAAGTAAGGCGGTAGAACCAGACCCGGGCGAGACAATGCAGAACTCTACCACCTAATAGCCACGATGGTAGTGACTCACATAGCCAATCGGTCGCCTTTTACGATCTGCCTGGCAGAACGGCAGTTGGTCTATTCTTCAAAGGAGCCCGGAACCAACACGGGGAGTGTCTATAGGCGATGGTTGACTCTTTCCATCCGGAGACCCATTTGTTTGTTTGCTATCTTATAACATAAAAAAAAGATTTTGTTATTTTTTGCACTTTCATCTACAAAGACGTTTCTTAGCCTTTTAGCTATATTTGGAACCATTAGATAACATTTATGCCGAAATTTCCATCGACTTATTTTGAAAATTTTCAAAGAATAAATACAAAGATTTTTTAAGCTTCTCTAAATTTAAATCAAAAGCTTTAGTTATATCCGATAGATCGGCCATTTTGCGTGTAAGAGAGATGATATAATATGTGAAAGCATGTTTTAATCGCAATGGACCTTTTGTGTAATTGAAAGGTCGTTTGATCGGAAGCGATAACTCGTTACTCCGGATATGTTACAAACCAGTACATGGTACAATACGACCTTTGTATAAGAACGTGTGTGGACTATGAATTACCAGTGCCAATGAGACCGAGAACAGATGACCGTATTTAGATTATACCTATCTACTTGATGCTTGTGACTTCATCCGCCTGAGTGTCGAAAAGGGAAAATCCTGATTTATATTTTCGATTATCTACACTAATCATCACATAGTATAAAACAAAGTCGCTTTCTCTGTCTGTCCCTATGTCCCTATGTATGCTTAAATCTTTAAAACTACGCAACGGATTTTGACGCGGTTTTTTTAAATAGTTTTTTTTTGTATATAAACCTTTCCGATATTTCCACGGGAACAAAAGCTACGCGGGTGAAATCGCTGGTAGGTCGCTAGTATTATATAAAGTTTGTATTTCCATATGTTAGTGTACAATGAAAAATTTATAAAAATTAAATTAGGGAACTAAATTAGTTTAGATTTTTGGAAGGATGTTTGTCACTTAATCACGCCAAAACCTCTCAACGAATTAGAATCAAATTTGGTGCATAGGTAGATGATAATCTGGTGTAACATGTAGGCTACTTTTATCCAGAAAAAATGATACGTTTCCGCGAGATTCACCAAAAACTTTTATAATGCATCGGGCTGCAGCTAGTTAATATTAGTTTAACTAATCCCGCGGGAAGTAGCCTACATGTTATTCCAGATTATCATCTACCTACGTACCAAATTTAATTCTAATCCGTTCAGAAGTTTTGGCGTTATTTAGTGACAAACACCCTTCCAAACATCTAAACTTTCGCATTTGTAATACTAGCTGCAGCGTGCAGCCGCTGTATTATAAAAGTTTTTGGTGAATCCCGCGAGATTACTAATTTTTTCCAGGATAAAACTAACCTATATGCTATTCCTGGCCGTCATCTGCCTGTGTGCCAAATTTCATTCAAATCCGTTGAGTTTTTGTGAGATTGAGTAACAAACATCGATCCATTCATTCATCCAAACTTTCACATTTATAATATTATTAATTAATTAAAATTTATATAGATAATAAAGCTATCGCAGGCTGGTCGAAATTCGACTATAAGTTTTATCAAGAAGATTCTTCTAAGTTTGATAACAGACGGAGTAAACTTCGGAACATCCATATTTTGTTATCATTATCATATGGCATAAAATGTTACTTTAGATGTAAATACCCGTAAAATGTGTAACGTAATCTGACGAGCCTTCGCTCAATATTTGTTTTAAACCATTAGTCACGTCGCGCACCTGCACAACGACTGAAATGTGCACATGTTGTTTTCCTACGTACTACTTTGAAAACTGTTTAATGAGCACAAGTATATGTGAAACTGTAAATATTTGTATTCCAAAATTTAAGCAGAATTTTTAATTACTAGTCCAAAACCATCGCCTATATAATATAGACCACGGATTAAATGGATACGCCTTTCAAGGCAATTTCTTAGGTTGTCAGCGTAGAAAACACTAACACAGAGAAATATAATAGAGTTATACTACTTACCGATGAAATAAAATTACTGCAAGGGTAATTTTTAACCCTTGTCATCTCATTCTGTACGATAAAATAGTATAAAAAGGTTTATTTATATTTTTTCACAATATACTTATCTACAAATGTATGGACATTTTTGATAGTAATAAGAGCGTTTGGTTATATGCGCGGCGACATGTTTCCTCTGTGTCCTGTGTCCTGTCTGTGTCCTGTGATCTATCTATATACATATAATAAAAATGTAAGAGGTCGATTTCTGTACATTGAAGATATTTAAAAGTTTTTTTGGAAGATACTCTTTAATCGATACTGAAGCGAAAAATGTATTTTTTAAAATTTTTGTCTGTCTGTCTGTATTAAGGCCGCGCATCACGCCGAATCTACTAAACGGATTCAAATGAAATTTAGCATCATTAGAGATCATACTGCGAAGAAGGTTATAGGATATTTTTATAGGAAAACAAAAACGTATATTTAGCTTTAATTCATTAACCTGTAGTCCAAAATCCTTTATTATTCTTTTGTTCAAAAGTAAGTACTGTAAAGACTATCCCTTAAAAATTTTAAGGTCATGAGTTTTATAATTTAGAAGTTACAGACATCACAAGTTTCAACGGTTTCGGGTGGTAAGTCCAGTTGAACGTGACACCCGGAATGTATACAAAACCTTTGAACGCACGGCTCATTATAAGTTAGCGTTATCATTTCATAGTGTTTGTATAACGCATATAATCCGAGAGAATCAATTCTAGAATGTGTACTTTTTTATTAAAATGTTATAAATACAATTTTACTAGCTTAAAAATTAGTAAAATATAAATCTAAACATTTTATTTTTTTATATAAGAATAATTATAATATATTCGAAAATAAAACAGGTGATTTTTCAGGTTTTAGGTAATAATATCTCAGAAAATATGCATCTAATCGAAATTGAGTATACTAATAGTATTTGTTCTTTATAAACGTAAGTATAAGCTATTGCGAAAATTCACTATTTTGTTTTTACATTGCATAACGTAAAAAAAGGATAAAAAAGTATCTACACGCCTATATCCCGGAACATATAGGCAGAGGTACAAGAAGTGTACCCACGATTAGCCAAAAATACTATCTCAAACAATGTGATAGGTGGCAAGCCTATTGCCAACCGCGCCCTTTCCAATCCCGGGCAATGTTGTTTTACCAAACAAATGAAAAAGCACATTTTGTTTTGCCTGACCCGGGAATCGGACCCGGGACCTCATATGGTCGACGACGACCCCGGACCGCTACACAACACGGTAAATATTTCAAAATTAGATACATCAATCAGTTCACTTTTAAAATGAATGAAACTTCTGCAAAGTGTAGATGTTGAAATGCCTAAGCTACTTAGTATACTCACTAAAGTCGGACTCCAAAATACTTTAAAAAAAATGTTAAGTAGAATAACACGAACATGTACTTATAAGTTCAGTCCAGAATAAGATCAACATCTTACAGAAAACTTTAGACACAACTTCATCAAAACAAATTCAAATAAAATATATTTAACTTCCCTTTATTTGTGAGAATCAAAAATCAAAAATGTGAGAAATAATACGTGGCGTTGTTGTTTTTTATTAAAGTATCATCACGCCCGATTCCCTTGTGACGTAGGCAGAGTAAACCGACCGTCTATAGACTTTCCGGTTCACCGCGATTCACCGGTTTGTCGGTTAGTGAGATAAATGGTAATCCTCATCGCCGCATATACTGACACGTTAACGTTTATCGACTATTTTTAGCGATAACTGGGACCGTACTCATCCGAGGGTACGAGAGTGGTAATATATATACCACTCCATCAGTTTCTGAGTTGCTACTGAGATTTTAGATTTTCGAGAAATTCTTCGAAAATATCTTAATAACATCTTTGCTTGACCCGGGGATCGAACCCGGGACCTCATGATCTGAGCCGAATAGGCTGTCCCTAAACCACGAGGCAGAGTAGTTTGTTATAATAATAAAAAAACCCTTGACTGCTCACTTTCTTATTGAAAATGATACACATTAAAAATATCTTTTATAGAATTAAAATAATAATAAATTTAAGAAAAGTGCAACAAGATTTTTTTATTGCAAATTGATTTCAATAAGCTTCTTAGTCAAAGACTATTTTGTTTTTTATTAATAACAAACTACAAAGGCATGTGTTAATTAATTTATTTTTAACTTCCCGCTACGAAACTTGCCTTAAATAAAAATTATTCAAAAAATAAACCTGAATTAATAACTTTTTATCTTTATAATTAGGTATATATTTTTAACTTCCCGCTACGTATCTAGATAAGGAAGTTACTGATTTTGCCCCGATTTTCGAAAATCGAGTGTTCACCAGATCTCCACGTTTTGAGGTTCCTAGGTAACCTTTTTCCGACTATTTTCATGATGACATATGTATGTAGGTATGTGTGTGTGTGTGTGTGTGTGTGTGTGCGTGTGAGTGTGCATGTGTGTATGTAAACATCTGATAACTTTGAACGACTTGACCGATCAAAACGTGGTTAATGGGATTCGATTGGATTCCACTCAACTTAGACTTCCTGAAAATTTTAACTAATTCAGTCAAGGAGATTTTGAGAAATTTTGGAAAACCTCACAAAGGTTTTTGGCGAAACAGTATTTTTTTAATACAATTTCCAGATTAATGAACCGATATAGTACAAAATTTAATCAGCTTTACTTCTCATAAAACTGCGTCCAATGCATAAATTGCATCAAAATTTATTTATCCGTTCGGGAGTTATGATTGACGAAAAATTTTACAAAAGTGTTTTTTCGACATAACTTGGAATTTATTTAACTAATCATTTTTAAGCTTCTGTAATATTTTACTAAAAAAACTACATTGAATTTTAAAAATCAAAATCGAGTCAAATTTTCAAAAGTTACAGCTTTTCAAACATTAAAATTTGATTTTCTAAAATCGGGGTAAAATCAGTAACTTCCTTATCTACATACGTAGTGGGAAGTTAAAAAATCCCACGCGGACAAAGTCGCGGGCACAGCTAGTACATATAATAAAATCGTAGGAAAGTCAAAACTGTACATTGAATAATTTTTTAAAAGAACACTTGGGGCGTGATTTACAATCGATATCGAAGCCAAAAATATAGTATAGTTTTTAGAACTTTTGTCTGTTTGTCTGTATGTACGTCCGGGGCAAACTCAAAAATTAATGTATGGATTTACTTCAAATTTTGCATGATTATTACTAACAGGTCGGGTCAATATATAAGCTACATATTATCACGCTATCACCTAGGGGGGAGGAGCTGTGCGGAATAAACGAAGTCTGCGCGGACGAAGTTACGGGCAACAGCTAGTATAGACTAAGAGATGGGTATAGTTCTGCAACGTCACAACTGGGTTTAGTAACACCATCTTACTTATTCCTGTCGCGATAGCATCAATGTTTGTCCCTGTCGTGTTAAAAACGTCTTTAGTCGCGATGAGCGATTATAGGTAGGGATAAAACTTGTGGGTTCGCGTGACAGTTAAGCTAATGGCGTAAGCCAAATTCGTACTAATGCGAGGCGTGTTGCACCACAAATTACTCACGACAGCATGTATTTCAGAACAAATTCTGGTTGAGAATTCTACTCGTCAAAGAATCCCGCGTTTGCAGTAACATTCATTCTATCCAACTGTCTAAGCATATCGAAACAAAATCATTAATTCACTTGGTGTAGAGCGGGGTTGTTTCTCAAACTTATATCCTCATGTATCCCCGTGGGTTTTTCAAAACAACGACGAACCCCTTATGACACATTTAAATGATAAAGAATTGATATAAATGATAAAGAAAAATTTGCGCCTGAAACAACCTGTCCTAAAATATTATTCAATTATTTGAGGACTGAGGTTGTTTTAGGCACAATTTTAGCCAAATTATATGAGAAATTTTTCTCCAAATACATAATCGACTTAATATAATTAATTGATTGCGGAAATTCGACCATAGACTAAACAATAAAATCTCTATTAAATTCGACAACTGACTTTAGCGTAAAGAAAATAGTATACATGTGTTTATAAAATTATGTATGTTAAGTGATTGTAGTGTGTGTAATGTTTATTTCTATTAATTTAATGTATTTATAATGCGTATTATTCAAAAATATTAGGTTTCTGCAGTCCTTCGCAATGTAAACTTTATCTGTGCCAAATTTCGTATCCCACCGCAATAGTTCGCGCAATAGTCTTGAAAAAGTGGTCCAAAGTTTTTCCTTCACGTAATACTATACAGATGATTTCAGTATATATTTTCTGCATATAATACATGCTAACCCTATTTTTTGCCATAATATTGATAAAATTATTTATTTCATCCATAATTATATATATAAAAATCAATCCCTATTTTCCTTGGTCACGACATCACGCCTGAATGGCTGGACCAATTTCGATAATTTTTTTTGTTGTGTTTGTAATTGTAAGGAGAAGGTTCTTATAAAAGAGAATATTAAGAAAATTGCGTGGAAAATTAGAAAATTTAAGAATACTTAGCCACCATATAAAGTTTAATGCCATTTTGGCTGCGTGGAAGGACAATCCCGTAGTCTTATATAAATTACGTGTCACGTTGTTTGTCCGCTATGGATTTTTAATGTGTAAGGCAAAACAACGTTTGCCGGATCAGTTAATCTATACATACAATAAAATCGTAGAAAAGTCAAAACTGTACATTGAATATTTTTTTAAAAGAATACTTGGGGCGTGATCTACAATCGATATCGAAGCCAAAAATATAGTATTTAGAATTTTTGTCTGTTTGTCTGTATGTATGTCCAGGGCAAACTCAAAAAGTACTGCATGGATTTACTTCAAATTTTGCATGAATATTACTAACAGGTCGGGTCAACATATAGGCACGTAGCCTATAATCACGCTATCACCTACGGGGGAGTAAACGAAGTCCGCGCGGACGAAGTCTAGTTTTAAATAACATAATTAAGCTGGAGTCCATTTTTAGACAATAATATGAAAACTGTGCCAGAAAACTCCGCAATAAATGATTGATCGATTGATTGATATTATTTAAAGTTTTACTTCTGCCGGCCTTTATGCAGAAATGCTAATCAAACTACATACTTCCAAGTATACGAAATATACATATTATTTAAAATTAGCTACCTGACCGCGGTTTTACCCGCGCAGCTTTTGTTCCCGTGGGAATATCGGAAAGGTTTATACACCAAAACCTTCCTCAAGAACCAATCTATCTATTAAAAAAACCGCATCAAAATCCGTTGCGCAGTTTTAAAGATTTAAGCATACATAAGGACATAAGGACATAGGGACAGACAGAGAAAGCGACTTTGTTTTATACTATGTAATGAAGTGTCGTATACCTACTATGTAAACAGCATACTCAGAAGGTAAACCTACCTGTGAGTTCGCTGTAAGCATATATTGTATAACCCATTAAGAATGTTTGTCCGTGTCAGTAATTGAATTTATATCCGCTTAGTTTTGCAATCTAACTACACATTTAAAACGATTGATATGTGAAAGAAAGTGTAAAAATAACAAATGTAGAGTTTGAAATCGTAAGTAGGTTTCTTATCTTTTTCTCAAATCCAGCCTTCCGAAACGGCGCGGCCGTAATTAATGATTTATGTGACGATGTGCACAATTATCTAGTAAAAGTCTACTAAGAGTCAGATCATTTCTTATTTAAACAGACTAACCGCTAATCTACGACGATTTGATTATAGTATAATCTAGACCAGGCTTTCCCAACCTTTATTTCGCCGAGCCTCCTCGAGCCAAAAATAATATTTTCATGCCCCTTTATATTTATATACGTACGCCCCCCCCCCCCCATATATTTCTTTACGCCTCCCTAGGGGGGCGTGCCCCCCTGATTGGGAAGTCTTGATCTAGACATAATAGCGATCGTCATGTGGTCGAAATTCGACAATAGACAAATACAACAAAGTCTTAACTTTAACAATAAAGTCTTAGTAAAGAAAATAGTATACATGTGTGTTTTGTCACGTATATCACATGAATGTAGTGTGTGTAATATATATTTTGATTAATTTCTAATGCATTAAGGTCGCTAACCACTCGACCAACGGGGCGGCCGTTGGTCGAGTGGTTAGCGACCCTAACTACACAATCGACGGGGCTAGGGTTCGATCCCCGACGGGGACAAACATTTTTGTGATGAGCATGTTTGTATTTCCGGGTTTGGGTGTTTATTAAATACTAGCTGTTGCCAGCGACTTCGTCCGCGCGGACTTCGTTTACTGCGCACAGCTTCCCCCCGTAGGTGATAGCATGATAATATGTAGCCTATATGTTGACCCGACCTGTTAGTAATATTTATGCAAAATTTGAAGTAAATCCATTTAGTACTTTTTGAGTTTACCCCAGACATACATACAGACAAACAGATAAACAGACAAAGAGACAAAAATTCTAAAAACTATATTTTTGGCTTCGATATCGATTGTAGATTACGCCCCAAGTATTCTTTTAAAAATATTCAATGTACAGTTTTGACTTTCCTACGATTTTATTATATGTATAGATGTTCTAGTATTATGTATTTCGATGTATTAGTATCGTTGACTAACACCCATAACACAAGCAAATAATTTGCTTATTTTGGGGTTAGATCAGTAAGTGTAATTTGTCCCGTAAATATTTATTTATTTATTATATATTTACTAGCTGTTGCCCATGACTTCGTCCGCGCAGACTTCTTTTACTCCGGACAGCTTCTCCCCCTTAGGTGATAACGTGATAATATGTAGCCGATATGTTGACCTGTTAGTAATATTCATGCAAAATTTGAAGTAAATCCATGCAGTACTTTTTGAGTTTACCCCGGACATACATACAGACAAACAGACAAAAATTCTAAAAGCTATATTTTTGGCTTCGATATCGATTGTAGATCACGCCCCAAGTATTCTTTTAAAAAATATTCAATGTACAGTTTTGACTTTCCTACGATTTTATTATATATATATATATATGTAGATTAGGTTTTGTATGACTCCGCAATGTAAACTGTGCCAAATATCATAGGTACTCCACCGTTCTTGCAATTGTCTTAAACAGAGGTATAAACTTTTTGATTCACGAATATATCTATACATCTATACAAATAAATAAAATTGGAATGACTGTTTGTAATATTAAAATAACCGTTTTTTACTATATGCATATGGATGTATGCACGGTACATATACCAAAATAACATTTTTTACAATTTTTGTCTGTCTGTCTGGCTGTCGGTCTGTCTGTCTGTTTTTTCCGGCTAATCTCTCGAACAGCTAAACCGATTTTGACGAGACTTTCACTGGCGGATAGGTGTTGTGATATGGAGTAACTTAGGCTACTTTTAATTTTGAAATTTTCCATGCGGACGAAGTCGCGGGCTCAGCTAGTACATAATAAAATTTTAATAGGTCTATGTCTGAACGTTGTACCTAGATGTTGAATGAAACAAATATATTATTATTAGAACAAAATATATTTTTATTAGAACAAAAGAATCCGAGAAACTCGCGCAACACAAAAAATGCTGCAAGGCATTGAATACATTTATTAAATAATAATTTTTACCCCGTATTGGTCCGGGCTCCTTTGAAAAATAGGACATATGCTGACCTGTCAGGCAGGTCGTAAAAGGCGATCGATTGGCTATGTGAGTCTCTACCATCGTGGCTACTAGGTGGTAGAGTTCTGCATTGTCTCGCCCGGGTCTGGTACCACCGCCTTACCTATTCCTGCCGCAATAGAGTCAGTGCTTGTCACTGCCGCGATTCGGTTTGGAGAGCTGGTAAACTTATGCAAGTGGCATTAAACCTCGCCACAAGATAGCAACGCACCATTAACATCTTTAGTGTCTATAGGCTGTGGCTGATTTTTTCCATCAGGAGACCCATCTGCTTGTTTGCTATCATCTTATGATATAAAAAAATACAGTTCTCATAGATATATTGTATGAGGTATTAAATATAAGCTCCATTTAACCGCAAGAAAGTTATTCTGTTTTAACAAATTTTACTTTACTACATACAATTAAAATTTATATAAATAAATACTATAAATAGAAATAAAACAAATACTATAAATAAAAATAAAACTTTAATACAATAAAGTTCTGCAACAATTATAATTTATAGATATTATAGATTTGATACCACTGCTGTATCTATTCCTGTCACATCAGTGCTTGCTGCTGTCGTGTTCCAGTTTGGAGGGTAAGGTAGCTGGTAAACTTATGCATTTGGCATTCTATCCATAACACTTGAATAGCAACGCACCAATTACGTATCTGGTGGTTATAGGCTATAGTTGTTTCTTTTCAGCAGCATAATCATCATCTTATTTGTTATCCTAATACCTATATATAGAAATCACGCGACGAGGCTACGGAAAAAATTAGACAATAATAATTCTATTAAAAAAGCTTACATTTCCAGCAACTTGATACAAGATAAGATGGGCCATATTTCTGCACTGATAAGACTTTATCTGTGGAAATGACAGATCAGACGCGTGGTCGGAGATAAAAAATGATGTGAAGATGAATTACCTTCAATTTAACATATCTTTGAATATTCCACGACTTTTTTATCAATTACGCAACGCTTGAGAAGAATTTTATTATTTTAAGTATTTATGTTTGTATGTATGTATGTAGAAACTATGTTACTAGAGTGCGAATTTTGAATCGTAAAACAAATAATACTCGTAATTGGCGATATTTATAAACATCATCATGTTGGTTAACTTAAGAGATAGGCAGAATAAAGCAGATGTCAAACCACAATATATTTACCAATTTTACAGACCTATAATTTTTTGGTCAATTCCAGTATAAAGGCAAGATAGCTTCCGAGAAAATGAGGATAGAAATAATTTATTAATTTTCAAAAATTGTACAGTACAAATGTATCACTTCTTGAAACGTCCTTTAAGTAAACAATATACATGTGTTTGCTATATAATAATATTAAAAAACATCTTTAAAAGTCAAAGACGTTAATGGTTATATTATCCGCGGCTAGGGTGTTACATGTATAAATTACCCACCTAAAGAAACGCGACACTGACAAATGATGATACTAATGACAGGTACATATAAGTTTAGTAACAGGTACCTAAGTTACCTCCGACCAAAGTTTACTTTGGTTGAAGGGTATTAGGTACACTCGTGCGCACCGGTGGCCTTGGAATAGAGCGAGAATAGCTCCTGGCGCCGGGAGACAAGGGACGCTCAAATGTCAAATCCGAAAAACAAGAGTGATTTTTTTTATATTTAGCTATTTAATGAAATAGCAAACAAGCAGATGGCTTTCCTGATGGAAAGAGAAACTATCGCATATACCTAGACACCAAAGACATTAATGGTGCGTTGTTATCCGTGTGGCGGGATGGCAATGCAACATGCATAAGTCCACCGGCTACCTTACCCTCTAAACCGAAACGCGATAATGAAAAGCATTGACGCTATTCCGGCAGGAATAGGTAAGGCGATGGTACACAATACCCGGGCGAAACGTTGCGAAACTCTACAACCTTGTGTATAATATAATTCTGATATTGATGATAGTGAATAATATAAATCTGCTTGCACTTATTGAAAAACAAGGCTTCGTTGTTTGTAATTGGTGAAATTGTCGAGTAAAAGACATTAAACGACAATCTCGTTGCAGAACTCTACCACCTTATTAATAGCTGGTAAGGGATAATGGTAGTACCTAACATATTTAGCCTTATTTCACATGTTACGAGATATCTATCCGTAATGCAGTTAATATATTGCTTAAAAGGAGCTTGCATCAACACGAAGAACATATAAAATGATTTAAACGCAAGAAAACTGTAACAATTCAATTTCGAATCAGATCTTCACCATATTTTATAGTATAAGGATCCAAACGCGAAGGATGCGTTCCAGAAATTCAATTTTCCAAATCGTTTTGACATTGGTTAAGTGTCATAGTAACTGATATAAAAATTCAGCTGAATGTAGAGCCTTTTAAGATAGTCGATAAATCATTAATTAAAACGTGTGTAACGAAAAATATAAACAATTGATATTTTATAAGTGCATTGGCACGAAATATACATGGAATAAGTAACATGAATAAGGCAGATATTAAAAAAAATATTGAGTAACTTTAAACGCGTAAGTTAACTCGTATTCAGAAACAGGATTTTTACTGACATCGGATAAGCGGCGAAATAAATTACTTGTAACTTTTTAGCAATTATTATAAATAAAATATTACAGCGTAAGATAATTACTACAAACTAAAATTTAAAATGAAAAAAAAAAAACGCACCAGTAATCGTGTTTTGTTTGAAAATAAATTTCTCTACACGTACAGCGCGACAGACGCGCTAGAACAAACTGCTGATTTTGTTTTGTACGTTGGTGCCTCCGAACATGTGACCGCGAGACGCGGCAAACTCACGATTCATGAATCGTGATGTGATCATTATCTACATCAATTTACCTATTGGCGTAGAGCAAAGACTAGAACAAACTTAATGAACTATAAAATCAATTTTTATACGACATAAAACTTTGCAAAACATCTTTATCAGCCTTACATATGCGATATTTCTCGGTAATATATTACTTAATAACACGCCCGTGTGTGTTTTTGCTTGATTGATTTTAATAAATAAAGTGTATGTACCTAGATTAATTTATAATAATATGATTCGTAATTTATTAATAACTTAAAGCTAATAACCACTAGTCACTGGTCACTTTCATTAGGTAATTAAACTAATTAAGAGCTTAATTAGTCGACTTCTTACAATATTACCTTTAATCTATACATATACATTGTACTATACATGTACATTGAATTTTTTTTAAAGAATACTCGGGGCGTGATCTACAATCGATATCGAAGCCAAAAATATAGTTTTTAGAATTTTTGTCTGTTTGTCTGTTTTTCTGTGTGTATGTCCGGGGTAAACTCAAAAAGTACTGCATGGATTTACTTCAAATTTTGCATGAATATTACTAACAGGTCGGGTCAACATATAGGCTACATATTATCACACTATCACCTAGCGGCCAGGTGCTGTGCGGAGTAAACGAAGTCCGCGCGGACGAAGTCGCTGGCAACAGCTAGTTATTTAATAAGCTCAACTATTTTAACAAGTAAGTAGGTACTCACCTATATTAATGTAATATTTTATCACTTATACACTTGTACTCACCTATATATTAAAACGAACAGTTGTTATAATAACGCCAACTGAAATCGTGCATTTGTTATTTGCACCTGAATCGTCAGCTGATGATAAGATGAGAGCGAACTATCTCGTGATTTGTTCGTGCGGTTGGTAGCACTGCGTCACTCCTGCGCAGCCTCCGCGACCTCGACGTTCCGTGTTCGTAATTTACATATATTACATTTCGCAGCTAATTTAAATTTATTCACGTTTTTAATACCACTTTATAACACAGCCGAAACTTTTTACTACAGTTTCGTGTTTACTTAAACTACTTCGTGTTAAACTTCGTGGTTTAATGTCTAGCTAAACCATTTCACTGTCCCGGGACCGATCCCACGATCGGGTAAAAATTTTCAGGTTATCCTCGAAAATTGAAGTCTCGGTAGGAATTCGAAGATTCATGGTATTTGTTTACGAGCGTGTATTCGATTTGCAACGAAAACTTCATCTTTTCAAGATTTTAAGAGCAATATCATAATAATCTGAGCAGATTATTCGAAGATTACAGTTTTTGCAAGATAGTCTTGATTTAGAGCACTACAGAGCAAGAATATAACTTTAATAACGGTTTTTTAAAACGAAGACAATCCCTGCGTAGTGTTTTACGAAAATAGGCGTCAGAGTTATCTTTCAGGACGAATACAACCATTGTAATGTGCCATAATATTTTATTTTATTCATTTTCTCAACAGGATGCTTTTCTTGCCTGGAGGATTCTTAAAGTGTGTGTGTGTGTGTGTGTGTGTGTGTGTGTGTGTGTGTGTGTGTGGTGTGTGTGTGTGTGTGGTGTGTGTGTGTGTGTGGTGTGTGTGTGTGTGTGTGTGTGGTGTGTGTGTAGTGTGTGTGTGTAGCGTGTGTGTGTGTGTGTGTGTGTGTGTTTGTGTGTGTGTTTGTGTGTGTGTGTGTGTGTGTGTGTATGTATGTATGTAAAGATCTCATAACTTTTGAAACGCTAGACCGATCGAAACGCGGTTGATGATATTCGATTGGATTCCACTCAACTTAGACTTCCTGCAAATTTGGACCAAGTCGGCCCACAAGATTTTGAGAAATTTTGAAAAAACTTCAAAAATTTTTTTGGTGAAACAATATTTTTTTAATATAATTTCCAGATTTATGTACCAAATAAGAACAAAAACTAATCACTAATCAGCTCTATTCCTCAAAAAACTACATCTAATGCATAAATTGCATTAAAATCGTTTTATACGTTTGAGAGTAATCGTTAACGAAAATTTTTATTTTTTTGACATAATTTCGAAATTTTTCAATCAATATTTTTTTGGTATTCTATATATATATATACCTTAGTACTAAAAAAACTACGTCGAATACCGTTTCAAAAATCAAAACCGAATCTAGTTTTCAAAAGTTCAGAAGTTAGCTTTTCAAATATTTAAATTACGTTGTTTTTAGCAAACATACTCAATATTTTTGAAATAATATATCGATTGACTTAATAATCTTATCAGCTTTTCTCCTTTTAAAACTACGTCAACATTGATATATAAAAACTATATCAATGTACGTCAAATACCGTAAGTTAGATCAAAATCGGTCAATTTGTTTGGGATTTATCAATGACGAAAATTGATGAAAAAAATTTTGTTTGACACTGCTTCGAAATTTTTCAACCTACCGATTATTTAACTAAAGCAATATATTAGATCTCAAAAATTGAGTTGAATTCCATTCAAAAGGTCAAAACCGATTACCGTTTCCAAAACATACAGCTTTTCAAAACTCAATATACTACCATTTTAAACAAAATAAATGTTTGAACGGAAAAAATCTTTGCTTATAGTTTTTACTCATTTGAGCTTAAAATACCTTAATTTAGCGGGAAGTTTCAGGGATGGCCTATAGGGTCTACCGTTTACACATTTTTTTAACAGTAAGTATTTCAATAGAAACTTAAAATATTTATTATTAGCTTACCCGGCAAACGTTGTTCTGCCTTTTTAACTACTCTTTTTTCTATATTTTCTCACCTTTTAAACCTTCCCTGGACTTCAACAATTAATTCAAAACCAAAATTAGCCAAATCGGTTCAGCCGTTATCGAGTTTTAGCGAGACTAACGAACAGCAATTGATTTTTATATGTAAAAAGATATATGAATTAAGGTAATGCTCAATATACTGTTTTTTTCAGGCCGTTATATGAACTCATTTATTTAGAAGAATTATTTTAAAAACACTATAAATCCTCGCGCGTATTCGTTTGTCGATCAAATTTTGAACCCGCATTAAATGAATAATCAAGACTTGATCTTGCAAAAACTGTAATATCCTTCGAATAATCCGCTCACATTATTACGATATTGCTCTGGGAAAAACTTAAGAACACGAAGTTTTCGTTGCGGATCGAATATAAATACCATGAATCTTCGAATACGCGCCCTTAATGCCCCTGTGCTTAGATAATCACGAAAACCTTTTGGTCCTGATTATAGCAAGAAATAAGCGTTAGTTATATCAGGTCGGTAAAATTACCATTTACATTTACAAATGGGTGTGATAGCTAAATGATAAACCAGTGAATCATGGTGTAACGGAACGTTTATTGAAGTTTGGTTCACTCTGCATACACCTGAAGACCCAGCCACAAGGATAACAACGCACCATTGACATCTTTAACGAGTATAAGCGATGATTATCTATTTCCATTAGGAGAACCATCAGCTTGTTCGCTATCCTATGAAATAATTAAATATAAAAAAATAGTATGGAAAATCCAAAACAGAACGACTCATAACATTCATTTGATCATGAAAAAAAATAATGAGAAAAATTATGATAAAAAATTATAAACTTCACATGCTCATTGCGGCGCCGCTGGTCCGTACCACTGAAGGGTCAGTGATGAAACCAACAGGCTAACTTTTTGTCAGAGTAAAGTCATAACTGTGGAGGTTGATGACGTCACACAAGGATAAGGAAGGGGAAAAGGAAGATCTTCCCAGCCAGGCAAGGTATAGGTACTGCCTGGGGACCGTAGTCCATTTGAGAAGCGCTGAAACTTGTATATAGTGTGTACAAGATATATAATTGTGATATCGCGATTCAGGACTTTATTTTGAATTTATTTTTTCCATTTTTTATTATTTTTCCTGGTAGCGTTTGTAGATTGCTTGAACCGCTAGGTAGAACCGATATACACGCTTTGCCCTAGGTTTTCCTAAGTAGATATTTAGCTTAACTCTGTCGTTTCGTGTACTTACCTAGATCAATTTAAATAGTAAAAGAGATTAATTTAAATAGCAAGCAAGCAGATGGCTCTACTGATGTGAACAGAAACCATCACCTATAGACACCAAAGATGTTAATGGTGCGTTGCTATCCATGTGGCAGGATGGAAATGCCACATACATAAATCTACCGGTTACCTTACCCTCTAAACCGGAACACGAGAATGATAAGAATTAACGCAATTGCGGTAGGAATATGTAAGGCGGTGGTATTAAATACCAAGACTAGACGATGCGAAGCTCTACCACCTAGTAGTCACGATATAGTGATACATATCGCCAATCAGTCGTACAGCCTCTGGGCACAGAGTATTGGAGATTAAATATTTGCAAAATAACAAGTAAACATTTGTTTATTTTATACCACTCTAATGCTTCACATCGTCGTGCAAAAATAAAAATGATGCCTTGTTCTTGTTTGCTGTCATTTAATATGTAAAAAAACTATAAACCGGTTGAATCTGCACGCCATTCTTCAAATTTATCGCTAAGTTGAAGTATTAAAAAACACTAAAAAAACGCAATAAGCTCTCTCTCTCTCGGATTTTGGAACTCGAAAAGTTCAAAACTGTAGTTTATTGAAAACGACACTATTTTATTTATTGAAAAGCTGTAACTTTTGATGAGTACGGAAATTCTGTGGGATATTTAAAATCGATTGTTTGAATTTTTTTAAATTTCCTCCAAAATGAAGTTACGGATTTCACCCCGATATTCAAGTGTTCATCAAATCTCCATGTTTGTAAGGTCCTAGAAAGCTTTTCTGATTATATGGTGACGACGTCACTATGTCTGTATGAACATATATATTATGTGTGAATGTTTGCAGGTAAAACTCAAAACTTTTGAAAAGCTTGACGAATCGAAATGCGGTTATCAATTGGATTCCACCAAATTTGGTCTTCCTAAAAATTATAACCGATTCGGCATACTTAGTAGATTTTAAGAAATTTTAAATAACCTCAAAAAACCTTTCCCTGACGTGGTCTGGGGCATTTTGAGCTCAGATCATAAAGTCCCGGATTCGATCCTGGAGTTGAGCAAAGTGTTGAGGTTTTTTCGAGGTTTTTCTTGAAAATACAAAATCTCAGTAGCACCTCGGAGTCTAGCGGGTAATGTGTTACCATTCCCGTGTCTCGTATGGGCACGTCAAGCCGTCGGTCCCCGTTATCGCTAGAAATAGTCGATAATCAATATCAGATCGGTAAAATGCAGCGATGAGGCTCATCTCGCAAACCGACAAATCGGTGAATCTTTGTGAACCGGAAATCTGCCGACGTTCCGTTTACTTTTCCTACTCCGCAAGAGCATAATGATATTAAAACCTTTCCTCGTGTTGATACAGTCCACTTTGAAGAATAATCCATCTACCGTTCTGCCAGGCAGTTCGTAAGAGGCGAACGATTGGCTATTGGAGTCATAGTGGCTTCTAGGTGGTAGAGTTCTGCATTGTCCTGCCCGGTTCTGGTGGTACCAGAACCGGGCAGGACAATGCAGAACCGCTTTACCTATTCCTACCACAATAGCGTCATTGCTTGTTTCTGTTTTTAACGCCCCGTTGGTCGAGTGGTTAGCAAACCTAACTATGAATCAAGAGGATGCGGGTTTAATTCCCGACAGGGGCAAACATTTGTGTGATGAGCATAGATGTAGGGTTTGGGTATTAATTATATACCTATGTCAAAGTATTTATATATGTATTTCTATGTATTAGTATCTCATAAGCAAATAATTTGCTTACTTTGGGGTTAATTCGATTAATTTGTCCAGCGATATTTATTATTATTTATTTACTGTCATGTTCCGGTTTTGAGGATAAAGTAGCCAATAAACTTATGCTTGTGGCATTTAGATACCTTAAGCCTACACCACCTTAAGGATAGCAAAGAAAAAAAATGTTTTTCAAGATAAAAAGCATCCTATGTGCTATTCCAAGTCATCATCTATATGTGTGCCAAATTTTATTAAAATATGTTGGGCCGTTTTTACTTGAAAATATAACACACATCCATACATCCTCTAATCTAGGTACTACAAAAGCTTTCGCATTTATAGTAGGTACCTAGCTGTACCCGTAGACCTCTTATAAAAGCTTGGGGTGGAACCCGCGGAAACAACTCATTTTCCCGAGATAAAATGTAGTGTATGTGCTATTCCAGATCATCATCTACCTGTGTGCCAAATTTCTTTCAAAACCGTTTAGTAGTTTTTGCGTGATTGAGTAACAAAAATCTATCTATTCAAACACCCAAACATTCGCATTTACAATATTATACAATAGATTAGTATGAATATGATATGACAATTCAATTTAAGAAGATAACCTTGAACAATTTAAAAAAAAAATAAAGCCATTAAACCGGAATCTTCAGTAACATACGTTCTTTGTTCTCTTTCTGAACAAGAACTCTGTTCGTGTTAAAATCCCGTTAGGGGAGGCATAACAGACCTATTTGTGCATTCATGTCGGACATAGGTAGATGATTATATTTAGAATCAATTATGGTTAGTATTCAATATATTTTAATCAATATGAATTTAAAAAATATTTTTGTTAAATTAAAATAATGTAGATTTATATTTAAATATAAACAAAAAATGAAATTTTGTAAATAGGTAATAGAAATAAGTTTTGTGATGTGAAATATTTTTGTGAATTTGTAATTAAGGTACTTAAAATAGATAAAAACTACAAGCCCGCTGAATTTCTTCTGCCGGATCTTTAAGTGTATGGCCGCGTTCCTATCCGGTAGTATTTGTAAAGAAAATCGACTTACATTTTTAATTTCATATATGTAATTATAATTTTAAACATTTGCACACCATATCATGGTAGAATATGTTAGTAACTTAATCAAATTTTAATAACTTGTAACTTCCATATTCTGGCAAATAAATAATTTCATTTCGAATGTCATTTTTCCCCGTGTTGGTTCCGGGCTCCTTTGAAGAATAGACCAACTGCCGTTCTGCCAGGCAGGTCGTAAAAGGCGACTGATTGGCTATGCGAGTCACTAATATCGTGGCTACTAGGTGGTAGAGTTCTGCATTTTCTCACCCGGGTCTGGTACCACCGCCTTGCCTGTTCCTGCCGCAGTAGCGTCAGTGCTTGTCGCTGTCATGTTCCGGTTTGGAGGGTAAGGTAGCCGGTAAACCTATGCATGTGGCATTAGACCTTGCCACAAGATAGCAACGCACCATTAACACCTTTGGTGTCTATAGGCGATGGTTGACTCTTTCCATCAGGAAACCCATCTGCTTGTTTGCTATCTTATGATATAAAAAAAGGTAATTTTTTTTATCTTCATGCCCTATCTATATCTTTAAAAACTTAAGTGACCTCTCGATTTCAGAACACCGTTTACCCGCCGTGTTGGTCCCGGCCTCCTTTGAAGAATAGGCCAACTGCCGTTCTGCCAGGCAGGTCGTAAAGGCGACCGATTGGCTATCGAGTCACTACCATCGTGGCTACTAGGTTGTAGAGTTCTGCATTGTCTCGCCCGGGTCTGGTACCACCACCTTACCTATTCCTGCCGCAATAGCGTCAGTGCTTGTCGCTGTCGTGTTCAGGTTTGGAGGGTAAGGTAGCCGGTAAACTTATGCATGTGGCATTAGACCTCGCCACAAGATAGCAACGCACCATTAACATCTTTGGTGTCTATAGGCGATGGTTGACTCTTTCCATCAGGAGACCCATCTGCTTGTTTGCTATATAAAATACTAGCGACCTGCCCGGGGTTTCACCCGCGCAGCTTTTGTTCCCGTGGGAATATCGGAAAGGTTTATACACTAAAACCTTCCTCGAGAATCAATCTATCTATTAAAAAAACCGCATCACAATCCGTTGCGTAGTTTTAAAGATTTAAGCATACATAGGGACATAAGGACATAGGGACAGACAGAGAAAGCGACTTTGTTTTATACTATGTAATGATATTAGATAGATATATAAAAAAAAAACTCAATAGTTAACCGCCCCGTTGATCGAGTGATAGCGACAATGATTACGCAATCAATGGGGCTTGGAGTAGATTCCCGACAGAGACAGACGTTTATGTGGTGAGCATAAGTGTTTGTATTTCTGGGTTTGGAAACTTATTATATATATTTCAGTATTTCTGTGTAATAATATCATTAGCTAACCGCCTATGTCACAAGAAAATAATTTGCTGACTTTTTAGGGTTAGGGTTAGGTTAATTCGTGTCATTTGTCCAATGACATTGTTTTTTTTCCGCTGATCGAGTGGTTAGCAAACCCTGATTATTCAATCGCTCGACACCGACATGGAAAAATATTTGTGCGATAAGCATAAATATTTCTTTTTCAATTTATGGGCGTTTATTACATACATATATATTTCAGTACTAGCTGGCCCGGCAAACGTTGTTCTGCCTTTTTAACTACTCTTATTTTTTTCTATATTTTCTCGCCTTATAAACCTGCCCTGGACTTCAACAATAAATTCAAAACCAAAATTAGCCAAAGTGGTTCAGCCGTTCTCGAGTTTTAACGAGACTAACGAACAGCAATTGATTTATATATATATATATATATATATATATATATATATATATATATATATATATATATATATATATATATATATATATATATATATATATATATATATATATATATATATATATATAAATTGCTGTTCGTATATCTTCGCTGTATCTTCACGCCCATATCCTCGAAGGGTAAGGCAGAGGTACAACAAGTGCACCCACGATTAGCCGAAGATACTTGGTCCCACAAATGTGATAAGTGGCAAGCCTATCGCCAACCGGGCACTTTCCAATGACCTTGTTATTTTTCCATTGATCGAGTGGTTAGCAAACCCTGATTATTCGATCGCTCGACACCGACATAGAAAAATATTTATGCGATAATAATATATATGTACTCCTAGGTATTAGGGTGGAGTGAAAAAAAAAATGTTTTTTTTCTTCTTAGCCTGGGGGTCAAATTTGTAGCTTATAAAAAACAAAAATTTTTGAAAAAAAAATAAAATTTTTTACTCAACATCTTGAGGCAGCCCACTCATTTTTAAAATTAATTACGAGTAAAAATATTTGGTTGCAAAAAAAAATTTTTAAAAGCGTTCTAAAAACTTCAAAATATCCTCTTTTATGCCAATTAAAAATCACAAGTTAAAAAAAATTTTTGTGACTATTGTTTTAATATTTAAAAAAAATCCAAAAAAGTAACATTCCTCGTTAGGGCACTAGAATAAAATTTGAGTTGGAAATGATCATAATTGCCAATTCTTGGATGTTTTAAGACATTAAAAGACAAAAAATTTTTTTTTTTGCAACCAAATATTTTTACTCGTAATTAATTTTAAAAATGAGTGGGCTGCCTCAAGATGTTGAGTAAAAAATTTTATTTTTTTTTCAAAAATTTTTGTTTTTTATAAGCTACAAATTTGACCCCCAGGCTAAGAAAAAAAAAAATTTTTTTTCACTCCACGCTACTAGGTATTACTCGTAGTATTGTTGACTAACGTCATTATCACATAAATTATTTTTATGTACTTTGGGGTTAGAGCAATTGGTGTAATTTGTCCAACGAATATTATTTATTAACGTACTAGCTGGAATGTGCAGTCGCTGCATTATAAAAGATTTTAGTGAATCCTGCGGGAACAACTCATTATTCCGGGATAATAATCAGCCTATGTACTATTCCAGGTCATCATCTACCTGTGTGACAAATATCATCCGAATCCGTTTAGTAGTATGCGAAAGTTTGGATGTTTGAATGTATGGGTGGATGGATGGCTGTTTGTTATTCAATCACGCAAAAATTATCACTTTGTTGGCGTAACTAATATGTATATTCATGCCAAATTACAGCTCTCTTCTAATACTAAGGATTTCTGAGCTCTCGTGCGGACGGACGGACATAGCAAAACTATAAGAGTTCCTAATTTACTTCGGAACCTTAACATATAAGGAATTTTTAAAATATTATGACCGAGTTCTGAGGTAGCCAACATGTAAAAAATACACACAGTCGAATTGATAGTCTCCTTTTGGGAAGTCGGTTGAAAAATGTAGTTTATTCCAACAAAATCGTTCTTTGCGCATCTTGTTGGCTGAGATTACAAGTAATTATAACTAAAATTTTTTGCAGAATATATCCAGTTCTAATTTTATCGATATATTAATACGTAAAGGAAAAACTTTAGATGACTATTCAAAAAATTGCGCGAACGATGGAGTTAATAATTTGACACAGTTAAAATTTACATTGAGAAGGACTGCAGAAACTTAATATTTTTTTAAAATATGAATGAGAAATACATATAAATTTATAAAAATAAACATTACACACTACATTCATGTGACATACATGTTAATACACACACATGTATATTTTGACAAGAAAAAGATAAGGACCTGGCATTAATTTCCGTAAAAAATCAAAATTATAAAATTCATTCCAACGCTGAACAAATAAAAATGGCAATTTTCATAATAGAACTAGCTACAAAAATGTTGTCAGTGTTCTAATTTCAAATCATTTAAGAAAATTAACGTCACCTTAAACAGCTTGCGGCCAAAACGTCATTACTAAAATACGATGTCAATGTAGGTAAGATAAAATTTAATGTCAAATAACCCTTTGATTACAAAATATTAAATTGATTTTAGCGTTTATTTGTATTTTTCTATAATTTTAGTGTGTACCTTAAATCTAAAATAAAAACGAATAGTTAAAACTAGCGTTGCCCTCGACTTCGTTCGCGCGGACTTCGTTTACTCCGCACAGCTTCTCCTCTGTAGGTGATAGCGTGATAATATGTAGCCTATATGTTGACCCGACCTGTTAGAAATATTCATGCAAAATTTAAAGTAAATCCATGCAGTACTTTTTGAGTTTACCCCGGACATACATTGACTTTCCTACGATTTTATTATATGTATAGATAACATGCTCAATAATTGCAATATAATGTATATATCAATTGTTATGTAAACCGTAAACAGCTGTTCTTGAGTCCGCCATTGTTAGCGACGAAATGACACGGTTTTCCCATGGTTATTTCATATCTAGTAGTAGCTTCCTTTATCTAAGCATGTACCTATACTTAGTATTTTCTTCACAGCTAAAGTTAGTTGTCAAACTTAAAAGAGGTTTTATTGTTTAGTCTATGGTTGAATTTCGTCCACAGGCGATCGCTAGTAAAAATAAAAACACGGATTATACAATTTGATTTATTAAATAATAACAAAAGTATAAAATTGTTTTCTGACAAGATATTTTAAGCTACACAGCTTGTTATCTAAAAGGATATAATATAAATTATATAACAACTATAAATGCTATAGGAGGAAAAAATTGCATAATTAGAAGGTTTCTTTTTAAACCCATTGCCAAATATCAGTCCATGTCAAGGAAAGGAACTAAAGTTACACTCTTTTACATAAAGATACAATTTTAAATTAATTATTGTTTAATATAAATCAGTTGACATCAGTGGCGGATTTACGCTTAACGCCGCCCTAGGCCCCGACTGATATGCCGCTTTTTTTATTTTGTGAGGGAATGATTTTCGAAATTATGTATTTAATTTACAAATGCTTAAATTTATATAGATAACATTTTATCAAAATACCAACAACTTTTTATTAGTTGAGATATTATTTACTTAATACTAGCTATTGCCCGCGATTTCGTTCGCGTGACCCAAAAACAGACTTCTTTTCATTTAATTCGATAAAAAAGTTGCCTTACCCCAGAATAATGTACTTTTCATTAGGTGAATGAATTTTTAAAATCAGTTTATTCTAATTTCTAACAATTTTTATACATGATTTTTGAATTCTTATTGCCCTTGAACTTCGCCTTTCAAATTTTTTCGTATCGAAAATTTTGCCGCCTGTAGAATGAAGAATGTTACTAGGTATGCCAAATCGCTTGCAATTTTGTCTCAGTAAAGCCTGTATGTATACAAATACACTAGTTTTTGTTGTAGTAAAAAATACCTTGTAGTTTTGATTTTATAGGCATTCAAAGTTTCGAAAAATATCAAGTCTCGCTAACAGCCACGTGACCGCTTGTGACGTCATGACACAACGCGCCGCGCCTCGCTTAGTATCAAATCAAGTCTCCAGCGGTTATAGTATAGTAAGGTGTAATATCTTGCGCAGTATTTTGTTGTTTTCGTCAGCGTATTACTTTAATAGTCTATTAATAGTAAATATTATTCGATTAATAAAATGAATGAAGGATTCGAAAAAGGGCAATCGGATATTTCACCTAAAATAGATGGATTAATGGTTGCGCATTATTTATCAACAAATAGTGATTAAATAAATAAATAAATAAATATTCACGAGACAAATTACACTTACTGATCTAACCCCTAAGTAAGCAAATATTTGCTTGTGTTATGTGTGTTAGTCAACGATACTAATACATAGAAATACATATATAAATAGCAGAATATATATAATAAACACCCAAACCCGGAAATACAAACATTTATGCTCATCACATAAATGCTTGTCCCCATGGGGGATCGAACCCGAACCCCGTTGATTGCGTAGTCAGGGTCGCTAACCACTCGACCAACGGGGCGGTCATTTCGTTGGCGCCGAAATGCGAGGAAGAAAAATGCAAAGGTAAGAAAACTTTCCTTGCTACTACTTATGCTTAATAGTTTATCTGTTCTAAATTATTTTATCAAAACAAAATACCCAACTAATGTCGTAATGAAAGAATGCAACTCAAATAATAGAAGGACCTACCTACCATTAAATTTTTACGTTAAAGACAACAAATATGTATTAGTTTTGTAGCTATAGGTAGGTACGTAGGACGTAGGTATATGTACGTGTATAGGTACCTACCGTTCTTCTTAATTTAAATAAATACCTCGGGAACTCCATCCTTTCATACGCTTGCGTAGCGTTTGCCCATCTCCCCCGTACGGACTTGCATCCGTTGCAAGTGGTACAAAATAAATTCCTGCGTATTGCCACGGGAGCACCGTGGTATATGCGCAACGTAGACCTCCATAACGATCTTGAATTGCCGAGCTTAGCAAAGCATTTCAAAGACATCTCCGAAAGATACTTCGATCGTGCCATCTCGCATCCGAACCCACTGGTGGTAGCCGCGGCTGACTACATCCCAGACCCTAATCCCGATCCCAAACTACGTAGGCCCCGCCACGTTCTTACCGATCCCGATGACCCGATAACTCTGGCCAACGGTTTACACGATAACACTACACACCTACATTCGCGACACCGTCGCCGCCGGCGGCGACGAGGACCCCTGTTTCGCCCTTCGGCGAACCGAGCCCAAGGGCAAGGTTCGGTGGACGGACAAAACAATGCCACTAGCCCTCTCATCGCAAATCACGACCCCACCCTAAGCCGAGGTTCGGTCTCACAGGAGACACCCTTAGGGCGGAGGGCGTACAGCCCTACACCTTTAAATTCTGGCTGAGCACTCTGCTCGCCCCCGTGACCGGTGAAGCTGTAACAGCCCATAAGGCTAACAGCAAATGAGACATTCCGAAAAAAAAACCTCGAGAACTGTACATTTTCCCAGAATTAAAAGGAGCCGTGAGTTATTCGAGACTTCGTCCAGATCCGTTCAGTAGGCACAACTCATGATTTCCTAGTATTTGGATTGGACATTTTTTTGGAAAAGTATTGAGGTGTAATTTCGACGGCACGGGCGCGCGACCGCGAGCGCCGGCCGCCGAGCGAACCAGACTGAGCGTGTTGTGAAATGACGTCACAGCGTCAACGGCAGCCAGCGTCGTGCGGTTCAACTTATTTTACTTCTAAATCGGAAACTAATTGACGTATCGAAGTAATTCTTTTACTATTATTTTTTATTTTTCACAGAGAATATGGAGTGCTAATAATCAAAATTAGTTAACATTCTTCATTATGCCGCTCTAGGCCCGGCCTCACGGGCCTAGGGGTAAATCCACCACTGTCATGTCAACTTGACATATAAGTACTATTTCTAAATGTTGATTCAGTTATATTACCATTAACTGGCATTTTTCTTCGATATCTTAAATTGTAATAAGTAAAATTTAAATAAGATAAAGGGAATTTTCGTTACTTTCTTGCGATCCTATGACTCGTAACAGATGGACACTTGATTTTGTTTTATAACCTGTAACACTTTACCTGCTATAACGGTAAAGGGTTATACCACCACAATAGAAACATATCTTTTCTACATTTTTTGCATGATCCTAATGACCATTTAATAGTAGTACAAAATATAATCTTAACAAACATAGTACAAATAATTATTTTAAGTACTCTTCACATAAGACTTTAAATATTGTTTTCGCCGTGTTGGTCCCGGCCTCCTTTGTAGAATAGGCCAACGTTGCGCGCTAGAAAAATATAGTTCATAAGTGAATAATGTGAAGACTGACTTTACTTAAACACGTTAATCGCTAGAGCCAAAATTATTATTTAATAATCTGTGCCAGAACTACACAAGAAATTCTGATTAATGGGTTTCAGTCTTCCTATTTTATTAATCTTTAATTGAATGTATTTGATCTACTTCATATTAGGTCGCTTGTTTTACATAATAAGATAGCAAACAAGCAAATGGGTCTCCTGATGGAAAGAGTCAACCATCGCCTATAGACACCAAAGGGATTAATGGAGCGTTGCTATCTTATGCCGAGGTCTAATGAGACATGCATAAGTTTACCGGCTACCTTACCCTCCAAACCGAAACACGAAAGTGACAAGCATTGACGCTATTGCGGCAGAAATAGGTAAGGCGGTGGTACCAGACCCAGGCGAGACAATGCAGAATTCTACCACCTAGTAGCCACGATGGTAGTGACTCGTGTAGCCAATCGGTCGCCTTTTACGACCTGCCTGGCAGAACGGCAGTTGGCCTATTCTTCAAAGGAGCCCGGTAGCAACACGGAGAAAACACGGGGGACCTAGCCAGCGTGGGCTCCCTACCAACGGCCTAGCTTACGGCAATGCCCGTCGGTGATACTTCGGTTCATATCTGACATTGTATGAAACCACTGTTGGATACCTATTCGTCGCGACAATACCATCCAGGAATGGCCGGGTTTTGACTGGTATAAATTGTACATGGATACTCCCTCTTCAACCATGTTTAACGCCGTAGATGTTAACCTTCTACGACGTCCTCGTATCGTCCATACGGAGTGATCCCCGCTCATAAAGCAGTTAACGGTTGTGAGTTGACCATTTCACAAACAAAAAATCTCTCTTCGGTGGTGATATTCCTAGATGATTGATTTCCTGGTTAGTCTTACGGCTCGCTGCCTGCGGCACTTTTTTGGACACCATTTTGAAAGTAAGAATGAAATGCATTCTTACTTTAAAAGTGGTCGGCACTGAAACTTTCGACTTTTCAAGAAAAGTAAAGTACCATTAAGGGGAGAGGCCCCACATCCACTGCGCCGGGAACGGCAAATATTTAACCTAGTTTGTTGGACTCCCGACGTTCCATCGACATTGGCATGATCTCCTGGTAACAATGGTCTAGCACGCGCAGCGGCTATACATACGTCTTTCATCAGAGCGCATGTACGCAGCGTAACTCCATCGGATCAATAATCATTTCAATCCAATAATATTGACTCAACTCGTCTTTCCCAAAAAAAAATTAACAAAAAACGAGCAATCACAACAAACATATAACAATAACAAATAATAAGCAACAACATTATACTTGTACCTATTACAATCAACTAGTAGTAACAAGAAAACAAACTAACCATAATAACACACTAACAATAACTAAAAAAATACGAAAAATAGCAGAATAAGGAAAAACAAATATAATATCAAAAACAAAATTACAGACTTTTTTAAGATAAAAGAGAAGAAATAAAACCAGCAGCAATTATGTAACAATTTAAAACGCGGACACCAAAATTAAAAAAAAAACACTAACAAACGCTGCATGCGTTTGTTAGTGTTTTTTTTTTCCGAAAAAAATAAACATTTTATTCAAGTTTCTTTTTACAACAGAGTTTGTTTTTTTTTTAAATCAAGGGGTACGCAACCCTATCCTACATACTGACCGGGGACTGTTCTTTTGACGACTTACAGACAAAAAATAAGAAAAGTCGGAGCACCGCCATTAAAATTGTTGGTGCTTTCCTCGACCAACCATAATTTTATATTATTACTAGCTGTTGCCCACGACTTCGTCCGCGCGGACTTCGTTTTGCTCCGCACAGCTCCTCCCCCGTAGGTGATAGCGTGATAATATGTAGCCTATATGTTGACCCGACCTATTAGTAATATTCATGCAAAATTTGAAATAAATCCATACAGTACTTTTTGAGTTTACCCCGGACATACATACAGACAAACATACAAACAGACAAAAATTCTAAAAACTATAGTTATAGTGTGTGTGAATTTGTGTGTGTCTCTCTCCGTGTGTGTGTGTGTGTGTGTGTGTGTGTGTGTGTGTGTGTGTGCGTGTGTGTGTGTGTGTGCGCGTGTGTGTGTGTGTGTGTGTGTGTGTGTGTGTGTGTGTGTGTGTGTGTGTGTGCGTGTGCGTGTGCGTGTGCGCGTGGCGTGTGCGTGTGCGCGTGGCGTGTGCGTGTGCGCGTGACGTGTGCGTGTGCGCGTGGCGTGTGCGTGTGCGTGCGTGCGCGTGCGTGTGCATATACGTGTGCGTGAATGTGTGTGTGTGTGTGTGTGTTTTTTTGCGTTGCCTGTATGTATGGTTTGTGTGGCTGGATATAATTTAGCATGTACGCTACATAGGAAATTGCTTTGCTTTGTACCTTTAGCACTCAAAAAAATCTTAACAAATGGGTGTCTGTCCGTCTGGCTGTTATAATGCTGTTTTTTAAATCGTAATACATAGTCAATTGAACGTTTAACTGATTCAATATTTTATAGCTATGCTCAATAAAGCATTTATTTTTAGTATTTGATATACTAAAAATTAAAAAGTTGAAAATTTAAGTAAAAATAAACATTTCGAAATAAAATGTTTCTAGCAGGGTTCATACAAGTAATGAGTGTTTTTGAGTATTTTTTGTTAAATTTGAATATTGGCACTACATCTGGTTCTGAGATACAAAATCCCTGATATTCAATTTCGACTCACACTTTGTCAAATCAAAGACAACATTTTTTTCAATAAAATAACCATGTGATGCATACCTGAGCAGTGATCACAGACCACAGCCGTAGCGACACGTTCGCAACGTCTCATTAAGGTGATTCGCGATAATAATAAAATTACACCTAGATGAACTACACCTGTTATCAATCAAAAATACTCTTAATAGATATTCAACTTTATGCCATTTTCGTAAATGTTAATTTTGTTTGCAAGCTGTTTAGAATGAATTATTGTTTTAATCTATGTTTAATAATAACGTAAGCTTTTGATAATAATTCTGTTTTGGTCTCAGAAAGTTTACTTTTATAACAAAAAGTCGTACATTTATTCTGTTAATATTGTAGCATTTTAACATTTCTGTTCATAATAATTTTATATACTTGCATTCAATACTAGCATTTTGCTCTAAAACTAAACCTCGGAACCTATACAGAATGTAGTTGAGAATGATTAAAAATATAATTTAAATAATCGTACTGCTTAAGGAAGGAATTTTCATAGCCCACAGCAACGGATGACTACATTTTACTTTCACTTGTTCTGATCCATCAAATGTATTCGATGTACTCACTATTTCGCCGAACTTCAGCTGTTGATTATCTAAAATAAGAAAAAACTTAATTCATTTTACTAAGCAGTTAATTGGTGTTGTTTAAGGCATGATCGACAAGTACAGCATTGTTGTGTTATTTAAATATATACAGACTAGTTCTATGCCAGGTAATGAAGTTGATAGACAATGGTATCGTAAACGATAACAAACCGTGCCTGACGACAACTTCATTTTATACATGGGGCACACTAAAAGTTTTGCACTTCTAGCTAATCGGAACTATTTGAATTTCAAATGTTATATTTTTAAAACGTTGCAACCTTCTTAGTGATAAAAAAAAAACAATTGGCGGGAAATGATTTATCAATTGTTTTTTTATCACACATCAAAGTTCTACATACGCAACGAAATTAAGTCGAAAAGATTTTAGAGCGATGATTATTAATGATTTTAAAGGTTCTCTTTCTCCGCAACACTGTGCCGCTCGTCTTCAAAATGCTTTTGGGAGAGAAGCACCTTGTTTGAGCACTGTGAGGCAATGGTTTGCTGAATTTGAGAGAGGTCGAGTATCTTTACATGACGAATTTCGTGAAGGGCGGCCTTCAACTGCCGTCAACGAAAATAATGTGGCTACTGTTAAGCGGTTAATTGAAGAAAACCCCCGGATTACCTATGAGACAATTTGAGGACTATTGGGGATTTGTATGAGCCAAATTCAGAAAATTTTACACAAAGAATTGAAAGTTCGGAATCTTTGTTGCCGTTGGATCCCTCATGAACTGACAACGGAGCAGAAGCGGGCTTGCATGGAATGGTGCTCACAGATGCTACTGAAGTATGACCACGGACATTCTAATGCTGTTTATGACATTGTCACAGGAGACGAAATGTGGATTTATTGTTTTGAACCCGAAAAGAAACAGCAATCTTGTGAATGGGTGTTTGAAAATGAGAACAGGCCAACAAAAGTGAGACAGGCGAGAAATGTTGGTAAAAAAAAATGATAGCATTTTTTTTTCTCAGCTACGGGTCCCATCTGTACAATTCCACTTGAAAATCAAAAGAGTGTTAATGTCGCGTGGTATTCTACCGTTTGTTTACCCAGGGTATTAGAAAAAGTTCGGTACGACGACCCAAAAGCCGCATTCTCCTACACCATGATAACGTTTTTCACACACAGCCAACAAAACAAAGTCATTTTTAGCTTCCGAAAAAGTACATCTCGTCACTCATCCTGCGCATAGCCCCGACATAGCACCCTGTGATTTCTGTATTTTCCCCAAAATCAAAGATTTGGTGAGAGGTTTTACTTTTACCAACTCCGAAGAGGCAGTGATAGCATTCAATCAGCACGTAGACAACATGCCTTCAGATCTGTGGTCCTCCAGATCGCATGAAAAAATTTTTAAAATGTAAAGAAGATTATTTTGAAAAGCAATAAACATAATATTTTGGTTATAACATGTTGCTTTTTTTAAGTTACGCAAAACTTATAGTGTGACCTACGTATTAGCAAACAAACAATCTAAAATATGTTTCAAGTTTTGTATGATATAATAAAGAATTAGTTTGTTTGAAATTTGCTTTTTTTTTTAATTTGAAGTAGAAACAGTTATTTTACTATTATTAAGTAAGTATAAGGCATGGGCTACCAGTACAGCATTGTTGTGTTATTTAAATATACACACTATATACAAACTAGTACTATGCCAGGTATTGAAATTGATAGACAATGTATAGTAAACGATAGCAAACCGTGTTTGACAACAACTGAACTTATATTAGCAAACAAACAATCCAAAAGATGTTTTAAGATTTGTATAATATAATAAAAATTAGTTTGAAATTTGTTTTTTTTAGTAGTAAGTAGTAACAGTTATTTTACTATTATTAAGTATTCATACAGACTAGTGAACACTTTGTATAAAATTAAATCAATAATGTCGGCGGCACTTCATACAAATAACTTAAACAAAAAAGAGAAGGACTCAGCCTTCCAGTGAATCTTCTGTGTGTGACCGCAATCTGATCTGGTAGTTAATATTAAAATAAATTAACACATCAATAGTAGCTATAAAGGTTTATTTGAATAAAACATGTTTGACTTTGACTATGATATGTCGGTCAATCGTTCCTACCTGGCTAGAAAGCAAATCTACAAACAATACATGATTTATCAAATCTTACCTAGATTCCATTTTAGTCCAGAAGTTGTTACATATTGGCACGGCTCACCAACTGGTATCAGAGCACACCATACTCTTTTATTTGTTCTAATTTCTTCTGGAATATCAATGACATGATCACCAGGAAATAGTAACCATGTGATATCGTCATCAGACAGTAAGTAAACTCTTGTATCTTGATTGAATATTTGTTTATCTTTTACTAAGAACAATGTTTGTATATTTCCTAGTATTTGATCTATTCTGCCAGAGTTTTGGGCTAATGTTATAACATGATCTATCTAAAATAGAAAGATAATAACATGAATACCAACATGTCAATTTTTACATTTATTATAAATAATATTTCCCTAAGAGAGTAAAGAAAATTTTGTCTCCAGCTTATCTAAGGGTTTGATAGTTAAATTCACTATTACCTGAACAGCCTTAATACAAGTTTGTGAATTATGGTTATATCATGTGTATTTGGCAATTGTTTAACTGCCTTGTAGTCTAGGGGTTAGCATTTTTGGCTAAGATTATTACATATGATCTTCGGGTTGCAAAAAAGTGTTATTGAGGTTTTTTTCGCCAATTTAAAATTTCAGAGGCTGCTTACAGTCTGGCGTGTGGTGTGCTAACACTCTCATGACTGGGATCAGCATGTACAGCTGGCGCTCCCGGTTATCACTAAAATAGGCGGTAACTGTTATCAGTTTGGTAAAATGCTGAGATGGGGATCACCACTCATCTCACCAACCGACGACATTACCTCACTTATGGCTCGCTGTCCCAGCGCTTACAACACACATTATAGTAATTATAATATACTGCTTCACCTAGCCTTAAGCATGGCGGCAAGTTTATGTACGGGAAGGTGCTTACGTTAGGTTGACGTCAAGGCAAAAGGCGATACGGTGACGATTCCTTTCAGCATTGATAGATGTGCTATGACCATAACACAGATTACTTTAGTCATTATAATTGTGAATACTCATATTTATAATTAACATCACACACCTGAATTTTCTGCTCTACACAATGATTGTTCAACTCAATTAAGGCTTTGGTAAAGTCAGTGTGGTCTTGGTCTGGTGTGTGAACAATCTGAAATCAAGAAAGAATATTAGAGACTAACTACTATCCCACAATTTTTTGGTATTTTAAACGGCATTCATTGCAAAACATTAAAAACAACAAAGAAAAATGTCGACACGTGAGACTCGAACCTGCGACCATCTCCCTCAAGCCGAGACTCTCTGCCACTGAGCTAGTGTCGACGGGCTCGACGTGGCGAAATTCTTCTTTGTTATATGACCTAATCGGTCATCGTCAATTGTACTGATCGCTAGATATACAAACGTATAACTAGTTAAATGAGTTCATCATTACAGATGAAATTCACATTTATATTTAAGAGAGAAGTAAAAAATCATAGAATATAGTAAAGATATGTTTTCATTAAAAAACAATAAGGTATAATTCTAAGAACATCTATTCATAAGCTTAAGAATATACGTAATTCTAGGATTCAATTTCTTACAGGCAGCATCAGACTTATCTAAATCATTTCAACTATAATATTAAAAAAGAGTAGAAAATTCTGATTATAACTATACTGCCAGCCAAACCCTAATGAATGTTAATAACTTCCAGAACTGTGTTAAATACAGATGACTTGAACTAAGCTAGGTTAAAAAATAGAATAAGAATCGAACTTGTCACAAAATTTCAATGTAAACAAGATTGGAAACTAAAGTTTATAAAAAAAAATTAGTCATTTCACCTTACAACCTTGTTTTTTATATTTCTCTAAAACATCCGGTGTGATGGAATCAAAATCTCCCGTAACAAGATCTGGAAGACACATCCTATTCCCTTCAGAGAAATTACTTAAAAACTTATCCCAATGTCTTGTTCCACCATCAACAGTTACCCTTACAGCTGCTGGAATTTAAAAATATATATATAATTTAGAATTGAAAGTATTATCCATACTCCAATATTTGCTCTCAAATCCAATAGTCAATATTATGATTAGTATGAGGGTGGATTGAAAAGTACTCGGTCTAACACAGATCCATTCAATTCTGCATATCAAATCTACCCACATTATTTAGTTCAGTTCAGAGTAGTTAATTGTGTGAAGTTTGAAACGTGTGAAATAATTAGTTGCGATTTTATAAATTTTTTAACAAAGTTATCGGACATACTTTCTGCAAATGGAGCAAATCGAGCAGCGTGCCATCATTAAGTACCTCCATAAGAAGGGGCTATAACCGAAAGCCATCCATGATGATATGGTCAATATCATTAGGGGATTCTGCTCTGTCTTATTCATCCATCAAAAAATGGATAGCAGAATTCAAGCATGGTAGAGAAAGTGTGAAAGATGAACCCCGATCTGGAAGGCCTTTGACGTCCAGAGTGTGAAAGATGAACCCCGATCTGGAAGGCCTTCGACATCCACTACTGACGAAATATTTAAAAAGTGGTTGATTTCACTATGGGAGACTGCAGAATAAACATTAGAGAGATAGCCGAGATTATAGGCATCTCTTATGAACAAACTCAATATATCATAGTCAATGAATTGGGTTTCCACAAAGTGTCTGCGAGGTGGGTCTCACAACTTCTTTCTGTTCCCTAACCTAAAAAAGAACTTGGGAGGTCAAAGATTTTCAACTAACGACAAAATCAAAACAGCAGTAGACGCATATTTTGACTCTAAGATAGAATCTTTTTTTTTCAACAGTCTAAATGTTTTGAATGGGAGACGGCAAAAGTGCATCGAACTTACAGTGATTATGTAGAAAAATAAAAATATAACTGATTTAGTATGTGTTTATTTTCTTGGTTAGGCTGAATATTTTCAATCCACCATCGTAGATATGTTATTAGACAACTAAATGTTTTTAGACAATTTGATTCACCACCTACTGATGATAGTTTGACTACCATTAGTTGAGGCTTTTTTGGACTTCAACAACGGATTTGATTCCCAACAGGGCCAAGCATTTGTGTTGTGTAAGTTTGTATTTCTCGATTTAGGTGTTTAGTAAATATACTTTAGTATTTTATATATGTGTATTTTCTATCTGTTAGTATTGTTGACTAACGCCCAAGCTTACTTTGGGGTTAGATCAACTTGTGAAATTTTTCCAGCAATATTTATTTATTATATTTATAATTTATACCACTTGATATTTTTTAATATCAAGTGGTATAAATTATAATAAAATATATAACATATAATAAAATCGTAGGAAAGTCAAAACCGTACATTGAATATTTTTAAAAAAAATACTTGGGGCATGATCTATAATCTATATCGAAGCCAAAAATATAGTTTTTAGAATTTTGTCTGTTTGTCTGTATGTCTGTTTGTCTGTTCATCTGTATGTATGTCCGGGGTAAACTCAAAAAGTGCACTGCATGGATTTACTTCAAATTTCGCATGAATATTACTAACAGGTCGGGTCAACCTATAGGCTACATATTATCACGCTATCACCTACGGGGGAGGAGCAGTGCGGAGTAAACGAAGTCCGCGCGTAGGAAGTCGCAGGCAACAGCTAGTATATTATAAGATAGCAAACAAGCAGATGAGTCTCCTGATGGAAAGAGTCAACCATCACCTATAGACATCAAAGATGTTAATGATGCGTTGCTATCTTGTGGCTAGGTCTAATACCACATGCATAAGTTTACCGGCTACCTTACCCTACAAACCGGAACACGACAGTGACAAGCACTGACACTATTGCAGCAGTAATAGGTAAGGCAGTGGTACCAAACCCGGGTGAGACAAGGCAAAACACTACCACCTAGACCTAGTAGCCACGATGGTAGTGACTCGCATAGCTAATTGGTCGCGTTTTATGACCTGCCTGGCAGAATGGCAGTTGGACTAATCTTCAAAGGAGCCAGGGATCAACACGGGGACTATCACTAAATTGTGTGTGGTTAAAACTAAGATCTTAGTAAACAAAAACCTTGACATTATTTTTTGCTGGTCCTGGGAAGCAACAGTAGATTTAAAATCATAATCAACTCTAAACTTGACCAATCAGATAGACATTGTGTCTGTATAATTGTATTTTTTAGGCTCATTTATCTTTTTATCTAGTTTCATAAATGCTAAAAATGGTAAGTTATTTAATTTTATCCAAGGGTGAGTTGAGAATCACTGTATATTAATACATATTAAATTGTCATAGGTGAAATAGAACCATACAGATCTCCAAAGTATCTTCACTCCCACATCTCGTAGGGGTAGATAGAGGTACAACCAGTGCACCCATGATTAGCTGAAGATATTTATAGGAATTACTTCACTTATACCGTACAGTTTAGCCTTACAACCCAGTTTTCTTTTTAAGCACTTTAAAGTTTTTAAAAGCTACACCACTAAGATACTTAACCATTATTCCAAAAATGATTGATGAATACTGTATTCTGTAAGATTGGACGATTTAACACCACAACAGCATATTTGGCAGCAGTTTCTTCTGTAATACAAAGCAGCGACAAATCCCATTTCCAACATTTAACTACACTTGAACTGCTCATACTAGAAGATTGTGGTGAACACGATCCGCCAGTAAGTTTGATAACCTTCAAAATATAAAATATTTGGGTTGGCATTAGACCAGGCCGCATGATTTTTGGATTTCTGAGTGTTGGGTTGGATAGGAGTTGGCTTCCTCTTTCTGGCACATGGACATATCTACTTTTTTTATACCTATTTTTCTGAAATAGTAAGTGAACTGCCTGTGTACAAAGGTTAGGTTAGAACTAAAAATATAATATAAAAACGTGTAAAAGGAAATCCGAACGGGGGGACGAGGGCAGGGGATCTGGAGGCAAACCCCCCACACCACTTAGAAAAAAAATTAACTCAATGCAACAGTTGAAGTAGGTTAGTTAGTTTCTCTTTAGATCACAAACACAGGAAAAGGAGCCCTCTGTAGTGGGGCTCCGTCGACATACTACTACCCAAGTTGTTACAGAAATAGGTAGTATTTTATTGCAATTATGAAGATAAAACAAATGTGTTATGAATTTCTGTTAAAATATATTGTTATAAAAGAATTTTTATGATTTTCTACCATATGTGAGATATTTATGAAGTGCCATATTTCTTGGTTTCCGGCAGGGGGTTTAAGGGGGGGTTGAACACACCCCCCCCCCCAACCTCCCCCATCCCCTCCCCTATCAATCTGGCACTTTTCTAAACTGTTACCCAAATAATAATTAGAATTTTAATTTAGACAAAACAGACAAATTAAAAAAACATAAGATTTTAATTCGTCTGTTCTGTTTTGTTTAATGCCTTGCATTTCGTTAATACCTAGAATCTGTTCACACAGATTCTAGGCATCGCCATATGGTGGATGTTCTATGTAACCGTACAAAGAGGTTCGATTCCACATTTTTCATTCAAACCGCAAGCAACTGGTACATACTTCCTGAGTCTGTGTTCCCCTACGAGTACAATCTAGGGATCTTCAGGAGAAGAGTGAACAGATACCTTCTAGGGATGCGCGTTTCATCTTAGGCCACATCTTAGCTTACCATCAGGTGATATCATGGTCAAGCGCTTCCCTATTGATAATAAAAAAAGTGCAAAATCATTTAAGATTGATATTTGAAGTATTTTGAATTAATTGCATACATTTTGAGGTTAGTCAAAAACTAGCCAAAGTTTTTGGCCTAAAACTTTTTTTTAAACATATCTGTAGAGGGGATTTTTACTGGAGGAGAGTAGACCCCGACCACTCCCCCCAAACCCCAAATTCGTGGCGGCCCGTTTCTAATGCAATCCCAAATATTTTAGTAAGGTAACAGTTAACAAATATTTAATTAGGTACAGCAAGTTTTGTTTTTATGTTTTACAATAAAAAATAAATAGTGATTAATTACATTAAAATATTATGAAAAACAGTTTACAGACCTTTTTTAATAATTCATTTGAATTCATTTTAAACACAATTTTTCGCAATATCATATAATCTGACGAGGTTTTTCAACCAGATACAAAACTTATTGATTAACCTATAACGATAAGTTTTAATTATTATTAAAACGTTAACAATGGTACGTAAGTCACGACCACCACGACTAACATAACTTTAATTAAACCACAATTATCTTTACTTTTTAGTTAGCTTGTTTTTAACTTTTTAAAATTAAATAAAAAAAAAGCCGTCATAAATCAAAATCAAATATTTTGATATTTTACCAATGTTGCCAGTAGACGTGAGCGCTATATAACATAGATAGTTGTGAAACTATTTAGTTGTTTTCATAACCACTAATCGTTTTCCACGAAAAATAAACTATCTACTTTTGACAACGGTAATGTATCAAGCAACGTATAGCGTATGGGAAAATCGCGACATATCGCTGTATCGCATAGATCAGTTTTCAATTAAAAGAGTGTTCTGTTGTAACGAGTAACATGAGCCACTTCACATTGTTTTGGTTATGTGTAAACGAAGTAACGCAGATGCGCTTATAGTTAAAACAAAATATAATTAATGTTTATAACCCTATCGAAATTGATTACTTTTTATGGACGTTTAAGATGCTATTTTTTTACACAAATTAATTATATTTTTGTTTTGAACTCGACCTTGACACTACCCCTGTACTGTACCCCATTTCTTTTGAGTAAATAAATATTTTTATAATATATAATAATAATAATAATAATAATAATTCACGGGACAAATTACACTTACTGATCTAACCACAAAGTAAGCAAATTATTTGCTTGTGTTATGAGTGTTAATCAACGATACTAATGTGTGTAATGGGTGTTAGTCAACGGTACTGTGGTATTTGTATACTTTTAGATAATCAAATAGAATTCAAAAACTTGGATATTTGTAGTAGTTTAAGCAGAGAAAAAGAATTTGAATGTTGTGGCATTGAAAAATCCGAATATAATTCTTACATAATTTGTTTATACAGGATACCTGATTCTAATATAAATATATGTTTTAACAATTTACAAATATTATTACACAAATTGACATCAAATCCAAATAAACATGTAATATTATCAGGTGACTTTAATATAGATATTTTAATTAACAATAATCTGACATTAGAATTTAAAAATATTTTACACAATTATAATATACAGCTGCATATACATGAACCAACTAGGCAAAAAAGCTGTATAGATAATATAGCTAGTAACATTATAGAAACTTATAGTTCATTAAAGCATTTAAAACTATCTGATCATAACACCTGCCAAATAGTCCGTTTTAAGATAAAAAATTCAGGCGGTAAAAGAAATTGATTTTATATATTTCGGAGAAACTATTGCATCGAAAACATGAAAAAATTTAAAGATTGTTTGAAAAATTTAACTTGGTCGGAGTCTAAAGAAAAAAAGGATGTTAATGATAGCTTTTATAACTTTCATGAAATGTTCCATTTGTTTTATTATCTTTGTTTTCCAGTATGTAGAATAAAAATATTACCCACTAAATATAATCCACAATGAATAACCAAAGGTATTAAAGTGTCCTGTTCAGAGTAAAGGAAACTTCGTTATAAATGCTACAAGACAAAATATGTACAATTTAAGATTAACTATTATAAATATTCCAAGATGCTCAGAAAGTGTATAAATGTTTCAAAAACTTACGTTCACAAAAAAAAAACAGTAGCAGCCGTGGGACTGCCGATAGAAGTGAAAACGGAACTATTAAGTTGAGAGTAATTAAAACTATATGCAAAACATAGCTATAGATATACTATTATCATTAGCATGTCGGTGACGCGAACCGAGGATTTTACCCTCTACCAAAACGCTCAACGCGCCTAAAGAAGTTTTCACTTCAAAAATATTCTAAATTCAAAAAACAAAATTAAGACTCTATGGAACATTATTAAAAGTGCAACAAATACACCACAGAAATCTAAGTATATTAGTACAATTAATTATAACGGTGTAGAAGTTACAAATCCGAATAAAATAGCCAATTTATTCCATAATCACTTTATTAAAACATCAAATAAAAAATTAACACATGAGAAAAATCACAACATAACTAATATTATGTCATGCTCTAACAGTATATTCTTAGCTCCGACCACCGAAAATGAAATAATTAAAACTATTAACCAACTTAAAGAAACAAAATCCGTAGGTTATGATATGATAACAACAAAGGTTATAAAAAGCGTTGCTGACGTCATAGCCCCCATACTTACTTGGTTAATAAACAAATGTATTACACAGGGAGTCTTTCCGGATAGCTTAAAAATGTCAATAGTAAAGCCACTTTTGAAACGGGGAAGTCAAAAAGAAGTAGAAAATTACAGGCCAATTACGTTAATACCTACTTTAGCAAAGGTATTTGAAAAAGTGATATATGAAAGACTTAATAATTTCCTAAATAAACAAAACATTATTCATAAAGAGCAGCATGGGTTTCAAAAAAATAAATCCACTACACAAGCCGTGTTCTCCCTAATTAAGACTGTAACTGAGAATATAAATAAAAAAACCGTGTTGCAGTCATATTTTTTGACATGTCAAAAGCATTTGACTATGTAGACCACAATAATTTATTGGCAAAATGTGAAAAATACGGAATTAGAGGGGTAGCACTGCAGTTAATTAAAAATTATCTATCTAACCGTAAACAGACTGTAGAAATCAATAGAATTAATAAATCTGAGCTCCATACTTATACCTCAGACCACAAAATAAAGAAAACAACTTGTTTTCTTTATTTCGTGCCTCAGACAGTCTGTATAATGAATTCGGTGTTTCTCAGGGCAGTGTGTTGGGACCACCTTTTTTCGTCCTAAATATCAATGATCTTCCTGATATACTACAATACAAGTGTATAATGTTCGCTGATGATATTAAAGTTATAGTGAATAGTGATCATAAAGCAGAACTCTATAAAACAGTAGAAATAGTAATTAAATGGCTACAGCTGAATAATTTATATGTTAATGTAAATAAAACCAGTTTTATGCAAATCAGACATCATAATACACGTAGACTTGAATTAAAAATTGAATATAATAACCAATATATCACTGAAGTTAATGAAGTTAAATTTCTGGGAATGTACATTGATTGTCATTTAAACTGGAATACACATGTTGAAAAATTGCGTAGTAAAATAAATAAATATGTATTTGTACTAAGAAAAATTAGACAAACCGTAGGCAAGGACGCTGCTTTGACAGCATATCATGCATAAGTAGCTTCCTTGTTGAGATATGGTCTAATATTATGGATGTCTTCTTGTCAAATTAATAAGGTTTTTTAACGCGAAAAAAATGCATACGGGCAATATTTGGTGCGGGTCCATTGGACAGCTGTAGACCATTATTTAAAAACAATAAAATCCTAACTTTATTAATAAACACCCGACTTATTTTAATATGGCCAGAGATAACTCAAGACTTGGGTATCGAGACCCTACTGACTGCTTATGCCTCCTTGCAAATCATGTATGTACACGAAAAATTGTTATATTATGTGTCTAAGAGTTTATAATCAATTACCAAGGCAAATAAAAGAATTACCACTCACAAAACAACTGCATGTTTTAAAAATCTGGTTATTACGAAAAAACTTATATAATTTAAAAGAATTCTTTGATATTAATTGAAAATAGCAAAATATATTTATAGCGTTTTATTTGTGTAATTGTAAATTTGAACTTAAAATATATTTAAAAATGTGAGTAAACTGAATAACTTTTAATGCTTAATTCTTATTTAACATAATATATCTGACATTTTAATTTTGTAGTTAATTATTAATATATATACATTTTTAATTTAAATTTTTGACATGGATTTTATCTCTGATTATATACATAATAATTGACTTTAACATGTAGGTTAGTAAGTAGGTATATTAAGTTTGAGTATTTAATAAGTTTGTCACCTATTCATAATCAATAGGTGAATAAGTAATTAGGGCGAGCGAAGCGAGCCCTACACTAGGCCACTTTCTATGCACTTTTGTGGTACATTTTACTCAAAAATTATCGGACTTTTAGGTTTGCGCTTCGACGTAGTAGTTTAAATTCATGTCTAGATATGTTATCTACCATAAAAATAGAGAGAGGGAAAGGGAGAGGGAGGGGGCGGGGGAGGGAGGGGGAAGAAGGAGAGGGAGAGGGGGAGGAAGAGGGAGAGGGGAGGGAGGGAGAGAGGGAGAGGGAGAGGGGTAGGGAGAGGGGAGGGGGGAGAGGGATAGGGAGAGTGGGAGGGGAGGGGGAGTTGGAGGGGGGAGAGGGATAGGGTGATGGGGAGGGGGGAGGGGGAGGGGAGAGGGAGAGGGAGAGTTTGGGAGGGAGAGGGATATGGAGAGAGGGAGAGAGTAAGGGGGAGGGGGATAGGGAGAGTGGGTGGGGAGGGGGGAGTTGGAGGGGGGAGAGGGATAGGGTGATGGGGAGGGGGGAGGGGGAGGGGAGAGGGAGAGGGAGAGGGATATGGAGAGAGGGAGAGGGTAAGGGGGAGGGGGAGAGGGAGAGGTGGAGGGAGGGGGCGAGGGAGGGGTGGGGAAGGGGGAGAGAGGGAGGGGGAGAGAGAAAGGGAGAGAGGGGGGGGGGAGGGGGAGAGAGGGAGAGGGAGGGGGAGAGAGGGAGAGGGAGGGGGAGAGAGGGACAGGGGGAGAGGGATAGGGATAGGGAGAATGAGAGGGGGAGGGGGAGAGAGATAGGGGGAGGGAGAGGGAGAGGGGGAGAGAGAGAGGGAGAGAGAGGGGGGGCTGGCTGGCTGGCGGGGAACAGAGTGAATAGAGCGTTAGTTTTAAGTCAGGGTGCCCCTCTTGCCCTGCATAATAATCATTCCTATGCCTGCCTATGCCTATCCCAACGATATTGTATGAAAGTGAGAGTTGGGTATGTTAGAAGGGCATGAAAGTATAATCAACGCAGGACCAGGTTCGTAATGTTGAAGTGAGAGAGAAGTTATGCTTGAAAGAAAGTGTTGGTGTAAAGATGAGAAAGGGCATGCTCCGTTGGTTCGGACATGTACAAAAAATGGTAGGTGAAAGATTAACAAAACAGATATACAATGCGAGAGATGAAATACTTTATTATTTATTTTTCTATACATTAAAAGATTATAGACTTTATTATTATAAATAAAGTCTATACATTAAAAGATGTAATTCTCATAAAAATACTTTTCTAACAATATTACTAGGTAGTATAACTTTGCGAGCCCCTACAAAGCTCTGCTTTTTGCTAGTATATTTTAAATGGAGCTTCTAAGCAGAATATCTTATAAAATTGCTTAATCTTAATCTAAAATTAATTTTAAATAACAATATTATCCCCTTGACTTATTGAATATAATGATAGTTATTAAAATAGGTAGTTTTCATATCGTAATCTGAAATCAATTAACGTGATCGTTTCGTTATTTCAAAAACGCAAAACGACATATTATGTCTAGTTGCCCGTGACAGATAGTCAAATATAACATGAGACAGCTCAAAAAGTAGGTACCTAACATTTACACGAGAAAAGTAACATTTCCTTATCTTATGCGGAAAATGACACTAATACTATAATATGACACTTTATTACACAGAAGCTAAAAAGATTTATGTCTCATTGGTTAAGCTTCAAAAGAATCGTAATAATTTTTGATCAAATAATTGACTGGTAATCCTACGGGTAATCCGTATATTAACTGAAGATAATTACCAGTTTATAAAAAGAACTTCATCTTCAATCACATCAATTTTTTTTGATAGAAAATATAAATAGTTTTTATAAGTCCTAAACGTAACATTTTGAGTCATGGAACAGGGAGTAACATGAAAGGGTCAAAAGTATCGCAAAATTTTACAAAACAAAAGTAGGTAACATTCTGGCAACTTTGCATTTAACGGCTCGCCCTGCCGGGCATCGCTAGGGATGTACACTTCATATCGATTTTTTTAAACATTACGTCGATTTTTTTCAAACATCGAGATGTTGTTTATAAATATCGATGTTTCAACATTGATATGGGAACCCCACATTATTCATGAGTAGCATTGTTCAAATTAATTGTTTTATGATAACGCGTTATAGACTATATATATATATGTTGTTGTAGTTCAAACATCTACATAGATAGTTAGTTAAAAATCACAGTAGGCTATATTAATTTTTTAAAAGCCGTGTAGGTATTTTAGCAACGATGATCAATTTTGATTTTTCAAATGGCATTCAATTTAATTTTTGTGACCTAAAGTTCTATTTTAGCTACATACTTGATAGCCGATAGGTTGAAAAATGTTGAAGCAATATTAAAAAAAACATTATAATAAATATAACTAGGTACCAGTTCTGCTAATCACCCGAACTGTGGGATGTTTTTATTCATATGTTTTTGCAAATACGGATGATCAAAAGATAATTAAGCCTTACATAAATATATTGCAGCTCGCATAGTGCCCACCTACATCTACAAAATGGTCCCACACACACACACACAACACTGTCTTCTCTTATTTACATTTGCCATTTTGCTGAACTAATATTATAAAAACTTTTGTACAACTTAAACCTAAATTATTTAAATTTAATAGCTAAATATATCCTATCAGAACTGCTTAATTTATTACCTATATATACAAAAAGAATATGAATACCTACTATTTTTATTCGCACTAGTAAACCTTTTGTTTACAAAACAATTTTTTGTTTTCGCTAAGTAAATTCAAAACGAAATCGAAAGAACATAATCCGAAAAACGGGATAGAAAACAAATTACCAAAGAAACGTTATGACCTGGGTGTCTAATTAATATCACCTTTATAGTTAAGTCATAATTTCTCAAATTTTCGTTAAAAAAATATATTTTAGCACCTCATTTAATGAAAATTTGGCTATTTTTTTTTTAATTAGGATATTTCACATTCACATCATGATTCTTTGAGATCATAGATATCAACACTAAAATTTACAAAAATAAATAAAAATAGATACCGTCATACTCAAAGCGCTGGTATCATCAAGTTAATCGTTAACGAAATACATGTTTTATTAATTGATATTTACGGTTTTTTAAAGTATCTTCACGCCCATATCCCCGAAGGGGTAGGCAGAGGTACAACAAGTGCACCCACGATTAGCCGAAGATACTTGGTCCCACAAATGTGATAGGTGGCAAGCCTATCGCCAACCGGGCACTCTCCAATCCCGGGCAACTTTGGGACCGGGACCTCATGTGGTCAACTACAACGCTGGACCACTAAACCACAGAGGAGACTACGGTTACGGTTTTTTGACAAAATTATTATCTAAACTGTTAGATCTTGAACTAATCTTGATTATAAATAAAGATTACTTGTTGATTAATACGCCAAAACACTTTTAAATTAACCTGTATCATAAAGTGCAACCAACACATAACACACAGCAAGAATCAAAATGGCGAACTAAATTCTTTTATTTTTCCCCAAGAGCTTATTTGAAAAAAGCATGCCAATTTGATGTAATTCTGTACAATGTTTCGTTCGAAAACGATAAAATACCATAGAGTAGTGTATTAAAACTGGTAAATAGTGAAAATATTGTTTTTTTTTGGATGAAGAAAGCGTTGGTAACCTTGGTTGGTTATGTTGGTGGTTAGCTATAGAGACCGCAGTGTATTAACGGAATTTTCTCAAAAGTCTTATTAGTTACCAAACTGAAGTGAGCTGATATCTACTTTTTTCCCTTTAAACCTTAATTAGATATTGTTTGTTTGACCAAAAAAGGAGTTTGTTTGATCGTATTTTATATTAATTATATATCATAGCTACAACCACACATATGACTTTCAAAAAAAAAATCTTACTGCGCATCCGCAAACTTTTAATCAGTTGCGTGGTCTATTTAAATCTTATCTATATTAAGAATTTCGTCCAGGGTTACGGTAGACTTAATCGAAACCTTACCTAAATTATAAAGCGTAAAAAAATAATAATTTTGAGTCGATAACATATATCCGCAAAATTCGGATTGTCGAGTATTTTGTTAAAATAGTGATTAAAAATTATAACGGTGCTGACAGCCAAATCGCCCATATTTCTTTAAAGGTTACAAATATGTGGTGTAGATGGCGTGAGGCATTTATTAAAGTATCGTAGAACGGAACACAAATTATAGAGAAACTTATTTCTCATCGTTCATAAAAGAGTAGAAATTAAAAAATAGCAAGACTATACATATATATATATACGAAAAATAACACTTTTAAGATACTAATATTTAAATAAAAAAATTTAAAATTTATTTTTGTCTGTCTATCTTTCTATTTGTATAGAGTAATCTCTGTAATATCTAGATCAATTTTGATGGAATTTTCACAAAAAGATAGAGGAGTTTATGGTATTTATAGTAGCCTACTATAAATACCATAAACTCCTCTATCTTTTTGTGAAAATTCCATCAAAATTGATCTAGATATTACAGAGATTACTCTATACAAATAGAAAGATAGACAGACAAAAATAAATTTTAAATTTTTTTATTTAAATATTAGTATCTTAAAAGTGTTATTTTTCGTATCGTAAAATGCACTTGAAACATACACATATATATATATATATATATATATATATATATATATATATATATATATATATATATATATATATATATATATATATATATATATTGTGTATATATATATATATATATATATATATATATATATATAGTCTTGCTATTTTTTAATTTCTACTCTTTTATGAACGATGAGAAATAAGTTTCTCTATAATTTGTGTTCCGTTCTACGATACTTTAATAAATGCCTCACGCCATCTACACCACATATTTGTAACCTTTAAAGAAATATGGGCGATTTGGCTGTCAGCACCGTTATAATTTTTAATCACTATTTTAACAAAATACTCGACAATCCGAATTTTGCGGATATATGTTATCGACTCAAAATTTTTTTTTTTTACGCTTTATAATTTAGGTAAGGTTTCGATTAAGTCTACCGTAACCCTGGACGAAATTCTTAATATAGATAAGATTTAAATAGACCACGTAACTGATTAAAAGTTTGCGGATGCGCAGTAAGATTTTTTTTTTTTGAAAGTCATATGTGTGGTTGTAGCTATGATATATAATTAATATAAAATACGATCAAACAAACTCCTTTTTTGGTCAAACAAACAATATCTAATTAAGGTTTAAAGGGAAAAAAGTAGATATCAGCTCACTTCAGTTTGGTAACTAATAAGACTTTTGAGAAAATTCCGTTAATACACTGCGGTCTCTATAGCTAACCACCAACATAACCAACCAAGGTTACCAACGCTTTCTTCATCCAAAAAAAAACAATATTTTCACTATTTACCAGTTTTAATACACTACTCTATGGTATTTTATCGTTTTCGAACGAAACATTGTACAGAATTACATCAAATTGGCATGCTTTTTTCAAATAAGCTCTTGGGGAAAAATAAAAGAATTTAGTTCGCCATTTTGATTCTTGCTGTGTGTTATGTGTTGGTTGCACTTTATGATACAGGTTAATTTAAAAGTGTTTTGGCGTATTAATCAACAAGTAATCTTTATTTATAATCAAGATTAGTTCAAGATCTAACAGTTTAGATAATAATTTTGTCAAAAAACCGTAACCGTAGTCTCCTCTGTGGTTTAGTGGTCCAGCGTTGTAGTTGACCACATGAGGTCCCGGTCCCAAAGTTGCCCGGGATTGGAGAGTGCCCGGTTGGCGATAGGCTTGCCACCTATCACATTTGTGGGACCAAGTATCTTCGGCTAATCGTGGGTGCACTTGTTGTACCTCTGCCTACCCCTTCGGGGATATGGGCGTGAAGATACTTTAAAAAACCGTAAATATCAATTAATAAAACATGTATTTCGTTAACGATTAACTTGATGATACCAGCGCTTTGAGTATGACGGTATCTATTTTTATTTATTTTTGTAAATTTTAGTGTTGATATCTATGATCTCAAAGAATCATGATGTGAATGTGAAATATCCTAATTAAAAAAAAAATAGCCAAATTTTCATTAAATGAGGTGCTAAAATATATTTTTTTAACGAAAATTTGAGAAATTATTTATAAAAAAACTATAAGGGACCTAACAAAAAATTTTGTGGATCTATCTAGACCTAACGTAGACCTATTGATTAAGGCCATTTGCACTTCGCAAATCTTCAGATAGGGTGTTATATTTGCTCAGGTGGTTTTGCTCTATATATGATTTCTGTGGTTTTGCTGCTTTCCGCGTTCGGACGCGGCATCGGAAACGCGGGTTTAAGCGACTGTTCCGATGCTAGACCGAGTCGGCTCTAGTGGTGCCTGTTCGATAGTCGATTATCGATTAATTGCCTATCTGTAAAAGTATTGTTTACTTATACAAATTAATTTATATATTTCATATTGATCTCTTTCTTTTTTCTTGTAAACGGTAATAAATTAGTAGCAATGTAAAAATATACTGATCTAACTTCATGGTTTTCGTTTAATAACCTATATTGTTGATAAGAGGCTTTTAAAATATATCGAATAGAACTGTGATTGGCAAACTATCAATAGACAACTATCAATTGGCTTTTTTAAGCCTAAGACTCTCTATGTCCTTTTCTGTACCCCTGATAACATATATACAAAATTTCATGATGATGAGTAGTTAAGGCGTGAAAACGTCACAACCAAATTAATAAAAACATTTAGCACCCCTGAATACTAGTCTACGGCGTACTTGCCAGAAATTTGTTATAGGAGCTGTAGTTGCCTGTAGATCTAGCTAATTAAAAAAGAAAAAAGATTAATGTGTTTTATTGGCAATGTTCTATAGAGTAAGACACATTGATATAAAATACCCAAGATACACAGTTCCGAACAAAACTGACACTCAAAACTGTCGCTAATTCAGCCTAAAAAGTTTATAGTTATGGCACAAACGTGTTTTTGCATATTTAACTTTAAACGCAAGATTTAAAGTCATTTTTAAAAAACAATGTACAAAAAGCAATAAAATTTTTGACTTAAGTTAGCCGGTAGGACAAGGCATATGTGGAGTCGAATATAAATATTTTTATGCATTGAGGTAGTATTTTAAGGGTTTGTAAAATTTACATTAAAAAAAATCTTGTCGAAAATCTGTTTTTGCGTATAACATTTATATATCAATAAAACAAATAATGACCATTAAAATAATTTATTTATATTTCAGATGTTATAGGTTATTGGTTTTTTTACACAGAACCTACACATATAGGCAAACTGTGGGTTTATAGCCATGTAGTATTTGACGCTTGATATTGATACATTTAGTTTGCATAGTCTAATAGATTTAGAATATACTGAAATAGGAAATTTACTGCAATGGTGACTATGACTATGTTATAAAGTTCATAGATTCTTACATGATAACAGACACGATTTTTTTTCAGACTAATTATGTAAAGTATTGACAACATAGTAAGGAAACGCATTAATTTCCTAGAAATAAGTTTAGCTTTTCGTAGAATTCTCGTTTTGAATTAGATTCCAGTTTTTCTGTTTTTTTTTTTTTGCAGTATTATGTAAACGAACATTGGTTTAGTTATAGTATCTGCAGACGTACGAGCGAATACTGCCCATAGACATTTGAAACACAATAGTTTAGGTGCTAATGCGATGTCGGCTTCTGAAAATTTTATTGACCCTCGTATAAAAAATTTCAATAAAACAATTTACAGTTAAAAAATTGTGTTCAATGTTATTCGGAAGATCAAACTCGTTGATGATTTTGAAAAAATATACATCTTTTCAAATACTGAATAACTATCATTAAAAAAAAAACTTTGGATTTTTGAAATTTTTTAATTCAATAGTCTATGCTTAGGCATAGTTTATTTTCTTTGAGGTTAAAATACTTAAATTTAGCGGGAAGTTTCAGGTGGCCTGTAAGGTCAACCAGCTCACAGATTTTTTGAATATAGTTACATTAGTTGGTTACATAGGTGTGTTACATATACAGAAATCCTAATAGATACGTATATTTAGTTTGGAGTATAGTTTAGTACATATATTATTATTGCCAAAGGTAATTTTAGATTGGATATTTCCTGTTAATTATAAATTTCTTTTATAATTACGTTAGTTTTTTCGATAGGTGTGTTACTAATAGGTATTTTTAGTTTGAGGTATAGTTAGTTATGATATTAGGTATAGAAAATTTAGAAGTTATAGGAAGTTCAGGTCTTACGTTTTTTACTTATATTTTAATAACAACAATGTCGTAAAAAAATAATTAAGATGAATATGTAAATATTATTTTTAACGTACTAGCGGCCCACCCGGCAATGTAGAGATTTTTAATAAAATAAAGAAATGTTAAATAAGTTCTAAAGTAAATATGCGCGAATAAAGCCGCGGGTAACAGCTAGTATGCAAATAAAACAACTCGTACATATAAACAGTCATTTAAAATTTATACGAAACTAGCTGCAGATCTCTGCATTAGGATAAAAGTATTCTATGTGCCATTCCAGGTCATCTTATATCCGAGTCCAAATCCAAATTGGTACAGCCATTTTTTACGTGATTGATTATCAAACATCCAAACATACAAACTTTAACATTTATAATATGTATGGTATAAGATATCCGCAATCAAAAACAACATTTTATTAAAAATAAATTATTAAATCAAAAAATAAACATTCTTAATGCAACCTCTGCCTTCCACTTAAGAAATCGTTATCAACAACACGTGTAAACAGAACAAAAATCGATCGAAACTTATGATTTCCTATTGTTATATTGAAAGTTTCGTAATATATCTCCAAAGTTCATCGTAAGAATCACAATTATATATTGTTATTTTATATTCCTTCAAACAGAATAAAAAGAATCACCTAACTTGGTCCTCAAAATAAGTAATCAATATAATCAAACATTTTAAAATCGTCAAATTGATGTCCTCTTCTCTTTTTGCAGTTGGTTAACAACTATAAAAGGTACTCAAAATTATTAATTAAAAAAATTAATCTTATTAAAAAAAATTAACTTATTAATGAAAAAAAATCGACTCCACTAATAATTACAGGATCAATTTGTATTATTCGACTAAATTAAAACGAGGTTATAATGCACTGTCCTTTTACTGAAAAAGTGACCATTGAAATTTTGTCGTGTTATATTTGGAGCGTCGAGTACATTTTTAAGACAAATAAAATGAAAATCATACATTACACCCTATATTTAGTAATATAAACGACAAAAATAAATCGATAAACTCTTATACTTACCGAAAATACAATATCTTATATTTTTTTAACGTTCATGATGTTGTATTTTACAATTTATCAGAGAACAATTCTGTATTTTTGACGCGCGGGCAGTGACGTGAGCGACGGGCTTCTATTTGAAGCGAGTGCACAGATTTTATTGAATCATAGCTAAGAACCATCTCGCAAAATAGGGCTTTAAGTAAAAAAAATCGCAACTAAATCGGACTATCCGCCAGGGCGCTACGATGCACGGAGACACACCACTGAAACATATAACAACCCTCGTTTTTGCGTCGGAGACTAAAAATAGTAGTAAAAAATTGGTAATAATTTTGTGTTATTCTGATTCCAACCCTGGCATACTAGTGAATAAAACAAAAGTATTCTTTTGTTTTATTCGCTCATCACACCCTGCGTCACGGTCGCGCGTTTTTTCGCGCCGCAATTCACGTCACCGGTAGCTGTGGCATACTTCATACAGTTTCCTACATTTGTTTTCGCTCGTCGCGCCGCAATTCGCGTCGCCGGTCGCGCCGCGCGAGCTGTGGCCGGGCGGTTAAAGAGTAAAATAAAACTATCTTGACGACATGCTAATCTATGTATGGACAATTTTAAGATTTGTTGGTGAAAACGGGCATAAAATAATAGCATTTGAGTTTTTTGGCAGTTAATGCACAGACCTGTTTCTTCTGGAGGCTGAATCAAACTAGTTTTTGATCACCACATTCTAAGACCCGCTCAGGAGACTTCTCAATTTCAGACTCAAGCATGCCTTGACACTTATTCACTTTTGCCCTTAAATATACAATACAGCCGTACTGTCATTCGCGTAGCAGTGAATGCTGTCAACTAGCAGCATATCATTGATATGCAGAATGAACAGAGTGGGAGCTGATAGCACAGAGCTTAATGGAACATTGCATTTTTGCATTTTACTCTGGAGCATGTACCGTCTGCGACGACCATAATACTGCGGATGTTTAAAAGGTTGGTAATCTAATTACGAAGATGTTAATTTTGCTCCCAGGTGCCTTAAACCAAAGCCGTGCGGTAGAGGACCAATGCGCTGGACCGACCAAATCAAAGCAATACTAAATGGTCCACTCCACGAATGCGCGAGGCAAGCAACAGTACAAGAGGAATGGCGACGAATTGTGAAGCTTGCCACCGCTACTGTCATGACGACCACGACCACTCTGCCAAGAGTGTGACGGCAAAGAAGAAGAAGCGTTAGACCAGGCTCGGTTGAAAGCTTAAGCGTTATCCAGCCAGACTAACTGCTAGAACTTTTCCTTTGGCGTCAATGACTTCAGCTCAGCGATAGTTAAGATAAAACTTAAAATAATTGTCAACACCAATGTTCAGTACCATTTCACATGTGACTTAATGAATAATATGTGTAAAAACTAAACAACAACCTTATAGTCTCCAAAATACATACAGATTACGCTGTCCTTTAATTGACTTGTTTAAGTAATGACCTAGATAAGTAGTAGTGAGTGTTTTCATCCGTCACGCATTAAAAAAAACGATTAAAATGTGTAATTTCTATAATCGATTTAATAGAACTCGATTATTATGATTATGAAAATCGATTATTAAAATCGATTATTTTGTACATCCCTATCGTAAGCCATAAATAATTAAATAATCTGTGCTCTAAGCTAAGCTATTTGAACGCAGAAAATTTTGTTTACGTACTGATTTGCAAATTGCAATATTCAGTTTTGATTGATATAAATTGCTGTTGGTGCGAGTATTATTGTTTTGTATAAAATGAATAGAATATTTGGCAGGGGTAAGCCCAAAACATCGGGGCCAAGCATAACTGAGTGTATTAGTAATGTAAGTATCAAACTATAATTTATTATTGCTATGATTCATCAGAATTTACCTTCTAAAACATTACCCCACCTTTTTGAAATCTACTTATTTTAATAACTTTTTATAATTTATTGTTTATTCCAGGTTGACAGCAGAGCAGATAACATTGAACAAAAAATTCAAAAGTTGGATACAGAATTGAGAAAATATAAAGACCAAATGGCCAAAATGAGAGAGGGACCAGCTAAAAATTCTGTTAAACAAAAAGCCATGAGAGTCTTAAAACAGAAAAAAATGTGTGTACCAACTAATTTGAATAGTAATTGGTTAAGGTTTAAAATTGGAAATATCTATACATATAATGAAATCGTAGGAAAGTCAAAACTGTAAATTGAATATTTTTTTAAAAGAATACTTGGGGCGTGATCTACAATCGATATTGAAGCCAAATATATAGTTTTTAGAATTTTTGTCTGTTTGTCTGTTTGTATGTCCGGGGTAAACTCAAAAAGTACTGCATGGATTTACTTCAAATTTTGCATGAATATTACTAACAGTTCGGGTCAACATATAGGCTACATATCACGCTATCACCTAGCGGCCAGGTGCTGTGCGGAGTAAACGAAGTCCGTGCGGACGAAGTCGCTGGCAACAGCTAGTATTATATAAAACAAAGACATGTTTGTTACATCATTTATAATTCATGAATGGCAGGACTAATTTTCATGCTTTTCGTGTTTTTGTCTTTGTTGGGATAAGAATAATAAACATTAAAATATGATATTCATCTATAAAAAAATTAATAAAATGTTGATTGCTACCAGGTCATTAAAATACTTGATTTTTTTATTTATATTTTATTTTTATTTATTCTCATGAAAAATCAAATTTAGTCGTGTTGTATTAATTTTAAAATCCTAAATTTGTTCATTCATTAACTGTTGGATGGAACAACGTTGGCCAGGTCAGTATACAGATGAAACAAAGTTGTCCGAGTCAGTATATAGGGTTACTTATAAAGGTCTGGCCAAATTTTCAGAGGCTGTTCGGAATTGATAATATGTTCTATTTATGTAAAAAAAAATATTTAAAAATTCAAAATTTAATTTTTATTCAACACAAAAACAAAATGCGTGGATTTAATTTCAATTATGCAATATTTAAACTAAAATAGCCTTCAACCAAATTAAAGGTGATCAAGAAAAATGAACTTCAGATTACATAGTAGTTACCATTGTAATTATAGGTAACTGTAAATGACACACTGCCAGCATTACAAAGTTCATTCACAAGATTCGGTGCATACAATTAATGAATTTACTGGGATAAAAATATCTGAGTATTACGTATTGTTTCATATTATTGTAAAAATATAAAATACTAGCTGCAGTCTGCAGCCCGCTGCATTATAAGAGTTTTTGGCGAATCCCGCGGGATCGCTAATTTTGTCGGGATAAAAGTTAGCCTATATGCTATTCCAGGTCATTATCTACCTGTGTACCAAATTTCATTTAAATCCGTTCAGTAGTTTTTGTGTGATTGATTAACAAACATCCATCCAAACATCTATCCAAACATTCATCCAAACATCCAAACTTTCGCATTTATCATATTAAATAATAATATAGATTTGTGTTATAATATAAAATTTTTTACAATAATAATTAAAACACACTTTCAATTCAATATTTAGTTCCTCATTTTTAAATTTGGCCAGACCTTTCTTTAAAATATTCTATTAATTTTTTATTGAAGTACACGTCTCTTCTCCATTTGTCATGATTTTAGTTTTCTTTAGATTCATGATTAATCCCACCTTACAATATTATATATTTAGTTAAATACATTATAGTATACATTTAAACATGTTTTAAACAAATAATCTTAGAATGAAAGAATACTTTTTGAAATGATAGAACCTATATGAATGTTTATTTGTTAATGTTGAATCTGTATGAATGTTAATGAGAGCAACAGGTAATATACTGAAATAATAATGCACAATATGCACTTAGTATAGATAGATTTGTTTAAAAGAGGAAGAGTTTAAGAAGAACTTTTGTTTGTGCAAGCTGAACGAATCCAACTTTAAACAAAAATATTTACCTAGTAGTTTTCCTCGTGTTGCTTCCGGGCTCCTTTGAAGAATAGACTTACTGCCATTCTGCCAGCAGGTCGTAAAAGGTGACCGATTGGCTATGCAAGCCATTACCATTGTGACTACTAGGTAGTAGAATTTTGCATTGTCTCGCCCGGGTTTGGTACCACCGCCTTATCTATTCCTGCCGCAATATGCAATGCTGCTGCTTGTCACTGTCGTGTTCCGGTTTGGAGGTAGCCGGTAAACTTATGCATGTGGCATTAAACTTCGCCACAAGATAGCAACGCTTCATTAACATCTTTGGTGTCTATAGGCGATGGTCGACTCTTTCCAGCAGGAGACTCATCTGCTTGTTTGCTGTCTTGGGTTATAAAACAAATAGTATTAGCTGGTCTCTATAGAAAAATAAAAATTAATGACATTAATTGTTAGCTGGTGGCATGGGTGGTTATTCCTATTGTCGCATTTGTAAAGTTTCCCAATTACCTCTTGCTATTTCTGGTAGTCAGGACGATTTTGTGTGCATTTTCAAGCACATGATTGCAAGCATTCCACCTTCAGAATCCAGACTGGCCTGGTACCGAGATTTATCTAAATTAAAAACCCCAGTAACACATTCTTATCTGGAATTTGAACCTGGTACTTCACAAATTAAATTAAACATGCTGACCACAAGACCAAAGCTGTTTTCTCATTCTTGGAATTTAGGGCTTAAATTTTTAAGTAGCTCTTAAAAATAGAACTAATCTCTTTCCAATGGACCTGTCTTTAAATGAACTTAACTACATGTTAAAAATCATTTTTCTTACAAAGAATAATTTTGTCTACATAATTATTGTTGGTTTACTCAGTACTTTTTAGTTTGCACTACTAAATTATGAAAAGATTTTCTTAAACCTATATTTCTTAAGCAGTATGAAAAAGGATCTTTTAGGAGGCAGATTATTGAATAGCTTAAGAGTTGGCAGCACACTTTTGCTGTGGATGTCCATGAGAATTCGTGACCACTTTCTGTCGGATAGCCCGTTTGCTCATCTGCCAGCTAGAACATATAAAAAATGCATGGTTCAATGTGGTGGAATTCTCCATTAATTTATAACTGACCCACAGCTGGAAGTGTTATTTTTTAAGTTTTCCCTAGCATGTTCTCTGTGCATACATATATGTAGGTATATATGTATTTTAGCACTGAGAATGTACTTGCATCATGTTTAATTTTTAGGTATGAACAACAACTGGAAAACCTAAGAGCACAGTCATTTAACATGGAACAAGCTAACTATGCTACACAAACTTTAAAGGATACCCATGCCACAGTAGCTGCTATGAAAGATGGTGTAACTTCAATGAAAAAAGAATTTAAGAAAATTAATATCGATTCTATAGAGGTAAGTCTGTTATAATAATATTTGGTCAATCTTTTTAACCGTGATCTGGTTAAATTAGAAGTCTGAGTCTTTTAAATGATATTGAAGTGGGACGTCTTTGCCAAAATGCTTATTTATATCCCAGGTAAGCATTCGAAAATGTTCTCAAAAGTTCCAAAATTGTTGCGACTGACTAGTCGTAATCAAGTCATAGTACACTAATTTCAACCTTATGTGAGAAGTCTATTATGGCATAGCTGTTTGTGTGACGGGTACTTATTGTTTGATAAAAACAGCTATCTCTTTTTTATTTTTAGATTATTCTAGTATTCTCACTCTTTACTTTTTCTAGAATATTCACCACAGTAATAATGTTTGCTAAATGTAGTTTAAACTTGGGATATGTAAATTTAAAGTACATGTACTATAAAAGAACATATTGTTACAAGGTTCGAGTTCGTATTGTGCAACAAAATATCACTTACGTTAAAACTGTGTATTTACAACACAAATCTACAATACACCACAATGCAATACGTAAATACACTAACGAACACTAATTACACTCACTATATTAACACTACAATTAACCGACTACACTGAATCACTAAACTAAAACTCTTTCCGTTTCACACTGATCGTCCGAGCTATCGCTTCCGAATCACTCTAAAAAACTGAGTTCTATTCGCCAACACATCCTTATTTATACACAAGGTAAAATTCAACCATATACCCGAAAGTTCCAAAAATATACGATATTTTCAGAACTTTCGGGTATGTGGGTATGAACAATCCTAAAGGTAAACAAGTCATAGTACACGCAATTTTCATACATTATTTGCAACAATATTATATGTAAAGTTTAAATATTTATTTAATAAATGCTGTTATCAAGGAATTTTTTAACTATCAAAATAAGAAATTATATCAAATATGTCTGTAGATTTAAGCGATACATCTTAAATAGATATTAATATCCTTCCTATTTATTAATCTCAACTACACATTTTGGGTAGCTGGAAGTAATCTGCACCAGTAGAGATAAGCTCACCTTTCATGCCATTTTTGTTATTCTTTTTCTTGTGTATTTTTTATTAAGTGTACAATAAAGTATTACTGTATGACATAAATATCACTATATGACATGTGGTTAATTCATGGTATAACCAGGCAGGCAATAATTAATTTCCTTTCATTATTGTTAATTATCACAAAATGATTCCCAAATTGTCTGCATTTGTACGTGGCAGGTATAATCATATCCAGAAAAAATCTTTAATAAATTCTTCCTGGCTTCTGAATTGTAAAGATTATTGTGTTGTATATCATTACTGCACCTGACAAATTCCATATGTGACATTTGTAAGGTTTTGGAAAACAACAAAAAACGTGTTGGTTATTAAATTAACAAATAGTCTATTTATTAATTTATTAATTGATATTAAATAACAAATCAACTATTTGTTAATTTAATAACATGTTTTTTGTTTTTTTGTTTTTTGTTTCCACCTTAAAAATATCACATATGGAACTTGTTAGGTGCAGCGACAATAAAATAATGCTTAGTTTGTGAATTTGAATTTTTTAATTTCAGGATGTTAATGATGAACTAGCAGATATGCTAGAACAGGCTGATGAAGTTCAAGAAGCACTTGGTCGTCAATATGGCGTGCCAGAAATTGATGATGATGAGTTAGCTGCTGAATTGGATGCACTTGGTAATTTTTTGTAACTTGATAAAGTACAAAAATCATCTAAAATATTTGCTATTGTTAATAGGAACAGTTAAATCTGTTATACCATAATCATTTTCGTTTTGGAAGGTTATGGTGTAGATACAGCAAGTTAAATAAAATATTCTTTATAATCAATATAAAGTAAAATAAGCATAAAATAAATATTATCTTGGAAAAACTTAAGTTAGGTAAATATAGTAAAAGGTAATTAGTAAATTGTAATCATTATGTGGAACTTGTCACTGAGCTGCATATTGTTTTTTGATTTTGGAAAAAGAAATGTCTAAAAATGAGACTTAAGTTTCTATCTACACACATATTAAAACTTGTTTTGATGTTTATTGTTTTGGCCGAATCGCATAAACAGTGTTAACAAGCTAATTGACCAAGTTTTGGAGCCAATAAAATTTAAAAAAAAATTTAACGTGACAATCATTTTGGGACGTGCTTAGCGCATACTTGAAATGAAATGAAAAATATTTATTTGAGAAGAATGGGTGTTACAACTTATTAAAAATTAATATAAAGTTACCAAGCATATTCTATCAATGTTATGGTGTCCAAATATTTAAAAATTATCATTTTATATTCTATGAAATTTTAAATGTTTGTAAGTTGAATTCCTTAGAATTACTACCAGGTCAGAATAAGACCACACACTGAGAAGATCCGGCGGAAGAAACTCAGAGTGCTTAACTTTTTTTTTCTATTTTATGTATTACAAACTTACAAAAATTATTTCTCATCACAAAAGTTATTTTTACAATTTACAAAATTTCATCTTTTGTTCAATCAAAATGTTTACAAATTACAAAGTTAATTTACAATTTACAAATTTTAAGGTGAATTTACAATTTGATATTTTGGCCATAAACTCTCTGATATTGTATCTTTTATCTTATAGTAAGTCTAATAATGTCTTGCGAAATTCATTTATAGTTAATGATTTAAGGCTATCAGGAACGTTGGGAACGTGATTGTATTTATAAATTGTCATAAAAAATGTATTTGATAAATAATATTCATTATTTGGCTAGGCACCTGCAGTTTCTCACTGTTTATAAAATATGACTTCTCTTATCAGGTCAGAAGTTATTTATTCAATAAAACTTTTTACAAGTTATTTTGATGCGTCAACATTTTTTTAATTACTACCGGATTCGAAACTTGGCCACATACTGAGAAGAACCGGCGAAAGAAACTGAGTGGGCTTGTTTTTTTTTGCAGGCAGTTAATCCCATGCTTTCTTGTCATCTGGATATTCATATATTTTATAATAACATTTTTACACAGTTTTGATTTAACACATTTGAATTACTGGTAAATCTCTAATGGCATCAGGCAGCTAATCGTAGATGCGTCTACTTTGCTTCATAAGAGTTGCTTATTCTATGGAAACAAGTCCATGCTCAGCAAGATTTTTTTTGTTCCTTGTATTTAGTGAGTCAATATCACTATTATTTTTAAATAAGGAAATATTTTTACGTATATACATCAAATTTTCAAATATATACTGCGAAAATGCAGTTAAAATATTGATTTCTTTGAATCTTTCTCTTAGGGTGGTCCTTGGGCTGAGATTATAGATTGCCCCTATAGTCCTTTTTTGTAATACAAATATTATATTTATTTCAGCGGAATTCCTTAAGCGGAGCTAAAACTTCATCATTTGTTTTAAACAAATGTTGATATTTAATTTAATATTAGCTACAGCGTGCAGCCTGCTGCATTATGAAAGTTTTTGGCGAATCCCGAGGGATTACCTAATTTTTCTGGGATAAAAGTAGCCTATGTGCTATTTCAGGCCATCATCTACCTGTGTACCAAATTATATTCAAATCCGTTTAGTAGTTTTTGCGTGATTGAGTAACAAACATCCATCTATCCAAACATCCAAACTTTCACATTAATAATATTAATAAAGATTAAAAGTTGATGCTTTTGTGATTTGTCAATATCCAGCTAAGTGCCATCAAAATTCTGAGTTTGCTACTCGTAGCTAGCATATACATTAGTAACAATGTATTTGTTTCATTTCCAGGTGATGAAATTGCTCTTGATGATGACACGTCGTATCTGGATGATGTTGTGAAAGCCCCCGCGGCCCCTGACAAGGAGCCGGGCGCGGACAGTGTCCGGAACAAAGATGGCGTCCCCGTCGACGAATTCGGACTACCACAAGTACCAACTACCGCACAAACCTCTCGCTGATAATAACTAACTCTGTTTATTTTCTTAATGTGATAATATTTTAAGATTCACTTATAATTAATGTTAACTTCACTATTGAGTTGCTTTGTTTTATTACAAAGTGAAAAATAATAAGTTTTAAAAGTGTTTATACAAATATGTTGTCTTTTAAAAAACATTATATTATTAAATCGTTTTGTTTAATAACTACTCCACTATGAGATTGTATTTTTTAAGCTTCATTGTCAATTGCCTCACAAAACAAATACTACACGTTTTTTTATATTGTTGGAGAGCAAAAAAGCAATTACCTAAAAGACACTAGCTTTTCCTTCGTTTTAGTCCCGGTCTCCTTTGAAGAATAGGCTAACTGCCGTTTGCCAGGCAGGTCGTAAAAGGTGACCGAGTGGCTTTACGAGTCACTACCATCGTGCCTACTAGTTGGTAGAGTTCTGCATGGTCTCGCCCTGGTCTGGTATCACTGCCTTACCTATTCCTGCCGCAATAGCGTCAGTGCTTGTCACTGTCGTGTTCTGGTTTGGAGGGTAAGGTAGCCGGTGAACTTATGCATGTGACATTAGACCTCGCTACAAGATAGTAACGCACCATTAACACCTTTGGTGTCTATAGGCGATTTTCTATCTTATCCATACTAATATTATAAATGCGAAAGTAACTCTGTCTGTCTGTCTGTCTGTCTGTTACGCTTTCACGGCCAAACCACTGAACCGATTTGGATAAAATTTGGTACAAATATAGTTTGAGACCCAAGAAAGGACATAGGATAGTTCTTATCCCGGAAATCCCACGGGAACGGGAACTATGCGGGTTTTTATTTTAGAATTTTTTCCACGCGAACGAAGTCGCGGGCACAGCTAGTGATATATATATATTAAAAAAGCTGGCTCGGCAAACTTTGTACCTTCCCAAAACGAATAAATGCTGTCATAAAAACTGAATTAAATACAATGGAAACTGCCATAAAAGACAAACAAAATATAGTCAAAGGTGTATCAAACTGTACGCACCATTTAAAATTGTTACTTATTTTTTCAAATGTTGTAATAGTTATTCCTCTGTTGGGGCTGGAAACAAATCCAACTAATCAAAGATCAGTCCAGCCCTTCTTAAGTTATAAATGGTGTTTGTACAACATTTTTTTTATATCAAAGGATAGCAAAGAAGCGGATGCGTCTTTTGATGAAATTGGATAACCATCAAATATAGAAAAACTATAAAAACAGCAAAGAAAAATATCGACACGCAGGATTTGAACCTACGACCGTCTCTCTAAAACCGGAACGCTCTACCGCTGTGCTAGTGTCGACAGGCTCGACGTGGGGAAAATCTTTGCTATGTGATCGTGTCCGTCGATTGTACTGATCGCTAGGTATACATACGTATAACTAGTGAAATGAGTTCATCGTTACAGATGAAATTCACATTTATAATTTTGCATACATTATGTACATCAAATATAGAGACCAAGGATCTATGTGGCATTTACATCAGTCAAGGTCTCGACCAGGCTTAGCCTCTTTCATATTCCAGTTGCAATAAAGTCGGTGCTTGATACTTTTATGTTGTACTGTAACATTTTAAGACTATATATTTATGTTATTATATTTTTATCTAAACTATAGATAGTAGAGGTAATTAAATTTCAGGGTGGGGGGTGGTAGATAATATTTCAACACCGTTATATGGATAGCAGCATGGGCGTACCCAGGTTCTGGGTCAGGAGGGGCAATGGTAACATTTTAAGACTATATGTATGTTATTATATTTTTATCTAAACTATAGATAGTAGAGGTAATTAAATTTCAGGGTGGGGGGTGGTAGATAATATTCCAACACCGTTATATGGATAGCAACATGGGCGTACCCAGGTTCTGGGTCAGGGGGGGCAACTGTAACATTTTAAGACTATATATTTATGTTATTATATTTTTATCTAAACAATAGATAGTTAGTAGGGGTAATTAATTGAATATCTTTATTAGTATTTGATGTTATAGCGGCAAAAAAAATATATAATTTGTGAAAATTTCAGCTTTCTAGCATCACGGCTTATGAGATACAGCCTGGTGACAGACCGACAGCAGAGTCTTAGTAATAGGGTCCTGTTTTACCTTTTAGGTATGGAACCCTAAAAAATAGGTGGTGGCATCAAACCCGAATGAGATATTGCAAATCTCTACCTCTTTATGTTTAGCCTTAATACACTTTTAGTATTTACCGTCAATATTAATTTAACCAACCTAAGCAAAGATGCATTGGGAGGAGGCCCCTTTTAAAGAATAAGTCACCTGCAATCTTACCGGGCAGTTTACAAAAAGGAGTATGAAGGTTACACATAATGTTACCATGAGTCCCGCTTCGTTCTATCTGGTACCACCGCCGTAGGTACCTTTTCCTGTCATTATAGCCTCAGTGATCGCACGACATTGACTAGATCAGTTATTAAGCCACAGATGGCGTTATGACTATGACTATAGACGGTGCTTATCACTTTTGTATCAGGAGAGCTATCTGTTTTTTAATGTCATAGCCGGTTCAATAAAGATAAGGTAGGTAGGGTAAATTTGTGTATGTTTTAACACATCTGTCACGTGGATGTCAAAGCATCATCAACAATTAATTAAAAGTAAGGGAAGCTCGTTCCATCTTAGGCCTCATCTTAGCTTACCATCAGGCGAGATCGAGGTCAAGCGCTTACCTATCGATAATAAAAAAAAAATTAGTGCTTGGAACTAGCTGCTGGTTGCTATATAAAAAAATCCCAATTATTCTTTAACATTATATTTTCAACCGTCTTCCCAAAAAGGCGTAAATTCTTAATTCGGATGTTCATGTTTTTTTAATGTATGCACAACTCTGTCATATATAGACGTATTTGCATTTTTTTGTTTAATCCATACTAATAGTCTGTCTGTCTGTCTGTCTCTACCTCATGCCCAAATGACTGAACCGATTTGGATGAAATTTGGTACAAAGATAGTTTGAGATTCGAGAAAGGACATAGGATAGTTTTTATCCCATGGAAACGCGAACATTTGATTCCGGGTTCCAGAAATATAAAAGGTCGGAAGTCAGTTTTCGCAGTTTTAGTGCGTTTGAATTATATAAATGTGTATAAGGGGCCATCCATAAATTACATCACACGTTAAGGGGGAGGGAGGGGGTCGACGGAGTGTGACATTATGTGTCAAGGGGTGGGGAGGGGTTCCAACTTTTGTGAAATCACATTTTTTCAAAATATGATTAAACACTAAATTTAAAAAGCCACCTGTGTAGATAAAAAATAACCCCGAACCATTCCGAGATATCGCGTCCGTGAGAGGTGTCTATGTGTGCGTTGCTCGAATATCACATGTATATAGATTATATATTGACTACTGTTAGTCTCCAGTATACTGTGCTAAGGAGGTGTCGCCTCAATGTAGCCATTCTTGTAGAATTCTACATCTATTTCTAATACTTTACCACAATATTTACCGCTTTACCCATTCCTGCCGCATTGTTATATTTCAGCTTGTAGGATAATAAGGATAATATCTCTTCAGCGCAGTGCTCTTCTTGCTTTTCTATAGTCGTAATGTCTCTAGTGTCTGTAAACAATAGTAATTTTTTACTATGAAAAGAGCCTTCTATCTCCGTTTATCTATCGCCTTTCTGCTATCCTACGCAATAAAAAGGTTGGATTTTATTGATATATTTCCTGGACTTACTATATTATAATTGAAGAATTGAATGAATGAATTGAAGAATTTATATCTAAATCTCATAGTTTACGAAAATTCGATTTTGCAGCCACAATCTTACGAGGTAGATCGAAAAATATTCGGCCTAACCAAAAAATAAAACACATACTAAATCAGTTATATTTTTATTTTTCTACATAATTACCATCAAGTTTGATGCACTTTCCATTCAAAGCATTTAGACCGTTGAAAAAAATGATTCTTCCTTAGTCAAAATATGCGTCTACTAATGTTTTGACTTCGTCGTTTGTCGAAAATCCTTGACTTTCCAAGTGCTTTTTTAGGTTAGGGACCAGAAAGAAGTCCGACGGTGCCAGATCAGGTGAATAAGGCGGATGTGGTAATAGTTCAAAGCCACAATTGTGGATTACAACCATTGATTGCACAGACGTGTGAACACAGGCGTTATCTTGATGAAACAGGATTTTTCTTCTGAGCATTCCTGGACGTTTATCTTTTATTTCCTCTCGTAAGCGACGTAGTAAGACACTGTAGTAATCAGAGTTTATAGTCTGATCCCTTTCAATCAATCATAATCACACCCTTCGAGTCCCAGAACACTGAAGCCATTACCTTATTTGCCGACAAAAGCGCCTTAGCCTTTCTGGGGGGTGGTGAACCAGGTCTTTTCCACTGTTTTGATTGTTGTTTTGTTTCTGGCGTACAGTAATGAACCCATGTTTCGTTCATTGTAACAAAACGATTAAAAAAATTATCTGCATTGGCTTCAAATAACTCCAAACAGGAGTTTGTTTATAAGAGATGCATATAATCTCGGCTATCTCTCTAATTTTTAATCTGCTATCTCCCTTAACTAAATCATTTTTTTTAATATTTTCGTCAGTAGTGGACGTCGAATGCCTTCCAGATCGGGGTTCATCTTTCACACTCTCTCTGCAACGCTTGAATTCTGCTAACCATTTTTTGACGGATGAATAAGACAGAGCAGAATCCCCAAATTAATTTCACCGCTAAGAATTGATAAATTCGTTATCACCATTGTTTACATTTCTGAATATTAAATATTTGTAAATCGGAAGTTCGACGTTTTTTCAGGGTTACATGTATGTCTATTGAGCGCTTAACAATACTATCTAACACGAAAAAGGCATATAAGTATGACAATGACATAAAAAAATAATGAAATGATTTTATTTATGAAAATAAAAATATCGTGGTATTTTAAAAACCTTGTATTTAACCTTCGATTTCGCTAAAATTTAGCGAATATTTTAAACTGTACAACACAGTCCAGTAAGCGGGCGCAGCCTCGTAGTTGCGTTTGTGTCTGTTGCCATGTTTTGCCCGGCATTTTGTGTGGCCACGCTTAATATTTAAAATATCATTTAATATTATTTATTTTCGTTGGCGAAAAAATATTTAGAGGTATCCGCAAAATAAAATATCATATAAATGATAGTATTGGGCTACGAAACAATGCCTTTGTTAATCGGACATGGCTTTTTAAACCCTGTGTAATAATAATGTTTGCCGTGTTATTATGTCCCCTGTCTCACTATAAAATGTATAGCCAGACTTTCGTTACATGAATTTTTAAAGTTACTTTCGTCTTGACTTATTTATCTTACGCAACCGCAGGTGAAACAAAAATACAGATAGCGTAAGAGCATTAGTTTTAAAGAAAAGGAGAACGATGAAGGGTCTATACAAAGTTCGCCTAGAAACCATCGCATGTTGATAGATGCTTATCGTATTGTAATACATGATTAGGTTATTCTGAAATGTAAATTCTATCACGGACACTACTGGCATATTTCACGAGAAACTTATAATTACTTGAATTCACAATTATTATTATTTACTGTATTATGCCATTCACGTCGCAATATATCGCCAACATAGATATAATACGTTGTTGTATCTCTCATCATGAAGATTATTTGATCACTTAAAAGGTAAAAGGTTAACTAATTTTGTTTACCTACAATCACAGAGCAAAACATTTAATGTCGCTCGATTATAGATTAAATAGATAACACTTGTTATTTTTTTTTTTAAAGAAGATACTAAGATTTTGTTTATACATCCTTCTGTGTAATACTACTATCGTTACTATATAGTTTCGACTATAATAATAAATAATTCCCTTTTTGTTGCATTTTATACAATAGTTTGTTCAACATGTTGCGTCTTACCTATCCGAAATTTTCAGAGGGTTCTTGTTCTGTTGGCGATAAATAAAAGAAAGCGTTAACTTCACGACAGAAAAGAAAATCTTTGCTTGTTTTAGAAATAAGTAAAACTTGTACAGTTTGATTAGTTTAATGACTTCTAAGTATGTTCCTTTTAAAATATACTTGCTTTTAAAGTGTCAGTTGACTTGTAATATGGGCTTGTTGTACATCAATTTGATAATTTCGGCTGTCGCATTCTTTTAGGACATTTTGACCGACCCTTTCAATGTCCTTTGCGATTAGCAAATGCGTTATTTGTTGTTAATGCTTTCTAAGTAAGAATCTGTACTAAATCCATTGATGTTTATATTTAAGTTATTTGTTTCATATTTTATGAGTATATGTAAATTTAGCTTTTCATTAAAAAGAAAAGCAAATATATTATGATACTATTATGCTTTTGTAATGTAATGTATTACAAATAAATATATATCTTGTATAACTATATTTATGTTCATTTCTTTATAAGTTATCATCCACATAGGGTAAGAGGAGATTATGTCGTGATAATTTTATACTTGAAATCAAGTTTGGAATTGTAACTAACAAATTAATTATCCATACTAATTATATTATGTCGGTCTGTTACGTTTTCACGGCTAAACGTAGCTCCTAAATGAAGGATCCGATTTGGTTTCGTTTTTTAAAGTGAACGGCCAATCTGTTCAGATCCTTCTTAGCTATGATTCAGTAAAATCTGTTCGACAGTTTAAAGATCATCAAATATTTTCCCGATCCTAGCCTGATTGATACAAAATGACACGGTAACATTGACCTGATTCTGCAGGATCCCCATTAGAAGATCATCAGCTCTTTTCATTGTTTGTTCTACAAATAATGCACATTATGTATTATTTGTAGAGCAAAACATGAAGAGTTGATGATCTTCTATATATATCTTCTATAGATAACAGCGGGCCTGTTGATTAAGGAATATGTTAGAGGTATTATAAAAAAAAAGAAGTAAGTATCTTCACGCCCATATCCCCGAAGGGGTAGGCAGAGGTACAAGTACATCCACGATTAGCCGAAGATACTTAGTCCCACAAATGTGATAGGTGACAAGCCTATCGCCAACCGGGCACTTTCCAATCCCGGGCAACTTTATGTTTCTCAGAAAACTGAAAAAACACTTTTTTTTTAATGTGCCCGACCTGGGAATCGAACCCGGGACCTCATGTGGTCAACGCCAACGCTGGACCACTAGTACAATGAAGTTTTTTCAAGTACCTACTTAGGTTCCTCTGTATTGATCCAGGATCCTTTGAAGACAAGACCAACTGTCGTTCTGCCAGGCAAGTCATAACAGGCGACGTATAAATACCATACGTGTAACTACCATCGTGACTAAGTGGTAGAGTTTCGCAAGTCTCGCCCGGGTATTTGGTACCACCGCATTATCTATTCCTTCCGCAATAGCGTCAATGCTTGTCATTGTCGAGTTCCAGTTTAAAGGGCAAGGGTTAGATAAGGTTTGCTATCATATGATATAAAAAATAGGATAAATAATATGTATAAAATGAAACGCGTTTATATAATGGTGGCAGGTAAATTCACCTTTATTAATATTAGTAATAAATTAAGGGCATCATAACACAGTCAACTCTAAAATACTGATTTTCAATCTTACTTTTAATACAACTGATACTGCATCACAGTACTTGGTAACTCGTACGGGCACCGAACGTGCAATGCCATAATATTCTAGGGACAATAAATAATACTTAAGTCCACGATATTTACATACTAAATATTTACATCCACTTATTTCGCGATCTTCATGTTGTAACAGTCTAATTGCACTTTCTAGTTTTGTGACGATTAGTCGAGAGCTTCCTGTCCCGTTTTTGGCAAAAAGAAGCAGAGTATTGCAGCAACTGAAATAAAAATACAGAAGTATTAATCAAGCGTTTTGTATAGAGAGTTGATGTATACAGAGTACTGAAAACGGGTTCCATTTAATTGAAATAGCGCTTTAGGAACTTTAAAATTGTACGGTCTGACATCTGACATACATTTATGACTCCTTTTGAGGCAAAAATGCCCAAAAAACCGCACGGTTGGGGATTTTTAGACATCGAGGTGATGAGGACTGAACTTAACGATATTCGATGATGCGTTTGAATTAATTCAAACAATTCCTCGGGATATTCTCCACGATAAATGCAATAGAAGATGCAGAAAGAACCTTCGTCTCTGCGCAATTCTATTTAATACTATTAAGCGTCCTGTACCCACCCACAGCACCCACAATTGAAGAGTGTCATTTCAAAAATACTTATTTCCACCTTATCCGATTTTTCAATAAAATGCAAAAAACGTCCTATGTGATTTATTGTATTATGAACATAATTTTTTTATGTCACCGTAAAGAGAATCATATTTAGCTAATTCTGAAACTAGTACATTAATTTTAAAGTTCATTTATAATAGGAAAATGTTACTCGATAATTTGGAAATAAGTCACTTTGTTCAGAATTACAGGAAATAAGTCACTTTGTTAGGTACTCTACGGAAATAAGCCTTTTTGTTTTGTCTCTGAGAAACAGGTGTGACCGATGTTTTATAAATGAAAATAAAAGCTAATTGATAAGTACAAGAAAACAGTGCTATAACACAAAAATAATTAGAAATACGAAAGTATTGATCAAAATTATAAATGTGAATTTCATCTGTAACGATGAACTCATTTAACAAGTTATACGTATGTATAGCTAGCGATCAGTACAATCGACGTAATCGATCATATAGCAAAGAAGAATTTCGCCGTCTCGAGCCTTTTGACACTAGCTCTGTGGAAGAGCGTCCCGGCTTTAGGGAAATGGTCGCAGGTTCAAATCCCGCGTGTCGATATTTTTCTTTGTTGTTTTTAAGGTTTTTCCAGTTTCCCAAGCACGGGGTGAGTGCTATAACACAAAAATAATAAGTCGATTTGTAGTTGAACTTATTATTCAATGCAAATAAATACGTAATGACGTGGAAATAGGCGTATTTGTTTTGAATACGTAAATTGAAAGACAAATTTACAAAGGAATTGTTTCTGTAATAAACAAATTAGTATAGAGATGCAAACGAATCGTGAGAATGGATTTCCATTATTACTTCAATTTTTTCCGAAAGTGGAAATAAGTCCTTATAAAATGACACTCCTAATTACGTCCAAATCACCAAAGCGTCTAAAACACGTAAATATGAACGTGATTTGAATTATTGTTTGCTAGGAGATAGATAGATAAGAAACTTGGGCTTCTGATTTTTCATGTTGTTGGAAAATAATCTAGATAAAAACTATTAGTAACGCGAAATTTGGTGGCGATGTGTGAATATCCTCCTTCGCAAGTTAATTTATCGATTCCGGTTCTTTCTAAGTAACACGTGATAATTGTTAAGTTTCCAAACGTGATGACGTTTGGATGATGACGTTTCTCATTTCTCTAGTCGTCGTACCGATGAACATTGTGAATATTAAAGAACTATTCTAAATCCACATTTATGATTGCAATGAGCAAATTAACACTGTCCTGTATTCGCGGCTTTATCTTAAACTTGCGAGGACCATTAGAGCTCTATTTAATCCGGCCCTTTTGCAAAATTTTAGTGATAAAAACTGTCATTGGGATTTTACGACAAGACCCCTATCTCTTATAATAATTAAAGGAGATTGATGAGGGTCTATAAAAAGTTCGCCTTAAATGCAACGCATGTTGATAGATGCTTATATTATTGTAATATATTATTAATTTCTTCTGGAGTGTAATATATATCACGGACAATTTTTATAATGCTTTACAAGAAGACTTTATAGACTAATATTACTTGAATTCACAATTATTAAATACTATTTTAAGCTATTTACGTCGCAATATATTATCAACATAGATGTAATTCGTTATTGTATCTTTCATCATGAGGATTATTTGATTTTAACCACTTAAAAGTTATAAGACGAAAAACGTACTCGTTCACAGTTTGATTTTAATTTGATTTTTTTATTTTTATAGGATGATACTAAGATTAGCATGTTTGTACAGCCTTCTGTGTTGTAAGTTTCGCGTATAGTAATATTTTTTTTCCTTTCTGCTGAATTTATATTTAATAGTTTGTTTAACATTTTGCGTCTTGCCTATCCGACATAATGTCCAACTTGTTTGGTTGGTTATAAATAAAAGTGTAAACTTTATGGCAAAAAATCTTTGCTTGATACAAAAATAAGAAAGAGCGAACAAGAGCGAACATGACTTCTAAGTATATTCCTTTTTAAAATTAATTTGCCATTAAAAAGTGTCCGTTGAATTTTAATAAAGGCTTATTTGTACATTAAATTAACTTTATAATTTCGGCTGACGCTATAGTCTTGTAGTACTTTAGGCCGATCTCATCAATCTTCTTTAGGTCTTAACTCAATCCATACTATCCATACTAATATTATAAATGCGAAAGTAACTCTGTCTGTCTGTCTGTCTGTTACGCTTTCACGGCCAAACCACTGAACCGATTTGGATAAAATTTGGTACAAATATAGTTTGAGACCCAATAAAGGACATAGGATAGTTTTTATCCCGGAAATCCCACGGGAACGGGAACTATGCGGGTTTTTATTTTAGAATTTTTTCCACGCGAACGAAGTCGCGGGCACAGCTATTATATAACAAGTGATGTATTTACCTATTTGGTCTCTAAAGAACTAAAATACTTACTGAACAAGAATGCTGAGAAGACAACGATGGGTATGATACAGTTGATGTCAATCAGGTAGCCAAAGGACAAGTTGCCGATCAAACCACCTCCTCGACCAGCGGTTAGTGAGAGCGCAGCCGCCATTACCCTATAAAATAACAGATAATAATTAATAATTTTCCTTTAGGTAGGCAGAAATACTCTTTTTATTGTCATAGGATGGGTTTGCTGGAAGAAATCTTTTACAGAGATAAGTTTACCTTTTGTGGAGTTTTCAAGAAATAAAATGTAATTTTGCCTCTATGTGTACAATAAAGTATTAAATAAATAAATAAATAGGCTATCAAACTATTAGATGACTTCGTATGTATTATATGTATTTACCGCACGCTCTCATCTGATGCCCGTCATTTTCTCGAAACATTAGAATTATTATTACACACTTTTACAAAATCCAGTAAGAAAAAATTATTCTATGCGGAGATTGGAACATAAATATACTTAAAAATAATAAACTATCGAAAGACCTTTTTTCGATATTATGTAACTGTAATCTCACCAATCACATATCAGTACCAACGAGGAGAAAAACTTGCTTAGATCTAATTATAAGTAACATACACACAGTTAAGTCAGACGTTTTATACCTAGATTTATCAGACCATGAAACAGGTCAGACAATTACCGTAGATTTAAACATATTTTCATCTTTTAAAAATCCCTGTGATACATGGGTAGAAAAAAAACGTGTCTATAGCACAGAAAATATTGATAAATTTCTTAATTGCTTATCATCTTTAAGTTTTAGTAATGTATTAAATCAGACAGATACCGAAGAAGCGTTTAATTTATTTCATGCTGATTTTATGCTTTTTTATGATTTGTGCTTCCATGTCTTTACATTTTTGAAATGGGTAATTTTGTAAAAAGAATATAAATCTACTTACAAAAAAAAGAGAATGTAGTGTCAGGTTTAAAAATAAGTTATGTATCCCAAATCAAAGACTTCTGTTATATAAAAGGAATGTTTTTTGTATGAGTATTCGCATTTATAATCATATTCCCGAAAATATTAAGGATTTACTATATTACTATATATAATACTATATATATTACTATATATTTACTATATATAAATGGAATCTCGGAATCGGCTCCAACGATTTTCATGAAAGTCACAAATGAAAGGTTTTTCGGGTCAAGGAATTAATTTATCCAGGTTCCAGGTCCAAGATAAGCTCGGTTCTCAAGATATGGGTATGTGAAAAACCGAGCAAAGCTCGGTCAACCAGGTACAGAAAAACATCGATCGGATCGGATAGGAATCGATTTATCAAGTTTAAAGGTCTAAGAAAAGATCGGTTTCAAAAATATGTGAAAAACCGAGGAAAACTCGGTCAACCAGATATTCAGATATAATATAGGTATTAATAATAACATATAATTGGACATTTTTTATATTGATTCTATGAGTTTAATTAATTGTAAGATAATTCATGACCTTAAATTTATAAAATATGAACATTAATTATGATTAAGTAGATTTATAGTATGCATTTGCACACCGGCATTGCCGGTAGATTATGGCGATCTGAAAAAAATGTAAGATCTATTTATTGTAACCCATATTCATGCAAATAAAATATATTCTATTCTATTCTATTCATATAAAGAGATAATCGCCGTCTATAGATTCCGACGACGTTAATGGTGATATCCGTGGTGATATTCACAGAAAACAGTGGTGATATCCGTAATATGGTGTCAAGATGCTTGTGGCATTACATCAGTGCCACAGATAGTAGGTATCTGCCTTACTCTTCGAATTTCACTTTCTCATACGACAGTGAAAAGTACAAACGTTATTGCGTTAGAAAAAGTGTCTTGCTTCTAATTTGGCCTGAAACTAGATTTGCCAACTTTCTGGATAAGAAATAAAGTATAATATTATACTTTTAATTCTGATAATATGATTTGGAATAGATTAGAAGTACCGTTTGTGGCCACTGTACTACTTATGGCTTTGGCATAAAAATATATGTGCTTAATCTAGGGCCAAACCGGTGATCACACGATTGGAGTGACCAGAAAGCCGCGTATACAAAAAATCTTTAAAATGCATGTCGTACATACCTCAAATTAGTAGGGAATAGATCGACCAACACGCAGAACACAAGACTGATGGCAAGCGAGGTGAGGGCTTCAAAGATGCAGGATAGTACCAGATTCTGTGTGGAGTTCTGTACGAAGTAGAGACCGACTGTCACGACACCGGCGAAACCCAATGAGAAAACTAGAAAAAAGAGTTAACGTTATAGCAATGCTGCGGGTAGATGTCAATCAAATAATTTTCATTCAAAATAAGTATAAAAATACATTTTTTGAACGTCAACACCAGAAAATAGATAGTAAAAGTAACACCGCTTGGTTTGGTTTGTATGCACTTACCAACGATCATAATATATGTGTATCTAATTATTTGATGAATGATTGACAAGGTGTTATGGTATAGTAAAAATATTATGTTCTTCAAAAAGTTACTTACTGTCAATTGGTCTAAATGGCCCGTAACAACACCCCGTGTGTTGTTCTGAGCTCGTCTCGCCCAGCCCCCTAACTCAGGTAACAAAACGTCAATCAAGTCGAAACGGTTAGGGCTCTTACACACGCAAACACGATACAACGTCGTGTCATGCTACGATGCGGCATAATATGTAAGGAAATGTGTAAGAGCTCTATCGCTTCAACTCAATTGATATTTTATTACGTGCATCGGGCCCCTGGTTTGGTTCATCGCATTGCCTATTCCTGCCGCAATAGCTTCAGTACTTGTCACTTTTACGTTCCGGTTTTAAGAGTTAGGTAGCCGGTAAACTTTTGCAACTTATGACATGAAAAAATGTTGTAATTCGATTTTTTTGTTAATTTATTAACTACGGTATTTGCATTTATTCTTTAGTTGTTTTGAAACCTATAAGAACTCAATTTTTACCTCTTATTTAAGTATTATATTGACTGTGTTGATGTGGGTGTGAGTAGTACATACCTAATATTCATTAAAATTAAAAGAAACACTTACTAAGGAAGAATTTGGCACCAAGTTTGTGTACGCAAAGTGGCAGCCATAGCGAAGTGGGTATACACGCGAGACCTACAATCAGCGTATGCATGTAGACGTTCTGATCGATGACTTTGCCGCAGTCGAAGGGATCGCCTTCTTCTTCGTCGCTGATGACGATGCCGGACACGTCACACACCGACGCAGAAGTGTTAGGGAATTTGTGTTCAAATTCTTCATAACGGTTGAACAACTCCGGGAACCATATCATTAGAGTGTAGTAACTGCAAAATTTGATTATGTAATTTAATATCTGTATTATATTAGGGCTTGTTAACTGGTGAATTTTCAAACCTAAATCAGCTCAAGTATATTAAGAGCGTTTTGTAAACATTTTCCGGTATCGGTACTGGGTAGTACCGGTTTCCTTATGAAGCATAATTATAAGGGTTTTGAATCAATAAACCGGCTTGTAGAAGTTTTTTAAAATATTTCTTTAACGTTCTCTTAATTTTGTCCGCAATATGAGTGACGTAGCACCACAAAACAGATAGGTACAGAAGTCAAACTCATATATGTATCACTTTTCATACTTATGTTTGGCGGTCGCTCTAGGGTTGTCAACTTTGGCTTATGCACAAAAAAACTGGTAGTGGGAATCGTAGCCAGGTGATTGACTTGTTGAGAATGAAACAAGAAGAACGGAAATGTAAACCAGTAATAATTAAAATAATTTAATGTTATTGTTATACCTATTATAAATTTTCTGCACAAAAAAGTTCATTGACGCGTGTCTCAAGCGGGTGGCACTCGCGCTTGTACTATTCCCAAACATTCCGAGTTATCGTGTCTGTGAGAAGTGTCTGTTTGCGTGTTGCTAGAACGCCCTTTGTATGTAGATTCACTTCTGTTTTATTTGTTTTGTAGTAACCACGGTCTAGTTTTGCGTTAAACATGTTTATTTAGCATTATGAAGTGCTCTCATCTTAGATAAACTCTGAGCAATTCATAAAAACTGCTATTTTTTAAACCGGTTTCAAGTTCTGGTATAATAAAATAATAGAGGTTCTATTACTGTTTTTGTTTCCCGTGTTTATCCGGGCCCTTCTTTGAAGAATAAATCAACTGCTTTCTTGTTGTGCGTAAAAACGAGAATCTTCGAAAAGGCGAAAACTTGTGTTTTCAACACAGAATACCGTCGGCACCTGGTAAAATCTTGTATATGTCGAGCTTTATTTTTCTTTCTACCGAGTTGGTAGAGTATCTAAATAACATACGAAGACGTTCCTCGTTCTTGCCCTCCAAGTCTTGCCCTGCTGCAGCCGATAAATACATTTGTTATTTTTTGTATGTGAGTGTTAGTGGAGTATTTATTTCTGTGTGACAGGTACAGTTAGGTACTCTAGTAAACATAAATCAAAATATGTAACTCCTTTGCATTTTGGATATAATTATGTAAAAACGATATGTAAAGGTTTTTTGGTCGGCAAGCACCAGCAAGAGTTGTAAAAAAGAGTGTTTTTGCAATCACCGGAGGACCTAAGTATTTGGTAGAGTCGCCCATGAAAAGTTTTAACTTCTAAGAAAATAAATAAGAAAAGATTTCTATTAAGCCCGCGTGCACCATCCTGTTTAAGTACTTTTTTAAATCAATTTATTATACTAAATGTAACTTAAAATGTGTTTAAATATTTTTTGTTGCTAGCGGGCTTTAGAAAGTTAAATAGATTTTGATTAGAAATTACCTTGTAGTTAAGCCAAACTGAATAAGGCAAGTGAGTACTGTGTACTTCAAGTAAGGTGCTCTGCAGAGAGCTTTGGTTTGCACCCAGATTTCGCTGAAAAGCCTCTTCAAGTCTTTCGGTTTGCGCATACTTAAACTTCGTACAGATTTCTGAGAATTCTGTGATGCGACCGAAATTGTCCTGACTTTTTCTTTGAGGCTTTTGATCTAGAAACAAAATTAAGTTATTAAATTTATTGTGACACATTTTAAAAGTAATGATACCAACGCCGGCCCTGCTTTAGAGCACAAATCAAATAGATGCAGAAGTGAAACTCATGTATGTACTTCACTTGTATATACCGACGATCGGCGGTCGCGCTAGGGTTATCAACTGTGGGTTATGCAAAAAAAAAACAGGTAGTGGCGCTCGTATGTATGTGTTTAATTTGTTGTTGAGAATGAAACATGAAGAACGGAAATGTAAATTGTTATACCTATTACAAATTTTCTGCAGAAAGCGCAAAAAGCGCTGACACGTGTCCAAGCCGGTGGCACTTACGCTTGCACTATTCCCAACCATTCCGAGATATCACGCCAGTCGATGGCCCGTGAGAGGGGCGGGGGGTGGAAGAGAGGGAAGTCGATATGGAGAATTAGAAAATTATCAATTTTAGGTAAAGTCGAGATCCATTTTTTAATATCAGGGTGAAGGGGGCAGTTGCGTTCCTGCCCCTTTGGCGATGCCCTTGCATGTCGTCCGGCCTCTAGGGGAATATTTGAAAAATTGTAACTCGTGGTCTAGGGGTTGGTCTATTCGGCTCAGATCACGAGGTCCCTGATACGATCCCAGGTCTGGCAAAAGTGTTATTGAGATTTTTCGTGATTTTCTCGAAAACCTACAACCTTAATAGCTGCGTGGATTTTAGCGTGTAGTGTGCTGGTGTGTTACCGCTTTCGAGCATTGGACAAGTACGTAAAGCCCTCGGTCTCATTTATCGCTAGAAATAGTCGCTAATCGTTTTCAGGTCGGTAAAAATGTAGTGATGGGGATCAGCACACAGCTCGCAAACTGACAAACCGGTGAAACGTGGTGAACAAGGAAGTCTATAGACATGCAGTTTACTCTGCCCATCCCGAAGCGAACCGTGGGTGACGGTACATTTTTTGAAAAAGTAGTCTTCTGACTCCGGATCTTCAACGTCTGAGGTTTTGAGTGTGGGAAAAATTCACGAAAGTAGTACCTAAATAAAAGAAATTATAAGAAAAACTATCGTCGCTGAGAAAAGTTTGCAAGTTTTTGAGTAATAGTCGACTAACTTCTAAAATATACTTGCGTAAGTTTGTATTTCCGGGTTTGGGTGTTTATTATGTATGTGAAAGTATTTATGTATGTATTTCTACGTATTAGTATCATTGACTAACACCCATAACAAAAGCAAATAATTTGCTTACTTTGGGGTTAGATCGGTAACTCCTAAGATGAACCAGGTTAATCCATCAGCTGGGAACTAATTCAGTTTGTTTTGGCAAACAATTTGGTGCTGGACGATTTCTAGTATCTGATAATGGAATTGAAAGGTAGTCATAGGAACTTTTAAACTAAACAAGATAAACCCATCGAGTTTGGACTAATTTTTTCTGTTTTGTGAAATATCCTGGTGCTAGATAATTTCTATGGTCCTATGATGAAGCAGGAAGGAGGTTATGGGAACTTTGTATTTAAGTGGAGCAACGCCATCAATTTTGGGCTCATTTGGTTCGTTTTAATAAGAACTTTAGAACAAAATGACATGATGAACAGAATGATGATTGACCGCCACGTTGGTCGAGTGGTTAGCGACCCTGACTACGCGATCAACAGGGCTCGGGTTCGATCCCCGACGGGGACAAGCATTTGTGTGATGAGCATAAATGTTTGTATTTCCGGGTTTGAGTGTTTATTAAATATATTCTTATATTTATATATGTATTTCTATGTATAAGTATCGTTGACTAAGGGTGCAGCTACATATATCGGGCTACGGCGAAGGTTCGTGCTATCGCGATATCCCGGACTGCTTGGTGAAAGGCCTTGACGCGTCACTGCAGTGGGCGTCAAACTGCGGTCCGCGGGTGATATATTTAGCGCAGTCAACACAATAGATAATATAATTATAATAAACAATAATAATAATAGCAAACTGTAATTTATGTGCAAATTACAGTTATTGTGCAGAAGTTAACTAAAAATGAATATTTAGATATACCTATATAAATTTCCTCGTGTAACCCGTTTGCTTGCATTACGATTATGATGACCAATCTGCCCCTATCGTTCTGCCAAGTATTTATAATATACTAGCTGTGCCCGCGACTTCGTTCGCGTGGAAAAAATTCTAAAATATCCTATGTCCTTCTCCTGGCTCTAAACTACCTCCCTGCCAATTTTCAGCTAAATCGGTTCAGCCGTTCTTGAGTTATAAGTGGAGTAACTAACACGACTTTCTTTTATATATATAGATGATATTGCACGCTTCCGCGAATTGAGGTAGGTACTCTACTCTCGTCTTTTTTACTCGTACCCATATTCCGTTCGGTTTAACAAATTTTTATTTATAACAAAAACAAAGGTAACGAAACAATCGAATAATGTAACCCAACGTCAGAGCCCAACATTACGAGTATTACCGAAGCATTATTAAACCGCTGGACTGTTGTTCATCCATACTAATATTATATATGCGAAAGTCTGTCGGAGTGCTAAGTGTGAGTTTTTCTATTCGCATTCGATCGTGAGCGCGTTTCGAGTTTACTAGGAATTTGTATGTGATTTGTACAGCGCCACCTAGTGGTAAACTGGTTTCTCACGTTTGCCACTAGGTGGCGCTGTACAAATCACATACAAATTCCTAGTAAACTCCAAACGCGCTCATGATCGAATGCGAATAGAAAAACTAACACTTAGCACTCTGATATGCTTTCATGGCTGAACCGCTAGACCGATTTTCATGCAATTTGGCATGGAAATAGTTGAAGATCCGGGGTCAAACAAAGGCTAATTTTTTTTTAATCAATCACTAAAGGCTGAAATAGGGGATGAAATTTGTATTAAGAGCTATTTCGACGACATATTTATCTACTCGCGGGCGAGGCTGCTCGGGTCAGCTAGTAGTTACATAAAATTAAAGAGTTTATTGAACGGCCTTTTGTAATTTGTTTTCTTTGTCGCAGGGCGGATAAATATAACCTGCGCGCCGCGGTTTGATGACCAGTGATAATTCTACGTCATTATGACGTAAGCACGTGTCGCGATGTAGTTCGGGCCAGCGTGAACCATCGCCGTAGCCCGTCATGTGTAGCTGTACCTTAACACAAGCAAATAATTTGCTTACTTTTGGGGTTAGATCAGTGCCCCGTGAATATTTATTGAATTAGAAGGTGGCCATAGGAGATTGGGCTGATAAAGTTTGCCTTTATTACTAGGAGATTCACAGGGTTTGATAACAGAACTAGAAAGTGGCCATGAAACTCCTGCACTAAACAAAATAAGTCTATTGAGTGTGGTCTTATTTGTTATATTTTTACAATACATACACTCTGAATCAAAATGATTTTTAGGGTTACATAATGAAGGTGGACGCCATGGGAGCTTTGCAATAAAACAACTCAATTGTGTAAGGAACCGTGGTAACCTTAACCTGAATTTGCAAGATCCCCTTTCGAAGATCATCAGGTCCTTTCACGTTTTACTCTTGATATGAATATGTGGCAGAGTGGCGGTCTGACGATGTGTCGGGGGTTTATGAAATTTTTAATTTTATCTTGTTTAATATTATGTTTTTTTCTATATTGATTCAAATATCAAGTAGCCACTAAAAAGGGCTGAGGCCCTGAGGATGCTTGTGTAAGCGGAACCGGTCGGAAATTAAATATAATTATCTTATTGTGAAACAGTACAAGTGTGATCAGCTAGCAAATATTGTACTAAAAAGGGTACTAAGATGGCCAACGCCCAACACCGGTACTTCTACGATATCTACTTAATATTTAACTGATATAGAGCATAGATTAAAGGATAATAAACTGTAACATAATACAATATAACATATAAATTTCAATATTCTACTTTTCTTGCTATTTATTAATCTTATATATTACTAAATCTCACCGGATAATTATCTGGATCATCACCGGTATTTTGCTTGTAGACGGTCTTAAGGCATGCCAGAGCATCGTCGTAATCACCACATTCCATCATGAATTTAGGACTTTCAGGGAATGTCAGCAACCAGAAACCTAGCATAAGGGATGGAACACCGCAGACGGCCACGAACCAGTTCCAGGAATCATATGAAAAGCTTCCACTCTCGATACGAATACCAGTTATAGGAATGGTGGCCCAAGCAATTACTGGAAAAAAAGAGGGAAATAGGTTAAAACATTTGGAATATAAAATATACCTATATATTTTTTCTTTGTTAGAAAGAATATAATTACTATCGAGCTTCGTTCTAAATATTAGCACATAACAAAATGTACAATCACATACGCATCCGCCATTTCGCACTCTAGAAAATAATACATCAAAATACCTAAATACGATGATTGGACTTGAAAAGCAGTAAAGAAAGGCGGGAATAAAAACCATATCGAGATAATATATTAGGTATATTAGGCATGTTACAGGTATATCATCTTAAGTAGGGTTGCCATATCAAAAATATGTCACAAGAAATGTGAAAATCCCGGATTTCGGAGCTTACAACCCGGACATTTGAACAGAGTATTTTTTACGTTACTCAGTTGAACAGAGTATTTTTTACGTTAATAGAAAGTTCTACTGCTTAATTTTTAACTTTTATTTATTTCCATTACTTTTTTAACCAAATTACGTCTTAAAAAACAAACACAAAACGGAACTATTATTATCACGAGTAGTGCGCTTTATTTAAAATTCGGACTACAAATAAAACCCCGCCCGGACACTTCCCGGACGCCTTCTAAACTAGGAAAAATCCGAGAAAACCCGGATGGATGGCAACTCTAATCTTAAGGAACAGTCCAAGTTTTATTAAGGAATTTATTTCGGTTCAATTTTTCAGATTTCACTATCGTTGTGGTACGATATTCGATTGTTTTTGTATCATATAATACTTACATGGAAGTATAATGACACCTAGCGTCCAGAACATTTCCATCCAACAGAGGATCTTCTCTCTGTATTTGGTTTGTTGGAACTCTCCTAAGTAAGGGAAGCAAATACCCATAGCGCCGGCAACTCTGAAAAGTAATTAATAAACTTCGATAATAATGTCACCTACTGAACCTAAGAAGCAAAGAAATAATTATAAAATTGATACTTAGAGGCTGATGTAAAATATGACAATAGTATAAATATTTTACAACTACATCAACTAATGTCAAAGAAAGTTTTGGACTACACATTATTTACAGAATAGTGCAATATTAAACATTTGATAAGAATTCGTTAACAGAAATTTTTCAATTTTTTGACATTATACAACTAGATACTCATTGTTGCTGATAGCAAACAGATACCTCTTCTGGAGGAATGTGACCATCGCCTTATAGATACCCCAGATAACGGTGCGCTGCCATTCGCATTTAATGCCACATGTTTTAATTTACCAGCCATCGTAAAACCGAAACATTTACGAAACAATCACAATTGCCATTGAAAAATGTTAGGCAGTGGTTTCAAACCCAGACGGACATAGCAGATGTGGTAGTAGAATACAATAGGTTGACTATCATCATCATGACCACAATCATGAATAGGTACTAAGTGCCTCTTCCATTAAATGAAAAGTTTGGCCATTCTTTGACTTTTGACTTTTGAGAGCTACTTGACAGGAAAATACGTGGTCTTTTCACCAACACAGGAAAATATTGTTCTGAATAATGTTGATACGTCAGTTAAAACACATTCAGCTTTGGGCGTCAAAGCGAAAATAATATCTTTGTCATAAATATCGATGATAAGAGGTTGGCAACGATTGATATTGTTATAAAAATACGACGGTTAGATAGGCGTATGACTTTAAAAAAGGGCAAAGGGCAACCACATGGCCTGTAATAATGAATTTGTTTAATCTTTAAAACAATTATCTATTGTATCTTTTGTTTTTATCTCAGTTGACGATTGAAAGACAAAGATAAAAACTATGATTTCTGTCATCATACGCGTTAATTTTGGTCAGATAATAGTGTAACAAAAGCTTTTACGTCACGTCTTCAAGAATCAGTTAACGATATAAAAAGTATGCTATATTTTAAATTGGACCAAACAGTATTTTCGGTTCAGTAGTTTCGAAGTCCATCGCGGACAAACAACGTGACACGTAATTTATATATATTAAGATACACACATACATATCTTCACGCCAGATCCCTTACAGGGTAGGCAGACAGAACCGAGTGTCATACATAACGATCCTTGCAGGCTTGTCTTACTTTCTCCGCATTTAACACCCTCTTCATACAGACACGCCGGTTGCGAAGACTCTTGACACCACCTTCGGACAGTACTGGATCAATCTGATCATGGTATGTCTGTCTTGGTCTTCCCCGGTACCTACATCCTTCTACATTCGCATTGTATATCTGTTTTGTTAACCTTTCATCTACCATTCTTTCTACATGTCCGAACCAACGGAGCATGCACGTTCTTATATTTACACCGACACTTTCTTTCAAGCTTAACCTCTCTCTCACTTCCACAATAAGAACACGGTCCGCGAGTGTTACACCACATATCTTTCTTAGCGATCTCATCTCGACCGCGTTGATTCTACTTTCATATCCTTTCTGACATACCCAACTCTCACTTCCATACAATAGCGTTGGGATAAGCACATAATTTATGCAGGGCTAGATGGGCACGCTGACTTAAAATTGTGCTATTAAGTAATCTCCCTAACGCTCCATTCACTCTGTTCCCTGCACACACTCTTCTTTCGACATCAGCGGTGTACTTTCCATGCCTACTAAAAGCACATCCAACATATACATACTTATCCACTTGTTCCAGCACTACACCATCGACCACAACTCTTACATCCGTTCTAGTTGCTTCTCTTTCAATTAGTAAAAATTTGGTTTTCTTCGCATTCAAATGTAAGCCCATAATACTCTTACAATCATCATTCATAACTGTGACCAGTGTTTATTAAAAGATACAGCGAAAATACATATATTAAGATAGAGCAAGTAAAGACAGTTAAAACAAACAGATATTTATGTACAAGAAATAGTTAACTTACGAAAAACCGTTAATAAATCTACAGGCCATGAAAATGGGTAGAATCTGAACAAACGAAGATATAATGCCGACGAAGCCGTCAAGCAGAAGCGTTGACACCAACACAACCTTTCTTCCTTTCGTATCAGCTAGACAACCCCAGAAGTATGAACCAAGCACCATACCTGGAAGTCAGAATGTATAGTAAATAAAACGATTTTCTTGGTAAGCATTGAGCACATTACTATAATTTAGCGATTTTTTAACCTAGAGTAAATTTTCACATTTTAAAGTTTTCCACGTCAACTACACTGACAAAATCCTGTGAAACATCAAAGACTAAAAAGTCTCATCGAGCTTCTTTTTTAGTTTAATTAAAATATATTTTTATCATAAAAGATTTATTATTAATCTTTTATGACAAAAATATATTTTATAGAATAGACACTTTAATATTTTTTTGGACAAGGCGTCTGTACTAGTCTTTACAGGTTTCTAAATCTAAAGTAAATTTTAACATTTTTAAATTTTCCACGCTAATTATAATACATTTAAGAAATTTCTGAAAAAAAACTGAACTTTATTAACTAGTAATCAGTGATAATGGAGCAGGTTTTTTTAACTAAGCTAAAATCCGCCTAAGTTAAAATCATTGATCAGTCGAAATCTCTATGACTCGATTTTTTGGCGTCTCCTTTAGATTTTGACTTATATGGGAATCCCAATTTTTCGAGAAGTCGTTTGACGCATCATATAAGTAGAAGAGCTACTGAATACAGATATGGCCGGCTAGTTCCGGGCAAATTTTATTTTTCAGAAAAACTGAAAAATTTATTGAGAACAAATTGTTAAATCGAAATTCAAACTCAAGACCCTGTGATGCCGGTACAGCTATGCAATAAATTGGAAATTTAAATAACTACATTTTAAATTAAATCTCACCAGTCACCGGCTGGCAAATGCCGTTAGAGTTCAAGATGGAAGAATATTAATCCAAAAACTTTATTTAATTTTGCTTATAGATGTTCAAGTAAGTAAAAAGATTTAGGGGTTCAAACCTTAAGATGAATCTTATAAATTCTGGACGTCTTAAGTTTGCTTATGCTAATATAGCTACGGTAATGTTATTATGTCAAAGTATGTTTTGAAGAAACACTAAGATCACTATGTGGTAGATTACTGCAATATCTTGCCTGAGTTTCGTACTTCTATATTTCCTATTCCTGCCGTAATAGAGTAAATGCAAATCATTGTCATGTTCCGGAGGTTTTTTTACGAGTATGTCATAAGATAACAAATGGCGCTCCTGATGGAGTCAAACATTGCTTATAAACCCCAAAGATGTTAATGGTGCGTTGTTACCCTTGGGGCGGGGTCTTAATGTTACATACTAAAGTGTACCGGCTACCTTACCTATAAGATAGAACACGATAGTGAAGAACTAACGTTATAGCGGCAGGAACGTACAAAATCTGTGCAAGACAATGCAGAACTCTACTATGTGGGAGAGTGTCAAGAAATTTTTGAGTATCCAATTATAACATCCAATATTTAAAAGACAAGTTATTTGTTCAATTGTAGAGCTGTCGTTATACAATGTGCTGTGTACCTTTTGCTTTTCTTTATCTGAGATTTGCTGAAAATTATATATAAAAAATTCTTACCTAACATAGGAGCAGCTGTCAGCCAGCCTTTATCGGAAGATGTCATTCGGAAGTCGCATGTCGCCGCGGGTAACACAAATGAGACTATGGTGATACCTATAGCTGTGTTAGCATAAATAAGACCAGTGATCGCCAATAGGCAGAAGTGGAAGCGCCCGAAACCTGAAAAAAATATATAATTTTTACAACCGGTTCTGATTTTTTAACCGATGTTGGGTCGATTATCAACTTTTGAAAATATTCAAAAATTATTGACATGTGTGTTGTGTAGAGTATACTGACTGACTGACTGATAAAAGACTGTACATACTGAAGGAGCTGAAAATGTTAATGTACGGCATAGATATCGAATTTTAATACTCACAAAAATTATTTGCCGAATCGTGACTAGACTCGTTAATACGCCGCTATCGCCCTCGCGGTGACCATAGTTTTGAATATTACTACATTAATTTCGTTAAGTTTTACTATGTGGATTAGCAGTATCTTCTTATTATATTTTTATTAGTTACATGATTACATATTATGACCATTAAGAATTCCTTCAATATGTACATTCTTTTATCAGTTTGTGTACTTTTTGTCATATAGACGAAAAATTTAATCATCATATTATTTTATTTATAAAAGGAAAAGCTTAAATTTGCGTTCTCTTTGTGCTCCGTCAGCACCCTATACATTGAAGCTCTAGAAATGTTCAATATATTGGCAGTTTTTAAGACAATTACTTTTTTTGCGTCTAAGTTGATTTATTTTCTTGTCGGTAAATAATGTTGGCGTTTAATATCATGTCTTTTTTTGGCTAAATAAGACGAGCTTAAGTTTTTTTTGGCGATTTGGCTTGGCGATACACTTTCTTACAAATATTATGATTGCCATATTCAACAAAAAATGACGTAATGATATGTAAAATACACAATAGGCAAAATTTTAATAAAGTATTATTTTTATTTTCAAGATATGAGAATTATCAATATTGTAGAAAACTTAAATGTAATTGTCAAATAAAAATAAAAACTTAAAAAACCGGGATTGCTGGTACAACCTTACACAATAAAAGCTGGTATAATTATTTGCAAACTTGACATTTGCATGTGTCATTTTTGTCTCTACCTTAACGAAAAAGGATAATCATCGACAATAGCCACCAAGGATGTAGATGACACAGACACACAGACACATTATGTTATGTGTCTTTTCGCTAGTAAAAAGGCGAGGAAAAACCAGAACGAGATGTAATAGAACATAGAGTTACTCTACCGTAGTCGTGAAATAAGGCCATCCACATTTCATTAACTATATTCCAAATAAAAGGAAATCAAAAAGGATAAACTTTAAGTGTATATATTACTAGCAGTTACTCGCGACTTCGTTCGCGTGACCAAGAATCAATACTTTCCTTTATTTAGTCGGATAAAAGTAATGTCACTCCTGAATAATGCAGTTTTCTAAAGGTGAAAGAATTTTCAAAATCGGTGGAATAGTGTTATAACGTTTTTGTTCGTCCGGATATCGGACCCGAATCTTAAAATCAGGGCCGAACATACTAACCAATACACCACGATTAATCTTTTAATTACTACTAGCGATCGCCTGTGGCCGAAATTCGACCATATACTAAACAATAAAATCTCTTTTATGTTTGGTAACTGACTTTACCCGCAAAGAAAATAGTATAACTATACATGTGTGTATATTGTCATGTATGTCACATTAGTAATATAGTGTGTATAATATTTTTATATAATTTGATGTATTTCTAATGTATTTTGTTTTGAAATATTAAGTTTCTGCAGTCCTCTGCAACTTTAACTGTGCTAAATTTCGCCTGTGGCCGAAATTCGACCATATACTAAACAATAAAATCTCTTTTATGTTTGGTAACTGACTTTACCCGCAAAGAAAATAGTATAACTATACATGTGTGTATATTGTCATGTATGTCACATTAGTAATATAGTGTGTATAATATTTTTATATAATTTGATGTATTTCTAATGTATTTTGTTTTGAAATATTAAGTTTCTGCAGTCCTCTGCAACTTTAACTGTGCTAAATTTCGCCTGTGGCCGAAATTCGACCATATACTAAACAATAAAATCTCTTTTATGTTTGGTAACTGACTTTACCCGCAAAGAAAATAGTATAACTATACATGTGTGTATATTGTCATGTATGTCACATTAATAATATAGTGTGTATAATATTTTTATATAATTTGATGTATTTGTAATGTATTTTGTTTTGAAATATTAAGTTTCTGCAGTCCTCTGCAACTTTAACTGTGCTAAATTTCATACTCCACTGTTCGCGCAATTGTCTTAAAAAGGGGTCCAAAGATTTTCCTTCACGTATTAATATATAAATAACCCTGAGACCGAAATTCGACCAGTAACTTAAAACAATAAATTCTCTTTTGATTATGACAACAGACTTGTGTGTATATCATTTTCAAGTATGTTACATGAATCTAGTGTGTGTAATGTTTATTTTTATTAATTTAATGTATAGGTTTCTACAGTCCTCCGCACTCTAAACGATAACTGTGCCTAATTTCGAAAACCTCTGTTTGCGTAATTGTCTTAAAAAGGGGTGCGAAACATTTGTTTCAAGTATAGAAAAACGTGACTGTGTGGTCGTCTATATCTTCTATATATTAGAAGATATAGACGACTCTTCTATATATTAGAACACACACTCACATGAGTGACAATCAAAACGTCTTACGTGTAATAAAATTACTTAACATCTTCAAATTCAGAATTCAAATTCAGAATAAGCTGGACGAAAGGTTTTGCATTGCTTATTTCAAGTTTAAGATGGGAGAGATCTACCTGACAGTGTAAATTGTAAAGTAACATTTTCATTGAGTTAGTTGCTCATTTCAAATTCAGGACGAGACAGATCTGAGTTGGCACTATGAATGTTTCACAGTAATCATTTGCTGTCTACAAATTCAATATACCTAAGGCGGGTTCCGTCTTTCGACCTAGCAACGGTTAGAGTGCCAGGTTCCTATATCAGTAAAAAAAACTTTAGTTGTGAGTACGTAGTAACATTTTCTAAAAGGCAAAATTGTGCTTATAAATGTAACATTTTCATATGTCCAAACAATTTGAGGAAAGCACCGTTATTATGATATTGGTAGCTTGTGGTTACTGATACGAAAGACAAAATACAGATTTATTACGTCTTATTAATATTTTTCAAATAGATCCCTTATTCTTTAATTGAAAACCCATAATATTTTTTTTAAATATCTATCTTAAGACATGCGACACTATGGGCTATGTGCGAAAAAAGTCATCCTTGATTTATCTGCAGCCGCTTTTGTTGGCGTGACTAATATAAAAAATAAATAAATATCTCTGGACAATTTTACACAAATTGATCTAACCCCAAAGATAGAAAAGTATATAAATACATAAATAAATACTCAAATATAGTTAATAAAAACCCAACCCCAGAAATACAAACATCTATGTTCATCGCAGAAATGCCTTCCCCTATCGGGAATCGAGCCCGAGCCCCATTGACTACGTAGTCTGGATCGCTAACCACTCGACCAACGGGGCGGTCATTTATCATATGTATTCATGATAAATTATGGCTCTCTAGTACTAAAAGCAGTGAGTTAAGCTGCAGACGGATGGACATGGCGAAACTGTCTACATGTAGAATACGAAACCCTAAAAAGATACGCCAGATTTGACGTTAAACAATGAAAAATTCTATAGAATACCGACACAAAATCTTTTATTTTAGGATGAAAAATATTTGAGATATGAGACTAAGGCCCACTTTCACGGAAACATATACCTACTCATCTAGGTGCTTTACAAATAAATGTGATTATAGTAAAAGTAATTTAAAATCTATTTTAATATCTTAGTGCAAGCAGACCTGATTGATGAATCCTTTAGAGTTACATGACAGATCTGCTTAATCTCAAATTCAAAGTTAGATATCGTCATTGTTTAATAGTCTAATGTGTCATACCGGTAATAGAATCGTTACTCTTGTACATAATAAGAAATAATTAACCATCGCCTATAAACACCAAAGATGTCGATGGTGCCTTGCCAACTGTGTGGTAGATGCAATTTCATATACACAACATAATTGCTATCTTACCCTTCGAACCGTAACACTACATCGACAAAGTGAATTTGAAGACGGCAAATTATAAAACGTACGATGCTAACTGGGATCCGTCACGTCTTGAATTTGAAATAAGCAACTAACTTAATGAAAATTTTCCTATCCAATTTACATTAACAAGATATAATATTTAAATGTATGAACTGTAAAAATGGAAAAACACAATATTATAAAAATGCAAATAATATGCACATAATTTAAATATAATATATTTAGTTCCAATTCATATTCCTATATAAAACTCGGTTTATTTTAATTGTTATTATTAATCTATTAGTATCTAAAATTTTAATGTAAAATTACTGTTTTCCATTATTATCTTAATAGTTAAATACTATTTTTATAAATTAAAATACAAATCCATACTAAATGCTAGTCTGTTTGTCTGCTGCTGTTTGTTAGGTTTTCATGGCTAAACTGCTGGACAGATTTTCATGCAATTTGGCATTGAAATATTGAAAGATCCGTCAAACATAGGCAACTTTTTTTAAATCAACCCCTAAGAGGCTGAAATAGAAATGAAATTCTTATGAAAAACTATATCGACGACATGTTAATCTACTCGCGGGCGAAGCTACGCTGGTCAGCTAGTATAAAATCGTACTTACGGAAATATATTTGTTCAGTGAAGGCATGAAAGAAAAGTTTTATTTAAATTAACGATATACTTTGAAGTATAATATAGTAACAAAATAAAACTATTATTTAACACTACGGATGCATAATCTCTGGACCTGACGTCTATGACGTCATATCATCAATTTAGTATTGCACCAACACTCATAGACCATCATGACGGGGCAAGGAGGCTGAAAGTCGAAGCTAGATGCCATCACATTGTAGTCAGGTTCAGAGATATTATTACCATGTTATAGTTTTGCAAAACTAGCTTACCGGTAGCTGATATTGCGGCTTCGAAGTCCGCTCCATGTTCTAAAAAATCTAGACCTGTAACAAATTAAATATATTTTTAATATAATATTCAACAATCACTTAAAAATCGAAAAATGCAACCGATTCTATTCGAGTATTTTAATATAGTAGACTAGCTGTTGTCCGTGACTTTGCTTACGTCACTCATAAATATTACTTTTTTTAGTTTGGCCAGGCAACAAATTAGCCTATTACTAGTTACTAGTTAATCCGGAATAATGTATGAAATACTTTTTAAATCGGTAAAGTAATTTTCTAGTTTATCTATTGCAAAAAAAAACAAAATTACTAGGTGGTAAAGTTCTGCATTGTCTCGCCATAGTCTGGTACCACCGCCTTAACTATTCCTGCCGCAATAGCATCAGTGCTTGTCACTGTCGTGTTCTAGTTTGGAAGGTAAGGTAGCCGGTAAACTTATGCATGTGGCACTAACATCTTGCCACTCGGATAGCAAAGCACCATTAACACCTTTTTGGTGTCTATAGGCAATGGTTGTTTCTTTCCACTAGCTAGCTGTCTGTTTGCTATCTTATGATATAAAAAGACAATCGAATATTACTTTTACAATAATATTGTTAGAGTCATTGATATAAAAAATCCAAGATACACAGTACCGAAAAAAACTGACACTCAAAACTATCCCTAGTTTCCTTTGAAAAGAGAAAGATAGTTTCCTTTATCTAAGCTAATTTTACACAAGTAGTTATAGATATGGCAAAAATATATATTTTTGCATATCCAACCTTAAGCGCAATATGTATAAATAGTTGTTTTTACAAAGTAATGTACAAAAAGTAATAAAATTGACAGTATTGCAACCGACGCGATTCTATTTGAAATGAGCGCACAATTTAAAATATTGCGCACATTTTGGAGGACGTTTTTGAGACACTGATTGTGTATCTGGTGTTTTTTATATCAATGATTAGAGTGGACTAAGAATTTTACAGAAACAAATAAATTACGCGAATCAATCTCACCCCAAAGTCAGTAATTTGCTTCGGATATGGCTGTTAAATCAAGGATACAAATGCACAAAAATACATATATAAATACAAAAACATATTCAAGAACCAAACCCAGAAATACGTTTTTGTTTATCATCATGCCCCATTGATTTCCTAGTTATCAGAAACATGTAACAAAAAGTGAAATACTTACATACATTTTCAAAAACAAATTAGAAGCACACAGACTCTCTGGAAGTCAAAGCAACAGACAAATAAACAACCTCAATTATAACTTGCTATTTTTTCTTCATATTTTCATGAACGTTTTAACTTTTCTTTGTTTTTAAGATTTTTGGCTACTGGTACTAAATAAAATGGAAATTAATTTTACTTGTTTTCATAATTATCATGTTTGCATCTCGCACCTAATTAAGTTCGCTCTCTAGAACTATTTAAATACAATTTATAGGAACCTTACTGTAATAAAATTCATTTAAAAATCAGGTGCAAGCGGATTTAAATTTCGAAAGTAGTTTTATTTTTATATAAATAAAGGGAATAATTTATTGTTGGAATTCCATTTTATCATTTGTTAAATATGTACTTACATAATCAAATTTATATATCTAATATAGTTATTGCCTAAATTAAGACACTTTTAGTGTTATAAAATTTGTAATTATCGTTTTGCATGGATTTAGTGTGAGTCTTGTTGGCAATACTAAATAAATAATTAACTTTTAAAATATGAAATATTGAGAATTCAAAACAATGAAATCATTTATACACGTCATACATAATTTACAATACAAAACTAACCTGATAAAACTGGACGAATCACTCTTGTTACTGTGATCTGCGCTTCAATATTCATATTATGCACTTAATTATGTAAAATCATAATGATTAGATGCATCAAAATCATGTTTGATCAAAAGAATCATTTGAAATAGCTTAACAATAAACTCTGCATACCCTCGCAAAAATAAAAATAATAACAACAATTACGAAAATATGTGCAAACATGAAACAGGTCATAAAAACCGGGAAAGTGCGAACCGAGTCACAGATGAAGGGTCCCGTGCAGCCCTACAATATTTAACAATACGTATATACCATCGACCACACAGCCCATAGACGCCTAATGTTCGATTTTCCGTATTGAATGTATTCTGGCAACTAGCTGAGCTGAGCTGCAACATCGTGATTGGCTTATTCAAGGCCACAGTGAAAGATAGTGATGTACAGAGAATCTGATTGGTCGACACTGATTGGGTATTGGTGCATGGACATTTACATCGGAACTATAAGTCAGATGTGTTGGCAGAAGCCATTCGCCTGTTATTAGGGGTCTATGGGTTGTGTGGTCGGTGGTATATACATATCTATTAAAGGTTTGGTAAATTTATTATTCGTTGCTTTGTTAAATTATTTGTATTAGTAAGATGTTTTATGTATTGCAACTATTAAGATCAATGAAAACAAATGATTTAAATTTGTATTATATGTTATTACCCTAATGCTGGAGACGCAGTTGCGTCTATTGTCACAAAGCTTTGTGCAATGACACGATAAATGTAGAGGTCACATCTGCATTTATGGTGTCATTGCACGAAGCTTTGTGACGATAGACGCAAGTGCGGCTGAGGAATAACTAAGCAACTGACGGGGCTCGGGTTCGATTCCTGACAGGGATAAGCGTTTGTGTGATGAGCACGGATTAAATGGATACGTATTTCAAGACAATTTCTCAGTCTGTCAGTGTAGCTTGCAATTACATACAGATATATAGAGTTATACTATTTATCAATGAAATAAAATCACTTCAAGGGTAATTTTTAAACCTTGTCATCTCATTCGCTACTATAAAACAGTACAATATGGTTTATTTCTATTTTTTTCACAATACAATATAACCTACAAATGTACGAAATTTTTGACATTAATAGGAGAGTTTGCTCATATATGCGGCACGCGTCCTTCCCAATGGCGTGTCTATTAGTATTCATGTGGCCTGTGGTGATGAGTAAAGATGTTTGTATTTCTGAGTTCGGGTTTTATTAAATACTCGTATATGTATTTCTGTTTATTAATATCGTTTACGAAATTCCGTATAACAATTAAATAATATGCCTAGTTAGGATTTAAGTAGCTCGATTCGTGTAATTTATCCAGCTGTATTTATTTATACCTGCTATAATAATATATTCTGTGTGTAATTTTCTAGTGTGTATTTATTAAGATTCATGAGAACGAGCAAAAACGCCATAAAAACACCTGTCTCCTACGGGGTTTCCGTGGTTATTATAGACAGCCGCACGAATGGTGATACACAATGATACCTGTGGTGTCTAAAAATGGTAGCTCCCTCTTTCCATCTGGAGATAATTTTGATTGTTTGCTATCCTAGGGTAATATCAACTTATTGCTGTTTAAAATGTCGAGATGTGGAATAAAAATAAAAACGGAACTCTAATAATCGTTTCTAACAAACTGTCAATATTTTTGTATGGTACCTGCATATACCGAATACAGAGACAGGTACATTTTAATGAGTATGAATTGGATTACACTTCTCGAGTGAATGTCCGAAAAATCTTGACCAGAGCTACCCTCTTCTCTATTATCTCTGTGACTACCCTTTACAAAACGTGACAAATAATACTGAACATCCTCTTTCTACTTTTATAATCTTGGCAAAAGATTGTGTGTGTGTGTGTGTGTGTGTGTGTGTGTGTGTGTGTGTTTAATGTGAGGTAAATTGAAATAAAATTTGGAATACTAGTCTATTTCTAGGTTACAACAGACAATTAGACATTGCAATATGAACGTAAAAGTTATTGAAATATATGAATGATTTAATTAAATAAATTCTAGGACTTCGGAAAAATTTCTTGCGATGTATTTTCTGTTTACATGTACGATTCAAATAATTACTAATTAAATTAAATATAAAGTAGTTTATAACTATATTTTATAATTTTGTACGACTATTACTACGAAATTAAGTAAATAGTGCATGCCAGCTAAAGTCAAATATTTGATAAAGCTTATAAAAATACGAACCACCTTGTTACAATATTTGAGGTAATTAATAAATGATTATGATAATGATTATTAAATAGAAATGTTATAATAGTCCAAGCGGGGACCGTAAAAAACGGCGGAGGTCCAGAATAAGAACAATAATTAATTTCATTACTTTTGGCAATTGAAAAATAATAATATATCAGTCTAGCGACTTGTAACTTCTCCAATTTTTTTTTCAAAAACTTCTTTTCAAGTTTTGACGTCTAGTCTTTTCTTATATTTTATATAGAAAATTTAGAATTGCAATAAATATTTTGACAATATTTTGGTCTATGGACATTTACATCGGAACTATAAGTCAGATGTGTTGGCAGAAGCCATTCGCCTGTTATTAGGGGTCTATGGGTTGTGTGGTCGGTGGTATATACATATCTATTAAAGGTTTGGTAAATTTATTATTCGTTGCTTTGTTAAATTATTTGTATTAGTAAGATGTTTTATGTATTGCAACTATTAAGATCAATGAAAACAAATGATTTAAATTTGTATTATATGTTATTACCCTAATGCTGGAGACGCAGTTGCGTCTATTGTCACAAAGCTTTGTGCAATGACACGATAAATGTAGAGGTCACATCTGCATTTATGGTGTCATTGCACGAAGCTTTGTGACGATAGACGCAAGTGCGGCTGAGGAATAACTAAGCAACTGACGGGGCTCGGGTTCGATTCCTGACAGGGATAAGCGTTTGTGTGATGAGCACGGATTAAATGGATACGTATTTCAAGACAATTTCTCAGTCTGTCAGTGTAGCTTGCAATTACATACAGATATATAGAGTTATACTATTTATCAATGAAATAAAATCACTTCAAGGGTAATTTTTAAACCTTGTCATCTCATTCGCTACTATAAAACAGTACAATATGGTTTATTTCTATTTTTTTCACAATACAATATAACCTACAAATGTACGAAATTTTTGACATTAATAGGAGAGTTTGCTCATATATGCGGCACGCGTCCTTCCCAATGGCGTGTCTATTAGTATTCATGTGGCCTGTGGTGATGAGTAAAGATGTTTGTATTTCTGAGTTCGGGTTTTATTAAATACTCGTATATGTATTTCTGTTTATTAATATCGTTTACGAAATTCCGTATAACAATTAAATAATATGCCTAGTTAGGATTTAAGTAGCTCGATTCGTGTAATTTATCCAGCTGTATTTATTTATACCTGCTATAATAATATATTCTGTGTGTAATTTTCTAGTGTGTATTTATTAAGATTCATGAGAACGAGCAAAAACGCCATAAAAACACCTGTCTCCTACGGGGTTTCCGTGGTTATTATAGACAGCCGCACGAATGGTGATACACAATGATACCTGTGGTGTCTAAAAATGGTAGCTCCCTCTTTCCATCTGGAGATAATTTTGATTGTTTGCTATCCTAGGGTAATATCAACTTATTGCTGTTTAAAATGTCGAGATGTGGAATAAAAATAAAAACGGAACTCTAATAATCGTTTCTAACAAACTGTCAATATTTTTGTATGGTACCTGCATATACCGAATACAGAGACAGGTACATTTTAATGAGTATGAATTGGATTACACTTCTCGAGTGAATGTCCGAAAAATCTTGACCAGAGCTACCCTCTTCTCTATTATCTCTGTGACTACCCTTTACAAAACGTGACAAATAATACTGAACATCCTCTTTCTACTTTTATAATCTTGGCAAAAGATTGTGTGTGTGTGTGTGTGTGTGTGTGTGTGTGTGTGTGTGTGTGTTTAATGTGAGGTAAATTGAAATAAAATTTGGAATACTAGTCTATTTCTAGGTTACAACAGACAATTAGACATTGCAATATGAACGTAAAAGTTATTGAAATATATGAATGATTTAATTAAATAAATTCTAGGACTTCGGAAAAATTTCTTGCGATGTATTTTCTGTTTACATGTACGATTCAAATAATTACTAATTAAATTAAATATAAAGTAGTTTATAACTATATTTTATAATTTTGTACGACTATTACTACGAAATTAAGTAAATAGTGCATGCCAGCTAAAGTCAAATATTTGATAAAGCTTATAAAAATACGAACCACCTTGTTACAATATTTGAGGTAATTAATAAATGATTATGATAATGATTATTAAATAGAAATGTTATAATAGTCCAAGCGGGGACCGTAAAAAACGGCGGAGGTCCAGAATAAGAACAATAATTAATTTCATTACTTTTGGCAATTGAAAAATAATAATATATCAGTCTAGCGACTTGTAACTTCTCCAATTTTTTTTTCAAAAACTTCTTTTCAAGTTTTGACGTCTAGTCTTTTCTTATATTTTATATAGAAAATTTAGAATTGCAATAAATATTTTGACAATATTTTGGTCTATTACAAGTTATGTCAAGAATAACAGCGCTAGACTTGAATTTTTACATTTTACTGATCAAAATACCTTAGATGGCAAAGCATTTTATTTATTCTAGTACACATTATTAAAAAAAAAATTAAATACTTAGGAAAAGAAAATTTCTAAAATAAAGTGCACAATTTACAGACCTAAGGATCCATGGACCTATGGATTTATGCTTGATGTCCAAAAATCAATAAACTCTATTTTTTCTTATTCTGGATCACTTTTGACAGTCACCACTTGGACTATAATGGCTCTCCTCTCCTCTCCATAAAGCCTTTATGTGACGGAATTTAAAATAAAATTTAGTAACTACAAATTAACACTGAACATAGTACATGTCGATTTTGTTTTAAATATACATATTAGGGCAAAACTTGTATTTATTTTATTTTAATCTCTTGTCCTGTTAGTTTTGCCATTGTTTTTGCAGCTGGAAAATGGCGAACGAAATATGGCAGGTGATGTCTCGAGTCGATCGAATTAATCGATCTGGAAGCCTAGCAGTGTAATTTATTGTTTTGACACTGACTCTAAAATCATCTTAGAATAACAATTAAGACACTATTCTAACATTAATGCCACAAATATGATGGTATAAGTGTAGGCTGTGTAAGTAAAACTATATTTTCTGAATATTGAATAAAATAGCATATAAATCATGAGGGAAATGAAAGCGTACCTGGCTTAACATCTGACCTACGGTAGTCTCAGTAGAAGAGGCGCTAGAATCTAGATTAAACTTTAATATAGAGCGAGATCGATTTGAACGAAGGACCACTGTAGATGTCCACACTGGGGCTGGAGACATAGGTTACTATAATATACCTATAAGGCATAGAAGCTGAAGGGGTTTTCCCTTTATAATGACCGTTTTGCTTCACGTGATTTTTCTTTACTAACAAATTATTAGTCTCAAAATGAGTACCAGTTGAATTAATATGAATATTTTAAATTACAATTTTAGCACTCGAATTATTGATAAAAAATCCAACATGCACAGTCTCGAACAAAACTGACACTCAAAACTGTCGCTAATTTCACACAAGTAGATATGGCAAAAATATATGTTTTTGCATATCCAACCTTAAGCGCAAGATTTATAGTTGTTTTTACAAAGCAATGTACAAAAAGTAATAAAACTGACAGTATCGCGACCGACGCGATTCTATTTGAAATGAGCGCACAATTTAATTTAAAATTTTGTGCTCTTTTTTAGAGGACGTTTTTGGGACACTGATTGTGCATCTTGGATTTTTTATACCAATGATTCGAATACGAAATATATGTTTTTCCATGCATGTTTACAATTTCTGACTGATTTTGACTTTTAAAAGGAAGTATGACTTAAAAGGAATATTCTTTGGATAAATTAATATAGTTCTCTGGAATATTTTTAACGCTTCTTCATCGCGTTATACATATATAGTTTTATTTTATTCATTATTTTTGCATAAATGGAATGACCAAATAATATCTAATTATTTTATAGCTAATATATGTGAAAGTGTGTGTTTATTTCTCTTAAGAGGTTTCTCTTTGGAAAACCTGCAATACAGATGGCTTAAGATATTTTAAAATATACTCAGCGGGCATAGTATACACACGAGTCTTTTTTTTCATATCATGAGATAGAAAACAAGCAGATGGCTCTCCTGATGGAAAGAGACAACAAAGATGTTAATGGTGCTATCTGTGCGACAGGGCATTAATGCAACATACATAAAATTACCGGCTACCTTACCTTTCAATCCGAAAAACAAAAATGACAACCATTTACGTTACTGCGGCAGATATAGGTAAAGTGATGACACGGCTCAGACGTTGCAGAACTCTACCGCCATGATGGTAGTGAATCGTAGTAATAGCTAATCGTTCAGATTTTACGTACTGCCTGGCAGAACGGCAGATGGTCTTCTTCAAAGGAAGCCCGAATCAACACGAGGGTGATATATAAAATATGTAAAGTCATTTTAATAATTTTAATCGAAAGATTAATAATTATCGAAAGATTGATTTAGAAATTTGAATTCCTTACTTCATTGTTTTTTATAGCTGCAATTTTAACACAAAAATAAAAAGGAAAAACTAAAGTCAAGGAAAAACTCAATCATGTTCGTAGCATAAACGCTTAGAAAAAGGTAGAGGTAGTTACGTGGTAAATTTTATCGACTTGGGATAACGACGACGTTTATTCTCCGCAGGCAGGTGTCTATAGGCGATGGTTATCTTTATATCAGGAAAGCCTGCCCTAACTTGGTAACTTATTATACAAAAAGTATATATTTTAACACTGTCATAAAATATGTCACGATTTCAAAGTAATAAAACGCTATAATATAAAATATTCTGATAGCACGAATATATTTACAAGTATTTTGGAAAACCGGTACTTCAGACGCTACTTTGACTGAATATTTATATCTTTTGTTAACTGATATACTTCAAGTGGTATGGCGGAAAATACAAGCTTATCATTATCTTTAAAGAAAACGCGAATTATTTGTTATAAAGAAATAAATACGTTCACGACCATATGCCCGGAGTGGTAGATAATAGTTATTACTAATTATTATTATTAACTAACTGACCCGGCAAACGTTGTTTTGCCATATAACTTATTGAATTAAAAAATAGGGGTTGATGGTAGAAGGGCGAAAATTTAGGGTTGTATGTATTTTTTAATGCTACATAATAAAAAAAAATTAAAAATTAAAAATTTGTCCAAAAAATAAAAATGAAATGTTAGAGATGGACAACCCTCATGACTTAGGGGTATGAAAAATAGGTAGTAACCAATTCTCAGATCCAGGGCCGCGCCGACCCCTCACAGCGCCTGTGTGCGAAACCTACGAATCTATGAAACCCACGAAATAAAGAAAACAAGGATGAAACCTATGAAACGAAATACGGTGTGTAAGCGTAAAAAAATTAATAATTTCGATGGCCTTTTCTCTAGGCGCGTGTGTGCGCCGCACACTTCACACATAAGGGCGGTGCGGCCCTGCTCAGATCTACTGAGTATGCATATAAAATTACATAAAAATCGGTCAAGCCGTTTCGGAAGAGTATGGTAATTAACATTGTGACACGAGAAATCTATATATAAGAAGATATAATTATTTATTATTATATATTAACAAGCAAATAGATGGTTTTAACGATAAAACGTTATAATTAATAGTCCGGAATTTAAAAATTAGGAACTAAATATTGACAGTGCGTTTTAATTATTATTGTAAAATTATTACATGATACCTAATACAAAAATATTCGTTAAAAATATCCCATTAAATCCATATATAATCCCCTCCCCTGGATCCGCTTTTGTATATCAGGAGGTAACACTTCTAATACTTACTTGAAACAAAACTTTAAATACTGCTGTCATCTTCTTAGGTCTTACCCTCTCTTTCTAACACAGCTGTATAAGAAGAGATGGCGAGACCTCATAGACAGATATAACGTAGGTATATGTTTCAAGTGATTAATCCGAGTGCTAGTTTCACCTTTGCATGCATTTGCACTTCATGCATTTACCCATCATTTACCTATAACTACGATAGTAGGTAACTATTACGTAAGTTGCTCTAAGTACATTTTTCCCGATCATCAATAATTTGGTTGAAGGGTCTAAAATATTTTAGTTCGGATTGTGTGAAATTAAAATTATATCGTCGCAAAATATATGCGTTTTGTTTTTTATGTCGGATAAAAATTAAATCTTGATTTTTATAAGAGAAAAAGGAAGTGATGATTTTAGGTCACACGAATGAAGTTGAGAGTAACGGGTAATATTAATAAAATAAGCATGTATCATCCTTACAAATGTTCAGTTAGTACTATGTAGTAGTGAATTTACACAAAAATAAACCTATACACTAATTTGCGCAAAATTCACGAAATTGGACAGTTAATCTCTAAGTGGGTAGTGAAGTAAAGGAAGTGTAACAAGTGTAAAGGTAGTAGGTGTAAGTGTAATGTGTAAGGTAGGGATAGAAAAGCGATAGTGAAAGAGTAAGGTAAGAACTTTTGACTTTCTTACGATTTTATTATATGTATAGATTATCTATTATTTATAGTTTCATACGAGTAACCAAGAAAATTTTCCGGTCAAACATTTATCATATTATTGAAACAATACATGTGCATGGTGCATCGCGCTTTTACTAATACCATCTTTAGGTCATGTTTTCTCTTTCCATCACGAGAGTTATTTGCTTGTTTGTTATCCTATGATTAAAAAAAGAACTATAGTAATAGATAACTGTACCGTAGTTTTACTCAATTAGACGACGTAGTACGCTTGCCATTTGACCTCAGCAACCAAATGGAAAACTGTTCACGATTTTTACTCCGTTAGTTCAATACGTTAGCGTCGAGGAAAACTTGTACAGTCAATTAAATCGCTCATTAGGATTTGTTTATAAATAGAATAAGGCTGTAGTCTATTCAAGTACAGCTTATCTTATCACCAATGAGACTATCAGTAGCGTTTACAGTGTTGTCTAACGATGATTAATTAAATTTAAAATTGTTAAGGAGGGTTTTACCACGGTAAATAGAATGACATGAATAAACATTGAATTTTATCTGAAATTTACACACGTTGCCTCGTAATTGTAAATATTTTAAATGACAGTAGCATGGTCAATTTTATGACACTGTTTATATCTCAAGGTTCTTTTTTCGTAGCCTAGACATCATTTGATAGTTTGTATAGCAAAAATGTTGTTTGCACTGTCGCTGCTCGGCAGCGGTGACGAAGTCGAGGCAGACATCGCCCGAGACTGCTCGCTTGGTAGGACTCATCTTTTTATAGTGTCCGGTATAATTAACGTGACCATTTTCCCTTTAAATCAGAGCGGGACGCATATGAAATTCCGTACATCATTTTTTAAGCAATTTGATTTTTTGCAATTTGAATGCAATAAATCTGGTGTAGATTGGTGAATAATTATATAAGTTGTGTTTTTTGCAAGAGCGGGACATTTTTGTTCTTGCTAGGGACAGCGGGACCGATACCCTGAATGCGGGACGTATGGTCACTTTAGGTATAGCCTAAGATCCCACTGTAGAATGACTTTCACCGAGCTGGTTAATGGATGAAAAGTATTTTATATCCAATTAAGTATGCCAATAAATACATTGCAAATGAGTTCACAAAAAAAATTTAGTCCAGATTATATATATTTTTAAACATTACTAACTTGTTTTAGGTCTGCCCACCCAAGAGTTGTCACGGGAAAAAATAGTCAGCGTAACGGTTGCATATTCTAGTAGGCTTCATACTTTCGAGTGGTATGGAATTTGTCTATTAACCGCACCAGTGAAATGTTTAAAAAAAATTGTTAATTAATGATATTCTGGACTGATTTTCTTTATACAACCCATTTGTAATATATTTATGCCTCAGGCGCACTTGCGTCTATCGTCACAAAGATTCTTGCAATGACACGATAAATGTAGATGTGACCTCTACATTTATCGTGTCATTGCACGAAGATTTGTGACGTTAGATGCAAGGGCAGCCCCAGCATTGTTAACATATTATGTTGGATGTAAAATACTTTTCATCTATTAACCATCTCGTTGAATGTCGTCTTATAGTGAGATCCTATACTACTTATAGTAGGAAGGCAGTTTTTTTTTTAATATCATAAGATAGCAAACAAGCAGATGGGGCTCCTGATGGAAAGAGTCAACAATCGCCTTTAAACACGAAAGATGTTAATGGTGCGTTGCTATCTTGTGACGAGGTCTAATGCCATATGCATAAGTTTACCGGCTACCTTACTCTCCAAACCGGAACACGACAGCGACAAGCACTGACGCTATTGCGACAGGAATAGGTAAGGCGGTGGTACCAGACCGGGACGAGACAATGCAGAACTCTACCACCTAGTAGCCACGATGGTAGTGACTCGAAAGCCAATCGGTCGCCTTTTACGACATGCCTGGCAGAACGGCAGTTGGTCTATTCTTCAAAGGAGGCCGGGACCAACACGTCGAAATATTTTAGAGTTTCACAGAGAGCTGTTCAATGCCTCCATAAAACTAGCGCTTTTTATTTCGCTTACACAATCCTGTACAACATGAAACTATTGAAATGTCATTCAGTTCTTAAATAAAAAGTATTCGTATTTTTAATTTTCTGTTACGATTTGACTTTATGTACTTCTGCCCCAAAAAATGCTAGATACGCTTAAGCGTAGCGTCGCAAATTATTATTAACTTAACTTTGTCTTTTGCTGATGAAGTTATCAAGAGGAATAATTACCGGAAATACAGTGTGAAGGCTTGCATGGTAAACATTTGTGGGGCGTTCCACCGCGCCGTCTTCGTGAGTCTATCAGGCATATTATTTCCAACTGTTTTTGTCTTACCAATTGCGAGTATTTGCACAAGCATAACCAAATAGCCAGGAGCTATTATCAACGACTGGCTCTTCGATCTGGTTTTTTGGGTTTTGAAATGCTATATTACAATTACGCACCGGAGAAAAGTTTGATTAGAGAACGGTCCTGCTAAACTCTACTGGGATCAATCTGTCATCAGGAACAAGCCTATTTTCGACAACAACCCAGATGATGATAATCTTGTGAAAGCAAATAAAACGGCTTGTTGACATTTCGCCCACAAAATTTCCGCCCACATTGGACGAAACGACACCTTTTCATTTTATTATTTTTTTCATTGACGATTCTTCCACCAATCAAAAAGGTTGTTTTATACAGTCAGATACAAAACTTTAATAAAATAAAGCGATCTATTTATATGTTTTTAACCTATAAGGTAAAATCTATTTATTTTTCAGTTAATAATTTTGGACCGTGTTGATCCCGGCCTCCTTTGAAGAATAGGCCAACTGCCGTTCTGCCAGGCAGGTCGTAAAAGGCGACCGATTGGCTATCGAGTCACTACCATCGTGGCTACTAGGTGATAGAGTTCTGCATTGTCTCGCCCGGGTCTGGTACCACCGCCTTACCTATTCTTGCCGCAATAGCGTCAGTGTTTGTCGCTGTCGTGTTCCGGTTAGGAGGGTAAGGTAGCCGGTAAACTTATGCATGTGGCATTAGACCTCGCCACAAGATAGCAACGCACCATTAACATCTTTGGTGTCTATAGGCGATGGTTGACTCTTTCCATCAGGAGACCCATTTGCTTGTTTGCTATCTTATAATATAAAAAAATAATTAATATCTATATAATATAGTTATTTTATAATAAATCAAAATCACCTAAGGGTCTTTCGTCGTTTCGCACCACGAGCGGTTCGGACTGCGGTGTGAGTTGCCGAAGAGCTCTTTTGGCATTAGTCGTTTCGCACCGCAAGGATAGAGCGGTGCGAATCGCCCAAGCCCTTATTGTACTGGGTTGATTCACACTGCTATGCAGTAGGGAACAGTATTCTTTTTGGATGAGTGAATTTGAACAGAGAAGAAATGTAGTTTTATGATAAATTTCTTGTAGTACAACCAGGCACAAAATAAATACTGGCTGGTAATATAACAGTCGGTCATAATTAAAAAAAATATTTCACATGTATGATAAAGTTAAGTACAGAAAAATATAAAGTTATAGTAGATATTACAAATCCAAATATAATGTGGATACGCACCTTAAACGAATTATTTTTGTTTGAACTGACTATATCTGTGATTTTTATACATTTTAAGGGAAATGACTGTTGTTACATATATAAATATTTTTCCCCCGTGTTGGTTCCGGGCTCCTTTGAAGAATAGATCAACTACCGTTCTGCCAGGCAGGTCGTAAAAGGCGACTGATTGGCTATGTGAGTCACTATCATCGTGGCTACTAGGTGGTAGAGTACTGCATTGTCTCGCCCGGGTCTGGTACCACCGCCTTACTTACAGTATTCCTGCCGCAATAGCGTCAGTGCTTGTCGCTGTCGTGTTCCGGTTTGGAGGGTAAGGTAGCCGGTAAACTTATGCATGTGGCATTAGACCTCGCCACAAGATAGCAACGCACCATTAACATCTTTGGTGTCTATAGGCGATGGTTGTCTTTCCATCAGGAGACCCATCTGCTTGTTTGCTATCTTATACATTAAAAAAGTGATTATATTGTTGATTAGCATAAACCAATATTTTTAAGATGCTGATTTTTATACTAAATATACGTTATGATTGATTTTTGTTTTTTTTTGCATAATAGTCTTATGTGATTAACAGTGATAGAAATTGTTTTGTGGGAGCATCATAAAGTATGTATTTTTTTGGCGGTGGCGCGACCGCGCGACCGCGCCGGTTTGGTTAAAAAATACTTTATGATGCTCCCATTTTATTTGACGGCGCGCCGTCAAATAGTTGTAATTCTTTCAAATAATTGTAGCCGTCAAATTTTTGTAGTCTTATAATAACATAATATTAAGTCCAAGCACATGTACGAAGTTTCGTAAGTGTAAAGTGTATGCATGTTTCTCCAAAAATTTTTCAGGAACTAAAAGCCATATTGAGATGTTTTTAAATCTATTTTAATATTATAAATGCAAAAGCTTGGATGTTTGGATGGATGGATGTTTGTTACTCGATCACGCAAAATCTACTGAACGGATTTGAATATTTGGCACACAGGTAGATGTTGGGCTGGAATAGCACATAGGCTTTATTTTGGAAAAAAATAGGTGATGCCGCGGGATTCGGCAAAATTTTTATAATGCATCAAGCTGAACGCTGCAGCTAGTTTACATCTATATATTAATACTAGCTGTTTCGCAGGCAACATTATATATTACTAGTTGTTGCCTGCGACTTCGTCCGTGCGGACTTCGTTTACTCCGCACAGTCTGTCCTCCCCTATAGGTGATAGCGTGATATGTAGGCTATATGTTGACCCGACCTGTTAGTACTATTCATGCAAAATTTGAAGTAAATCCATGCAGTCCTTTTTGAGTTTACCCCGGACATACATACAGACAAACAGACAAACAGACAAACAAACAGACAAACAGACAAACGGACAAACGGACAAACGGACAAACGGACAAACGAACAAACGGACAAACGGACAAACGGACAAACGGACAAACGGACAAACGGACAAACGGACAAACGGACAAACGGACAAACGGACAAACGGACAAACGGACAAACGGACAAACGGACAAACGGACAAACGGACAAACGGACAAACGGACAAACGGACAAACGGACAAACGGACAAACGGACAAACGGACAAACGGACAAACGGACAAACGGACAAACGGACAAACGGACAAACGGACAAACGGACAAACGGACAAACGGACAAACGGACAAACGGACAAACGGACAAACGGACAAACGGACAAACGGACAAACGGACAAACGGACAAACGGACAAACTGACAAACGGACAAACGGACAGACAGACAGACAAACAGACAAACAGACAGTCAGACAAACAGGCAAACAGGCAAAAAGACAAACAGACAAACAGACAGACAGACAAACAGACAAACAGACGATCAGACAAACAGGCAAACAGGCAAAAAGACAAACAGACAAACAGACAGACAGACAAACAGACAAACGGACACCCATTCTAAAAACTATATTTTTGGCTTCGGTATCGATTGTAGATCACGCCCCAAGTATTCTTTTAAAAAAATATTCAATGTACAGTTTTGACTTTCCTGCGATTTTATTATATGTATAGATACTAGTTGTAGCGTGCAGCCCGCTGCATTGTAAAAGTTTTGGTGAATCCCATGGGAACAACTATTTTTTCCGGGATAAAAAGTATTCTATATGCTATTCCAGGTCATCATCTACCTGTGTGCAAAACTTCATCCAAATCCAATACGTAGTTTTGACGTGATTGAGGAACAAAAATCCATCCATTCAAACATCCAAACTTTCGCATTAATAATATTAATATAGATTGCCTGATTTAAACATAATAAAAATCTTTTATTATGTTTAAATCAGGTATATTTCAAATTAGGGAAGTCAGTCCAAGTTAAATCAAAATCGGTTCAGTAGTTTTTGAGATGTTGAGCGTTGGTATACAATATTTAAAGAGTATTGAAGTCGGTTTAATTTTTTGTAAAATTATTTAGTATATTAGAATGGATTGAAAAAATATGATATTGCCATACTATTTATAAATCAAATATCCAAGTGCAGTGAAAATATTAAATACGTCCGCTTTGGAGAGGTCAAAACTTTTAATGACGGCTTTTAAAGTTCCTAAACAGTTTATTTAAAAGGAACTTATGACACCATTGCCTGAATGAAATGAATATTACAATTTCACAAGCGTTTGCTCTCAGCTTTGCTTATTTTGATTACAATTCTATTTCCTTAGAGATTAAAGTAATTTATAAAAATATAAATTACTTTAATCTCTTATTAAAGTAATTTATAAAAATAAAAATAAAAAACCGTTTTAGCGGATATATTATATTATATATTACTAGGTATTGCCTGCGACTTCGTCTGTGCGGACTTCGTTTACTCTGCACTGCTCCTCCCCTGTAGGTGATAGCATGATAATATGTAGCCTTGACCCGACCTGTTAGTAATAATTATGCAAAATTTGAAGTAAATCCATGCAGTACTTTTTGAGTTTACCCCGGACATACATACAGACAAACAGACAAACAGATAAACAGACAAACACACAAAAATTCTAAAAACTATATTTTTGGCTTTTATATCGATTGTAGATCACACCTCAAGTATTCTTTTAAAAAAATATTCAATGTACAGTTTTGATATTTCTACGATTTTATTATATGTATAGATATATCCGCTATATTATATAATATACATATAATATAATGGATATACTCGCTGTTTATGTAAAAGAGGGTCCATATTATTGCGAGTTGCACGTTTATAATTAGGGCAAATGAGTTTACAGGTAAGTAGGCTTTACCTAATTTTAAAATAATAACCGTCACGGCCATGTCTTTGAAGAAGTAGGTAGAGGTGCAACTTTTTATATTATAGCAGATATGTGATATGTCTACAGGTGATGACTTTCCTGGAGACAATCATCACCTATAGACAACAAAGAAAATAATGGTACGTTGTTATCCATGGGCGGGCTGTTAATGCATAAGTTTATCGGCTACTTTACAAAGTTAGAAGTAGGTATTGTTTCTGGCCCTGTAACTACCATCTTTGACCTTTTCTTGCTAATTCATCTGCAATATCGTTTCTCAAAGAGCCACTGTGTACTTTAATCTATTGCACAGTGACCTTGACTTGGTGAGTGACCCGGGACCTCCTGTGAGGTATGCAAAATGTCACGATGAGCGGTGAAGCAGCTATGACATGTAAGTGTATTGCAAACTAATTGTCTACTATCAATATTAATATTATAAAGAGAAACCAATTGTATTTTTGAAATTTCGAAATGAATAAACTCAAAAACTAATAAAAATGAAAACCGATCTTTAAAATTATTTTACTATTCAAAAGCTATACCATCGAGGAGTCACATAGGCTCCTTTTTATTCGACTGAGCAAAAGTAAGTACGAATTTGGGTCACGGGAATGAAGTTGCGACTCGCGAGTAACAGCTAGTACTTACAAGTTAGGCTTGCTTAGAACTAAAAGTGTATTCTAATTATTTAAGTGTGTTAGCACTTATCCCGGTGCTTGGGAACTTTAAAAACATACAAAGAAAAATTTCGTTAATACAATAAAATGAAATAAATCGATGAATATTTGAATCTGCGGTCTTGCCTCTGGTCGGTACGCTCTACCAACTGAACTACTGTCGGCTGGTTTAACGTGGCGAAAATTTTCTTTGCTTTGTGATCAAATCCGTCGTTGTACTGATTGCTAGATATACATAAGTATATACTTGATCATATATATATGTTTCAATGTTTCATGCATTCGCATAGATACAATATACCTAAGATATAAATGAGTGACAGGTTTATCGTCGTTTATCAAGCACTTAACATTTACCTACTACAAATACCTACCGAAAGTTATTGCATCAAGGCCAAGTCATGCTGAATCTACGGTAAAGACTTTTTCAGTCGTTCACCTCTTACGAAATGTCTGGCAGAAGGACAGATGGTCTATTCTTCAAAGAGGCCTGGACCAACACGGAGTTGCTATCAATATGGCGGTTTAAATGCTAAATGTTAAGCATACCTTACCTGCTACTTTACCTTCTAAAACTGAAAAATACAGTGATAAGTTCTGTCGCTATTGCTAAGAGAAGGTTAAGCGGGTGTTTCCAACCAAGTAAGACGAAAAAAAATATTTAAAAACATAATTTGGATTGAGCAATAAGGAAAAATATAAAATTATTATTTTAAAGTTGCTGCATTAGCAATAGGAGCAGTGTGTTTCAGATTTTTTTCAAAAAAAACAAAATGAGAGTGTTGTGAGACGTTGATAAACTACATATCTTCATGGCAATTCATTAAAGGGGTAGGTAGACAGCTAAATGTTGTTATTTACACTCTTTTTACGCATGGTTTTCAAAGGCTGTCGAGTGGTGAGAAAAAAATATATTTGCGCTATTGAAAATGCTTTTAAAACTAAATTTTAACATTTTTTAAAAGAAATTAATAATTAATTTAACTGTTTATAGATGACAGTGAATACTTGCCATCAGGTAAGCCACCTGGTACAACACCCCCATTACTCGGACGGACAGCACCCAAATTTGGTCGGATGCTGTTCAAAGGTGGTATCAAGAGTCTTCTAAACCGGCGTGTTTGCATGAAGAGAGTTACGAATGTACAGGCAGCAAGGCTAATCTCTCTGGACCTCGACTTATGACACTCAATTCTCTCTGGCTACAGCGTAAGGGATTTTGCGTGAATATATGTTTTTGTAATATTTTATCACTTATATATATGTACCGTTTCACAATAATTTATTTGGATATAATTTATTATGGAAAGTGTAGAATATATTATGTTGTGTTACGTTATTATCCCCCTGGGGTACCGTTAAAATTCGGCGGCATTTTAACGATACCTCAGAGTGTTAAAAAAGGTAAATTTGACAGTATCTGTAACCTTCGCGAAGTGAAAGCAGTAATCTAACCTAGTGTTGTCGCATAAAATACGAACAAACATTGATTTTACAGGATTTTCACATATAAAATTATGAAAACATAATCTTAAGTTATCATATTCATTATGTCTCAGATATTCTGCATGAACGGTGAAAATTCCAATTTATTTCTTATAGTAATAAAAAAAATAGGAAATACTGCTTCTTCCTGCATATTTTAATTGCTTATCTGCAAACCATTTAAGGTTTTCTCAAACTAATAAACTCACCTTCGTTAACTATGTACGGTCTAAATATACAGGCTGTTTTAAGTTGGTATTAAATATTTCCTTATAAAAAATGTACTTCTAACCTTACAAAGTATCATCACAGCGCTTCCCTTGTGAAGTAGACAGAGTGAACCGAACGAATTTTCCGGTTTCTCGGGTTCACCTGTTTATCAGTTGGTGAGATCAGTAGTGATCCAAATCGCCCGACCTAACAACGATTTTATCGTCTATTTCTTGCGATAACCGGAATCAACTGCCTTACGTGTAATGGCCATACGTGTCTCGAGGGTATATAAGTGGTGACACAACAACCGGCAGACTTCGAGCTGCTACCACAGAACACTGGAGACCAGTATTCTGTGCTGCTACTGAGATATTGGGTTTTCGGGAATAACCTCGAAGACCCCTATAATTTGCATTACCCGAGGATTTAACCCGGGACTTCATCATTTGGGAATAAGTTAACCACTAGATTACGATACAGTCATCTCTTATACTTCCAAAATAAAGTAAAGGGCTTATTTGCATTGATTTTTTAGATACGCTTAAATTAAAATTTAAGACGACCGACTATAATATATTGTATATCATCAAAAATTCAGGATATATATATATATATATATATATATATATATATATATATATATATATATATATATATATATATATATTATATATATATATATATATATATATATATATAAATATAAATAAAAATTGTTCTGTGGCTCGCAAAAACCATACTAATATTATAAATGCGAAAGTAAGTCTGTCCGTATGTCTGTTTTTTCTTCGCGCCTAAATCACTAAACCAATTTGCTTGAAATATGGTACAAAGATAGTTTGAAACCCGAGAAAGAACATAGGATAGAACCGGAGCACGGACCTTACCCTCCAACAGGAATAGGTAAGGCGGTGGTACCAGACCCGGGCGAGACAATGTAGAACTGTACCACCTAGTAGCCACGACTATAGTGATTCGCATACGTTGCTTTTACGACATATCTGGCAGGACGGCAGTTGAACTATTTTTCAAAGGAGCCTAACACGGAGGAGGTCTCGCGTTAGTTTAAAAGTATTGAAGTTAATTCTACTTTTGATAATCTCAGTATTACTTTTGAATCCGCAACATCATCGAGCATTCAAAGTTGTCTACATGTATTCTAGGTTCGCTATTAACGAGCGAAAAATCAATTACCATTTTTATTTCATGACTATGAGCAGTTGGCCATTCACCGTTACTGTGGAACTAGCTTTTGCAGGCGAACAAGTGATCAACCAAGCTGGGGGGCTTCTAACACTCCTTGTGTTTGAGGCCGAACCTCGGCCTAGAGCAGTCTCAGGGAGATAGGTATCTATACCCACCTTTATTTAACATGGACTGCCTAAATATACATGTTGCTTATTAAAGTTGATCTTAATTATTGGGCTTTGAACTGATATTTATCTAAACTCATTACGTGCAAGTTTTAGATTTAATGTAAATCTTTCCCGTGTTGGTCCCGGGCTCCTTTGAAGAATAGGTCAACTACAGTTTTGCCAGGCAGGTCGTAAAAGGCGACCGAATGTCTATGCAATTCACTATCATCGTAGCTAATAGGCGGTAGAGTTCTGCATTGTCTCGCCCGGGTCTGATACCACCGCCTTACCTATTCCAGCCGCAATAGCGTCAGTAGATTACACTGTCGTTTTCCGGTTTGGAGAGTAAGGTAGCCGGTAAACTTATGCATGTGGTATTAGACCTTACTACAAGATGGCAACGCACCATTAACATTTTTGGTGTCTATAGGCAATGGTTGACTCATTCCATCAGGAGACTCATCTGCTTGTTTGCCATCTTATAATATAAATAAATACATTGATTGGTCAAACTATATATTTATCTATTTATCCTCTTTAATGTGACCCATTCTATGAATTTCACCAAAAGATTATACAGCCATAATACACACGTGTAATATTGCAATAACACAGTTTTAAATATTGCATAAACTTCATTAATAAGTGACCATGATAAAAAAAAAATCCGACTGCGACCTGATCCCGAAAAACTATATAGTAATATTCACAATTAAGAGGAATCTAATGACGTCTCTCGAGATTAAATCCACCAAGTCGGCGTGCCAACAAAATATACATATAAAGATACATACAATCGAAAAAAAACAGCTTCCAGCACAGTCGGGTAAAAAGGTGGATATTCTATTAGCAACATAAGGTTTCTGTCATTTCAGGTTATAAACAATGAACACCTAAACACTAATTAGATAGCTGATGGCTCTATTGAAATAGTACTTACCTAGAACGTACGACACCAACATTTTCCTTATAAAATATCTTTGTTTAATTTCATTTCCTTAACAATACATTAGTAGTTATTCCCTACAAGATTTTTATTTCATTAATATATTGACCGTATTACATTAATGGATACATAAATACTGGTATGGTATCCGAAGAAATATACAGATGACAGAAGTGTAACCAGTGCACGGCACTTAGTTGACGGCATTTAATTCCATAATATCAAACATCAAACCGTGATCAGTCAATCTTTACGAACTTAACAAAGAAAAATAAATAATCTGCCTGAAAAAAGATATTTTTCAGTCTCTTGCCATGGAATTATTTTTTAGGTGCAAAAAAATTGTCTTAGATGCATGGAGAATGAAAATGGCTAAAGTAAGGGCTGCTAGGCCAATGAGCGACATCTATAAATATAATCTATACATATAATAAAATCGTAGAAATATCAAAACTGTACATTGAATATTTTTTTAAAAGAATACTTGAGGCGTGATCTACAATCGATATAAAAGCCAAAAATATAGTTTTTAGAATTTCTGTGTTTGTCTGTTTATCTGTTTGTCTGTTTGTCTGTTTGTCTGTATGTATGTCCGGGGTAAACTCAAAAAGTACTGCATGGATTTACTTCAATTTTGCATGAATATTACTAACAGGTCGGGTCAACATATAGGCTACATATTATCACGCTATCACCTACAGGGGAGGAGCAGGGCAGAGTAAATGAAGTCCGCGCGGACGAAGTCGCAGGCAACAGCTAGTAATATATAATATAATATATCCGCTAAAACGGTTCTTTTATTTTTATTTTTATAAATTACTTTAATAAGAGATTAAAGTAATTTATATTTTTATAAATTACTAAAAGGAAATAGAATTGTAATCAAAATAAGCAAAGCTGAGAGCAAACGCTTGTGAAATTGTAATATTCATTTCATTCAGGCAATGGTGTCATAAGTTCCTTTTAAATAAACTGTTTAGGAACTTTAAAAGCCGTCATTAAAAGTTTTGACCTCTCCAAAGCGGACGTATTTAATATTTTCACTGCACTTGGATATTTGATTTATAAATAGTATGGCAATATCATATTTTTTCAATCCATTCTAATATACTAAATAATTTTACAAAAAATTAAACCGACTTCAATACTCTTTAAATATTGTATACCAACGCCCAACATCTCAAAAACTACTGAACCGATTTTGATTTAACTTGGATTTGCCTAAGTTGAAATATACCTGATTTAAACATAATAAAATATTTTTATTATGTTTAAATCAGGCAATCTATATTAATATTATTAATGCGAAAGTTTGGATGTTTGGATGTCGCAGGCAACAGCTAGTTAATAAATATAAGTGAAGGCTTTTGCCAGTAGTACGCACATTGATTAGCAAATAACTCAAAAAAAAATCCAATTACCACAAATTTTAATAACTTTTCAAATAATTAACAAGATGTTTATCTATGTATATAATAAGATCGTCTATACATATAATAAAATCGTAGGAAAGTCAAAATGTGCATTGAATATTTTTTTAAAGAATACTTGGGGCGTGATCTACAATCGATATCGAAGCCAAAAATATAGTTTTTAGAATTTTTGTCTGTTTGTCTTTTTGTCTGTTTGTCTGTATGTATGTCCGGGGTAAACTCAAAAAGTACTGCATGGATTTACTTCAAGTTTTGCATGAATATCACTAACAACATATAGGCTACATATTATCACGCTATCACCTACGGGGGAGTAAAGGAGGTCCGCGCGGACGAAGTCGCTGGCAACAGCTAGTTATAGAATAAAAATTTAAAAAATACTAGTGCCCGCGACTTCGTCCGCGTGGAAAAATTTCTAAAATAGTCCCGGGGTTTTACCCGCATAGTTCCCGTTCTCGTAAGATTTCTGGGAAAAAACTATCCTATGTTCTTTCTTGGGTTTCAAACGATCTTTGTACCATATTTCATGCAAATTGGTTTGGTGATTTAGGCGCGAAGAAGAGACAGACAGACAGACATACGGACAGACTTACTTTCGCATTTATAATATTAGTATGGATTTTGCGAGCCACAGAACAACTAATTAAATTTGTTTTTTAAAAACTAATACTCATGCACATACAGTTATATTTAAGGCGATAGGTAATGCCAAACTACGAAATAGACTCCTCTTTGAAAGCCTACTACTGCTGACCGGTTGGTCCAATAATTTATAAAAAATATACATTGTACGTAAAATATAATTAACTTTAAATTTTAAGTTCGTTTTTTCAAATTTTATTGTTATTTTTGATGGAAAAAAATTTAATATCTTTCTTATTTATATGCAAAAATTTGCTTATAACTTTCAAACTACTGTAACGATTTTGATGATTTTTTTTTTTACTACAGACAATTTATTGCTTTATAAAATTTAAGTTCAAAATTTTACAAAATCCTTATAGTGTAGCACACTATACGGATTTTGTAAAATTTTGAATCAATAAAAACCTTATTATTTCATTCGCGGACAGCGCTCGCGTCGAAAGTCAGTCTCCCGGTAGCGTTCATACGGGGAGGCTGTGTCGCATGTTAGCGTGCTCCGCTCTCCATATTCGAGTCAAAGAGTAAATAGTACAGACAGAACGTTTGGCACAATAGTAAGGTTGTGCCGTTTAGAAATTGAACATTTCGTTTACGCTTGGATGTTTTTTTTATAGTAGACAATGAGCTTGGAGCGAGAAGGCTGTTTTTTCACAGAGGTTGTTCTTATGATGTAGACAAGGAATAAGAAAGGATTTTTTTAAATTCATCCCCTAATATGGTGAAATAGGGGGTGAAAGTTTGTATGAAACTCTGTCATTTTTGAGTTGTAATGAATGATATGCCGTAATTATTTTTATCCTTTAACTGAAAAAAAATTAAATACAAATTTAATATTTTTTTCGAATTCTAGTCCATAGATGGGTAAAAAGAGGCTTTAAAGATTGTATCAAAAATGAATTGTTTATTTATTGAATTTCTATAAATTCTAAATTATTTTAATTAAGTATTTATGCTTTTTAATACAATTAAGAAGTACGAATTTTAGGATTTTTTAATTTCATGTCTGAAAGGGGTAAATAAAAGTGTTAAAATTTGTATAAAATATAAATAATTTATAATCAACATCGCTTGAAATTTAGTATTTATATTCTTCAATCCAATTAAAGAAATGCATGTGTTGAGTTTGATCCCTCAAAGGGGTAAGGGGGGGGGGGGGGTGTTAAAATATGCACGAAACAATAAACGTTTACTGTCAAAATCACTTGAAATTTTGTATTAATACAATTTAGGAAACATTTAATTTAGTTTTTTTTAAATTACATCCCTTGAAGAGATAAAAGGGACGTTAATGATTGTATGGAAATAAATTGTTAATTGTAGTTATTGCTTAAAATTTAGTATTTATGCTTTTGAATATGATTAAAGAAGCACGCATTTTTAAATTTCATTTCTAAAAGGGGTAAAATGAGCGTTAATTTTTGTACGAAAAATAAATTGTTTGTTGCAGAAATTACTTAAAATTTAGTATTTATGCTTTTTAATACAATTAAGGATTTCCTTAATTGTATTAAAAAGATGAAATTATAAGAAATTCTAAAATACGTATTTACGTATTTTAGAATTTCTTATAATTTCATCCATTAAAAGGATAAAAATGTGTTAAAATTTGTATGCAATATATGTTGCATGTAAAGATGCTGTGAGTTTTATCTCTTAAAGAGGTAATAGAGGGTATTAAAGGGGCTGAAAGATAGTATTTTATAAAAAAGTTTTGTTTTCGAGTAGACGCTGAATAATATTTATATTTATTTATAAACGAACTTATTTAGTACTTTCCCCTAAAAATATTAAATTAAATTATATGGATAATAGATTTTGAAACAAAAACTAAGAAGCTAGTTAAGGTTTTAAAATATTATTCGAGAGATTACATTTTACAAATTCAAATTTTGAAAGGTTTTGTTAAATATTAATTGTTGATTGTATGTATTAAAATAAAGTGCTACACGAGATGTTACAATACATATATTACAAAACTTCCAAAAAAATAGGATACGTAACTGTTATTATTGTGTAAATTGTTATATGATTTTTTTGCCGATTTTTGATATATTTTTTTCTTTGGATATTGATCGTTTTTCTAAAATGAATGGATATGTAATCGATAAATGAGCGATTTCTGGTTATTGGTTTTAAGTTTGACAACATCCAGTCGATTCATGGTGATAAAAGTTCATATAGGTAAACAAAAATGTTAAAACGTATCTGCACTGTAAATACTCTATGACGTCGGGGCATGCGGGGTGCGCAAAATAGTATTTGCACTGCTCCTGTCAGAAACTCAAGGTCGTTCGCAGGTATAATCGCCTTAATTTATACATTATATTTAGTTTTTAAAGTTCTTCAGTTACATTGTGTTCTTTTTTATTTACAAAAAAAGTAAATTACATACAAACGGTATATTAATCTGGAAGTTATATTAAAAAATACTGTTTTGCCAAAACATTTTTTGGGGTTTTTTCATAATTTCTCAATATCTTCTGGGCCGACTTGGTTAAAATGTTTAGGAAATCTAAGTTGAGTGGAATCCAATCGAATGCCATCAACCGTGAATCGATCTGTCCAGCTTTTCAAAAGTTATGAGATGTTTACATACACACATACACGCACACACACACACACACATACATACAGACATTCTGACGTCATCGTGAAAAGGTTCCTAGGACCTCAAAACGTGGAGATCCGGTGAGAATTTAATTTTCAACAATCGAGGCAAAATCATTAACTTCCTTATACTACATACGTAGCGGGAAGTTAAAAAAACCTTACACCTCACCACGTCAATAGATTAGTTGGTCTTGTATTAGCAGTCACAACATTAAAATAAAACTATTTTGGTAGGCGCATCATTTAAAAAAGCAAATTTTTCGTTTCCTGGAATGGAAATTCCAAAAAATGGAATATGAAATAAATGCCCGACAAATAAGAAAAATCTGGATAAGTCAAAAAACTTTTTTTTTTGAATACAAATAAATTTATCGAAATTTTTTGAAATTTTGATTGGTACTGAAGAATGTCTGTCGAGACAGCTAGTTTCTTAGTATAAAAGTATATTGCTCTTAGAATGAAACAAAAAATTATATTTCAGTATTGTATCTATATTAATATTATTAATGCGAAAGTTTGGATGTTTGGATGTCGCAGGCAACAGCTAGTTAATAAATATAAGTGAAGGCTTTTGCCAGTAGTACGCACATTGATTAGCAAATAACTCAAAAAAAAAATCCAATTACCACAAATTTTAATAACTTTTCAAATAATTAACAAGATGTTTATCTATGTATATAATAAGATCGTCTATACATATAATAAAATCGTAGGAAAGTCAAAACTGTGCATTGAATATTTTTTTAAAGAATACTTGGGGCGTGATCTACAATCGATATCGAAGCCAAAAATATAGTTTTTAGAATTTTTGTCTGTTTGTCTTTTTGTCTGTTTGTCTGTATGTATGTCCGGGGTAAACTCAAAAAGTACTGCATGGATTTACTTCAAGTTTTGCATGAATATCACTAACAACATATAGGCTACATATTATCACGCTATCACCTACGGGGGAGTAAAGGAAGTCCGCGCGGACGAAGTCGCTGGCAACAGCTAGTTATAGAATAAAAATTTAAAAAATACTAGTGCCCGCGACTTCGTCCGCGTGGAAAAATTTCTAAAATAGTCCCGGGGTTTTACCCGCATAGTTCCCGTTCTCGTAAGATTTCTGGGAAAAAACTATCCTATGTTCTTTCTTGGGTTTCAAACGATCTTTGTACCATATTTCATGCAAATTGGTTTGGTGATTTAGGCGCGAAGAAGAGACAGACAGACAGACATACGGACAGACTTACTTTCGCATTTATAATATTAGTATGTATTTTGCGAGCCACAGAACAACTAATTAAATTTATTTTTTAAAAACTAATACGCACGCACATATATAGTTATATTTAATTTATACATTATATTTAGTTTTTAAAGTTCTTCAGTTACATTGTGTTCTTTTTTATTTGATAAAAAGTACATTACATACAAACGGTATATTAATCTGGAAGTTATATTAAAAAATACTGTTTTGCCAAAACATTTTTTGGGGTTTTTTCATAATTTCTCAATATCTTCTGGGCCGACATGGTTAAAATGTTTAGGAAATCTAAGTTGAGTGGAATCCAATCGAATGCCATCAACCGTGAATCGATCGGTCCAATTGTTCAAAAGTTATGAGATGTTTACATACACACATACACACACACATACATACATACAGACATTTTGACGTCATCGTGAAAAGGTTCCTAGGACCTCAAAACGTGGAGATCCGGTGAGAACTTAATTTTCGAAAATCGAGGCAAAATCATTAACTTCCTTATACTACATACGTAGCAGGAAGTTAAAAAAATCCTTACACCTCACCACGTCAATAGATTAGCTGGTCTGCTATTAGCAGTCATAACGTGAGTAAATTAAAATAAAACTATTTTGGTAGGCGCATCATTTAAAAAAACAATTTTTTCGTTTTCTGCGTTTCGAAGTGAAAAAAAAAATGGAATATGAAATAAATACCCGACAAATAATAAAATTCTGGCTAAGTTAAAAAAACTTTTTTTTTTTTGAATACAAAAAATTTATCGAATTTTTTTTGAAATTTTGATTGGTACTGAAGAATGTCTGTCGAGACAGCTAGTTTCTTAGTATAAAAATATATTGCTCTTAGAATGAAACAAAAAATTAAATTTCAGTATTGTAGGCAAAGATGCGAAGTGGTCCAAATTTAATTTACAATAAATAAATAAATTTGATAAATTAAATTTGTACTTTAAAAAATAAAATGTGATGTAAAATTAAAAAAAAAAAAACTAGCTTGAAACTAATACTGAATTTAAAATACAATTAATGAATTTGAAAGTGTTAGTTGAGACTAAATACATAATTAGTCAATAACTAGTTTATACTGTCTCATGTAATATGTCACATGACTATTAAGATAAGTGCACATACAAATAAAATCTATACAAATAAATAAAATTGGAGTGTCTGTTTGTAATATTAAAATAACCGCATTTTGCTAAATATATATGGATTTATATACGGGCCATATTCCAAAATAACATTTTTTACAAATTTTGTCTGTCCGTCTGTCTATCTGTCTGTTTGTTCCGGCTAATCTCTGAAACGGGTGGACCGATTTTGACGGGACTTTCACTAGCAGATAGCGGATGTGATAGGGAGTAACTTAGGCTATTTTTATTTTAGAAAATTTTCGACGCGGACGAAGTCGCGGTCACAGTTAGTTTTATAATAAAAATCTTAAGAACAGTAAAAGAACGACCCGACATTATTTAAATCCAAGATTTCATGCACCTGCGTCGATATTGCTACTAATAAATTAATAAAACGACGAAAATCGAAATAGGAAACAACAATATATATAAACGAGTATTGTAGAAGTTAAAAAAATATGTCTTCAAAATGAACATGACTTTTGTCTTTATAGTAGACAAAGCAAAGTGGATTCTTTTTTAAGTGTCATTCAGATTGACTGACAGCCGTATAATTCCTGATTAAGTCTGTCTAAGATAAGAATTATTCATCCATCAGTGTATTTTTGCAAACTAACTCGAATTTTCAACACTTGGATGCAAATATGATATTTAATACCTATACTTGCATCTAATTATTACTTGTTACAATTGAATTTTTAAACATCTTATTAACAGATATTTATTAAAAAACACAACATTTCTGTCTACAGTTCCATTGCCTCACGACACAAACTCTTTGCTATTGGGGACCTATTTGCAAAGCGAGAAGTAGAGGTTTGACTGAATTAATATATACCTTTATTACCCAATTTAAATTTATTTTATAACATCTTACAAATATATTTATAAATTTTGGATAATAGATTAAAAAAATATATCGATAATGAAAGTAAACTTACCCATTATTAATTCGAGTACACTGCACTATTCGATAATAAGTCCGCTTGAGATCAATCACTATATCGTCTACCGGTATAGCATCGTCACCCCAACACTACTACAGCGATATGCGCACGGGCAAAGCGCTAGTACGCCGCCTCAAGGATGTCGCGTGGTGCCTACAGAGGCTTTAAAGCGAATGCGACTTCGCTACCGGTTTCCACTGAAGATTCTTTCCACACGAGATAACGATAAGGTCGATCGCTCATGTCGTGTTATCTAGACGGCGACCACGATCGATCTCCTGAATTGACTTCTAGGTTTGTAGTCAGGTCTTGAGGTTCTGTATGATCGTTACGTAAGTGTCACGTAATGGTTTGCCTTCGACTCGCCCTTCTAGCATTTTTCTGTTTCTTTACACATTTAGTCGTACCTTTATGTGAATGGTTTTATCAGTTTCTATATATTAATTACACAAATACCATCTTATACTTTATCCTCGAGGGTTTTTTTTCGCAATTTTTTTTTCGCAATGATCTGAGTCTGAGATACTTCTATGGCTTTTTCTGTATTCCTTTTACATAAACCCGAAAAAAAACATAGTCGAAAGTGCTTTTCCTTTGTAACATTTTATTCTTAAAATATTCAATGTTACAAAAAGCTTTAAAAAAGATTGCGGTGTTATCTAACCATAAAGCACGATACAGTAAGGTATATTAGCACTTACTCAAGCTGGTAAAATATTTTATACAGAGTATCGGAAACGATATCCACCTAATCAATACACTGCCTTGGGAATTTTTCTTTGACTGTACACAAAAAAATTAACCTAAGAAATTCAGTAGTTAAGATACAAGATATTTTTATCGATTTCATGATTTTCACCTTCGCATCGCAAGTGATGTGATACCAAAATGGAACCCAACTCAGCCTACGGTGTAGCTATCGTGCACAGTGCACACTGCACACAGCACTGATTCAGTACCTAAGTCTAGAAAAATGCGCTGCGTTTACGAGGAAGCCACGGGATTCCGACACTGCAGTTATAAATAACATTAAAAATAATAGTAATAAGTATCTTCACGCCCATATCCCCGAAGGGGTAGGCAGAGGTACAACAAGTGCACCCACGATTAGCCGAAGATACTTGGTCCCACAAATGTGATAGGTGGCAAGCCTATCGCCAATCGGTCACTTTCCAATCCCGGGCAACTTTCTGTTTCTCAGAAAACTGAAAAAAACACTTTTTTTTAATGTGCCCGACCCGGGAATCGAACCCGGGACCTCATGTGGTCAACGCCAACGCTGGACCACTAGACCACAGAGGCGATAGTAATAAGAATAATAACTAAACAGTAAAGAGTGTAGTAGAAAAAAAATGTAGATTATTTTTCAAACACATGCTTTTATTAATACACTAATATTATAAAGAGACAAGACCCGCAGGTGTATCACTAACCTGACCATATTGTTTTAATGGGAATGGGACATTAAATTGGTCTGAAGTCTGAACTACGCAAGTAATAAAAATAGCTGTGTTGTCTCTAATGTGAAGCGGCCCGTTGGTCGAGTGTTTAGCGAAACTAACAACAAATCGAGGGGGCTCGGATTGATTCCCGACAGGGACAAACATTTATGTGATAAGCGTAGATGTTTGTATTTTTGAGTTTGGGTGTTTATTATGTATGTAACGGTATTTATATATGTAATTTTATGTACTAGTATTGTTGACTAGCATCCATAACACAAGCAAATAATTTGCTTACTTTTGGTTTAGATCTATTCGTTTAATTTGTCCAGTATTATTATTATTATTACACATGTTCATTTTTTTAAATGTATCTATGACCATAAGAACCGAAATTGGATATCAACGTCAAGTTACATCTACCAAAAGCTTTGAATACATATTTTCAAATAATTGGCTTTTTTATTGAAAATTAAACAATAATTTAGCACGGTTATAATGTTCGGTTTATGTCCGAGCGAATATATTTTGTCGACTTAGATGGTATTACCGACAAATTGGTATACAATTTTAAACTCTTTGTGCCTTGCCTTTACTGTGTATATTTTTCAGGAAACGGGACATTTTCACGTCTCTAAGATATACTTGGGGACACCGGGATAGAACAATTAAAAACGGAACGGTCCCGTTCAAAATGGGATGTATGGTCACCTTATTACAAGAATTGACGCGCGTCAAAAGACCTCGCCTTAAAATATATCTTTGTGAAGTGAAACCAATATATGAGTGCATTCTTATTTATCTCAGACTAAAGGAATTTCGCCAAGTGTCGATGATGGAATGTGTAACATATATTATGCAGATATCAGTCAGTATCAGCTTGTAGTGGTGATGGTGTGTTATGCTGATGTGCCTTTGATAAGCTTGTAAAGCTGTCTTCGGTTAGCTTCAGTTGGAATCGGTTGGTTGATTTTCATCACGGATGAAATGTATACACCTTTCAAGACAATTTCTTAGTTTGGCAGCGTAGCTTGCAATTACATACAGAAATACAAAATTATATTACTTACCTACTAATGAAAAAAAATCATTTCAAGGGTAATTTTTAAACCTTGTCATCTCATTCGGTACGATAAAACAGTATGGTTTATTTCTATTTCTTCACAATATAATATAACTTACAAACGTATGAAATTTTTGACAGTAATAGGAGCGTTTACTCAAATGTGCGGCGACATATTTCCTTCCCAATGGCGTGTCTATTAGTATTCATGTGGTCTGTGGTTATAATGTTGATAATGCATTTTTTCACATTCAATGCTTTGAACCTACCTAATTCTTTATCATCGACATGCAATGACTTATTTATTTCTATGTTGCTATGACAGAAATAAATAAGTCATGTATGTCGACGAAACAGAATTATTAGGCAGTCATCAGTTTGTTTGCTTAATGTACATTCGCTTTACAATGGAGTTTCCATTGTCATTTCACATTGTGATAAAAAATGGAAATTATTTGTTTTTATTTAAACACTTTGTTTCGATCAAATTGTAATGGAAAATTTTCATTCATTCTAATACTAGCTGCAGCGAACAGCCCGCTGCATTAAGTTTTGGCGAATCCCGCGGGATCACCTAATTTTTCCGGGATAAAAAGTAGCCTATGTGCTTTTCACGATCATCATCTACCTGTGTGCTAAATTTCATTCAAATCCTTTCATCCATTCAAACATCCATACATCAAAATATCCAAACATCCAAACTTTCGCTTTTATAATTATTATTGGTCGAATGGTTGACGGTTGCCATTCGTGTGACTGTTGACTTGTCATGTCAATATTGTCAAGTAGCCATCTATATCTATCCTAATATAGCAAAACAGACGAGTTTTTAGGGTTCCGTACCCAAAAGGTGACAAAGCGAACCTTATTAATATGGCTACGTCTGTCTGTCTGTGGCATGGGACTCTTCAATGAAAAAAGGATGACATTTGAAATTTTCACAGAACGCCTATTATTTGCAAATTTAAACCGACTTCAAATATCAACTACCCTCATATCTCAAAGACCGATTTGATGAATTATGGGCTGTTCCCTAAGATAAAATATAACCCTAAGTTGTGATAAAAATACCTAAGTTGGATTTCAAAAAAGAGTTATCTCGATATGGCTTTTAATTTTCGAGAAATTCGTGGATAAACATACAAACATACATATACTTATGAAATTTAATGTACGTACTTGGACATCTTATAGATCGTCATACACAAATATCATCCAATTCCAAAAATACTAAATACACAGGTGTTATATTATGTCATAAGTGTCATACCTGCATGTTAAACTGATAACCTTCGTTTTTTATATCATTACATACATTACATACATACATTTTTATATCATTACAACAGGCCAGAGATTTTAATATACTACGTACGAGAATCTAGAGAAAGAAGAGAAGAATCTAAAGAATGTAGAGAATCTATGCAAAGCAGAAGTCGTGTTCCATTTCGTTAACACTCGCTTTAATGCTGAAAATAATAAAACCGTCCAACCAAAGTCAAAATTAACAGCACTGCAGCGTATAATAGAATATAATATATATTCGCGACCAAAAGGTCGTAACCGCTGTGAATGTCATAACGCTTACGCGTTTTATTCAACGAGCTCTGACGTAGGTGCAGCCCGTGCACTGCACTTTAGTGAAACACAAGTCGTGTGGTGCATGCCTTTTCTAGTACGTTTATGCATAGAAGTCTTTGTAACAAACAAATGACTTCCCCGTGTTGGTTTCGGGCTCCTTTGAAGAATAGGCAAGCTGCCGTTCTGCCCGGTAGGTCGTAAAATGCGATCGATTGTCTATTCGAGTCACTACCATCGTGGCTAATAGGTGGTAGAGTTCTGCATTGTCTCGCCCGGGTCAGGTACCATCGCCTTACCTATTCCTGCCGCAATAGCGTCAGTGCTTGTCGCTGTCGTGTTCCGGTTTGGAGGGTAAGGTAGCCGGTAAACTTATGCATGTGGAATTAGACCTCGCCACAAGTTAGCAACGCACCCAGGGGACCCATCTGCTTGTTTGCTATCTTATGATATGAAAAAAGTCATGATGATAGTGACTTATAGAAAAAAACAAATGACTCTTCTGATGGAAAGAGAAACCGTCACTTACAAACACCGATGTTAATGGTTCATTGCTATCCAAGTGGCGGGATGGCAATGCCACATGAATAAGTCTACCACCTTATTCATGTGGCATTGCTACCTTATCCTCCAAACCTCAACACGACAATGAAAAGCATAAATGCTATTGCGTTAGTAATAAGTAAGGCGGTGGTACCACATACACGGGCGAGACTAATCGCCCCCTTTTTACGAACTGCTTGGCAGAATGGTATATTTTTTCTGGCATATTCTATATTTAAAAGGAAACACGGACAACCCGCCTTTTACGAATATCCTGTTAGGAACAGTCTTTTCTTCAAGAGAGCCAAAATAATAAGAGGAATAAACATAAATAAAGGCCAAAAACCGATTGACTTCGAGTATTCAACAGAGCGATCGCCTGTGGCCAAAATTCGACCATAGATTAAACACTAAAATCTCTTTTAAGTTTGACAATAGACTTAACCATAAAGAAAATAGTATATAATGTGTGTATATTATTATATATGATATGTAACAACATTACACACATTATATTCATGTGTGTAATGTCAATAAACTTTACACACTCATGAATATAGTATGTGTAATGTTTATTTTCATTAATGTAATGTATTTGTAATGCATATTATTTAAAAACATTAAGTTTCTGCATACCTCCGCAATGTAAACTATAAATGTGCCAAATTTCATACTCCACCGCTTGCGCGCGTCCTAAAATGGTGTACAAAGTTTTCCCTTGACGTATTAATATACAGACTGCCTGGTGAATTACCTTCGATCCTTCTGAAGAGTACTCGGTACTCGATTCTTGTTAAAATGAAATAGTAAAATCAGGGGCTTAATTTCTCTAAAAATAAGTGAAATGTGGATATTATACTCTCTAGTACGCGGTAGTCGATATAAAGGACACGCCGCCGTCAACCTCCGCTATTCTGTGTAGATAGCGCGCTGCGCCACACGTGCGCCCGCGCGTTATTCAATTATGGCGTAGGTAAATATAGGATTCTCGGTGTACTGTTTACTAAGTTTACTAAGAATTTTTTTATTATTTATTTTTATATTACTTTTTCTCATGATATATGATCGCCAACTTTCACGTGCTTAAATATTGAAGGTAACTCACCAGTCAGTCTGTCTCGCGAAGAACTGTTAAGGTTATAGATTCGTTCCTTAAAGAGAGAACGTTCCAAGTGGCTGTCGAAGACAAACTCTCAGGAATAAGACCGATAAGAGCAGGAGTGCCTCAGGGCAACTGTCTCTCCCCAAAATTATACTCCGTGTACACCGATAACATCCCCGTGGAAGGCAGCTGTTCTCTGGCTCTCTTCGCCGACGACGCTGCCTACATAACTTTCTTAATTTCTCCTCTGAATGCCGTAGTAAAGCTGCAAAAGAAACTAGACCTAACCTCAGAATGGCTGAATAAATGGAGACTATCATTAAATGTAAATAACACACAAGCACTCCTGCCATTGAGAACCAAGACCAACAAGTCCTTTACCAAATTTAAGCTGCAAGGTGAAGACATTCAGTGGACAAAAACCGTCAAATACCTGGGTGTCAAAATAGATAATGCTCTTACCATGAGGAACCATATCAAACACGTAACGAGATATTCACAGGGCGCTATGGCCGCGCTTCACCCAGTTCTTAAATCAAAGTCCTTTGCGTATCAAGCTAGGCCTTTATAAAACGTATATCAGACCTAGGCTTAGGTACCTACGCAACAGCCACTTGGTACTAATTTTTATCACAAGACCTCCGCACCAACTTACAGCAGAAATAAAACGTGGCGCTGCGTAGGATCACACAAGCGCCAAGATAAGTAAGACATGATGTCATCGCTAGAGACCTCAACATAGGAAGCCTTGAAGATTTCGTAAAAAGATTAGCTAAGAATATGTACGAAAGAGCCAGCACTTCTGCACATCCAGAGTTTCAAAACATCGCTCCCTGGCACTCGCGCCCTCAGGACGCGAGGCCGTTCCCAAGAGATATCCTCAATTAACTAACCCATCTTATTACTCATTTTTCCCTCTATTTCATCCTCCTCCCTCCTTTCAGCCTAATTGCTACCGCGTGTTTAATCCCCCGTGGGGACTCGACTCGCGGGGCGGATTGCACGCGGAAGTGCGTTTAATAGGGGTGGATTCCTTCCTATATATTCCTTATCCCGTCTGAATTTATCTAACCCCAATGCAAACCAATTAACTTTTCCGCAATACAACCAAACATACATTCAGAAATACCATGGAATAAAGGGTTTACCCTCTTCCAACCCAATGACCTATCTGTCAGCTCCGAAACCGTCTCCCCGCTCCTTTACGGGAAACGGCGAGAGATGACTACGCAGTCTGTGTAAATAAATAAAAATATAAGAAAATTTAATAATATAATGTCAGTAAAATCAAAATGGCAACATCAGCAAAATTATTTCCGAGAAATAAATAAATCGCCTTAGCGTTCATTAGCCGCTGTCTCTCTGTTTTCATGCCGTGTTCCCCGGGGGCCCTTGAGAGCATTGAAGTAATAATTTTCTTGAGTAGGTATCCCAATAAAAACCTTTGAATATTTTCTCAATCTTAATTAAGTTGCTTTTAAAAAGTATTTAAAAAACGCCTTTTCAGTCAAAATGATATTTTTTTTAAATGTAACCATTTTTTTTTTGTTTATGAAGGGAGAACAAGTAAGGACGATATATTTGTGGTTTCAGAATCAGGAGCCATTCTTCTGTATTTGATTCTTAACCTAGTTCGTTAAGCCTCTTTGGACGTCACTATTATTCCCTTTATTTACATTTTTATATTATTTTATTATGTTTATAGTCATAACATTAAAAAATAATATTACATATTTTTTTATACTATTAGTAAACAAGTAAATGGCTCTTTATTAACCATCGCCTATAGACACCAAAGATGTTTATAGTGAGTTGCTAGTTACTATCCGCGTGGCGTGATGGCAATACCACGTGCTACCGGCTATCTTACCTTCCAAACCGGAAAGGACAAAGCAAGCATTAAAGCACAAGAATAAAAAAAACTATTATTTTATTTATTAAAAGCCCGGGTGAAACGTTGCAGAACTCTACCACCTCGTAGCTAAAATTAAAAACCAAAAGATTTTCCCTTGGCGCGAATAAACCCTTGATGGTCAGGATGACAGCGAGATAAACCTTGTGGCGCCGCTGGTCCGAACCGCTGAAGGGTTATAGTGATGGAACCAGCGGGCCAGCTTCTTGCTAGGATGACGTCATAACTGTGGAGGATGATGACGTCACATAAGGACAAGTAAGGGGAAAAGGAAGATCTTCCCAGCCAGGCAAGGTGTATTGCCTGGGGACCGAAGTCCGTTTGAGAAGCGTTGAAAGTTGTATATATAGTGTGTACAAGATAAATAATTGTGATATCGCGATTCAGGATTTTTATTTCGAATTTAATATTTTTACATTTTTTATTATTTTTTCTGGTAGCGTTTGTAGATTGCTTGAGCCGCTACAAACCTCCTCACAATAGGTGCTCTTCCCAACAATAGCACCTTTTCAACCGACTTCCCAAAAGGAGGAGGTATATTTTTAATGTTTGTTACCTCAGAACTCGGTCATTTATGAACCGATTTTAAAAATTCTTTTTTCGTTTGAGAAGGTATACTTCTCGTATGGTATCATTTGATTTTAGTGAAGATCAGATACAGAGTTATGGAGATATTAGAAATGGAAAGTCGGTTGCTGCAGTTTTACTGTTAAAAAATTATTTATCTGGCCCTGGATCTAGAATGGTAGCGAAAGCTTCCAGTTTCTGTAAACGGTCTTATAATAACGGTATTATAGAACGGTCTTATAAGAATTTTCGCTACAAGATCATTTACAGAAACGCCTTGTTTACAGAAAAAAGAAGTCACTGTTGAGGTACGTGGCACTGAAAAGTATCTTCACACCCGTATCCCCGAAAGGGTAGGTAGAGGTACAACAAGTGCATCCACGATTAGCCGAAGATACTTGTTCCCACAAATGTGATAGGTGGCCAGCCTATCGCCAACCGGGCACTTTCCAATCCTTGGCAATGTTGTGTTTATCAGAAAACTGAAAAAACAGTTTTTTGAATTGTCCGACCTAGGAGTCGAACCCGGAACCTCATGTGGTCAACTCCGACACCGGACCACTAGACCACAGAGGCGACTATTAATATCATTATTTGTTTCTGTCGTTTGATTTGCATTGTAGTGTGCTCAATTGAAATCAAGCAATTAGCGTGTACTGTTTGATTTAAATTGAAAATAGACAACTATCGCCTATAGACACCGGACATGATAATAGTGTGTTGACATCCATGTATCCATAATTTTGTGTCAAATAAATATCGATACACATATCGATATATCAAATGATCGATATATACAGCCTACAGCTGGTTTAGGAAATGCGACATAAATATGCGGAGGCAATTAAATTCGTTGTCAATGAGAGAGAACGATAAAATATATAAGGGTTCCCTCATTTACCGAGTAGCCTCGTGTCAAAGTCTCGACGACCCTTGAATGAGCAACCTCTAGTCAAGGTCTGCCATAAATAACGAAAAATCTCTCATTATATTGGCAATTGTAATACGATATCACGTGTCGCCTTTAGCAATCCCTATGCTATGTATGGGGTTAATAGTATATTGTATTGTTTTGTATGATTGAAAATGCGTAGTCCAGCTAGGGCTGGTTACAGCTTTGTCTGGACATAATACAGTAGGTACTTGCTTTTGGGGAAAAATGCATAATATATTTTACATTCATATATGCATATAATATTTTTCATAGAAACTGCTAAAATGTATTGCGGTAACAATAATTACGAGTATAACTTATCACGTCGTTTGTTACATAATTTAAAAAAATGAAAGTTTCCAGATTTTTATTTGCATGTGGACTAAAAAAAAGATTTTTTTCTATATCATAAGATAGCAAACAAGCATATGGGGTCTTCTGATGGAGTCAACCATCGCCTATAGACATCAAAGATTTAACATCTTTGGTGTCTATAGGCGATGGTTGCGTTGCTATCTTGAGGCGAGGTCTAATGCCACATGCATAAGTTTACCGGCTACTTTACCCTTCAAACCGGAACGCGACAGTGACTAGCACTGACGCTATTGCGGCAGGTACGTAATAGCGTCAGTGTTACGGTACGGTAAGAGTAACGGTAATAGGTAAGGCTATGGTACCAGACCCGGTCGAGCCGATGCAGAACTCTACCATCTAGTAATCAAAATGAAATGATATATTTAATACGATTTGTTGTAACAATAAACGTATATACATACTTAAAACTATTAATTGAAATTATAAAATTGGCGCTTAGTACGTGATTAAATTTCTTATTTGCATATGAACTTAAAAACGTAATAATTCAATATGATTTATTTCGACAATATTCGTACGTAATTAAAATTTATTAATAATTGAAATAGCAACATTGTAACCATTAAATTGTTTTAAAATTTGGAAATTATAGTTCGTTAAGTCTGATGGAAAAATATACAAAATATAAAACGATTGACAACCCTAATTATAGCAAATACGTCACTGTTCAGGGTCTTATAGGCTCAGCGATCGGTCAAGTGCGCCCACATACCTTGTTTAGAATGCTACGGCTACAGGAAAACATTTTGTGCGACACTTCATCAATGAGGTGATGCACTGATTTTTATATTCATCGTGTTTAGGGGTCATATTATTCTGTAGCAATCCGTACAACTGTTTGATTTCGAAAAGATCAATTAGAGGATAGGAGCAATAGCTATAAAGCCATCAGTTTGATCAGCTCGACAACCTGACGACGCCTTTGATGCGAATACAATGTTTGGGCGAAAATACGCTGGATTTTTTTACGTTTGATAATTATAAATAAAGTCCATACATTAAAAGATTGAATTCTCATAAAAATACTTTCCTAACAATATTACTAGATGATATAACTTTGCGAGCCCTTACAAAGCTCTGCTTTTTGCTAGTTATGTTCCTATGTAACAGTATTTATATATAAATACTGTTACAGTGATATGAGCGTTTGCTCATAAGCACGGCTACACTTTTTGCGAAAAACGCCGTGTCTATCAGTATCCATGTGGTCTGTGGACTAAACAATAAAATCTATTTTATGTTTGACAATTCACTTTAACAGTAAAGAAAATAGTAGTCATGTGCGTATACTATCATATACATAATATGTTACATGATTGTAGTGTGTGTGATGTTTATTTTTATCAATTTCATGTATTTCTAATGTATTTTATTTAAAAATATTAGATTTCTGCACTCCTCCGCAATGTAAACTTTGATTGTGCCAAATTTGATACTCCGCCGCTCGCGAATTTGTCTTAAAAAAAGATTTAAGGTTTTCCCTTCACGTATTATTATATAGATATTAAGAAGAAATTTATTTTAAAATTATTCATGATCTATAACTATGCCGATGGTAAAAGAGCGTCCTTAAAATTGTATAATATAAATTTGCATACAATATATGAGTAAAATTTAACAATGTCATTAAAATATCACCACGCAAGGAAGCGATACAAAATTTGGTTCGTTATTATGAAACTAGCTGTCACAATAAATTAAAGAATAGTTTGATTTATTATAATTACATGTACTTAGTGATCTAGCTTTGCTTATACAATGTTATAGAACGCTATTTAAATAACAATGTAATTACACAGCACCTAGGTACCAACTACAAATGATGACCAAAAAATTAATAAAATATCACCTCTATTTTTATTGTAAAATCTGTATATTATTTTATTAAAAAACCTATGTATTTCCAAAATAAATGATGATATTAAGTAATACCAGTTATTTAAATTAAAAAGATGTTTAGCTTATATGATAATTATCGGAGAATTATGAGATGGCATTAGAGTAAATTGTCACTTTTTATATCATAAGATAGCAAATAAGCAGATGGGTCTCCTGATGGAAAGAGTCAACGATCACTTATAGCCACCAAAAATGTTAATGGTGCGTTGCTATCTTGTGGCGAGGTGTTAATGCCACTTGCATAAGTTTACTCTTCAAAACCGGAACACGACAGTGACAAGCACTGACGCTATTGCGGCAGGAATAGATAATGGTACCAGATACGGGTGAGGCAATGCAGAACTCTACCACCTAGTAGACACGGTTGTAATGACTCGCATAGCTAATCGATCGCCACTTATAAATTGCCTGGCAGAACAACAGATGGTGTATTCTTCGAAGGAGCCGGACCAATACGGGGTTAAATAAATAGTATTCGAACACATAACTAACAAAACAAATTGTCAAAAATGGATAACTAAAGGTACGAGTCAGCGATCACAAAAAGAAAATTAAGATTTACATTTATTACAAAAACAAAAGTATTGAAAATAAATTAAATTTTTTGAATTATAACAAGTTATTTCAGAAATGTATACAATTATTGAAGTTCAATACTAATAATCAATATATCATGAATGCAAAAGACAAATGTAGAGTTACTTGGAAATTCAGAAAGTCAGAAAAGGGTGTCGAAATAGATAGTATCAGTTATGAAGGGGAAAAGATATATGAACCATTAAAAATTGCTAACTGTTTCAATAACTTCTTTACTAAATCAGCAAATACGACAAATAATACGACAAAAAATTATAAAATACCTGATAAAATCAATTCCACTATTTTTTTAAGACCAGTCACAAATGATGAAAAAAAGATGATGAGATTTCAAAAATAATAATATCTCTTAAAAAACGTATGCAGTGGGGCAGGTTTCAATAGCGACAAATATAATAAAAAAAATGCGGTAAGTATATAGCTCCTGTTCTTACAAATCTAATTAATTGATCTTTTAATTAAGGAATTTTCCCATGCAGCTTAAACAAAAACAATAAACAAACCTATTTTTAAAAAGGGTGATAAAATGGAAGTCAATAATTACAGACCAATAACATTAATACCAGTGCTTTCAAAAATATTTGAAAGAGCCATGTATAGTAGATTAAATGATTACTTAAATAAATTTAGTGTTATAGCGAACGAGCCGAAAGGATTTCAGAAAAATAAGTCTACTACACTTGCAGTATACAAAATGATAAAAAATATTGTTGAAAATATAGACAAACGTAAGACTACTTCTGTCATATTCTTTAATATGAGCAAGGCGTTCGATAACGTTCACCACCAGATATTAAATAAATGCGAAAATTATGTCATAAGAGGTAATGCAAACAAGTGGATTAAGAGTTATCTAAGAAATAGGATGCAATGTGTAGAAATTTTACATCTAGATAGAACTAAAACGGTTAGAGTTTACAGATTAGATTTTGTAACAAATGAGGCCGGTGTATTACAAGTAAGCGCTCTTGGTCTGCTGCTCTTTCTACTCTACATAAATGATTTGCCAAATGTAACAAAATATAAAAGTATATTATTTGCCGATGACATAGCAGTAGCAGTATCAGATAATAATAATGACAAGAATAAATATAAGCAAACATTTCTATCAACAATTGACTGTATAGCATCCTGGTTAGAACGAAACAACTTAACTGCCAACCTTTCAAAGACAAAGTTAGTCCAATTTGCAAATCACAAAAATTAGTGCCATGATTTAGAAATTGACCATAAAAGCAGTTTAATTAACGAAGTAAAAGAAGTAAAATTTTTAGGAGTAAACTTAGATAGAAATTTTAACTGGAAACCGCACATTGATACAGTTTGTAAAAAAATTAATATATTTGTATGGGCGTATCAAACAAATCCGAAAAACGGCGAGACTCAATACTGTATTAAATGCTTATCATGATTATATAGGCTCTGTTTTGAGGTATGGACTTATAACTTGGGGTAACTGTACCAATATAAGCCAGGTTTTTATTGCGTCAAAGAAATGGGTTCGAGCCTTGTGTAGTGCGGATCCAACTGAGATATTATGTAAGCCATTGTTTAAGCAATTTAACTTGTTAACCATAACTGAATTGTGTATATTAGAGTCGTGTTTATTTGTTAGAAAACATCCAGAACTGTTTAATAAACTAAACGATAACAAAAGGGTATGGTCTAGGGATCCAACCAGGCTACAAGTGCCGTCGAGTGCTTCTGCATTGTACTCAAAAAATTGCCGTGCTATGATAATAAATATTTACAATAAATTACCTAAAATAATTCGCGAACTACCATTAAGACAATTTAAAAATGTGTTATCTAAACTGTTAACGCAATAAGCTTATTACAATATTTAAATGATGCCGAATTGCCGAATATTTAAATGATAAAATTGTTGTAGTAATTATTCCCTGTCTTATAATTAACAAGTGTCATTCACTGGATATGCACTTAGGTGAGATAATTTTTTAACTTTAAATAACATAATGAGTTATCTGGTTTTTTTTCTTTTTATTGTGAAAATATTTTAATAAAATATAATTAAATGTGAATTATCTAACTAAATAAAATAAAATGTGACATTCTCTTATATCTTTTTCTTAATAAAATATAATTAAATTTGAATTAGCAATTTCTAATAACATATAATGTCTCCTTTTATATACTATTTATTTAAATAAGTAATGAGTAAGTTTATAATATTTTTGCACACCGGCATTACCGCTTGACTATAGCGATCTAGAAATTCATTGTATTGTAACCCCATTCTCTTGCAAATAAAATATTCTATTCTAACTACAAATAAATATTGATTTTTAAGTATCAATGCATAAGTATAATGGCTATGTGACACGTATATTCAATTGGTCGGCTTTTACGACCTGCCTGGCAGAATGGCGGTTAGTCTATTCCTCAAAGGAGCCCAGACCAACTCGGGCGAGATAGTTCGTAGTAACGAACGTAACGTACGTTGCTACTTGGTAGAGTTCTACAATGTTGTTCGGGTTTGGAAGGTAAGAGAGCTGGTCAACTTCTGCATATGGTAAACGCATCATTAACATCTTTGTTGTCTATTAGTGATGGTTATGTCTTTTTACTACGGAAGCTACCTGCTTGTTTTACACTATGATAATATCACTGGAAAGACTAAACAAATTAATTTAGGTCCAGCAAATTATTATTTGCTTATGATATAGGTGTTTCTCGATGATGCTAATAGACGGGGGTATATATCTAATCCACAGAATATAATATCAAGATTTAGAGTTGAAACTAGGAAATGCTTCCAACTATTTTCAAGAAATTTAGTATGCAGGGTGTTTCGGGGGCGATAATTCGATCTAGCTATGTTTGATTTTTAGAAAATGTCATTAAAAAATGCCGAGCAAAGCTCGGTCATCCAGATACTGATATTTAATATACGTAAATACTCAGACCTAATAACAGAAACAAGTTCACAAACAAGACAAACAAGCAAACAACAACACAAACTCCTGTCGTAGTGGGAATAAGCAGTATGTAAACCACTTAGCGAACGATGCCTAGGAAAATTTTGAAGTATTTTGCTAACGGCACTTTTTCCTCATATTAATATATGGCTCGAAATAGCAACAAGTAAGGTAAACAATCCGGCTTGTAACATAAATATAAATTAGGTTTGGTCGGTGGCCATTGTTTTCTAACCTAGAAAAAAGTCCCGTCTGCATCGGCTAAGACCTTAGCTAAAATAGTGACAGTCATCCGCCCCGTTGGTCGAGTGGTTAGCGACCCTGACTATGCAATCAACGGGGCTCGGGTTCGATCCCCGACGGGGACAAGCGTTTGTGTGATGAGCATAAATGTTTGTATTTCCGGGTTTGGATGTTTATTATGTATGTAAAAGTATTTATATATGTATTTCTATGTATTAGTATCGTTGACTAACACCCATAACCCAAGCAAATGGGTTGCTAACTTTGGGGTTAGATGAATAAGTGTTATTAGCTGACCCGGCAAACGTTGTTTTGCCATATAAATTAACATTGTCACACGGGAATTTTATATATAAGATTTATAATCACATTTGATATACTATTTTACGGTACGATAAACGGTATATCAATTTGCCGTAAGTAACGTGATTTATATTTTTTAATGATAGTAATAGAGTACCGCTAACTTATCTTTTCTGGTAGAGCTAGAAGTCTAAATTGTGTCAATCAGTATGTCAAGGCACTATTTTATAGCTATTGACTAACAGATAACAGTATGTTTATTTGAAGTAACATAAAAGAAAACTAACTCAATAACAGACGAATTTACATATTTACCTTCATCGTAACACATAACACTTTAGTCTGTATTAAATAAGAATCAATTATTTTGTATGCAGAACATCTATATTTGTGTCCTTTGATTTCAACATATTGAACAATTGATGTCCTTAAGTTGCCCGAAATAAAATAAATCATTGGGCCCAGAATATTCCGTTTCCAGGTAACTTTATTAATAGCATTGGCTGTTTTTGTAAGGTCAGCGAGGCCGCCTTTTTTTTATATTATAAGATAGCAAACAAGCAGATGGGTCTCCTGATGGAAAGGGTCAACCATCGCCTATAGACACCAAAGATGTTAATGGTGCGTTGCTATCTTGTGGCGAGGTCTAATGCCACATGCATAAGTTTACCGGCTACCTTACCCTCCAAACCGGAACACGACAGCCACAAGCGCTGACGCTATTGCGGCAGGAATGGGTAAGGCGGTGGTACCAGACCCGGGCGAGACAATGCAGAACTCTACCACCTAGTAGCCACGATGGTAGTGACTCGATAACCAATCGGTCGCCTTTTACGACCTGCCTGGCAGAACGGCAGTTGGCCTATTCTACAAAGGAGGCCGGGACCAACACGGCGAAACCTACCACCACGACCACCGCCTATCGGTGACTTCTTCATTTCTTTAGCCTCAATAATTATTACGAGTTAATAATCGCGAGTTTGTCTGCGTGTCTTAACTAAATTCAAAACCATAATAGTTGGACATACTTTGTCACGGACATTTTAATTACGAATAAATATTATGGATGACTTCTGAAACGTCATGCGCGGTACTCTACTACGTAGTAGTCATGATGGTAATGCCACGTTTGGGTAATCTGTCGCCTTTTACGTATTTCCTGGCAGAATGGCAGATAGCTTATCATAATATGATTCCTCCATATTGATCGAGGCTCCTTTAAAGAATAAACCAACTGACGTTCTGAGAGGCAGGTCGTAATAGGCGGCCGATTGGCTGTACGTGACACTACCACCGTGGCTACTAGGTCGTAGAGTTACGCATCGTCTCGCCCGGGTATATGGTACCACCGCCTTACCTATTCCTGCTACAATACCGTCAATGCTTGTCATTGTCGTGTTCCGGTTTGGAACGTAAGGTAGCTGGTAAACTTATGTTGTAGCGGCTCAAACAATCACAAACGCTACAAGAAAAAATAATAAAAAAATGGACAAAAATCAATAACAAATGGAAAAAATGAAATTCAAAATAAAATCCTGAATCGCGATATCACAATTATTTATCTTGTAACACTATGTACAAGTTTTAAACGCTTCTCAAAAGGACTTCGGTTCCCAGGTAGTACACCTTGCCTGGCTGGGAAGATCTTCCTTTTCCCCTTACCTGTCCTTGTGTGACGTCATCGACATCCACAGTAATGATGTCACCTGACAAACAGCTGGCCCGCTGGTTCCATCACTATGACCCTTCAGAGGTACGGACCAGCGGCGCCACACATGCATATGGCATAAAGACCGCGCCACAATAATAGCAACGCACCATTAACATCTCTGCTGTCTGTAGACAATGGTTGTCTCTTTCCATCAGGAGAGCCATCTGCTTATTTGCTGTCTATACGATATAAAAAAGTATATGGATGGTACTTCTAAAACATCATGCGCGGTACTCTATGGTATGGTAACGCCATGTTTGGGCAATACGTCCCAATACTTTTTAAAAAGTGCCTGGCAGAAAAGCATATGGTATATTCTTATATAATTTATGAAGGTTGGTTATCTGCGAGGGTTGTTTTATTTTATCAGGAGAAGCATCTGGTTGCTGTACTGTAAGATAAACCGATCGGAAGTGATTATAGCGATCTTCATCTAATATTGATTCGGAACATTGTTCGTAGTATGATGTAGGAAATATTTATGTTGTAACCCACAAGGAGGTCGAGGCCTGCACAAAACGTTTGTTTCCTTTAAGGTTTTTATCATTCCGCTCGCAGCACGGCCGACCCTCCGGTGCTGTTACGTGGCTTGTATAATACTTATTTTAACACTTCATTATGTATTACAATAATTATGAGACTACTAGCTATGTCTTATTTTGTTCCTAGTATTAAAGTAAGAGAGAGGTAAGGCCAAAAAGAAAGTGTTTGTGTAAAAATGAGAAAGGGCGTACTTCTTTGGTTCGGACATGTAGAAAGAATGGTAGAGGAAAGGTTAACTAAACAGGTATGTATTCTCTTGGAAGGATGTGGGTGCGGGAAAGACCGAGACAGACATACTACGATCAGGTTGATCGAGTACTTTTCGAAGATGGTGTCAAGATCTTTACAACCGGTGTAATTGTATGAAAAGAGTAATGAATGTGGAGAAAGCAAGACAATTCTGCAAGCAGCGTGACATAGACGCTCGTTTTTTTCTCTCTCTCTCTCTCTCTCTCTCTAGCCCGTAAGGGTTCTGGTATGGAGATATATATGTAGCTATAATATATATGAGTCCGCTGCGTGAACAAAACTTATTTATGAATGAAGGAATAACAAAACAAAACTTATAAGATTCAAACAGAAAGCTATCCTGATGGTTAGAGACAAACTATCGTCTATAGATATTAAAGATGTTAATGATGCGTTGCTGTCCGTGTGGCGGGATTTCTTGAATTTATGAATTTGAAGGAAGTTTTGCATTCTTCGCGATTAAAATTAGATATTTTTATAGCATAAGAGAAGCAGATAAGCTAACACTTTGTTTTTATATCGTATCAAGCACGCATATATATCTTCTGTTAGAAAAAGACAACTTTTACGAATACATGCCAAGTTAAAAATGATATTACCATCCGTGTAAGATGTAATTCATAAAACGAGCGGCTACCTTACCATTAAACTGAAACATGGCAGTAACTAGCCATGACGTTATTGCATCGAAATATGAGAGGTGGAAAGTACCAAACATAGACTAGACGTTGCAGAGCTCTACACCAAAGTCGTCACCGTGGTCAACTGTTTTACTTAGTACATTTGGTCAATAGTCATTTATCAAATATTTGTCATAGAGGGACATTGTCTTTTCTTCAAAAAGAACTGACTCGGACCAACACGGGACATTGGATATGTCCTACTTTTAAATTATTACGGACTGGACGGATCGGGTCGTAATTTTTATACATATCTGTATATTAATACGCAGCAGATATTCTTCCATTTATAAAACTCTTAATTGAACTTTCTTATCCTTCCTCCGTGTTGGTCCAGGTTCTTTTGAAGACCTGGCCTTTGTTGGCCTATCAACTGCCGTTTTGACAGGCAGGTCGTAAAAGGTGACGCATTGGCTATGCGAGTCACTACCATCTTGGGCTACTAGGTGGTAAGGTTATGCATTGTCGCGCCCGGGTCTGGCCTTACAAATTCTTGCCATAATAGTATCTGTGCTTGTCACTATCGGTCGTGTTCCGGTTTGGAGAGTAAGGTAGCCGGTAAACTTATGCACGTGGCATTATACTTCGCCTCAAGATAGCAATGCAAATTAACATCTTTGGTATGTATAGGCGATGGTTGACTCCTTCCATCAGGAGATCTATCTGGTTACTATCTTCTATACATATAATAAAATCGTAGGAAAGTCAAAACTGTACATTGAATATTTTTTAAAAGAATACTTGGAGCGTGATTTACAATCGATATTGAAGCCAAAAATATAGTTTTAGAATTTTTATGTGTTTGTCTGTATGTATGTCCGGGGTAAACTCAAAAAGTACTGCATGGATTTACTTCAAATTTTGCATAAATATTACTAATAGGTCGGGTCAACATGTAGGCTACATATTCCGCTATCTCCTATGGGGAGGTGCTGTGCGGAATAAACGAAGTCCGCGCGGACGAAGTCGTGGGCAACAGCTAGTATGATATAAAAAAGATATTCGTCTCGTACGTATTAAATTTATTGAATGTATATTTCATTTCGTATATATTCAATGAAACGTAGGCTGAGTCGTTAGTGTGAAATGGTGGTTTTCCATACAAAAATTATGGGCGTCAGAAATATTGTTTTCGTTATGATTTTTTTCTAGTAACATTTTACGGATAATTTTCGGGGCTCTTAAGATTGTCATCATTAGTTTTTTGGTCTGATCTTTTCCTTGTCCACTTACCTCTCGTTTGTTTTTACTACAAAATGTTGATAATCAAATTCACCAATCAATCCTTGTAGGTATAACGCAGGAATTTTTATAAAAAGGGGTGCAAAGTTTTCGCTTCACACATTATTGTAAAATTAAGAAGAACACCTAATGAAGTATCAGTCCCACATAATCATAGAATAAATCTGTGCAAGTTGAATTTGTCTAACTTTTAGTGAAAACATTTTTTATTGTGTGGAACCACTAAATAGGGCTGAAATACATGAAAGGTAGGTGAAAGAGTTCCATAAAGTCTCACCTGCGTTTAGCGCAACAGAGTCAGTTCTGGTCAATGTCATGTTTCGGTTTGAGAAATAGTCGTTAAACTTATGTGGCATTTCAGGAGCAGAGATGACATGTCATTCGCAGTCAAATGCAGAGGTGATTTTTGCAATCTTATTGATGAATAGCCCCCCAGGACCAACGCGGGGGAATATGGGGGGGCTATTCATCAATAAGATTGCAAAAATCCGTATTCCCCGTATAAATTATACTCGTATTCCCTGCGTGGATCCCGGGCTCCTTTGAAGAATAGGCCAACTGTCGTTCTGCTAGACAGGTCGTAAGAGGCGACCGATTGGCTATGCGAGTCACTATTATCGTGGCTATCAGGTGGTAGAGTTCTGTATTGTCTCGCTCGGGTCTGATACCACCGCCTTACCTATTCCTGCCGCAATAGCGACAGTGCTTGTCACTGACGTGTTCCGGTTTCGAGGGTAAGGTAGCCGGTAAACTTATGCATGTGGCATTAGACCTCGCCACAAGATAGTAACGTACCTTTAACATCTTTGTTGTTTATAGGCGATGGTTGACTCTTTCCATCAGGAGACCCATCTGCTTGTTTGCTATCTTATGATATAAAAAAAAAACCTTTTAAGGAGAAAGCGGTTTTGTAACTTCTATAAGAATTTCCTCATACGACGTAGATATCGGCTTTTATGCCACGTCTTTGTTCAGTAGACTTAAATTTAATGAAGCCCTATACGATCGATCCTATTACCGCCGCTTAGCTAATTTAAGCCTCGCTTGTCTATTGAAGCTGTTTTATACGTTATCTTACCTAGATTTTGTCCTCCATTTTGTTTTGTCTCGTTTAATTTTAAGTTATTGCTATGTTTTGCTAATCGCCTCTGTGGTTTACTGGCCCAGTGTGGTGTTGATCACGTGAGGTTTCGGGTTCGATTCCCGGGTCGGGTTATTCAAAAAATGTGTTTTATTTTCAGTTTTCTGATAAAAACAAAGTTACCCGGAATTGGATATAGTTAGCGTTAGACTTGCCACCTATTACATTATGGGACTAAGTAACATCGGCTAGTCATGGGTGCGTTGATTGTGCCTCGGCCTACCTCTTCGGGGATATGGGCATGAAGATACATATCTACATAAGATTTATCTTTTTGCTTATTGATATAAAAAGAAAGAGAGGAGAAGCATTTCATATTAATAAGAACATCACACATACCTGCTCGTACAACATAATTTAAATTGGTTTAGTTTCTTTTTATTCGATGATAGGAAATTATCTTTTAAAGAGATAACTTTTACCTACACACACCAAAAATGTCAAGAGAGAGTTATTTGACATGTATTGCATGTGCACTAAGAGTCCGCTGACTATTTTTCCTATCAATTGGAATATGATAGAGACAGAAACTTATCCACTATTGGGGTCCACCGACTTCACAAATTGTTTTATTTTAGGATAATATAGTAACAGTATTAATAAATTACGCAGAACAAAAGTGCCCGGTGTTTATTTTTATAGGATCAATCTTTCGCATAAAATAATTCATCATCGTCGTGACAGAGTCTTGGCCTTAACATACCTTGTAGCTACGAAAACGTAACAAGACTTAAGATTAGTGAATTATTATTTAAAAAAATAATTTGTTGTTGTCACCTCATGGGGCTAGTGTATAGACGCCTAGATTTCGTCTAGAGTTCAAATCCTAGGCTAGACACTAACTGACTAACCTAGGATTCTGCGTGAAAATTCTACGTCTTAACATCAATTCCGTGGGGATATGACGGCCACCAAGATAAATTTCGAATAAAATAAATAGTAATATCTGAAAGGCGATTATCTATATATTAATGGGTAAAGGAAAAGTATTGTACCTCGCTTTAAGATAATTTCGTGAAGGCTAGAGTATGAAAATTTTCCGTAATTGGTAGGTATCTTATAAATTACATTTTCGATAACTCACGAAAAGATCAAATGCGCGAATGCAAAATGTGGATGCAATTTGTTCAAATATCTGGGCAAAAACACACTTTGTCTATTTTAATTTTTCGAGGTTCTTGATCTGCTAAAACATGTTCACTTGATATTCTATAAGAAGCTGCGCAGCACAAAACAAACTGCCTAATTGGATCACCAGACCCAGCATATAGAGTGTTTTCCCCTAAATATCTTAAGGCGAGGTCTTTTGACGCGCGCCCATTCTATAAAAAGTGGGCGGCGGCGAAAGTGGCGTTCTGAAACCGCTGGGAAACGTTTAGTTTTCGGATAAATAAATATAGGACTTCAACTGAAAACCAAAATTTAGTACATTCTTTTTTGTATTTATAGTTAAATATCACCATATAAAAATCATGTGGAAAATTAGAAATATTATGAACAAATTATTTGTTTTACAGATTTTTTAGCCTGTTTTCGGAATTTTATATGATCGAGTAAAGTACATTCTATCATGTAATGAGTTAGTACATTCTTTAGATAATATCTTCAGGTATATCGTGTAATTTTTGTAAAATTGTTATTTAACAATCAATTCATTAAAATATGATTAAGTAAACCAGTTTTTTCCGTTTGTCTCCGGTGCCTCGCCTTAAGCTTTTGACTTAATGGGCAAAAAGTGGGAGATTTTTATGGGACACAACTTTTTATGATTGATTAGCCGCTGTAGGATCACGGGTTCGACTTCCGAGTATGGTTACATGTAAGAAAATATATAGTTACATTTGAAAAGTTTTATTACAGTTCGAAGTTTAAATGGTCAAACTCTTTCCTATTGCAGAAGACCTACATAAAGCTGTTGGCCTCAGTTATTAAAAATCCCGGTAGTAGAATGAAATAATGAAGTCGATGAAGATTACTTCGGAACTTGCCCTCTTATATCAATAAATCGATGAGTAGAAACATTTAAAGGCATACATTTCATAATAATACTTGATTATTTATTTTTCTGCTATTTCGTGATTCGTGGTTTCGTAGTGTGACTCCAAAATGAATGGAGATCACGATAATGCCAGCGCTAAACCTTAAGCTGCCGCAATAATTTCAGTGCTTCGGCTTAAATTAGCCGATAAATTTGTACATGGAACCTGTTTGTCCACTCGGCTATCAGCGCATTATTAATATCCTCGCAATCATATACATTCACATACATAATATGTACACGAGCATACACATAAGTGACCGCACGCACACAAGTTCGCAATTTTCCGTGTTGGTCCGGGCCCTATTTTGAAGAAGAGATCAACTGCTGTTCTGCCAGGCAGGTCCAGGCAGGTCATGCAACCGATATACGTGTGACTACCATCGAGACTACTAGGTAGTAAAGTTCTCGCAACGTCTCGCCCGGGTTTGGTAGCACCGCGCCTCCTAACGTATTCCCACTGCAATAACGTTAGTGTCAGTGCTCGTTACTGTAAGGTTGCCATAAATCCCTAAGGCCCTGTCGGGACATTTACAATTTGGGGTTATTTTAGAATTTATTGTGTTCGTCGGTGCGCGTTAGTTTCGTTTCAACAAGGGCAATACCAAAGCTATCGCTTCGTTACTTAAAAAATATTAAAACAAAAGTCTTTGGGATTATTTATGTTCATATATTAATTATCATCGAGGATAACATGAGAATCAATTAACATCATTCTTTTTTATGTTTATCGGATGATTTTACCTGGAACAGTAATTGTCGGTTACCTTTTACGAATTTATAAAATTCTTCACAACTCATGTAAAAATGAATTTTACATTGAAGAATATCTTCCACGGCTTTTTAAAAACCTGCATCTCTGCGCTACACGCTTACTAGATGACGCATTATAAATTTTTAAAAACTTGTAGCGCTGCACTCAACTATGTTATGTAACCACTACAACCCAATATTAATTTAGTAGGCCATTGTCGTAAGTCCTCAAATACCTAAATTACCGTGGTGCAATAGCAACCAGGCTTAACCTGATTGTAAACGTCTCATTTCTTAGCAGTTTTTTGCTTTATCTTTACGCTGCCTCCTGCTGTAAAGGGACGGAAACTGGATGTATTTTCCTACTCCTCCTATACTCTTGTGATTAAATTCGATGCGGGTTCCAAGACAGCTTAGCTTTTCCCCCAGGGCACCCTGAGCTCGCAACTCAGTGGTTATAAGGAAGGTTGCCGCTGTTGATTCTGGTTTACATAAGTTACAGTGGTGGGACCGAGAGGTGGGTCCATTGCCCTATAAAAAAACCTATGTTACTGTCGTGTTACGGTTTGGAGGATAAGGTAGCCGGCAAACTTATGCATTTGGTATTGCTCTCAGACCACACGGATAGCAGCGCATCGTTACATCTTGAGTGTCATAGTTAAAGGTTTCTCTTTCCATCAGGAGAGCTTTCTGCTTGTTTGCTATCTAATTATACTAGTGATCGCCTGTGGTCGAAATTCGACTATAGACTAAACAATAAAATCTCTTTTAATTTTGACTGACTGACTTTAGTCGTAAAGACCATGCTAGATATGTGTGTACAATATTATGTAGGTATGTCACATGAATTTAAGGTAATTTAGTGTAATTTTTATTAATTTTATGTATTTCTAATGTAGGTATTTTATTTAAAAATATTAGATTTCTGCACTCCTCCGCAATGTAAACTTTGGCTGTGCCAAATTTTACCCCAACGTTCGCGAATATGTCTTAAAAAAGATTTAATGTTTTTCCTTCACGTATTATTATATAGATAATATTAGTGCCTATATGCAATTATTGCATTATAGTAATCTATATACATATAATAAAATCGTAGGAAAGTCATGTATGTCCGGGGTAAACTCAAAAAGTACTGCATGGATTTACTTTAAATTTTGCATGAATATTACTAACAGGTCGGGTCAACATATAGGCTACATATTATCACGCTAGCACCTACGGGGGAGGAGCAGTGCGGAGTAAACGAAGTCCGCGCGGACTAAGTCGCGGGCAACAGCTAGTATTATATAAAGAGAGCATCCATCTTATTTGCTATTCCATTTTAAAATCCCTAATTTTTCCGCTGAATAATAGTGTAAATACAATAATTTAGAACATATGTAAATAGCCGTAACCTACTTTTAAATATTTGACTGCAAGTTAAGACGAGTTAATCGTGATATAAATAATGTCGCATCGGTAGCAAGGCTAACTAAATATTATTGTCGCCGCTTCTGAGGCTTTCATTTTATTTGCTCAAGAAGCGGAACAAATTAAATAGCATATTATAAATGTCATAATTTCCTTTAATATACCTGAACAATCACGACTACAGTAAGGACTGTATGTAATTATAAGGAAGAAACGTAAATATACTTATTGCCAAAATAAAATAAAGTTTATAATTAATTAGAGACAACATACCTACTTAATGAGTGAGCAAATAACAGGACGTAAACTTAAATTTATTTCCGGTTTACGTTCAAATAAGTAGTATTACATTAGAATAAGTAGTAAGTAGTAGCAAAGTTCGGTGTTTAATCTACGTATCAACAGATGACAGCACTACTTTCGAGATATATATATATATATATATATATATATATAAATAATACGTTTACAATCAGGTTAAGCCTGGTTGCTATTGCACCACGGTAATTTAGGTATTTGAGGACTTACGACAATGGCCTACTAAATTAATATTGGGTTGTAGTGGTTACATAACATAGTTGAGTGCAGCGCTACAAGTTTTTAAAAATTTATAATTAGGTAATAAATAGTAGGCACGGTCACCACGGTAGGTATGTTGTAATCATTTGTAAAACCTAATAGTCCAGTAAAAAGTTTAATAAAACCATGATCTGGCCAGTTTTGGCGCAATGAGTAAAAATGTGTTATATACATATTTGAGAGAAAAATACTAATTATCAAAAGATAAGTATATCTATTCACATTATTTAGTTACCATCTAGCTGACCCGTTCAGCTCAGATGTCAACAGTATAATCTTACTTGGGCCATAGGGGCTAAGTTTTGAAAAAAAATGATCTCAATTTAACACGGGAACTTTAACAATCTTCCTACCGAATTTCATCAAAATCGTGACAGACAGTCAGATAGAAATGTGGCCAGACGGTCAGAGCTTCGCGTTTGTAATTTTAGTAAGTAATAATTTTCTCATTTTAAAATAATTTGTCTTCTGTATTTTTACAGGCAGAACACGGTTTAAGGAATTAGGTAATAAATAGTAGGCACGGTCACCACGGTAGGTATGTTGTAATCATTTGTAAAACCTAATAGTCTAGTAAAAAGTTTAATAAAACCATGATCTGGCCAGTTTTGGCGCAATGAGTAAAAATGTGTTCATTAATACTTAAATAATGATATTATGAAAGAAATTTTGATTTAAATTTAGAGGAAAGGGATGAAAACAATAAAAAAGGGTTGAAAATGCTTTTTTTAAATAACTTAATAACGGTAGGAATTGCAGAAAAAAATTCTACACAAATAACTTCCTCTTCATTTTTTTGATATCTGCTTTAGTTTAACTACAAAAAATAAAAATTAAATTTGCTTTGTAATTGATTATAAAAACTTACTAGAATTATTACGGCCCTGTACCATGCAGCACGCGCATCACATAAATATGTACTAACACTATATTATAGTGTTAGTACATATTTATGTGATGTGTTTTCCCATATTTATATATTTTTACATATTTTACTACAAATTTAATTTTTATTTTTTGTAGCTAAACTAAAGCAGATAACAAAAAATGAAGAGGAACTTATTTGTGTAGAATTTTTTTTATGCAATTTTTACTTGAAACTTTTTTTTCTATTTCCTACCGTTATTAAGTTATTTAAAAAAAAGGCATTTTTCAACCTTTTTTTTTATTGTTTTCATCCCTTTCCCCTAAATTTAAATCAAAATTTCTTTCATAATATAATTATTTAAGTATTAATGAAAACATTTTTTCTCATTGCGCCAAAACTGGTCAGATCATGGTTTCATTAAACTTTTTACTGGACTATAAATTACGACGACTACACGTTTACCATTGCCACCAAAAGCGGTCCGCTTATTTCATATACCTACTATGCTATAAATACCTACACGTTTATTACCTACATAGATTTTCTAGTGAACTCAAACGCATACAGAAAGTGACAAGGTCGAAAATAGAGTTTAATCCAATAATGTACGTCAAAGGTTTCGATTACAATTCCACAAACAATATAGTTATGACTGTATATTATGTAGTTACTAGCTTACGTACTTGATTAAATCGGCCAAATGCGAATTAGGCCTCACATATACATCGCTTCACATTTTTAACTTCCCACTAAGTAGTATATGGAAGATTCTAATTTTGCCCCAAATTTTCGAAAATCTAGTTTTTTTTTTTTATATCATAAGATAGCAAACAAGCAGATGGGTCTCCTGATGGTAAGAGTCAACTATCGCCTATAGACACCAAAGATGTTAATGGTGCGTTACTATCTTGTGGCGAGGTCTAATGCCACATGCACAAGGTTTTTACCTGCTCTCCACGTTTTAAAGGCCTCGGAACTTTTCTTACTATTTTCACGTTGAGATTAATATGTCTGCATATATGTACGTGTGTGTATGTAAACATCTTATGACCTTTGAATGGCTTGACCGACCGAAATGTGGTTGATGGCATTTGATAGGAAAATAGGTTTTCACCAAACTTAGACTTCCCAAAAATTTGAATCGGTTCGGCGAAGGCGGCTTTGTGAAATTTTGAAAAAACCACATAAAAATGTCAACTAATCAGTTTTTTTTTAGATTAATGTGCTTTTGATTAGAAAATCTAATCAGCCCTTTTCCTTAAAAAGCTGCAGATAATTGCATTGAAATCGGTCTCCCCATTCAAAAAATATACACAAAATACTTCAAAAACCATGACATATGCCTTTTCAAAAATCTAAATTGAATCAAGTATGCAAAAGTTTCAGCCTTTCAAATATTAAAATTATGTTGTTTACTACATACTTACTTAATATTTTTTCAATAACTTTCTGAGTTATATACCCATTGATCTATAATTCTAATTAGCTCTTTTACTTAAAAAATTGCATCAAATACAGTAATTTGGATTAAAATAGGTTGATTTATTAAGGATTTATCAATGACGAAATTTTTGAGAAGTTTGTTTACATTTTTCGACTTTATTTTGTATCTAAGACACAATTCTAGAGCTCAAAATTGTGTTGAATGCCATTCAAAACATCAAAATCGATCGTCGATCGTTTTCAAAATATACAGCTTTACAAAAATGAGGCAACTGTTATGTTTAACAAACTAGATTTTTGAACTTTTAAAAAATTCATACGTAGGTATAGTTTTTGCTTCTTTGAGCTACCTACCTCCTATACCTCAATTAAGCGGAGAATTTCAGAGATGGCCTGCAGAGACAATCGGCTTACAGGTTTTTTTAAACATTTTTTTATCTATATAAATATGTATTATATGCATATTAAAACTTTTGACTCTTGAAACCATTTTCGGACAGCATCCGACGAGCAATACTGTTGGAGTAAAAAATCTACAGTATTAAACGAAAACTACACACAACATTTAAATGTTGTGCTGCAATCTTGATACTTTGAAGTTCTTACCGCAAACATAAGTTTGAGTCCGAAAGTTTAGACTTTCCGGCTTACCACGATTCAACGATTCGTCTGTTAGCGAGATGTAATCCCAGCGCCACATTTAACCGTCTTAAAAACGATTATCTTTTATTCCTAGCGTAACCGAGACCGACAGCTTCACGTGTTTATCCGAGACACGTAGGAGGCAACACACTACTACCAGACACAAAGCTGCTTCAGAGATCTGAATTTCGGAAAAAAAAAGAATTAACTTTTTTACAATTATGCGGGTTTATGTTTACCTCCAACATAAATTGTATTATACAATCATTATACTTGTTAAAATTAATTCTTACCAATAACATGACTTTGAATCTATTGATTTTTTGTTTCTTACATTTTTACATATGAAACAAATAGTTAAAACTTATAGAGGTACATTTATCGCTTTTATTTTTAACACAAAAACAGTTGACAAGCGTGAATACATTTTAGTGTTATAATCAATCAGACGTCCTTACGAGTTTCCTCATTATTAAATTATCATCGCTTACGCAAAAGTATTCAAATCATTCTCATTTACGTGTTAGATTTATTTCTCTCGTCACGAGGGATGAGGAATCTTCGTGCACAAACGAACCTTGTTTTCTATCAGTATTGTAATCAATTCTATTCTAGTTTAAATATCTAGTCTACATGTAAATAACCCATTGTAATTTATAGCAGCTACTGTTTCAGTGTTTGTTAAATATGTTATATTGTTGATTGATATTTTACTTGAAATGAAGTGAATTTATTTGCCTTGAACACGGTTATAGGACAGATGTCCTTATATGATTATTACGGATCTCATGTTCCACCAATTGGATGGCATGTTAAAATATCTTATTAAATATTTAAAATAATCTACTACTTAATTAAAAATACTTCTTAATTTAAAAGAGTGTGGAATAATCAAACTTGTATGCTTTTTCTTAATTCTAAATCAAGCAAATACTTTTCAGCCATAAAATTAACATTTAAGAACCAACCAAACAAATTAGAAAAATGTTGGATAGATAAGACGCAAAATTTTAAACAAACTATTGTATCATTACATAGTATAAATAAAACAAAGTCGCTTTCTCTGTCTGTCCCTATGTATGCTTAAATCTTTAAAACTACGCAACGGATTTTGATGCGGTTTTTTTTATAGATAGATTGATTCTTGAGGAAGGTTTAAGTGTATAAACCTTTCCGATATTCCCACGGGAACAAAAGCTGCGCAGGTGAAACCGCGGGCCGGTCGCTAGTAAATTATTAAAATATTTATTAATATAGTCGTAACTTACAACCTAAAAGCTGTTTAAACAAGCTACTCTAAGTATCATTCTAAAGAAACAAAAAAAACAAGGGTCATCTATTTAATCTGTGAAGATTGAACAAATATTTATGCTATAAACAAACGTTATTTTGACTTTTAAGTGGTTAAAATCAAATAATCTTCACGACGATACAATAACGTACTAATCTATCTTGACGATATATTATAGCGACTTGAATGGATTAGAATATAATGTAATAATTGTGAATTCAAGTAATATTAATCTTTGAAGGTTTTTCATAAATTTTAGCATTATAAAAATTGTCTGTAATACAATTTATTTTTCAGAAGAAATTAATAATATATTCCAGTACGGCAAGCCTCATCAACATGTGTAGCTTTTGAGGTCAATTTTGTTTGGACCCTCATCATTCTCTTTTCATTTAATACCATCAATTAATTATTTAACCAAGCTTTTTTTACATTACTATGCTTTTTCTACTAAATAGAATACAGAGAGAAATTATAATAGTTTCAGCAAATTATTCATAAATTAATTTTAACAAGCAATTAATCTGTGTTTAACATAATTTTTACAAGCAAATGGTCGGTTAAATATGGATTAATTGCTTGTTAAAATTAATTTGTGTTTCGAAAAGATTTAATGAAATTTGGCCCAGTAACATACACTGCGAAAAAGTGCAGAAACATATTATTTTTAAATAATATGCATTAGAAATACAATAAATTATTAAAAGTAGACATTATGCACGCTACATTCATATGACGTATCCGTATCTATTCGAATACACACGTGTATACTAATTTAATTACATCTAAAGTCTGTCGTCAAAATTAAGAGATTTTATTGTACAAAATATGGTCGAATTTCGACCACAGGCGATCGCTAGTTTTATAAATATACTGTTATAGTTTCATAAATAGCTGACACGGCGAATGTAGTTCTGCCTTTTATTTATTTTTTTTGTAATAAATATTTGGGTGGATTGAGGGGAGGGATAGTAAAAATATTGAGAAAATTTCAATAAAAATAGAAAAAAAATCTAGATAGCGACATTCTAATCACCTAGTAGTATGAAATATACTTTACGACATATTCTCATATCTTCCAAATATAAAGAAAAAAACAAAATAAATCGGTCATGCCGTTTTGGAGCGCGAACACTAACAAACAGCAGATGGTTCTCTTAATGCAAATAAACCTGTAGATACCAAAGATGTTAATGGTGCATTGCTATTCTTGTGGCGCGGTCTTAGTGCCACATGTATAAGTTTATCAGCTACTTGTAGTTTATCCTCCAAACTGCGATAGGACAGTGACATACTGACGCTATTGCGGCAAGAATAGGTAAGGCGATGACAGCAGACCCAGGCGAGATAACACAATTATTCGCCTCTTACGAACTGCCTGGCAGAACGACAGATGGTCAATCCAAAACAAATCCAAAACAAATCCTCGTGTTAGTCCGGGCTCCTTTGAGTAGCCCGGACTAACACGAGGATTTGTTTAAAAAAATATCACTACATTGGTTTTCTGTCGGCAGGTAGAGTGGAGATGAAACCAATGTTTTGTGAAAGACCAATGTTTTATGACCGTTACGTTGGTCGAGTGGTTAGGGACCCTGACTACACGGTCGACGTGGCTCGGGTTCGATCCCCGACGGGGACAAGCATTTGTGTGATGAGCATAAATGTTTGTATTTCCGGGTTTGGGTGTTTATTAAACATATTCTTGTATTTATATACGTATTTCTATGTATTAGTATCGTTGAATAACACCCATAACACAAGCAAATAATTTGATTAATTTGAGGTTAGATCAGTAAGTGTAATTAGTCCCGTGAATATTTATTTATTTATTAAAGAAATGTGTAAAGCGAACAGAGCAGATATATCTAATTTGGGCGAGACGTTGCGGAACTCTGACACATAGTTAGTTGTTACGATGTTACTGATACGTATAAGTTTCCTTGTACGATATGCCTAGCAGTAAGGAAGTTTATCTATTCTTCAAATAGCGGCCAAACGGATCAACATGGAGGAGGAAAAAAAATTGGGCAAACTTGCAAGCCTTTTAACAAGCAGACCAGGGCGCATAAGCGGGGAAAATAAAGTTCAACGTAAAACCATAAGTAACATTTGACGACTTTAAAGCAAGATTCCATTTACCGTTTAAATTATCATAGTCTTGAAATCCCAAGACATCTTGATGACAGAGGTCTTGGGTTCGATCCCGGGTCGGGATTTTTTTTATTAAATATATATTAGTTTATTTGAATTTTTCGAAATTTCCCGAAAATTGAAATCTTAGTAGCAACTGAGTCTTATAATGGCTTGTACAATCCCGTACCTTAGATGAACACGTAAACCTGTTTTTTTTTTATATCAAAGGATAGCAAACAAGCAGATGGGTCTTCTGATAGGAGTCAGCCATCGCCTATAGACACTAAAGGTGTTAATGGTGCGTTGCTATATTGCGGCGAGGTCTAATGCCAAATGCATAAGTTAACAGACTACCTTACCCTGCAAACCGGAACACGACAGTGATAAGTACTGATGCTATTGCGGCAGGAATAGGTAAGGCGGTGGTACTAGATCCGGGCGAGAAAATGCAGAACTCTACCACCTAGTAGCCACGATGGTAGTGTCCCGTACAGCCAATCGGTTGCCTTTTACGACCTGCCTGGTAGAACGACAGTTGGCCTATTCTTCAAAAAACGCGTGACCAACACGGGGAATAATTGTTTTTTTCTGGATATCTAGATATAAGTTGTAATCTTATCAGATCGGTCGTCGACACCCAGATCAAAATACCCATCTTACCAATCGATGAACAGGTTAATCATTGTAAACCAAAAAGAAAGATGTTCGGTTGACTCGGCCTACCCCGCAAAGAAACCGGCGTGTTGATATTTAATTTAACTAAGACATCAAAATTTTTCATGGTTTCACTGGCCTTGGAGTGATGGGACATGAATAATTCCATTGCTCTTTATAGCCGACCTCGTGAATCAATCAAACCGTGACAGGTGACATTATCTTATGAAACAACAATCCACTGATAACAGCCGGAGCTATCAAAAAGATACGCCGAGGTGATAGTGTGTGCTTTATTCTTGATTTTACAAATATTTCCTTATTTGCTTATACATTATTTTTTTATTCCGAGATTATATAAGACTAGATATATATTATATAAGAATAGATCCGAGATTAGATAAGAGAAGGTTTCGCGTGTCCACTATTAGAAATGATAGCGAGTGTAAACCACGAATTCTGAAGAGCAATTTTTTTACGTCATAGAATAGCAATATACCTACTATATATATATATATATATATATATATATATATATATATATATATATATATATATATATATATATATATATATATACACTTTACTAAAAAAGGGAGGGAAAAATCTACAGGTAAAAAACTGACATGGAATTACTGAAGCGCGTAAGATTAAGGTATGGTAGGCTAATTGCAAGCAACGAATTTTCTTTTACTTTGAAGGAAATGATATAAGAATTACGAAAAAAATAAAATCTGATAATAAGTAAGCCGACGTTATTGTCAATTTTATTTTTTACTATCCCAAATGCCCGGCTCTATGTATAAAGGGCTTATATTTAGTTGACAGCCTCAACAGTATGCGACGTCTCCCCCTAAGTTAATCTGACATGCTCGAGTAAATCCCAAAATCCCCTCTTGTGTTCCCCTACTATTAAAACAGTCATTCAGTTTAGTGACTTTCATTTGAACTCATCCTACCTCACTCACTATTCCTCTTACGTCTTAACCTCTTAGAAGTCAATAGGATCTTTTGGGAGTCTTAAAAAGACTAAATGTATAATCGTGTGTCTGATAATCCACGGACAGAAACCATAAAAGAAGTATTGACTAACTTGACTAACCTTTGGCATATTTTAACCTTGTCGGCTTAAAGCTAGTCAAGGTTAGCTGGCTACGTGTTGTAGTATATTTCTAGCACACATGGTATCTTCAATAATGGTCGACAAAATAGGAATAAAAGGTTTCACGTGGTCCAAGATCGAGAGATGTGGTGATTTTTGTTCAAAATAGGCAATAAGCCTGGTTATGGATTGCTTGTGCACACAATTTCATTAAAATCCGTTTAGTCTTCTGTTTCACGTCTGTGAGATTAATAGGATTTATTGCAATTAAAAAAATTAACCTTAGACAACTTATATCCATGATAAAGTACTGTTTTCGAAAAATATATGATGCGATACATAATTACCGATAGTTCTATGATACATTATTCTATATCAAAGTTATTTTTTTTTTAATTTCATAGGACAGCAAACGTGCAGATGGTGCAGATGGTGGTAGATAGAGATAACAATCGCCTACAGACACCAAATATATCAATAATGCATTGCTATCAGCTCGCTAATTCACGTAATTGATTGAAAGCGCTTAGGGCTCTCACACCCATAAACATGATAGAACTTCGAGACGTGCTACGACGCGGCATAATATGTAAGAAAATGTGAGAAAAAGTAAGAGTCTTAAACACTTCGACTCGATTTCCATTTAATTACGTGAATTAGGCCCATGTGTGGTAATTTTGGAATGCCACATGCATAAGTTTACCGGTTACCTTACCCTCCAAATCGGAACAAGGCAGCGACAAGAACCGACACTACTACGGCAGGAATAGGTAAGGCGGTGGTACCAAACCCAATGGAAACGTTGCCGAACTCTTCTACTATCTAGTTAGTAGTCACGATACAGATATGGATTAGCGTTTACCCACCTTTTACGAGATGCCTAGCTAAATCAAATATTTTACTTTTATTGTAAAGTATCTATTACTTGCGATTTCATTCGCGTGATGGAAAATCGCCTTTTCTTATTCGGTTATCGGTATATATATATATAGAGGTCTTGCAGTTGCGTTGCTGGCCTTTTAAGAATGAGTAAGCTCTTTTCTTGAAGGCCCCAAGTCGTATCCGTTTGGAAACATCCCTGCCGGTAATTGATTCCACAACAAAGTAGTGCGAGGCAAAAAGTGCCGAGAGAAACGCACAGTTGTGGATTTCCAGACATCGAGATAGTGAGGATGGAATTTCATATTTTGACGCGATGTCCGATGATGGAATTCGGCGGCAGGAATTAATCCAAATAACTCGTCGGAACACTCCCCATGAAAAATACGATAGAAGACACAGAGTGAACCAACATCTCTGCGCAACGCCAGAGTCAAGCCGTTCCGAAATAGCCTGGTCGTCAACGATTCGAACCGCTCTACGCTGAATGCGATCAATAGCAAGAAGCTGGTACTGAGGAGCTCCGGCCCAGAGATGAGAACAGTATTCCATATGAGGCCGAATTTGAGCCTTATAAAGTGAAGGCGATGGGCCGGCAAGAAGTACTGTCTCGCTCTGCCGAGCACACCGAGCCTTTTGGAGGCTAGTTAGCCTTACCTTCCAAATGACCACGAAACTGAACGTAATTCGATATGTCGACTCCCAGAATCCCGACACTAGCTGAGGCTGTCAAGAGAGTATCCCCAAATCGAGGTGACACGACAAAGGGTGTTTTATTTGCTATCATATGATATAAAAAACAGCTGCTGTGGTCGCATTAGCAGCAACGATATTTTGCACGAACTATCACGAGCACGAGTTATTTTTACAAAGCCACTCGATGCGTTTGAATTTGATGTACCGCCATCCGAGCGACAAGGTACACGCAGCCCGAGTATTCGGAAAGATAGCCACAATGTTCGGGACGATAGCTGGTAATAGCCGGTCATATGTGAGTGTATCATGTCATTGCGCGAAGCTTTGTGACCATAGGCGCAAGTGCGGCCCCACCATTATCATGAGGAACAAGCAACAGTGGTTAACAAGTCCATAAAATGTGACGGAGAACATCTTGCCAAGATATAAATGTTGCCAAGCGATAAACTAATTATGGTAAACAGGAAAGTCTATATACTTAGTTTTCTCTGATTGCACCGGAAGAAATTCGGCGTGATCATAATTTCTTTTAAATATCTTGTCATAAAAGAACAATATTTTTATTCATAAATTTGCATTTCTCACACGTAATAAAATAAGAAAACTAATAAAAATCAAACATTCGACGTTTTATTTACCGAACGGTATCAGTGTAAATTCACATTTGAAAGCAATAAGATGAACAGACAATCAGTTTGTTTGTATAAAGCCTTCGCGCCAATCTGTTCCCTAGAATGCAATAAGAGTAATCCCCGATGAACGGACTACAAGGAATTATTGTTTCTGGAAGGGACACTTTAATTTAAAGTCCGTTTAATTTTTTTACATACTTACCTTCGCAAATCTTAGAAATGACTGGATTTACGGATGGCTATTTTTATGCAAAAAATAATTGCAAAAGCAAAAAATCTTATTTGCACTATAAATATTGATTTTCTTAAACAAAACTATTGTATTGTTTAACAACTGTAATATCATGTTTTTATCGTGGTCTAGGGATTAGTTTATTCGGCTCAGATTATGGAGTCTCGTGTTTGATCCCCGGGTCAGGCACAAATGTCGTTGACGTTTAATTGAGTTTTTTCCTGTAATTCCAAAACCTCAGTAACAGCTCACAGGTGGTGTGTTATGGTTGAGTTACATCTGTCACGGAATCACATGTTTTAGTTGCCTTATCTTTTATGACGCCTAGAATTGCTATTTGCTAGAGCGAAAAAGATAGCGGGATTGCATTCGCCTTGAAGATTCTGTCGCGTGCTATCGTATTCCCGCTATCGATCTCGCTCTTGGGCCTATTTAACGTAATCAAACGTCAATCGAGTTGAAGCGTTCTCTTACCTACATATTTTCTTACATATTTTGCCGCGTCGTAGCACGTTTAGACCTTTTATCCTGTTTATGTGTGTGAGAGCCCTAAGCGCATTGACTCCATTTACGTTAATTAGGGGCTTATTGTGGCTTGTATCTTAATCATGACTCAACACCGCAATCACTCGCGCGGCGACCATTTTTTTAACATTATCTCAACATTCTCTTTTTATTGTATTTTTATGATAATTTTGTTGATTACATATGACCACTAACTATCGTGTCTTTCAATATGTACAGTATACCAGTCAACCTGCATACAACAGATAAATGCTTAACGTAATGTATGAGCCTTGTGCCCTTTTAGCGTCCACGCGTACGAGGCGAATTTTCACATCAAAAACTGATGTTGATTCTGCAATTATCAAACTGCATTTATATGATGTAACAGATAGCAAATGCCTCCACACCCACAATTGGATTAAGATTAAACTAGTCATGACACTTGGCTTATGTAACTGCCGTGGCCTGTAATCTAAATAATGGCTTAAACGACTGAAATATTATTATATCGTTCGAACGACATCGACTCTTGAAATGTCACATGCGAAATGTCATCTGGCCTGGATCATCTACTTGTTGATTTTATGTAAAAGGAATACTATAATGAAAATTGTATTATAATGCATTACAGGTATGTACAAAATAAATAAAAAGATTTAATCAATTTAATTAGGCATAAGGCAAAAGCCAAAAGAATAAAATGGATTAACTAGAAAATATTTTTTCTCCTCTCCTCTCCTTTCTCCTTCTCCTCCTCCAGTCCTCCTCTTTTGAGGGTCCGTTGAGGAATAGGCCAACTGCCGTTCTGCCAGGCAGGTTGTAAGATGCGACCGATTGACTATAGGAGTCACTACGATCGTAGTTACTAGGTGGTAGAGTTTCGCTCGGGTCTAGCACCACCTTACCTATTCCTGCAGCAATAGCGTCGGTGCTGGTAACTGTCATGCTCCGGTTTGGAGCATAAAGTAGCCGGTAAACTCATGCATTTGGCATTAGATCTCGCCCGTGATGATGGTGATGATGGTTATTTCTTTCCATCAGGAGATCCATCTATTTGTTTGCTATCTCATGATATAAAACATAAATGACAAACCGTCGGTTTGTGTAGTTTTTTTATTTTTGGTCAATTTTTTAGTTAGCATAGGTTTTTTGATTTCTTCTAATGCTCTACAGTGTTTATTCTAAAAAAATAGTAAAATTGAAGAAAATACACAAAACAAGTAATATGTAATGCGCCACATAGTTACCACGCAAAATAAAACGACTGGATCGAGAGCTCGGCTGACGCGACGAGTCAGAGCAATGTACACTTTACATTGCGCGGCGTAAGAATAAGAAAATATCACAAAACGCAAATTTCGCATTTCCCATAAAAAAGGGACCGCTTTCATGACTAGAAGGTAAAAATGACAAATTTTCTTAATTTTTCGGCCGGTTTCTGAAACGCAAATAAATTTTAAGACACAATTAATAAGTGTTTAACGGATCATTTGCTTGTAAAAATTATGTAAACATAGACACATTGCTTGTTAAAATTGATTTGCGTTTGGAAAACTGGCCGTTTGGAAAGTAAAATTAGACGATTTTCGATATAGGAATAGGAAAATCGTGTCAGTGTCGCCAACGTGCTAATGTTTACGCCTTAACCCCTCCAAACCCAAGGCCGTACGCGCGGAATTAATCTCTGGCGTTTGACCTTGTTACCACAAAATGCTAAAAATTTTAACAAGCTAGCGGTAAATGTCATTTTACAGAATATATTCAAGCCCGTCATTTATCAAGCTCATTCAAACTAAATTAATCACTATTATTACGTAAAATACAGTATAAATTCAAAATGGGTGTGGTCACATTTTACCGAGTTGCGGCCGACAAAAAGTTATAAAACAAAGAGCGGTCAAATTTTTCCGGCCTGAGACTTGAGGGGTTAAGGTATATCTATGGCTATACAAATATATAGCGCGCGCAGCGTGTACTGTGTACGTTAGAGTGTATTATATACCCAGTAAAAGTCACTGTAATAAATCTATACTTGTATTAGTACCGTTTTAAATTTTCAGCTTTGTCGGCAGTTCCCGTAACGCTTCCATTTTTTTTTATAAAATGTCTTAGTAGTGGAAATTGATATTCGCGTTTTAAAGAACATCTAAATCTCGCTAGATTTATAAGCTAGTCCTGATTATCTCAAGCAATGAGCAGCAGTCGCTAACGTGCGACCCCTTGTTGGTCCGGATCACGGATCCTTTCTGTCAGGCATTTGGAAAAAATGAACTATTGTCTGTGCGAGTCACTACCATAGTGTTTACTAGGTGGTGGAGTTCTGCAATGTCTTGCTCGGCTTTATAGGTGGAGCGTGATATTCCCCCACTTATTCCTGCCGCAATAACGCCATTGCTTGTCACTGTCGTGTTCATTAACATCTTTGGTGTCAATAGGCGTTAGTTTTCTCTTCAAGAGAGCCATCGGCTTTTGTCAATGTTAACTATCATGTAATGGACACCGGGTCGGAATGGGGTTTTTCGCTATATCTTTTTTGTGTTTTTATTTAGTAATAATTAAAATTAAAAAAATGCATACTCTCCAAATTGACGGCATGTTGAATTGATTGCAATGCTTTTAGTTTCTTGAAGTGCCTCAAAAATTATTGCTAAAAGACGTTGGTTTTTGGTGTCGTTTTTCATTGTTACATATTTTTCGGTCTAGCCCCTCGGTTTACAAACAAATCATAACGTGCGGTAAGAAATTTTCAATTTAATTTCTTTTTTCATCTTAACAATATTTAATTTCTTTTTTCATCATAGAATAAGATCCGAATTGTATCAGAAATACGAAAAATCAACCATCGCTTTAGTAACACAAATGTTAATGGAACGTTTCCATCCGTATGTTCAAAACCATTCCATAAAAAGTACTATCCGGTATGTCCTCCTAACACTAAAAGGTAAGGATATGGGACGAGAACAGAAGGAATAGACGATAATAAAATTCAAAACAACGATTTTATTTTTTGTCTGTTTTTTATATTATTATGTGCTGGCATACGAGGGCATTTGCTCGTATGCCGGTCACCATTGCCCATGGACATTTGCAACACAAAAAGTTAGTTGTCAATGCAATATCGGCTTCTAAGAATGTTATTGACCATCCCCTTAAAAAACGAAATTTAAAAACATATCTGCAAATCATTGGTTTATTTGAGCACTTATTTCATCTTTTCAAGTTAATAAATGAATTCTCCCAGATAGATAAATTTGAGCTTGGAACAGTATTTCTCGTTTGAATTTTATTCTGATTTAAAGGCATAGAAATATAGAATTCCTTTAAATGTAGCAGAAGACGTAAAAAAGTAACTTTAATAATAATTTTTGTCTCTTCTAGTACGGTTCTATAAGGGATTGCCAGCTCGTCTAGGGCGGGCGACTGTAAGTGAGGGCGGCGCGCGCGCCTCAGTCTCTTTCTGCCTTCTGAACTCGCGAAACCTTCTACTATTAAACTTCTTTAAAGAAACTTTTGTTCCTTAAAAATAATAACATTATTATTTTATTAATGCAATTAATGCTAGTAACGAGAAGTTTAAACAAAAATGGTATAATTTTATGTGTTTAAAATAATTGTTTGAAAATGGCAGATAAGTTAGACGAATATCAAGGTACAGCTGGACGGTGGCATGCTACTCGTGATAAGTGTAGAGAGAAATGGTCGCAGTGGAAAGAAGAGCACCCTCAGGGTGTAAGAGAAGCTATTAGGCAAACTCTTTTTGCCATCCCATCATCTGATGATGCGCCTGAACGTGTGGTTCATGAAGGAGAATATAGTGATTTATTCAGGTACTTCATTAAGTAAAATCCTATTAAATACTATGAATGCGAATATGTATGTATTTGTGAATATGTATGTTTGTTGCTTCTTCACATAACGGCTGGACTAGACGGAAATGAATGTTGGAATAAAAGCTATATATATAAAGTCTTAACACAAAGGCGACTTTTCATTACATATTATATTATTATTTATTTTTCGCTTCTGTGGTCTAGTGGTCCGGTGTCAAAGTTGACCACATGAGAACCAGGGCTCTATTCACGGGTCGGGCAATTCAAAAATGTGTTTTTTGAGTTTTCTGACAAAAGTGCCCGGTTGACGATTGGCTGGCCACCTATCACATTATTAGACTAAGTACCTTCGGCTAATCGTGGGTGCACTTGTTTTACCTCTGCCTATCCTTTCGGGGATACAGGCGTGAAGATACTTTTATTGATTATTAATTCTTCGTATTGATCCGTGTTCTTTTCAAAGAATAGATCAGCTGTCTAACTGCCAAGCATCTCGAAAAAGGCGAGAAATGTTGCTTGTCACTATCGTGAGTCTACTCAGTAACGTGTTACAAATATAAGCTTTCATACGAACTTACATTTTTTTCCTTTTAATCCTTTGTAAATTAGTCAAAATTAGATCTCGCAACAGTAAAGTCAATGTAATGAATAATCAGTATTAAATGACTTTAGAAATAAAATGTGTCTATTTATGATTTACTAGCTGCGCCCTGCAGCCATCTACATTATAGCAGTTTTCGGAAAACAACTAATTTTTCCGGGTTAAAAAGTACCCTATTTGCTATTCCAGGTCATCATCTTTATGTGTGCCAAATTTCATCCAAATCGGTTAGGCCGTTTTTTCCTCAAAGAGTAGCAAACCTGTATCCATCCCACCAAACATACTTTCGCATTTATGATTTTAGTAGAATGTGCTATGTATTGATAAGCAGGGTCTCCTAATACAGGCATCTCATGCTTAAAAGAAGTACCCCAGCTACTAAAACGTAATTATGTACTTTAATTCACAAATATATATTTTTTTATATCATAAGATAGCAAACAAGCAGATGAGTCTCCTGATGGAAAGAGTCAACCATCGCCAACCAAAGATGTTAATGGTGCGTTGCTATCTTGTGGCGAGGTCTAATGCCACATGCATAAGTTTACCGGCTACCTTACCCTCCAAACCGGAACACGACAGCGACAAGCACTGACGCTATTGCGGCAAAATAGACGATTATTATTATATTATTATTACATCCCCTGTTTTAGACCCTTAGGGATTGATTTTCGGAAAAATGTAACCTACGTTTCACCTCGGGTCTTCAATTATCTACATGCCAAATTTTTCTGAAATCAGTACAGAGGCTTAGACATGAAATCGTAACAGATAGACAGTAAGACAGACAGACTTTCCCATTCTAATTTTAGTGAGGACTAGAATGGACAAGAGCGGATAAAATGTAATCTTTGTCTTAAAAGCCGGGACTTTGTGAGGCTAATAAGATCCCACTATAAGACGACCTTCATCTAGCTGGTTAATGAATGAAAAGTATTTTGTATTCAATAAAATATGTCAATATGTTGCAAATGGTTGACTTAAAAGTTTTAGCCCAGAATATGATTAATTAATATTTTTTTTAACATTTCACTGATCTAGTTAATACATAAATTCCATACGCATCGAAAGTCTATTTAGAATATGCAAACGTTACGTTGACTATTATTCCCAGTGACAATACTTGGGTAGGCAGGATACTAGTATTGATTTACCTATTTATACCTGCCTACCCAAGTGTTGTAATGGAAAGAAATAGTCAATCTAACTTTAGAATATTTTATAGGCTTCATACTTTCGATTGGTACGGAATTTTTCTATTAATCAAACCAGTGAAATACCTGGACTTACTGGATTACAAAACAATACTCTGGACCGAATCTTTTTAGTCAACCCATTTGCAATATATTTAATAACATATTTAATTGAATATATAATACTTTTCATCCATTAACCAGCTCGGTGGGGATCTTAGGCTATACTTAACTGTTTTCTCCTCGGAAGCTATTGAGTTTAATCAGATTAATTCGAATGAACACGTTCTGTTCATTCGAATTGCCATTTTATTTATCGCTCTTATTAAGATACGAAGATTGATAATCTTCGTGTCTTAATAAGAGCTTAAAATATTATACATGTTAACAATCGCATATATAATATATAAAATATTATTACTCCCGTTTCCTTTATGGGATAGGCAGAGTAAAACTATGTTTTTAGACTTTCCGATTCACCACGATACACCGGTTTGTCGGTTGGCGAGATGAGTGGTAATCCCTATCGCCGCATTTTACCGACATGATAAAGATTATGGACTAGTTCTAGTGACAGCGCGGCGGCAGTGGTAATACACCACCCAGCCGGACTCCGAAATGCTACTGAGATTTTGTTTATTCGCGAAAAACATTAAAAAACCCTCAATAACAGTTTTGTCAGACTCGGGGATCGACCCGGGATCTCCTACCACGACTGGAATAATATATATAAATAATTTATACGTGGTAAGATTGCAAAAACCTACTTCCAGTGTCCGATGGAATCCTAAAAGCGATCTTCACCAAATTTAAATGAGACCACATGAATAGCATATATCAGTTAATAAACGAATGAGTTCTGAGGAAACAAAGTTAAAAAATGTAATTGCTTTGAGAGTTTCTCCTCCTTTTTGGGGAGTCGGTTGAAAATATACGATATGTTCAATATTCATTTAGTATCTTGATCACGGATTAAACTAGATAGCCTTTTAAGGCATTTTCTTAGGTTGTCAGTGTAGCTTGCATTTACACCGAGAAATACAGAGTTTCAGTATTTACCGATGAAATAGAATCAACCCAGGGGTATTGTTTAAACCTTGGCTTCTTATACGATACGATAAAATGGCACAAAAAAGTATCATCATCGCACCCTGTTCCCTCGCGGGGTAGACAGAGTAAACCGAACGTCTATAAACTTTGCGGTTAATTACTTTTCACCGGTTGTATCGGTGTCGGTTGGCGAGATGAGTGGTGATTCCCATCGCCGCATTTACTGAACTGATGACCATTGTCGATTATTGTCGATTTCTATCTAGATATTTAGACCTAAATATCTGGATATGGTAATATATAACCTAAAAATTTGGATTTTCGAGAAAAGCCTTGGAAATTTATCAACAATACTTTTGCCCGACCCGGGGATCGAACCCGGGACCTCAGCCAAATATGTATCCTCTAAAACACGAGGCGTCTCCTAGACCCCGAGGCGTTTCTTAGACCACCAAATAAAATATCATAACATGGCATATTTCTATTTTTCACGATATATTTATACCTAAGCGTTTGACATTTACAAGAGGAGACCGTGTCTATTAGTATTTTTGTGGTTAACCGTGTCTATTAGAATTTTGTGGTTAATCGTGTCTATTAGTATTTTTGTGGTTAATCGTGTCTAATAGTATTATTGTGGTTATGATCTACAATAATATTATAGGAACTAATGTTTGGATATGTGGATGAATCGATGGATGGATGAATGGATGGATGGACGCTTGTTACTCAATCACGCTAAAACTACAGAAAGGATTTGGATGAAATTTGGCACACAGCCAGATGATGACCTTGAATAGCACACAGGCTTTTATTTCCAAAAAAATAATTTGTTCTTTTGGGATTCACTAAAAACTTTTATAATGTAGCGGACTGCATGCTGCAGCTAGTATTATAAAAAAATAAATTTTATCAGTTTGTGAGTTTATTTATAGAAAGTAATCTCTTAATCAAATTGAGAATTCTTATACCAGTAGTTATTCTTGAATTTTCAACCGTCAAAAAAACGGAGGAGGTTCTCAATTCGACGCTTGTATTATGATGAAAATTCATTACTTTTCACAGAGTAGTCTAATTTTTGATAATTCTTTTTGGAATGTGTATACTGTATACGCGAGGCTTTATTGCCATATATTTTTTTACCCATTTTAAATTTTTGTTAAAACATTCCAACCGTAAACTAGGAATTATTGATTTTCACAACTGATTTCAATGTACCTATTGGTAATTTTATGCGTGGTCAATGTATAATTTTTTTATTGAATAATCTGATTTTGATAATCCTTGTTTTATTGGATAGAATACATCCCGAAAGTTGTCCGATATGTGGGAGAACCTTTGGGATATCTTTGTTGATTTTTTTTCATGGATTTTTGAAATTGTGGATTTTTCAAGACTTAAATCTTGAAAAAAATCCACTCAAAACGGCACGAAAGCAAAGAATAATAATTTATTATTCACTCACTGATTTGCATGCATAATTTCGTCGGTATAATTTTTTGTTAAAAATATATTATATAGGCTAAATTTTATCCCAATTTCCTAGTCGAATCGTAAACTATACAGGGTACCGTGTAACGGCTTTTTAATATAAAATTATTTGTTTTTAGTAAGTATATTTTGTGTAAGTAGCCACTACGCATTCAGTCATGTGTATCCACATGGTTTACTAAGGTTTTACACATAAAAGTAGCTCATTTAGCAAGTGGTCTCTTTATTCTTAAAAATATCCAGTGTTCGGTTAGTAGTTTCAAAATGAAATTGATTTGCAATTCACGCTAGTGTACATATGTTTTGAATTTAAGGATTCGTTTATTTTCGTGCTATTTGAGTTATTTTTGACACTTAATATGTTATCTTCCCCGTTCTTTGACGAATAGACTGTCATTCTGCTAGGCGGTTTGTAAAAAGCGAACGATTGTAGTGACGTGTACCTATCATCGTGACTATTAGGTGGTAGAGTTCTAGGTTTCACCCGGATTTTGATACCACTACCTAACTTATTCCTGCCGCAATACCTTCAATGCTTATCACTGTCACGTTCCGGTTTGAAGGGTAAGGTAGCCGGTAAACACTTGTGGCACTTTCACCCCTTTACAAGTATAGCAACGCACCATTAACATCTTTGATGTCCAAGACCCTGCGGGCCCCTATTGGTTTCTCTCCTTACTACTACCTAAGCCATGACATGTTTAGAAATTCTCACCTTTTATGAGTTTTGTAGCAGTAAGACAGATAGTCTATTCTTTAAAAGTTTTCTAGACTAAAATAGGGTAGAATTTAAATATATTATAGTTTTGAATATGTCGCCGATATAGCTTTTTATACAATCTTCCATACGCTTTTTCAGCCATTTAGGGTTTGATTTTCGAAAAAAGTTACTATATTCGATCCCGGATCTTCTACTATCTCTAGGTATTAATTTCATAAAAATCGGTTTCGCTGTTTAGCGGCGAAAGCTTAACAGACAGTAGACAGATTTTCACATTTATATTATTACTAGCTGTTACCCGTGGCTTTGCTCGCGCATATTTACTTTAGAACTTATTTAATCTTCTTTATAAGCTACTACCCTTATTTTACCCTCTTAGAGATCGAATTTTGAAAAACGCTTAAATATTTTTTTTGTGCTCAATTCATACAAAATTTCATGCAAATATGTCCAGGAAAAAAAAGTTTCATACAAACTTTTATCCCCTATTTCACCCCTTTCGGCGTTGAATTTTGAAAAATCCTTCCTTAGTGGATGCTTGCGTCATAAGGGTTTGTGGCCTGTGCGTTGATACATCAGTCAGTCACTTTTGCCTTTTATATATATACTAGCTGAGCCGGCAAACGTTGTTCTGTCCTTTTAATCACTTTTTTTTTTTCTATATTTTCTCACCTTTTAAACCTTCCCTGGACTTCAAAACCAAAATTAGCCAAATCGGTTATATATATATATATATATATATATATATATATATATATATATATATATATATATATTTTTTTTTTTTTTGATAAATTCTGATTCTATGGTCCTTCATCTTTGTTTTGTTCTAATCAAAATAATTTTAGGTGCCGTAGTTTTTTTTTAATGATGTTTTATGTAAGCCGAGGCAGTTTTGAAAATATTACACCTTATACACAGCGCACACTAGTTTCTTTTTCTAGCGCGCACATAAAGACAAGTAAAAGACGAATAAATAAGTCACCAATAATACAGCTATCGCAAACACGTGCTATTTCTCACTGACGAAGTCGCTCACTAACGACACTAACATAAAACACCCCGCGCCTCTCTCATTTCGACTCAACATTTTAAACGTGATTTACTCGAAATCAATTATTTTCCCTTGAGGTCCCTTTTTGCGTAACCACTCACATATATATATATATATATATATATATATATATATATATATATATATATATATATATATATATATATGTATATGTATATATATATTAGCTATGGTCTAGTTTGTATACGAATAATAATTATGTAACATTTACTTGTTGTTGGTAATTTCAGGGATATGAAGCTTTTTTTGAGGTTTTTTCTCGAAAATCCAAAATATCAGTAGCAGCTCGGAGTCAAGCAAGTTGTGTGTCGCCACTTTGTACCTTAAAACGCGTTAAGCTGCCAGTCCCGGTTATCGCAAAAATAGGCGATTGTCGCTATCAGGTTGGCAAAATGCGGCGATAAAGATCACCATTTATCTAGTCAACTGACAAAACCGGTGAATGAAGAACTGGCATGATGACACTTTTTCTTTTTCTTTTGTAATTTGCAAATAATTTTTATTAACTGTGTCTAAATATTAGACACTACCCTGTGTTAGCCTGGAACCCTTTTTTTACATCATAAGATAGCAAACAAGCAGATGGGTTTCCTGATGGAAAGAGTCAACCATCGCCTATCGACACCAAAGACGTTAAAGGTGCGTTGCTATCTTGTAACGAGGTCTAATACTACATGCATAAGTTTACCAGCTATCTTACTTTCTAAATCAGAACACGACAGTGACAAGCATTGACTCTATTGCGGCAGAATTAGGTAACGTGTTGGTACCAGACCCGGGCGAGACAATGCAGAACTTTATCATCTAGTAGTCACGATTATAATGATTCGCACAGCCTTTTATGACTTATCTGGCAGAATGGCAGTTAGCCTATTCTTCAAAGGGGCTCGGACCAACACGGGTGGGGAGCCCGGGCCACCATGGGGAAAAAGAAAACCCCTGAAGAAGAGACGTACAATGATTCTGTCAGGCAGTTCGTAAAAGGCTAGATATAAGACTACTGTCATGACAACTAAACGATACTGTTTCACAGCGTCTCGCCCGGGCATAAGGTACTCCGCCTTACCTATTCTTGCTGCAATAACTTCAATGCTGGTCTTTGACGTTGTGTTCCGGTTTGGACGGTTAAGGTAGCCGGTAGATTTATGCATGAGATATTGTCATCCCACCACATAGGAATGCACTATTAACATCTTGCGTTTCTGTAGGTTATGGTTTCTCTTTTTATCCGGAGAGCCATTTGCTTGCTTGCTAAATAATGATATACGAGTAAAAACATCCAATAATAAAACCTCAACATGAACAGCATTTGTTACAATATTATATCTGTAGATAACACTTCTAATACCTATTTGAAACAAAACTTTAAATACTGCTGACATCTTCTGAGCTCTGAACCTCTCTTTCTAACACAGCTGTATAAAAAGAGATGGTGAGACCTCATAGACATAGATAGAACGTAGGTACAATATGTTTCAAGTGATCATTAATCTGAGTGCTGGCTCCACCTTTACCTAATATTTCATGGTATAGTCTAGTTATGATAAAAATGATGCTATTGTCACAGGAGGAAGAATAAAATCGAACTGATGAGGATATCTGCAGCCGTGATGGGTATTGAGTTTTCCTACGCAGGAGAGACAGCATTCGTTTCCCCAACTTTATTACAAATTGGAGTTCCCCATCAACAGATGACTTTGGTATGGGCTTTATCACCACTGATTGGTTTTTTTATGACTCCTCTCTTGGGCTCATTGAGTGATAGATGCGATTCTAAATATGGAAGAAGAAGACCATTCATAGTTTTAATGTCTATCGGAGTTTTTTTAGGTAACTATATTAACTATTTATAAGTGTCTATTGTATAGTTGTCTCCCAATCAGAATGGGACCGAAATGAGCACATAACTGATGGTAAAAATGAAATATGAATAAATAATTTATATACATATACATCTACATATATATCTTCTTTATATATAAAAGTGAGTGTTCTTATATACCTTTTATTCCAAAGTTCCAAAGGAAACCGTTAATTTTAAGATTTTTTTATGTATATCATAAGATAGAGAACAAGAGGATGGGTTTTCTGATGGAAAGAGTCAAGCCTCCCCTGTAGACACCAGAGATGTTAATGGTGCGTTGCTATCTTGCGACGAGGTCTAATGCCATATGCATAAGTTTACTGGCTATCTTAAATTCCAAACCGGAACATAACAGTGACAAGCACTGACGCTATTGCGGTAGGAATAGATAAGGCGGTGGTACCAGGCCCGGGCGAGACAATGCAGAACTCTACCAACTAGTAGAGTTCGAATAACTTAATGTCAATAAGCAATTGAGAGGCAGTGCCGGATTAGCCCGTAAGCAATTTAAGCTATTACTTAGAGCATTAAGTTTTGGGGGATACGTTTCAAAGGTACGTCTGTTTGCGATTCATGCCCTATGAATTGATTTATAAAGTATATTCACGCCCATATCCCCGAAAGAGTAGGCAGAGGTACTACAAGTGCACCCACGATTAGCCGAAGATACTTGGTCCCACAATGTGATAGGTGGCAAGCCTATCACCAACCGGGCACTTTCCAATCCCGGGCAACTTTGTATTTCTCAGAAAACTGAAAAAACACTTTTTTTATGTGCCCGACCCGGGAATCGAACCCGGGACCTCATGTGGTCAACGCCAATGCTGGAGCACTAGACCACAAAGGCGATCGTGAAGGCGATGATGAATTGATTTATCTCGTATAAACTCATTAAGTTTGTTTAAAGACAGATACTAGTTTACTTATGAATAGTTGGGCACCCACAGGCGTAAATTGCTAAGGGCATCGAGTAATCTTAATCCCGCACTGCTGAGAGGGATATGCAGCCTGGTGTCACCTTTTGTGCATCATCGCCATCATGACTACTGGCTGGTACCATGTACGTACCATGATCAGATTGATCGAATACTGTCCGAAGGCGGTGTCAAGAGCAACCGGCGTGCGTGTATGAAGAGAATAATGAATGTGGAGGAAGCGAGACAAGCCTGCAAGGATCGTGATGTGATGCACTCGGTTCTCTCTGCCTACCCTGTAAGGGATCTAGCGTGAAGATATGTATATAAGTATATAGTTGCGTCTGTGGTATAGTGATCCGGTGTAGATGTTGAAACCATGAGATCTCGGGTTTGATGCCCGGGTCGGGCAAATAAAAAAAAGGTATTTTTCAGTTTTATTATAAGAACAATGTTTCCCGGAATTGGTAAAGTAACCAGTTGGCGATAGGCGCAACCACTTATCACATTGTGTGACTAATGAGCAATCGCACTAACATTGTCTTAGCTCAGGACAATCTTAAATAGTATTTTTTTATGTTAGTGGTAGTACTACTGGCATACTACTGGCAAACTGGCAGACATACCACCTGATGGTAAGTGTTAGACGTCGCCAACGAACATAAACTATTTTACCTGGAACTGACCCAGGTAACTCATTTATGTGTTGCCTAACCTGAGACATAAGATGTTAAGTCTCGGAGACAATAATTACACTGCCTGTCTTGCTCTTCTTTTCGAAAAATAGCAAAGCTGTTTAACGGGAGAAATACGCAGGATGGTGGTACCCATGCAGCTTAGAGCGCGGCACAGCGCATCCCTCCCACCGGTAAAACATCTTGTCTTAAATGAAAATAATGTGACAGCATATTATTTAGGATTGTCCTAAGCTAAGGCAATGTTAGTGCAATTGGCCATAAGTATCTTCGGCTAATCTTGGATGCATCAGTTGCACCTCTGCTTACCTCTTCGGGGATACGGGCGTGAGATACTTTTTTGTAAGTACTTAAAAATAGTATAAGTATATTTTTATTACATAAATGAAGAACAAAGTAAAAAAGATCTTATAATACTCTGCAAATAAACAGATTTATGATTGGATTGTACTAGATAAGTACTAACAGTAATTTTACATTTTTACAGGATTAATATTGGTCCCGAATGGAGAAGACATTGGGTACGCTTTGGGAGATGAGAGACCAAGTAACAGAACAGTTGTTCCTGCTGTCTTGGGCCTGAGAAGTTCTGCCCTAGATACTGAAAGCAGTAACCACCATCCCTGGGGTGTTCTATTTACAGTTCTCGGAACCGTGTTGTTGGATTTCGACGCCGACGCTTGTCAGAGCCCCGCTAGAGCTTATCTTCTTGATGTGACAGTTCCAGGTCAGCTGTATTTGATTATTTTTATTTGGCTTCTGTAAATTGCTGATTTTTTGATAACCTACTATTGTATTGTTTACTTTATAATACCTTGAGTGTATTGTCAATGTTATTTATCTAACCTATATCTTAATATGTGAAGGAAAACCTTTGTACCAATTTTTAAGACAATTGCGCGAACCGTGGAGTATTAAATTTGGCACGGTTAAAGTTTATATTGCGGACTAGCTGTGCCCGCGACTTCGTCTTTTTAAATTTTGTTTTAAAAAGTAGCCTAAGCTACTAATTATTGCATCAGTTATCTACCAGTGAAAGTCCTGTCAAAATCGGTCCAGCCGTTCCATAGATTAGCCGGAACAAATAGACAGACAGACAAATAAAAATCGTAATAAGTGTTATTTTGGTACGTGTTCCGTGTATACATCCATATGCATTTAATCAAAACTGGTTATTTTAATATTACAAACATATACTCCAATTTTATTTATTTGTATAGAGTATAGATGTATAGATGACTGCTGAAACCTTATATTTTTAATAATATGCATTAGAAATACATTAAATTAATAAAAATAAACATTACACACACTACATTCATATGATATACATGATTTTATACACATATGTATACTACATTTATTTTATTTACGGCTAAAGTGTGTTGTCAACGTTAAGAGATTTTAATGTTTAATCTATGGTTGAATTTTGATCACAGGGTGATCGCTAGTTTACATTGACTTTAAGTCAATGCTAGTTTATGTAAAATGTAAATGAAGGCTTTTTTTCAAGTAGGTATTTGAAGTGAAGTGAAATCTCCAGATTTAATAGAGCTTCACGGTCTACGGCCGCGCGGAGATGACGGGCGTATATGTAGGATATCAAAGATTTTAGATGTCGTAGTCGACCGTCGTCTATCGAAATTTTTTGGTCGTCATTTTGTGTTGCCATAATAAAATTAAATTTTTAATTTAAGATTAAATATTTTGATTAGGATACATTTATTTATATCCAATAAATAATTAAATTGGGTTTTATAAAATTATTGTATGATTGTTTTAAGCTACCATAAACAATGCTTTCGACGGTCGGACTGGATTTTTGGTTTTTTGGATATGTATTTATTAAATAAAAGTATTTACGGACCCAGTCAAAACCGATGTTGACCCGGATCCTAATGCAGAATTAATATCTAAGATAAAAGCGCATTACCATTGTGTCTGGTAGATGGTAGAGTTCAGTGATGACGCGCTGGGATTAATACCTCTTATTCATATGGCAACTCCGTTAGTACTTTGTATAACATTTTATGAAAATTATTTGGTTTTCCCAAAATCAGCGGAATATGATTATTCAAGGATGCTTGTTAAATTTTATAATTGTAATCAGTTACATCTTTCTAAAAACACGTTTTGAGACCCTCGATTGTTCAGGGGCGTCAAAATTAGAAGAAAATTCATAAATAAAAAATACAAAATGAGCAAGCCTTCCAGTAGTCGCATACGATGTGTAACGTCTGGCACTAAGCTTTGCTACAATCTGATGGCTAACTGTACCCCTTCGAGCGCGGCGCTTCGGAACTTTTGCAGCTATTGACTAACGAGTAACCGTCTCATTGTTTATCATATGATAAGAGCGCCGAAGTATCGGGAAAATAATTTACCAATTAATCGCGATATGATCCCATTAATCCTTAATAATGCTTGTGAACAAAATCACGTATGCTTTGAAGTGTATATAAATTATTTTATGATAACTCCTATATTATAACACCAAAAGATGTTTAAGTTTAATTACTCGGTAGGCAGATGTACAACCAGTACACCCACGATTAGCCGAAGATACTTATCCCCCAATGTGATAGGTGACAAGCCTATCGGTAACTGGACACATCCAATCCCGGCAATGTTGTTCTTATCATTAAACTGAAATCGAATCGAACCCGGTACCTCATGTAGTCAACACCAACACTGGGCACAGACACAGAGGCGATAATGGTTAAATTCATAAATATCCGTTGTGAGTGTTTGGAAGAGACAGTTTGAGGCAAACCGTTAGTAAAAATTTTATAATGAAAAAGCGCCATTTTCAACCGACTGCCGAAAAGGAAGAAATTCTCGTTCCGGCTTTATTTTTATGTTTGTTATCTCAAAACCTATTTTATTGTCCGATTTCGTGAGTTCCTTTTTGTTTAGGATGGTATAAATTATTTTACCACAAATATGAACAATATTGAGAATATTAGACGATATCTAAGATTGGTAAAGAGTAAAATGTATCGACTGTCATTGATAAAATGATAAGCGCAATGATTCAATATAATCTACATAAATGTCCCCAATTTTATTTTAAAATTCATTATGTAACTTGCTGTAGAACAAAATATTTTAATATCAATTTTATTGGGTTTTTTCAGTACCGTTTGAATTCTTTTAGAAACGTCGTAGGATAAACAAACAGGTGGCTCTCTTGGCGGAAATACTGTAACTATTGCTTAAAGATACCAAGGATAGCGAGCAATAGCGATGTGACACGCATATGTGTACCCTCTCCTCAACTTGTCACACTCATAAGTGTACCCTTTCCGCAACTTGTCACACTCATAAGTGTACCCTCTCCTCAACTTGTCACACTCATAAGTGTACCCTCTCCTCAACTTCTCACACTCATAAGTGTACTGTCACCTCAACTTGTCACTCTCATAAGTGTACCCTCTCCTCAACTTCTCACACTCATAAGTGTACTCTCACCTCAACTTGTCACTCTCATAAGTGTTTCCTCTCCGCAACTTGTCACACGAGTAAGTGTACCCTCTCCGCAACTAGTAACCCTTAGAGAAAATTAAGGCTTTGGTAGTAAATGGAAAGGTCTGCAGAAATCAATATATCTATCAAAAATAACTCCTAGTAGTGACATGTAGTGATGGTCAACATCACTCTTAAGCTTATGTGTGTGACATTATATGTATCACGAATTGCTATCTAATATCCATGTGAAAGGAGTAAAGCGTACACATGTTGCTTACGGTAAATTAACACGACGAAAAACGGCCTTAGTTATTCTCTCTTAAGTCTTAAGATAGCTTAAGAGAGAATACAAAGGCCGTTTTTGTATTTCACATTATTGATAATATTATAATGTATTATTTTATAAATGTATTTCACACGTAATTTTGGTAGTGGTGGTGGTTGGTGGTAAACACAAGACACTTTTATCACGAATTATTGATATAGTGATGTTGGTCAGATAGCCAAGACAATTGAAATTTTTTGAAAATCTTTATTTAGAGGTGCCAGGAATTTAAAAAAAAACTAATTTTTTTATTTGACGTGATTTTTGGATATATGAATGATACTTTGATTCTTTAGGTCGTCAGACTTCTTCAGCTCCTGAAAATTTTGAAGGAGTAAAGTCAATGTACCTCTTCTAGTTTCGTTTTCAGGGTCTCAATATTTTATTTGTTGAATAAATGCACCATATTTTTACTATATAAACCGTTATTAACCTAGTTTGATAGACGGGGACAGTTTCATTAAATATTTGTTAGCTACGTCATAGCATGTGACTGTTGATCTACGTGGAGCACTGAAAAATAACGTCTTTTATCAGTTACCTACTCGGCGTGATTGATTTATCTTAGTAGAATTGTATCGGGGTTTTTTTGAAGGATGATTAAATATTTTTGTAGACTTTCTTTTATTTGTGTAACGAAATAAATCATTGTATTTATCACTAGCAGTTGCCCGCGTCTTCGTTCGCATAAACTTAAATATAATTTATAATTCATACTTTCCGTCGCCGGCAATTGGCGAAACTGCATCATGTTGATTTTGTCAAAAACTTGAACTATTTCACAAATAAATGTTTAAACTTATTTATGAACTAGCTGTTGCCCGCGACTTCGTCCTCGCGGACTCCCAGCTCCTCCCCCGTAGGCGACAGTGTGATAATATGTTGACCTGATCTATGAGTAATATTCATGCAAAATTTGAAGTAAATCCATGCAGTACTTTTTGAGTTTACCCCGGACATACATACAGACAAACAGACAGAAATTCTAAAAACTATATTTTTGGCTTCGATATCGATTGTAGATCACGCCCCAAGTATTCTTTTAAAAAAAAATTCAATGTACAGTTTTGACTTTCCTACGATTTTTTTATTATATGTATAGACTAGCTGACCCGCGCAGCTTCGCCCGCGAGTATATTAATAAGTTGTCCAAATAGCTTTTAATAAATATTTCATCCCCTATTTCAGCCCTCCAGGGCTGATTGGCCTAATTTTTGAAAAAAAATAGCCTATGTTTGACCCCGGACCTTCTACTATATCCATGCCTATATCCATGCATGAAAATCGGTCCAGCGGTTTAGCCGTGAAAGCGTAACAGACAGACAGATAGACTTTCGCATTTATAATATTAGTATGAAAAGTATGGACTAGCTATTGCCCACGACTTCGTCCGCGCGGATTTCGTTGACTCCGTACAGCTCCTCCCGTAGATGATAGCGTCATAATATGTAGCCTATATATTGACCCGACCTATTAGTAATATTCATACAAAATTTAAAATAAATCCATGCAGTTCTTTTTGAGTTTACCCCGGACATACATACAGACAAACAGACAAAAATTCTAAAAACTATATTTTTGGCTTTGGTATCGATTGTATATCACGTCCTAAGCATTCTTTTAAAAAAATATTCAATGTACAGTTTTGATTTTCCTACAATTTTATTATATGTATAGATGTATAGATAAATTAGCATCACCAGGGCTTTCAGTTTATTTATTTATATTTATATATAATATAAATATAAATAAAATAAAAGCCCTGATGATGCTATAATAGGTGAAACCGGTTGGTTTTATAATAAATAAATATTAGTTGTAAAATATTTATTTGTAAAATAGTACAAGTGTTTGACAAAATCAATAAACTTGAATATTACTTCCTTTTTGCTTAGTCGCTATTAATTTTTAGTCTAACGATCGCCAAGTGCTCAGAATTCAATTATTTTATGTATTAATATTAATGTTAACACGTGAAGTAAAAACTTAATATCCTACTAGCTGTTGCCCGCGACTTCGTCCGCGCGGACATCTTTTACTCCGTACAGCTCCTCCCCCGTAGGTGATAGCGTGATAATATGTAGCCTATATTATGTTGACCCGACCTGTTAGTAATACTCATGTAAAATTTGAAGGAAATCCATGCAGTCCTTTTTGAGTTTACCCCGGACATACATACAGATAAACAGACAAACAGACAAAAATTCTAAAAACTATATTTTTGGCTTCTATATCGATTGAAGATCAAGCCCCAAGTATTCTTTTAAAAAAATATTCAATGTACAGTTTTGACTTTCCTACGATTTTATTATATGTATGTATAGATTTGCGAAAATTATGCGAACGGAGGAGTATGGATATTTAGCATAGTTAAAGCTTAGGTACTTTGCAGAGGAGTGCAGAAACCTGATATTTTTATATTATATGCATTAGAAAAAATTATAATAATAAAAAAAAACATTACACACACTAAGTCATTTAATGTATACATCATAGTATACACTATAGCTTCATGGTATACACACGACTATTATGTTTGTGGCAAAAATCTGTTGACAGACATAGAAGAGACTTCATTGTCTATGGTTGAATTTCAACCAGAAGGCGATCGCTGGTATCACTGGTATAGTCTAATGTATAAAAATTTTGTGTCAAGGTGTTTTTAGTCGCACTCCGCCACTGACCTCTAACTTAGACGTCAGTGCACTGCACCAATCAGCTCCAACGATTTTTATGATTTTGTTTGTATATTTGGTAGGTATGAGGATTGAGGATATGTCGTAAGGTGTATTTTATACCACTAGGTGATTGGGATTAGCTAGAAAAAAATTTGTTAATTTTTTTTTGTATTTTATACTAAGTATCAAAAATAGCTACAACTCCATATTTAACCCTCCTACCCCTATTTTCATGTACTTCCACCTCACCAAAATATACAAAGATTGTCGGATCAGCTAGTTTTATACAATATTGTTTTTCTGCGCTTCTCCATTTTAGCGTGTACGTTAAGTAAGTAGATACTTATATGCCTATTCCCAGAATTTCAGAATTTTCTTTAAAATGGATCAAAATGTTTAACTTCACGTATTAATATATAAATTTATTTAAATAATTCTATGAAATATATATTTCAATAAAAGTTTTTAATAATTATTTTTTGATTCGGTGTCAAGCGGTCATAATTCTAGTGACGTAAAAACAAGTGCAAAATGAAAATGACATATTCACTCAGGATCAATACGAAGAGTATACAATCATTTGATATACAATCACTAGGTTTTAGATCAATTTTTTAAAAAAAATAATTTAGTTTAGTCATTTAGTTAGTTTGTCAGTGTAGCTTGCAATTACGATAAAATAAAATCATTTCAAGGGTAGTTTTTAAACTTTGTCATCGCATTCGGTACGATCAAACGGTATAATATGATTTATTTCTATTTTTCACAATGTAATATAACCTACAAATGTATGACATTTTTGACATTAATAGGAGCGTTTGCTCAAATGTGCGGTGACACATTTCCTTCCCAATGGCGTGTCTTCTAGTATTCATGTGGTCTGTGGTAGTTACGTATTGTCTTTTGAATGTTGAGCGTTTTGATGTGAATTAAAAATAATAATAATATTAATTACTTACGGTCGTTAAAAACTATGACTTTTTCAAGTTTTTAATGTTTTATTTTTCAGAGGATCATGCAAAAGGCTTGAGCACCTTCACTGTGATGGCGGGATTGGGTGGTTTTATGGGATACGCCCTTGGAGGGATCAATTGGGATGAAACGTCTCTAGGTATGTTTAAATATTCGGGAGTAAGAAATATCGTTAGACTAGGTATTTCAGAAAATAAAAAGGATTGGAGATGAAAGAAATAACTAGGGCTTTTCTAATACACATAGATTACCTAAAATAAGGTCGGGGCAAAAGTATTTTCGTATTGTTCATACAAAATTAAATATTTTTTTAGGTATAATTTTTTAATTATAACTAGCAGTGACCCGATAAACGTAGTTCTGCCTTATTAGCTACTCTTATTTTTTCTATATTTTTTCACCTTTTAAATCTTCCCTGGACTTCAACAATTAATTCAAAACCAAATTAGCCAAATCGGTTTAGCGGTTCTCGAGTTTGAACGAGACTAACGAATAGCAATTGATTTATATATATACTAGCTGTTGCCAGCGACTTCGTCCGCGCGGACTTCGTTTACTCCGCACTGCTCCTCCCCCGTAGGTGATGGCGTGATAATATGTAGGTATTATGTTGACCCGACCTGTTAGTAATATTCATGCAAAATTTGAAGTAAATCCATCCAGTACTTTTTGAGTTTACCTCGGACATACATACAGACAAACAGACAAAAATTCTAAAAACTATATTTTTGGCTTCGATATCGATTGTAGATCACGCCCCAAGTATTCTTTTAAAAAAATAATCAATGTACAATTTTGACTTTTCTACGATTTTATTATATGTCTATATATATATATATATATATATATATATATATATATATATATATATATATATATATATATATATATATATGTATATATATATAGATATGTATGTGCCGTTTTGATCGATGACTTGTTTCCATCTTGTGGGTAGTATCATAATCCCATTCCTGTAGAAATTTTGACAGGTAGTGTTCACAGTGTTCTTTTGAGGTTAGCTTTATGCTTTCTAAAGAATTCTGCAATGACCGAAACAGGTGGAAATCTGATGGAGCAAGATCAGGGCTATATGGAGGATGCATCAGCCCATCCTAGCTAAGCTCTCTCAATTTTTGCTGCGTGGCTATAGATGAGTGCGGTCTGGTGTTATCATGGTGGAACACCACTCCCTTCCTATTCACCAGCTTCGGCTGGTTTATCTCAATAGCTTTTTAACCTCATCAGTTGTTGACAGTAGAGGTCATAATCGATGGTTTTATCCGGTGGCAAAAGCTCACCGTGGACGATTCATTTCCAATCCTACCATGCACATAGCATCACTTTGTTACGAGTCAAGCCGGGCTTTGCCACGTTCTGTGGGCTTGTCCATGCTTCGATCATGATCTTTTTCGCACAGTATCGTAAGTCATCCATTTTTCACTACCCGTAGTCAACTGTTTAAGAAATAGTTCGGAATTGTTACGTTTCAACAAAGAATCGCAAACGGAAACACGTTGCATTAGGTTTCTCTCAGTGTCATCAAGTGGTACCTACCCAAATGTCAAGTTTTTTCTTGTACCCAGACATTCGCAAATAACGTAAAACTGTTTTATGATCAACATCCAGTTCTTTAGCAATGTCGTAGTTACTAATATGTCGATATTGCTCCACTTTCTCAAAGATGACACTGATTTTATCTGTGACAGGGCGTCTAGAGCGAACCTCATCTTTCACACTAAATTTCTAGACTTGAAACACTTGAACCATATTTGTGCTACTCTTATTGATACCGCATTAGTTCCAAAAACAGCACAAATTTTATTCACGGCGTTCGTCGCATTTTTACCTTTTTTGTAATAAAACTTTAAAATGTACCGAATTGCTTCGTCACATACGTTCATTTTGCTTGCTTGAAGAACAATTGAAAAATGGCGGGAATTAGTTTTTTTTTAATTTATTGCATCTTCAGAATATCACAGTTAATGGTATTAAAATCAGCCAGTTACATTCAGTACAGGCAAAGAGGTTTGATTACTAATAATACATTCAAAATACGAACATACTTTTGCCCCGAACTATTATAAAACAAGTATTAATCCGAAATAACGTTAACGAATATTACTTTACCTCATCCTGTCGGCATAGGCACGCGACGACCCCATCGCCCACTGGTGGGATAATTTTCCTCTCCTACTCGAGATACAGATTAGAACATTCCTTTGTACCGCGGACTGCTGTGTGCATATTTTACGTCAAAGACGGGATCTGTTACCGCCGCCTCGGCAAACTTGAAGATCTGGATCTATCCATCCTCCGACTGCGCGTGACTTCTGACGACCATTCACGTATCAACGCGCGTCTATACAGGTCCACAGTGAAAATGCTGACGTCGACTGTCTTGCTAAGCACCTACAAACGTCTTACAATAGACTCCCTCCGTTGAGATCGTGATCTTGGATGATTTTAATGCCCACCACGCTGAATGGCTATGTTCACGGACCATCGACCATGAGGGAACGTCTATTCACGATTTTGCCTTGGCGTATGGTGTAACACAATTGGTAACTTCGCCCATGCAAGTTAATAATAATAATATCACTTATTGCTCGAAATAGGGTTACATTTTAGGGTTGGTACAATATACATTATTTATACAATTCCTCCTATTTCACCAAATCCATGGCATGCAATGCTTTTTCATTATACTTGACTAGTAATTTAATTAAAATAACATTTACAAGGTCACATGCTTTAGAGTTAGTAAATTTTATTTATAAAGATAGAGGTTTAAAAATGTTCATTTAATTACAATTGTCATCATTTACTACAAACAAAGTCAAGAAGATAAATAAAAAATAAATTATAATATATAATTATGAAAATCTATTAATTAATATAAAAGTTGTATTAAACTTCAATTACCAAATTTTATTTTTGACTTTTTTTAAGAATTCTTTGTTATTTAAAAATTCTTGAATTGAATAAAAACATTTATCTTTAAGCCAATTTGCTAAAACTTTTCTAAACTTTTTTATAGGTAATTCCTAAAAGTCATTGGGTATTGCATTATATGTTTTTATACACATAGCATAGAATTGTCTATGGTACAGCGCTAATCTTGGCGTTAATTCCAAGACTAGCCTGTTGGAGTTTCTTGTATTTCGTGAAAAAATTACTCGTGCTTCGGAAAACAATTATAGTTTGTCCTCACAAAATTGGCCAACTCAAATATATACATGCCAGGTAGTGTCATTATTCCTAATTGTTTAAACAGGGGTTTGCAGGATTCATAAGGTGGTTTTCCACAAATTGCCCGTATACATCTTTTTTGTATAACAAAATATGTTCTCGATGTGGTCGATCATACGCCTTCACTTTTGGACCTTCTGCTGACCTCTCATCCGGACCATTACACAGATCTGTGGACGTCCCACTTAGTACATCAGACCACTGCCTGATCCGGAGTAAAGTGCCGGTTTACCGTCTATCGCGGCCTCCTTTAGCAGGCTGTCGTCGCGTTTGGTACTATAGGTCAGCAGATTGGGACGGGTTTCGGTCTCTTTTTGCTTCCTATCTATGAGGGCAGATGTGTCCGATGTGCCGAGTGGCATCGCTGACTCTATTGCTGATTTGGTGCTGTAGGGCATGGAAATTTTCATTTCATTTTCTGCTATACCTATTAGTGGTAAGTCTCAGCCTTAGTTTATTATCCGTAACTTAAGAACAGCACACAATTTCTCGTTTCATTAGCTGGGTTTTTTTTTCTCCATTTTAATTTATTGTTGGATGCGTCTTTTTAACTAACGAGGGTAGAATTGTCCTCACACGTCTACTATAATTTTCACCACGTCAACAGTACAAACAAAAAAAAAACTGTAAATGTATGTAGTCTACGTGCGTTCCATTTCGTATATTGAGTTGAGTTGGAAATCGGATATATCTATTTCTATATAGATATATTCGATTCCCAACTTAACTCAAAGGATAGAACTTGACATAGAATAATCTATTCGATTTGCAGGACGCTTTAGTTACTTCTAAGTTAATCTAGAATTACAAACAAGTCGATCACTTCCAATAAAAAACCAACCATTACCTATAGAAAACAAAGCTTTTTCATAGATTGTCTACATAAACTGCTTTTGTCTTTTTTATGTTATTGTGAAATAGTACAAGTGTATTAATTGATAGATATTTTATTGAAACTAGATTAATATAATCGAAATATTTTGCAGGTGCTTTATTTGGAGGCCATGTTAGGGCAGTGTTTTTTCTAATCACTGTAATCTTTATTGTATGCGTTAGTGCTACAGTAACAAGTTTTAAGGAAATACCATTAAACAGTCTCAGACAACATGGTAAATATGGATCGCTGAATGATACGGAACAATTTGAGGAAAAATTCGAAGAAAACGTTGACGTGGAAAGGAATGGCTTGAAGAAAGATAACGCTTCTTATGGATCTTTAAATCCACCTGACGAATCTACAGAGGTATATCTGATTTCTTTATAACATAGGATAGTAAAGATAACAGCCTGCAGTTACAACAAGGATGATGAGGTGTTACTACCTTGTATTGTTTTTGGCCCAATATGAAGAACAGAACATCTGTCATTCTGGCGCGCAGTTTGTATTTGGCGAATGATTGACCTAACCTGGAACTATCATTGTGACTACTAATATGAGTTACACAACATCTTAATGGGTTTGGTACAACTACCTTCCTCAATAGCGTAATTTTTTTTTCATTATCGTATTCTGATTTAGAGGATAAGGTAGCCGGTAAACTTATGCATGTAATATTACTATCCCAACATTTCCATTCGGAATGCCTTGTGCTTTTTTAGTTTCCTATAATATTAAAAAATATTGGTGTAATAAACTCCTATTTTATATTCCAGAACTTTGGAAATGATACGATTAACGTTGCGGAGATGGGACACAGCGCTGAGCCTCTCTCATTGAAACACTACCTGAAGTCTATTATTGTGATGCCCAATTCCCTGCGTGTAGTGTGCTTGACGAATTTGTTTTGCTGGATGGCGCATGTCTGCTACTCTTTATACTTCACCGACTTCGTAGGAGAATCTGTGTTTGGAGGCAATCCTGCTGTAAGTATTTCTTATATGCCTGCTATAACTCTCTTGGTGTTGGTGTGGTTCCTAAGAAGCAAACGATTGGCCGAACATGTCACTAACATACGTGTAAATTTACCGGCTACCTTATCCTCTAAACCGAAACACGACATTGAAAAGCACTGACGCTATTGCGGCAGGAATAGGTAAGACGGTGGTAACAGACCCAGCAGAACTCTTCCACTTAGTAGCCACGATGGTAGTAACACGTAAAGCCAATCGATAGCCTCTTACGACCTGCCTGGCAAAGCAGTAGATGGTCTATTCTTTAAAAGGAGCACGGACTACGGACGGAAAAAAATACGGGGGAAAATCCCTTATCGATAGTCTAATAATTGTGTGATGACTGATGAGCTTAAATGCTTGTATTTCTGGGTTTGAAGGTTTATTAATAATATTTCAATACTACATACGTATTTCTCTGCATTAATATCATTGACTAGCATCCATAATAAATTATTTTGATTATTTTAGTTTACGCTATATATTTGTAGTACTTTGAGTTCGTTCTCATCAATCTCTTTTGTGTAATTATTGTCCAGCGATATTTATTGTTTAATACACTAACTATTAATCTATCTATCCCCAGTAAAAACAGTATTTTCTTTCCATATGAGATACAGCGTGGAAATAATCTTTCACAAGTGGGTTTCTATTAATAGAAAAGTGAAAATTCCCCAAACCTTGGCACTCGACATGAAATCACTAAACTATATTATCGAATCTATTTATATCGACTTGTCCTAATTTAATCTAGTCCACACATAGGTAAAGTGTTTTATTTACCGAGTCAACACACTCATTCATGAATCATGATTCAAGTTTTACGTAATGATTCACCTGTAAACAAACTTCGTTTATTGTATTATCAAGAATAAGGATTACCAGCTTATACGGCTTCATAAATGTCAATTGTACACTTTTATAAGGAAAATAGGCCATATTTTTTAAGCGATGGTTTTGACATTACATTACGATATTTAATAATCTAATTAATTCGACTATACTTTAAACGAGCAATGCTTGTATATTTGTATGTAATTGGTTTCTCCAAACCGACTCTAACGATTTTGACGAAATGTTGTATTTGGACTTTTTCTATTATCTCTGATCTAAATATATCTAGGCAAGTATCATCTCTATGGTAAACCGTTTTAACATAAAAAAATATCATCTGAGCGAAGCTCTGTCTCCAAGCTAGGCGAGCATTTCTTATATATTTATGTGATTGATTGGTTTTTCGAAACGGCTATTACAATTGATCTAGACAAGTGTCGTCTCTCTGATAGTCAGTTTTCACATGAAAATATATACCCCGAGTGAATCTTGGTCATCCAGCTAGTATAATTTAAACGCAGTAAAACTGTAACAATCAATTCTAACCTCTTATATATTTAGTGCCCTGAATCTAATCTTCACAAATGTATATGACCAAATCGGAAATATACTATCTTAAATAAAAATACTCAAAGTTCATATAACTTCCAGTTCCTTCTTCAGTTCCTAGAAATCATCTAAGTTAGGTAGAGGTTAAAGTCATTTAATCCAGTAACAAAATGTATGCCAAAATAAATCGATGAATTAGTTTCCCCTCAATGGGTTTATATGGTTTAGCTTAGAAGTTCTTATGGACTTCTTCCAGCTCTATTATTAGGTATTGGAATCCATCCTAGTCGAAAAACAAAAATATTGCTTGTAAAAATAGAACAAATAAGTCCAAACTAGATGCGTTTATCTTGGTTAGTTTAGGAGTTCACATGGTCACCTTCTAGTTCCATCATCAGATCCTAGAAACCATACAGTACTTAAGTGTTGGTCAATAGTCAATTAAATGCTAACTCAATAAACTTACTTTATTAAGTTTAGGGGCTTACTGCCTTAGCATTTTACATCTGGATTCAGGAAGTTTTAATGTCACTTTTTCAGCTTTACTTTCAGAACTTTATTATCATGAGAAGAAACTTATTGCAACGTGACAAACGACTTCAAACTCGACTATCTTAGCACTTTCTATCTATGAGTTACAAAAACACTGTTACGGCTCCAACTTTAGACCTTCGACATTTTATGTAATGGAAAGTACACAACGAGCCAAACTTGACTGTTTTATCTTTTTATACATACGAGTTTTGGTAGCACACTCTCGGCTCCATCTTCAGATCTTCGTTATTATGAGAACTAAACTTAGTGGGTACTTATAACAACAAAATGAATGATCCCAGCCTTGGTTGTCTCGTTAAAACTCTGTATCTGAGAGTTTAAGTCCCTACATTCGGACTACATTATGAAACCAACTGGATGGTACCATAATATTGCATTGTCACTTAAACAAGGTTACCAAGTTTTAGTACAAGCGGATATCAGGTAGTCGTTTAAAAATATTTTGTGACGTTTAAAAAATCTGTTATTTACATACGAACATTGCCAGTAAAGTAGGAGCTGATGATCATCGAATGAGGATCTTGCAGCATCTGATCAAGGTTACCATGTCATTGCACTATCATTGAAGTAGCTCAATACAAAATTTAGTATCGATAAAGCTTTTACAATTTGCTTAATTCTTTTCATCAGATTGAAAAGGGTTGGAGATCTTTAAACAGATTTTATTGAATCATAGTTAAGAACCAACTCGCAAAATAGGACTATCAATTTAAGAAAAAACGCAACCAAGTCGGTCCATCCGCCTGGGCGCTACGATGCCACGGACAGACGCACGGATACACACCTGTAACTTATAACACCCCTCGTTTTTGACCCAAGTTGACTGATGTCGATACTACAAGACTTATGTACTTTAGTTACTTGCACAGCAATATCAATTATGTCATAAGGGATTCTTTTCTAGAAAAATTCGGTTGAATTAAATACTATATTTGTGTTGCAAAAAAGGGTAATAACATCAATTTACAATAATTTCCAAGAAACTTATATTACTTAAGTTTTCCAATCATTTGAAAACTTAAGTAAGTAATGTAAAAATTGGTAATGTGCACTCACTAAATACAAGAAACAAATCAAACTTGTTGTGTATGCATCTCTTCTCTATAGTATAGGTAAGTAACTCTTTGTTGTATACATATAGGTATACGAGTTTACAATAAACCTCCCGAAGTTAAAGGACCAGTAAACAATTTAAAAAAATGTGTTAAAACCGTGTGAAAAGGGGTATTGTGACATCTTCATCGACATAGTAATACCTTCTTAGATTATTTAGAAGACAAATTAGTATGATATGATTGCCCATAATTGTAAAAACAGCTAAAAAGTATGAACAAATGTAGGTACATTTAATTGAGGACTGTAAAAACTGTATCTCACGTTGGTGATGCAATAAATAAATATCCTTTTTTAAGTCAGTTTGACAAAATTGAATTAATTCACGGATTTATCTTTAAACACAAACAGCACACTATGGTCTGGTCCTTTCATATTGTGTAAAATTCACATAGTAATAGTTTGCGATTATTATTTTGCAGGCGCCTGTCGGTTCAGAGAGCAGAGTTAACTATGAAGCTGGTGTTCGATTCGGCTGCTGGGGCATGGCGATGTATTCTCTGTCTTGTGCTTGTTACTCCACTATTATCGAGAAACTAATCAAGAAACTAGGGTGGGTCCACTTTTATACATAACAGCTGTTCCGAGCAACTTCGTTTGTGTAATCCACACATGACACACACATTACTGCATTTACTCTGTCGGGAGCAATGCCAGCACGTAAGTCCATCTCTAAAATATCCTAAATCTCTATCTCTAAAATAGCCAATAGTCATTGTCTAAATAATTTCCCTATAAATATTTTTTTAAATTTCATGTAAGTATATAATCTACACTAATATTATAAAAAGGTACCTAAGGTTTATTTATAATGGATGAACTCAAAAACTACCAGACCGATTTTAAAATTTCTTTCACTAATATAAAGCTACAGTACTACTTAGTAACGTTAGCTTAGCAACTTAGCTTACGTTACTTAGTACTAATGTAGCATATATTGATGAAAGAATTTTTAAAGTCGGTCCGGTAGTTTTCGAGTTCATCCATTATAAATTTATTTACTCTTTTATTTATTTAATGGAAAAGAAACAGCTTAAGCTTAAGCCTATAGTTTTTACAAATTTATATTTTTTTAATATTATATATATTTTTTTATATTTAGATTTCATGTAAGTATATAATCTACACTAATATTATAAAAAGATACTTAAGGTTTATTTATAATGGATGAACTCAAAAACTACCAGACCGATTTCAAAATTTCTTTCACTAATATAAAGCTACAGTACTACTTAGTAACGTTAGCTTAGCGACTTAGCTTACGTTACTTAGTACTAATGTAGCATATATTGATGAAAGAATTTTTAAAGTCGGTCCGGTAGTTTTTGAGTTCATCCATTATAAATTTATTTATTTACTCTTTTATTTATTTAATGGAAATAAAACAGCTTAGGCTTAAGCCTATAGTTTTTACAAATTTATAATAATTAAACAAACCTTACCCGTTTCTAATATTGGTATAGATTGTATACTTACATGAAATCTAAAAAAAAATTATAGGAAAATTATTTAGACAATGACTATTGGCTGTTTTAGAGATAGCCAGGACAGATAGACTTGGGTGCTGGCACAGATATATGATAGTTACTATCGTAAGTGCTGGTCCGAAAAACTATGGTAATCATATCAAGTTTCCGTCTACGGATCTGGAACGGAACATTTTATCACTAATAAAATGCATTTAATACAGGAATGCCAGAACAATGAATAAAACGAAATTCATTAATGGCTTGAAATTGAAAGTAGATCTCTATTGTCACTAATAGTGATTAAATTCATGATTAGTCTCTAAATTAAGACCACTTCACGGATCAAGTGCTTAGCGACACCTAACGACGAGACGCCGTTCAATAAGAGGCTCGGGTTCGATCCTCTTCAGGGACGGGCACAAATACTCCTAATTCTGAGTTTAATGTCTTTGAAATATCGAAATATATTCTATACTAGCTGACCCGGCAAACGTTGTTCTGCCTTTTTAACTACTTTTATTTTTTTCTATATTTTCTCACCTTTTAAACCTTCCTTAGACTTCAACAATTTATTCAAAACCAAAATTAGCCGAATCGGTTCAGCCGTTCTCGAGTTTTAGCGAGGCGTGCGGGATGTGCCTGTGAAATAATATCATAGACTAATACTTATGTAAATCTCAGGAAAATAATTTGCTGTAAAATACTTTTGCTACCGCACAACCATTTTTTTTAATATTATTATTCATAAGATAGTAAACAAGCATACGGGTACTCTCCTCATAGAAAGACAACCATCGCCGATAGACACCAAAGATGTTAATGGTGAGTTGCTATTCTTGTGGCGGGTAGGTACATAATATCACAGGTATGTCTTTTCCGGCTACTGACTTTAATGCCCTAGGAAGAGGTAAGTACAAAACTCGAATGAGACGGTGCAGAACTCTACCACCTTTTAAAATTTGAAACCATATAAAAACATCGCAGAGTTTCTTCAGTTAGGTACCTCTCTTACTACTTAGGCCACTACCATTCCAGAATCATTCATCGGGTAGAATTCTGGGATATGCTAATTAATATACGTGTCACTGTCACGTTTTGACATAGATGACTAGGTTTTACAATTCTGCCATGCAATAGATATTTAAATTATAGTCTTTAAGTCTACAAGCAGTGTTGTCTAATTATCAGTGAAGTCGTCCAATTATTTTTATCTCACGTCATTTCCTATGTTCACACACTGGCAGAGTTCACTGACCATTGCCATTCGCCCAATAAAGAAGAAGAAGAAAGAAAATATGCTATCAAAATTTTCTTTCAAAGAAAAAAGAAATGAGTACATATTGGGGCTGTTGGTCGAATGGTTTGCGACTCTGACTACGCAAATAATGGGGATCGGGTTCGATTACCGATAGGTATAGTCATTTGTGTGATGAGCATAGAAATTTGTATACCTGGGCTTGGGTGTTTATTAAATAAATTCCAGTGGTTATATTTTTTTAATTTATTTATTTAATATTTGGTTGCACACAACTTAAGAGATTTACAGAGAAAAAATATAGTTAAAAACGTACAAATGGTATTAGTGTCGTTGAATAACACTTACATAACAAGCAAATAATTTGCTTACTTAAATAATTTGCTTATTTGAATCAGGAATTGATCTAACCCCAAAGGTTAGATCAATTATTTGTATACGATTTGTATTATTACGATTCCTACGATTTTATTATATGTATAGATACATATAATAAAATCGTAAGAAGGTCAAAACTATACATTGAATATTTTTTTAAAAGAATGCTTGGGGCGTGACCTACAATCGATATCGAAGCCAAAAATATAGTTTTTAAAATTTTTGTATGTTTGTCTGTATGTATGTCCGGGGTAAACTCAAAAAGTACCTACTACATGGATTTACTTCAAATTTTACATGAATATTACTGACAGGTCGGGTTAACATATAGGCTACATATTATCACGCTATTACCTACGGGGAGAAGCTGTGCGGAGTAAACGAAGTCCGCGCGGACGAAGTCGCTGGCAACAGCTAGTTATCAATATTATCAGAATCTTATTAGGTATAATTATAACAGGCGGCATTCTTTGAAATAATGTTTCGCGGAAGTAGGGCACAAGTACGGTAGTACCCTCTTCAACTTGAACTACTTCACCTTTAACAAGATAAAACAGCCCTTGACTTTCAGTCACTTGTTTGGCTTCATATTTAAACACATTCAATGTTTTATATAAAACTAGCTGTTGCCCGCGACTTCGTTCGCGCGGTCTTCGTTTACTCCGCACAGCTCCTCCCCCGTAGGTGATAGCGTGATAATATGTAGCCTATATGTTGACCCGAACTGTTAGTAATATTCATGCAAAATTTGAAGTAAATCCATGGAGTACTTTTTGAGTTTACCCCGGACATACATTGACTTCCCTACGATTTTATTATATGTATAGACAGACACCTTAATATTACAAGCTTGCTGGCTGTTTATTTTTTAATTCATAGGATAAACAAGCAAAAGATGCTCTTGATGGAAAGTGATAATGTTATTGACATTGGTATCTATATAGCGGGGTTATATTATTATATTCATAAGTTTAATAACCGGAACACGATGGCGATAAGCACGGACTCTATTGTGCCCTTCAATCGGTATATTCAATCGAAGAATGTGCCAGATATAATATGTAAGGTGGTGAGTACTAAGCCCGATTGAGACATTGCTGTATTGTATTTTAGTATTTTATTATCTTAATATTAGGCGATATCGCTATTTGATAATAGTGTCATCTCAATATTAGAAGATAAATATAGCTATTTATTAATATTACTTACTCTATAAGTTTTCAAAATTGATAGTCACTGTATTAGAAGGTGAAATTGAACGGCTTTTGCAGGTCCCTGGTTTAAGTTCCTATTATTATTGCTCCCATTTAGTCATTTGTCGTGTCGTCAATTGTCATATTGTCGTGATTACTGGATGGTAGAGTTTATATAGAAGTTTTGTATTATAGAACCTAACAAGCAGATGACTCTCCTTATGGAAAGAGATGAACATCACTTATAGACGCCAAAGATGTTAATGATGAGTTGCAATCTATGTTGCGGAATAGTAATGCTACATGCATAAGTATACCGCCTACCTCATATTGGAGTAAAAACAGGTAAGGCGGTGGTACCCAATTCGGGCCAGTTGTTGCGGAACCCTGCCCACCTAGTAGTCATAATAGTAGGCAATCATTGCCCTTTACGAACTGCCTTCTTATAATCTTATAATCTTCAAAATCGGCTTAAACCAACGCAGGGGTAACTACGTATAGAAACAAGCGATAGTCGTTGTCATGTGGGTAAAATTCTACGATGCTACCATATACATATCTCGAAAACCAACAAATTTGAGAATCGTCGTCAAGTACAACCAGAACGTCTATAAACATAACATTCTGCCCATTCTGCAAGAGAACTGGTTTGATGATAGCTATTAATTTAATTTACCTTTAACCTAAAGTAAAACAAATTTGTGTGATCTCGTTTGTGTGTGCCCTAAAACACAGAATACTGGAGACTACAGAAGTCAATGTACATACAAGTAGTATTCGAGAAACGGACACATAGACACCGCTCACGGAACTTCTTCGTAACAGATCAAACCATTCCGAGATATCGCGTCCGAGAGAGGTGTCTATGTGTGCGTCGAATATTACTTGTATGTGCATTGACTTCTGTAGTCTCCAGTATTATGTGCCTAATATTAGTAGCGCATCCTTACCACCTACTTAACTGATCTTTTAAAATAAAAAGTCTTTTATATTTTTTATCTTAAGCAAACTGCCATCACGTTATTTTTTTGGCAGGTAGAGAAGGTTGACCGTCAATATCAGTCAGGTACGCTCAAGTTTACCAGAATCAACCCTGATGAAAAGGGTGGTGATCCATACCACTGCATTTGAGAACTTTTAAGGAATACCGTTTGGTATTTGCCAACTCTTGAGGAATACCTATTGCTTGTTATTTGCAATAGGCGGGACATACTCTAGTTCTAGTTTTTCTGAGTTTTTTTTTAATTCTGTCACAAAAAGGTTTGGTCTTAGTTTTTCTTAATTTTTTTATTCATCTAATAGTTTCCCCAATAAAATCTTAAGATTAAATAAAAACATCTAATATATTTATTTATAATAATTTTATTTATAACATATCTAATAGAAAAAAAATGCAGTAGGTAATAATTCTATGAAAAATACATACCTACTACAGGAACCTTGTCACGGTGAAGGTTTAATTTTGATTTCTTGATTTGGCTTAATAATTAGCGTGCCATCTAGTGTCACTACAAAAAACTTATTACATTTAGTTGTTCTCGCACATAATAATAGATGGCATGGATTTATATTACAAAGTTTTCAAGAAAATTTTAGATACTAAAACTTGTAATCAAGGAATTTTTATATGATATATAAAAATCTCAAATAAAAAATCTGACTAATGTATGCTTAATTTAAAATATTTCTATTCCTTGGCAATTACCTATTAATACATGAAGTGGACAGTTTGTAACCCTTTTTCATTGATATATCAATGCCCTTTTTACGAAAATTACGCAAACAGAGGAGGTTGAAAAGTATGGTTAAAGTTTATACTACGAAGGACTGCAAATATTTTTTTAATAATAATAGCGACCGGTCCCGGCTTCGCGCGGGTGCAATGTAAGCGAACAAAGATGTGTTTTTATGACAAATCTTTAAATTCTCTACCTTTCTCGACATGATATGCACATAATATTATGTGAATATTATGTGCATATATAAATATTCTTCTTAAACTATTCTATCTACTTATGAAAACCGCATTGAAATCCGTTGCCTAATTTAAAACATATAAATGCAGCGAAAGCGACTTTATTTTATACTATGTAAAAGAAAAGGATGCATTAGAAATACGTTAAATTAATAAAAAATACTTTATTTATTATTACACACATTACGTTCATGTGACATAGATGGTGTAGCTACACACATGTATACGAGTAGGTACTATTTTCTTTACGGCTTAAGTGTTTTATCAAACTTAAAAGAGATTATTATTGTTTAGTTTAAGGTCGAATTTTGACTGTAGAATGACACTACCTTCTCTTGTCAAAGGGCGATCGTTAGTTTATGTAATTTTGTACTTTACCTTTACTTCAATAATATATGTTACTAAAAAGCCATAATATTTCCTTTAAAACAATATTAACAGTTATGGAAATAGGCAATTTCATATATTCCCATCTTTTTAAGCGTGATAAACTTTTAAGTAAGGGTGACCTGTATGATATACAAATATTGTAAAAAGGTAAAGTCTGTTCCTAAAAGTAATCTCTGGAATTACTGAAACGATTTTGAAGATTCCGGTAGTAACTTTAGATATCTACATTATTCTTAAGTGACTTTTTTTTTTGTATATCATAAGATAGCAAACAAGCAGATGGGTCTCCTGATGGAAAGAGTCAACCATCGCCTATAGACACCAAAGATGTTAATGGTGCGTTGCTATCTTTAGTTTACCGGCTACCTTACCCTCAAAACCGGAACACGACAGCGACAAGCACTGACGTTATTGCGGCAGGAATAGATAAGGCGGTGGTACCAGACCCGGGCGAGACAATGCAGAACTCTACCACCTAGTAGCCACGATGTTAGTGACTCGATAGCCAATCGGTCGCCTTTTACGACCTGCCTGGCAGAACGGCAGTTGGCCTATTCTTCAAAGGGGGCCGGGACCAACACGGCGACAAACATAGGCTGCATTATGTCCCAATTTTTCGCAGGATCGAAGTCTACGTGAGTTACGCTGAGGACACCAGCAGTAACCTAAACTAATATTATAAAGACGATAGACGAAAAACGAAAGATCTTTTTGTTTATTTGGTACGATTTAACTCAAAAACTATTCAACCGATTTAAAAAAATCATTCTTTTTTGGATAGCTACGCTATCCAGAAGTGACATAGGCTACTTTTCCACTACGCTATCCAGGAGTGACATAGACTACTTTTTCCCCTACGTTACCCTGGAGTGAAGTAGACTACTTTTCCCCCTGTTATCCAGAAGTGACATAGGCTACTTTTTCCTCAAAGGAAATTAATGATTTTTGGTCATGGGAACGAAATCACGAGTAACTGCTAGTATTAAGTATATAGTAATTGGTTTCAAGAGTCAAGACTAAAGTTGGCAAAGTGCTTTCGATCGCTTTTGAGGTCTGAAACTGTTATTAGTTTAAGTAGCACAAAATTTATGTTAAGTGCACTTGATCGTTTTTAGGAAATAGTGCTTTGGGCAGATTTTAAAATAAATTGCTTACTTGACAATATTATTATTAGTTTAGAATAAACTGTTAACGATTTCATCGTAAAAAGCTTTGTATATAATTAACATTAAAAAATATATAAAAAAATGGCAAAGAGGTATGTAAGTTAAAATTGTTTTCATGCCTCCTTGTCACCTTTTAAATTTTTGGCTTTGCTCAAATTCACATTAATATTCAATTGTTTTTTTTTATATCATAAGATAGCAAACAAGCAGATGAGTCTCCTGATGGAAAGAGTCAACCATCGCCTATAGACACCAAAGATGTTAATGGTGTGTTGCTATCTTGTGGTGAGGGCTAATGCCACATGCATAAGTTTACCGGCTACCTTACCCTCCAAACCGGAACACGACAGCGACAAGCACTGACGCTATTGCGGCAGGAATAGGTAAGGCGGTGGTACCAGACCCGGGCAAGACAATGCAGAACTCTACCACCTAGTAGCCACGATGGTAGTGACTCGATAGCCAAACGGTCGCCTTTTACGACCTGCCTGGCAGAACGGCAGTTGGCCTATTCTTCAAAGGAGGCCGGGACCAACACGGCGTAAAAAATTTTCTACTTAGTTTCGTTTTATTAAATTTTTTATAATTCTCATTTAATTACTTGTAAGAGTAATACTTAGATTACAGTAAATTTTGCTTATTTATATTCTGCGTGCATGTATTTCCCCATGTTGATCCAGACGTCCTTTGTTTTATAGCGTGGCTTGGACCGCTGCCTTGCCTATACTTACCGCAATTGCACCAGTGCTTGACACTGTCGTGGACCGGTTTGAAGACAAATATGGGAATAATACCCGGGAAACTTACACATTTGGCATTGCCATCTCGCCGAACGGATAGCAACGCATCATTAACATCTTAGGTGTATGTAGGCCATGGTTTCACTTTCAATCAGGAAAGCCATCTTGTTTTTAATCCTTTCATGTAAAAAGTTTTCTTTGTAAAATGTAATCACGTTATGTTTATGAATTGCCAGTTGGTTTAAATCGATGCTTTGTTATAAATATTTTGAAAATAAACTACGGGTCTTTCTTTCATATTTCTTCCACGTAAAATTAGATGGTTTTGAATCAGTGGTTTATTTATTTAATTTATTTAATTAAAAAACAACACACATTTGAAATTTTTCAACATCCTTAAACCTCGTTATAGGTCTGTGCAGATATTGCACATTTCACAAAATAGGCATCGATATTTAACGAAATTAACGAAAATTAAATTAAAACTAGTACATATAATAATTTACTAATGGATAGTTCAACATGTGTCGTTTAGGTACAGATGTACGGTGAATCCATCACATACTGGATACTGCAATTCTGCGACCAAAGTATATTTTACTTTTACGAGCAATCGTCATTTTACACGACACGCTTTATTCATTATCTATATAACAGACCACATGAATACTAACAGACACGCCATTGGGAAGGAAACGTGTCGCCGCACATATGAGAAAACGCTCCTATTACTGTCAAAATTTCATATATTTATGGATTATATTGTGAAAAAATAGAAATAAACTATGTTATACTGTTTTATCGCACAGAATGAGATGACAAGGTTTATGGAGTGATTTTATTTCATCGGTAAGTAGTATAACTCCGTATTTTTGTGTGTGAATGCAAGTTACACTCACAAACGAAGAAATTGTCTTGAAAAGCGTATCTATTCAATCCGTGATCTATATATTATTCATTGTCTATATATTATTCATTATTTATATATTATTCATTATCTATCTATATATTAAATACGTGAAAGAAATTTTTGGACCCCTTTTTAAAGCTATTGCGAGTATGAAATTCGGCACAGTTAAAGTTTTAATTGCGAAGGACTGTAGAAACCTAATATTTTATATTAATAATAATTATTAAAAATAAAATTAATAATAAATTATTAAAAATAAACATTACACACACTACATCCTTGTGACACACATGATAGTGTGCAGACATCACATATGTGTAGTATTTTCTTTAAAGTCTAAATTATTTAAATATTAGCCTTTAATTTAAATTTTTATTTTAATAAATAAAAATTTAAATTAAAGGCTAAAGTCAAACTTAAAAGAGAATTTATTATAAAGCCTATGGTCAGTGCTTTTCAATCTCGTGTTCCGGTTTTGAGGGTAAGGTAGCCGGTAAACTTATGCATGTGGCATTAGACTTCGCAACACACATACCAACAACATAGCAACGCACCATTAATAACTTTGGTGTCTATAGGCGATGGTCAACTCTTTCCATCAGAAGACCCATCTGCTTGTTTGCTATCTTATAATAAAAAAAACGATCGAATACGATATGAAAACGAAAGTATGTAAAATAATTTGCTAGTGTTATGGGTGTTAGTCAACGATACTAAATTATAGACAATAATAGTTTTTAATTTGTTGTTTTGATTTTGAATTTTTAAAATTCCAGGGCAAAGAAGGTGTATGTAGGTGGTCTGTGCACGTACAGCTGCGGTATGTTGATGCTGTGCCTACTGCGGGCTCGCGCTGCCGTGCTTCTGTTCAGCTGGACCGCCGGCATAATGTACTCCACGCTTTTCACCATGCCCTATTTGCTGGTCGCACATTATCACGCCACGGGGATGGTGAGTTTTACCATTACAGTTTTAGGGGAATATAGCTTTTGGGGAATGAAAAGAGATTTGGATGTTGGATAAAAGGAAAACGAAAGTGCATGCCATTTGATGCCAATATTGTCACAACACGTGTTAGTTTTGCGACGATTTGCCATAAGTTGTGAAAGTGCAATCCGCTTTCTACTTTTCACTGTTTACTTTGAGTTTTGTTTTTAAGGGACAGGTAGTTATTTGACTTTAACGGGGCTGTGTGGGTAGGAAGGCATAATAAATAATAAAATCTAGAGGCGGGTGGTCAATAAACAAGCTGATTCTAAACAATTCCCTTATTTGCTTTTGCTATTTTCTTGTTTGTAATATTATTTGCTTAGTTTTTTTTCGCCGAATCTTTTCAGTGTGTGGCTGCGTTTCCGATCGGGTAGTAGTTTAAAAAATTGTTGAAGCATCAAAGTACCTAATTTGTATTAAGTTTTATTGAATAAAGTTTTTCTGATTTCTGATTTTGATTATGACACCTTGTTATAAAAAATCTTACTCTTTTTTATCGTTACTGTTATTTTTATGTTATTTGCTGGCTAGGGTACCTCTTCGCAACCTCCATAAGGAACCTCGTTACAAAATTGACCGCCCCGTTGGTTGAGTGTTAGCGAACCTGACTACGCATCAATGAGGCTCGGGTTCGATTCCCGACAGGGACAAACATTTATGTGATGAGTATAGATATTTGTATTTGTGGGTTGGGGTGTTTATTAAATATATTGAAGTATTTATATATGTATCTCTATATATCCGTTTACTGACACCCACAACAACAACAACAACAACATATCTTCACGCCAGATCCCTTACGGGGTAGGCAGAGAGAACCGAGTGCCATACATCACGATCCTTGCAGGCTTGTCTCGCTTCTTCCACATTCATCACTCTCTTCATTAACACACGCCGGTTGCGAAGACTCTTGACACCACCTTCGGACAGTACTCGATCAATCTGATCGTGGTATGTCAGTCTTGGTCTTCCCCGGTACCTACATCCTTCCACATTCGCGTTGTGTATCTGTTTTGTTAACCTTTCATCTACCATTCTTTCTACATGTCCGAACCAACGGAGCATGCCCTTCCTCATCTTTACACCGACACTTTCTTTCAAACCTAACCTCTCTCTCACTTCGACATTACGAACCCGGTCCGCGAGTGTCACACGACATATTTTTCTTAGCGACCTCATCTCGACCGCGTTGATTCTACTTTCATCTCCTTTCTGACATACCCAACTCTCACTTCCATACAATAGCGTTGGGATAAGCACATGATTATGCAGGGCTAGACGGGCACCCTGACTTAAAATTGTGCTATTAAGCACATTACAAGCAAATAAATTGCTTACTTTGGGGTTAGATCAATTCGTGTAATTTGTCGAATAATACTTATTATTTTATAATATACATTTAAAAATTTCTTCATAAGATCACAAATCATTAAAATGTTAATAAAAAAATGTTAGCATATTGCGATTTGCTGTCTTTTGTAAAGAAGGGGCAAATGAGTAGAAAGCCCACCTAAAGTCCGCCTTTTATGTATTCAAATGTCAATAAAATCTATAATAAGTGCCCAAGCATCAACTTTTAATAACGAATTCTTTTAGTCTTTTTTATTTGCAAACATTGTGTGATAAATCTATGTGTTGATAGTGGGACAGCGAAGGAGGTGGTAGCTCACAAGAGCGTGGCATCGGCACGGACGTTGCAGTGGTCAGCAGCTGTGTGTTCGTGGCGCAGCTCCTCATCTCGGTGATCATGGGAGTTGCAGTGAAAGTGACCGGCTCTACGGCCGCCGTGGTCGCCGTCGCGGCCACACTCGCTGGCGCCGCTGCCTTCACCGCCACTAAAATTACCTACCTAGATCTGTAATTTGTTAAATAGATTATCATAAGACATGATTATTTTTGACTCACTACTTTACTTTAGATCAGCTACTATCAACCTGTAGCCCGTCAGGTCCTTGTGGCTGGCCCCGCTTGTGTTGGAATAAATTAGAACGTTTTTCATTGCGTACTTATGACAGATGAAGAAAATTAAATGTGTTTTACACATAATAAATTTTAACCTGAATTAAAAAATGGTGTATAGCGGTATCTTGTGTCTTTTCTATCTGAAAAATCAAATAGTTTTCATCTGAGTTAACAAGGTCAAAATAACACAGTCAAACAAATAGCGAACTAAGTAGAATTTTGAGAAAAAGCAAGTATGTATCTTGAATAAATAACGAACAAACAGCTACATATTTTTTTTAACTACGATAAAGACTACAAAGGACCGTGTCGACATTTCCGAAGACAACTGCTCTAAAAATTTAAATAATAGAACTACACGACTGGCTAATTAAAAAGTAGCTTCAAACATCTAAGAAAATTTAAAAAAAAGTATGTTACCTGTCGAAAATCCAATGTGTACATAACGACTGTCATCGTCATGAGAGCATCAATTTCTAATTGAAATTACCACCGTTATTGAATGAGTAGATAGATATAAAAAACATCAACCTAGAAGCTCTATTTATAAAAAAATATTTAATCATAGTTCCCCAAAAATATGAAAGTCTCCAAAAATTGGTCAAATACTATTAACATTCTTTGCTCTACATGGGTACGCGTGCATATTTTTCTAAAATGAAGTACCCAAAAAATATTTACTTAACAAAATTACAGGCTTCCATCAGAAAAATGTAATCGGGCTAGTACGTAGCAATGGGCCAGATGTCGATAAAGATTTGTTGCTTTCAGCTTTAATTTGAAATTTAGTTTTTTACTAGCTGTGCCCGCGATTTCGTCCTCGTGGAAAATTTTCTAAAATACAAGTAGCCTAAGTTTTCCTTATTACCGTAATTAGGCTTAAAAGATATACAGTCTTACCCACACAATTCCCGTTCCCGTTGGATTTCCGGGATAAAAGCTATCCTATGTCCTTTCTCGGGTTTCAAACTATCTTTGTACTAAATTTCATCTAAATCGATTCAGTGATTTAGACGTGAAGAAAAGACGGACAGACAGACTGAGTTACTTTTGAATTTATAATAATAGTATGGATTAACCCATAGATATTTTTTGTTCGCGGCCCACGACTCTATGACTGGATAACTGGAATGTATTTGTAGCACCTTTAAAAAAAGGTTGTGTACGACTGCTTCTTGGGTTTTTTCTTTTCTCGACATACTACTTCACGCCCACCTTTTAACATTTCAAAATGTCAGCGGAGTTGTTATGTCAAAAGTTAAAATATCTGTAAGGTAATTTGTTCATAGCACTAACGCGATTATTAGGAAAATGTGAGTATTGCCCCTAGTTATTTCCAAAATATGTATAATAATTATTTTGTCTTGACGTGTGTTTTTTTTATAGAAAAAAGGGTCAAACGAGCAGAAGGCTCACCTGATGGTAAGTGATTACCACCGCCCATGGACAGCCACATCACCAAAGGTCTTGCAGCTGCGTTGCCGACTTTTTAAGAAGGAGTATGCTCTTTTCTTGAAGGTGCCTAAGTCGTATCCGTTCGGAAACACCCCCACCGGTAATTGATTCCACAGAGGAGTAGTGCGTGGTAAGAAGCGCCTAGAGAATCGCACGGTTGTGGATTTCCAGACATCGAGGTGATGAGGATGGAACTTTGAATTTTGCCGCAATGTCCGACGATGAATTCAACAGCAGGGATCCAATCCAAACAGTTCGTCGGAACACTTTTCATGATAGATGTGGTAAAAGATGCTAAGCGAACTTACATCTCTGCGTAAAGCCAAGAAGGCGCTTGCAAGCGATGAACCAGCAAGAAGTACTGTCTCGCTTTACTGAGCACGCCGAGCTTTGTTGAGGCCAGTTTAGCCTTTTCTTACAAATGAACACAGAACTGAACGTTGTTCGATATTCAACGCCAAGAATTCCAATATTGGCTGAGGCTGTCAGGAAAGTGTTCTCAAAACGAGGTGATACGACAAAGGCGACTTTTTAGCGGTGAACAGTTGTGTCTTCCTGGGGTTAAATTGGACTAAGTTGAATCGACTCCATTCTGAGATTTAGTCGATCTGTCTCGATTTCAGATACTAGCTTGTCCCGATTCTCATTGACGTGTTCCCGAGAAATACCGCTATGACCGGAGTACAAAGCATCACCAGTACTATCATCTGCATATCAATGAATTAGCAATGAATGTTACTAATTCGCAACATGTCATTGATGTGCAGAATAAACAGTGTAGGCGATAGCATAATGGTAGTAAATGCGTCGTAAAAAGTATAATAGTAGTAAACGGTTTTTTTAAAGCGTTTATCCTAAACTTTAATGTACAATAATTCAAATACTTTAATTTTTGGGTGAAAATATCTTAGTTATCTTAGTTACAAATAGTAATCAGAAGTTGGGCTTTTTAAATTTGTTAAATCTACGATCATAATTCATGGAGTACATTAATTTAGGAAATTTAGGGTGGAGATTTACTGTCCGCACAAGGAACGCACATGAAGGACATCATAAAACACTAAACTTATTTGGTATTAGTTTTTTATAGCAAGAAGATGGTTCTCCTTGTGGAATGGAATGATAACTATCGCATATAGACATGGGCGTACCCAGGTTCTGGGCTGGGGGGGGGGGGGGGGGGGGCAACCGTAACATTTTCAGACTATATTTTTATCTAGGTGTATGTGTAGGTGGCTATGTATATCTATATATACAACAGTAGATAGTACAGAGGTAAACAAATTCCAGGGGAGGGGGGGGGGGGGGGTAGCTGCCCCTCCCTCGGTACGCTCATGCCTATATACATCAAAAGTGTTATTGGTGCGTTGTTGTCCATGTGGCGGGACGGCAATACCACATGCGTAAGTTATTGGCTCTGAAACGTGACAACGGCAAGTAATGACGATATAATAATTATAACGACAAGCAGAAGTAAGTAAGGCCAAGGTTGTACCAGACCTGACAATGCAGAACTGTATCACCTCGTGGCTACGATGGCAGTGACTCGCACAGCCAATCGCAATCATAAATAAACTGCCCGGCAAAACGGCAGATAGTTTATTCTTCAAAAGAAGCCCGGACCAACACGGGGAACAATTATTACCTACCGATAATAGTCATTCAAAGTTATTAAACACTTTTATAATTGCACTTGTACATAAATTTCACTTTTACACATATATTTTACATAAATAGGATGTAATCCTGAAGATGCTTTAAAAAACCGGATGCTTTAAACCGGTCGAGTAATATATTAAAAATATATGTGTAAACATGAAATTTATGTACAAGTGCAATTATAAAAGTGTCTAATAACAATGGAATTTCACCAAGTGCCGACGATGGAAAGTATAGAATATATTCAAATTTATGTTATATTAATTTATTTCGATTTTGTTTAACATTCTATATTTATTATAAGAGTATTTTACTTAATATAAAAAAGAAACTATATAAAATCCAAATACTATGTCTAAAGGTACTTCCAGTTTAAATTTATGTTGTTTATGTTTGTTACTGTGATGGTTAAGATAGAATACATATTTTATTGTGAATAATATGGTTGTATCAAAATATATTATGTTTTGTAAATTTAAATTATGTTTTGATGATGTAATTTAATGATAAGTTATTTATTATTAACGTCCATTAATTAACACCTAAACCAAGTCTAATAGGCACTCAGCCACTTTGTCTCGTTTATGTATGTTATCTTTCACTTTAATTAACAGTTTGTTTAATGTTAGATATAAAAGCCTGGTTTCACAGTAACGGTCATTTGGATCAAGTGCTTAAGTTCGTTTCGAAAAATATAGGTAATAAAAAATATGTTCGACATTTTTACTTTTATTGTGCGATACATCTGTATCAAAGTGTGTATGAGTGTTTGCTTCGTAAGTATAGTAAAGGGTACAGTTACAAAAATGGTTAAATATTATGTTTAAAATAATTTAAAAAAATACTGATCTTCACAAATGGTTACTACTAAATAATTTTTATCCCAATAAAACCTTTTGCTACTAATTAAATCATAGTTCACAAAACTCCGTGGATAAAAATACTTATATTAAAATATCTTGTAAGTCTGGTCGATAGATAAGCAATTGTTAAGTATTACGTTGAAAATATTATTAATTGTTATTTTTATATAAACTGCTTTAACATTTAAAATAATTCCTTTACCTAGACACTTTTTTATGGTTTTTTTATATTATGCTTTCTTAGGAAGTATTAGGTACTGGATTGTTTTAATGTTAAAGTAGTACTTGCATATATTGTGTTTAATATACTTTTATACATACGTACATATTATCTTTATGCCCCTTTTGCAAATGCCAAATGGCATGCCAAATGCATAAATGATACGAAGATTTTCATCAACTACTTAAGGAGTTTTTGTTTCATTTGTTGTATTTCATATTTTAAGTCTAAGAATATGTTTGCTTTTATAACACAAGGTAGAAAATAAACAGATATCTGTGGAATGAAATAAATATCATCCATAAAAAAAAAAAAAAATTATTTCATCAACTGATCACGTTAAGAACTCGTTAATTCCTAATAATACGTGTGAAGATTTATAAAACCTTAAGTATATGTAGTGGTGAGTAATGGTGTTATGATGAGTCCATATCCACGTGGCTAGAATGTAGTGCTACATGCATTGATATAAAAAACGGAGGTTACGTTACCTAGTCACAGCGCCTAGTCCTACAAAACTAGGTCCGTGGACACAGTGACAATTAGTGACAATCAATCACGCGCGGGACCTCATATCATACACTTATACTTTCCGACTGTTTTTATCATTAAATATGCATCAAAATACGTTTTTGTATATTCAGCCAGTATTATAATCACTCAAGAAAAAAAAAATAAGGCACAGGGGACTACTTTCCATTCGTAAGTACGGCTTAAACAATTTGTTTGAAAATAAGATTAAATTATTGTTTAGTTCGCCATGTTTGTGAGAGTGAGATAGTACAATACAAAAGTAGGCGAGAGAAACGTAGAGGTACCTACGTTTCTGTCTGCTACGTTCGTCGCATTACTTTGCTTTCGACTCACCGAGCTTATGTTTAACAATTGCGATGTTAGAGCGTAACATATCTTCCCTTTTTATATTAATGGCTACATGAGTAAATTTACCGGTTAACTTTAACGAACGGAATACGACATTTAATCATTAATGCTAATGCGACAGGAAAAGTTAAGGCGGTGTTACCAAACCCGCCCAGAATATGGCAGTCGACTACCTATTTACTAGTTGTCCACCTTTTTTCTTAAATTTCTGGCAGGAAGGCAGACGGTTTATTGTTCAAATGATCCTGAAGCTCTCAACAGAAGAAATAGTATTTCTCATGATAATGGATATTATTAATTATTAGCTAGTTACGATATTACGTTAAAATGTTTTTTTAATTATCTACATAATGTAAGTGTTAATAAAGAAATGTTTTATAACCTTATATTTGGTGTTTAATTGTAAAAAAATGTTTAATAAAAAGTGTAAACTGATCGTGTATCTACAGAAGGCTAAAAATATATAATTAAACTAAATTTAATAAATGAATAGCATTGCGTTTTTGTTTTATTTTTCGAAATGCCACTACAGTGATGTCCTTTTGGTAACTAGCTTCAACATTTTTAAAGAGTTCGTTTTATAACTTACAAGTATATAAAAAATATTTTGTAGATTCAGGAGTTGCTTTGCGGAAACGTAATTCAAAGGCAAAATTAGGGTAATTTTTGCAACTTTCCGAGAAATCTTAGGTACGTACTATATGCGACTTGAGTTATTCTACTAATGCAAAAAGTAATGTAGGAAATGGAAAATCTTACCAAAGGTGTGGAAATTAAAGGAGATTCCATGGACACAATAATCCACCCACGTTCACTACACTTTTCCTCACATCAGTACCATAAACAGAAACACACCGTTTCCGTACTTAACGCTTGTTTCACTTCGTAAACAAAGCATTCGAATAGCACTTCACTCTATAAGAGAGTGTTATTATATTTCATTCTATAATTTAGACAAGTTTACTACATTTATTTGTTCGTCCAACCAAGCAATTGGAGGGTTATCAATACAAATAAATAAAATTGGAGTGTCTGTTTGTAATATTAAAATAACCGCTTTTTACTAAATGCATAGGGATGTATACACAGTACATATACCAAAATACCATTTTTTTTAATTTTTGTCTATCTGTCTGTCTGTTTGTTCCGACTTATCTCTGGAGCGGTTGGGCCGATTTTGACGGGACTTTCACTGAAAGATAGTTGATATGATAGGAAGTAATTTAGGCTACTTTTTTTCGAAATTTTTCCTCGCAGACGAAGACGCGGGCTCTGCTAGTTATAATATAAAATAATATTTATTAGTATCACATGTTCATATGAACTAATACAGCAGACAATTAACGACATTTTTAGTTTATAAATTAGTTATTAAAAGTTTAAAATAAAACTATTATGGCCTGCGCAGACGACAGATTTATGTCCGCAGACTTATTTGTCCGCTAAAATAGATCACTTACAACTGTGTCGAGTAACGCAAACGAGAGATTAAAAGTACCGAGTACAAAAAGTCCCCCGAATAACCGAGGACATGCAGAGAGCGGACCGGACAAAAGGACCGGGGGAGTCCCCGAAAAGAATAAAACATGTGACTAAGCGAAGCAACGCATACGGCGGACTTTAGTCCGCGTTGTGCGCTAGCTAGAGGCTAGAGCGCTGTGCAACAAATGATCGCACACCGTGTGCGTTGAGTTTGCGGTAAATTCGCGGCGGCGCGCGGCGCGGTAAATTTTATTCGCGGAGCGTACTTTTTTCTTCGCCACGGAGAAAAGTCGGTCGTCTGCGCAGGCCATTACTGAAAACAGAATTTAAAAATATATGCTATATAATTTCAAGTTATTCCAATATATTTATTATATATTTATTTTACTGTCTTTAATTCTTTATCGCATTAATGAATTACATAAAATAAATAAATATGAGAAACATACATCTGCTTTCAAAAATTAAATTATTTTTTGGAGTTTCTCATAATGCGACACAAAATCATACTATTTTATAATCTGTGACAAAACTGAGTCCTGTTTGAATAACGTACATGCTGTTACATTATAATTTGTAACCACCAAATTACTTTTATTATGAGTTTTGTCCTTTTCATTGCATAATATTGTAAATAAAATAATTGTTATGTAATTAAAAGAGACGCAGTTTGGAGTCCTTAGGTTTTAAGGTACACATAATATGACGCTTTTCAAAATAAACATCTAGAGATACTTTATCAGAAAATTATTAATTTCTTGTAATAAATACATGCGATAATGGATTAAAGCTAAATTTGTAAGAACAACTTTAAATGGTAAAACATAGTAATTTTTTAATTGCCTTTAATAAAGAAAAAAATATTACGCACTTGTAAAAAGTAAAAAAAGTAAACTATGCCGTTCGGATTAATGTAATTTCTTATGGAAAATTCTTATAGAGCCATATATAATAATATTCGACTCTCCTGAGGATGCTTCGGTTACGAAGTAAGACGTACAAGATGGTAGTGACACATTTAACCAATCGTTAACCTTTTAAGAACTGCCTGGCATAATTACAGTTCGTTTATCTTTGCCATAGACTCTATCTTATAGTATTTTTTTATGTTTTAACAGCAACGTTAATTTCGTGTGATATTAGCACCTGTTTTAAATAATATATAAAGTTTTATAGCAGCATTTCATTACATAAATTTACAAGTTTTCCCCGTGTTGATTCCGGGCACCTTTGAAGAATAGACCAACTGCCGTTCTGCCAGGCAGATCGTAAAAGGCGACCGATTGGCTATGCAAGTCACTATCATCGAGACTACTAGGTGGTAGAGTTCTGTATTGTCTTCGCAAATTAAAGCACAAAAAATATTCATTTACTTTTTTTATATCATAAGATAGCAAACAAGCAGATGGATCTCCTAATAGTAAGAGTCAACCATCGCCTAAAGACACCAAAGATGTTAATGGTGCGTTGCTATCTTGTGGCGAGGTCTAATGCTACATGCATAAGTTTTCCGGCTACCTTACTCTCCAAACCGGAAAATGACAGCGACAAGTACTGACGCTATTGCGGCAGGAATAGGTAGTACCAGACCCGGGCGAGAAAATGCAGAACTCTATCAACTAGTAGCCACGATGGTAGTGACTCGATAGCCAATCGGTCGCCTTTTACGACCTGCCTGGCAGAACGGCAGTTGACCTATTCTTCAAAGGAGGCCGGGACCAACACGGTCTAATATTATTAACTGTAAAATAAATAGATTTTACCTTATAAGTTAAAAACATATAAATAGATCGCTTTATTTTATTAAAGTTTTGTATCTGACTGTATAAAACAACCTTTTTGATTGGTGGAAGAATCGTCAATGAAAAAAATAATAAAATGATAAGGTGTCGTTTCGTCCAATGTGGTCTATTCTTCAAAGGAGCCTAGAACCAACAAGCGAGCCGGTAGCCAGTAGGCTTATGCATTTGACATTACCTTCCCACCACACGGAGAGCAACGCATCATTAACATCTTTTCTCTGTATAATATACAATATTAAATAAATAAATAAATAACAAATAAATTTATTGAAAACTTCCGTAAAATGGATTTGTAGCTTTCGTAAAATGTATTTGAAGGTGTCTGATAATACTTTATAACTACCAAAACTGGGACTATATAAACTAGGACATTATTTTCTGAATTCTAACAAAACCTAATTAAAAGATGAAATAAAAATTAAGTTGTCAAAAATACATTTTTTAGATTTTTTTATTTTGTAAATGTTATATACTACGCAGCAGCGAAATAACAGCGAACCTTCTGCCAAACTACCAGGCCTGGATCGTCATTTGACGAAATCATACTTTTTCGTAATTCCAATATGCCAAAAGAACCTTCCCAAAATTTGTTTCCAGCTCCGAGTCTAGTCGTTCAAGATACGATAAACAAATTCAAAATTGTAAAACAATATTTACTATGTGAAAAATATTATTATAAAATTTTAGATTACTTAAAAAACTCCTATGTTTGACTAGAGAAAACCTTCAAATTACTAAAGAACTACATAATATGTATATCTAACGGTCAGTACAATCGACGAAATTGATCACTAAGCAAAGAATTTCGCCACGTGGGACCACCGACACGAAGCTATGTTGGTTAAAGCGTGCCGGCCTTAGGAAAAGCTTTTGGTACAAATCCAGGCGTGTCAACATTTTTTTTTGTGGCAAGTTTCTAAAATACTCAAAAAGTTTTTGCATTAATAGTTTTAGCGCGATGTTGAAATTGTTTTTCCCGATATTAATACTCTAACATTTCTCAGGCATATTTATCCATTGGTTGATGAAGTTGCGTATAATTTGATGGCAGCTACAAATCTATCATACAACTACGCAATGCCTCTATATCCGGTAACATATACCATCGTCATGATTGTATTTAACTGAGCCGCTTCGTTCGTGATGATAAACGACCTGATAATGCAGGCTCATCTTTTACATTTGTTGTGTCAGTACACGGTGTAAGTGGATTGCTTTGAGAATATTTTACCAGATTGCGTGGAAAATTATGGTAATTGGTACATATAAAAATAAATTGTATTTAGGGTTGCTCACTTAACGTTTTTAGGGTTCCGTACATAAAGGTAAAAAGGATCCGTATTACTAAGCCTCCGCTGTCTATCTGTCCGTCTGTCTGTCTGTCATCAGACTGTATCTCATAAACTGTGATATCTAAAAAGCTGAAATTTTCACAAGTTATGTATTTCTGTTGCCGCTATAACAGCAAATACTAAAAATAAAAAAAAATAAAATATTAAAGGGGTCGCCATACAATAAACGTGTTTTTTTCGTATTTTTTTTCTATATATGATACTCTAGGTACACTCCAAAACGAAACACGGCAGTAACAAACTAGAAAGTAGTGAGATTATGAGAGAGACCTTGTCTCCCAGGTTTGATATGGCCATCTGACCTATTCTTACTTTAATATATTGGGTGACAACCTCGTGGCCTATTCGGCTCAGATCTTATTTCATAATGTCCCGGGTTCGATCCCCTGGTCGGGAAAAATTGTTATTGAGGATTGTCGAGGTTTTTCTCAAAAATCCAAAATCTCAGTAGCAGCTCGGAGCGGCGAAGTGGTTTATTATCACTCCCGTGCCTCGGATGAGCAAGTAGTGGTCAGTCCCGGTTATCGCTAGAAATAGTCGATAATCGTTAACATGTTAGTAAATGCGGCGATGAGGATCACCACTCATCTCGTTAACCGAGAAACCCGCGAATCGCGGTGAATCGGAATGTCTATACTTACGTACTCTGCATACCCAGCAAAGGAACCGAGCGTGATGATACTTTTTTTTAATGTAGTAGGCGCCACTGTCGTGTTCTGGTTTGGAGGGCAAACCAGCTGGTAACTTATGCATATGGCAGTAGCATTCCGCCATACGAATACAAATCCACTATTAACATTTTTGGTTTTTATAGGCAATGATTATTTCTTTCTATAGGGAAATAAATTTTTTCGTTGGCAACACCAAATTTGATAAAAGCAGACTCGAACAGCTGAGGAAAATTTATTCCAAATTATTAAAAAATACTAAAAATAGTTGATAAAAATCTATTCGTTATTTCGTTTAAATGTCACAGCTCTCAACTCATAAATTGCACATTTATAACCTTAAAATACTTATTATTTATTTAAAGGTACGTTTTCTTTTAGGTGTCAGAAAGAAAGTAATTGTGACTGACAGGCTGAAAGAAAAATATCTTCAGCGGCTCAATGGATTAGTAGAGCAGCACAAATTTATTTTAAAGTACCTTATAATTTCGTGTCATATTACGTAATTATTTGTGTCTGTTTATTTTCTTAACGTCCCATTAATCTCAAAGAGCTTTATTTCTAACTAGCGGCCCGCCCCGGCTTCGCACGGGAAAAAAATGATTAAAATCGATCCAGTAGTTTTGATTTATTCATTACTGCCCGTGGCCCGCACGCGTTAAATTTGGAGTAAAACAATTCCCCTTTTCCTATACCATGGTGATTTCCTGCTATCTTTGGAATATCTAAATTCATATGGGTTAGGTCATATATGTTACATTTTTTGTTTTTACATTTTTACCTATTTCTTTTATTTTTACAATTGATATATTACAGAATGTCTTTATATACAACGTTCACAGCTTTCTTGCCATTAGACAATACAAACATGTTTTCTATAGAGGTTACTCTTGAAATAGCGATATATAGTTGGCCATGTGAAAAAGTCAACGCTCAAATCTAAGTCTGCAACGTTGAAGGTTTCAACAGAGCATTCCGCGCGCGCCGCCACTGGCCCGTAAATCCGGAACCGCTATGCCCCTGCATTTTAAATCTGTAATATCTTCGAAAATATTCATTTAAATTACATGCTGTAAACGGCCATATTGCTCTATATTAAATCAGGAATATACTTAAAGTATTTAATTGGATAAGGATTAGTGCTGTATTGCTTAAAATTGCTTCGAAAAAAAGCTATTGTCGTAAAAAGTAAATGACAAAAAAAGCTATTGTGGGTTATTCATAAGAGATAGACCATCGCGGAGTTTTCTGTAGACCTTTTCAAGGTGTACAAATACTTAGTACATTATTTTGATAAATCTCGTAGGGTTTAGCCTGCGTTTGCAATGTAAGCGGAAAAAAATATAATTATTTACGACATGACATCAGAAAACTCAAAAATTGCAGTATTTCTCTGCAATACATATAAACCTTCCTCTTTATTCACTCTATCTAATGAAAAAAACCGCATTATAATCCGTTGCGTAGTTTTAAAGATTTAAGCATACATAGGGACATAGGGACATAGGGACAGACAGAGAAAGTGACTCTGTTTTATAATATACTAGCTGAGCCCGCGACTACGTCCGCGTGGAAAAAAAAATAGCCTTAGTTACTCGGTATCACATCAGCTATCTTCCAGTGAAAGTCCCGTCAAAATCGGTCCAGTCGTTCCAGAGATTAGCCGGAAGAAACAGACAGACAGACAGACAGACAAAAATTGTAAAAAATGTTATTTTGGTAATCGTACCGTGTATACATCCATATGCATTTAGTAAAAAGCGGTTATTTTAATATTACAAACAGACACCCCAATTTTATTTATTTATATAGATGGCGTCAACGCTTGCATTTCTCGCAGATAAAATTGCCCTTACACACATCAATTGATTTTTTTTGGTAAATCTATCATATCCGAATTCCGGGTACACTTTAAATATCAAGTCTTTAATGTTGGTTACGATTTCACGAAGGTCTTTACCTATGTAATTTTTTTTTTTAAAATTTCGATAAACACCTAGGCACTAAAAAGTATCTTCACGCCCATATCCCCGAAGGCGTAGGCAGAGGTACATGTGCACCCACGATTAGCCGAAGATACTTGGTCCCACAAATGTGATAGGTGGCAAGCCAACCGGGCACTTTCCAATCCCGGGCAACTTTGTGTTTCTCAGAAAACTGAAAAAACACTTTTTTTTTGTGCCCGACCCGGGAATTGAACCCGAGACCTCATGTGGTCAACGCCAACGCTGGACCGCTAGACCACAAAGGCGATACCTAGGTACTATTGTTGAGTTATTTTCCTTTTACATTTTTTTTTAAGCTATGCATCCAAATAACATGGTATAAGAGCCAAAGTTTGTCTTCCTAAGATCTTCGTGTTGATGAAGTACTTTTCGTTAGTAAGGATTAATATTCCTGCGTATAATAATCCTACTGCTCAAAATTCACCTTATTAAAAATTATAGAAAATTTTCTAAATTTTTTCGACTCAAAATTCCTTATTGTGTTGTTGTTATAAGAGATAGATATATTGTGTCGCGGACTTTTTTGTGCATCTACTAAAAACCAATATATTTGTAGTACATTGTACTTACGTGTACTTAAGCATTACGCCAGCCAGCACACGCGGATACAGCCGTTCGATACCGCTTTTTCTTCCGACTTAGTTTACAAATATCAATATTTTACGCTAAGAATAACTGTAACGTAATGCTTGATAGCCTATAACTTTCCTAGCTATCATTAATCATACACAAAAAAATTTTTTTCAATCCGACTTGAATTAGCGGCTAGCGCATTCAATGAACCAACATTGAAATACTCGTATCACAATCATAATAAACATAAGTCTAAACTCAACGATTTAAATACATGTATATGTGTTTCAATACGTTAGCGCGATGTATTTTCGTGCAGCTACACCTAGTTAATGTGCACTACGTTACGCTTTACGTTACGCTTTCTTTCGATTAATTTTATTTCCCGTGGGAACGAAATATTTTCCCGCGGTAAAAAGTAGCCTATGTCCTTTCTCGACGTCTAATCTATGTTTATGCCAAATTTCATCAAAATCGGTTCAGTGGTTTAAGCGTGAAAGCGTAACAGACAGACAAACAGACAGACAGACAGACAGAGTTACTTTCGCATTTATAATATTAGTATGGATAGTGATGGTAACGGCTTTGATCAATCAAGTCCTGGGTTCGAGGCGTGGATAGTTTTAAATAAGTTCTTCAGTTTTTTTGGAAAACACAGTATATCTAAACTGAGTATGCGCTCGATTTGTCGATAGGTTAACCTGTCATGTGAGTTTGAACAGAAGGCTGATCGGGAATGTGTTGACCGTTCGGGGATATGGTGCCTATCTCTTCGGCGATATGGTTCCCCATGTTGATGTGGGCTACTTTCGAAGTATAGGTATTATCTTATGGAAATATTAAAAAATATTACGTCATGAGGCTAAGGGTAGCCGCCCACATCCGATAATCGATGACCCATTTTTCGTCATTGTCGGTCGGACCGTGTGCGTAGCACTATTGCAAACCGTACGTTCTATTTTTCTGATAAAAAGAATCGGTCACCGATTATCGGACGTGGGTGGTTACCTTTAAGAAAATTCTTAAGCCTCATCACGTAATAGGCAAGAAAATCTAGTAGGTATGTGTCAAATCGCGATTACTAATTAGGTGGTAGAGTTCTGCAACGTACTGTCTGGTTTTGGTATCGTAAACGTGTCACTGCGCATACAAGCAAACGTTTCTATCACTGTCAAAACTGTCGTACATTTGTAGATATATTAGGGGAAGGTAGTACGGGATCCCCTTAAGCGGGAATCACTGTGAAATGCATATATTTTAAGGTTAACCAAAAATAAAGGCTATTACTACTAATATATTTATCTAACTTTCCTCATACTCAAAACCAGAAAGTAATTGAGGTTTCATTAAAATATTTCTTTTTTTTAAAACCTTACAAAGTAATCATCTTATACACCCCTATGGGTAAGACGATCCCCAGGTAGAGGTAACATGATCCCTATGATCATCTTAAGGCCCCATTCCCTAAAAACTGCTAAAACGAGTGTTGCGGTTTTCAAAATTCCTTAATGAATAAATAGAATTGCTTTCTAGAAAAATTCGGTGGTAATCTTAATGAAACTGTCAACAGTTTCACCGAGAGATATTTTCAAAATACTTCTTAGTTTTGTAAAAAAAAAAATCGTAAACTTCACCCAAAACCTTAAAACCGACCTTTGCCGTTTGCAAAAATTACAGTATTTCTTGGCCAACAATTTTAAAAATTTTTAGAATTATTTTTTAATATAAAACTATATTACACTTTCACCGTCTCAGTTTTTTATTAAACGACCTTATAAAAAAGTAATTTTAATACAAATATGCTTAATATTTGTGTCCACCATCTTCCATACAATTTTATATGAAGAATTTAATCGGTAAAATGTCAAAATGAATTTTTGAAAACGTCCATCAAACATTTCAGTATCCCCCCAGTATCAGTTTAAAATTCATTTTTGACGTAAATATTCCATCAGGGTGGGTTGCGAGTGTAATCAATCGCTGATGCTTATTTGAACTCTCATAATAGTATTATTATGAAAATATTTTTAATTATTATGAAAAAAAAATTTCATGAAAATTATTTATAAAATTAAGCCTGTAGTAAGCAACAATTTACTTTTTTTTATATATCATAAGACAGCAAACAAGCAGATGGGTCCCTGATGGAGTCAACCATTACCTATAGACACCAAAGGTGTTAATGGTGCGTTGCTTCCTTGTGGCTAGGTCTAATGCCACATGCATAAGTTTACCGGCTACCTTACCCTCCAAACCGGAACACGACAGTGACAAGCACTGGCGCCACTGATCATTAACATCTTTGGTGTCTATAGGCGATAGTTTCTTTTTCCATCAGGAGAGCTATCAGCTTGTTGCTATCTTACAAATAAGAAATAGAGAAATAATTGTTAATATTTATTGTTTTATAAAAAAATACAAACACGGTATTAAATTGACATAAAATACGAAACAAGTGAAAGAGTATGAAATTATAGAAATAATGAAAAACTCGGTATCGAGACCGTCCGTATTTTGGTAGTTATCGTGATCCCTATACAATAAATAAATACGTTTATGTAAATATTTTTTCAAAATTTTTTGTTTCAAAATTTGTTCTGTGGAAATAACTACATAAAATAATTTTTAATAAATATAAATAAATTAATTAGTGTTTTCTTAATTTAGGTCGACCCATGTCACAGTATTGTTGCGAATAATCTTGCGACCAGTGTGAAGCGAAGTGACCAGTGTGTAATACAGTGAATAAGAGAAGTGTTTTAGTGATGCAGCGTAGGCGGTTAAGTTTGGTGTTAGTACAGCGAGTGTGACCAGTGTGTATAGTGTATTTACGTTAGCTTATCAGTGTATTTACGTATTTCATCGTAATGTATTTATTGTACCTTAGTGATGTAAATACATGGTTTAATATAGGTGGCGGTTTCTTACAATTACGAGCCCGATGCACGTAACAGTATAAATGAAAAATTGTGATTATAGAGGCATAAATTTACCAAAGTGCTTGATTTTGACGAATTAGAAGTGAAACACTACTTCAACGCTTTGAGTAATGAGGCATGCAAAATGTTCATAGTATTTTAGAGTCATATGTAATATTCAAATTCCTATATTCATAAAAATTTGTAAATTGGTTAACTCTGGAGGCCATCCCTGAAACTTCCTGCTAAATTGAGGTTTTAAGCTCGAAGAGTTAAAAAAAATAACAGTTTATAAAATTGACAGTATTTCAATTTTTTAAAAGCTGGTTTTTTTTTTTAAAAGCTGGTTAATTTAAAAATAATGGTCGATTTTAATCTTTGAATTCCATTAAATGCAATTTAGAACCTAAAATGTTTTACTAACTACAAAAAAATTAATTAGCTGAAAAAGGACAAAAAACATACAAAAAAAAATTGCTATTGATGAATCCCGAACGAATTAGTCGATTTTATCCAAGTTTCAGTTTTAGACAGAGTGTTTTGAGTAAAAGGGCTGTTTATGTCTAGAAATCAATGGGTGTATTAGTCTGAAATTTATTTTACAAATATGAAATGATGTTCTTGTAAACAACAAAATATTAATATTTGTAAAGTTGTAACTTTTGGAAACTTGATTCGATATTTGAAATGGTATTTGACGTAGTTTTTTACGTACTAAATTATTGTAAAAGATCCAAAAATTATTAGTTCAATTTATGGAAGGGACACAGTTTTTTGAGAAAAAGGGCCGATTAGATTTTGTATTCAGTCTTTATTATATTACTTCAGTAACCTAGAAATTATTTTAAAAAAATGCTATTTCGTCAAAAAAAATTTTGATTTTTTTTTATATCATAAGATGCAGATGGGTCTCCTGATGGAAAGAGTCAACCAACGCCTATAGACACCAAAGATGTTAATGGTGCGTTGCTATCTTGTGGCGAGGTCTAATGCGACATGCATAAGTTTACCGGCTACCTTACCCTCCAAGCCGGAACACGACAACGACAAGCACTGACGTTATTGCGGCAGGAATAGGTAAGCGGTGGTACCAGACCCGGGCGAGACAATGCAGAGCTCTACCACCTAGTAGCCACGATGTTAGTGACTCGATAGCCAATCGGTCGCCTTTTACGACCTGCCTGGCAGAACGGCAGTTGGCCTATTCTTCAAAGGAGGCCGGGACCAACACGGCGATTTATTCCAAATTTCTCAAAATTTCCTAAACCAAATTGGTTCAACTCTTCAGACAGTCTAAGTTGGTTGGAGTCCAATTAAATGCCATAAACTTCGTTTCGATAGGTCAAGCCGTTCAAAAGTAGTGCGATGTTTGCACACACATACATACAAAGACATACTGACGTCATCTTAAACCGTGAAGATCTAATGAAAACTCGATTTTTGAAAATCGGAGCAAAATGAGTAAATTCTATCTATATACGTCGTGGGAATTTAATTTTTTTTTTTAATTTTCTACTATGTCACTGTATTATATTAGCAAAGTATTTTTTTTATTTTCTTCACATACCCTTGTATATAAAAGAGAAATTTTAAAAATATGCAGTCACTATTATTTATATGACTTTATCCAATTTTCCCCTACATATTCGTGCAAGCGCAATAGTAGCATAATATTGAATAATAATGATGCTTCAAAATTTATCCGCCAATACTTAGAAAAATTGCAATGTTAATCGAGATTTAATAAATTTACAAACCCACAGCAATTTTGTGAAGACTATTGTTGAATTTGAAATGTGGTAAATAAAGAAAGCATGAGTTTCGCATTAATTTACTAGTTATACTGTTCAACTCAGTGCATGGGCTCCTAGTTTGATTAAGTCAAATTTTCAATAATAGACCTATTAAAGTTGACAAATGGGGCGATCAAGAGACACCACCCGTTTTACTGAATGACTAACTGGTGAGTCCTAGTAAACATAAGAATCGATCAACATTCCGAGGTAACTTTTATTTTATTTTAATTATGAAATACTTATAAGCATAAGTGCCGCTTGAATGGATTATTTAATTACAAACAAACTTTATATCAGAATAATAAAAATAATATCGGTATATAAATTACACAAATTGACCTAACTCCAAAGTAAGCAATTTATTTGCTAGTTATGTGAGTGTTACTCAATGACATGATATAAATATATAATATTTGGGGACTATTCATGTACTTACCTACTCTTAAGCTTGAATGTTTTTATAGCTATAGATAGATAAGTATTTTGTCAATATTTTGTATACATGTACAAAAATAAAAAAATAAAACATATAAACAACGAAGATAATTCAAGCAAGCGAATAAAAAGCAAAACTCTAAAGAAAAAAAAATAAAAACTGGTACTATTTGAAGGTAGTAAGGACTTTGCAACTAAACATAAATTAATTAAATATATTATACATACAAATAGTATAAATAAACCAACTTATTTAGTAGTTTCCTCTATAAACATTAAATCAAATTATATATCTTATATCTAAGAAGATCTATCTAAGAAGCTAGTTAGTTTTAAAATATTATTCAAGAGATTACATTTCATAAAATCAAATTTTTAAAGGTTTTGTTAAATATTAATTGTTGATTGTATGTATTAAAATAAAGTGCTACATGGGATGTATTGTATATTACAAAACTTTCAAAGAAATAGGATACGTAACTGTTATTATTGTGTAAATTGTTATATGATTTTTTGTCGATTTTCGGTATATTTTTTTTAGATATTTATCGTTTTTCTAAAACGAAAGTATAAGTAATCGATAAATGAGCGATTGCTGGTTATTGGTTTTGAGTTTGACAACATTTAATCGATACATGATGATAAAAATGATGTGGTGTCGCGGGACACCAGGTAGGAACGAACTTCCTTCGGCTAAACGACACTACTCGCTTGTGTACGCGACTGTCGCGCATGCGCACGTCTCATTTAACGCTTTTATTCCACGCATTTTTCTTACGGTTTTACTATCACATTTTTTTCAGTTCGGTCGCGCAGTAAAATCCCTATCCCCTCCAAGCCTGCCGTAAGGAACTTCGTTCCAATAATTTAAATTTAACCACAAATAAGTCGTGTTGTAAGACTGTGTACTTTTATGTTACTGAATATATGTACATATATAGATACGTGAATTACTATGATCCCTTGAGAAGATCGGTTCCGATTTGATTTATTTTGTGATACATTAAAAAAAATTGAATACTTTTAGCCGCTTTTAATATAGGTACATTTAATTTACGTACCATGGCCCTGTAATATATTTTGAAGAATGAATTATTCAAGTAATTAAGTATTAGTACTTAATCGCAGTTTAATCAAAATTATACATTATCAATCAGTTTTGAATAACATAATCTATTACTACACGTAGAACGCGTTCACTATGGCTCCACCTTGAGTTTTGCCAAATCAATGAAAAATAGAAACACTGCGGTTTTTGTAAGTGTCATTACGTATGTCGCATAAGAAAACACGCAATGAATACATACACATTTTCTAGGCCTAGCGCGGGCCCTAGTGTGACGCATGGTCGACGTATATGATTATTGAAATATATGGATGTGTGTGTTCAATTTTAAATTCCCACGGTCGGGGACTAGCCTTTTAACCCCATTTCGCGCAAACAAATATTTTTATGAAGAAAAAGTATATAAAAAACAAAACAATGTTAACTTTAAATGTGCTCATACTCCACCATAATTGTCTTAAAAAGGGTCCAAAGCTTTTTATTCACTTATTAATGTATAGATTATTGATATTTACATTTGAAATCGCAATAGACTATAAAAGTGTGACGTCAGAAGTCTATTATGGTTGTGGGTATACCTACTCATCGTGCCCATAACAGAGTTAATAAAAATAAGATAATCAGAGTTCATAGTATGTCTAAGCACACTAGTTCGCCGGATTAAAAATGGCGGAATTGACGACGACCTCCATCGCCATTTACCACAAAGTAATGTTTGTTACTTTCAATACCTAGAACAGACGACTATATGTGCTCTTTGAGAAACCGGGTTATTATTACCACCAGTCTCCTGTTAAAATTTATATAGACAAAAAAGACGTTAGTAAATTTAACCCGATTCGCAAATCATATCAAATAATCGTAATCCACATACCTACGTACACGCATGCACTAACACATACATACACACTTAGGTACATACACATTCACAGATACAAACTCACAATCATAATCCTTACAGGCTAGCAGGCAAGCGTGTGAAAATTCCGTTATGGAATTGGTTTCTTAGTTTGTTAGCATGTGAAACACCATAAAGTAGACAATCATTAATTAATGTTAATTCACAAACATAATATTACCATTTAAAATGTAGCAACACAATGGACTTAAAGGCTTCGCTAAGTGCGTCCATGTTGGGACGACTAGCTGCGAGCGCGATGTTAATTTGCGGCGTCAGTTTTCAAACTGTCTGTAAGTTTTGTTTACTTCTTTATTGTTGTTGTTTAAACTGGTCCCGAGTCTGACGCACTTTGTCTTAGTTAATTTTGTAATTTTTTTAACGCAATAAAACTGCATAAAACCGACTTCCCATTTCCTATATCTCCAGAACCTTGCATCAGATCTTTACCAAATTAAAATGGGACCACAAGGGAAGTATACTCTCCCAAATAAAAAGAAATTTCAAAATCTATTCATAAATGAGCAAATTTGTGGCAATAAACATAAAAGAAATGAAAAACCATACAGCCGAATTGATAACCTCCTCCTTTTGGAAAATCAGTTGAAAGTGGAAAAAAATCTCATTAAGACCTATGATTACTATAAATGTTACTTATTGATAGATACACGTTGATTCAAGTACCTTTTTGAAGAATACGTCAAATGTAAAAGCGAGAAAAGGTAAAGAAAAAAGAACAAAAATAAAATATACAGATTATTCTTTTCAGCATCACTATTCAGGGATTCATAAACCTGTTTAAAAAGTATATAAATGTGAATAATGTGCGTGCGTGCGGTAACAACAATAAAATACGTTTATTTCTTTTTGATTGCTGTTTATTTTCTTTTTCAGACCTAAATATAAAAATGTTGGCAACCCTAGCTAAGGTGTTACTACCATCGGGAATAATATCGCGTCCGTGAGAGGTGTCTCTGTGTGCGTCGCTCGAATATCACATGTATGTAGATTGACTACTTTGTTAGTCTCCAGTATCCTGTGGTAGAGTTCAGTAATGTCTCCTTCGAAATTGTTATCACCTCATTTCACGCCATAGCGTCAACGCTTTTCATTGTTTTGTTCCGGTTTGGTAGGTAAGGTAGCCTATAAATTAATGCATGCCGCAAACATCCTCGCTAGATGGCAAGGTATCATATATAATTTTGTTGTTGTTTGGCCATAATTATTTTTAATAAACCTTCCGCTTGTTTGCTATCTAATGATATAAACAAAATGGTAAAGTGCCTGTGCCACGCGCAAGTAGGGTTCCGAAGTTGCCCATCGCAATAATGGGTACTAAAAAGAGGGCTTCTACCTTTTCAAACTATGAAAATTTAAACTATTTAACGTCAATGACAGATATATCGGATATGTCCGCACCACAAGTTCATCGACTACAAAAACTTCTCTAAGTACATTTTATAAGTTGGCCTACTATTACTCAAAAACTTGTAAAACTTTCTAAAGCCTTGATAGTTTTCCTTTTAACTTCATTATATTTCCTACTACCGTGATTTTTTCCATCGATAAAATCACCCGTTAAAGTGGTAGAGCGAACATTTAATTCTAACAAAAATTAACACATTCTCCCCACACTATGGGGTACACGAGTAAAAAACTCAGCATACACATTGTACATTTGAAGAGCTACCCTACAAATTTTTTTTAACAAATTTTATTTTACCATTTTGTTGCAATGACTAATATGTATATTCATGCTAAATCATCCATTTCTAGTACTAAAGATTTCTGAGCTAGACTGCGGAAGGACGGATGGATAGGCGTATGGACATAGCGAAACTATAAGGGTTCTTAGTTTACTTCGGAATCCTAGAAAGGCGTGTTTACTTGTATTTCTTTGAACTAGTAAATAAATATAAATAAAATAAATATTTACGGGACAAATTACACTTACTGATCTAACACCAAAGTAAGCAAATTATTTGCTTGTGTTATGGGTGTTATTCAACGATACTAATACATAGAAATACATTTATAAATACTAGAATATATTTAATAAACACCCAAACCCGGAAATACAAATATTTATGCTCACCACACAAATGCTTGTCCCTGTCGGGGATCGAACCCGAGCCCTGTCGATTGCGTAGTCACGGTCGCTAACCACTCGACCAACGGGGTCAATTCATTGACTAAAACTCATTTCACGGGTTAAAATCAGTTCCTGTCGAGATTAAATTAGTTCAAGTCGTAATTTATAATAGAGATTAATACATAAAATAAATGGAAACAGGTCACAGGTGATAAGTAAATGTTGTATCAAATGAAATGTATTCACACGTAATTAAACATTTTATTTACAGACTCTCGGCATAAGTATCGTGAAGTTTTTTATGAGCCTTCTATATTTAATGTACAACATGTTCGAGCTGTTTATATTCTGTAAATGGTGCGATAAAATTAAGATACAGGTCAGTGGGTTGCATATTTAGATGTGGCCATAAGAGGTCGACTCAATTTGTATCATGTAGGGGCTTATATAGGGGGTATAAATATAATATTCTTTTAATATAATGTAAGATTAGCTAAGTGTTTAGTTTTAATCGCCTTTTTTATCGGCATCGTTGTGTCGGTCTGTAGGTGCATTTAATTTTTTTTACGAATTTCGTGAAAGATGTAGATACTTTTTATACATATTCGGTATCAGAATTGGGTACTAAACACCTTCCTTCAGTATGTACAAACTTTTACCAATCAGCCTGTATATATAGCTATCGACTAACAAACTGAATACCTATTCGCATACACCAGTAGGTATTATATAGAAAGATTTGATTGATTGTTTTAATAGATGAATTTAAAAACTACGAGACCGCTCGAAAATCTTTTATCATTAGAAATTTAGGCTTATAACGTAAACGTAGGCTTATAACGTAAACGTAGGCTTATAACAGGTCCTCCGAATAGTGTAGTATTCGGAGGTGTCTGTTATAAGCCTACTTTTCAGAAGTTTTGAGGCACGCGAACGAAGTGACGGGTAACAGCTAATCTCACATATTTTAAATATACAACGTAACTACGGTAAGATACGATACGGTATGATTTAAGAACTTCACACATGGCAGACATTGTAAAAATGTATATTATAACACGATACATCTTATTATATATTTGCATAGAAATCGCCAGAAGACCACACACCAGAAATATAATGTATATTTAAGCTGTACATCGCAGATAATTTAATGTAATGTACATTTATAGCTCTCGTGTGTTAAGCGCCTCAAGGTAGGTGAGCAAGCTAATTGAAACAAAGTTTGTCCTTTACAATGAAGAAAATAACGGCATACAGGGCTTGTCAAATGGTTAATCTTCAAACCTAAATCAGCGCAACTACATAACATAAGGAGCGTTTTGTAAAGGTTTGGCTCTGCATTAACCTCAAAAATATCGGTTTCCTTATGGAGCAAAATTATAAGAGTTTTGAATTAAACCGGTTTATGGTGGTTTTAATAAATATTTTATTTGATATTCGCCGCTCCCAATTCTTATCTACAATGTGACGTACCATTTCACGGTTTTAGCTAAAACCGGTTTACATAGGTTTATGAAACTAGTTCGGAAGGTTTATCTTAGATAAGCTTCGAGCGAAAACTTTTATAAAATTCGCTAAATATCTCTGTTTAACCGGTATTTTTGAAATCGGTTTCATAACATATTTTTAAACCGCCCTGACGCTAGAAAGTTAATTAGCCATTTTTATAGAGAATCTCGGCCTGAACAGAAAGTAGATAGTAAAATTAATATCACGAAGACACCGAAAACAATTTTAGCACCAAAGTAATGTCACTTGACGATTTCGTTCCCCGGGCGGCGAAGTAATAATTGCTTTCTCTTACATTATGTTTAGATAAATAGGCTTCGTTAGCCATCATCAGAAAATTATCTTAAATTAATACTACCCTATCAAACTTGTAATAAAATCGCGACAGTCTTGGGGCTCGTAAAAAGGTTAATTTTATTCGTAATTATTGTACTGTACCTACTTGTACAATGGTAAAACATACTGTTTTTTTGTGAATACAAGAACATTCACATAATTACAAACAGAGTTTCACCGATGTGTCGATGGCAAAAAGTATATAACAAATTAATTTTATTCATTTTTAAGCTAAATTCAGTTTTTAAAGGTGACACGCTATTATAATTTTTGATAAGTTTCTATAATTGACTAGTTTTCTGGTTCGGTTTGGAAAAAAAGGAACCGTTCTAGGATCACTTTGTTGTCCGTCTGTCTGTCAAGAACCTTAATCTCGGGAGTGGCTGGAGGTATCGAGTTGAAGGAGCCATCAGGAGATACATCGCCTATGATTGACTTTATATGTACGCTTGAATTGCCATTCTAGTAACGCATGAACTGCCAGCTCCGTAAGTTTATGGGCTACCGTACCCTCCAAATGATACCAAAACAGTAACAAGCTCTGAAGTGATTAATACTACTAGTATTTCTAAAGTATTCTTGTTTCATAAAGAAATAATTGTGTAACGAGGGAGTTTAGATGAATTTATATTTTGTGGTATAAGCTACGGCTACTGTATGAATCAAGATGAAATTCACGATTAGCTTGTAAAATATTCCATTTATCTAAACGTGACAGCTGACGTTTCGCAACATCAATAACTTTACAACTAATCAACAACACAAAACATCAACAGTTTTATAATGTAAAACTATATATTATACGGATTGACCCAAAGATTGTACATACGGAAGGAGGGTGTAGTTACAGGGGCCTTACTTCCTCCACTGGTGAAACTGGATGGGACGCTGGCTCACACCACCATAGAGAAAGCAAGCCTGTTCGCTATTCTATTCGCCGAAAACTCGCGTCTGGATCCCACCAACGCGAAACCGCCCAGTCTACCTGGGTGCGAGGTGAATACGCCGGAAATTCGCACCCGTTAGCCTTAGTACTGAAAGTACTGATGGGATTTTAGCCTTAGTACTGAAAGAAGGGATTTGTTACATACGGAAGGAGGGTGTAAGGATTGACTCAAAGATTGTACATACGGAAGGAGGGTGTACAGGCGCTGATTCACGTTGCAAAGCGTCAATCGGGTTGAAGCGTTTAGGAATTATGGTTCTTACACATTTTCTGACACATTATACCATATACGTGCTACGTATATGGTACAATGTTTCAAAAAATGACAACGTTGACAAGGGACGCAACGTAGTATCGTATTTATGTGTATATATAATACACATATACTCATACATTCATACAAACCTATTTACCTACACCTCAATTCACATAGAAAGTGTCAGTGTAAAGATGAGAAAGGACATGCTCCGTTGGTTCGGACATGTAGAAAGAATGGTAGATGAAAGGTTAACAAAACAGCTATACAATGCGAATGTGGAAGGATGTAGATCGGTACCTACATTCTTCCACATTCGCACAGGGAAGACCAAGACTGACATACCATGATCAGATTGATCGAGTACTGTCCGAAGGTGGTGTCAAGAGTCTTCGCAACCGGCGTGTGTGTATGAAGAGTGATGGATGTGGAGGAAGTGAGACAAGCCTGCAAGGATCGTGATATATGGCACTCGGTTCTCTCTGCTTACCCCGTAAGGGATCTGTATACTCATTTTTTCTAACGCCAACATTGCTTACCACCATCAAACTTTCATTTATTCTGAGGTACTTATAAGTTATGTAATGTAGTTATTTTTCTGTTCCTCATTAATATTATTATTATAAATTATTTTTTATTGCTTAAGTATAAGATGTTTCACACCTACTTAATTTACTTGTAATACACCTTCTTATTCTTGTTGATGTTTTCTCTGTCCTAATTTTTAGTAAACTGTTATTGTTTTTTGCTAATTTGTTTAATATTTTTTGTAATAATATTACTTACTATACACAACCAACTTGTAATTTTAACAATTTGTGACCAAACCGTGAAGTGGGGCACTGGCGCTGGTGACTTATAACACAGGTCTCGAACCTATAACAGGCACCAGTCTCTCACAAAACAGGTACCTACACTACTTATCACTAAAACTTTTGAATGTTTATATTATTAAAACACCTATTGTGAGAGAAAATAAACACATTTTTTTAATGTGTGTAAAGGCCCTAAGCGCCTTTTTGTTACCCTGGCTTTTTGTTACTTGTTGCCCGCATGATAACAATATTTTTTGAAAATGACTACACTAATTTCGTTGTGGTTTAAGAGTGAAGTGAAGCTTACGAGTAGATATCAATAAAACTACTCGTAAATTCATTGCAAATGTCTGCAGAAAAAAATTTAAAATGTACCTATTAGGATGACAAAAATTTGAATGTATATTGATCTTTTTTCTATCTCAATTTTATTTTTGTTTACTAACAAAATCATTAATTTTCGAGAGTTAGGTTAGTCATAGTACTGGGAAAGCTAATTTCCGTTCCGTTTACTCTTTCTGAGCTATAAAATACAACCAAATTTGAATAAAAATGTGGTTTTAACATACGTGGTACAGTGTCGTGTGAACCTAGATAGGTAAAGATAAAATATGTAAAGCATATCTTTACTTTTTTCATTAATTAAAAAAAAAACAAAAGAATTAACCCATCAGTTGATTTGTAAAGCAAGTTTTAGGAATTGCCATGCAAATGTAGCCTGAAATATAGTCACAAGGGACAGAACACTTAAAATACGCTGTTGTTAAAATCTCTTTATTATACCAACTTTAATATTATAAATGCGAATGTAAGTTTGTTTGGCGCTTTTACGCGAAAACCACTTAACCGTTCATCGTGAAACTTTGTACTTATATTCTTGAAGGTATTAGAAGTAATTTTTTATTAAATAACCTTAAATGCGAGCGAAGCCGCGGGTAAAAGCTAGTTATATTATACATATTTTATTCATGAGAATAAAAAATAAAGAACTTTCTTCAGTAAAATAGGATTGGACGAAAAATAGTCGAATCAAAGGTAAAGTTAACTAAACTCTGAATTTTCCCCAAAAATTCATTTGGTCTGAGTTGAGATATATCTCGCCACAAGAATAGTAATAATGTACTACTAGATATTATAATAAATACTAATAGTAATAATGTAATTGATCTGAAATGTATGTGCTAATTAATGTTTGTTATTTATTGCGTCGTCTGTCTAAACAATGCTAGTTTTTAATAAAGGTTGTTACGTTGTTATAAGTTTGACTGGTATGCACTTGATGTGCCTGTGTGTATGTTTATGGCATAGCAGTTTTTCAACGAATGAAACAATTTTGACGCGGTTTTCTTTATTTGGAAGCATGTTTTCGATAAGTATTTAGTTTAGTCCTTTTTTATAAAAAATTGCTTCCACTTGAATTTCAAAATTATCAACTCTTTTCTACTTAAGGAAAGGGCATAGAACTATTAAGGCCTGATCGATATGAAATTTGATATTCTATAATTATGTACAATAATGTCTGAGGGTACAGTGTTGAAGATCTCCGGCTATTTTCGTATTTTACTCGACAAAGGATGGATATGAGGATAAAAGATTGTGAGAAAAACTGTATTGGAGATTTTTAAATACTTAATTATGTGTTATTTAACTGCCCCGTTGATCGAGTGCTTAGCGAACCTAACTACGAATCGAGGGGGCTCGGGTTCAATTTCCGACAGGGACAACCATCTGTGTGATGAGCATAGATATTGATATTTCTGAGTTTGGGTGTTTATTATGTATATAACCATATTGTATATGTATTGGTAACGATGATTGGCACCCATAACACAAGCAAAATAATTTGCTTACTTTGGGGTTAGATCAATTTGTTTAATTTGTCTACCGATATTTAATTTATTTTAATAAGCCAACAGTTATGTCCGTGTAATATGCGTATAAAGACACAAAATACGAAGTTGTTATAGGCTGATAATTACTTTGGTTTGGCAAATACTTTGGTGCTGAATTATTACCAGTGTTTGATGATAGATCCGAGGTGGTCATGAGAGTTTCCAAACTAAACAACTAAACCATTAAGTTTGGGCTCATTCGTTTTGTTTTAGCAAACACCCTCGCAGTGTTTATCTCTTTACATACTAACCTAATAGATATATACCTATTTGCTACTTGTGAAAAGTGATTCGTTGCAATTGCATATAAAGCTGGAGATGTTCACAATACAGGTTAATATCAAACTTCCCTGTAAACATTAAGTTTCACATAATATTGGTATTTACTATAATATATAAAAGTAATACATTCACTGGTGAGGTTAAATCAACGAAATGGTAAAACCGTGTAATCTGCCAGCGTTATTTTTACACGTAACATCGATCCACTTTATACACTTACAAAACAAAGTGCTCGGTGAGTTCTGTTGTTTGCATAACGCGTGAACCGGAATGTTTTGGTGATTTTAAAACTGTATAAAACGGTATTAAATATATCCTTATTGTCTATCAATTTACGGATTTAGTGCGATGTTATATATAAATATACTAGCTGTTGCCCACGACTTCGTCCGCGCGGACTTCGTTTACTCCGCACAGCTCCTCCCCCGTAGGTGATATCGTGATAATATGTAGCTTATATGTTGACCCGACCTATTAGTAATATTCATGCAAAATTTGAAGTAAATCCATGCAGTATTTTTTGAGTTTACCCCTCACATACATTGAAATTCCTACGATTTTATTATATGTATAGACTAGCTGTTGCCCGCGACTTCATTCACGCGGACTTCGTTTACTCCGCACAGCACCTCCCCCGTAGGTGATATCGTGATAATATGTAGCTTATATGTTGACCCGACCTGTTAGTAATATTCATGCAAAATTTGAAGTAAATCCATGCAGTATTTTTTGAGTTTACCCCTCACATACATTGACTTTCCTACGATTTTATTATATGTGTAGACTAGCTGTTGCCCGCGACTTCGTTCACGCGGACTTCGTTTACTCCGCACAGCACCTCCCCCGTAGGTGATAGCGTGATAATATGTAGCCTATATGTATAATATGTAGCCTATAATGATATATATATGTATGACCCGATCTATTAGCATATTCATGCAATGTTTGAAGTAAATCCATGCAGTACTTTTTGAGTTTACCCCGGACATACATACAAACAGACAAACAGACAAAAATTCTAAAAACTATATTTTTGGCTTAAATATCGATTGTAGATCACGCCCCAAGTATTCTTTTAAAAAATATTCAATGTACAGTTTTGACTTTCCTACGATTTTATTATTATATATATATATGTGTATATATAATCTGTTAGTTTAGGCCTCTTTTGAAGAATAGACCATTTGACATTTTGCCAGGCCGTACGGATTTTGAAAACATAGGCTATTTGCCATGTTGCCAGGCAGTTCGGATTTTAAGGAATAGACCACTTGCCATGTTACCAAGCAGTTCGGATTTTGAAGAATAGACTACTTACCATGTTGCTGAGTAGTTCGAATTTTGAAGAATAGACCACTTACCACGTTGCTAAGTAGTTCGAATTTTGAAGAATAGACCACTTGCCATGTTGCCAAGTAGTTCGGATTTGACCATTTTTGCCGTGTTGCCAAGTAGTTCGGATTTTGAAATATAGACCATTTGCCATGTTGCCAGGCAGTTCGGATTTTGAAGATTAGACCATTTACCATGTTGGCAGGCAGTTCGGATTTTGAAGAATAGACCACTTGCCATGTTGCCAAGTAGTTCGGATTTTGAAGATTTGACCATTTTTGCCGTGTTGCCAAGTAGTTCGGATTTTGAAATATAGACCATTTGCCATGTTGCCAGGCAGTTCGGATTTTGAAGATTAGACCATTTACCATGTTGGCAGGCAGTTCGGATTTTGAAGAATAGACCACTTGCCATGTTGCCAAGTAGTTCGGATTTTGAAGAATAGACTACTTGCCATGTTTTTTTTTTTAAAGTTTTCCCCAGGAGGGTAAACTCGCCCCCTGAGGGAGTATATTGTCAATATCACAATATTTCTTATTTCTAGTTCCTCTGACTTGATCAGAGCCGTTGCTTATCCTATTTAATTACTTGCTAAATACATTTGAATTGAATATTTCATTTCTCTATAATTATCTTATTACTTTTATTTCTTTACATTTATTTATTTATCTATGTATCTCATACATATGGGTTACATATAAATTTGACACTATTTATTTTATTTTCTTGTTAGTTTAACATTATTTTGGTGCTTACTGTTAAAACTGCTTTTGCTTTCTATCTATTTTTACAATTTATTATTTACTACAGTTTTACATTATGTTATTAATATTCTATTAGTGTGCCTATTGAGTTGTATATCTGTATATATAATTTGCATTTCATATGCAATACTATATATTATTTATCTATTTTGTGTTGTACTATTAGTATTTTATAAAAAAAAAAATTATAATTCTTAATTAATAACTTTTAAATATATTTCATTTTCTAATTAAATTGTCTATTGTTTTTATGGTTTTTATTTGTTAATACATATGTTCCTTTTATTTTCTAATATATACTTATATATACTAAAGTATATAGTTTTGTATATTTATGTGCTGTTTAGTTTGGTATACATATGTATTTATTATACTTGCCAGGCAGTTTGGATTTTGGTAAATAGACCATTTGCCATGTTACCAGGCAGTTCGGAATAGAGAAATGATTGACCAAACGTATATCACTATCATCGTGACTAGGTGGTAGAATGCAGCAATGTCTCGCCTGGGCTTGGTACTACCGCCTCACCTAATCCTGCCGCAATAGCGTCAGTGTGTGTTCGCTGCTATTTCAAACTGAGTGCGGTACGCACTCCATGACGTAAGACCGTCATAAGTGGGTACCTTTACCCGAGGACCTACCTGGTGAGAACAACCATTAATGGCAACACCCGATTTAACACCCGTGATCTTCATCGTCATGACTTCTCTCTCTATTTGGTCCACGTTTTCAGTTATCGCAGCTGGCCTCCAAGTGGTCAACCCTCTTCTCAACACCCTTCATGTCACGTTTAACGAGGCCCACATCGCTTTTTAACTGGTCTTGCTGCGCCAAGATAACAGTCAATTTATCGTCAAAACCAGATAAATGTTCCTTGATCTGTTCCCGTAGCGTTTGTTGTTGCTGTTCCTGTAGCTTTAGTTGTTTCTGTTCCTGAAGCTGTTGATGCTGCTGAAGTTGTTGAAGCTGTTGTTGTTGCTGTTCCTATAGCTGCTGTTGTAGCTGTTCCTGTAACTGAAGTTGTTGTTGTTGCATAGCTGCCAGTATGACAGAAAGGTCAATGGACGCTGCGCTCGAAGATAGTGACGTGCTGGCAACACTTACAGGTTCATCACCAGCACGCATCTCAATGTTCTCTGACACCCTCTGTGTCTCAGCTTGAGACCTGGTGGTAACACCTTCCTTCGGAATAAGTGGCATTTCACAATTTCACTTCTGACACCAGTTGTTACGTACTCGGGTTCGCAATTGTAAGAAAACACCACTTATATTAAATCCGTGTATTTACACAACATAACACTACGTAATACTAAAACACACTTTACACCCTAGTCACTCGCTGTACTTAGAACAATAAAACACTTCTTGCTTCGCACTGGTCACTTGATGTATCGCTCTCGATCGTTTGATAAAAACTGCCTTGTGTTTGTCAACACCTCTCTATTTATAGGCAGGATAAAGTCCTAGCTGGATCCATCCACCTAGCTGGATCAATTACGTGTTGTGTTCCGGTTTAGAGAGTAAGATGACCGGTAAACGTTATGCATATGGCATTACCATCCCGCCATACGGATAACACTGCACCATTAACATTAATCCTTGGTATCATAAGACGACATTTATCCTTTTTAACTTCCCGCTACGTATGTAGTTAAGGAAGTTATGTATTTTGCCACGATTTTCGAAGATCAAGTTTTCACCAGATTTCCACGTTTTGAAGTCCTAGGAAACTCTTTCGGCTATTTTCACGATGACGTCAATATGTCTGTATGTGTGTATATTATGTGTGTATGAAAATACTTTATATAGGTAATATTTTAATAATACCTTTGAACGACTTGACCGAAGGAAACGGGGTTGATAGCATTTGATTAGATTAGATTTTCTGAAAACCTTAATCAATTTGGCCCAGGAGATATTGAGAAATTTTAAAAACCTCAAAATTTTTTTCGTAAAACAATGCTTTTTATTATAACTTCCAAAATAATGCACCGATGGAGTTCAAAATCCTGTCATCTCTATTTCTTGAAAAACTTCGTCTAATGCCGTAAACTGCATCAAAGTTCGGGAGATATCATTTACGAAATTTAAAAAAAAATTTTTTCGACATATCTTCGAATTTTTTCAACCAATTATTTTTTGAATTTCTACAATATTTTAGAACTTCAAAAACTACGTCGAGTGTTGTTACAAAAATTAAAATCGAATAATTTTTTAAAAGTTTTAGCGGTTCAAATATTAAAATTATATTGTTTACAGCAAACTTACTCCATATTCTTAAAATAAATTCCAGGATAATACTTATACCAATTTATTTAAAAATCTACTCAGCTCTTTCACTAAAAAACTGCGTCAAATACCGTAAATTGAATCAAAATCATTTATCATTGACGAAAATTAAAAAAAAAAGTTTTTTGTGATTTCTTCGACATTTTTCAACCAATCAATGTTGTAGCTAATTAAACATTTTAGAGCTCAAAAATTGCATTGAGTGCCATTCGAAACATCAAAATCGATTATAAATTTGAATATATACATCTTATCAAAAATTAAAATGCTGTAACTTTTACAAAAAGGTTTTTGACTTTTTTAACTCAAAAATCAATGATTTTTTATTATATCTTAAGATGACAAACAAGCAGATGGGTCTCCTGATGGAAAGAGTCAACCATCGCCTATAGACACCAAAGATGTTAATGGTGCGTTGCTATCTTGTGGCGCGGTCTAATGCCACATGCATAAGTTTACCAAATCAATCAAATAATATTTTATTCGATGTAGATACACATAGGAACACTTATCGACGTCATTTATAAGCAAAATTATACATGACAAGTTATACAATAGTTATAAAGTACACTAAGGTAAAATACAGAAAAATAAAGTCAGCTAAAGAGAATTCTTTGTCTACAGAAATGACTTATACTTAAATATTTTTAAAATAATAATAAAATTTAATATATTCTATACTTTCCATCGTCGGCACTTGGTGAAATTCCATTGTTATTAGACACTTTTACTATTGCACTTGTACATAAATTTCACTTTAACACATATTTTTAATATATAACTCGCCGCCGCGGATTTGCGCTTGTTGGCGCCCTAAGCTTAGGGCGGTATCAAGCGTAAATCCGCTACTATAGTAGTGGTGAATGTTGAACACTTATCTTATAATGAATGGTGAACACTTATCGACGTCATTTATAAGCAAAATTATACATGACAAGTTATACAATAGTTATAAAGTACACTAAGGTAAAATACAGAAAAATAAAGTCAGCTAAAGAGAATTCTTCGTCTACAGAAATGAATTATACTTAAATATTTTTTAAAATAATAATAAAATTTAATATATTCTATACTTTCCATCGTCGGCACTTGGTGAAATTCCATTGTTATTAGACACTTTTACTATTGCACTTGTACATAAATTTCACTTTAACACATATTTTTAATATATAACTCGCCGCCGCGGATTTGCGCTTGTTGGCGCCCTAAGCTTAGGGCGGTATCAAGCGTAAATCCGCTACTAGTAATGGTGAATGATCTTAACTTTCGTTTCGGTACAAAATTTATTTAAAAATATTATAATGCAATTTGTATTTAAATGTTATGTAAATTATGTAATTTTTTGATATATCATAAGATAGCAAACAAGCAGATGGGTCTCCTGATGGAAAGAGTCAACCATCACCTATAGACACCAAAGGTGTTAATGGTGCGTTGCTATCTTGTGGCGAGGTCTAATGCCACATGCATTAGTTTGCCGGCTATCTTATCCTCCAAACCGGAACACGACAGTGCCAAGCACTGACGAATTGATAAGGTTGTGGTACCAGATCCGGGCGGGACAATGCAGAACTCTACCACCTAGTAGCCACGATAGTAGTGACTCGCATAGCCAATCAGATCGCCTTTTACGACCTGCCTGGCAGAACGACAGTTGGTCTATTCTTCAAAGGAGCCTGGGACCAACACGGGGTAAATTTTATGTCACGTTAGTATAAAATGTTTATTAAAATTAAACACGCTTACACTAAACATTGGTTTTTTTGTTTCAAATTATTATCCATACTAATATACTTAATATTATAAATGCGAAAGTAACTCTGTATGTCTGTATGTCTCTTCTTTACGCCTAAACCAATGAACTAATTTGGATGAAATTTGAAACAAATATAGTTTGAGACTCGAGAAAGGACACAGGAAAGTTATTATCCCGATAATTCCTCGGGAACGGGGACTTTGCCAGTAACCCCCCCCCCCTCCCCCGGACTGTGTTTTGAACTACGGTATTATAAAGTAACTTAGGCTACTTTTATTTTAGAAAATTTTCCACGTTTTTCAGTTTTAAAATTTTGTCAGGTTTATTTTTTTTATTTTGAGTTTTTTAACCTGAAATGATTAGTCCTATTCGTACGTAGGTTCAGTCATTAGTGGATTAAATGTTTATAACGTTTTCGTGTGCCCCATATAGAGGGCAAAGCCAACAATAGTCATTAAGCTTTATAAATGATTAGAAGCGATGACATGTAGCTGATAAGCGAACTCTATAACCCTTTGCTGTCCCCGATTATGGTTTTTAGTATTTTTTATTTTCTAGCTAAGGAAATTATTTGTACCCTAATTATTGAACTATTCTTGCGGTGACGTCAGTATATATACTGGTTGATTTTAAAAGGCGTTAAAAAAATTGAGCATAATCAGCAAAAGGAATAAAAGCCTTTTTTGTCTATGATTATTTGTAGTTTTTATAGCACACCAAAATCCCCCTCAGTAGTTTATCGTAATGTTAATACGTGATGTAGTAGAAAAAATATTTTGTGGAGTTTTGAGTACACTATAAAAACTCAAAATAATCATTGACAAAGCTTCTATCTCACTTACCGAACTGTTTCTAAAAGGTCTTGCTTTTAATTGGATACAATCACATTAGCTGCCTGGAAATCCACAACTTTTTACGGTTTCACACAATAAAATCAGAATTACACAATAAAAATAAGTATTTCTGTGACTTTCCCCTGTTGGTTCGGGCCACCTTTGAAGAATAGACCATTTGCCGTTCAGCCAGGCAGTTCGTAAGAGGCCAACGATTGGTTATGCGAGGCTACTGGGTGGTAGAGCTCTGCATTATATCGTCCGCGTCTGGTACCACCTGTTACTCTGTTGTGGAATCAATTACCGGCAGGGGTATTTCCCAACGGATACGAAATAGGGACCTTCAAGAAAAGAGCTTACTCAATCTTAAAAGGCAGGCAATGTAACTGCCAGACCTCTGGTATTGTGGATGGCCATGGGCGGCGGTCATCACTTACTATGAGGTGCACCTCTTGCTCGTATACCCCGTCTTCTATAAAAAAAAACCCACCGCCCAATTAGCACGTTAAGCTGTATATAGGCTGCATTTAGGTTCATTTTGAAACTTAAAGCTGTATACGAAGCCGTACAAAGGCTGTAGAAGCGCTTCTACAGCCGATATAACACCAAAAAGGGCCCCAAGTTATACAGCTTATTGCGTTATTTAGGCTGTACAATAACTGTACAAGCTGTTATAGGCTGTACAAGGGCTGTTATTTGGTGTATAAAGAAACTATAACACTAAGGATACTCTCTTGTAACTGTCTTGTACAGCTAAGAGTTAAATAGGTTGCACAATAGCTGTACAAGCTGTTATAGGCTGTACAAAGGCTGTTATTCGGTGTATAAAGAAACTATAACACTAAATATACTCTCTTATACAGCTAAACGTTCTTAATAGGTGTTTGAAAATAATAAAAAGTAACAATCGGTTTTTGATATTGTATAACATTAATTATATCACATATTGGTATCTGTAGACGCCATAATTAAAAATATATTAATAAACGATAAATTCTTGGACTTGGAGCAGTATGAAATGGTGTATTCAAAGTGCAAATTATAATTTATGGAGAAATTATATATGATTTCTCTCAAAATATTCACGCGCCAACGAAATAATCAAGATAACACAAATAAAATCATTGCAAAATACGGTAAGTGTTTGTGTTTAAGGTTAGAATATACGAGTATTTATGGTACAATATTGTATATAAAGGCATAATGATCATAATATAAGTTGTTTGTCAAGATATAGCTTTAGCTATTGCTAAATATATCATTTATTTAACAATATATTTCTTTAATGTTGTTTTTAATACACAATAATGGCGGCGTTTTGTTATACAGCCTAAAGTGTATTTGGAGGGTGATATACTGCAAATAGCTGTACTGAATCTCTGTTTTGTTCTATTATACGGCTATTGGCTTTTACTTACCGTCCAAATACACTTTAGTCCCTATATAAATCTATTGTACAGTAATTGGCTTTTAATCACTTAACTTATGTTTAGAGATGCGTACAAAAATTGAAGAACCCTAAATACAAAACATATGTTTGTCACTTGATTTCGCTATTGTGTTGTATTGATGTCGGTCGTTTGACTTTACAACTAAACCAACTTATTGTTAACTATAACTTATGTGACATGTATTTCAATCATGTTTTACTTTATTTTTCAGGGAAATATGCCTTATAAAATAATAAAAACAATTGAGAGAAGCCAAAACCGTATTTGTATCGTACCCAGTTTGTGGGAGGATAAAGGTGAATTATAATGACCAAGAAAACAACTTGATATAACTAAGTTGATATAGAACGAAAAATCAAGCCCTTTAAATATTGGTCTATCACAAAAATAATTTTAAGAAGAATACGTTATTTCGTGCTTGTGATTTAATATTATTAGTTCTTCAAAGACAAACACATACTCTTTTGCCTGTAATTGTATCTAAGTATATAATATATTTAAAACGATTGTAAGTATACATATATACAGGTGTTGCAAAAGTGGTACAGTAAACCGAAAGGGGGTGGCTCAGGGGGTCATTCTTAACAACTTTTGTTTAACGACTTTTGGAAATTCGCGAAAAAATATTGATTCTCCATAGAAACTTTGTTGGTCACGTGACTTTTCACAATGGAAAAACAAAATTGTTTTTCGGGAATTTTCACAAATCGTTGAACAAAAGTTATTCAAAATGCCCCTCTGAGTCACCCCCTTTCGACTTACTATACCGCTTTTGTAAAACTCCGTATAGTAGGAAGTTAAAAATAAAAAAATACATATTTTCTCAGTGTAATGATTTTTATTTCTCTTTTTAACTCTTTTTTTATATATTCTTTGAAGAATAGACCAATTGCCTTTCTACCAGGCAGGTCGTGAAAGACAACCGATGGGCTATGCAAGTCACTTCCATCGTGGTTACTAGGTGATAGAGCTCTGCATTGGCTCGACCAGGTCTGGTACCACCGCCTTATCTATTCCTGCTGCAAAGCGTCAGTGCTAGTCACTGTCATGTTCCGGTTTGGAGGGTAAGGTGGCCGGTAAACTTATGCATGGGGCATTAGACCTCGCCACAAGAGAGCAACGCACCATTAACATTTTTGCTGTCTGTAGGCGATGGTTGATTCTTTTCATCAGGAGACCGATCTGCTTGTTTGCTATCTTATGACATTAAAAAAAATCAGTTATTGTAAATTACCAACCAAGTAACCTTAATGAAGAAGATAAGCCTAAAAAATAATAAATCAGATAACCTACGATCACTTTTTAATGTTTTTGTTACGGAACCCTTTTCCTTGAACATTAATAAAAATGACGATTGTGGGTTTACCTGAATTTGTAATTTTGCAGCTTTATCTTCATCACGATTACTTGGTTGGTAATTTATAATATTTAAATATTCCTTTTAAATCTTCCTCTTGATTTTTTCCACAAGATATCAACTATGCAGATATAAAAACAGCAAACAACAATTTTCTCAGTGATACAGCCTTGAGCTGTACTATAGCTGTATATGCAGATTTTTTAACACCATTGGCTGCATAACAGTCTACAATTACGCCATAAATATTAGCTGTAGAACGGTGATTGCATGTCCCATTTTACAGAAACAAGCGTTGAGTGATACTATAATAACACTTAAAGTTGTAATAAATTCCCGTGCTAAACAAAATACAGCTAATGTACAGCTTTAAGGATTAAAATCAGCCTAATGAGTTACAAATTGCTTAAAGCTGTACAGTAGTGTATTAATATTCAGATATAACGCCTAAAGCTTACGCGGAACTCTAAGAAAGGCCTTGTACAGCATTAGGCTGTATAAAAACTCATAAAGGTCTCTTATACCGATAAAAGCATCATTTTACACCATTGTACGGCTGCAATAGAACTTTAAGTTCTATATGAGCTGCTCTATGGGTATTAAACATGCTTGATTGCTGCTTGGGCGCCTTACCTAATCCTGCCCCAATAGCGTCAGCAGTTCAGCAGCAGCGAAGCATGTCACTGGTTCTGGTTTAGACAGTAAGATATCCGGTAAATTTGTCTATGTGACAATAAGTACCCGTTACAAAGCTAGCAATGCACCATTAACATCTTTATTATCTAGTTGACTTTTCCATCAGGAGAGCCATCTGCTTGCTTGTTACCTTATGATATAAAAAAGTGGCAGTCATTATCATTTAAATTCAGCAATGGAGATCACCACCCATCACACTAACTGACTAATCGCTGATTCTTGATGAATCGGAACGTCCATAGACGTTATGTTCACTTTGTACGCCCCGCGAGGACTAAGTGTTATTTATTTATTACGTAAATTTGTAACCCATAAAGCCTTAATACGTTGAATGTTACCCTAAATCCGTAAAAAATGGAACGAACCGCTCGCATTAGTAAAACTTCTCAAGACCGTTTACAGTTGACAGGCACCGTACCATTTAAAATATTCCGATCCAAGTTAACGGCTAAACTTTTGTGGGTGTTTTATGTTTGTTTAAGAAAACTTCACTTTTGAGATACTCATTTTAGTTGTGTGCGTATTATAAATTTAATATATAAACTCTTTTCTGACATATAAATTACTAGCTGACCCGCGCAGCTTCGCCCGCGAGCAAATTAATATATCGTCAAGATAGCTTTTCATATAAATTTCATCCCCTATTTCAACCCTTTAAAGATTGATTTTTGAAAAAAATAGCCTATGTTTGACTCCGGCTCTTCAACTACTTCCATGCCAAATTTCATGAAAATCAGTCCAGCGGTTTAGCCGTGAAAGCGTAACAGACAGACAGACAAACAGACAGACTTTCGCATTTATAATATTAGTATGGATTTGTAATGAATATTTTAGTGAGGTCGGGGTAGTGCGGGACGTGTTTTGATGCCAAATCGAAAAACTATAAAAAAAGGTAGTTAAAATAAAGAAAAATAATCACCTAGCTTTTTTCCCCCGTGTAAATCCGGGCTAGTTTGCAGAATGACAGACTGCCGTTCTACCAGGCAGGTCGTAAGTGGCGACCAATCGACTATACGTGTCACCACCACCGTAACTAATAGGTGGTAGAGTTGCGCAACGTCTAATCCAGGAACCAAATAGGTTCCAACTATTCCTGCCGCAATACCGTCAATGCTTGTTATTGCCGTGTTCCGGTTTGGAGGATAAGATAGCGGATAGATGTGGCATTGTCATCCCGCCACACGGCTAGTAACGCACCATTAGTACCTTTGGTATATACATATAGGTAATCTTCCATCAAGAGTCATCAGTTTGTTATGATATAAAAAATCTAATGTATATAAAAAGTGCTATATAATGATATAAAAAAACCTCATGAGAGCCTGGGTTCGTATCCAGAGTCAGGTAGTTCGTTTTAAAAAAAAATTTTCAGTTTTTTAAAAAATTGGAATCGAATAACTTGAAAATTTTGAGAGTTGTTTAAAAAATACAATTGCAATTAAAATTTATTACGTTTTCTTAGATGTAACCCTTCATCCATTTTCGTTATTGTCATATTTTTGTTTTAACTTGCTAATTGTTTTTTTTTTATTTTTTATATCATAAGATAGCAAACAAGCAGATGGGTCTCCTGATGGAAAGAGTCAACCATCGCCTATAGACACCAAAGATGTTAATGGTGCGTTGCTATCTTGTGGCGAGGTCTAATGCCACATGCATAAGTTTACCGGCTACCTTACCCTCCAAACCGGAACACGACAGCAACAAGCACTGACGCTTTTGCGGCAGGAATAGATAAGGCGGTGGTACCAGACCCGGGCGAGACAATGCAGAACTCTACCACCTAGTAGCCACGATGTTAGTGACTCGTTAGCCAATCGGTCGCCTTTTACGACCTGCCTGGCAGAACGGTAGTTGGCCTATTCTTCAAAGGAGGCCGGGACCAACACGGCGAAATTTGTATTTGACTTACAAATTTTTTTTATAATGCTGACACTTAACGTATTTTTTTTCTCGCAGATGGTCTTATCTTCAAACGTCCAATTTGAGGTTATATAAGACCATCTGCCTTTCTTTTTCCATCAGGAGAGACATTGTCTTGTTTGCTATCTTATAAAATTAAAAAAAAATCGCGGTATGAAATATACTTTACGAGCTATCTCATTCCTATCAAATATCCAAAAAAAAAACACAAAAATCGAGCCGTTTCACAAACACCATTATGCCATATTTTTATATATTTGATTATTACCGACAAATGTGTTGGTCCGGACTATTTTAGATAATTAGACTAATTGTCTTTCTTCATAGCGGTCCGTAAAATAATAATAATAATATCATCGGTGGACAAATTACACAAATTAACGTAACCCCAAAATGTGCAAATTATTTGCTTGTGTTATGAGTTTTACTCTACGATACTAATACATAGAAATACATAGGTATACTGTTACACACATAATGTACAACCAAACCCAGAAATACAAATATCTATACTCGTCCCGCAAATGTTTGTACCTGTCGGGAATTGAACCCGAGCCCTATAGGTTCGTGATTAAGCTCACTATACACTTGCCTCACGGGGCGGCCAAAAAAAGGTGAACGATTGGTCACAAGCGCCATTACAATTGTGACAACTATTGTTGTTTTTGTATCACACAAATTAAATAGATATACTTATAACAAGGCATGTAACTGGACATGCAGACATATAAATCGGCTTGCAAACAGGCATTTATTTAAATATGCTTACAATCTCAATTATTGTGGGTTTGTCATGGAACTGGACGAATGTTCGAGAATCAAATTGCGGTTTCTTTTGTTTTTCTTGCCATTACATCATTCAGCGTTACATCAACAGCATGCTAGTCGCATATCTAGCCTCCATTATTCTTTGCGATTCCATTTTTTTATTTCCTTTTAAAAACAAAGGTTAATGGTCGGGAAAAATCTAAAGATTTACAGCAGTAGCTTTTTCTACTCCGTTGAGCTTCTGTAACGTAAGCGGCATTTCATTTTGGAGACTGCACATTTTCATCTTAACATAGTCTTTATAGGTTTCATACGAAAGTTTGTTAACGTGTGTGTTACTCTCTGTATGCGGGCATATGTTTCGTTATGCTATGACGCTATGACGCTATTTCGGATGAGACAAATAAAGCGGTGGTATAAAATACGGACGAGGCTAGTTGCAGAACTCTACCACCTAAAGTACTTTGCAAGTCCCATAATTCCCACATCGCAATGAATGTGTTAATATTTAACGGTATTGCAAACAGCTGTCGACAGCAAACACAATAATTATGAGCACATCAAACAGATTTCGCTTTCCCCAGTCGCTTTGTAATTATTATTCGCTTAGGCAGAGGACCGGCGACGTCATGTAAAATATTTATGCGTTTAAGTTTGTGTCCATTTTACTTTCATAAATTGGAATGTGTATTCATTTATTTATTTAACAAATTATAGATTAAAAACGTAAAATAAGTAAGACGGGCGAGCTTATAGTTCCTTAAGGGGAACAAAAAATGTATATAAAACAAAGTATTTTTTGAGGGGAATCCATTGTGTTTTATAGTAAATTCACTAGTTAAGGAGTTTAGTTAAATATCCATATAACATTAAATATAAAAGTGTCATAAATATGAGATATCTGTGTCTATAGATTTCGTTTCGTAGTCCTTTAGACAATGTGTGTGATAAGACATTAATTATTTATTAGTAGTATTTCAAGTGAAAATAAAAACGCTATCGTATTATTTAAGCTTTAAGGGATGGGGTCTTTGTCGAAATAGATTTGTAAATCGAAACAAACAATAGTTTTGCATTTAGATAACACAAAAGAAAAGAAAAACTACAATATTATTACATAAGTTTGTCTAGTAGAGTAAATAGGAATAAATGTCTTGTAGAAATTTAGTATAGGTAAATATAATATAAATAGTTTAACCAAACGCTTAACTGATGGTCGTTCATATTTACCATTTACCAATTTGTTGGGTGGTGAAAAATTGCAGAAATGTGTGCGGACATTTTATATATTATCTACTGTCAAAACAAATAAATAAATATTCACGGGACAAATTACACTTTGTTACTGATCTAACCCCAAAGTAAGCAAATTATTTGCTGGTATTATGGGTGTTAGTCAACGATACTAATACATAGAAATACATATATAAATACTGGAATAGATTCAATAAACACTCAAACCCGGAAATACAAACATTTATGCTCATCACACAAATGCTTGTCCCCGTCGGGGATTGAACACGAGCCCCGGCGATTGCGTAGTCAGGGTCGCTAACGATTCGACCAACGAGGCTGTCAATGACTATTACTTTTATTTGCGAACGAGCTTAAAGGGTTAATGCGCTTTTCCGAAGCACGGAGATGTTAACACAGCGCCATAGATTCGGTGCTGCTACTGAGATTTTTCTAGATAAAGCCAATAATAGCCCATTTTTTGGGAAATTCCGAATTTCACGATCTAAGGTGAACAAGCCGACCACTGTATCGATGACGCAATCGTATTGAATAAAGCAAAACAAACTAAGTCTAATGGAAATGTGCCCTCATCCGATTTATAATATTGTACGTGAAATAAATAGAAGGGTTTACTTCGAACAGATTCTACATATTTGTTGAAATTTGGACGTAAATATGGGTCCGATACATCGATTATGGAATAAAGTGACGTACACAAAAGCATTAGACCAGTCGAGTGGCAAATATGAAACTCAATTCTTCGAATCTGTCTACCGTATCACCTATGTAGCAGGTGCGTATATGTACGTAGTTTTTTAGGGTTCCGTACATAAAAGGTAAAACGGGACCCTATTACTAAGCTTCCGCTGTCTGTCTGTCACTAGGCTGTATCTCATAAATCGTGATAGCTGCAAAGCTGAATTTTTTTACAAATTATGTATTTCCGTTGCCGCTATAACAACTACTACTACTACTAAAAATAAAAAAAATGAAAATATTAAGGAAGGTCTCCATATAATATAGGTGTTTTTTCGTATTTTTTTGCTATGATGGCACGGAACCCTTCGTGCGCGAGTCCGACTCGCACTTAGCCATTTTTCCATGCTCATCCGGTCCTTTTTGAATCATAGACTATCTGCCATTGTGCCAGGCAGTTTGTAAAAGGCGAAATATTGACCAAACTTATCACTAGCATCATAACCACTTGGTGATAAGGTTTGCTACCACCATGCTAGAAACTATCGTGTTGTGAATATATAATTACATCTAACATAGGATGGTAACGTTGGTTATCTTTGGTGTCTACATAGGCGATGGTTGTCTCTTCCCATTAGGAGATCTGTCAGCTTGTTCGCTACCCTATGATGTACCTTACCCTTACTCGTATATCATAAAGTGTCTTCTCTGCTTCATATGCATCATTTCCAAAGAAACAAAACGTGTCCAAGTGAATATATGCACATACGTATTTACATACCCAGAATAACGAATTTGAAGGAAGCAAGGAAAATCTTCAAGAATCGAGACATAAAGCACTCGGTTTTCTCTGCTTACCCGCTGAGAGATCTGGCTTGAAGACATGTATATAGATATGTATAACAAAATAAAAGATATTATATATGATGTACATTGTACATATACTCGAAAAATTTAAACCTCTTTCTAGCGCAGTCTACCTGACATTCGAGTATTTAAAAAAAAAAAAGATTTAGACTGACATATTTATGAAATTAACCGTTTTTTAATCTACTTCGCAAAAGGAGAAAGTTATCAATTCGACTGTATATTTATGATTGTTATCTTAGAACTCGGTCATATATGAATCGATTTTGGAAATCCTTTTTTTTATTTTTACACTGGAAAGTGTAAAAATAAAAAAAGGATTTCCATAATGGGGTCTCATTTAGTTTGGTGAAAACCTGATGCTGAGTTCCGGAGATATAGGAAATGGGAAGTCGATTGCTGCAGTCTCACTGAGTTAAAAAAATATTTTTCTTCCTGTTGAATTATCATTTGTAGTTTTCACATACTAGCTGTTACCCGCGGCTTTGCTTGCACATATTTACTTTAGAACTTATTTAAGAACTTCTTTAAACTTATTTAACTTATACTAGCTGTTGCCCGCGTACTTCGTTTACTCCGCACAGCTCCTCCCCCGTAGGTGATAGCGTAATAATATGTAGCCTATATGTTGACCCGACCTGTTAGTAATATTCATGCAAAATTTGAAGTAAATCCATGCAGTACTTTTTGAGTTTACCCCGGACATATATACAGACAAATAGACAAACAGACAAAAATTCTAAAAACTATATTTTTGGCTTCGCTATCGATTGTAAATCACGCCTCAAGTATTCTTTTGAAAAAATATTCAATGTACTTACAGTTTTGACTTTCCTACGATTTTATTATATGTAGTATAGATTTAACTTCTACTAGAGATCGAATTTTGAAAAACGTTTAAACACGTAATTCATTATTTTTTTGTATTTAATTCATACGAAATTTCATGCAAATATGTCCAAGGAATAAAGTCCAAGGAATAAAAAGTTTTATACAAACTTTTATCCCCTATTTCACCCTCTTCGGGGTTGAATTTTGAAAAATTCTTTCTTAATGGATGCTAACATCATAAGAAATATGCGTGTGCAAAATTTCAAGTTTCTAGCCCTAAGGGTTTGGCCTGTACATTGATACATCAGTCACATCTCACTTGGTTTGTTTGTCAGGTTGGTCTTTATTCGACCACAGCATAGCCTATCGCGTGTACAGCGGCCTGATAAAGATCACGACGGCTTTGTTCATCTGCTCCGAGCTTTGGTACCTTTTCAGTGAGTCTACGGGCATCAATGACATTATTGATAATGTCAATGCCACCGTGATTCATCTCATCGCGCTGTACAGATATAAAAATATGGTATTTAATTTTACGATATGTGTTCCCTTCTTCCTTTTTTGTTTGCGACATTCTCTTCTCTCGTTCTCTTGAATAATATTCAAGAGAACGAGAGAAGAGATGATCGCAGACAAATGTGTTATTTTTGTCTAACAATTAGTAGGCGAGGATAAGGAAAATGGTGGTACGTCTTCTACTAAAACTTTTTTTAGTAGAAGATGTACCACCGCATATATAAATCTCTCGACATAATCGAGAATCGAGAAAGTCAAGCGAGATTAGTTAAGGTTGGTAGATGCGTGAGATTACCATTTACTACCTCATTTCAATATTCGACAAATCAGTGAATTTTGTTTGGCTACTAGGTGCTACAATTATGTTTTGTCTCGACTGAGTTTGGCACCACCGCCTTATCTATTCCTGCCGCATAGTGTCAGTGAATTTCACTATCGTGTGCCGGTTTGGAGGGTAGGGTAGCTGATATACTTATGCGTGTGGCATTAGATCTCGCCACAAGATAGCAAAGCACCGTTAACAACTTTGCTACCTATAGGCGATGGTTAACTGTTTCCATCAGGACATCCATCTGCTTGTTTGCTATCATATGATATAAAAAAAATCTTACTAAACAAGAACGTCTCATTTTGTGCACTTCGTAAGGGAATTTCGTGTGACGTTAATTTATATGAAATTTATATTTTGTTTATGTATTTTATCGTATACATGTGAGAAAGACGTAGTTACACCTACTAGAGGGTAAGGTAGCCGGTAAGTTTATGCATGTGGCATTAGACCTTGCCACAAGATAGAAACGCACCATTAACAGCTTTGGTGTCTATAGGCGATGGTTGAGTCTTTTCATCTAATTGTTAGCTATCTTATGACATAAAAAAAATCAGAGCGTAGATAAGTTCGTGCCGTTCCTTATATCAAGTTTTCTTTCAGTTGCATCACAGCAGTTACATATAAGATGTCGCGGAAATTACATACACATTAAATACCTTAATTTGATCTTTGAAATATAGATTTTCGCAAAGTAAAACCTGAATCTATAAAATATGTGATAAATTTTTTGCAGATGGAATACAAAGATATTTACCAGAAACTAGCATCTGCAATGGAATCGCCTTATTTTGATGCAAAGACTAAGAAACGCATTAAGCTTGTAAAGTTTTGGTCACAGAGAAATGAAAACTTTGTGAAGTTATTGATTTCATTAGGTTTTGGAGCATTGAGTGCTTGGTAAATTATTTATTTTACTCTATTTATTCTACACTAGCTGACCCGGCAAACTTGCCTTTTTAACTACTCTTATTTTTTTCTATATTTTCTCATCTTTTAAACCTTCCCTGGACTTCAACAATTAATTCAAAACCAAAATCAGCCAAATCGGTTCAGCCGTTCTCGAGTTTTAGCGAGACTAACGAACAGCAATTGATTTTTATATATATAGATTATTTATCATTGGTGAAACTCCATTTTAGTTCATTTTTTTAGTACAAATACACTTGTTTCACAATAAACACATATTTATTTAAAACTTTATGATGAACAATTAAAAAAATAAATTCATGAAAAACTTATTTAAAACCAAAAGTACACTTGGCGAGCTTATGTCCTATAAAATATAGATTTCTTCCAGCCAACTTGAAGAATTGGAAACATAAAGCTAAATTTATCTTAAACTATAAATCAACTAACTTAAACAAAAATATAATGAAACAGTATGAATGTAGACAAACTCAAAATATTACATTAATTTATTTTACTCTTTACCATGCAATGGCAATAACAACTTTAATATTTTCACACCAAATCTTTTACAGGGTAGGCCGAGATAATTGATTGTCGCACATCAGGGCTCAGGTGGATTTGCTTTGCCATATTCCTTCCAACCCCTCTTCGTACGTTAAAGTACCTACCTGTTGGAGACACCAAATTTTTCGGTTCGAATTTTTAAATATGTTACGCGATGGTAGACAGTCTTATACACGTATCATCCGCACTTTTACTGACAGAAATGGGTGGTTATGTGTCGCCTCCGGGGGTCTTAAGTCTTTTACATTTTAGCATCTTTTTTAGTCTTACGTGCTTAGAAGTCTCACGTACTCCGGCAAAAGTTTAAAAAATATTTGCATTATAAACCCTTCAATTAAAAGGTATACAACGCCGACACTTTTTTTACTATCAAGCATTCTTACTGCATCTTGTGCATCATTTTGAAAGCTACAGAACCTATCAAATAAGCCCAAATACAGCACATTTACTGTAAATTAATAAAGGAGTCAGCGCGCCGGCAAGTTTTATCAAACAGATCTCCCTATCCAACACCCCATCTATTTTTATAAGTGTAGAAATTTCAAAGGTTATATTTCACGTTTCTGTATTTAGCTCGAGAATTTCTTAAGTTGTTGCAGTTAATAAATCATGATGTACTCTTAAACAAGTTGTCGTTTTCTCGTTCAGTAATGATGGATGACTAATTATTATTAAGACCTCTCCTGGTCTCGAGTGAACAAACTTTAATGATCTTCATGTGGTGTACGGGGAGTTATTTTTGGAGAGGTTGATGACTGTCTCTTTATTCTAATGGTCAATCTGTGATCGGTTAATCTGGGATGAATTCGATTTCCAGATCAAGTAAAAATCTTTGATCCAAAAGTTAAAAACACAAAATTCAAATTAAATCAAGTTTCTGGGTTATATATTTTAATTTAAATGAATCCCTTGAACCTCAAGGAGTTAACGATCTCGTGACTCTGAGAAAAAATGAAATACCTAGCTATCCCTATTCTTTTATCGATCCCTGGTCTAGTCAAAAATTCAAAAAAGGAAATTTAAGTCATATCAAGTTTTTTCAGTTTTTTTTCTGGTTTTTGCAATTATTTTCTACGGGGATGTGAGATACCTAGCTATTCTTATTTTTATCTCTCTTTCTTCTATATTACGATTTTGCTATAGTCACACTTTTATCGCTTTTTTGGTCTAGTGATTCGGTTTCGGTATTGACCACATGAGGTCCCGGGTCGGGCATATTCACAAATATGTTTATTCAGTTTTCTGTTAAAAAAAAAATTACCTGGGATTGGAAAATTGCCCGGTTGGCGATAGGCCTGCCACCTATCACATTAGTGCTGGTTGTATCTCTGCCTACCTCTTCGGGGATACGGGCGTGAAGATACCTTTTTACTTATTATCTTTATCTTATATATAAAATTCTCGTGTCACAATGTTCGTTCCCGTACTCCTCCGAAACGGCTTGACCGATTCTCATGAAATTTTGTGAGCATATTGAGAAGGTATAAGAATCGGCCAACATCTATTTTTCATACCCCTAAATGCTAAGGGTAGCCCATTCCTAAATTTTTTATTTTATTTTTTAGAAAAAGTTTTTTGTTTTTATTTTTTATGATAGAGCATTTAAAAATATATACAACCGTTAACTTCCAACCCTCTACGATCAACCCCTATTTTTTAATTCAATAATTTATATGGCAAAACAATCTTTGCCGGGTCAGCTAGTCTTTTATAAAATATAGCTTATATTAATTTAGTTTACGGGGCATGCAGTAGTATATTTTATGAGAACTGATAGCGAGGTTACAGGGTAATATAGGCGCAATAAACATCAAAGCGGGATCTTATCACAACTCTATACATATAAGTATACGTTAAATATATGACAGCAAAACAGAAAAAAATGCATTGAAAACATCCATACTAATATTATTCTGACTGTTACTAATTGAAACTAAGTAAATAATGCATTTCACTACACATATACACATACTTATTTTAAATCAATAGACCAGTTTTGATTTAAGCGTCTTCAGGACGAAATAGTTTTACTGATATTTTTTATATCATTATCTCTCTCTCTCAATGGAAGGAGAAACCGTCGCCTATGATACCAAAGATTCCAAAGATGTTAATTGTGTGTTGCTATCCGTGTGACGGTATGACAATGCCACATAATTAATTATATAAGTCTACCTCCAAACCGGAACACAACAATGACAAACATTGATGCTTTTGCGGCAGGAATATGTAAGGCCGTTCAGACGGAGAAAACTAGTTATTTTGTTAATTTCCGCAAACTTTCCGCGAATTTTAAAGTTCGCATTTGCAAAATAACAAGTTTTCTCGGTCTGAACAATGGATTTCCGCAAAGTAACGCCTGAATCTATAAAATAGGTAAGGTCGTGTTACCAAATACCTGGAACTCTGCCACCTAGTAGAAATACAAGATGAAAGATTGCATTAGAGATTATATTGATGATATTACTCTACTGGCAGGCAAAGCTGCGCAGATCAGCTAGCACTAAATAAACAATTACACTGTAATAACTTATAAAAGCGTAATTTAACTGTAATCACTTCAAACTGACAGTAAAATAATCATGTAGTATATTGCCGTAAAAAGCGAAACTGGTTAGTTGAGTTAATTGAAAATTGATATATTAAAACAGTAAAAATATGTGTATAAATTATTTCGAAATTATAGTAATAAGTACTGGCAATTTAAGATTTTTATAATTTGAGGATTAAGACAAAGGAGTTTTAAAAGTATCTGATCAATAATAAGTATCTGATCAATAAAGTAGGCCCGGACAGGGCCTACTTTATTGATCAGAGTGTTAAGTGTGAGTTTTTCTTTTCGCATTCGATCGTGAGTGCGTTTCGAGTTTACTAGGAATTTTTATGTGATTTGTACAGCGCCACCTAGTGGTAAACTGGTTTCTCACGTTTACCACTAGGTGGCGCTGTACAAATCACATACAAATTCCTAGTAAACTCCAAACGCGCTCACGATCGAATGCGAAAAGAAAAACTCACATTTAGCACTCAGCGCCATTCTGCTAGGCAGTTAAAAAAGCGAACGATTGGCTCTCCGAGTCATTACTATCGTGATTACTAGGTGCTTGAGTTCTCCAACGTCTCGCCCGGGTCTGGTATTACCAGCTTACCTACTCTGTCAAGAATGTACCAGGAATAAATTAATAATACACTAAATGTAAGTTATTTATAAAAAATAATATTATTGCCTTTAAAGTTTGCCCCTTCAGAAACTTGATGCACTTACGCTAACGAATAATTCAGTTATCAAATCATTTTTGAAACACTTTTTCCGGGAGTGAGTACAGTTCTCGTCGTAAAATCTCTTTTATGTCTGTTATCGAATGTGGGTGCCACAAAGTGGTAATTTTAGTTTACTAAAAAGAAAGCAGTCACTTCGAGCCATATCTGGTGATATCTATTGAACTTTATAGTATAGGCAAGGATTACCAAATGGATACGACTTGAGGACCTTCAAGAAAACGCAACGCAACGCAATTGTAAGATCTCTGGTATTGCGGATGTCCATTGGCAGCGGTGATTACTTACAATCAGGTGTACCTCCTGCTTGTTTATCCCCAATTCTATATATAAAAAAATAAAAACCCCGCCACACTGATGTACGATTATCATCTTTCGTGTCTATAGCCAATCATTTATATTATGATGTAAAAAAGTACTGACGGTATAAGGTGAATATAATTTGTATAATTTCAGGCACATTTATCCCTTAGTTGATGAAGTGGAGTACAATTTGATGGTTGCAACAAAATTGCCCTTTAACTACAATACTCCCATTGTTTATCCTATAACATACATCACTATGTTCACCGTGTTTAATTATACTTCCTTGTTCGTGATGATTAACGACCTGACCATGCAAGCTTATCTCCTGCATTTGTTGTGCCAGTTCGCTGTGTTAGCCGACTGCTTTGAAAATATTTTGGAAGATTGTATGAAGCATTATGGTATGGTATAATTTATATGTTATTGCGTGAAGCGAAAACTTTGTATCTCTTATGACGAAAATTATGCTACGGGGGACTGTGAAATTTGGCACAGTTATGTTTACATTTTGGAGAAATGCAGGAGCAGGAATTTATATAATATGCATTAAAAATACATTAAATTAATAAAACTATACATTATACACACTTTTTTATGGTATTAGATAGTAAACAAGCAGATGGGTCTCCTGATGGAAAGAGTCAACCATCGCCTATGGACACCAAAGGTGTCAATGGTGCGTTACTGTATTGTGGCGAGGTCTCATGCCACATGCACAAGTTTACCGGCTACCTTACTCTCCAAACCGAAACACGACAGTGACAAGCATTGATGCTATTGCGGCAGAAATAGGTAAGGCGGTGGTACCAGACCCAGGCGAGACAATGCAGAACTCTATCACCTAGTAGCCACGATGGTAGTGACTCGATAGCCAATCGGTCGCCTTTTACGACCTGCCTGGCAGAACGGCAGTTGGTCTATTCTTCAAAGGAGCCCGGAACCAACACGGGGTAGACTAACGGAAGTCAATGTTACATACAAGTTATATTCGGGCATAGCACACATAGACACCTCTCAAGGACGCGACATCTCGGACTGGTGCGGAACAAACTGTACCGAACCATTCCGAGATATCGCGTCCGTGAGAGGTATCTATGTGTGCGTTGCTCGAATATCACATGTATGTAGATTGACTACTGTTAGTCTCCAGTGTACTGTGACAGGGCGATTGCTAGTGTACTTTATTATGTGATTTCCCATTTATAATAATAATATAATAATTTATAATCTATACTAATATTATAAAATTATAGTTTGTTTGTTTGTTTGGTTGTACGCGGTAATCTCGAAAACTGCTGAACCGATTTGAATAATTCTTTTTGCGTTAGATAGCCTGTTTATCGAGGAAGGTTATAGACTATATAACATCTTGCTACGACCAGTAGGAGCGGAGTAAACAAAGACCGCGCGGACGAAGTCGTGGGCAACAGCTAATACTAATATAATATAATAACTTACGCATTTATAGTAATATTATATATTTACACGTAATTAAAACTACAGTAATTGGCTTCCTACCTCCTGTATTGGAATCCTGAATTAGATCTTTACCAAATTTGTATAGAACCAAATGTATAGCATACTCTCCCAATCAGTCAATAAATAACCGAGTTGTAGGGCAAAAAATTTAAAAAATACAACTGAATTCAGAACTTCCTACTTGAATTATATCGACTGTAGCTTAGTGGCACAGCGTCCCGGCTTGAAAAGTTGGTCGCAGGTTCGAGTCTCGCGTGTCGACATTTTTCTTTGTTGTTTTTAAAGTTTTTCTACTTAAATGTTAAACAAACAGATAGTTCTCCTGACAGGATTTCTTTGATTTTTTATGGCATAAACAAATATTTCTGTTTTGTACGCGACATATCTTATATGCAAATTCCATATAGGCTAGTCTATGTAAAAATAGTACAAACAAGCCACCTTATAGATAACCTTTGCCTATAGACATACTTTTTGCACATTGCTATCTATTTGGCGGGGTTGGAGTGCCACATATATTATGATTTTGATGGTTTTACAGCGTTTTCGTGTATGAGTTTTATTTCTACATCATAGGATAATAATAATAATATCAGTGATTAAATAATACGATACAGTAAAAACACAGGTGGTAAATTTTTTTAAAAGAGCTTTGGCTAATAAAAGAGAATGTCACTTGACAAATACACCAATTGATCTAACCCCAAAGTAAACAGTTTATTTGCTTGTATTATTGGTGTAAGACAACGATACTAATATGTAGAAATATATGTATAAATGCTGTAACATACACAATAAACTCCCAAACTTAGAAATACGAAGATATATGTTTATCATGCAAATGTTTTCCCTGTCGGGAATCAAATCCAAATCTATCGTACTCGTGATTAGGTTTGCTAACCCTTTGACCGACGAGGCAGTCAATGGCGTAGCAAATAAGATAATGGTTCTGGTGGAAATTTATAAGCTGGTGCGTTACGGTCCGCATGATCGTAATGACATATTATGCATATATTTATCGGCTACCTTACCTAAAAACTGAAATACAATAGCGTCAAGTCGTTTTTGCGATAGGCAAAAATGCTGTTTTTTTATTGTTGCTGTTTAAACATTGAATTTTATTATTTGAATTTTGTAAATAAAATCGGTTCCTATCTTTTTCAGATTATAGAAAGAAAATAATCGTGACTGATATGCAGATGGAGAAATATCTTCAGAGGCTTAACGGATTAGTGGAGCAGCACAAATTTATTTTGAAGTATGTGATATCGGTCTTTTGCAAGGTTTAAAAATATGTAGCTGCATTGTGTATCTACTTGTTTAATTTTTATTTAATTGCTAGCTATTACTCGCAACTTTTTTTGGGTGGTCTGAGGTCATTGCTTCCTTTTGTTCACTCGGGTAAAAATTAGCCTATGTCCTACCCTCTAAACTCCTCTATCTTTCAGTGTAAGTTCCATCAAAATCAATTCAGCTTTTCCAGATATCACCCCGTACAAACAGAACGATAGACATAAAAAATTTGAAAAATTGTTGTTTTGGTATTAGTATTGTAAAAATAACAAATTGCACTTGAAAACACCTAGTTATTTTGAAATTTTGTGATATGATTTTATTTATTGATTTTATTTATATGTAAAGATTTTTTAGCTTTCCTTCATATATAGGGAGCTCGGGTTCGATCCCCGACGGGGACAAGCATTTGTGTGATGAGCATAAATGTTTGTATTTCCGGGTTTGGGTGTTTATTATATATATTCTAGTATTTATATATGTATTTCTATGTATTAGTATCGTTGACTAACACCCATACATACACAAGCAAATAATTTGCTTACTTTGGGGTTAGATCAGTAAGTGTAATTTGTCCCGTGAATTATTATTATTATTATAGGGAGCTCCTTCATCTTTATCTTTACCTAAAATAAAAGATAGTTGCTTTCGCTGTATGTTCGCTTAGTTATTTTAAGATATGAAACGGTTTTTAATGCGGTTTTCATCAAAAAACAGAGTAATTTAAGAGGAATTTTAACAGAAATAATGCTTAAAATAATATAAAAAGAAAAAATACATAAAGAGTATAAATTCTTAAAATAATAGAGTAAAACCGAAATTCCAAAGATTTTCACAGCATATCATTAAACATCGGTGCAAAGCTGGGACGGTTCGCTAATGTGTATAAGTAAAAATTAATCACCGAAATGTTTGTTCACGCATAACTTGGAAATAAATGCACCAAATAAATAGTTATTTTGTTGTGCTCGTTATTGCCTTGATAAGATTTGTGTAAAGACAAATTTATAAAATCATTTAGCTTATTTTAAAATTTATAACATGGAAAGTGACTGGTAAGACAGAATATACTGAGGGAGTATCTTCAACATATTACAATAAAGAATGGCCAAAGTAATTAATTGATATTCTATTTATTTAACAACGGTAGATTTTGTCTCAATTTTAAGGTTCCGTACTTAAAGCCCAAAAAGAAGGGGCGAGCAACTAGTGTGACATAAAGACGTCTGTTTCTGTACCAAATTTCACGCAAATCCATCTAGTCGGTGCGGAAAAAGATAAAATAAAGTTTTCATCCTCTTGATAAATTATTAAAAACATCCCGGCTTTAGGGAGATGGTTGCAGGTTCACATCCCGCTTGTCGATATTTTTTTGTTGTTTTTAAGGTTTTTCCAGTTTCCCAACCACGGGGTGAGTGCTATAACACAAAAATAATTATTAAAAACACCTTGTTCCTTAGAAACTATAAATTTATTTAATAAATAATCGCCTCTGTGGTCTAGTGGTCTAGCGTTGGCGTTGACCACATGAGGTCCAGGGTTCGAAAAAAAGTTTTTTTTCAGTTTTCTGAGAAACACAAAGTTGCCCGGGATTGGAAAGTGCCCGGTTGGCGATAGGCTTGCCACCTATCACATTTGTGGGACCAAGTATCTTCGGCTAATCGTGGGTGCACTTGTTGTACCTCTGCCCACCCCTTCGGGGATATGGGCGTGAAGATACTTTTTTTAAATTTTATATTAATTGTTTCGTACATTTTAATTGTGTTTTATGAATCAATAGAGCCAGTGACTTGACGGTTGCTTTATAAGTTTGTCCTTCGTCATTATTAACAAAGGCTTTATAGTTATTGAATACCCGGGTTCGAATTTACATAGACATTCTATTCTCATCCGCTAACGAAATGGTTTCGACAAACACCGCTTAGCGATCACGCTGGTAGTGGCTAATACTCTGACGAGGTATTTGCCATTTGCGCCAATTAACGATTGTTTGCTTTTCACGGATTGCCTGGCATTAGACTGATAATCTACTAATCTAAAGAGGTCGTTGATTAACACAGACTTAAAAAGGAGACACTCGTACAGTGCCTGACTAGTAGAGTTGTCTCATTCTGGGATGCAAACTAGAATATTCAGAAAAACATAAGAGGATCTAGATTGACCACTATAATGGTCGATAGAGTTAAAAAGGAGAATGATGAGACCGGCCTAAATGGACTACAAGAATATAGCGTCAGCCGAAATTATTAAATTAATTTTATTCACAATAAGTCAAAATTAGAATTCAACGAACACTTTTTAATAGCAAATTAATTTTAAAAGGATTTTAGTCGGAAAGTCATGAAACTAATCAAACTTGTACGCTTTTTCTTATTTTCAATTCAAGCAAAGATTTTTCTATTCTGCCATAAAGTTAACCTTTCTTTTATTTCTGACCAACCAAACAAATTAAAAAAATTTTGGATAGATAAGACGCAAAATTTTAAACAACCTATTGTATAAAATGCAACAAAAATGAAAATATTTATTATTATAATCGAAATCTACAACATAGAAGGCCGTATGAATAAGTACTCTTAGTATTATCCGAAAGAAACAAAAAAAAAACAAGTGTCATCTATTTACACTGTGAGCGAGTAATAAACATGTTATGTAAACAAAAGTTTTATCGTTTTTTAACATTTAAGTGGTTAAAATCAAGTAATCTTCACGATAATACAAAAATGAATTATATTTGTGTTGACGATATATTGCGATGTGAGTGACTTAAAATGGAATGTAACAATTGTAAAATCAATTAATATTAATCTTTGTAGGAGTTTCGTGAATTTTAATATTATAAAAAGTGTCCGTGATACTATTTACATTTCAGAAGAAACTAATAATGTATTACAATACGGTAAGCAGCCATCATCATGTGTTGCGTTTTAGGCCAAATTTCTATGGGGCCTCATCCATCTCCTTTGACAGACAAAAATGTTACTACATATTGTATGATATAACCACTCTATATGTTATTTCTACCTATACATTAATCATACTCATATTGCTCTTATCTGGAATAACTTTAGTCATCCTTAAGGGCAGCGTCACACATCCGGAATGTCTCTCTGAATTCATAATCTGAATTCAGATTATTACCTGATTCAGAAAGCGTAAAAATGCATACAATTAAAGAACTCAACACACACACATCCCTTTTTTCAAATTGTGATTTACTCAGATCTCAATGAAATATTTAATGTTAGTATTTCATAATGCGCGTTTTTCAATACATATGGCCACGCAAGCACACAAGACACCGGAATCAGATTATGAATTCCGGCTCTGAATTCGGAGAGAGGCATTCCGAAAGTATGAGTTCAGCCTTAAAGAACATATTATTCGAATAAAAACGTGTTATCCGGTTGACGCTGCATGCCATCCCTGAAACTAAATTAAGGTATTTTAAGCTCAAAGGATCAAAAAACATACATAAGCATAGATTTTTTTCAGAGTTCAAAAATCTAAATTTTGTTAAAAATGACAGTAATTTCATTTTTGAAATTTTCTATATTTTGGAAAGATCGATTTTGATTATACGAATGGCATTCAACGCAACCTTTGAGCTCTAAAATGTTTTCTTAGCTTCATTAGATAAAGGAGAGGGGGTTTTTTGGGCCCAAATGTTGTAAGTATGGTTGAAGTGTTATTCAAAATAATGATACTATTTTTCTATTTCAAAGTTCAAAATATGAGCTTAATCCGCTTTCTGAGATAAAAGAAATCACGAAAATAAGTTTGTGGTACTATAATTGTATAATCGATAAAATTATAATAGATTTACGTCAATAATTTTAATCGAAATATAAGCTCGTAAGTATATGTAAAAGTGTATTTTTGATTAATATTTAGTATAATCAACAGTAAGTACCATCATTATTTTAAAACCATTTATAATATAAAAAGAAAAAATATAATCGATACAATTTATATAATCGATTGATTACGTTACTTCAAACTTAATACGACTTAGTGTCTATGGATTTAATACAGCTAAAATTGACAATTACAACTGACATCACTGACGGCTCGCAAGAGTCGCACTCGCAAGTCGCGGACTTCACTCTTCGCTATTTTACAATTTACATAGGTACCTATCTACAGAGAGGCATCCTTTAATTTGTGTTTTCAAAAATATGTTTTTGGTATTGTGTCAATTTATAAACATGAAGCATAGTTGCCTGTATTACAAGTGTCGGTTGTTTATATAATAGTAAATGGTTACAGTGAGTTAAACTATACCATAGTACCGTAACCTTACTTCTAGTGAATATCTCATATCTCTGTTCTTAGATTGCAAAAATCTGTAAAATTTTCAGTATTTATATAACGTTAAACTAGCTATTAATTAACATAATATTCATCTCGCCTCTGTGGTGTAGTGGTCCGGTGTCGGAGTTGATCACAGAGGTCCCGGGTTCGATTCCTGGGTCGGGCAATTCAGAAATGTGTTTTTTCAGTTTTCTGATAAAAACAACATTGCCCGGGATTGGAAAGTGCCCGGTTGGCGATAGGCTTGCCACCTATCACATAGTGGGACCAAGTATCTTCGGCTAATCGTGGGTGCACTTGTTGTACCTCTGCCTACCCTTTCGGGGATAAGGGCGTGAAGATACTTTTTTAATATTCATCTTATTACAAGGGGGCCCAAGTTTGTATGCGACGGTATCAGTCTCCTTTATAGGCTGAAAAACGTAGAAGTTAGGTATATCAAAAAATATTATTTTTCAAAAATTTCCGTCATTGATAAATCCCAAATCAATCAACTGCTGAGAGATAAGCTGATTAGATTTTTAAATCAATCGGTCTATAGCCAAAAGGTTATTTTAAAAATATTAAGTAAGTGCTGTAAACAACAATTATGTAACTTTTAAAAACATCGATTTTATTCAAATTCAAATAGTCTTTATTTAGTAGGTAATTAATTATTCACTTGAAACAAGTCATTTGTACATTACATTACATACCTATTATACTATCTTTCACTTCAGTTTTAAAATTGAACAAGATTTATATTTTACATTTTCAAAAATCGTAAACAATAATATGTTTAAATAAAGTGAGTACGTAAAAAGTACCGAAGTCTGAGTGTGTTTCCTCGTTTATGGGGAGAACACAAAAATAAAATTTTATATTCATTACAAATCACTTTAATTGGACATGTACCATAGCACCATTAAATACATACAATATTATAGACGGTCGAGAAATATTTGGTTAAAAAATTTCAAAGTCATGTCGAAAATTTTTCGTCAACGATAACTCCCAAATAGATAAACCGATTTTGATGCAATTTAAGCATTTGACGCAGTTTTTTTTAGAAAAAGTGCTGATTATTTATTCTTCCAGATTAATGTTCCAATTCAGTTATCGGTAAAATCTGGAAATTATATTAAAAAATTACTGTTTTACCAAAATTGTTTTTGAGGTTTTTCAAAATTTCTCAAAATATATAATAGGGCCATTTTACCTTCTCCTGCGGCCTACCACAGTAGCAATAGTGCGTGTCACTGGCATGTTCTAATTTCACATTGCATTGTTATATTTTTACACATTGATTCTATTTCTATCATATTTTTTCTACCGATTTTCGTAATAATAACCATAAGTTTATAAAAAGTGAATTAATGACAACAAAAGCCAAATTGGAGTATTTATTACTTAGCGCCAATTACATTCCGCCAGACACAATTATTTTATACTTACATGTCTTAATGAATATTACTTCAATTTAATCTTGTCTTTAACCGAGATGTGAAAAAATAAATGTTTGTTCTAAAATACCATGCACAATAAAAATATTTTAAAAAAAAGTATCTACATGCCCATATCCCCGAAGGGGTAGGCAGAGGTGCAACAAGTGCACCCACGGTTAGCCGAAGATACTTGGTCCCACAAATGTGATAGGTGGCAAACCTATCCCCAACCGGGCACTTTTCAATCTCGGGCAACTTTCTGTTTCTCAGAAAAACTGAAAAAACACTTTTTATGTGCCCGATCCGGGACCTCATCCAGACCGGGATCCGGAACCTGGGACCTCATGTGGTAAACGCCAACGCTGGACCACCAGACCACAGAGGCGATAAATATTTTATTCGAAAATTTTCATGAAATCTTATACCTATGTAACTTCACATGTCACTGAAACTGGAAGTAGTGTGAGGTATGGAAGAAATAAAAAAACAGAAAAATCATCTTATTGCCTATTTTAATTGTTTGCGTTTTCCTCGGATTTAGATTTAAACCCATTGATATAAAAAACCAAAATACATAATTAGTGTCTCAAAAACGTCCCCCAAAAATGAGCGCATAATTTTAAATTGTGAGCTCATTTCAAATAGAATCGCGTCGGTCGCGAACGCGATATTGTCAGTTTTATTACTTTTTGTACCTTGTTTATTTATTATTTATTTATTTATTTATTTAATTCTTTATTGTACACAGAGAACAGCACAATTAGGGAAAAAAATAAACGTAACATAAGTACAATGGGCGAGCTTATCTCTACTTAAAGAGATTTCTTCCAGCCAACCCGTAAAAGGAGATTAAAAAAAATCAAATGAGTAGACTTGGTGTACAAAAGAATAATATGCTTACATAAATAAACTAAATATATATAGGTGATAATGAAAAAAAAATAAGAAAAAAACACATACCATATAAGGGAATCTCACAATTCAGCTAGTAAATGTTCTATAACGCGTTTTTTAAAGGAATCAAAAGTAAAAACAACTATAAGTCTTGCGCTTAAGGTTGGATATGCAAAGACATATATTTTTGCCATATCTAAATGAAATTACCGACACTTTTGAGTGTCAGTTTTGTGCGGGACTACGCATCTTGGTTTTTTTATATCAATGTTTAAACCATAACAATTAACATTTCGTACATTCTGATATTGTCTCAAGATCAGTATTGACAGATGAGATTGTAAAAGCTGTCATATTAATTATTAGCGTTAAAAACTTTTCGTTTGTAATTTGTAGTAACACAATGGAGTTAAAGGCTTCCCTCAGTATTCCTATGTTGGGGCAACTAGCTGCGAGTGCTTTGCTTATATGCGGAATCAGTTTTCAAGCGACGACTGTAAGTTTAGTTTATTTTTTTAAACACATGTGTTATGCATTTTTTATCAACCGACGAAAAAACGGAGGTTTCAATTTGACATGTATGTGTGTAATATTATTGAAATTGGATCATATTTAAGTATCATGATTACATTAGGCGGAAAAACCTTAAAAACAACAAAGAAAAATATTGACACGTGGGATTTGAACCTGGAAAAACCTTAACCTTCGCCGCCTCGAGCCTGTCGACACTAGCTCAGTGGAAGAGCGTCCCGGGTTTAGGGAGATGGCCACAGGTTCAAATCCCGCATGTCGATATTTTTCTTTCTTGTTTTTAAGGTTTTTCCAGTTTCCCAAGCTCGGGGTGAGTGCTATAACACAAAAATAATTACATTAGGCGTCCAAACACGTGTTTTTTTTATATCATAAGATAGCAAACAAGCAGATGAATCTCCTGATGGAAAGAGTCAACCATCGCCTATAGACACCAAAGATGTTATTGGTGCGTTGCTATCTTGTGGCGAGGTCTAATGCCACATGCATGAGTTTACCGGCTACCTTACCCTCCAAACCGGAACACGACAGCGACAAGCACTAACGCTATTGCGGCAGGAATAGGTAAGGCGGTGGTACCAGACCCGGGCGAGACAATGCAGAACTCTACCACCTAGTAGCCACGATAGTAGTGACTCGATAGGCAAATGGTCGCCTTTTACGACCTGCCTGGCAGAACGGCAGTTGGCCCATTCTTCAAAGGAGGCCGGGACCAACACGGCGTGTTCTAAATATTTGTGAGTGTATGTATGTTTGTATGTCTGTATGTTTGCATGTTTTCATGTTTGCATGTTTGCACGTTTGCACGTATGTACGTTTGAGCACTTGCACGTTTGCACGTTTGTAGGTTTGCGCTTTTGCGCGTTTTCACATCTGCACGTTTGTAAATTTGCAAGTTTGTACGTTTGCACGTTTGCATGTTTTCACGTTTGTACGTTTATATGTTCATATGTCTGTGCGTTTTAGTATACCAACTTGGGGGATTAATTTTGAAAAATCCTTTCTTATGCATTATCTACGTCGTAAAAATCCCTGTAAAAATGTTCTGTCTTCTTGGTCCAAGGATTTAGGCTGGTCGTTGATATGTAATTAGTCAGTGAGTCTGAACTTTTCTTCTTATATGTAAACAGATCTCAAGTCATATCTCAATAAATTTGTTCACAGACGATTGGAATAAGTATCGTGAAGTTTTTTATGAGCCTTCTATATTTAATGTACAACATGTTCGAGCTGTTTATATTCTGTAAATGGTGCGACGAAATCAAGATACAAGTCAGTATATCTTATCTTTATCTTATCTGGGATGCAATAGTTTTTATTTATTTTTTGTATAGATATAATTACAAAAGGTAAGAGTGTATTTATTTGTATAAATTAGTTCTACATTTCATGGTGTTTCTAGAAAATGTACTGCGAAACTGGATATGTCTCATCATGCCCACACATCACGGGAGTTAATACCATTGGGTTATCATATCTGCAATATTTGCACCTTTGCCTAATTCTTCGAGAATATGGCCGTATGTAATGGTTTTTTATTTATTTATTTTTTACGATGTCTGGGTATGTCTCAATATGCCGATACATCATCGGTTTTAATAACGTTGGCTAAACATAGCTGCAATATTTGCAACTCTGCCGAACTATTCGAGAATGTGGTCGTAACGGTTTTTATTTGTTTTTATATTGTCTTTCAAAAGGTAACAATTATTATACTTTGATAAAGAAAAAGCTAAGATACAGATAAAACACCAAGTTACAGTTAGAAAGACTAAAAAGGCATGTGAGTAATATTGTTACTCTAATATATTACTGACAATAAAAACAAACCTGTACATTCATTTCGATTAAATTTATTAATATAAAAATCGTTTAATACTTCTTAGTTAAAAAAGTTTTTAAGTAGGCAAAGAAAATTGCAAGTCCATACATGTATTTTCACCCTTTGACAACAGAAACAAGGTAGAATCAGATGGTTTACCAAATTCAAGTAGTTCCAAATAGGTAATAAATCCTTTCGTTGGAGAAACCAAAGGAGATTGATGAGATCGGCCTAAATGTCCCACAAGAATATATCCTGAATCGAAATTCTCAAATTAATTCAATGCACAATAAGCCTATATTAGAATTCAATGGACATTTTTTATAGCAAATAAGTTTTGAAAGGAAAAATCTACGGAAGTCATAAACTACCCAAACTTATATACATTTTCTTACTTTTTATACCATAAGATAGCAAATAAGTAGATAGGTCTCCTGATGGAAAGAGTCAACCATCGTCTATAGACAACAAAGATGTTAATGGTGCATTGCTATCTTGTGGCGAGGTCTAATTCCACATGCATCAGTTTACCGGCTACTTTACCTTCCAAACCGCAACTCGACAGTGACAGCACTGACGCTATTGCGGCATGAATAGGTAGGGCTGTAGTACCAGACCTGGGCGAAACAATGCAGAACTCACGACGGTAATGACTCGCATAGCCAATTGGTCGCCTTTTACGACCTATCTATTCTTCAAAGAAGTTCGGACCAACACGGTGAAATTTACTTTTAAAATACGCAAATATCTTTCGTTTCTATCGTAAAATTACCACTGTTTTATTTATGGCAAACGGAAATACAAAATATTTGTTGTAAATAGATAATTAATCATTTATCAATATGTGTTGGATTCTAGGTGAGCTTTGTATGGCCATGCATTATTCTCCTTTAGCTAATATTTATTCTTTGCTATTCTATTTACCATAGCTTTGAGCAACAGTTTATATATTGAGTTTATTTCGCCGGATCTTCTCAGTCTGTAGCCGCGTTTTCCAATTCGGTAGTACTTATGAATAAAATTCTCTCATTTAATTTCTTTGAGGCATGAGAACCTCGTGATCAGAGTCAAAATGCCTACTCATTAGACCAATAAGGTAGTCTAAGTTAAAATTACACATTTTTATGCCGTATGTCTAAGATTATATTTATTACGAGTATATAAACACATTTTAGTTCTGTTCAATTTCTTATAATTAGTATAACATAATTCTAGATTCCATATCTCTGTGATTTGAACTTCTGCAAGTTGTTAAAACTAAATGTTAATAAGTTAATGAATAGTGAGCGACCCTGACTACGCAATCGATTCGGCTTAGGATCAAATTCCGACAGCGCAAAGCGTTTGTACGAGAGCAAAGATGTTTGTATTTCTGAATTTTATTGTTATATATATTTCATTATTTTTATATGTATTTATTTTTATGACTATTGTAGACTACTCCGACAACAAGCAAATGATTTGTCTACGTTAGATCAACTTGTGCAATTTGTACAGGGATAATAATAACAAAACATGCTATGTATTTTAATATTTGCGCCACCAGACTCTTTATGAATCCTACGAAAATATATTCCGAAGATAAAAAATAGCTTATATTAATTTAAATAAAGTTAATCCAGATACGAAATCCGCCCAGCCGTAAATTACGTAAAGGAGTTAAAATCATAAAACTCAACTCCTCTTAAGCTTTAAAAGACAAGAGATTCTACGAAGCGTTTATATTAAGACTCGTTTACTGTTATTTATTTTTCTAAATAAGCATTTTCAGTAAATAATTTGTAAACGACTTGTTTTTAGAGTGAAAACGTCGCTAACTCAATTTACTCCTCTGGTTGGGAACACGGCTTTTCAAATCTTCCTGAAGTTCGTAAAAGTATCCTTCTAGTTACTATTCGTGCTCAGAAGCCTCTGATACTTATGGCTGGAGGACTTTTTGAAATGTCATTAGCTTCTTATACAACCGTAAGTATCGCTATTTAATTCAAGTTTTCACTATATTTTACACTAAAACAAGCAACTCTCCATCCACTTAGTATTATGTAATACCACATGCATAGTTTACCGACATCCTCACTATCCAAATGGAACACGACAGTGATAAGCACTGAGGGTAATGTGACAGAAAACATGCTTTTTATATATCGTTAGATAGGAAACAAGCAGATGACTGTCTCTATAGATACCAAATTCTCACCTATAGACACCAAATATGTTGTTAGTGCGTCGCTATATATATGGCGGGACATCAGGATTACAAGCATAATTTTACCGGCTACCTTACGACACGAATTAACGAAAAGCACGAAAAAGCATTAAAGCTATCACGACAGGAATAAGTAAGGCGGTTGTAGCATATACAGACGCTAGACGTTTAGGAACCTTGTAGTCACAATGCCTGCTACATAAGTTACACAAAAGACAGATTTCAAAAACTTTTCGAACAATTTACGAACGACATAGAAAAACACAGACGGTTTATACTTCTAAAAGGACTTTGGCTAATAACAGAGAAATCTCCCGCTTAGAAAATTACCATGTTTATTTTTTAAGAAGAGGAGGCAAATGGACAAAATGCTCCCCCGAAGGTACGCGTGTGTTGTCTAAGGCATTCACAGTAATACCAAAGCTATTAAGTTCATAGAGATCTAGTAATATTTACAAATTCTTGATTGGGTAATCAATAGTTTGTAAATAAATAATTTTTATAAGCTTAGGAAGACCTAACTTCCACATAAAGGTGTATGTATCTTAGGCCTTAGCGGACTTTTTAAGTCCTCAAAGGCTCATGTATGTAAGTTAATTCATGATATATTTTACTTTTAAACTTTTACTACAAGTATTTTTATATCGTAAGAGAGCAAACAAGAAGATGCCTCTTATGGGTCTTCTGATGGAAAGTGACACGGTTGTCACTTTCCATCAGAAGATCAACCTATAGACACCAAAAATGTTAATGGGCCGTTGCTATAAATGTGGCGGGGTTCTAATGGCATATGCAAAATTTTGCCAGCTACTTTATCCTCCAAATCGAAACACAACAGTGACAACATTGACACTATTACGGCAGGAATATGTTAGGCGGTGGTATCAGACCCGTGAGAGATGTTGCAGTACTCTACCACTTAGTACTCACGAGTCACGACAGTAGTGACCTGTGCGCATTTACGAACTACCAGACTGAATGCAATATTCTTCATATCTTAAAACTATGTTCATATCTAATTAATAAATTAATATCTTTGTAATCTTACAATTGGTTATCTTCAATCAACTGTAAACTGGGGTGGGACTCAGCTTGTTTCAAATGCATCATTTGTTAAAAGAGTTTTTTTTTATATCATAAGATAGTTAACAAGCAGATGGGTCTCCTGATGTTAAGAGTCAGCCATCGCCTATAGACACCAAAGATGTTAAAGGTGCGTTGCTATCTTGTGGCGTCTAATGCCACATACATAAGTTTACCATCTACTTTACCCTTAAACCGGAACACGTCAATGACAAGCACTGACGTTACTTCTGCAGGAATAATTAAGGCGGTGGTACCAAATACCCGAGCGAGACGTTGCAGAAATCTATCACCTAGTAGTTACGACGGTCACACATGTTAGCCAATCATTTGTCTTTTACGAACCGCTTGGCAGAATCATCCTTGGCAGATCGTCTATTCGTCAAAGGGGGCCCGGACCTACTCAGGCCAATGTAAACAATGATCCGTCGAGACAAACATCTAAAAGATACCGGTGCTGCTACCTTTTTAGGGTTTCGTAACTCATAGGAAAAAACGAAACCCTTATAGGACCACTTTGTTGTCCGTCCATCAAGACCCTTTTTCTAAGAGAGGTATTAAGCTGAAATTTATATCAAATACTCAAGTTTACTGTCTCTTAGAGCTGTGAAAAAAACAAACTTCAAAGCCAACGCAATCAAAAGATACAGCCGTTTTTACCGCAAATTTTCGAAACTCGTGAGGGAATCAAAAGCTATAGGGTACTTCCCATGAACTCTTAAGGTACGAAGCAACGTATTATAGCACAAATAAAGGCAAAATTGCGAAAATCGTAAATTTTTCGTTATATCATATAATAACAATATTTTGGTTATTTTGCGGTTGATATATTGTTGCTGTCATGTATACATGTTTATACGGAACCCTCGGTGCGCCAGTCCTACTCGCACTTGGCCGGTTTTTACTTTGTTGGACTAATCATTTATTTACAAATCTATTAAATATTTACGTCTAAGTTTACATAGTGCATACTAATATAAAATAATCTTTCAGTTGGTGAAAACGTCATATTCAGCTCTTACGGTGCTGCGACGGTTTCAAGTGGAAGAATAAAGAAGAATGTTAATATTGACGCAGCTTAACTTATAGTTGGGGAGTCCAAGAGGGGGTTTGGGGATTTACTCGAGCGCGGCAGATTAATACGGGGAGGGGGGGGGGGCGATTCCTTACATAAGCCCTTTATATAGAGCCAGACATATAGGGGAGTAAAAAATGCAATAACTTTGGCTAATGGAAATTGTCAGATAACATTTTTTCCGTTATTTTTACATAATTTCCTTCAAAATTCAACCACGTTCGAGAATGTCGTTTTCTTTACAAATTTGTGACACATTCATCTCACAAATTATCAGATTTTCTAAATATATTTACACTTTTTAATGCCCGCAATAACCCCACCATACCTTAATTTGACGCTTTGAATTGAAAAAACATTTATTTTTCTTCACAAAATTCTAGTAAATCCCTATTTAGCATCGTGGGCTTTCATAGTTAGGGTGAGGAAATTAATCAAATAGAGCTTCATAAACAACTTCTACAACTCTTCTAATAACATTGTACAATACAAATTTCGGCACAAATGTGTCATCTAACACAAAATTTTAAAACCTTTGATAAATCGTTGTATTTATTATATTAAATTATATTAATTATTTTTTTCCTTAAATTATAAAATAAAGTTTTTGTGCGTCTGAAGTAAAATAGTTATATCTATCGCTTGTTATTTACTAGCGTCCCTATTTATTTTTTTTTATATCATAAGATAGCAAACAAGCAGATGGGTCTCCTGATGGAAAGAGTCAACCATCGCCTTTAGACACCAAAGATGTTAATGGTGCAATGCTATCTTGTGGCGAGGTCTAATGCCACATGCATAAGTTTACCGGCTACCTTACCCTCCAAACCGGAACACGACAACGACAAGCATTGACGTTATTGCGGCAGGAATAGGTAAGGCGGTGGTACCAGACCCGGGCGAGACAATGCAGAACTCTACCACCTAGTAGCCACGATGTTAGTGACTCGATAGCCAATCGGTCGCCTTTTACGACCTGCCTGGTAGAACGGCAGTTGGCCTATTCTTCAAAGGAGGCCGGGACCAACACGGCGAAATATCGTTATCGTGACTCGCATGATTTTTTTATAAGATAGCAAACAAAAGGACGGCTATCCTCATGGGAAGAGAAACCATCGCCTATAGACAACAAATAAGTTAATGGTGTGTTGTTATGCGTGTGGCGAGATGGCAATGTCACATGCATACGTCTACCAGCTACCTTATCCTCCAAACCAGGTTATTAAGTCATATAAGCATTGAGGCTATTGTGGCAGGAATAAGTTAGGCGATGGTACCAAATACCTGGGCGAAACATTGCAGAACTCTACAATCTAGTAGTCAACATGGTATTGACACGTATAGTCAATCGGTTGCCTTTTACGGCCTGCCTGGTAAAACGGCAGTTGGTCTATTTTTAAAGGAGCCCGCACCAACACGAGGTAAAACTCAGTATTGTGCTATAATAATGGCTATATGCTAGGTCTGATTTTATTGCCTGGAAATGTTATCCAAATTTATTCAGTTCTTTTGGATTTAATACATTCAGATACAACAATAATTTAAACGCACTAAAATACCGTTTCCTGTTTTTACCGAACCTCAAAAGCATCAAATCTTCAAAAAAAATTATGAGACCACAAGGGAAATATACTCTTTTAAACACAGAAAAGATTTTTCAAATCTGGTTCATAAGATACCCTACTACTGCATTGAAAAGTTACATTCAAGGTTGCGTTTCTCAGAGGACGCAATTTTTTTTTTATGTGTAGGGGAGGTTTTTTTTTATATATCATAAGATAACAAACAAGCAGATGGGCCTCCTGATGGAAAGAGTCAACCATCGCCTATAAACACCAAAGATGTTAATGGTGCGTTGCTATCTTGTGGCGAGGTCTAATGCCACATACATAAGTTCACCGGCTACCTTACCCTCCAAACCGAACACGACAGCGACAAGCACCGACGCTATTGCGGCAGGAATAGGTAAGGCGGTGGTACCAGACCCGGGCGAGACAATCCAGGTTACTATAAGCTTAAGTTTAAGGTCACTAGCCTTGTCGGTCCGTCAAAAAATTTCGGTTATTTTTATTTATAACTTTTATTTTCCATGTCTTGTTAAAAAGTAATAGGAATTAAGTTGCAGAAAATTTAATTTGCTATAAAAAATCAATACTGATATTATAATGGCGAAAATAAGTATATGTCTCTTCTTTATGCCTAAACCACTAAACCGATTTGAATGAAATTTGGTACAAATATAGTTTGAGATCCGAAAAAGGACATACGATAATTTTTATTTCGGAAATCCCACAGGAACGGGAACTATGCGGGTAAAACCCGGTATCTTTTAAGCCACGGTAGTAAGGAGTAACTTAGGCCACTTTTATTTTAGAAATTTTTCCACGTGGACGAAGTCGCGGGCGCAGCTAGTGTATCATAAAATGATATGTATCGAGATACAACGCAAAAAAACCTTTGCACCCATTTTTCCTAGATGACGGCGGGGGACAAGGCTGGCGACTCCACAAACTTGAACTTACACTTACATTACCCCTCCCACCCACATATCAAAAAAATAAAATTGCAACTTCTGAGAAAGGCACGCTAAAGCCCAAAACGTAAGATTTCAATGGAGTGTACCAAGATTCTGAGGTACGGTAAAAAAATACAGTTGAATTGAGAACCTCTTCTTTTTGGAGAGTCGGTTGAAAAGACAAACATAAATATTTGCATTTGTGCTACGTGGTCGTCTCATTCTATCAGGAGACCCATCTGCTTGTCTCCTACCCTATAATGTAAAAGAAATTGGACCGGGACCTCTTTCATATTGCGAGGCAGCTTGCAAAAGGCGAACGGTAAGTTAAAGGAGTCAGATTGGCTAAGTAAGTAAAAGGATGACGTGCTTTTGGGTCATTAAAACAAAGTCAAGGATAACAGCTAACACGGCGAATAATTGGGTATTTTATAATTGAATATTATAAAGTCAGTATCATTGAGACTACTATGTGGCAGAGCTTTTCCTACGTCATCGTATTCCTACGTCAATAATTCCATTATACGTCAATGCTTGTCACAAAAGCATCAATGATTGTCATTGTCGTGTTCTGATTTAGTTAAAATGTTACTTTTTAAAAATTACATTCTTCTTTCCTTGTCCGAAAATCAACAAGCACTTTTATAAGATTCATCACAAGAAAGTAGTTTTATATTTTTTTTCATCTCATTTCGTGGTGATTTGCAAAGCACAACTTACTTGACATCCGTAAAGCTTAATGTTCTCCACAGGACCACATATTACTTCAAGTTGACCAGTTATTTTGATTTTAAATGTGTAAATTAGGCATTACGTTATGCTTCCTCTTCTACAAAAAATCTAATACTTTATAGAACTCAGAAATAGGAATCCCAAACTTTTTGTGCTCATTCCGACTAGTGGGGTTATTAATTCCATATTGTATTAATTCAAATAATAGTAAACCTTACAAAAATATTTGAAGTATTAAAAATCTTACATTATTACATCTACTAAGGTCTTTGTAAAACATTTCTCTAACAACAAAGCTAATTGAAAGTAGCGAGCATTCTTTGACTTGTTTTATGTTACTAATAAAACGCACAAGAAACGTTATAAGAGATTTTTTCATTTATTTGATGTGAAGAATTTCGATATTACAAACTCTGGTTTAGCTGTCTGTTACTATCTAGTACCTACTAGCTTTATGGACTTTGCCATTCTATTTTTGGACAGAGCCTTCTGTTAACAATGACAATGACGAAGGACGACGATCTAGAGGCTAGATATCAGTTTTCGAAGTGAAAATTTCTTTAGCCGCGTTAGACGATTTTGGTAGGAAGAAATCATATGGGTCGCGTCAGCGTCATCAACATGCTAATATTTAAGGTATCGATATTGATAGATATACAAACGGTGTATAATGGTACATTTTAATCTCAGTAGATGTAGTCGCCTCTGTGGCCTAGAGTTCCGGTGTCGGTGTTGATCACATGAGGTCTCGTGTTCGTCAGGCGAGTTACAGGCTTGCCACCTATCACATTATGGGATTAATGGCTAATTGCACTAACCTTGTCTTAGTTTAGGACAGTATTTAGAAACAATTAACATGCTGTCACATTTTTTAATCTGAAACAAAAAGTGACAGCATTCTACTCAGGATTTTCCTAAGCTAAGACAGTGTTAGTGTAATTGGCCAAAATTATCTTAGGCTAATCGTGGGTGCACTGGTTGTTCGGGGATACGGGCGTAAAGACACTGAAGTAGATGTAGATAAATAGGAGTAAATAAAGATTAAAGTTTTGCCTTCTGTCGGCAGTTTTCATGACTGCGTGTAATTTTTTGTACTTCAGTTCAGTACATTTTGCCTTTAGACAAATGACGAACAGAAAGTAACGACTTTTTGCTATTTCAATTATATTTTTTTTGGATTGTGTGCGTTTAAAGTTATTTACACTCGTTTGCAAATTCATCAAGTTTTGGTCAAATATTCAAAAATCTACAAATTGTGATAAGTAATTGAAACGAGAAAATAAACTTGGAATAGGGAGGGATTGGGTTCAATATTTTCATAAGGTGATTCTTATGAAGCAGCCTATGCAATCGATGAGGCTTGGGGTTGATTCCCCTCAGGGCAAGCAATTTTGTGATGAGCGTAATTTTCGAGTTAATGGGTGTGAGTGTTTATTAAATATATATATCAGTACTAGCTGACCTAGCTAGCGATTAGATTAACATGTCGTCAAGATAGCTTTTTATACCATTTCATCCCCTATTTCAACCTTTCAAGGGTTGATTTAAAAAAAATAGCCTATGTTTGACCCCGGCTTGTCAACTACTTCCATGCCAAATTTCATGAAAATCGGTTCAGTGGTTTAGCCGTGAAAGCGTAACAGACAGACAGACAGACTTTCGCATTTATAATATTAGTACGGAAGTATGGATTTATCTATGCAATAGCATAGTTGGTAAACCTTAGTTCTCTACAAAAGTTCAAAGCTTGAAACAAGTGTTTTATTTAAAAAATAACAATAAAAATATCTAGTAACATGTAATTGCAAAATAAAACGCTGTCTTCGCTACAGCTTGCGAAGAAAATTGAAATAAAAATTGCCTTTGTTCGAATCTAATTGTGATCTCATTTTCTGCCCCGAGTTACGAAGATTTTTATTATCATTTTACATAAGTTATCTATTACGCCGAATTCCTTGCAAGGTAGGCCGAGTAAACCGAGCGTCTATAAACTTTCGCTTCGTTCGCCGTGTTGGTCCCGGCCTCCTTTGTAGAATAGGCCAACTGCCGTTCTGCCAGGCAGGTCGTAAAAGGCGACCGATTGGCTTTCGAGTCACTGCCATCGTGGCTACTAGGTGGTAGAGATCTGCATTGTCTCGCCCGGGTTTGGTACCACCGCCTTACCTATTCCTGCCGCAATAGCGTCAGTGCTTGTCGCTGTCGTGTTCCGGTTTGGAGGGTAAGGTAGCCGGTAAACTTATGCATGTGGCATTAGACCTCGCCACAAGATAGCAACGCACCATTAACATCTTTGGTGTCTATAGGCGATGGTTGACTCTTTCCATCAGGAGACCCATCTGCTTGTTTGCTATCTTATGATATAAAAAAAAAAAAAAAAATTCGGTTTGCCACGATTCACCGGTTGTCGGTCGGCGAGATAAGCGCACAGTATCCTATCACCACAATTTACTGATCCGTTAACGATTACTTTAGTTTTTTGAAACGATAACCGGAACCTACAACTTGACATGCTTAATGCTCATATTGCTCACACGAGGCGCGGGGGTGGTGACACACCACCCATGTCCCATCAGACTCCGAGTTGCGACTGAGATTTTTAGATTTTTGAGAAAAATCTCGAAAAATGACTGAATATCTAAATAACCATCCGTTGGTCGAGTGGTTAGTGATCCTGACTATATGATTCGGGTGGACTGGGTTCCATTCCCTATCATTTGTGTTAGACACAAGCATTTGTGTGACAAGCGCAGATGATTGTATTTCTGGGTTTGGGTGTTTTTTAGTAATTATTATATATTTGTTTTTATCCATCAGTTTCAGTATCTTCGACTAACACTCATATCACAAGCAAATAATTTGCTCACTTTGGGGTTGGACCGATTCGTATTGGCTTATTCGTCAATTCAAACAGCCAACGCTACCCCGGATTCCTATTACACACTTCCTTTGCATTGCACGAAATCAGTTCCACAGACTACAGGAAAGTGGGAATAAAAATGATACACATCATAAATTAATGTAGAAAGAGGTACTGCAGATTTATATACATAGTAGCATAGATAGATAATAATTATATCATGTTTCATTAAGTTTTCGTAGCACCTATGTTATAATGGGGCTAGAGTCATGAACACACTACCGAAGGTCTTTCAGTTGCGTTGCCGGACTTTTATAAATGAGTAAGCTCTTTTCTTGTAGACCTTTACGGTGTATCAGATCGTAAAAACTCTTGCCGACAATTGGTTCTATTGAGGGGTAGTATGGAGTAAAATGCTGAGGATATAACTTTGAATTTTGTCGATATGTCTGTTTGTTATGTTTGCTCTTACCATAATTGTACTTGCCATTTGATAATTAAATAGCGAACGGAACTTCATTCCTTCGGGAGTCCCAAGATGTCATTCGCTCTTTAATTGAATGTAAATCTTTGGATCTAGATCATTAAAAAACACTGCTTTTTATAATCTTTTTATTGATGAAGGTTACAATCTACATGCCAAATTTCTACAACACCCGTATTCACAAACGATACTATGAGATTGCATAGTGTCAGCGAGCGCATAGGGTCATGAAATAGATGGCTTGTCATGTGTGCAAATTAGCGTTCTTCGCATAGCGTTATTATGTTACTTAGGTAAGGGTTGTTTATGAATACAAGCGTTAGAAGCAAAGAAAATCCCAAGCAACGTCAAGCGCTTTATCAGATAACCCCGACTTCAAGCTTTATCAGGACCCGATCCCGAGGTAACACGGATAAAATATATCCTATGTTACTCAGAAAGAATTTACCTTCTGCTAATGAAAAAATTTTCAAAATCGGTTCAGTAATTCCAGATATTATTTCATACAAAGAAACGCACTTCTAATAATATTAAGGTAAAGTCATAAATATCAGAAACATTTTTATAACTTGTACCACACAAACGGTGTTTACTTGGGACGGGTCGAGATTTTTTAACTTTCTACCAATTTTAACGAAAGACTTAAATCTTGAAAATTCTCTGAGGAATACTAACTACTTAATAAAATATGGAATAACTTAAAAAGTTATTTTAATTTCAAATTAATATAAAGAAATTTGAATAAAGTTCAAAGATAACAAAAGGGACAGTTTCAAAGTTGGCTTGAGAGTGATCGGAAAATATTTTAGGTCAAATTAGTTATAGAGATATATTATGTATAGATATATATTAGATAGATACATCAATTAGTTTATAAGCTCAACGATGAAATCAAATAAATTGGTACAGTGCGTGTCGGGCCACGAAGTGTAGGATTCCGAATTTGACCATTACAATAATGAGGACTTAGAAGAAGGCTTTTGTTGTTTCATACTATGAACATTTTTCATTATGTTATATTTATTTTTCATTATGAACATTGACCGTCGAGTGGTTAGCGACCCTGACTACGCAATCGACGGGGCTCGGGTTCGATCCCTGATAGGGACAAGCATTTGTGTGATGAGCATAGATGTTTGTAATTCTGGGTTTGGGTGTTTATTATGTATGTAACAGTATTTATATATGTATTTCTATTTATTAGTATCGTTAACTAACACCCATGACACAAGCAAATAATTTACTTATTTTGAAATGAAATGAAATGAAATGAAATTGAAATAAAATTTATTTATTGCTCGAATACGGTACAGTTTTATAGGTTTACATTAGTTATAATACATCCGCGTATTCTACCAAATTGGCATGCATTTTTTTATTTAAACAAATATAATTATAAATTAAAACTACTGATTTAATATTACTTCGGCACAAAAATTTAAGTATTTGAACTAACAATAAATTAGAATAATTATACAATCGTCATATGCCTTTCATGGTTAATATTTCCAAACTTTTTAAATAACATTATTATTTAGTAATCTAATAATAAACTTAATCTACTCTATAATTATAAACAAATGTTACCAAATATCTATAGCCTGAAAAGTAAAAACGTAGCAAAATATCTATCAAATTTCGTGCAACTAATTTAGCATCCATTTAAATAATAATAATAAAAAAGACAATAACAATTTGATGGAATGAACTTAGAAATGATAATAGGCCATGGTTCTAATATTAATCTTTATAATTTACGAAAAATTCTTGTACTGTATAATAAACTTTGTTAATTAATAAAGATTGCAAAGCTGCTTTAAACTTATTTATTGGCAACATTCTCATATCTTTTGGTAATTTGTTATAAATTTTAATGCACATAACATAGCAGTTCTTTGCTACAATGGAACTAGTTAAAACTGGCATAGTAATTTTATCCTTATCCCTTATATCGAAGTTAGCTAAGTCTCCTAATCTAGGAAAAATATTCGGATGCCTTCTCACAAACATTGCAGCTTCATAGATGTACATACAAGGTAAGGTCATCAATTTTAGTTTTTTGAAATATGGTTTACAAGATATAGGGTTAGATCAGTAAGTGTAATTTGACCCGTGAATATTTATTTATTTATTTATTTAACTTATTTAACGTCAATGACCGATATCCGCATCACAGCCAATCAGTCGCTTCTTACGATCTGCCTGGCAGAACAACAGTTGGTCTATTCTTTAAAGGAGCCTGGACCAACACGGGAAAAGTTAGTTGAAAATTATATGCCAGTGGTACAGATAGCAGCGTATAATTAACGTCTTTGATGTTTATAGACGATGGTTATCTCATTCCATCAAAAACTATCAGCTTTTTGCTATCCTATGAAAATTTTGTTAACGAGTAGCAATGAAGTCCTAATTACGGAAAAATTACAGGGTGTTTTCAATCAACGTTATAAAAGGAGGAAGTCATCAATTCGAGTGTACTTTTTTCTTTTTTATGTTTAATATCTCTAATCTCAGAACTCGGTCACTTATAAACCGATTTTGATTATTTTGTTTGAGAGGATATACTCCCCGTGTGGTTCCATTTTAATTTGGTGAAGAACTGATGCAGGGTTTCAGATATACAGGTTTTTTTATGGTATAGGGGGCAAACGGACAAGAGGCTAACCTGATGGTAAGTGATCACCGCCGCTCATGGACAGCTGCAACAAAAAAGGTACTGCAAGTGCGTTGCCGGCCTTTAAGGAATGAGTACGCTCTAATTCTTCAACAACAGTTCTTCAACACAATTTAAAAATTATATATTTAGGGATTTCATATTCCTTAAAAGGATAAAAAAATTGTTTGTTTGTATGAAAAATAGACTGCTTAGTGTAGGATGTTGTAGAAATTATTTAAAACTTAGCATTTATGTTTTTTAACACAATTAAATTAATACGAGTTTAAGGTTTTTTAAATTTCATCCCTTAAAAGGATCAAAAATGTGGTAAAGTTTGTATAACAAATAAAATTTGTTTCATCAAAATCTTTTCAAATCTTTTAGTTATGCTCTTTTTACTTACATAAACGTGCATGTATTATAGGGTATTTAATACCCTATAATGCAAAAATGCAACACATAAACCCGGTTTTGGAACTACCGCTTTACATATTCCTGCCCCAATAGCGTCGGTGTTTTTAACTGTCGTGATTCGGTTTTGACGCAAGGTAAACATATGTATGTAACATTATAAAATTGCTACATGAATAGTAATGCTTCTAAGCCAACGCAATCAAAAGATACAGCCGTTTTTACCGCAAATTTTCGAAACTCGTGAGGGAATCAAAACCTATAGGGTACTTCCCATGAACTCTTAAGGTACGAAGCAACGTCTTATAGCACAAATAAAGGCAAAATTGCGAAAATCTTAAATTTTTCGTTATATCATATAATAACAACATTTTGGTTATTTTGCGGTTGATATATTGTTGCTATCATGTATACATGTTTGTACGGAACCCTCGGTGCGCCAGTCCTATTCGCACTTGGCCGGTTTTTACTTTGTTGGACTAATCATTTATTTACAAATCTATTAAATATTTACGTCTAAGTTTACATAGTGCATACTTATATAAAATAATCTTTCAGTTGGTGAAAACGTCATATTCAGCTCTTACGGTGCTGCGACGGTTTCAAGTGGAAGAATAAAGAAGAATGTTAATATTGGCGCAGCTTAACTTATAGTTGGGGAGCCCAAGAGGGGATTTGGGGATTTACTCGAGCGCGGCAGATTAATACGGGGAGGGAGGGGGGGATTCCTTACATAAGCCCTTTATATAGAGCCAGACATATAGGGGAGTAAAAAATGCAATAAATTTGGCTAATGGAAATTGTCAGATAACATTTTTTCCGTTATTTTTACATAATTTCCTTCAAAATTCAACCACGCTCGAGAATGTCGTTTTCTTTACAAATTTGTGACACATTCATCTCACAAATTATCAGATTTTCTAAATATATTTACACTTTTTAATGCCCGCAATAACCCCACCATACCTTAATTTGACGCTTTGAATTGAAAAAACATTTATTTTTATTTTTTTATTTATTTATTTAGCATCGTGGGCTTTCATAGTTAGGGTGATTAATCAAATAGAGCTTCACAAACAACTTCTACAACTCTTCTAATAACATTGTACAATACAAATTTCGGCACAAACGTGTCATCTAACACAAAATTTTAAAACCTTTGATAAATCGTTGTATTTATTATATTAAATTATATTATATTATTTTTTTCCTTAAATTATAAAATAAAGTTTTTGTGCGTCTGAAGTAAAATAGTTATATCTATCGCTTGTTATTTACTAGCGTCCCTATTTTTTTTTTTTTTATATCATAAGATAGCAAACAAGCAGATGGGTCTCCTGATGGAAAGAGTCAACCATCGCCTTTAGACACCAAAGATGTTAATGGTGCAATGCTATCTTGTGGCGAGGTCTAATGCCACATGCATAAGTTTACCGGCTACCTTACCCTCCAAACCGGAACACGACAACGACAAGCATTGACGTTATTGCGGCAGGAATAGGTAAGGCGGTGGTACCAGACCCGGGCGAGACAATGCAGAACTCTACCACCTAGTAGCCACGATGTTAGTGACTCGATAGCCAATCGGTCGCCTTTTACGACCTGCCTGGTAGAACGGCAGTTGGCCTATTCTTCAAAGGAGGCCGGGACCAACACGGCGAAATATCGTTATCGTGACTCGCATGATTTTTTTATAAGATAGCAAACAAAAGGACGGCTATCCTCATGGGAAGAGAAACCATCGCCTATAGACAACAAATAAGTTAATGGTGTGTTGTTATGCGTGTGGCGAGATGGCAATGTCACATGCATACGTCTACCAGCTACCTTATCCTCCAAACCAGGTTATTAAGTCATATAAGCATTGAGGCTATTGTGGCAGGAATAAGTTAGGCGATGGTACCAAATACCTGGGCGAAACATTGCAGAACTCTACAATCTAGTAGTCAACATGGTATTGACACGTATAGTCAATCGGTTGCCTTTTACGGCCTGCCTGGTAAAACGGCAGTTGGTCTATTTTTAAAGGAGCCCGCACCAACACGAGGTAAAACTCAGTATTGTGCTATAATAATGGCTATATGCTAGGTCTGATTTTATTGCCTGGAAATGTTATCCAAATTTATTCAGTTCTTTTGGATTTAATACATTCAGATACAACAATAATTTAAACGCACTAAAATACCGTTTCCTGTTTTTACCGAACCTCAAAAGCATCAAATCTTCAAAAAAAATTATGAGACCACAAGGGAAATATACTCTTTTAAACACAGAAAAGATTTTTCAAATCTGGTTCATAAGATACCCTACTACTGCATTAAAGTGGGAATAAAAATGATACACATCATAAATTAATGTAGAAAGAGGTACTGCAGATTTATATACATAGTAGCATAGATAGATAATAATTATATCATGTTTCATTAAGTTTTCGTAGCACCTATGTTATAATGGGGCTAGAGTCATGAACACACTACCGAAGGTCTTTCAGTTGCGTTGCCGGACTTTTATAAATGAGTAAGCTCTTTTCTTGTAGACCTTTACGGTGTATCAGATCGTAAAAACTCTTGCCGACAATTGGTTCTATTGAGGGGTAGTATGGAGTAAAATGCTGAGGATATAACTTTGAATTTTGTCGATATGTCTGTTTGTTATGTTTGCTCTTACCATAATTGTACTTGCCATTTGATAATTAAATAGCGAACGGAACTTCATTCCTTCGGGAGTCCCAAGATGTCATTCGCTCTTTAATTGAATGTAAATCTTTGGATCTAGATCATTAAAAAACACTGCTTTTTATAATCTTTTTATTGATGAAGGTTACAATCTACATGCCAAATTTCTACAACACCCGTATTCACAAACGATACTATGAGATTGCATAGTGTCAGCGAGCGCATAGGGTCATGAAATAGATGGCTTGTCATGTGTGCAAATTAGCGTTCTTCGCATAGCGTTATTATGTTACTTAGGTAAGGGTTGTTTATGAATACAAGCGTTAGAAGCAAAGAAAATCCCAAGCAACGTCAAGCGCTTTATCAGATAACCCCGACTTCAAGCTTTATCAGGACCCGATCCCGAGGTAACACGGATAAAATATATCCTATGTTACTCAGAAAGAATTTACCTTCTGCTAATGAAAAAATTTTCAAAATCGGTTCAGTAATTCCAGATATTATTTCATACAAAGAAACGCACTTCTAATAATATTAAGGTAAAGTCATAAATATCAGAAACATTTTTATAACTTGTACCACACAAACGGTGTTTACTTGGGACGGGTCGAGATTTTTTAACTTTCTACCAATTTTAACGAAAGACTTAAATCTTGAAAATTCTCTGAGGAATACTAACTACTTAATAAAATATGGAATAACTTAAAAAGTTATTTTAATTTCAAATTAATATAAAGAAATTTGAATAAAGTTCAAAGATAACAAAAGGGACAGTTTCAAAGTTGGCTTGAGAGTGATCGGAAAATATTTTAGGTCAAATTAGTTATAGAGATATATTATGTATAGATATATATTAGATAGATACATCAATTAGTTTATAAGCTCAACGATGAAATCAAATAAATTGGTACAGTGCGTGTCGGGCCACGAAGTGTAGGATTCCGAATTTGACCATTACAATAATGAGGACTTAGAAGAAGGCTTTTGTTTTTTCATACTATGAACATTTTTCATTATGTTATATTTATTTTTCATTATGAACATTGACCGTCGAGTGGTTAGCGACCCTGACTACGCAATCGAAGGGGCTCGGGTTCGATCCCTGATAGGGACAAGCATTTGTGTGATGAGCATAAATGTTTGTATTTCCGGGTTTGGATGTTTATTATATATATTCTAGTATTTATATATGTATTTCTATGTATTAGTATCGTTGACTAACACCCATAACACAAGCAAATAATTTGCTTACTTTGGCATTAGATCAGTAAGTGTAATTTGTCCCGTGAATATTTATTTATTTATATTTATAGAAATTTATATACTTATTTATAGAATCTAATGTATCAAACCTTATAAGCTATTTTTTTGGTTAGTTTTTAGCCTTTACAATGACTAATTTTTGACTTTATGAATAATAAAATTCAAAAATTTTCCACCTCCCTTTGCCTTTGATGGCCGATTTCTCCTTTTTTAGTATTAGAAGAAGATGTTTGTGGCGAGGTCTAACACCACACGCATAAGTTAACCGGCTATTTTACCCCACTCCAAACCGGAACACGACAGTGACAAGCACTAACTCTATTGCGGCATGCATACATAAGGCGGTGGTACCAGACCCGGGCGAGACAATGCAGAACGTTGCCACGATGGTAGTGACTCGCATAGCCAATCGGTCGCCTTTTACGACCTGCCTGGCAGAACGGAAGTTGGTCTATTCTACAAAGGAGCCCGGAACCAACACAGGGATTAATTAAATTAGATTTTAATTTTTAAGGTCATAATTTAAATGAATAAGAATAAGAAATATTTATGAATAAAAACAAACATAAAATAAAAAAGAAAAAAAAGGGGCAAATGAGCAGGAGGCTTACCTATTGGTGAGTGATTACCACCGCCCATGCGAATCTTGAAGCAGAAATCAGAAGTTCTTTATTCAATAAAATATTTATTTTATAGTTTATAGGCGCCGTTTATAGGCGATAGTTGTCTCTTTCCATCAGGAGACCCATCTGCTTGTTTGCTATGTGATAAAAAAAAATGTATTGCTTGCTCTAGTCCAAGCGTTTTACATTTGTGTCTATTATTCTACTCCAAGTACTTTAATTCATTCTAATCACACGAAATGTAGCGTTTCTATTCTACCGCGTGTGAACAGAACACTCACTTCTTCGAGTTGTTTGAGGAAAATTAGGAATTAGATAAAGGGGTGTTAACAGCCCCTTTTTAGCCCAGTTATGCAAGGCCCATAAAAATGTCAAATTGAAACAAATCATAGTCGCTACCGGTTCATAAATGCGCCAATGGAGATTATCCTCCATTTACCCAATCAATAAATCGTTAAATCGTGGTGATTCGGAAAGTCTGTTGACGTTTAATTCACTCCACCTAGGGAACCAGTGTAATGACTTTGGAAGGTATATGAATCAAAATGGAAGAGAGGCAAATGCTGCCTGCCACCATTGGAAAATGCAGAAAGCTCTGCTGAACACACTTTACAAGTATGCTCAGCCTGGATAGAAGAGCGATTTGCGCTTAGCGTTTTAATAGATGACGACCTAACTTTACCAGCATTAGTAAGTGGCATGGTGGAACAGCGAGACGGCTTGGAGAACGGTCCTTGGCTTCTGTGATATTGTAATATCACACAAGAAACGCTCAGAACGCGAAAGCGAGCAGTATAATCATGCGCGTCATCTTCTGAGAAGAAACGCGTATGCATAACTAAACGCCAGTAAAAGCACTGCGTAAGTTCCTCTCTGGAGATCCAAGAGCTTCCACATACACATACAGTTTTAGTCGGTATGAGTCCGACGTAACCACTCTGTCATCCCCGTGATCAGATTGAACATTTATTTATTTATCATCATTAATATATTTAGTTCTAGTATATTTTATTTTTCTGTGCTCACTCACACATACACTCGCGCTTCTTGTTCTTGTTCTAGCGTATATAGTGCCAGTTTACATAGGTTACCGAAGACAAAGAACAATTAGCAACCAGATGTGTCAACATTTGCATGGAAACTGCTAACAATGTACATAGTGCTAGTATTTAACCTATTTAACCACTCGACTCTCGTGGAGGCAAATATTAGACATTATGTATGACAATTGCGTGTACTGTCACTCTGAAGGCAAAATTTTACGCCGCTCGATTTTTGAATTTTTGAATTTAAACTTTAAATTTCTAATTATAAAGTCTAATGTTGTATGAAAACGTCTTTGACGTTTATTCTATGATAAAATATCTGTCATGTCAAATTCGTAAACTGACATCTGCTATTGTCGTTTATTATACTTCAGCCACTTTTGTTCGTTCGACCGGACCGCGTGTGTGTTATCGATTTTTTAGTGGTATAAAACTGAATTTTTTGTTGTTTAACGGTGCATTTCTCTCATGTAAGTATTATTTTTATTAGAAAGGCCGTTTAATTATTCTATTTGGACAATTCGTTGTAAGAAATATATCGTGATAGCCAAAAATAAAGTCATTTATAAATTCATTATTTTTCCCGTGATTTTTGTAATATTTGTTTGTAAATATAAAAACTACTTTGTCGATTACTTTATTTTGATCCTTAATAGACAGAAAATATATCAATTGATACACAGTCTTTTACGGAATGAGAAAATATAGCTTAGTTGTAGAAATAAAGATTTTTTTTCCAACGAGTCGACCGAGTCACCATTCCCGCCAAAAGGCGAGTGATGAGACCTGGCGCTTTAATTTGCTCTTGCGTGTCAAAGTTTCGAGAGGTTAACAATTACATGTAGAAGGTAATATTTAGTTTATTGTAAAACAAAATTGTAAACAATTTAACATTTCTGTAAGTCTCCTAATCAATAATGGTTTCCAACGAATGCAATTATTATATACCAGACAAATTAAATTTCACTGCGGCAGTATCTACATTCCGGCTATATCAAATGTGTAATTATTGAAACCATATCAAACATATCAAAATGCTATTCGATATAATAATTAGAAACCTCAGTATCCTTTGATTAAATATTGATTTACTGTGTGAATTTCGTAGTAAGTCTAATTTGATGAATCTATCCTGTAGTCGTGTTTCCGTTTGAATATGTACATTGTACCTGGTAAACTTATGCATGTGGCATTAACATATTTGGGGCCTATATGCGAAAGTTGTCTCTTTCCATCAGGATAGCAATTCGTTTACTATCCCTTGATATAAAATAAAAACTGTTTGTTGATTTTATATATGTTACAAGCTGTACCCGCCGCTTCGTTCGCGTGGAAAAAATCTGAAATAAAACCCGCGTAGTCCCCGTTTCCATGAGATTATCGGGATAAAAACTATCCTATGTCCTTTCTCGGGTCTTAAACTATATTTTTACCAAGTTTCATCCAAATCAGTTTAGTGGCTTAGGCGTGAAGATGAGACATATACATAGATAGACAGACAGACAGAGTTACTTTCGTATTTAAAATATAAGTATGGGTTTATGTACATGCACATGTTATAAGTATTCTTTAGGTATGACCGGGCCCCTGTATTTATTGCCAGGAATTCGCAAGAAGCGAATGAAGGTTAAGTATATTAATACCATCGTTACTGCTAAATAGTAGACTCGTCAGTGTACAATGGAGAAAACTGAATCCTTACTGGGCTGTAAAATTATTACTGGACGTATCAGAGGAAAATTTTAGGAGTTTGGTTATGATTTGTTGACTCTCACCCGTACCTCGACAGAGTCCGTAAGGCCATACATAGGTCCTGGTAATCGCTAGACACAAGCGATCGAAGCTGGCTGACTCAACAAAATTTGTGAATAGTTTTAAGGCGATTACACCTGCGAACGAACTTAAGTTAGTGACAGGCGCAGCGTAAGTACTATCCCGTACGCCGACATCTCCCAACGTCAAAAAGTATATACAGTGGATGCAGATACGTTTTAACATTTTTGTTTACCTATATGAACTTTTAACATCATGAATCAAATGGATGTTGGCATACTTAAAACCCATCAACTGATAATCGGTCATTTAGCGATTCATTTTAGAAAAACAATAAATATCGAAAGAAAAAACAGTAAATATCGAAAATCGACAAAAGCATTATATGACAATTTTACACAATAATGACTGTTACGTATCCTATTTTCTTATAATATACATCTCGTGTAGCATTTTATTTATATATGTATTAAATACAATTAACAATTAATAGTTAACAAAACCTTCGAAAACGTGATTTTGTAAAAAGTGATCTCTTTATTTAAGAGATCACTTTTTACAAAATCACCTTTTAAAAATTTAAGTTTTGATTTCAAAATCACGTAAGAAAAAATAGAGATTTAATTGAAAGCATATCTATATGCTTTCAATTAAATTAAAAGGAAAGTATTAAACAGGTTGATTAATTTAGACTATTTGTATACGTATAATATATTTAATTTATTTATATTTATTACATTTCTTTTCAGTCAAAAATTAGTCATTGTAAAGGCTAAAAACTAACCAAAAAAATAGCTTATAAGGTTTGATACATTAGATTCTATAAATAAGTATATAAATTTCTATAAATATAAATAAATAAATATTCACGGGACAAATTATACTTACTGATCTAATGCCAAAGTAAGCAAATTATTTGCTTGTGTTATGGGTGTTTGTCAACGATACTAATACATAGAAATACACATATATATATATATATATATATATATATATATATATATATATATATATATATATATATATATATTAGGCTGTATCAAAAAAAACGACTATTTTTTTTTTGAAAAATATAACGAAAATCTTGTTCAGAATACCGAAAAAATACGCCAGTATAACAGACAGCTCTTAATTTTAATATTAAGATGTCCCGCTTCACGATTTTCCATTTCCCGTTTAAATAACATGGGAAAATCTGATTCTTCAAGTTTGGAATTTTGTAGCTCTGCAACGAATTATCAAATTGGTTAAACCATGACATATTCTTATAGGAAATTTAATGCTCTACAAAAAAGGTCTCTTACAAATTTTTGATTAATGTACTCCTTCAAAAGTTATTCAAGGTCAAAGTTGAAACCATTGTAAATTGTAAGAAATTTTCACTTTTTTGGAGCATTTATCATACTTATTACAATATTTTGTCATAAATAAGCTTTTTTAAAACTTTTTGGAGTTCCACAATTTTTTTTCTGTTTATTGATTTATATTAATTATCCTTGATATTAAAATTATTGAGTATAATAATAAAATTAGTATGATTTTAAAATTATAAAGTATGATGTAAGAATTATTATTTTCTACTTTCGTATTGAATGAATTTTATTTATAACGTTTTTAGTGGAGCTATTATACAAATTAAACATTTTGTTAATTAAATATTTAATCATAATACGAATTTAACATTTTGTCAGAAATTATTATGCTAAATTTTGTTTATTACAGTTAGGAAAACGTTTTCGATTATTGTTTATCACTAATAACAAGTATTGCAAATCATCCTCATTTTTTGTTAGACATTTATTATACTCTTCGATTAGAGCAACCCCTCGTTCTGCAACGTCATTTACAACAGACAAGTTTTAAAAAAATCGTTTGCACTCTTGAAAGTTAACATTTTCTGGCCATGTGTGTATGTCTGTTTCAATAAACTCGTACGAAAAGTTGAATGTATCAAAAATTTTCTTAGAATCCATTGACACAAAATCGCTAATGTCTCGTTCAAGAAAAGAGTCAACATTATTGATGTTAATTTCATATTTTTTGCATGCGATGATTGGCATTCCCTGAATTGCATGTTTAGAACTATTTTTTTCTTTATATTAATTTCTACAGTTTCATCAAATAAAGACGCGATAGCCAATTGATCGGTTAAATACCATAAATGTTTGTGCATCTTTTTTAATGCAGCTGTTGACACGGCTAGATTGATTTCCTTGAATCGAGTCATTTTTTTCATGAAATTCAAGTCGTGATTAGGAGCATAAATGGCAGAAGGCGCAGTAAACCAAGCTCTTACATAATACTTCACGATGAAAATACAAGTTTGCCGAAGACCGTTTATTTCGTGATTACCAAGTTTGAACGTTTCTCGGAAAATAAACATCTTCAAAGAATATATGGCTTTTGCCATCCATCGAGCATGGCCCATAGTTCCTGGAGCTTGAAAAGTATATTGATCTCGTGGAGTAGCTCGTAGAGTAGCTAAATATTGTAATAAGTATGATAAATGCTCCAAAAAAGTGAAAATTTCTTACAATTTACAATGGTTTCAACTTTGACCTTGAATAACTTTTGAAGGAGTACATTAATCAAAAATTTGTAAGAGACCTTTTTTGTAGAGCATTAAATTTCCTATAAGAATATGTCATGGTTTAACCAATTTGATAATTCGTTGCAGAGCTACAAAATTCCAAACTTGAAGAATCAGATTTTCCCATGTTATTTAAACGGGAAATGGAAAATCGTGAAGCGGGACATCTTAATATTAAAATTAAGAGCTGTCCGTTATACTGGCGTATTTTTTCGGTATTCTGAACAAGATTTTCATTATATTTTTCAAAAAAAAAAATAGTCGATTTTTTTGATACAGCCTAATATATATATATATATATATATATATATATATATATATATATATATATATATATATATATATATATATATATATATATATATATATATATATATATATATATATATTTAATAAACAGCCAAACCCAGAAATACAAACATGTATGCTCATAACACAAAATGCTTGTCCCCGTAAGGGATCGAAACCGAGCCCCGTCAATTGCGTAGTCAAGGTTGCTAACCACTTCCGTTTATTTCGTGATTACCAAGTTTGAACGTTTCTCGGAAAATAAACATCTTCAAAGAATATATGGCTTTTGCCATCCATCGAGCATGGCCCATAGCTCCTGGAGCTTGAAAAGTATATTGATCTCGTGGAGTAGCTAGTAGAGTAGCTAAATATTGTAATAAGTATGATAAATGCTCCAAAAAAGTGAAAATTTCTTACAATTTACAATGGTTTCAACTTTGACCTTGAATAACTTTTGAAGGAGTACATTAATCAAAAATTTGTAAGAGACCTTTTTTGTAGAGCATTAAATTTCCTATAAGAATATGTCATGGTTTAACCAATTTGATAATTCGTTGCAGAGCTACAAAATTCCAAACTTGAAGAATCAGATTTTCCCATGTTATTTAAACGGGAAATGGAAAATCGTGAAGCGGGACATCTTAATATTAAAATTAAGAGCTGTCCGTTATACTGGCGTATTTTTTCGGTAATCTGAACAAGATTTTCATTATATTTTTCAAAAAAAAAAAAAATAGTCGATTATTTTGATACAGCCTAATATATATATATATATATATATATATATATATATATATATATATATATATATATATATATATATATATATATATATATATATATATATATATATATATATATATATTTAATAAACAGCCAAACCCAGAAATACAAACATGTATGCTCATAACACAAAATGCTTGTCCCCGTAAGGGATCGAAACCGAGCCCCGTCAATTGCGTAGTCAAGGTTGCTAACCACTCGACCAACGGGGTGGTAAAATTGATTCAATAAAACAAAGATGATTGTAATAAAATTAAATTTATTTACAATAGATTTTCCAACAATACTTTACAATACATTTACAATACGGGGGGCATTCCACGGAAATGCACAATCTACACCTGCGTAAGAAATTATTTTCACGATTCGCTCTAACCACTCTTTCGGCTTCTTCAATCTTCCCTCTAAGTTCTTCTTCGCTCGAGCATTCTCGGGCGTAAGTAATTTCTTTGTAGTGGCCCCAGATGAAATAATTGATGGGATTGAGGTCAGGAGAGCGTAGTGGCCATCTTATAGGTTCGTTGCGTCCGATCCATCGGTTAGGGTACGTTTCGTTTAGATGATGTCGAACTTCCGTTGCGTAGTGTCATGGTGCACCGTCATTCTGAAACAGCATTGTTAGTTCCCAATTGACGTCTTCTAGTAACAATGGTGGATCGTTTTCTAAAAAACTTTTGTACGTTTCTCCATTAAGTCTCGACGTTAGTTCAAACGGACCAATTAGTTCACCATTAAGGATCCCAGACCACATGTTTACACTAAAATGATGTTGGAATGTAGAAGCTATCGTTTCGTGTGGATTTTCGATTGCCCACGTGTGGAGATTATGAATATTGAATGTTTCAACTTGCTCAAACCGTGACTCATCAGTCCACAGTATTTTATTAAAAAATCCTGGATACTCTTGCTCCCTCTTTAACATTGTTTGGCAAAAATTAAAACCCGCAATTGGTGATCTGCTGGCAGTAAAGTATGTTTTGAATTCCTTCTTCTTCGTGAAGTATGTTTTGAATAGACGTCATTGGAATGTCTAGAGTGCGAGCCATACTTCTTGTACTTGTGAATGGATTTCGTTGAATTTTTTCAAGCACCTCCCAATTCTGTGCGATCCGGATCAACTCTAGGTACTCCATCACGTAGCCAATCTCTACCAGCCAATCTCTACCAAGAATGCGACCTGCCATTAACGTGTTGCACGCATTAGTAAAAATACGATGGTCGGGATATCGCTCCGGTTGTGATCCAACTTGGCGTGGAAGTTGATTACGATACAGTCACGCTGCGGCGTGGCCATTGCCTTGTGCATCTCTATAAAAATAATGTCTTTCTGCATATTCACTTAATTTGTAATTTATCTCTAATAATTAAAAGTAAGCACAGTCCAAATCACAATGCGAAATAAGGTCCAATAAACGAGCAGCAAAACCAGTGTAGTGGTGAAAAGAAAATTGTAACATGAGTACGGCAGAAAAGCAGTAAATTGTTGTTTGTGTTGGCAAAACACTTTAATAATATTAAATAATCTTTCATATTAGTTAACGTTTTTAACTTTCCTAGAGTTCTTTTTGGTTAGTTAACAAATTAATCAATATCACAAACGATAAAATAGAATTTTCTTCTGTCTTTGATGGCTGATAGCTTATGACGTACATTTTTTTATTATTATGACAGCTAAGAGTCAGAAAAAAATGTCAAACGAGCAGGAGGCTTACCTACTGGTAAATGATTACCACCGCTCATGCGAATCGTGAAGCTTTCAGACATTTAACAAATTTTCCACCTCGCTGTCTTTGATGGCTGATTTCAGTGAAAAATAACCAGTGACATAAAACTTTTTCATTATTAGTATAAAAGCTTAGAGTCTAGGACATTTTCTGAAGCTATTTCAAAATTAAGAAATTGCCAGTTTGGATTTTTAATTTTAAGTTGAAATTTTAAATGATAACTCACTTAACATAAATTCTCAAATTCAGGTCATTTTTAGTAACTTCCATTATAACTTACGAAGCTGTATATTTTATGCATAAATGCACAATTCATAGAGATTAAGCAACAAAAAAATAATCAAAGTGACCTTCTCCTTTTTTAGAAATTATTGTGGCTGATCCGGTCAAAATTTTGCAAAAATACATTAAAAAATTCGTAAATCGAAAACTACGAAAAATCGTAGAACATACATAGGGTTGATTCAGATACCTCTCAACACGAGGCACCTAAAAATTTTTTTTTGACGTCACTTTTCTGGTCATCTTGTATATAAATAATAGGTACTTAAATTTTAACTTAAAATTCCAATAAAAATGTTTAGTACGGACACCCGCGCACAGCGCAGAGAAGTTATTTGTTTCGAACGGTGATTCACTGAGCTCGCGACGAACGAGTGCTAGTACATCGTGCGGTGACCATACTTCTTGAATATTATACTTAGTGTAATAATATTTCGTTGAGGCTTGCTATGTGGTTAGGCAATTTTTTATTATATTTTTATTGTTTACTTCAGACCATTTATTATTGTATTTTTCTTTTGTATTTTTTTTGTATATTAAAATGTTTAATGGTTTACCAGTCAGTCTGTATAAATACGCAGAGATCAAATTTTCGCAAACACGCTGAAAAGTGTTAAAGAGAGAGAGAGAGAGAGAGAGAGAGAGAGAGAGAGAGACTTAATTTATGTATACAATTACATACGTTATTTCAAGTTATCTGCAATTTCAGAACCTCGAAAATTTACAGCGTATTCTTTCCTGACATCTCAAATTTGCTCTGAAAAGTGCTCTAGTTATAGTGCATAAATATGCATTATAGTTTGTAAATAGAAATAAGGGTAATTAGTATGTAAGTTTTGAATATATACGTGCGCTATAAATACAGCACCGCTGCATAGAGATATAAGCCACTTTAGTTAGGGAGATAGATGTACATAAGCAAATAAGTTCGTTTATGTATTTGTGAAAAGGTATTACAAATTTCTTCAACGAATAGGCGCCGCGGCTTGATGCAAACGGCGCCAAAAATTTTTGCCCGTGTCCTTTAAATACGATAGGACTCAGTCATACATTTAGTTCCGTCTGAAGATTTCCGTCTAAGTCGCGAAAAGTGTCCAAGACAAGTTCAGTTTAATGAGCATTACGTACCTTAGACTAAGTTTTGCGCTCGTGTAGTAATACAGTATGGTACTGGTATAGACTAGGGCAGTAGGGCAGCAATGTGGTCCCTACTATTATATGATTATGCAACGGTGCTTGTATCTTGTTTCATGGTGGTCCATAAAAGCATTGCTTGTTTTCTATTGTAAGTCTCGATTTTTCATTTCGACTAGCGTCTCTTCAATAGCTCTGCACTGTGCTGACGGAGAAATCGAAGATAAATAAAAAAGAAAAAATACAATCCAATATTTTCCACCGACCATAGTCCACAACTACTAAAGTATTTTTTACACAAAAAGGCTTTTTCTGAACCGATAATTTTTTCAAAACTTATTATTTCTAATCGAATCGGTTTACTTTTAGACAAAGCGTTCAGAATAAATTATTACGAAGAATAACATTGATCCCTATGATCTAAAACAAATTAAAAAACCCGTTTTAGATTAACCAAAAATGCTACAATTTTTATCTTGCTGTAAAAGTAATCCCTTTGTGCGCGCACAGTGAAATCCGATCTACACCCGCTACCCTTTTGCGCCTGACAGAGGCATCATTTTAGAAATATTTTCGATATGCATCTTTGCGTATACCGTTATGCGGAAGAGCATCATATTACGCAATTACGTAATAGCTAGTAAATTTATTTATTCTATAGAATAGCGAAAACGCAGATCTTTCTTCTGATGGATAGAGATAAACATTTCTTTCTATCAACCATGCGTTACCATCTGTATTACATATATACGTTTTCTAACTTCCCACGTGTTGGTCCGGGCTCCTTTGTAGAATAGACCAACTGCCGTTCTGCCAGCCAGGTTGTATAAGGTGACCGATTGGCTATACGTGTCACTATCAACCTGACTATTAGGTGGTAGACTTCTGCATTGTCTTGCCCAGGTCTGATACAACCGCCTTACTTATTTCTTCCGTAACAGTGTCAATGCTTGTCATTGTCGTGTTCTGGTTTGGAGGGTAAGTTATCGGTAGATTTATGCATGTAAGACTACGCGTGGGATGAGAGGGTGCGTTACTATTCGTGTGCCGGGACACGCATAGCAACGCATCATCAACAACTTAGATGTCTACAGGCGATGGTTCCTCTTTCCATCAGGAGAGCCACCTGCTTGTTTGCTATCTTTAGATATAAAAATATATAAAAAGAACTTATACTCCAAACCGGAACACGACAGCGACACGCACTGCGTTTTTGCTACAGCAATAGGTAAGGCTGTATTACTAAACCCGGGCGAGACATTGTAGAACTGTTATCACCTAGTCACGATGTTAGTGACAGGTTTTAGCCGTCTCTTGCCTTTTACGGGATAATTTGATACTTTCCATCGTCAGCATTTGGTGAAATTGCATATAAAAATATTATAAATAAACCCACTTGTACTTCTACTTCACTTTCTTACACCACTTTATATCTTTTGTACCAGTTTTTTTATTCCCACCGCTTGTAGAAATTGCTCCAAGTACACTTTATAAGTTGGTAGACTGTTTATTACTCGTAAGCTTGTTAATCCGACTTAACCCCGATAATATTCTTTTAAATTCATTATTTATACCAGTACCCTGATTTTTTCACACATCCAAAAACAACTGTTTAGCTGGCAGAGTGTGTGTATGTAGAGTGACTACTAGATAGTAAAATTTTACATTTTCTCTCGCGGGTCTGGTACAACCACCTAACCTATTTATGCCCTAATAGCTTCAGTGCTTGTCACTGTCGTGTTCGTAAATAGTCGGTAAACTTATGCGTTTAACATTAAAACTTCACCATAAGGATAGCAATGGACCACTAACATCTTTGGTGTCTATAGGCGATGACTGTCTCTTTCCATCAGGAGAGCCATTTGCTTGTTTGCTATCTAATGATATAAAAAATATCTAAATTCTAAATTCTAGATTTCCAAGCTCTACCATCTCCTCGGGGATATGGGTGAGATGTTTGTATTATAAATTAGCAAGGTATTTGTATTTGGACTTTGAAATTAGTCAGTATGTAATTATAAGCTTATCTTTAATATCAATATATTAGGTTACCACATGTTACTATGTGTATACAGTACTTGCGGTCGCGGTGTTATTGTTTGTTACTGAACACTGTGTATGTTACCGCTTAATCTAATTAGAAGCCGCAACCTCTGATGTATTTGTGTTAATTTCGGTTAAGATTTGATAATTATTGTTAATACAAAGATAATATTACTGTAGCGATGATGGGGAGCATTAATATTGCCAACAGACAAACCGGTGAAAAGGTAGTAAACTGGAATGTTTATTAATGTTTCACGCGGCCTACTATGCAAGATAATTGGCGTTATTATATTTAATAGCAATTTTTTATTATGAGAAATTGATGAGCAAGTCCGGACTCTTTCTTATAGATAAAGGATCTCAGGCCCCTAACTAGTCCCCTAACTAAAATATTCCCTTCGTGCCCTACTACCGCCTACTATGAGCAGGCGCGGGTCCGAGTAGGGAGGGGGAGAATTAATGAAATTGCCCACCCTCGTTCCTTTGAGCTATGCCTAATTCTTAAAATTATTGGTATTGTTTAAAAAATTTTATATGTAAGTTTTGAATCCAAGGTTGCCCCCAATTGAACCAAATCGTAGATCTACGCCTATAAGAACCATGACAATGACCATGACTATGATAACCATCAGCTTATTTGCGTTTCAAAGCTATAATATAAATAATAAATTGGTAAAAAAATTGAAAATGAATTGAATAATAGAAACCTAACAGCCCAAACATAAAATCTTCAAGTTCAACTTTCTGTAGGTCCTGAATAACGCATAGCTGCATACCAAATACAAAATCATGAAAAATATATTTTGTAATTTCACACAATATTCAAACAAACAATAAACATTTTTACTGAGTTTTTCTCTTCAAAGTGAACTAAGTGCACTTTAAAAGCGGAAACTGCTTGGCATCTCAAATAATTGGGATCTGTAACAAAATGATGTTGTTTGTGCATAGCGTTATTACGTTTATTTTTAACTATTTTTTATCTTAATCAAGATAATTTAATTAAGTCAAGATTACTTTCACATAATATTTTGTGAAAATATATATAACAACTACCCGTTTTCCGCTGTTACTGAATGACTTCAGTGAATGTGGCTTTCTACTGGTAAAAGAATATTCAACATCGATTCATTAGTTCCAGAGGTAATTCCAATAAGAGGTTCTTTACAATATTAGTTTAAATAAGCATTTCTAAAGGTTTCTTAAGTAGGCAGAATGAAAATGTTTATTTCACTATGGAATAAATAAGGTGCCCAAACACAGATGGAAACGACATACCTAATATTGAAAAAGAAAAGATATTGTTTTAGTTCTTTTTTTTCAACTCCCGTTTTTTATGAACTCCCGTGTTTGATTCTCACTGTATGAGAGATGTATCTCTTTCCACCAGAAGAGCCATCTTCTTGTTTACGTCTAGCCCTATGATATAATTGTTAATTGTACACCCAAACATTTTTAAATTTTCAAAGCTTCATTGGATAATAAAAGCAGGAAAACCAATATTATCTCATCTCATCAGGAGAGTCGTTTGCTTGATTTCTATCTCATGAAATAAATTGAAAGTGGGAGAAGGGATGACAAATGTAACATAATAATATGCATGTACGAATACTTTGACAACATATGTGCTTAAACGACATACGTCCTTGTATATATATATTTGTATACATATGTATTGTCCTTGTGGACGTATGTGCTTATTTCGAGGTTAGATCAATTCCGGTACTTTTTCCAGCGTTATTATTTATTATTTATAAACCACAAACCTATCAATGAATGGTAATTGAATTTTGCATGTGCAATTAAAATAACAAAACAAAACTAAAAAAAGCCTTTTATTTCATGCTGTATTTTATTTATATCATAAGGTCTCCTGATGGAAAGAGTCAACCATTGCCTATAGACACCAAGGATATTAATGGTGCGTTGCCAGATCCAGGCACAGAATATATAATAGGGCCAAGTCTAATGCCACATGCATAAGTTTACCGGCTACCTTACCCTCCAAACCGGAACACGTTAGTGACTAGCACTGACGCTATTGCGGCAGGAATAATACTTATACTTTCTTCCTACCTTCCAGCTACCTTCACACAGCCTTCCCAAAACCTTTAACCTACCTTCCCACTGCTTTCCCGCTACCTTCTCGTTATCTTCCGGCGACCTTTCTGTCACCTTCCTATTACCTTCCCGCTCCCTTCCCACTACTTTCTGCTAACCTTTCCGCTACCTCCCCGTTAACTTCTCCCTACCTACCCCTTCCTTCCCACTACCTTCCCGCTACCTTCTTACTACTGTCCCATTTTCCCCTATCTTAACGCTACTTTCTAGTTACCTTTCCATTATTCCTTTTTAAAATTTAATTAGGTAGCAAACTACCAGGTGACTCTCCTGACGGAGACCATCGTCTATTGACACCAAAGATGTAAATGGTGACCCTCTAAACCAGAACACGACAATGATAAGCATTAACGCTATTGCGGCAGGAATAGGTTAGGCGGTGGTAACAAGTACCAGGGTGAGATGAACTACCCCCTACCTTCCCACTACATTCCTCCTACCTTTCCCTTTCTTCCCTATCTTTCCTTACTTTCCCCACCTTTCCCTTTCTTTCTCCCACCTATCTTTTGATCTCTCCCCTCCCCCTAGCCCCTTCTACTGTATCACCATTTCCCCCCACTTTCTTTTTTACTATCTCTTATTAAATTTTCAATTTTGTGTATCATTTTTTTTAATAAATTTGAAAAAGCACAAAAATACTGAAATTATTCATCATAGAAATTCTTACCCAACAGAAATCGAAATCTATCATCATGCCATCTTTCCAACGTCATGTGAACTGAGATGGTTGATGATGGATGGTATCAATCATGAAGTATTAGGTATAGGTAGAGCTAGCACTCCTATTAATCAATTGAAACAAATATTTATGTTATATCTCTTTCTAAGAGGTCTCACTATCTCTTTTTATACAGCTGTACTAGAAAGACAGGGCGAGACCTCAGAAGATGACAGCAGTATTTAAATTTTTTTTTCAAGAAGGTATTAGAAGTGTTGCATCCAGATATAATATAGCTTTATGATATCGATAACCTAAATTTTTTCTTTTACACCGACAGTTGGCGTTTTTTAACGGATATTTGATACTAACTATATAAAACTATATAAAATGATGTTTGAAACAAATTACAAAAGTAAATAAATACTTAAAAACAGGATAAATACTAAAATTTGAATACTATTTTTTTTTAAATTCAAGAATGTCGTTATTGCCTTTAATTGAGGCAGCATTTAACTTGCGTTATTGTATTAAATATAATATTATGTTAATGTTTATAATGCATGCTTTGTTGGCAATACTTTAAATAAATAACTAAATAAATAAATAAAATTATTCATCATAAAAGTTCTTGCACCCGTTAGGAATCAATCCCTAGCCCCACTTTTTTTAATTGAAACTTTCCTAGTCGCTCGACCAACACTAAAGCATGTTGCTGATGCGAAACCAAGTGAATTTCCCCTGCCAGAAATCCTCTAGTATGGCTAAAGAAGTTTTCACTTCAAAAATAAAATATTAAGATCTTTAGTAATTTTTATTTATATCAAAACTTATCAAGTGACCCAAGTACAACAACAATGTAAGGCTTTCTTAATTTTTTAAGGGCTTTGTAGCGAAATATTAAAATAGAAACACGTTTAATCTACATATATTAATATTGTAAATGCGAGAGTTTGCATGTTTGGATGTATGTTTGTTACTCAATCACACAAAAACTACTGAACGGATTTGAATGAAATTTAGCACTTACGTAGATAATGACTTGAAATAGCACATAGGCTAGGCTTTTTATCCCGGAAAGATTAGTTGATCCCGCGGGATTCGCCAAAAATTCTTATAATGCAGCGGGCTGCACGCTGCAGCTAGTAATGTATAAATAGAAACATCGTCGTCTCTAATTATGGCAAAAGAATTTGTAAAAAGACATCTTACATAATTAATATTAGGTAATGCTGTCTTAAGATGACTTCCGTGTAACCTAGTATGTAATTCTAGTTGGCACAGATCATGAGGTCTCGGGTTCTTTGTGTAAACTCCCAATCTGTATGACGGCATTCTGAAACCACCGTTTTTGCAAGAAATGACCGTTATATATTTCAAGAGTTAACATGACATAAAAATGTGGCGATGAAGATCACCACCCCTCTTATCAAACGATGAGTTGGTGAATCACTGATGAAACCAGAACTTCTATTGACGTTTGGTTCAATCTGTCTACCTACGAAGGGACCTGGCGTGACAATACTACTCATTTAGGGAATATTTTATTATTAAATATGTAGTAGCTATTAAATTCCACGAAATTCTCTGCTTATTTATATTTATTATAAGACTTTATATTTATTTATATTTATTATAAGTCTGTACTTAAAATTCTGAAAAGATTCGAGCCCTAATGGATTCTGTCAATAAAAATATTTTAACAAATATACTCGTACTTGGATTTCTTAAGCAGGCTGTAAACGCTCAAACAATTTGTAAAATTTTACGTGTTTGGTAAATTATTTGACAGTGTACAGTAATGTTTGACGTATTTGTCAAGCAAACTACGTGTTTGGCTGTATGTTTGAAAGTTTTGATTGACGGCGTGCTTGTCATATATGTTTGAAGGTGTACGCCCGCACGCACGCACACACACACACACACACACACACACCCCCACACCCACACCCACACCCATACCCACATCCACACCCACACCCACACCCACACCCACACCCACACCCACACCCACACCCACACCCACACCTACACCCACACCCACACCCACACCCACACCCACACCCCCACACACACACACACACACGCACACACACACACACACACACACACCACACACACCACACACACCACACACGCACACGCACACACACACACACGCACATGCACACGCACACGCACACGCACACGCACACGCACACGCACACGCACACGCACACGCACACGCACCCACACCCACACACACACGCACACACACACACACACACAGTGTATTATTTTGTTAATGGCTGAAATCTGTTATCAAACTTACAAGAAATTTTATTGTTAACACGTTGATTGAATTTCGACGAGAAGGCGATTGATAGAAATTTTTAATATTTAAACAAAATATAACAAAAAATATGAGCATTCACTTCTTAAGTACCGTGGTTGCCAATCTCTATACTGTCAGTAAAATCTACATTTTGAATTTTATTTAATAATAGCCCAAAATGTTGATTGTCAAGACTCCATACTTCTATCACAATTAAATTTACTTGAAACAGTTGATAGGTGAATTCTCGTCAGATTGCCACTAACAAGATACTAATTAGCTCATTATTGTTATACCTACGCTTGCTAACTTTGCGAATGGAGACTTTAACAAAATACTTAGCGAATGACTTACGAATTTCGAATAATTCTCCCATCTCTGCAAACACGACAGTTCTCTAATTAGTGCTGCAATTAACTATGTTTTTTTTTAAACAGTAGCCAAACGCGCTGAGGGCTCACTGACGGTAAGTGGTCACTTTCGCCTATGAACACCTGCAATACCCAAGGTCTTGCAGTTGCATTGTTGGCCTTTTAATAATGAGTAAACTTTTCTGTTGAAAGTTCCTAAGTCGCATTCGTTTGACAGTACCCCCGCACCGAAGTGATTAGGGTATTAGGGTAGAACTTAGAATTTTGCCGCGTTATTTAGTGAAGTAATTCTATTTGACCAATTTATACTTAAAATATTTGCTTAAACATATTTTGGTAAATTAATCAACCGGTTTTACTTTTTTGCACTTCAAAATGTAATTATTAAAATTTACTCACCGATAGTGTAGCAATCGCATTCTGAGTATGATTTAAAAGCGAAACTGATTAACAATTTTACCGAAATATTTTATGTTTAAAGTAAGTAAAGGGCAAGTAGGTACAATATTCATTACATTTACTTAATAATAACGGATAAGCCGACGATGTAAATTGTAAAATATATAGAGCTTTGTTTCTTATCTTTAAGTGGTAGCTACCCAATATCCAAATCCTCTTTTTGTCAGCCTTCAACGTAGATGTATCCATCAGTCAGGTCTATCTTGCTCTACGAAAGATTTTTGATGAATCACATAAAAAATATGTCTATATGTATATATACTTTTTAATGTGTATTCCGTGACGTCGACCACCTTCGCGCAAATCCAACAATGCGTGCCAGAGAGGCCACTCACGTGAAAATTTTTAGTGTGTACTTATTCTATTTAAAAAAGCAAAATTAAAAATTTTTAGAAATCCCAAGACGGTTTAAATGTAATTAAAAGTGGATAAAATTATTTAAAAACTTCCGATTTAAAGTTTATGTACCGAGAGGTAATAAACGTAAAAAGTACTTTTAAGTAGATTTTCAATTCAATAATATAAAATAGAAGTAAAAGAAAAGCGTACAAAACGTAGACTGTACAGGTTTTTTTTATAGTATAAGATAGCAAGCAAGCAAATGGCTCTCCTGATGGAAAAAGAAACCATCGCCTATAGTCACTAAAGAAGTTAATAGTGCGTTGCTATTAGTGTGGCGGGATGGCAATGTATAAGTCTACCGGATATCTTATCCTCCAAACCACGATGACACGACACGGCACGATTAGGGCAAGCGTTGACGTAAGGCGATGGTACCTAATACACGGACGAGACGTTACCGAACTCTGCCGCCTAATAGTTACGATGATAGTGACACAATCTATAATAATCGGTTGCATTTTACGACCTGCCTGACAGAACAATAGTTGGTCTATTCGTCAAAGGAGCCTGGACCAATATTTATCTATATTGATCCGGGAATATTTAGTTGTGTACGATATAATATTAAATAAATTTATTGGAAATTTTCGTAAAATGTATTCGAAGGTGTCTGGCTATACTTTAGAATTGACAAAAATGTCTGGGCTATTTTTATGAATTATAAAAATACCTAATTAAAAGATGAAATAAAAATCAAGTTGCTAAGAACTTTTTTTTGCAAACTCCTGCCAGACTCGCAGGCCTGGTATCGCCATTTGTCGAAATTATATTTTTTCGCTATTTCAATCTGCTAAAAAGTCCTTCTCAAAATTTGTCGCCAGCTGCTGGACCATTTTTATTTATGTTACTATATTTATGGACTTATTTTTATTATCTTAATTTAAAATAGTGATGGCAGCTCCGACGCATTTTCTTGAGTTTTTTTATTAAGTCTCTGCGAGAGACTAAACCTACCTAAAAGTGCTTTTTACGTTTTCAATTAAGTTTTAACCGTCGTGGGAGTTTTTAAAATTTTTAATGTTGCTTTTTATTTCCAACTTTTGAAAGAGCATAGGTACCTACATTATACAAAATCGATGTAGTTTATATTAATATGTAATTATAATATATTAAACTAAACTATAGAATATCACTCTATATTAATGAGTTTTATTTTAGGACTGTAAATAAAGTTTGTAAATAAATGGTTTAATTTTTGACTATTTCTTCAATTTAAGAATAATATTAGTACCTACTAAGTCATAACAGAATTTGATTTTTAATTTCTTATGAATTTTAACAGATTTTGATTAAATTTTATATATATATTTTTTTTTTTGAATTTCATGTTTTTGTTTGAACAAATAGGTTAGATTATTTTTAGTTGGAATATCATCCATATTATATCCTTAGTTGGATCTACGAGTAGACGTATCTGATAACTCATTTAATTTAAGACAATATTATTAAAGTCACTGCCCTTTCTGGAGTTGTATTTCGACTAGTGAATGGACGAATACTTCACAGTGCATTTTCAGACTCATCGTCATCGACATCGACAACTCATCGACAATTAACAACAGCGATTAAAAGATCTGAGACGCAAATGGAAAACTGTCTGCTGCATAATTATCGATGAGATTTCTATGATCTCAAATGAAAGATGAAAAATTTCTTCAGGAGATGAAAAATTATGACTCAACTCTCTCTCTCTCTCTGTGTGTGGTGGCGTAAATATCCCAGTCTTTGGTTATTTGATGCAATTACAACGTGTAAACGGGTGTTATTGTTTTAAATTACCAGACTATTTCCATAAAGAAACGCATCAATACACGTCATGAGTTTAGGGAACTCAATGACTATGGTCAAAAAACACCACTTACTGCGGTTCCAGTGGATCCAAATAACGCAGGAGACTTAGTATCACACATACCTAAAGCTGAGATTAGGTACACAAGTGATATTAAGAATGGATATTAGGGTGACCGAAGGATTAGTCAATGACAGCATGGGGTTTGATCGGGGATTTGAGTGAGAAGGTTTAAGAAGAGGCCGATTGGAAGACGGAGAGCTGTCCAAGATAGTCCTAGTTCTATGTGATGAACGTTCTATCGGCAGAAGTCAACAGAATGAAATGTTTGAGTAGGCATAGCTTCAGCAAGTGTAGCCTTTTCAAGGGACTAAAGGTTCTTGTTAAATATTGTGATGATTCCACTCATATTAAGTTGTTCCGTTACTGACCTAACTACAGGACACTACAGTCGATAAGCCAGTTTCATATCTTGGATCCAAAACATTCTTCAAAGGGCAAGCGTATGTCGCTCTCAGTAAAGCACAATCTTTAGACAGTGTAGTAATAACTAATCAAATCAAAATATATTTATTCAGATAAATAAATTGTGCCTTACACTGAGTAGTAAAATACCTAAAAACGATCTTGTGATCTAACTTAACATGTATCTGCCTAAACTAGGTTGACCTGTGTTTCAGGCGATCGGGGCTAAGAATCCAATAATTTTAATAATCACTGATAAAATAACCGATCTAAATCAAAGAAAACTTTTCAACAACCCAAATGATAGCATAGCATTGGAAGATCTTGAGCGATTGAGAGAAACAGAGGAAAGGCCATAAAATTGCCCGTCTTTGTGTTTGGTGCCTTTAGCTCCACACTCATATATTGCGTTTAAGCGACGATGACGTGGGTTTTAATACTATTTTTTTTAACTTTTACAGTGTATCACCACACTCTGTAGAAATACTTATCTATCCAGTTCTATCGATTTTTTATAAGTAGCTAAAGTAAAATATAATACTGCAGCGCCTTCCTGTGATTTACCACCATTAAGCCTTTTTAAGAATCTTCACTAAGCAACCACAAACTCGTTATTGAAAACCGCATCCAAATTAGAGTTTTAGTTTTGCACAAATAATATTGTAACACATATACAAGAACATGCACCAATCTAACCAGAATGCTACATTGAAAACCACATCAAAATTGGACTATTTGGACACACCGGAACACGACAGCGTCAAGCACTGACGCTATTGCGGTAGGAATAGGTAAGGCGGTTGTAAAAAGCCCGCGCAAGACGATGCAGATCTGTACCACTTATTGGTATGGTAGTGACTCGCATAGCCAATCGGTCGCCTTTTACGACCTGCCTGGCAGAACGGCAGTTGGCCTATTCTTTAAAAGAATGCGGGACCAACACGGGGAAAAATATTTAAATATTTAATAGGCTTTAATTCGTAGACATTTTATTATCATTATTTTTAATAGGTTTGGCAGTATGGCGAATATCTTGGTGTGAAAAAAAAAAATAGCTGAGTGGAGATGCCTTTATTAGGGTCTTGATGTTAAAACCAAGGAACTTATATATACGAAAACTCTGGAATTATTACGAAGCAATATTTAAAAATAAAAATATACTTTATTTAGTTATAATAAAGTTGACATTTGTTTCTTACTTAACATAGGGCAAAATGTTCTGAACAAGACAATGACAACGGTAGATGTTGTCCCTTCCTTGCTATTACCAGTGTAAAAGAACTATCGGATGGTAGATTTTTATACATTCGGTAACCATTAAATCTCTTTTATTCATACACATTGATAGATACATTAGCATAAAATCTACTGTAATTAACATATTTAGTTTTAAATTGTGCTTATTTTAATTATTACGTAATTATTTATGCAATGCAAAAACTGTTTTCTCAAGTTAGTAGAATTAGTAGTATTTGCAAACTACGCACGGCCGCACTTATATATGGCGCTTTATTTAGTAGAAAGCAAGGAACTTATATACTATAACTGGAATTGTACGAAACAATATTTGAAAAATAAAAATGTACTTTATTTCGTAACGAATAAAGTTCACATTTGTTTCTTACAGAACCGAGGGGAAAAACGTTCTGAGCAAGACAACGACAAGAGTGGATGTTGTCCCTTTCTTACAATTGCCAGTGTAAATAAAACTATCTAGACGGTAGATTTTTACATATTCGGTAATCGTTAAATGCTTTTTATTCATACAAGTCGATAAATAAATTAGCATAAAATTTACTGTAATTAACATAGTGAGTTCTAAAATGTGCTTATTTTAATTATTACGTAATTACTTATGCAATGCAAAGACTGTTTCTCAAATTAGTAGAATTACTTAGTAGTAATTTGCAAACTACGCATGGCCGCACTTATATATGGCGATTGGCGCTTTATTTAGTAGAAAGAGACACACTCCACCCATGTCGTGGTACTCTTCGGAACGATTTTGAGGCACGTGTGAAAAGAATGTAACTTCCTTGGTAGAAAGAGACACTTTCCACCAATGTCGCTGCACTCTTCGGAAAGATTTTGAAGCGCATGTGAATATTCCAGGTAGTATGTAACTTACTTGGTTAAAACTTAAAACAATAAATTCAAAAAATGGCTGTATGGTGAATGTCTTGGTGTAAAAACAGATAAAAAAATAAAAAATGGCGGCAAAAACGCAAAAGCACTGTGGAACAAACTTTTTACGTCGATCGTCGAAACGGAACAAATGGTAAAATTACGAAATTTTCTAGTTTCTTTGTTTCAAGATACTTACAAGAGGCAAGTCAAGAACAAAACCAAATAACAAAGGTTAGTAAGCAAGTAGCATTATCTTGACAGATGTTTCACCGTGTTTGCTAATTTTCATACAAATATCCTTTTTTCAAAGGATTCACATGCAAATTAACAACGATAACAACGTTTACTTAACAGTTTGAGTGAATCGTGTATTTGTTAATCTCGTCATTTATATTTTCGGATCGCATTATCACGAATACAATAATTTTATCATATGTATTAAGATATGTTCATTTATGACCTAGTAACAAAAAATTTCGTGAGTGTTTCCGCCATTACATTTTGCAGCACTATTATTTAATTATTTTAAATATTATAGGATTTATATCGTGCATGTGGGGTTATCTTATCCTGCTCAGATCATAAGGTCTCTGGTTCGATCCTCGGGTAAAAGTTAGTGAAATTTTTTCAAGGTTTATCATGAGATAGCAAGTTACCTCTCCTGATGAAAAGAGATAACCGTCGCTTATAGACACCAAAGATGTTAATAATGCGTTACTATTAGTATGACGAGGTATAAATGCCACTTACATAAGTTTACGAATTACCTTATTCTCCAAACCGGAACACGAGAATGACAAGCATAACGCTATTATGACAGGAATAGGTAAGGCGCAGGTACCAATTATCTGGGCAAGAAGTTGCGGAACTCTACCACCTAGTAGTCAGTATAGTAGCGATACATAAAGACAATTGTTTGCCTTTTACGAACTGCCTGGCTCAATGACGGATGATCTATTATTCAAAATGGGCGCAGACCCACATAGGTTTTTCCCGAAAATCCAAATCTCACCAGCACATCGGATTCTGATAGTGGAATGCTACCACCCTCCTGGGTCTTGAAATAACTATCGCTAGAAATAACCGGTAATCGTTATCAGGTCGGTAAAATGCGGTGATGGGAGTCACGCTATCCGACGAACCAGTGAATCGTGGTGAACCGAATTAATCATCTTAATAATATAAAATAGGATTTCAGTTTACGCTGCCTACCTTACTAGAGAACCGGCGTGATGATACTTAAGAAAGCAAACAAACACATGGACCAAAGACGTTAAAAGAAAAAAATCTTTTTAAAATATACTTAAGATTTTAATTTTAACATGCTACTAGCGGACCCGGCGTTCGGCAAACGTTTTTAAGCCGTGGATAAACATCGTGATACGAAATTTATATATATCAGAAGAAGAATTAATCAAAAACTACAATCATTTCTTTGATTTACGAGTATATTACGTAATAACTGCATAATCATAGATATACCTAAAAGTGTACAATGTAATTCCAACGGTAGATGCCGTTATGCACTATTATAGGAGTATGTAATGTAATATACAAATAGCTCGAATGCGTTTGAGGAATGCTTCTTGAAAAAAATATGCTCCAGTTGAGCCAAGCTATCTTGGTTTAGACCTTTTATGTCGATCGAGCTTCTAGACTCTATTGGTACAGTTAGAAAAAATGTTTAAAAACAATTATTTTTTAAAAAACATATATATTACTTATACGAAAGTCTGCCTGTCAACGTTCACGGCTAAACCACTTAACCGATTTTAATGAAATTTGGCAAGGTGATAGGCAAAGACCCGAAAGTAAACATAGACTACTGTTTTTAAAAATCAACCCCTAAGAATATTTTTTATGATTAGGAGACAAGTAGATGGTTCTCTTGATGGATAGAGACAACCATCACCTATATGTGCCAAAAATTAATGGTGCGTTGCTATCCTTGTGGCGGGGTCTTAATACCACATGGCTAAGTTTACCGGCTCATTACTACCTAATACTGGAAATACACATTAAGAGGCTAGTCCCTGACCGTGGGAATTTAAAATTGAACACACACATTCATATATTTCACTAATCATATACGTCGACCATGCGTCACACTAAGGCCCGCACTAGGCCTAGAAATTGTGTATTCATTGCGGATTTTCTTCTGCGACATACGTAATGACACTTACAAAAACCGCAATGTCTCTATTTTTCATTGATTTGGCAAAAGTCAAGGTGGAGCCATAGTGAACGCGTTCTACGTGTAGTAATAGATTATGTTATTCACAACTGATTGATAACGTATAATTTTGATTAAACTGCGATTAAGTACTAATACTTAATTACTTGAATAATTAATACTTCAGAATATAATACAGGGTCATGGTACGTAAATTAAATGTATATTTTTTATTGATTGAAAGTATTCAATTTTTTTAATGTATCACCAAATTAATCAAATCGGAACCGATCTTCTCAAGGGATCGTAGTAATTTACGTATCTATATATGTACACACATTCAGTAACATAAAAGTACACAGTCTTACAACACGACTTATTTGTGGTTAAATTTAACTTTTTATTTAATGTGAATGAAGCCATTGGTGACCGCTCTGTTATTCAAATAGTTAACAACTCTGACTACGCAATAATTGGGGCTCAGGTTTGATTTCCCATAGGGTCCGGCATTCATATATTGAACATAGGGTTTGAATTTTTGGGTTTGGGTGCTTAATAAACATATTTGAGTGTTTATATATGTATTTCTATGTATTCATATCATTGAGTAACTCATATAATTAGCAAATAAATTGCTTATTTTGGGGTTAGGTCAATTTGTGTAATTTATATACCGATATTATTTTTATTATTCTGATATAAAGTTTGTTTGTAATTAAATAATCCATTCAAGCAGCACTTATGCTTATAAGTATTTCATAATTAAAATAAAATAAAATTTACCTCGGAATGTTGATCGATTCTTATGTTTACTAGGACTCATCAGTTAGTCATTCAGTATAGCAGGTGGTTTGTCTCATCGAACCATTTGCCAACTTTAATAGGTTTATTATTGAAAATTTGACTTAATCAAACAAAGAAGCCCATGCTCTGAGTTGAACAGTGTAACTAGTAGTTAATGCGGAACTCATGCTTTCATTATTTTCACCATTTCAAATTATTAACAATATTTTCAACAATATTCTTCAAAAAATGCTGTGGGTTTGTAAATTTATTAAATCTCGATTAACACTGAAATTTTTCTAAGTATTGCCGGATAAATTTTGAAGCATCATTATTATTCAATATTATGCTACTCTTACGCTTGCACGAATATGTAGGGGAAAATTGGATGAAGTCATATAAATGTACTGACTGCATATTTTTGGTTCACTTTTTAAGCAATTTTTAAAATTTCTCTTTTATATACAAGGGTATGTAAAGAAAATAAAAAAAAATACTTTGCTAATATAATACAGCAACGTAGTAGAAAATATTAAAAATATTTTGAAATTCCCACTACGTATATAGATATAAATTACTCATTTTGCCCAGTTTTCAAAAATCGAGTTTTCACTATATCTTCACGGTTTAAGATGACGTCAGTATGTCTGTATGACGTATGTATGTATGTGTGTGCAAACATCACACTACTTTTGAACGGCTTGACCTATCGAAACGAGGTTGATGGCATTCAATTGGACTACAATCAACTTAGACTTTCTGAAAATTTAAACCAATTTGATTTAGGAAATTTTGATTTTTTTGACGAAATAACGTTTTTTTAAAATAACTTCTAGGTTAATGTACTGACTGTATACAAAATCTAATCAGCTCTTTTCCTCAAAAACCTGCGTCCCTTCCATAAATTGAACTAATAATTGTTGGACCTTTTACAATAAATATCTGGTTGACCGAGCTTCACTCGGTTTTTCGCATACCCATATCTTAGGAACCGAGCTTTTCTTGGACTTAAAACCTTAATAAATCGATTCCTTGACCCGAAAAACCCCTAATTTGTGACTTTCATGAAAATCGTTGGAGCCGATTCCGAGATTCCAATTATATATATATATATATATATATATATTAATACGACTAACGAGTTTTTTGCTAGCTGTACCCAAAGAAGTGCACTCACGTAACGTAAAATACGAACTTGATTGCGAAGCTTCAAGAACATACATGCTCGAATACTTTGAAACTAGAAATACAAATTCCTTTTGAAGATATAACCACTGTTGTTTATCGTTTTATCCGTTAAACTTGAGCTGGGAAAGAATTACTCAATCAATATAATTTGTCTTCAATTACAATTGCGTACAATGTTTCGGTCAATCACCCATATTAAGGTACGCACACACTTGCGTAAGTTATATTTTATCTTTATTATTTTAATCTCAGTAATTATTAAAAATGTATCTGTCGATCTGAAGGCAAGTATGAAGGATATCCTGCCTATAGACTCGTATCTACAAGGCAAGACATAAGGAACAAGCGGAGGCCGAACATGTCAACACTATCTTACGGGTCATCATCACCACTATACATGTTATGGTGACTGGCCTGGAACAGGTGACACCGTCTTACCTATTATTACGTCCATAAGGTCAGCGCTTGTCGATGTTGTGTTCATTCGCACCTAGCTTATTTGGTTCCACATGACTTACAGACTTACAAAAAAAAGCAATATCCAGTTAGCATGTTTTATGGTATAGCATATCCTTTAACACCAGGAGAGCCGCCAGGCTGTTCTATATCCTGTCCAGTAATATAATTTAAGCTCATTAAAACTGCCAACAAGTGACTTCTCATTTCTTATATCTCTAGAACCCTGCATTAGATCTTCACTAAATTAAAATGAACCACCTGGAAATGTACCCTTTGAAATAACTAAAATAAGAATTTTCCAAATCAGTTAGACTAATCCGTGAACATACTTAAAAAATATTCTGACGAGGTAAGAACCTCCTCCTTTTTGGAAAGTCGGTTGAAAAATGTATGTAAGGAAATAATTTAACACTTCAGTGTTTATAGATGCTTCCATTCACTACCCTCGATTCCCATTTAGTTACATGATATTTCTATTTTGGATAAACACATCATGACAAACAACACAGTTAACAGACGTAGGTCTCAGAACATTTTTATTTTTGATTAATAATAACCAGCTGAATTTTTATGAACAGCTTCGTTTTAACAAGATGCCCATATTTTCTCTCTTCGGGAAATCTCAAATTGGGTAACTAATAAAGTTAAATTAATCAGAAAATTGTAGATGTAAAAACTACAACTGTAGAGTGTCGGACTAAGAAAAGTTTCCACTTTACAGTTACAATTTTCGGATTAATTTAACTTTATTAGTTATCAGATTCGAGATTTTACGAAAAGAGACAAGTTAGGCGTCTCGTTACAATGAAGCTATTTAGAATAATTCAGCTTTATATTAATCAAAAATAAAAATGTTCGTGGGACCACGGTCTATAAGCTTATGGCAACATAACTTTACACAATATAACACAACATGACATTATCCTTATTTAATTCGTGTTTTATTAGCTAGTAGGTACCAGTATTTAGTCAGTGATGTGTAATGTGTACGGCTATCATGTTCACGATACCTACATTACCATTTGTGTAACGCAACCTTTATCGGGCTATACTACCTACTTTGTTATAGGTACTTCCCTCTGACTCGGTGCAATATCAGCAACACGGCATAATATACTAATGATAAGGTTAAATTATGTCATTATTATTGTTTCACAAAATCACCTATACATAATACTAGCAAAAAGCAGAGCTTTGTAGGGGCTCGCAAAGTTATACTACCTAGTAATATTGTTAGAAAAGTATTTTTGTGAGAATTACATCTTTTAATGTATGGACTTTATTTATAATTATCTAACCTAAGAAACTCAGCGTATTTTCACCTAAACATTACATTCGTATCAAAGGCTCGCGTCGTCTGGCTTTGGACTAGTAATATTTGGTTTTTGTTTATTGGTTTTTTCAAGGAAAAATAGGTATTAAAAATGAAGGTTGTTCTTATAAAAAACACATTTTTAACATTTTGCTGAAATAATTGTTTTTTTTTCTAAAATCAGGAAGTTCCTGGTTTTACATCGATTTACGAAATCAAAATCAAAAAATGTTTTATTTAAATAATCCTTCAAAATTTTTGGACTTAATATTGGACTTAACGCAGGCACAACGAATTGACGGTAGACACTCAGCGAATACATTTTTCGAACTTTTCTCTCAGAGAATCTCTCGGAGTTCGATTCCAGAGTCAGGCAAATGAAAAAATGTGTTTTTTCAGTTTTCTGATAAAAACAACTTTGCCCGGGATTGGAAAAGTGCCCTACTGGCAATAGACTGGCCACCTATCACATTGTGGGACTTAAGTATCTTCGGCTAACCGTGGATGCACACGTTGTACCTCTGCCTACCTCTTCGGGGATACGGGCGTGAATATACCTTTTTTTAGCTATTTACCCTCGGGCTAAGATTGGGAATTGATCTCAATACAATATAAATCAATTAATACATCTGTACTGTTTCTCAATATGCATATTGTAAAACTCTCTAAAGCTCTATTTACTCTGTCCCCCGCAAACATCCCTGCTCTAGACCTAAATTCCCCTTGTGTCTCCCACAATATTACTTCGAACTTCCTTTGCATTCTCCTTTCAATGATTTTATCATGCACCTTCGATGCCAAACTGATCAAACTGATGGCCCTATATCTATTGCAGTTTATACTTGAACTTTGCCTTTATACGAGGGCACGATGACCGCGCGCCGTTAGTCAAATATGAAGAAACAATTCATGAAGTAGGTAGTCTCTTAATAAGTTCAAAAATTCTAATACAAAATGTATCTTCTATCAATTTAAACTCGTTAATTTAATAAGAGATGGCGTTAGTAGTAATAAGATTCTAATACAAATTGTACCTTCTATTTTTTTATTTTTATAAAATGGTATTTTTATGGTAAATAACAAATCTAGACATAAATATAAACTACCACGTCGAAGCTCAAACCTAAAAAATGCGATACTTTGTGATAATCCCTACGATTTTAATAATAAAATCGTAGGGAAGTCAAAACTGTACATTGAATATTTTTTGTGATCTACAATCGATATCGAAGCCAAAAATATAGTTTTTAGAATTTTTGTCTATTTGTCGGTCTCTCTGTTTGTCTGTCTGTCTGTTTGTCTGTCTGTCTATCTGTCCGTCTGTTTGTCTGTTTGTCTGTTTGTCTGTTTGTCTGTGTGTCTGTTTGTCTGTTTGTTTGTCTGTTTGTCCGTTTGTCCGTTTGTCTGTTTGTCTGTTTGTCTGTTTGTCTGTTTGTCTGCTCGTCTGTTTGTCTGTTTGTATGTCGGTTTGTCTGTCTGTTTGCCTGTTTGTATGTTTGTCTGTGTGTCTGTCTGTTTGTCTGTTTGTTTGTCTGTTTGTTGTTTGTTTGTCTGTTTGTCTGTCTGTTTGTCTTTTTGTCTGTCTGTTTGTCTGTCTGTTTGTTTTATTGTAACAGTAGTTGTTTTAAAGTAACAGTAGTTGCTTTAACCACATACATTATTTTAATACATGCCTATAATATGAAATGATTTTGTGAAAATTAAATGTGTATATGAGTAAGTATATGACAATCAATGTGTTTATTTTTAAACTTGTTTGAATAACATTGTAATTGGTCCTAGGTCACTGATCGACTTACTTTCCTAGGCAGTTAAAGTTTAAGACACGACATTCCATTAATAATACCAAACGTTTGGGTTAGCCTATCCTGCGTTGTGTAGTCAATTTAAAATAATCTATTCAATTTTCTAATGGTGCTGCATTCTCAGAAGCCTTAATACAGTAAATGCCGTCTGAACTGTAATGAATTATTAAAAAATAATTTATCGCATAACGTATTAAAGAAATCTCCTACAAAGTTGTGATAACACCTTTTTGTCTCGAAGTAAACTTACTATATATAGTTATCTACAATAATTGATTGCGTATAAGGTCGCGTGATCTCTACTTTTGTTGCTTTTTAACCAATGGGTGCCGTTTTAATTTTCTAAAAACCACTGTAAGTGAATGTTATAGAAGGCGACTAAGGTATTAAACACCTGGTAAAAATCATACTCATGAAGAGTTGGTCCCTTTGAAGTATAGACCATCTGCCGTTCTGCCAGGCAGTTCGTAAAAGGCGAATGATTGGCTATACGTATCACTACTATCGTGATTACTGGGTGGTAAAGTTCCGCAACGTCTCGCCCGGATATTTAGTACAACCCTCTTACGTAATCCTGCCTCAATAGAGTTAATGTTTTTCTGTGTCGTATTCCGGTTTGAAGGTAGCTGGTAAACTTACGCACGTGAAATTGCTATCCTTCTACACGGATACCAACGCATCATTAACATCTTTGTTGTCTATAGGCGATGGTTTCTCTTTCCATCAGGAAAGCCACCTGTTTGTTTGCTATCTAATGAAGTAAATGAGAAACTGTGAAAATTTTAAAATAAAAAATAAATACTAAAAAATTTGGTTTTCCAGTGTCTGCCATCTCAAGAAGGGACCATCTACTTTTTTTCGCGGCCGTTCACAAAAGGCAAAAGATTAGTTAATCGTCTCTCTGTAATCCTTGCCATCAGGTACAAGGTAGAGTTCAGTAACGTCTCGTATTTTCCTTTACCTTCTCCTGTTGTTACTTTTCGATGTCGTGTTTCAGTTAAGAAGATAAGGTACCTAATTGCTAAATTTATGCATTGGCATAAAAGCGCCCCTACGCGTGTATTAACGCATCACTTGCGTTAAAAATTATGTCGTATACGGAAGTAGGTGCTTTTATACCATACGGTAGTAAAAACGCAAATGGATCTCGTAATGGAATAAGACGAGTATTCCCTATAGTATCTAAATAATCTACGCAAGTAAAGCTGCATATTATCTACTCATTAATTAAAGTCCTTGGATATAAAAGCGAGCAATTCCATTTACCTAACAGTTAGAGAAGCGATAGTGATTGCCTTCATTCCTTGATGATAGCCATTTTAAGAATTGAATTTATAGGCTTAGTTGAAATTAAAATATACTTGTACACTTATCAAATTATCTCATCGGATTAGCCTAAGGTTTGAATAACCTACATTCACTTTATTTACGCATGATTACGCGAGACAGTCACGGTGATTACGACACCATAATTATTCCATAAACAGTGTTTACGAAGACGATTAAGATTATCAACATATCTTCACACCAAATCCCTTAAGATGTAAGAAGAGAGAATTGAGTGTCATATGTCACGGTCCAGACAGACTTGCTTTGCTTCGTGCACATTTATAACTCTCTTCATACAAACACATGAAGACGACTAACAGTAGGTTGATACATGTGAATAAAAATCACATATATAATAAACATGCGTGATATGTTTATAAACTTCATTAAGTATATAAACCATCTTTAACTTCGGATATTCTTGTCTATACACATGTGTTTGTGTATATATTTTAAGTAATATTTAGGAATGATGATCCTTTCCTAAAACTCAATTTTATAAGCATTATGTATAAAAACGACACTCTACTAATATTCTAATGATAAAGGATGGATGATCTCACAGAGATCGTTTCAATGACTTAGCTATATGTTAACGACTCAAGTGGTTCGTCAAAAACCATGACTGTGAAATAAAACAACATTATAACTTTTTAAATTATCTCCGTAATCCTTATAAACGGTATTAGACATTTTTAAATAAGAAAAAATCTGGATTATTGTATGTAAGTATTTTCTTTAACAACATATAAGATAATTTTTTAAGTGTGTTTGAATGGGATTAAAGTGAAATGTGTTTCATGGCTTGTCATTTTAAACATTGCTCGAAATGTGAACAATGCAACGTACAATCTTGGTACATTAACATCTATTTATTAACAATTTTGTTGTATTAAGCTAAACAAAAATATAAAATAAATTATTACTTTAAAACGCACTCTACATTAGGGGACCCCGGATGCTAAATGGGTAATTACTCAAGCGTCGTAGGGCCATATTGGATTTTGTTGATTAAAATATAGAAAAAATAAAAGGTTAATAATGTTTTTTATTTCAATGGTGGAGAAAAAATCTATAGATAAAAAATTGTTTCAAAAAAATCTGTGACATGGAAACACGAAATCGCGTCAGATTATGGTGTGGTTCGTTAATTGCCACCTAAAATTAAAAAAAATTGCCGATTCAAATGAGGCGTGAGGGAGTGGGAGGGTCACAAATTTGCAAAGAAAACGTTGTTTTGACATTCTCGAGCGCGTCTTGAATTCGTCTTTCACGCGTCGCGTCTTTTGTTATTTATAGACTAAATGATGAAAGAATGAAGAAAAAAAATAATCTGACAATTTTTAAAAGCCGAAGTTATTGGAATTTTGTTTCCACCCGCCTCTATATAAAGGTCTTATATTTGGTGCAGAGCCTCAACAGTATGCGAGGTACCTCCCCTATGTTAATCTGACGCGCTCGAGTAAATGCAAAAATCCCCTCTTGGGCTCCCCTACTACTAAGACATCTGTTATTAATTTACTAGCTGTTGCTCGCGACTTCGTTCGCGCGGACTTTGTTTACTCCACACAGCTCCTCCTCCGTAGGTGATAGCGTGATAATATGTAGCTTATATATTGACCCGACCTGTTAGTAATATTCATGCAAAATTTGAAGTAAATCCATGCAAGTACTTTTTGAGTTTACCCCGGAGTCAATGTATGGACTTTCCTACGATTTTATTATATGTAAATAAATATAGATAAGTTACATTGGTAGAAAAAATAAATATACAGTCAAGCAGACGGACAAAAAGGCAATGAATTCTTTTTGATGAATTGAACCTTATAATTTCGGCATATCCGGCATATATAGAAATTATTATTAGTGTTATGCTCTAGCATTAGTTTCTCAAGCTTTCTTTAAGATCTCTCACTAGTTTTTTTTTATATCATAAGACAGCAAACAAGCATATGGGTCTCCTGATGGAAAGAGTCATCCAACGCCTCTAGACACCAAAGATGTTAATGGTGCGTTGTCATCTTGTGGTGAGGTCTGATGCCACATGCATAAGTTTAACGGCTACCTTACCCTGCAAACCGGAATGTGACAGTTATTAGTACTATCGTTTTTTCTTCAGGAATAGGAAAGGCGGTGTTACCTGACCCGGGCGAGACAATGCGGAACTCTACTATCTAGTGGCCACGATGGAAGTGACTCGCATAGCCAAATGGTCGCCTTTTAGGACCTGCCTGGCAGAATGGCAGTTGCCTATTCTTCAAAGGAGCCCGAGACCAACACAGGGACACAACACGGGATACACTTGTGTTCAAATGACAGTTGATGTTAGTGTTAGTCGTGACGATGGACGTAGTAAAGTCGATGGACGAAACTTAAAACCTCCGTATGTACTTGTAGAATGTTAACTTCGGTTTCGACCCTTTTCAATCTTACATTTCTATTGGGTTACTAACGAAGTAACCTTTTGACGGTACTCATTTTTGATGACTGGACTCGTTCATGAGATCAAGCCATTTTAACCATTCAAAGTTATAAGTTTTAAAAATAGGACTAAAATCCATAAAGGTTTGTCACATTCTTCAGGCTTGCATAAATAACAAGGATCTATTTATTCAAATCTATCCATTTTAAATTATAAAAATCTATCCATTATAAAAAACGGATACGACATAGGGACCTTCAAGAAAAGAGCTTACTCATTCTTAAAAGGCCGGCAACGCAACTGCAAGACCTCTGGTATTGCAGATGTCCATGGGCGGCGGTGACCACTTACCATCAGGTGCACCTTTTGCTCGTTTGCCCCCTCTTCTATAAAAAAAAAATATTTAGATAAAGAATGTCTACGAGTATTAAATAAAATCAAGTCCTTTTTAATGTACTACAGACAGATTTTGTAAATAAGTCGGACCAAACAAAATATTGCAATCTGCCAAATATTTATGATATGATGACTTTCTTGAGTCGCCTCTGTGGTCTAGTGGTCCGGTGTCGGAGTTGACCACATGAGGTCCCGGGTTCGATTCCCGGGTCGGGCAATTCAAAAATGTGTTTTTTCAGTTTTCTGACCAGAACAACGTTGCATGGGATTGGAAAAATTGTCTGGTTGGCAATAGGCTTGTCACATATCACATTGTAGGACGTAGTATCTTCGGCAAATCGTGGGTGCACTTGTACCTCTGCCTACCTCTTCGGGGATACGGGCGTGAAGATTCTTTTTTATGACTTTCTTGAGTTTTGTTTATAAAGTATCGACGTGAAACTATTTTTTCTGTAATAAGATTATTTTTATCGCCTTTTTTAAATCTCTGTGGTCTAGTGGTCCAGCGTTGGCGTTGACCACATGAGGTATCGGCTTTGATTCTCGGGTCGGGCACTTAAGAAAGTTTTTTCAGTTTTCTGATAAACATAAATTTTCCCGGGATTGGAAAGAGCCCGGTTGGTGATAGGCTTGCCACCTATTACATTTGTGGGACCAAGTATCTTCGGCTAATCGTGGGTGCACTTGTTGTACCTCTGCCTACCCCTTCGGGGATGCGGGCGTGAAGATACTACCTACTTTATGTTTATTTTTATAAATAGGACATCTAGCAAACAAACATTCTAAAAACTATATTTTTGGCTTCGATATCGATTGTAGATCGCGCCCCAAGTATTCTTTTGAAAAAATATTCAATGTACAGTTTTGACTTTCCTACGATTTTATTATATGTATAGATAGGCACACACTAGAAGGAGCAGTCTTCTTGCTTTTTACCTTAACAAAAACTGTATGTTTTTCTACGTTTTTAATATAAGACAGCAAGTATATTGCTTGCTACCCTTAGTCATAAATTACTTAAATATATCTATGGATTACACAGAATAAATCATGTATAGATGATAAGAAACAAGCCATATTACCACAAATTGTGGTGGACTTATTTTCCTAACAATGCAAACGCACATTTGATTCCAGCTAGTCTCTCCAAAAAGAGCTGAACTGAAGACTTTAGTCTTTCTAAAAATAATTTTGTTATAGGTTTTAATGATAACTCACCATCAAACTGAATTTTTTTTTGTGTCTCAATTATCTTTAATCTACTTAAAATAATCAATTTTTATTTTTTTTTACCCTGTTAATAACATTAATAACTGTTAATCACTGACACACCTAAGAACATACTTCCGCCGTGTTTCGGGGTGGGCGTAAACGGCTGCAATACAGTTTTGCAACTAAAGCAGTTGTTTACGAACTACATGTTATTCCTGTAATATTGTTAAATGTTTAATAAAAATCTTTAAATCTAAATCTTTAAAATACCACGATCAGATTGATCGAGTACTGTCTGAAGGTGGTGTCAAGAGTCTTCGCAACCGGCGTATGTGTATGAAGAGAGTGATGAATGTGGAGGAAGCGAGACAAGCCTGCAAGGATCGTGATGTATGGCACTCGGTTCTCTCTGCCTACCCCGTAAGGGATCTGGCGTGAAGATATGTATGTATGTATGTATGTTAATAACATTAACTTGCTACGTAATTCTATAATAAGACGAACATTAAGCGTCTGCACATGAAGGGTTTTAAAAGGTCATACGTATTGAATTATAAAAAACTAGATATGGCGTAACGTGACTAGTTTGGATGTTTGGATGGATGGATGTTTATTACTCAATCACACAAAAACTACTGAACGGATTTGGACGAAATTTGGCTCACAGGTAGATGATGACCTGGAAAAGCACATCGCTTATGTTTTATCCTGGAAAAATTAGGTGATCCCGCGGGATTAGCCAAATATTGTTATAATGTAACGAGTAGTGAATAGTATTTAATAAAGTAGTTCTTTAGCAAGTACATTAAAACTCGCCAAATGATGAAAAATAAAATTCATTTCTATAATTACATACTTATACAATTTTTAGTTTATAAAAACAAAAATTTAAGGATCGAACACACGGACGGGCTGCAACGGACGTGACCATTGCGGCCCGTCCCAGTGTGCAAAACATTTTTTTTTTATTATTTTCCGTCTTTTTATCGGAGAGCGAGTAAATAGGAAAGAGCCTCAACTGATCGTAATAATTATTGATAACTATAACTACCAACCTTAAACGTATGCGACCCCAGGTGTTGTGTTGCGTTGCCGGCTTAATTAGGATAAGTTAACCTTTTTTTGAAATGTTCAAACTGAAATAAAATTGAAACAGAAAGAGATAAATTTTGACGCTGTTATGATGAATGAAATTTAATGATAGGAATTATCATGAAATTCCTTAAAACAATAGATGTTTAACAATGGATATTTTAAACGATTGGCCTAACGTGACTCTTCCGTCGTTAGTAAGTGGTAGGTTAATACTATTACGAAGTAGTTTCAAACTACTACATCGATAGTAATATCTTTGGTATCTATAGCCAATAGATATGTCTTTCTACCATATAATATGTTTTTAACGCAGTAAAGCTGCATCAATCGATTCTAAATTGTCTGTATCAGCATCAGATCATCACCAAATTAAAATTGGCCTACACGGAAAGTATACCCTCCTAAACAAAAAAAAAAACATTCTAAATCGGTTCATAAACGACTGAGTTCTGGGGTAACAAACATAAAAAACATACAGCCAAATTAATAACCTCCTTTCGGTTAAAAAGTTGGTTCAAAAAGACAAGCAATCTAAGAAATAAGTACAACAGCAGAGCTTTTTCTCGTAACTGAATAGCAATAATGTCGGAACAATTTATTCAAATGCGTCTTCTATAACATTAAAAGTTTTTAGTCGTATGCTTATTTTCCTCCGTAAACACACTGAGCTACTGATGTTTTATTAAGTACATAGAAATATGAGTATAAATTATGTGTTGTATAAATTATATTAAAATTAAAATCAGAGCAAAACAGAATATACCTAGTAATGTAAAGCATGGTAAAATGAAAATAGTGTAAGCGGATAATGTCACTTACCGGATCTAACTGTGAATAACATTTAGGTAATTCAGGAATGTATTAGTAAATTAGTAGATTTTTTATTTACAAGTGTTACACAATATTATGATAACAGTAACCTGTTCAGTACTTACTAGAAGCACTAAACAGGTCCACTTTACAAATAGGGGAGCTGCCTTGCAAAAAATATTTTTCATGATCACCACTTTGTTGACGTGACTAATAGATATGTATATTCATGCCAAATTACAACTTTCTAGTAATAATGATCTCTGAGCAATAGTGCGGAAGGACAGACGGACATAGCGAAACTATAAGGGTTCCTAGTTTACTTCCGAACCCTAACACATGGGCCGATTTTAATGATTATTACAATCGATTCGTCTCAAACTTGCGAGTGGCACTAAATACATAATAAAAATAACCAAAATTCACTATAGAGACAACCAGACGCCATATTGTTCTTTTATATTTTATAATTACAATTTATATTTTATAAACTCATTTGCATGAGAGTCGCAGAAGACATGCTAGAACGAGTCCATTGAGACCCAATATTCATGAAGCGCATTGTTACTGGTGAGGAGATTTGGGGTTACGCTTCTGATATGCAAACTTGTTAACAAGCTTTGGAGTAGTGCCTACCTACTGAACCGAATCCGTAAAAACCACGCCAAAGTCTATCAAAGTCATATTGAAAATAATAAATATGAAAAAACAAGGCAAATATCTCCAGGTATCATGATGTATGGCACTCGTTTCTCTCTGCTTACCGTGTCAGGAATCAGGCGTAGGTATATGTTGTTATAGTTTTCTTTTTTATAAGACTTCACAGTATTTCATTTTAGATATACATAAGTTTATTGAAATAAATTTTCAAGATATTCCATCTGAATATATTTCATCGCATACCGGATAGCAAAATATTCTTGGAAGTAATATTTGTTTGCAAACTATCGACTTTTAGTTTTACTATTCCGGCACAGCTGGTGTTAACACCACAACCACCGTGGTGGTCACAGGACCCCTGACTACTACGTGCTACTACTGAGTTTTTTTTACAAAAAAAATCGTCAAAAAATCAAACTTGAAAACTTTAATTAGAGCATCGAACAATTATGTTGGTCCCGGGCTACTTTGAAGAATAAGCCAAATGCCGTTTTGCCAGGCAGGTCGTAAAAGGTAACCGATTGGCTATGCGAGTCACTACCATCATGGCTGCTAGGTGGTAGAGTTCTGCATTATCTCGCCCGGGTACCACCGCCTTACTTATTCCTGCCGCAATAGCGTCCGTGCTTGTCACTGTCGTGTTCCTGTTTTGAGGATAAAGTAGCCGGTAAACTTGTGCATGTGGCATTAGACCTCGCCACAAACACCAACATCTTTGGTGTTTATAGGCGATGGTTGACAATTTCCATCAGGATACCCATCTACTTGTTTGCTATCTTATGATATAAAAAAATTAAAGAAATAATTTATACTTAACTAGCTATTATTTCCGACACAAAATCATTACTTTTTTGCTTGGTCGGATAAAAAGACCTATATTTAGGCACGGTAGTATCATACTCAAATATCAATTCGGTTCAATATGTTGCACAATATTTTCCAATAATAAAATAACAGACATTTATTTTGGCCAGATAAGATCTGCCAACATAATTACTAATAAATTACATTTTGCTCATTCAAATTTAAATATTTTATCTTGCTACTGTCTAATAAATTATATCGAATATAGATATAGAATATTATTAGTTATAGCTACAATATTTAATCCATCTTTGAACACTCCATATGCCTCTAATAACCAAATCGAATTAGTAATATACGAGTACCAATACCATATATAAGTACACAAACATTTTATGTACTAGCTGACCCGGCAAACGTTGTTCTGCCTTTTTAACTACTCTTATTTTTTTCTATATTTTCTCACCCTTTAAACCTTCCCTGGACTTCAACAATTAATTCAAAACCAAAATTAGCCAAATCGGTTCAGTGAGAAAAGTTTTTCAGTTTTTCGGTTCCTATCGGTTCTTGAGTTTTAGCGAGACTAACGAACAGCAATTGATTTTTATATATGTCACAGTGAAAGTGTCAATGCCGTTAGATTATATTCTACCTAAGTGATATTATAATTTAACTGCTAATCTAACCTAACCAAATTATACAATCCCTAGGTAGATTATAATCTAACGACTATTGACAATTTCACTGCGACATATATAAGAAAAATATATCTACGTACTACTAGTATTTATGTATTCTAGAGATCGCCTTATGGTCGAAAGTCGACCATATACTAAGCAATATTTTCTAAGTTTGACTATAGACTATAATTATAAACACAATAGTATACATACATATGTGTATGTTATGATGAATATCAAATGACAGTAGTGTCAGGTAGTGTCTACAATGTAATGGATTTTTACTGCATGTAAAATATTGGGCTTCTACACTCCGTAATGAAAACTTTAATAGTGTCAAACTTCACTGTAAAATACTCTTACGTTCACAAAATTGTAGTAAAAAGGGGTACAAAGTTTTGCTTTACGTATTAATATATAAAAAACTATGAATGTTTATGGTATTAAATATAATTTTAAATCAATAATATACCTAAGTTACCTGTTTTCTATTGGCCTAAAGGTTGAGTGGTGGATACTCCCAATAGGTAGGTATTAATTTCGCCTTTTGTGCAAAAAATGTATATTTCCTCTTGAACAATAAAGTTAAAATAAATAAATTTTAAATGTTTAGGGCTATAAACGAGATTTATATTAATATCAAAAATGATTTTAAATATGTCGTTGGGATTTTCTTCTCGTGTACCCCATTGTGACGAGTATCGTTGGATAGGTTTGTAAAAAAGATTGCAGGTTTGTAAAAACAATTTTTGAATTTATGAAATATTAAGCCTTAAACTACTAATTTTTATTCGAGTCAAGTGTCTTTCCATCCCCTCTGTCAGCTAAACAATTGATTTTAGGGGTGGCAAAAATCACGGTAGTAGTAAATATAATTAGGTTAAAAGGAAAACTATCACGGTATAATAGTCCATCAACTTATAAAATGTACTTAGAGAAGTTTTTATAACGATGAACCTATGGTGCTGATATGTCCGTCATTGTCGTTAAATAGGTTAAATGTTTATATGAAACATTGAAAGCCCTCCTTTAGTCCGCATTATTGATAGGCAACTTCCGAAGCCTACATTGCGCGTGATCTGACACACATTACCATTATTTTTTAATTTTAATAGCACCACAGTATGTAAGTACATGCACAAAAATACAAAAATGTTCCAAATTAAAAAAATCTGTAATTTAATAATTTTAAATATCATCACGCCCGCTTTTCTATTGGGATAGGCAGAATAAACCGAACCTTTACAGACTTTCACCGCGATCCACCGATTTGTCGATTACCGAGATGAGTGGTGATCTCTAGCGCCGTATTTTATCAACCTGATAACAATTATCGTCTATTTCTAGGGATAACCGTGTCCAACGGCTTTACGTGCTTATCCAAGACACAGGAGTGGTACATACCACCTGCCAGATTTCGAGCTGCTACTGAGATTTTAGATTTTCGAGAAAAACATCGATAACACTCTCGTCCGACACAGGGCTCGAACCCGGGACTAATCTAACTCCTAGACCACGAGTCTGTCAAAAAAAGTTTGTAACTAAAAATAAATATATATCTAATTATGATTTTTCCGATTTTTGTAGTTCGCTCTGGTTACCTTGTAAAATATTGTAATTTATACTTATCCCCTTTTCGCTTTAGACTGTCGAAATGTAATTGACTCGACATTTATTACGTCCAAAGGCCCGCCCGGAAGCATTTACTAACAGAAGCGTAACATGCCCACTGAAGCGGCAATAGCTGAATAAACAATATACAAATACGGGCGCATGTTAGGGCTATGGCCACCGAGGTAATTACAGTTACGGGGTAAAAGCGTTTGTGTGATGAGCATAGACTAAAGATGTTTATATTTATGGCTAGGAGAGCTTTTTGTTTTTATATAATAAGATAACAAACATACGTAACTGGATATCGTAATGGAAAAATATATTGCCGTTTTAGACAATCACTATAGATATTGCTATTAGTGGGGGAGTAATGGAATGCAATAAACTTGTTTGTCAATTGCTTTACTTATTTAATAAATTACCGTTTTTATTATAACGTAATTGCGGCCAGCATTTTAATGCACTGTGACAAAACAGACGAGACATTGTAGAATCCTACTACCTAATTGTCACCATGGATGCTTGAAATTAAGTTCAATGATCTACTCAAAAAAGCCTCAAACAAAAAACAATATCAAAACGCCTGTTATTACTGAAACTAGGCGATCACAGGTAAATCGTCTAATTTGTGGTTAGATCAATTTGCGGAATGTGTTCATTGACGTTTATAACTTTTAAATATATATTTAGGAAATACTTTATTCAGGAGGAAATACCGCTATGATCATTAAGTTGTAGGTAATTTTACTACAGCTTGCCCGTAATGGGTCGGCCAATATTCTGGATGGGAAGTTAAGGAAGGTACTCGTATTTACGTGTGTTTTCTATACTAATTCCAAGCGACGTATCATTAATAGCTTTTGTGTCTAAATGTGTTTAATCTCTTTTACTATCAGGGGATTTGCCTGCTTTCTTGATATATAATTTAATATTATTATGAAAATTCTTAAAAGTATAGAGAAATTCAAGAAAAGTGATTAAAAAATACACATATAGCAATGCACTGGGTACATTGAAACCTAAATATACCGAGTCTGTAAATGTTATGTTTTAAAATGAAAAAATAAGTAGAGTTTCTTTAATCTGCCTCTAAGTCTAAAATAACATTTCCTAAAAGTGTTAATAAATAAACACTGACCCTTTGTTTAATTAAGATCAAGTTATGAGCTTGCGACAAGCACTCATCAGTGGACCGCTTAATATAGCTAATTGACCAAACGGCCTACCAAAATATCTTTAAAATGACGCATGGGTGTTATAAAACAAAAAGCACGCACTCGCCCTTTGTTTACTAGTGACGCATGGAGCCCAATGCCCATTGCAATCTATTAGCCGGAGTCGTTTACCTTCCGTGCGGCGAGACGGCCGCCATGTGCGTAGATGCGTGAGCGCAGCGCATTATGTGCCGCCGGCCAGAGAGGCGGTGCCCGCGGCGGCGCGCGGACGATGGCGCGCTGGCTGAGGGCTGCATTCCTCATAGCAGTTTTCACACCGCACGAAGCGTGGAAACCACCCCAGAATCCTCTAGTATTCTCCATCTCTCCTGCACATTCTCGGCCACAGAGACACGCGCACAACACCGCCCGTCACCTCCACATACTTGGCTGGCATCTGGAACTGAAAGAAAACTACGCGATTCGATCTCCATATTACAACGAGTGCAAGTTCTATAAAGGTAGAGTCCTTCATGAGGAAGATTCTACGGCGACGGTGACGGAGTGTGAAGGCCAGTTGTACGGATTGCTCCAGGTTGATGGAGAGGATTACGTTCTGCAGCCTACCCCTCCTGCTGGAAATCATGTTTTGCGTCGCCGTGATGTTTTATTCTCAGAAAGTCCGACGGCGTACAATCTCGTCAATGACACGGTTACTGAACTTGACATTGACTTCGAAGATGATGAACCCACGGCCTCTGTGTTTGTACGTTCGCGAAAAAGTAGCTCAGACGTTGATTATTTTCGAAGTGTGGTTCCTATTACAAGACCGGTTACAGGTGTGTGTGTGTGCGTGTATTGTTTGTATTTATGAATGGAACTGCAGTTGCTTTATTGTGTTTATTGTTCCAGGCGGTAATGGATTATGGCTCGAGTTGGCTCTTGTAGCGGATCATACAATACTTAAGTTCCACGGCCGAGAGAGAGTGAAACACTATATCTTAGCTATAATGAACATCGTAAGTACGGCTTCCGAGATATGATACAATATGGATTGCAATTAATTACAAGTGCACAATCATAATTCAATTTATGTAATACTTTAAAGGTCAGTGCCATCTTCAACGACCACTCCCTCGACTCGAACATGACGCTGGTTATAAATAAACTATTTTTATACGAAGAAAAGGATTCTGTAATAAAAATTGGAAATGTCAAAAGGTCGCTAGAGTCAGTTAATAAATGGAACTACAGGCACCTCAACAAATTACCACCAGGTAAACGATTTGTTTCACAAAAAATAGTTTATAAATTAAGCCTTATTATTTGTGCCGATGTTAAGACGCTGAGGTGCTAAAAACAGCAAACTTAGTATAATCTGTACATCTTACACATAAATAAAATTGGAGTGTCTGTTTGTAATATTAAAATAACCGCTTTTTATTAAATGCATATATAAATGTATACACGATACATATAACAAAATAGCATATATTTTTTTAATTTTTTTTTAACAATTTTTGTCTGTCTGTCTGTTTGTTCCGGTTAATCTCTAGAACGGGTGGGCCGATTTTGACGAGACTTTCACTGGCAGATAGTTGATGTAATAAGGAGTAACTTAGGCTACTTTTATTTTTAAAATTTTTTCACGCAGACGAAGTCGTAGGATCAGCTAGTAAATTAATAAATAATTTAACCACATTATGGAAGATATAAGCAGAGGTAGAAATACACCCGCAGCCGCACTACGATATAGTAGTAGGATCTGGACGTCCTATTGACAAGTTATGCATATTTTTAGTCCCAACTAAAAGTAATGTTTTTTCGGAACAACTGAAAAAACACGGTGTAGGTACAAACTTAGATAATTTTTGCATCTAAATCCAGGCTAGAAACGCTAAACTAACGAAGTTTTCGGATATCTTGTTATAAAGTTCCTCCTATCTTCACTTTACTCATCTAATTATGTCTTTTTATATGATTCGAGAAAGTAAAAAAGTAAATATCACGCTTATTCTCTTTCAGTGCAGTTAAAGTAAATTTTTGTTAAATATCAATAGACATTGCCTACAATTCACCCGTTTGACGTTTGGCGAAATTACAGGTGATCCGTATCGCTGTATCTTACTGACCTGATAACGACTAACGATAGCTCTTGCGATAACCGCGACCGAGAGCTTTACGTGCTTACCCAAATTATACGGTTGTCACATTAACACATCTACACCAGACTTTGTGCTGTTACATAGAATTTGAGTTTCAAGGTTAACCTCGAAAGAATGTAGGTACCGGGAAAGATCAAGACTTGCATACCATGATCAGATTGCTCAAGTACTTTTCGAAGGTGGTGTCAAGAATCTTCTCAACCGGCGTGTGTGTACGAAGAGAGTGATGAATGTGGAGGAAACGAGACAAGCTTGCAAGATCGTGATGTATCATGTATGGCACTCGGTTCTCTCTGCCTACCCCTTAAGGCATCTGGCGTGAAGATAAGTATATACCTCCCAAGCCTTTTTTTTATATTCTTAGAAAGCAAGAAAGGTAGATGGTTCTCCGATGAGAAGAAAAACCATTGCCTATGGACACTGCGTGTATGTGTTGCTATCCGCGTTTACAGGCTACCTGACCCTCTAAACCGAAACAAGACAAGCATTGACGCTGTTGCGTCATTAATAGGTAAAGCAGTGGTATCATATACTGGGGTGAGATGTTGCGGAGCTCTACCATCTAGTAGTCATGATGGTACTGGCTCGTATAGCCAACCGTTCGTCTTTTTCGAACTGCCTAACAGAGTGGCAGATGGTCTATTTTTCAAAGAGGGTTCAGAAAAATACAAGGAAACCTTCATTGTGGAAACCTTCAGAAATATAAGGAAAAGGAAATTCTTCAGCGACTCTTGAACGGATCAGCTAGTATGGATATAAATTAAAAATGTTATTAGAAAAAATTTGAACAAATTATGCCTAAGATTGAGCATAGACAATAAAATAATACAATAAAATTACGGCTAAATTTGACCACAGGCTTTAACCATTAAAGTTGGCTTGTAGATTAAACCGAACGTTTATAGACTTTCTGGTTTATCTCGATTCATCTGTTTGTCGATTGGGAAAATGAGTGGTGATCTTCATCGCCATATTTTACCAACTTAATAACAATTATCTGCTATTTCTAGCGATAAACGGGACGAACAGCTATATTATCCGAGGCAACACAAATCTTCAAGTTGCTCAAGAGTTTTTGGTCTTTTGAGAAAATCCTCGTAAAAACTTCGATAACACTTTTGCCCGACCCGGCGATCGAACCCCGGGACCGGGAAGTTCAACTCCCGAGTTACAAAGGATAATTACGTTTTTTCTATTTGAAAAAATTACACTCGTACCTGAATAAGTGGCCCGAGTCGCTAAGCACTCAAACAACCAGAGGGACATATTTTATAACTAATAACAACAGCGTATTGCTTAGCATTAATCGAAAATAAGGAACCAGTCATCTTTACATGTTTATTTACAAACTAGAATTAGGCTCCAGACTGCAGAGATTTTTTCATAGAAAGACCTAAAAACACTTTGTCAAACCTGAGAATTGAACCTTGGAACTTATAATCTGAGCCGAACAAACAGATTGCCAAAGTAATGCGGCAGTCGACATTTATTTCACTAACTTTTTATTTCATATTTCTAAATTAATATCACTCTTTGAAATAAATTTCTATATCTGCCGTCTCACTAAAATAAGTGTTTGCGGAAAATACAGAGATTTAATTAAACTACCAATCAAGGTTATTTTTTATGACAGATTTGATTATGTCACTATTATATTTGCGACCGAGTTTGCGACTGAGTCTTGTGATTTTATTTTTGGTTAAGTTGTCAACCAAGCTGTCAAAATTGTTTAATCCAAATCGACTATACTGGATTAACTAATAGCATTTCAAGAGAAATCTTTGAACCAGAAATCCGCCGATGTCACATATAAATTTCTTACGTAAAATCAAAGGATTAAGGAGTCATCAACACCAAGATTACGTTCATAACCAACATTATATTATCATTAATATAATGTCGGTTTTCACACATATAATATGTTCCATGTCGTTAGGAATCACCACTATAAACCGGTGAACCGTGGTGTACTTAATAGTTATTGACATTCGATTTATTCTGTATATGATATTTATTTATTTACTAGCTGCAGCGTGCAGCCCGCTGCGTTATACAAGTTTTTCGTAAATCCCACGGGATGACCTGATTTTTCCGGGATAACAAGTAGCCGATGTGCTATTCCAGGTTATCATTTGTGTGCTAAATTTCATTCAAATCCGTTTAGTAGTTTTTGTGAGATTGAGTAACAAACTAATTATATATTAAAAAAATGTTATATATTAAATATATATTTAAAAAAACCATCCATGCAAACATCTAAACATCCAAACTTTCGCATTTATAATATTAATATAGTTATGTGTCTTTTCGCCCGTACAATAAAACTAATTTGTTTTACTGTTTAGGTTAATCCAAATTAGATCGCTAGAAAATCTCATTTTTATAATAAATTCAAAAGTGTGTGTATGTATATGTGTGTGTTTGTCTCTTCTTTACACCAACAATTACGTAGATTTGAATAAAATATATAGTAGTACCATGTAGTAGGTATGTGTTCAGGCTAAATACATAAGCTATTTATTTTTATTCCCTAAAAGTGTATAATTTCCGTGGACAAAGCTAAGATCTCGCAGTGGGCGCATAGGAAAAGGCGAGATTAGTATAAAAAGATAAATAATATCAGCAGAAAAGTCTCCCATGGTATGAAAGTTGTTTGATATATCGCTAAAGGCCCATACCCAGTCTCAAGCAACATATTATTTAGAAGTTCTAAAAAACTTATTTAGTTAAATTTACAAGTACTCGTATTTATTCCCCGATCAACTGCCTTACTGCTAGCATCTCGTAAAAGGTGAGGGTAGGCTAATACTTGTCACTAATATCGTGTCCACTAAGTTAGACGTTGCAGAAATTATACCACCTATGTACCTGTTTAAGCTGTATAACGTCTTGATTGGATTTAATATCACAGCCTTACCGTACCTACCGAAGTAGCGTCGCTTAGCGTTTTCATGTTCCAAACTAGAAAGAGTAAGGTACCGAGACCGAGAAACCCATGCATGTGGCATTCCAGTACCGCCATAAGGTTGGTACGCACCATAAACATATTTTGTGTCTACAGGCATCTCTTTCCATCAATATTAGTATCAGTCGATGAAATAAAAATAAATAAAGAAAAGTATATTTAATATATTATTATACTCATTTTAATCAACGTAAATCTCTATGCTTATATCGCACAAATGATTCTTCGTGCTATTTTTTTGGTTCTAAATTATAGGATGTCTAACCAGTTCCTTCTCAGCTGTGCAGCTAGTTCGGTAACCAGTTTATCCCCATGTTGGTACGGGCTTCTTTAAAGGACAGACTAACTGCCGTTCAGCTAGCAGTTCGTAAGAGGCAAACGGTTGACTATGCTAGTAATTATCATCGTGGCTACTGGGTGGTAGTGTTCTGCATTGTCTGTTTGCTCGGGTCTGGTACCACCGCCTTACCTATTCTTGCTGTAATAGCGTCATTTCTTGTCACTGTCGTGTTCTGGTTTGGACGACAAGGGAGCTGGTAAACTTGCATGTGGTATTAAGATCCCGTCACGAGGAAAGCAACGCACCATTAACGTCTTTGTTGTCCGTAGACGAGGGTTTTCTCTTTCCATCAGGAGAGTCATTTTGCTTGTTTGCTATCTTATAACAAAAAAAACAAAGCGGTTATTTTTCGTAATATACTAGTCTGTATTCGATACAAATAAATTAGAATTAAACCTTTTAAAAAAGAATTAAAACTGAGAAGTAATTCCTTAATAAGAGTTAATTAATAAAATAAAGTCTTAAAAATCTTAGTGTAGAATATTTTGCAACGTCTAGCAAATCGTTGACAAACTTGACAAAGTGTTATATTATCTTTTCTATTACAGAACAAAATGTTGTGTAATACAAAATGTGGACTATTTACGTCCAGACTAACACCCAAAACTTAGGAGACAATATTGAACCACATAATGTGTGTAATAATTTGATACGACACACAACTTTCATAAGTATAGAAATTCTGCTAATAATAACTAAACCACATTGAGCCAAGTTCCTATGTAGGCGTTTCATGATTCTATATCTTGCTTCCTGGAAATAATTCATAAGTATTTCTAGGAAGAAACGGCAAGTGTCTTTCGTTTATTAATTTTATACGCTCGTCGAGGAAAGTGTTATTATGATAATAATAAAAACAGATGTGACTTTATTATTATCATAATATTAAAATTCACTTTTAATCAATTTTACAATTATTAAGGATAAATTAAAGGGCGTCTTTGTATTCTTTTGTACGTATAGACACTTTAATTAATATTGTTACTAGAGGGTAGAGTTCCGCAAAGATTCAGTCTGCGCAGTATCAAAGCTTTATCTAATTCTATCGCATTAGCTTCTATGGTTATCACTTTCGTGCTTCGGATTAGAGGGTAAAGTACCCCGGTAAAGTGTCCCGGATGTTAATACACAATGATGAATAAACGTCTTTGGTATTACTTTCTGTTTACCAGATGTTTACAGTCGAAGCATTCTGCTTAATTTTTTTTCGTTTTCCGTCTTTTATGTTGCTATCTTTTGTACGAGAACTACGAGGTTCTTTTTAGCTGTGTTCATTAAAAACTCAAGAAAGAAATTAATTCAATTTGAAAACCTTCTTGGTTTCTCTTATGAGATCTCTGAAAGTAAAAAAGTGGTGTCAGATTTTCTTTTTATATATATCATAAGATATCAAACAAGCAGATGGGTCTCCTGATGGAAAGAGTCAACCATCGCCTATAGACACCAGAGATGTTAATGGTGCGTTGCTATCTTGTGGCAAGATCTAATGCCACTTGCATAAGTTTACCGGCTACCTTACCCTAGAAACCGGAACACGACAGCGACAAGCACTGACGCTATTGCGGCAGGAATAGGTAAGGCGGTGGTACCAGACCCGGGCGAGACAATGCAGAACTCTGCCACCTAGTAGCCACGATGGTAGTGACTCGATAGCCAATCGGTCGCCTTTTACGACCTGCCTGGCAGAATGGCAGTTGGCCTATTCTTCAAAGGAGGCCGGGACCAACACGGCGGAAATGGACTAAGCCTAAGTAAAACCCAAATAATAAGAAGACTCCAGCGGCACAATCATGTATACATTGCCATGGCCAAAAGTTTTATTGAGAATTTTTATGAGTTAGGTACTTCTTAGAAAACCAAATTAAATGAAATGACCTTGTCATGTGGATAGCTAAGTGCCATTATAACCTCACCACATGATTGACAACGCACTACTTCCATCTTCGCTGTCTATTAGCGGCAGTTACGAGTATTTGTTTTTACCAGGAAAGGCATCTGCTTGTTGCCATCCTATAATATAAAAAATAAGTTACAAAAATGTATTTGGAACCATATAATTCCTTGTACTGTCTGTTTTTCTGCTAGAGAGCTCGTAAAAGTCAAATGTATACTCAACATGTTATTACATTAAAATCACTGAGCTTGCCGTTGTTGTATTTTAGTTTGGAGGGTTAATGTGTCCTTTGAATTTATATGAGGCTTTATTTACTAAATATATTACTTACCCTATAACTACGACGTACTACACTGTACAAACGACAGTGTTTCATAATAATTAGCTCAGTTTGTAATTTAACACCAATTGTTTTCTTGTCACCATTTTGTCACTATCATAATCTGAATCTAGACAACCTACGAGTATATATCTTAGGCTTTAAATACCAAACGAATAAAATAGTCGTAGTTATGTATCGGCTTCACGAATATACTCGTATAAAGTAGTTTTTTTTATATATCATAATATTTTAAAAAGAAGCAGTAAGCTCGCCTGATGAAAAGAGACAACCATGGCCAATAGATACTAATGATGCCAACGGTGCGATGCTATCTGACGGGACGGGACGTGGACGGACGTGACGGGATGGCAACCCACACACATAAGTTTACCGGCTACCTAACCCTCCAAATCGAAACACTACAGTGACAAGCATTAACGATATTGTAGCAGGAATATTTAAAGCGATAGTATCCTGCACTGGGGCGAGACGTTGCGGAACTCTACCATCTAGTCACGATAGTAATGACACTTATAGACAATCGTTCGCCTTTTACGATGTGCCTGGCAGAATGACAGATGGTCTATTCTTCAAAGGGGACCTGGACCAACACGTGGGAAATCTCTTTATATTTATCTTTATTTTTATAAAGCTTTTAAGGATGGAAATCTAACAATACTGGTATATCTAAATGATTTTAACGCTTTATTTATAATTTATGTAGATTAAACTGTGCCATGCATTTTATCCTTTCATATCCGCGTATAAGGACTCGACATCCACATATAACCATGAGATTTTCCATTACCTTTTTCATTTCCATGCCAGATGTGACGATGATTGCCAATTAAATGTAATCGCTGCGTAAAGAAATTTAATAGATGTTTACTTTTTAAGCCTTTAACGACATACTGCCTCGTTGGTATATTGATTAGATTGCTCAGCTGTAGATATTGGGTTTGAATCACGAGTGGGTCGAAATTGTAGAGAACTAACACCCGTCGTAAACTACGTTTAACTATGTGTAATGAGTGTAACAAAATATGATGATAGTTATTACAAAGTTTGTAAATGTGGTATCTTAAGTTATTACTCGTCTTTTCAGCCTGAATATAATGTGCCTAAGTGTCAAAAGCATATTTGGAAATATATTAAGTATGAATGCAACTTTTGGGAGGTTACATACAAAAATAAAGGAGAAGGAAGGGCTGTCTTCCTCCCTGCAAAGTACTTTGTAAAAGGTTAAAGATTGGGTGAACGTGGCTGTAGTAAATATTATTTAATAAAGTCTCCAAAGTCACGCTTGTTTACTGCAACGTATGCCGTAATAGCGTCGTTGTTTGCCACTAACAGATTTTAGGGCAAAAGGTAAGGCAGCTGGTAATTACGATCGGGGTAGCTTATGCGTGTGGTATAATGTTCCAACTACAGGCATGGCTACGTATTATTAACATATTTAGAGGCTTGTTGTTAGCTATGACTTTTCGTCAGAGTCGTCAGTTTACTTGCTATATTTTTAAATAAAAGAAATTGGTATATATAGCAATTATAATGGTTACGAGATAACAGTGTTGAACTACGATCTATTAATCATTCTTACCTGTTTGAAAAAAGTAAAAATTAGGCGATCAAAAGCAGGCTTGAATGTAATTTTATAACGATATTTTGGGTCAACTATTTAAACTTTTTACGTCACGTATTTGAATTATAATCTGTATTGTGTAATTTATATTTTGCATTATTGCTTTAGTTGCATATCATATTATGCTTCGTCATATGTTCGAAAGTCTTATAGACAACTACTGCGCAATGCGCATATATATATATATATATATATATATATATATATATATATATATATATATATATATATATATATATATATGTATATGTATATATATATATATATATTTTTATATATATATATATATATATATATATATATATATATATATATATATATATATATATATACAAAGGTTAGAGAGATAATTTAAACGCAGTAAAATTACAACTAACGGCTTCCGATCTCCTGTATCTCAGATAGCTCTCTTGATGGAAAAAATAAATAAATATTTACGGGACTAACTACACTTATTGATCTAACCCCAAAGTAAGCAAATAATTTGCTTGTGTCATGGGTGTTAGTCAACGATACTAATACATAGAAATACATATATAACATAGATAAATAATTGGTGAATTGTGAATAAAAGTGAAGGTGAAACTCCGTGAATGCGGCAACTCAATATTGTGGTGTGTGTAACATGACAGTGTGCAAATGGATAATAGTGAGTATTGAGCTCTTAGAGCTTGCATTGTGATTGGTGAGTGAATCGGGTACGCCGGTTTCGGCGTAGTATTTGTTGCCGCATTTGACAAATACGTCGGCGGTATCTAGTCAAGCACAGCGAGATCAATTATTTATCTAAGATATATAAATACAAGAATATGTTTAATAAACACCCAAACCCGGAAATAAAAACATTGATGCTCATCACACAAAAACTTGTCCCCGTTGGGGATCGACCCGAGCCCTGTCGATCGCGTAGTCAGGGTCGCTAACCACTCGACCAACGGAGCGGTCACCAATAATCATCGTTATAGACACCAAAAATGTTAATCTGTGTGGCAAAATGGTAGAGCCACATGTATAAGTTTACCGGCTAGCTTATCAACCAAATCGAAATACGACAGGTGCTTTTGCGGTAGATATAGGTATGCGGTGGAACCAGCGCTGGCGAGACGTTGTTATACTCTACAATAAAGTAGTCACCACGGTAGTAATACTCATAGATAATCGTTCGCCTCTTATGATTTTTCTTGCAATATTTTGTATGACCTATTAATATGCAGTATGTTCTCTTATATAATAAAACAATTTTCCAAATCGGTTAATAAATTACTGAGTTCTGGTGTAACAAACATAAAATTAAAAACATTTTGACTACGTTTTGGTCTAGGGGATAGCCTATTCGGTTTAGATCATGAGGTCCCAAGTTCAGTCCTTGGGTCGGGCAAAAATTGTTAGATATTGAGGTTTTCCAAAGTTTTTCTCAAAAACCAAAATTTCAGTAGCAGCTTGGAGTCTGACGGATAAAACCCACTCCTCTCGAGCCCCGGATGAAAAGGCATATTCCATTATTTGTTCCGTGGTCTGAATGTTTAGAAATAAAAATGAAAAATGTTTTATTAAACATCCAACAACTACAGTGCCACTACCTCCCACACTAGGGTTCCCTGTGTTGAGGAAAGCTAGGATTCACCCTTTCGTAAAGACGAGTACCTATGCGCATAAATTAAGTTAATTATAACATACTAGTTAATTTCAGACTGAGTTTTAACTGCGCAAATTTATAACATAAGTAAGTATGTGATAATATGAAATATGAAAATTAATAGTTCAACTTTGCTTTGTTTGTGTTTTCGCTTTTTTTGTATTTATTATAAAGATTATATGGATATAAAATATATGTGTGGTTTTGTATATATAAATAAATTATGTAAATGTTAAATCGAATGTTGTGCGTGTGCCACAATATATATATATATATATGTAAAGAAAGATTGATAAATCAGAAAAAACAAGTGTGGAATGTGTAAGAATTATCTTGATGATCAAATTGTACTCAATCAAATAATATAATTAAATTGATAGGATTGGTAAGGAGTTCCGTTTCAGGAAAACCGGGAATGTTTGTATAAATATATTTATGAATGGAGGAACTAGGCCAAGATTTCCTGGATGGTGATGAACTACGATAACAGAGAGAACTGTTTACCCCGTGAGAGACTTAGTGCCAAGATATTTACTATGAATATTAAGTCTATATTTATGAAATTTAACTTATAACACATTCAAAATATAATGTGGAACAAAAGTATGAACTTTTCTACTTAAGGAAGCCAAATTACCGACACAGCCTCAAGAAATTGTCAATTTTGGTAGCTTAAAGGGTTTAATTTTCGGGATGCATTCCCTCATTTATTGACGTGTATATTTAATTAATGATGGCTTTAAGAGATGTAGAGTATTGCATGAAGCTCGGATAAATTTTACATATCTCATGTTGTCATTAAAGTAGACAAACACAACGACGATAGAGATCACTACTCGCCTCATCAGCAAACTAAAGTTTTTTGTATATTAAAGGTTATTTAACAAGCACATATTTCACCTGATCAAAACAGATAACCATCGCCGATAAACATCATGAATCCTCCGTGTTGGTTCGGGCTCCTTTGAAGAATAGACCTACCAGGCGGTGTCGTTCTGCCAGGCGGATTGTAAAAGGCGATCGATTAGCTATACGTGTCAGTACCATCGTGAGTACAAGGTTCCGCAACGTCTCGCCCGGGTATTTTGTACCAGCGCCTTAACTATTCTTGCCGCAATGACGTCAGTGCTTGTCACTATCGTAAATCGGTTTGGAGGGTAAGATACCAGGTAAAGAGTCTATAGGCGATGTTTGACTCTTTCCATCAGGAAACCCATCTGCTTGTTATATGTCGCGGGAATTCTAAGGCCACATACATAAAATTACCGGCTAAGTCACCCTCCAAACCCGAACAATCTAATGTGATTGTACTACCGTACTTCCGGTCTCGCAAGAAAACCACTGCGATGACTTTTTAAAGTTATTTTGACGTTTCGTTTTTACTTTTCAAGATACCACAGGTTGGGATGCTACAGTATGGCTCACTCGTAACCAGCTTGGGGGCCCCTCAGGCTTCGCCCCAGTTGGCGGAGTCTGCACTCGAACCAGATCAGCAGCTATTGGGCGCGATGAAGGACTGACTAGTGCCTTCGTCATTGCTCATGAACTTGCACATTTGTAAGTCTTTTTATAAATATTATTTGCCTGAAATAATAGAAACTTTAATATGGCATTTTTTAGTATACCGATTTAAGATCAAAGAAAGAAAGAAAGAAACTATTTATTTGCAAGAATATGGGTGTTACACGTTGTTAAAAATAAATTAAATTACCAACATATTCTACCATTATATGGTAAAACATTCTTTCGATTATTTAGAATTACTACCGGATCGGAACGCGGTCACACACTGAGAAAATCCGGCGGAAGAAACTTAGAGGGCTGGTCTTTTTTCTTTATTTTATGTACTTGTTATAAATGTACAATGATGATTTCATATTACAAAAGTTATTTTTATAATTACAAATTTCATATTTTGTGCAATTAAATTTTTTATAATTTACAAAATGTTCACTATTTACAAAATTTTACTAGGTACATTGAAATTTTTTAAGGACAATTCAACAAACTTATATTTCTATCCATTAATATTTAACTTTATCGGCTAAAAATTTTTTAATATCATAATAAGTTTTATCTAACAGCAAATCAAACAACTTTTTGCGAAATTTATTTATAGGTAATGATTTAAGACTATCAGCAATATGATTATATATAATAATAGACATACAATACACATTTTTTGTAAAAATATTTAATTTTTGATTAGGCACATATAATTTTTTACTATTCCTAAAATTTGAGTTACCAGTGACTTCAGCATTTGTTTTAAATAAGTTTTGGTGCTTTTTTACAAATACACATACCTCTAAAATATACAAACATGGTAAGGGAAGTACCTTAAGAGAGTTGAAAAGTGGTTTACAGGAATGTAACTGATTAACACCACATATTGCTCGAATACATTTCTTTTGGACTCTAAAAATTCGTACCAATTCAACAGAATTTCCCCAAATAGGAATTCCATATTGTAAATTAGAAGAGACATATCCATGATATGCTAATAGGGAGGCTTTTACGTTTCCTACTTCTCTTAGTCTTCTTAAGACATAGACAAATCTATCAATCTTATTACATGTGTGCTTTCCAATTACAATATTTGTCAATCACCCATCAATGTGTGCTTTCCAATTACAATATTTGTCAATAATTATTCCTAAAAAGTTTGTATAATCTACATCATCTATATTTACTTTATTTAAAAATACATTTGTGTTTTTAGTAATATTACTGTGGTAGTTTTGAAATTCAACTAATTTTGTTTTAGTTACATTAACTTTTAAATTATTATTAATTAACCAGTCTGAAACTTGAAGTAAGGTTTCAGTTGTTTCGTTTACCAAGTCTTTTTTATTTTTACATTTAATAAGTAGGGTAGTGTCATCAGCAAATAAAAAGTAATCGTGTTGTATACTATCAGGAAGATCATTGATATAAATTAAAAATAGCAAGGGTCCTAAAACACTGCCCTGTGGTACACCACAGTTGTTAACACGGTAGTTTGAAGTAAATATTTTTTTACGGTTTCCGCATATTTTAGATATTTCGACGCATTGTTTCCTATTTTCTAAGTAACTCTTTATCCAATCTAAAGCCTTCCCTCTAATACCATATTTTTATAAATGCCTTACTCATATCCAAAAATACACAAAGTAGATATATTTTCTTATTGAGACATTCAGTTATGCTCTTCACTAAATCAAAACATGCTAATGTAGTAGACCTACCTTTCCTAAATCCATATTGATTATTTTTTAGTAGGCCAAAATCAAGTAAATAATTATAGAGCTTTTCATACATAATTTTTTCCAAAGATTTTTGAAATAACTGGAATTAAAGTAATAGGTCTATAATTGTTTATATCGCACATATCTCCTTTTTTAAATAATGGTTTGACAATACACTTTTTTAATCGTTCTGGAAATTTACCTTCCAAAAATGACAAATTAATTATATGGCTAAGAGGTCTTGATATTACACTAGCAACATTTTTCAATAATTCTGTGCTAATATTATCATAGCCAGTAGCATAAGTATTTTTCAATGAATGTATAACTTTTTTCACATCATGCTCATCTACTGGTGTCAAATACATGGTTTTACTACAATTTAGTAAAAAATATGATTTTGAAGTATTTGTAGATTTGACTTTCACACTACTTGATTTTGTCTGGTTTATAAAGAAATTATTAAATAGATTACAGATTGTTTGAGTATTTGTGTACTTTAAATTGTTTATTTTGATTTTTTCTATTTCTCTACTATTTATTTTGTTCTGAAATGTACTTTTAATCAGATTCTATGCAGCTTTACATTTATTAGAGGAATTTTCAATGTATTTCAAAGAAGACTGTTTTTGTGATTTTAATATACATTTAGACAAAATTTTCCTATAATGTAGATATTTACATTTATTTTCTTTCCTATTAGATTGAGCATGACGATAGTTAAGGTACAACTGGCGTTTTACTTTGCAACATTTTAGAAGACCTTTAGTTAACCATTTATTTTTTATAGGTTTACTTAAAACTTTTACACGGACCTTAGGAAAACATAACTCAAGAAATAACAGTAAAATATCATGAAATTCATTAAATGCTTCTTTATAATTTGACTTTGTAAAAACTTCATTAAAATCTAAACTTGATAAAAACTTAATTAAAATCTAAACTTGATAAACATGAAACTTTTTAATATTTACCTGCCCATACATCCGCTTTGTTTCAAACCAAAACGCTCTTTTTTTGTTTAAATTCTAAGACTGACTCTATATTGGCTTGTATACTCTGAGCAGTTTCATGATCAGACAAAGCAAGTGTATAAATTTTAGACTGAACATTATTTAAGTTACTTGCTATTAGATCCAGACATGCATGCTTCCTAGTAGGTTTTATAATATGTTGATTTATGTTGTTATTTGAAAGAATGCTTGTTAAATTTTTATGTTTACAAGTGTCCTGCATCAGGTCTATATTCCAATCTCCACATAAAATAATTTTCTTTTTTGAATATCTCATAATATTTTCTAATAATAATTCTAATTTATTTAAGAATATATCAATATTTGAGCTGGGAGTACGATAAATACAAATTACTATTAGTTTATAATTAACAATTTCAACTGCGCAACATTCAAAGGAAAATGGTAAGCGTATTTATAAGTCTAGGATTTTAAAATCAAGTTCATTTCTAACTAAAATACAAGTTCCACCCCTACGTTGATTATCACGGGAAAAATGAGATGCCATAGTATAACCGTCAAGTTTAAAGTTTGTTTCAGAATCTTGCTTAAGAAAAGTTTCAGAAAGACGTATAACATCAATAAATCACCAATTAACACCAATGCGATGGCGCAATTTATAATGCGCTTGGAAATAATCAAGTATCCATCAATTAATTTTATTAAGGAAAAAAGTATATTTAAATGTTATTTATAGTACAGAAATAATGCTTTGCTACATAAAAATATTGTTTAATACAAACAATAAAGGCCAGTTACTAAATATGAATTTCATCTAAACGGTAAACTCATTTAACTAGTGAATTAACGGTGAACGCATACTTTAACTGGAGCACTTTAAATTTTCGCTTTTTTTTATATGACTAGATAGCAAACATTATTTGTTTCTCCTGATGGAAAGAGAAACTATCGCCAATGGGCATCAATTCATAGCTATCCGTGTGGCGGGAAAGCAATGTCACGTGCATAAGTCTACCGGATACCTTACCCTCCATCCCAGAACATGACAATAAGAAGCATTGGCGTTGTTATGGCAGGAACAGAAAGGCGGTAGTAGCATTATACCTGGGCATAACTTTGCAGGTTTCTACAAATTAGTAGTCATGGCGGTAGTGCTATATATAGGCAATTGTCCACATTTTACGAACTACCTGGCAGAATGGCAGGTGGTCTATGCTTCAAAGGGTACCGATATCAATACGGAGTTAAAATTGGAAAAATTGGAAAGGTTGAATTCTCATCTTATTCATTTTGTGTAAACAAGTTAGAGCTCACGAAATTACCTCACTTTTAAATACAAATTCAGAAGTAAATATATTTAAACTATAATATTTATTTACTTTACGGAAAACTTTACATAAACTTCTAGTGTTCTGAAAGTAAATTATAAACATTGGTCTTTATGTAAATATTTATATTAGTACAATTTATGTAAACATTTTGGGCGGTAGTACTTTTAATAGGAAGTCATAATATGTATGTTTAACATGTCTATAAATAATCTAAAACAAAGTCTGTCGTCCACGTGTATGCAACATACTTATAAATTTAAACGCCGCGGTGTAAAAGTCGTTTAAAAAGGGAATTCTTTTGCATTTTCTTAAAATATACGGTGAACAAAGGGAATTATTTTGCATTTCATATAACATACGGTTTTCAAAGAAATTATGGTATTAATACATACGATGAATTTATTAGCTACGCATATAATAAAGAAAAGGGACTTGCTTTTTTATTTTTTTATGACGTAAGATTCGAGCTTGCCGACAGTTCATAGGACACGAGTTAACTCTTAAAAGTTTAATTACCATAGCAGAGGTGTGGCTCTGCCGTGACTTGCCTTAATACGTTAACACTACTTTTCTTCCAATCCAGTTGCTTAGAACAGACTGTCTGATTTTCTACCAGCAGCTCATAACAGATGCTAGAGTTCTACCACTCCTAACCTGAGTTCAGTTCCACCGCATTGCTTACACCTGCTGTCGTTACATCACTACATTTTGTGGTCGTATTCTGACTTGGTAATAATTTGGTTTAACAGACGGATTAAACTGAATATGCCTTTCAAGGAAACTTCTTTGTTGTCAGTGTAGCTTGCATTTACACCCAGAAATATAGAGTTATAGTACTTGCCGATGAAATAAAAACTCCCCCGTGTTATTTATGCCTTGGCTTCTTATTCGGAACGGTAAAATAGCACAACATAGCATATATCTCTTTTTCCACTATATATATATATATATATATATATATATATATATATATATAGCAGGCTAATTCTACAATTCGTCAGAAGACAAATGGCGTCGGCAGATTGCAAAGATTCGTTTTGAAAAGTACCTTACGCCGAATGTAACATGTCGTCATTACATTATATAATACTAGCATTATATATACTTTGTTTTTGACATGAAATAAAATGAAAAAATATTTATTTGCAAGAATATGGGTGTCACAAGTTATTAAAAATTAATTAAATTACCAACATATTCTACCATAATATGGTGTGCAAACATTTAGATTTCGACATTTAAACATTTAGATTCCTTGTAATTACTACCGAATCGGAACGCGGCCACACATTGAGAAGATTCGGCGGAAGAAACTCAGCGGGCTTGTTTTTTTCTATTGTTTAGAAGATATATATATATATATATATATATATATATATATATATATATATATATATATATACTTGTTTCTGGTTTAGTTAGTAAGAAGAGGCAAAAAATACCTAGGCACTAAATAATATATAGATTTTTTTAATTCAAGCATTTATTTCGTTAAAAATGGCAGTATATTGATTTTTGAAAAGCTGTATATTTTGAAAACATTTTTTTTTTAAAACTTTCGTCATTGATAAATCTCAAACAGATTGACCGATTTTGACCCAATTAACGGTATTTGACGCAGTTTTTTAAGAAGAAAAGCTGATAAGATTTTTAAGTCAATCGGTGTATTAGCCTGAAAGTTATTTGAAAAATATTACGTAAGTGTGTGTGTAATAACGTAATTTTAATATTTGAAAAGCTGTAACTCTTGAAAATTTGATTCGATTTTGATTTATGAAACGGCATTCATCGTAATTCTTTAGTACTAAAATATTGTAGAATACCAAAAAACGATTGATTAAAAATTTCGATGTTATGTCGACACTTTTTCCAAAACATTTCGTCAACCAATTGCATTAAAATCGGTTTATCTGTTCGGGAGTAACCGAACAGATAAACCGATTTTGATGCAATTTATGCATTAGACGTAGTAATAAAACTGATTAGATTTTGTACTTTATCGGTAGATTAATCCGGAAGTTATATTAAAAAAATACTGTATCGCCAAAAGTTTTTAGAGATTTTTTCAAAATTTCTCTAAATTTCCTGTGCCGACGTGATTTTAATTTTCAGGAATTCTAAGTTGAGCGAAGCGTCAAAAGTTATGAGATGATTACATACACACATACACACACACACACATACACACACACATACATACAGACACACTGACGTCAACGTGAAAATAGTCGGAAAAGGTTCCTGGGACCTCAAAACGTGAAGTTTTGATGAAAATTCGATTTTCGTAAACTGGGGCAAAATCATTATTTCCTTATCTACATATATAGTGGGAAGTTAAAAAATAAACTAGTGCACAAATAATAGTGTAAGACACAGCTAATATTTACCTTAGTATTTCTGACGTATATGGAATCAGCCTCTTCACAATGATCGAACTTGACTTAATTTAATTTAATTAATTATTAACATTTTACAATAATCTCAACTGTTGAATAATTCTTCTATAAGTGGCTATTTGGGACACATAATCATTACGTAAGAATATTGGGATATGGGACGTACCTACTGCCTATGCGGCAGTAGGCACGACCCATATCCCAATATTCTTCATTAGAACACTGATAAGATGACATTGTTATTATTAGTCAAACACTATCACAGAAATATGCACAAAATATTATTGCAATCGCGGGAACACATTCGGACATTGCGATTCACTGGCACAATTGAACCCTTTCAGGTCTTTTCAGTATTTTTGAAAAAAATATAACTTTTCAAAAACTGAACGGTAACTTGATCGTCTGTCACATGTGTACCATTACATGACTAAATATCATTGGCTAATTGAGGATGCTCTACTTGCAATTCTGCTTACATATTTATAGGTGTGAAGGCATTTTTTTGTATAGTAGGTATGTTTTTGTATATTCAATAACTATAATACCATTTTTATTACTTTCATCTATACTAATATTATAAATGGGAAAGTGTATGTGTGTGTTTGTTTGTCCGTCTATCACGACAAAACGGAGCGATGAATAGACGTGATTTTTTAAACGGAAATAGTTTAAGGGATGGAAAGTAACATATGCTACTTTTTGTCCCTTATTTCATGAGAGCGAAGCCGCGGGCAAAAGCTAGTAGCTTAATAACTAATTTGTGATCGCCCTCTGATCGTAATTCGACCATAGACTAAACAATAAAATCTCTTCTACAGATATAGATAACAGTGTGAAGATTGTGTATTGACGTGTATAATATTACCATTATACACGTCAATGATATTATGATGTGTTTCAATTGTTTTTTGGTTAAATAAATGTAGTGTGTGTAAAGTTTATTTTTATTAATCTGCGTAATAAATACAAGTATTAGCTTTTTGTACTCCACCACCATGTAAACTTTAACTTTACAAAAATTTCATACTCCTCGGTTCGCGTATTTGTGATAAAAATAGTTACAGAGTTTTTGCATCACATAATATATAGATGAGTTGAATTGGAAAGAAGTTATTTCTGCATTATTCTAGAGCTATTAATAACAGACATTTCGCTTCTTAACGTCAATCACATTCACGAAGATATTGTAACGTTTATTATTTCGTATACAATTGCTTCTAGCGGGAATAAATATGAAAATTATTTGATAAATTTCATCTGCAGGGCTTTGAGAATTTCTGTTGTCAACTAAAATTATACCCAATTTTTTTTTTATTTGATTGATTTGATTTAACGGCTTCTCCACTTAGTTTGACTAATCATTTTTAACATAATTTCTTAGGGTTCCGTACCCGATGGGTACAAACCTATTACTAAGCACTCCTGACCGTCGGTAAGTCCGTCTGTCTGTCACCATGTATCTCATGAATTGTAATAGCTAGACAGTTAAAATTTTCACGCAATTTTGCACGCACGCAAAATTTTTTGTCGCAATAACAACAAATGATAAAAATAGAAAAAAATAAATATTTAAAGGGTTCTCACACAACAAACGTGATATTTTGTGTTTTTTTTATAGATAGATATTGATACCCCTTCGTGCGGAGGCAAAATCTCACTTATCCTGTTTTTTATAACATAAAATAGCAAAGATGTTAATGTCGCGTGCCTATCCGTTTCATCTAAACCATGCGAAATAAACAAATTTTTTCGTCTATCTGATACATCACGGTGTTGGACCATTTACGTCGCTTCATATGCGTATCATACTTATTACATGTAAATATGTTAATGTTTAATGAAACCAATACATGTTTTCGCATATTTAATTCGTAAAGATCAAGCAAATCCTAAATCGCGATATAATAATTATTATTAGTATATCACGTCTTTTAATGATATAAAAATAAAAAAGTACTTAATGAAATAAATAACATTATTTCGCACGTGCATCTGAATCTGAACTCCTGAACTTTTCAAACGGTTTTGTTGATGATTTTTTGATAATTCTTGATGTGTAATATACAGCGTAGGAAAAGGGAAAATTTTAATTCTTAGGATTAAGTGTAAAGTTTCAAAATATGTTTCTTTTACCGATCATTACTATAGCACAGCACGATATTCATCAGAATAACACCTATGTAAAAACTGTTATTAAGATTTGATGACGACGGGTACATGATGGTATAATCTAATATAATGGTATAATAAGATGATGTTATTATAAATGTTGTTGTGATTTCATTATTTTAATACATGCAATATATATAACGACAAAATATATAATTTAAGGTAGTGCAAAATTTTATATATAAATTATAAAGTAAGGAATTCAAATTAGCCAGGAATTTTTATCACGTCTTGCTTCAATTATGCATGCTACATACAATCACACCAAATGAAGACTTAATTTGGAATTATTATTCATTCTGCAGTGGATCGTCCACATGTTTTAATTAATTCGTCGCTATACGCTTATGGCAGTGTTTAAACTGGTATTTGAAGCTTTTGAAATGAGAATTTTAATTTTTTCATAACTTCCTGTTATATATAATGTTTATGCTAAAACATTAAAAAAAATATACCCGGGTGATAATAGTCAGATTATTTTTCTCGGGTCGGTCGGTGGCATTAAACCTCGCCACAAGATAGCAACACATCATTAACATCTTTGGTGTCTATAGGCGATGGTTGACTCTTTCCATCAGGAGACCCATGTGCTTGTTTGCTATCTTATGCTATAAAAAAATGGACAGTGGTGACAGCTTTCCATCGGGTGTCCCACTCGCTTGTATGCCTGCAAATCCAATAAAAAAAGATTGCAACGGTCAAAGTGCGCTAAAATAAAGGTTATTTTTTCCAGATTGGGTCGCAGTCAATTTTTTCTTTAAATTTCATTTTAATTTTAGTTTTCTAGTATTTTCTGTTATTGTTTACATAGATTCATTAATATTTTACTTTTGTTTCCATTTTATCTTTTAAGTGTATAAATTCGCATTTTTATATCGTCAGAAATCAAATAAGCAGGTAGTTCTCCAGATAGAAAGAGTAATGGGCGCGGCGACATAAGTGATAGGGACTTAGTACTACGTACACAAATTATCTGGCTACCTTACCTTTCAAACCAGAACACGACTGCAGCATCGACGCTATTACGGCAGAAATAATATATGTGGTGGTACCCAATCCGGGTGAAAGTTTTCAGAACTTCACCTAGTTAGATTCAAGATATTTTTGACAGGTCATACAGAGATGCCTAGCGTAAGGTCCGTATTTCCAAAGGGTCCCGGATCAACACTGGTACATATGATATTTTGCAGTGTTTGTGTGCAAAAAATGAGGTCACAGTTTTATACAGCTAAAAAAGGCGTTAAAAAGCTTTTAGTTTTTCTCGCAGTTTGAGGGATCAGATTTGTTTATAAAGCTCCTTACCTTTTTCTTTAAGCGTCTTATTGCTATTTCCTATCTGTAGAAATTTCCCGGCAAGCATTTGAGGTAAATAAAACTCGTAGATCGTATTTTTAAATATATATATTTGATTTTTTTATTTTATAAACGAAAAAATGACAAGTATGAAAATACTTACTAATCCCATACATTTTTATTAATCATATTTCCTACTAATCTGTATTAAGATTATAAATGCGAAAGTTTGGATGGATGGATGTTTGTTACTCAATCATGCCAAATGTACAGAACGGATTTGAAAAAAAAATTTGCACAGAGACAAATGATGACCTGGAATAGCTGGGTCAAACTGGCAACACTCAACCTGTCAAAAGCGAATTAGATCAGCTGTTTTAATTTTTACTTAATTTATAAATTTAAAGCGCATTTAAGTAATAAAAGTACAAAAAAAAATATTGGCAAATAACGTTGTGATATAATAGATTTTAATAATAATTATCAAAAATTGAAGAAACAAAGTTTGTAATATTGATTGACAGTAACGGTAACCTTTTTTAAACAAAGAAGAAAGTTTCAAATTCTTGAACGGAAAACCGGGGAAGTATTAGTTATATATTTTTTTCTCTTTATTACACTTTCGTAGTATTAATAACTTTTAATATATTTCTTTTAGTACCCATAAACGTTGCAATGGATTTTTTCTTTGAAAATGTCACTTTGAGAAGGAAAAATGTATCGATGTCGAACGCGTCAATCGAATCTTTTGAAACAGCCACCTCGGACTACTTGGCTAGAAGTTTGCCGGATTTATCAGCTGTTAGCGACAGTCTCAATAAGGAATTACAGGAAGAAATAAATTCTCTTAGGTGTCAATTAGAAAGTGCGCACAACGAAATCCAGAACTTAATATTAGAAAATAATTCTTTACGTAAAATAAACGAAGAACAATCCAAAAATATTGTAATATTGAAACAAGTAGCTAAAACCACACCGTGTAAGAGTTCTACTAAAAATAAAAACTACAAGTGTTCTACACCAAAAAATACAAAATTAATTAACAACAAAGATAGTGTCAGTGAGATTAGAATACAAAACTTAAACTATGAGAAAAATTCAAAGAATAAATCAAAGATTGATATTGGACTGTCTCAAAATCTAGAAAATAAATGTACGACTACAAAACATTCTTCAATAAATTGTAATATAGATCCCATATACCACCACCAGAAAAATAAAATCATAGTATTAGGAGACCAAAAACTACGTAGCCTATCTAACAAATTATTGGAATTTGGATCAAATAAATACACAGTTGTGTCTACAATCAAGCCTAATGCGACTTCAATGGAAATATTACATAGTTATAGTGACTTTTCTAGTTTAGGTAACAAAGACTATGTTATTCTTGGAATTGGTACTCATGATCGCGATCCTTATTCTGTTTTTACCAATTTGAGCAATACCTTAGACAAACTTAGGAAGTGTAAACAAGTGTTCTTATTAAAAATCCAGTCAAACAGGTATTTAAATATAGGACTTCTTAATTATAAAATGTAAGTTCATTGTAAATCAATATAATAATTGTACTCTTATTGACTTGGATACCTATTTAACTAGATATAATCGTTATACACACAAAAATTATATTAACTGTTTGTATACAAAGTTAAAAATTGAGATAGATTATCAGGAATATAAAAATAAATTTTTGTCATTTTCAAAATTAAAAGTTAATCAACTAAATAACATTGAGACTGAGAATAAATTATTGAGCACTAAAAAAATGACATAAGTGAATATAAAGAAAATTTGGAAAAGTTGGTGTCTAATAGGATTAATATAAAAAATTGTGACAAATCTATACAAAATCCAAAAAAAGGTACTATACCATATTTTCTTAGTATTAAACCAAGAATTAAACCGGAAAACAATTCAAATAATCTTTTGTATAATAAAACAGTCAGGAAGGGTACAATACCATACTATTTTACTTTGAAAACCAAAAGTCTAGAAAGTAACAAAAACCAGCTTTTTCGTCAATAATCACCAATTTAAGCTACTTCACCAAAACATAGCAGGTGCATTAAAAAAACGTGATTATTTGCAAGTAGCTATTAGTGAGCTTAGCGATACACTAGGTATAATTGATGTTATATGTCATACTGAAACTTTTCTTAAGCAAGGTTCTGAAACAAACTTTAAACTTGACGGTTACACTATGGCATCTCATTTTTCCCGTGATAATTAACGTAGGGGTGGAACTTGTATTTTAGTTAGAAATGAACTTGATTTTAAAATCATGGACTTACAAATACGCTTACCATTTTCCTTTGAATGTTGCGCTGTTGAATTTGTTAATTATAAACTAATAGTAATTTGTATTTATCGTACTCCCAGCTCAAATGTTGATATATTCTTAAATAAATTAGAATTATTATTAGAAAATATTATGAGATATTCAAAAAAGAAAATTATTTTATGTGGAGACTGGAATATAGACCTGATGCAGGACACTTGTAAACATAAAAATTTAAGAAGCATTCTTTTAAATAACAACATAAATCAACATATTATAAAACCTACTAAGAAGCATGCATGTCTGGATCTAATAGCAAGTAACTTAAATAATGTTCAGTCTAACATTCATACACTTGCTTTGTCTGACCATGAAACTGCTCAGAGTATACAAGCCAATATAGAGTCAGTCTTAGAATTTAAACAAAAAGAGCTTTTTGGTTTGAAACAAAGCGGATATATGGGCAGGACAATATTAAAAATTTCATGAATGTTTATCAAGTTTAAGTTTTAATGAAGTTTTTACAAAGTCAAATTGTGAAGAAGCATTTAATGAATTTCATGATATTTTACTGTTATTTCTTGAGTTATGTTTTCCTAATGTCCGTGTAAAAGTTTTAAATAAACCTATAAAAAATAAATGGCTAACTAAAGGTCCTCTAAAATGTTGCAAAGTAAAACGCCAGTTGTACCTTAACTATCGTCATGCTCAATCTAATAGGAAAGAAAATAAATGTAAATATCTACATTATAGGAAAATTTTGTCTAAATGTATATTAGAATCACAAAAACAGTCTTCTTTGAAATACATTGAAAATTCCTCTAATAAATGTAAAGCTGCATAGAATCTGATTAAAAGTACATTTCAGAACAAAATAAATAGTAGAGAGATAGAAAAAATCAAAATAAACAATTTAAAGTACACAAATACTCTAACAATCTATAATCTATTTAATAATTTCTTTATAAACCAGACAAAATCAAGTAGTGTAAAAGTCAAATCTACAAATACTTCAAAATCATATTTTTTACCAAATTGTAGTAAAACCATATATTTGACACCAGTAGATGAGCATGATGTGAAAAAAGTTATACATTCATTGAAAAATACTTTTGCTACTGTCTATGATAATATTAGCACAGAATTGTTGAAAAATGTTGCTAGTGTAATATCAAGGCCTCTTAGCCATATAATTAATTTGTCAGTTTTGGAAGGTAAATTTCCAGAACGATTAAAAAAGTGTATTGTCAAACCATTATTTAAAAAAGGAGATATGTGCGATATGAACAATTATAGACCTATTACTTTAATTCCAGTTATTTCAAAAATCTTTGAAAATATTATGTATGAAAAGCTCTATAATTATTTACTTGACTTTGGCCTACTAAAAAATAATCAATATGGATTTAGGAAAGGTAGGTCTACTACATTAGCATGTTTTGATTTAGTGAAGAGCATAACTGAATGTCTTAATAAGAAAATGTATCCACTTAGTGTATTTTTGGATATGAGTAAGGCATTTGATTTTGTTTCACACGATATTTTACTATCAAAACTTGAAAAATATGGTATTAGAGGGAAGGCTTTAGATTGGATAAAGAGTTACTTAGAAAATAGGAAACAATGCGTCAAAATATCTAAAATATGCGGAAACCGTAAAAAAATATTTACTTCAAACTACCGTGTTAACAACTGTGGTGTACCACAGGGCAGTGTTTTAGGACCCTTGCTATTTTTAATTTATATCAATGATCTTCCTGATAGTTTACAACATGATTGCTTTTTATTTGCTGATGACACTACCCTACTTATTAAATGTAAAAATAAAAAAGACTTGGTAAACGAAACAACTGAAACCTTACTTCAAGTTTCAGACTGGTTAATTAATAATAATTTAAAAGTTAATGTAACTAAAACAAAATTAGTTGAATTTCAGAACTACCACAGTAATATTACTAAAAACACAAATGTATTTTTAAATAAAGTAAATATAGATGATGTAGATTATACAAACTTTTTAGGAATAATTATTGACAAATATTGTAATTGGAAAGCACACATTGAATCTCTATGTAATAAGATTGATAGATTTGTCTATGTCTATGAGAAGTAGGAAACGAAAAAGCCTCCCTATTAGCATATCATGGATATGTCTTTTCTAACTTACAATATGGAATTCCTATTTGGGGAAATTCTGTTGAATTGGTACGAATTTTTAGAGTCCAAAAGAAATGTATTCGAGCAATATGTGGTGTTAATCAGTTACATTCCTGTAAGCCACTTTTCAACTCTCTTAAGGTACTTCCCTTACCATGTTTGTATATTTTAGAGGTATGCGTATTTGTAAAAAGGCACCAAAAGTTATTTAAAACAAATGCTGAAGTCACTGGTAACTCATATTTTAGGAATAGTAAAAAATTATATGTGCCTAATTAAAAATTAAATATTTTTACAAAAAATGTGTATTGTATGTCTATTATTATATACAATCATATTCCTGATAGTCTTAAATCATTACCTATAAATAAATTTCGCAAAAAGTTATTTGATTTGCTGTTAGATAAAACTTATTATGATATTAAAGAATTTTTAGCCGATAAAATTAAATATTAATGGATAGAAATATAAGTTTGTTGAATTTTCCTTAAAAAATTTCAATGCACCTAGTAAAATTTTGTAAATAGTGAACATTTTGTAAATTATAAAAAATTTAATTGCACAAAAAATGAAACTTGTAATTATAAAAATTTCTTTTGTAATATGAAATTGTACATTTATTTATAACAAGTACATAAAGTAGAGAAAAAAGACCAGCCCGCTGAGTTTCTTCCGCCGGATCTTCTCAGCGTGTAGCCGCGTTCCGATCCGGTAGTAATTCTAAATAATCGATAGAATCTTTTAAATGTAATATTTTATAATGATATTTTTTTTAAATATTTGCTCACCATATAATGGTAGAATATGTTGGTAACTTAATTTATTTTTAACAACTTGTAACACCCATATTCTTGCAAATAAATATTTTCTTTCTTTCTTTCTTTCTAGCATATAGGATATTTTTTATTTCGGATGAATGGGCTGTTCCCGTGAAATTCACCAAAAACTTATAATCCATGCACGCTGCAGCTAGTATTATAAATGCGAAGGTATATTTGGATGGAGTTTTGTTACTCAATCACGCAAAAACGGTCAAATTAATTTGGATGAAATTTGGCACACACTTAGATGATGACCTGGTAGCACGTAGGCTACCTATTATCTCAGAAAAATTAGTTATTCCCCCGAGATTCACCAAAAACTTTTATAATTCAGCAGACTGCACGGTGCACCTTTATATACTTACGTAAAAGTTTGTATATTTGGATGTTTAGATGTTTAGTTATTTGTTACTCAGTCAAATTACTCAATCAAAATATGGCACACGAGTAGACCTGGAATAGCACATAGAATACGTGTTATTCCTTAAAAGTAAGTTGCTCTCATGAGGTTCACCTTTTATAATGCCTCAGGCTGCAGGGTGCAGCTAGTAATAAAATTTTCCTATTGTGTGTGCATAGTATGCAATAAGTGGCCATCTTCCTATTTTATGCGCATAGTATGCAGTAAAACTGCATTAACCCCCCGTTGGTCGAGTGGTTAACGACCCTGACTACGCAATCGACGGGGCTCTGGTTCGATTTCCGACGGGGACAAACATTTTTGTGATGAGCATAAATATTGTATTTCTTGGTTTGGGTGGTGGTGGGGAGAGGAGAGGAATCGGACAATATGTATGTACATGCGCGGCGCAGGAAAATTCGTTCCGGCATGAGCTCACGGTTTTGTGCATAAATCATGTGGACGCAATTTTTATCTCCAATGTCAACCTTTTCAACATTACGGCCTGTAATTGTTATTTGCGATACTTGGAGTTGACAACTTTATTTGCCCTATGTGGCGCGGGAGATAACACATTCTACTAGATTTCACTGATACGTAAGCTATTGTATAATTAATAGATGAATATTATTAACATTGCATACTTATATTATAAGATAGCAACAAGGAGATAGAGAAATCTCCTGCGAGAAAGAAATAACAATCGCCTACAAACCCAAAGGATGTTAATGGTGTGTTGTTATCCGTGAGGCGGGGTATTTATGCCGCAAACATAAGTTTATCGCGTACGTCACCCTCCAAACCGGAAATCGACTGTGACAAGAATTGACACTATTGTGGCAGAATAAGAAGGCTGTGGTACCAGACGCGGGTGAGAAGTTTTAGAACGCTACCACATAGTAGTCACGATGGTAGTGACTCGTATAGCCAATCATCCGCTTTTTACTAACTGCCTGGCAGAATGGTAGCATTATCTGGAGTTGTTTTATATTTGAAAATAAGCAAAGTTATAAACTGTAATACTATATATATAACTGTAAACTTAAACTTTAATAAATATTAGATACCAGCAACTTCATTCGTGTATCCTAAAAACATTGCTTCCTTGAGCTCATTTAGCGATCCCTTACAAAGCTCTGCTTTTGCACCCAAATTCAATACTCATCTATGCTCATCACATAAATATTTGTCCCTGTCGCAAATTGAACGCGATCCCTATCAATTGCATAGTCAGGGGTTGGTAACCACTCAATCAAATAGAACTAATACATGTAAAAATAAAACTTGCTATTACAACTCTCGCAATACATTTAGAAATGTATTTATAAAAATTAGTGCACAATTTAAAAATAAATGTGCATTTTTAACTCGGTTAAATCGCACTCATCATGACCTGATTTACTCGGAGGAGCTCCAGATCTTATTGTTTATTTTCAACCGTTCAATACGATCAAACGTAATTTTGAAATGCAAGGTTATGCGAATCTAAATAAACGGATACTTGTTAACACCAAATTTCATTACGGATAGAAACATATATTCCAATTATTGTAAATTAATTCTGAAGTAAATTTATCATAATACTAGTTACGTCCCGCAGCCTACTTCACAATGAGTAAAATGAAAAATTATTACGTCGGTTACGTCAGGGCACGTAAAGTGAGCCGCGTCTGTCCCTGCTCGTCTGAAATGTTGGCCATCGTTTAATGTTTAGTTTGTTTTTTGCTCTTCTGCATTCACGGATCACGTATACCTAGAGTTTAGTGAATTAAGTGAAGTTATATTTAACAGTGAATTAATTTTATATTAATATTTCAAAAGTATATTTTATCGTACTGTACGTAATTACACTCTGTTTTATTGTATTTGTCTGAAAAATGAGTTTTAAAAGATAAATGTTTTAATTTTTTTGTTTTATTTCTGAGATAGTTGTTGTTGTAATTTGTTGTATTTTTCTAGATAGTATCTATCTATATAAATTTAGCATACATTCTTCCTGATTTCATTGTTTTTATTAGATATATTTTTACGGAATTGTGGAATGAAATTTTGTAGATATCTACTTTAGTACAATTTAAAAGATAGGATAATTTTTATTTCAATTAACCTCTCCCTCCCCCCTCCCCCGCTCTCAAGAAAGAAGTACCCCAGCAAAGTATTCAATACAAGTAATTTGTACGGTAAAACATCGACCATAATCGACATCGATGTATCGTTCATACACTGCGATGTTTGTAACATCGATGTTTTACTCTCGAAAACATCGATGTCCTGATATCGATGTTTTTTATAAGCGATGTTGCATCCCTAGGGACCACCAGCTTGGATTTCAGTGATCATGAATAACTCTGAAAAATCTACTCAGTACGAATTGGCTTTGCACCGAGGCCGAGGGTTCCGTTCAAATTATTAAATAAGGTCAAAACATAAACTTAATTTTGTTGTTCTACTAGGCAGTACTAGGTTTATAATTGAAAATTAGTATTTTTTGTTATTAAGCTACCAACCTATTTACGATTTCCCGATTTTTCCTTTCCACGTGTTGTAAGTCTTCTAAATTTATTGTAATTTTTGCTGAATTTATTGAAAGTCCTTCGAAAGTCCTAGGAAATTACAAAATATGCGGAACATGCGACATATAATGTCAAATCTTATATGCCGCATATTTTCGCACATTTCATTCCTTTGAATCCCGAAGCCCAAGCCTAAGCGTTTCTAAGGAAAATATTCTTAATAGACGGATGGAAAATAAAGTGATCCTATAAGGGTTCCGGTTTTTTCGTTGTTAAAAACCCTAAATATAAAACTTGTGAGGCCGTGATTTTTATTTTAAATATATTTGGATAAAAACATGGCGATAGTTTTCTTGATGTAAAGCAACAACTATTTATCACCTAGCTGTCTAGTCGCTAGACCAACGGGCTTACTAATAATTACAATTGGTCACACATAAATGCGTCCTGACTATGTCCTAAATTGTAAAATATATAGCCTATACAGGAAACTTTATCACTAACAATACGTAAACTACACGAACAGTAAGCTTAATTCGACATCTATAAAGAATAACACAGTTTTCAAAGGAAATATTTAAAAGAACTCCGTTCAGTATAAACCTTGCCTTTATGAATTTTTTTATTGAAGCCACCGAGGTAGGATAACACGATTTTATGTCGTTATTAATTTTTATCGCAATGTTTTCACTTTTGTGGCTGACATTTTATTTTATTATCTCCTGGTGAGACTATCAAAAATATACCTCTTTTATTGTATATTTCCCTCGTGATTTCGGTCGGTTAGAGACATTAAAGTATCTTGAGATTTAAGTTTAATCAAATCTTAGATTACTCTCAAATCAAATCAAAATCAGATACATTTGTTTGTTCATGTAAACTTCTAAACCGCCCCGTTGGTCGAGTGGTTAGTGACCCTGACTACGCAATCGACGAGGCTCGGGTTCGATCCCCGACGGGGACAAGCATTTGTGTGATGAGCATAAATGTATTTCCGGGTTTGGGTGTTTATTAAATATATTCCAGTATTTATATATGTATTTCTATGTATTAGTATCGTTGGTTAACACCAATAACACAAGCAAATAATTGGCTTACTCCGGGGGTTATATCAGTAAGTATAATTTGTTCCGTGAATATTTATTATTATTATTATTCAACTCTAACATTCTTTTTTTGTAATAATATAGTTACAATCGGCTTCATTCTTCTACGAGAAAGAAACCTTGTATTTCTTCTTTTATATATTTATAAAGAGTTATTTTCAACTTGTTTTGTTCTAGGATCCCCTTGCAGAGTAAAGTATCTGCGAAGCGAAGGTTACTAGGTGGTAGAGTTCTACATTGTCTCCCCCGGATCTGCTACCACCGCCTTACCTGTTCCTGCCGCAATAGTGTCAGTGCTCGTCGCGGTTGTGTTCCGGTTTGGAGAGTAATGTAGCCGGTTAAACTTATGCATGTGGCATTAGGCTTCGCCACATAATAGCTACGTATCATTAACAACTTTGGTGTCTATAGGCGATGGTTGACTCTTTCCACTAGGAGACCCATCTGCCAAAATAAAGCCATCATAAATCAAAAATTAGTTATTATTAAAAAAATAGTTTTTTTTCGTTAATTTTAAGTTTTATGTGACTTTAACAACTAAATTATGAGAGCTACAAAAAATATATTCATGCAAAATTGTAGGGCATAGCCCCCACAAATTTTTGGTTTACATTTTTTTTTCTATCTTCAGTAGTTCAGCAAATAAACGCGATTTACTGCTATTTTTATAAAAATTCAGCTTAAATGACATTCTTCGTCGATTCCGATTGAGTTGCAAACTCGACGCAATTGGAATTTTTGTAGGAAATTATACCTATAACAAGAATCCATGACTTATATTCCCAAGAATTTTTTTCTGGGTGAGCGAAAGGAAAAACGTATACGAAATCATTTTTTAATGTTATTTTAATGAATAAAATTCAAAATTCTCTAGTAATAGGTTAAAATTCGAATGAAGAGGTCGCATTATACAAAAATTTTGTTTTTCCATACATTACAGGATTTTCAGCCGGGACTTGGAGAAAAAAAAATGTTGTCCAATAATGACGCACCCTAATATATATATATATATATATATATATATATATATATATATATATATATATATATATATATATATATATATATATATATATATATATATATATATATATATATAAATGATTGGCTATACGAGTTATAACCATCGTGAATACTAACAGATAGAGTTCCGCAACATCTCGTCCGTGTTTATTACCAACATATACGTATTCCTATCATAATACCGTCAATGCTGTTGACGCATTGTTACGTTCCAGTTTGGAGAGTGAAGTAGACGATAAACTAATGCATGAGACATACGACTAACAACGCAACGTTAACATCAATCGTTTTGGTGGTTTGCAAACGCAATGGTTTTCTTTCCATCAGGAGGCATCTGCTTGTTTGCTATTCTTTGTTAACAAAGATACTATTCGTGACGCTTCATATTCCGGATGCAATAAAATTTGACGAGAACATGTTGACGGAAATTTTCAGATCAGATTCGACCAAATTTAGCCTATTTTAGCCTCAACATGACAGAAATTTGTGACTTTAGCGCTAAAATGTCAGTCAACCTTTGTCTTGTCTCCGCAGTCTAAGAATACTGCCCTGACAGCCTAAGCCCGTACTGGAAATTCTTGGAGTTGACATATCGAATATTATCCTACAAGCGCTTGGGGTGTTCAGATTATCGCCTTCAACTGCATACATTTATTTTTACTCGTTGACAAGTTATCTAACATTGAGCTTAACTTAAACTCATCGACATAGTAATCTAAAACTACTTTTAAATATTAAAAAAGTTTCTTAAGTATATTTGTTTTAAATACGTAGTTATAATATTTTGAAATCAGAAAATATTTATTTGGATTTATTTTGTGTTTGAAATTATTAAAACTTGATAACATTTAAAAATCTGTAAACCGGTTGAAAATCTGTAAACATCCCACTTAATTAAAGTTTTTTAAGCTAAAAGGAGTAAAAACTATAAGCTTTTCAAAAACCAATATAAATACTATGATTTTTAAAAATCTGTATATTTTGGAAACGATGTTCGATTTTGATGTTACGAATGATATGCAACCAATTTTCGAGATCTAAAATGTTGTTTTGAATACATAATATAATTGATAGGTTGAAAATAATGTCGAAATGATGTAAAAAAAAATTTTTTTTTTCATAAATTTTCGTCATTAATAAATCCCAAATAAATTAACCAATTTTGCTCAAATTTACGATATTTGACGTAGTATTTTAAGGAGGTTGTTTCTACTTAGATCTTCAAATCAATCGATGTGTTAGGCTTAAAATTATTTAAAATATAAAAAAGTTCGTTTTTTTATATCATAAGATAGCAAACAAGCAGATGGGTCTGCTGATGGTAAGAGTCAACCATCGCCTATAGACACTAAAGATGTTAAAGGTGCGTTGCTATCTTGTGGCGAGGTCTTATGCCACATCCATAAGTTTACCGCCGATCTTACTCTCCAAACCGAAACACGACAGTGACAAGCACTGACGCTATTGCGACAGGAATAGGTAAGGTGGGTCTGGTAGACCCGGGCGAGACAATGCAGAATTGTACCACCTAGTAGTCACGATGATAGTGACTTGCATAGTCAATCGGTCGCCTTTTACGACCTGCCTGGCAGAACGGCAGTTGGTCTATCTTCAAAGCAGCCCGGAACCAACACGTGGAAGTCGTTGTAAACAACATAATTTTGATGTTTGAAAAGCTGTAACTGTTGGAAATTTGATTTGATCTTGAATTTTGAATCGGCATTAAACGTCGTTCTTCAAGTTCTATAATAATGTAAAATTTCAAAAATTAATTGGTTCAAAAATCTTGAATCAATGGCAAAAAACCTTTTTTTAAAATTTGTTGTCAACTAATAAACCCGAACAAATAAACTGATTTTGATGTTTTTGTTCACGGATAATAGCAAATTTAATTAATTTCACTTTTTTAATTACGGATTTCCGCAATGTAACTCCTGAATCAATAAAATATAAGAAATAACACATTGATACAGGCAAGTGTGCCGCATGCAGATTAATATTAATATTATTATTGCGCAAATGTACAAATTATTGCGAAAAAACATTAATGGTGCTAAAATAAACCTATTTGAGTACACGTGTAAATTAGGGCTCATTCTATCGCATCAACTACGACGTAGCAATGCGAAATAATGTACGAGACAGAATGAGCGATGAGTATGAAGTGTAAACCAAATCAGATAATGAAGAGTGAACCAAATTTTTAGATTTTTATTTCTTGTATACGTTTAAGCTTTCGCGGCTTTTATGAACAGAATTATTAATAACTAGCTGTTGCCAGCGACTTTGTCCGCGCGGACTTCGTTTACTCCAAACTGCTCCTCCCCTGTAGGTGATAGCGTGATAATATGTAGCCTATATGTTAAACCGACCTGTTATTAATATTCATGCAAAATTTGAAGTAAATCCATGTAGTACTTTTTGAGTTTACCCCGCACATACATACAGACAAACAGATAAACAGACAAACAGACAAAAATTCTAAAAACTATATTTTTGGCTTCGATATCACGTAGATCACGCCACAAGTATTCTTTTAAAAAAATATTCAATGTACAGTTTTTACTTTCCAGTTTCCTACGATTTTATTATATGTATAGATTAACGGGATCTTACCGCGATTGTGATGTATTGTTTTGAAATATCGGGAAAACAATACATCACATAATCGCGTTAAGATCCCGTTAATTATTAATAATTCTGTTATTATTTCTTGTTATTGGCCAAACTTTACAAATTTTCTTTGCCAAACTTTATGAATTTTCCTAGCCAAACTTTACGAATTTTAAAAGAGTAGTGTAAGATTTTGAGTTACAATTACAATTTGCCTAACTAGAGAGTCGAACTTAATACTTTATGATCTGAGCTGAAGATGCTAGTCCCTACATCAAAATGTTAGTCTTATGCATTAAAGTAGAAAACATAAACCGAGTCCCTGACATTCTATATTAAATACATCAAAGAAGTAACTTTCTTACAAAGTTTAATACCCAAGAATTCTCCTAATTGCGATCTGTTCTCACGCACAATTAAATTCATTACATTGAGTCTACTAAGTAATTTTAAACAAAATTTGTCAGTAATTATTCAATCTAAGATAACACACGAATAATGGGTTTATATCTGAGAGAAAAAAATATTTTTACTGCTGTACTAATATTATTAAGGGGTAAGATTAAAAAAAATTAAAAACAACAAAGAAAAAAGGTAACAGCTCATTTGGTTAGAACGTCCCGGCTAGAAGGAAGATCACAGGTTCAAGTCCTGGCGTGTCGAAATTTTTCTTTGTTGTTTTAAAGTTTTTCAGGTTTTCCCAAGCCCGGGTAAGTGCTATAACACTTATGAGATAATATTTGTTTGTTTATATAAATAAATAATAAATAAATAAATAAATAGTCGGAAAAGATTCCTAGGACCTCAAAACGTGGACATCTGGTAAAAACTCGATTTTCGAAAATCGGGGTAAAATCAGTAACTTCCTTATCTACATATGTAGTGGGAAGTTAATAATATTAATCTAAACTATAACTAGGCCGTCTAAATTAAGTATCAAACCACAAAAATTATTTACTGCGAAAAGATCACTGTTATTCGTTGAAAACTTTATACAGTGATTTGATTTTCATATACGAGTATAGAATAATATGTCAGACGATTGATAGCACTCGATCCGCGGTCGCCGCGCCGGTCTGATTGCAGACGTACCGTCTGAATTGATAAATCACTTCTTTCAAGTCGCCGCCAATTCAATTTAACATAATGATGAGATCATTTTTATATAGATTCGACTTACCCGATTATTATATTAGTGTCAATCACCACTTCTGATGGCGGTATAAACGTATTATAAATGTGTACTGTGTTTGTTAAATAATGTTTTAGCGTACCTAAACCTAGCGTGCAATCGATAGATCTGACTCTCTACTGAACATAAATGTTTTTATTTCTGGGTTTGGGTGTTTAATAAAAACATATATAACAGTATTTAGTATTTATTTCTATGTATTAGTATCATCGACTATCATATTATGCCTACTTCAATACGCACAATAAAATTTTTGAACAAGTTGTTGATTGTTTATCAAGTTTATTTTGTTGGAAAATGTAAATCCGTTATTGGCTCTTGGTGTATGCAGTAAATAGAGTAAGTTCATAAATATTTATCTGTGGTTTTTATATAAATAAATACATAAAAGTAAAGTAGATAACATAAAGTACACTAAAATATTTGCAGATTTGGTGGCTGAAATGAATACTCATAATAGGGTTAATAAAGCTATCGTTATTACGTACACCGCTCCACAAACGAAGCACGTACTATTTTTACTCACTGGGATGATACGGTATAGGTAAGAGAGCAATACTTAGAACATATCATAAAACATCTGCTATCTGCTTTATATTGGCTTTCTAAGATAAAATGTATGACTGAATCATAGGCCTACTTTATTTTGCCCTACATTTCGCTAGTTAGCTGACTTAGACAATCTGATATATTGGTGGCTGTTATAATAAAATTAATGATACAACGTTTTCCTATATTTATTGCCATTCGTCTAGTGATTAACTGTATGACTTAGATTATATTCAAAGTTCAATTTCTGATTCTTTTCATGTAGAAATGTTGCTTATGGTGCTGATGTGCTACTGCAAAGGGGCAATGTTCTCGGTTTTGTTTATATTGGTTATTGCAAAAAGCAAACGAAAGGCCTTAAATTGGTTAATACGCCTTTGAACATATTTGTCCAATACGTCAGTTGGTAAACCAGTAAATCGTTTTATTAATACCATAAGATAGCAAAAAAGCAGATAGCTCTACTGATGGAAAGATAGAACAATTGTCTATAGACACCAAACTCGAAATGGTGTCTTTCTATCTAGATGGCGGGTTGAAATACCCCACATGTATAAATTTGCCGGCTATCTTACCCTCCAAACTGAAACACGATGGTGACAAGAAACAACGTTATCTCGGCAGAATAGTTAAAGCGATGGTACCAATCGGGGAGAGACGTTGCAAAACTCTACTATCTAGTAGTAGTTACGATGTTAGAAAATGGTTAGCAGAGAGGCAAACTGTATATTCTTAAAAAAATCTTGTTGATAACATGAGCTCACCCTGAGCTTCAAGTCTAGCTAAGATCCAATTTACACTGCCAAACACTTCTGTATACGATTAAACATGTCAAACTATGGTTTTAAATTCATATAGTTGTTGTTGTCACTACATGTTGGTTGACTCTTTGAAGAATAGATCATTTGTCCATCTACTAGACAGTTTATAAAAGATGAACATTGGCTAGAGACAATCATCGTGACTACTATGTGGCAGAGTGCCGTAACGTTTTGTCCGGATATATGGTACCGCCTTACCTATTTCTGCCGTAATAACATAAATGCTTTTCATTGTCGTGTTCCCATTTGGAGAGTAAAGTAGCCTTAGCCCGTGACTTATGCCTGTGACATTACGATCCCGCAATATAATATATAATAATAATGCTTGTTCAGGTTTTACCTTCCCAATACACGAATAGTAATGCAAAATTAACATCTTTGGTGTCCATAGGCGATGGTTTCTTTTTCCATCAGGAGAACCATCTGCTCGTTTGTTATTTGATGATATAAAAATAAAATATAGGAACTTCCAAATTATTAAACTGAAACTCTAGAAAACATTGAAATAAATACCTTCACGTTCATATCCTCAAAGAGAAAAATCGAGGTGACTTCGATTAATTCTTGATCGAAGGAGGCATCGACGAGTAGCCAACGGTATCAAGTTTCATAATGTTGGTAACATTATGGAACTTGATACCGTTGGCTACTGATACTAATAAGTGCGAACCTATTTACAATTTGAACATATACCTCAGGTGTAGGGAACTATACCCCTACACTCTTTCTCCAGTCGTTCTCTTAGTGATCTACCGGTCTGCCAACCGGCGAAATATCATATAGAAAACTTACAAAAACTCATATTTTTTACAAAAAAATATTATTCGATTGAAAGTTTGTGACAAAAGCCACAAAACATTTCAAAAACCAGGTAAACATATTATTTTCGTTTCGAACACGGCAACATAACAATGAAGTCAACATGTAAATTAAATAAAAGCTTGTAATAATAAAAGTTTCCGACGAAGTTTTCTGACTATTTGCAAAGTGAATGTTGATTTTTCCTGAGTAGTAGAATATATGTATGTTTTTATTTAAATGCACGTAAGTACCTTGAGTTTGAATAATCAGCTTGAAAATGGAATTACAAACAACACAAAATCAGACGACTTTACTTGCTAAGCTTTAAATATAACTACTAAGAATACTTAGAAGGATTAAATTTCTACTTTGCTCTATGATATTAACGACTATTATAACGATTTATTCTTATCTTCTCGCTGCGTAAGATTATATAAGGAAGTTACTAATTTTGCTCCAATTTACGAATATTTAATTTTCACCAAATTTCCACGTTTTGAGGTCCTAGAAACATTTTCCGACTATTTTCACCGTGACATCATTATGTCTGTATGTATGTATGTGTTTTTCTCTTTGTATGTATATGTGTATGTAAACCTCCTAATAACTTTTGAATGGTTTGACCGATCGAAACGCGGTTTATAGCATTTGATTGGGTTTTGCCACATAAGCATAGATTTTTTAAGAAACGAGAAAAGAGTAAGATATATGTATATGTAGGTGTAAAGAAAACCCTGTCCGATCCGAAAGAGGTATACAGGTAGGTCAATGACATTATCAAAAACATATAATAAAATAATTATTTTTAATAAAATAAGAAAAATATTGTAGTTTAAAATGCCTCATTTTAGTACTAAAATTGAGCAACTTTGTTAGCACTTTAAAACTTTTTTTATGTAAGAGGGGGCAAACGAACAAGGGGAATACTCAACTCTAATAATATATTTATATAGAATTAAGAAAAAACTTTAGTAGCAGCTCGGAGTGTGGCAGGTGGTATGTCACCACTCCACTCCACCTCGGATCAGCACTTAAAGCCCCGGTTATCGCTAGAAATAATCGATAATCGGTAAAATGTGGCGATCAGTGAATCGTGGTGAACTGGTCTAAAAACGTTCAGTTTACTCTGCATACCACGCAGGGGAACCGGGCATGATGATACTATGAATGAATATAATTTACTATGAAGCTTTCAGTACCGATTGTCTCAAGTAGACTAAAAGCAATAAGCGAAAGCCATTGAGTTTGTTGAAAATGAGAGAAACTACTTATACCAAGGCAATACCCCCATTGTGACAACTCATCTCGGTTAACTACCACCACTTTAATCTACGTATTCCTGTCGCAATATCGCCAATGCTTGTCATTGTCGTGTTTCCGTTTGGAGGGTAAGGTAGCCGATAGACTTATACATGTGATATTAACATCACGCCGTCCGTGTCTCTGTTTGCTATCTTATAATACAGAAAACAGTGTTGATGATGGAGAATATTGACGTAGACTGAACGTCAACATGCTCCTTTGTAGACTTTTTCTCTGCTTACCTCATGAAAGGGCCGATGTACATTTATTGCAAAGTATCATTACGTCCAGATCACTTGCGAGATACGCAAAGTAAGCCAGACGTCTATAGACTTTCCGGTTTACCACGATTCACCGGTTAGTCCGTTGGCGAGATAAGTGTCGATCTCCATCGCCACATTTTACGAACATGAAAACGATTATCGACTATTTCTATCGATAGCCGGGACCAACGGCTTTACGTGCTCATCTAAGGCACGGGCGTGTTAACACACCACCCAGTCAGACTCCGAGCTGCTACTGAGATTTTGGATTTTAAAGAAAACCACGCAAAAACCTCAATAACGCTATTGTCCAACCCGGGGATCTACCCGAGACCTCATGATCTGAGCCGAACAGGTTAACCCCTAGACCATTAATGTGTTTGTATAAAAAATCCTAAAATTCTCGCTCACGGCATTTGATAAAACTCAATTTGTTACTAGATTCAAATTGTTTTGCATTATTGCATAAATTATTCGTAAAACACACTTTTGTGGAGTGTGTATGTACAAAGGTGTAATAAATATTATGTAACAAATGATTCTTCCTAACATCTTGATGGTGTTTTTAAACATTTGCTTAAACGAATGAAAGCAATAGCCCTAAATTTTAAACTACCAAAAAATAAGACGCTAATCTGGTCTTATATGAAGTACTGCTCTCACTTGTGGGCAGGGGCTCCTCAGTACCAGCTTCTTCCATTCAACTTAGAGCGAGAACTGAGAAGAGCTACTGAACCCTCAACCGAACTACTTACCTATACACAAAGCTAGAAGCTTTTTTGAATATTATTTTACTACTGGGCGATTACGAAAATGCCATTCTGGCAGGCGCCTTGCGGTTGTGTCACCATATTTTAAAATTTTAAAAATGTAATTTTGATTTTTTCATTACGTGCTCGCATAAGGTTACAATTTTAATATGGTGTAATTTACATAGATTTAAGTCTAAAAAAGTTATAGGTAAATTAAGGCTAATAGATTGTAAGCATGCGCTAGTCGATAGCAAAGCCCAGATAACGCCAGGCTATCTGAAAGATCACCTGAAACTTTCATTAAAATCGTCTTCTTGGATTTTATAAGAAATATCCACACTTATATTTTTTTATAAAAAAATAACCAAATCTTTAATAATTTTTTTGAATCGCTCGCTATCATAGTTTGTAGGATCACCCACCGAGCTAATATGAAGATGTCCTTATAATTTTATCAAAATTGTTCTGCCATTTTAGAATGCAAGCAAACACATATGGTATGGTCTTTTAGTATTTGAAATATTGCTAGCTATTTTCAGAAATTCACTGGTTGATTTAATATTTTTAATTATACTTTTTTGTAAATGTCATGAAACAATGCATTTTCCGGAGCTAACAAATAGACCTATAATAGGTTCCCCATGTTGGTCCGGGCCCCCATTGATTGTAGTTCATAAGAGGCCAACGGTTGGCTATACGAGACACAACCATCGAGACTACTAGGTGGTAGAGTTCTGCATAGGCTTGCCCGGGTCTGGTATCACCGTCTTACCTATTCCTGCCGCAATAAAGTCAGTGCTTTTAACTGTTTTGTTCCAGTTTGGAGAGTAAGGTACTCGGTAAACTAAAGAATGTGTCATTCAGGCCCCGCCATAAGGGTAGGTGATGGTCGTTTCTTTCTATCAGGAGAGCCATTTGTTTATTTGCTATCTTAAAAAATAAAAAACCCTTGGACATTGGACATAGACTGCACGTATAAGTACAAAATTACTTCCTAACTTTTCGAAATGAAAGAGCAGCTTACACAAGATACATACAAATTTTTGCATTTATAATAAAAATTGCTTTTCTTATCACGCTTTTTTTTCAGGTTGGGTGTAACACATGACGGCGACGGGCAGTGCGACTCTGAAGGATCCAGGGGATCAGTTATGGCGTCCACAGTCCTTGCTACATTACACAACTTCGCCTGGTCCTCATGCTCCAAAGAACAGTTCCATGAAAAAACTAAGTAAGTTTAATTTAAACAACTTTTTTCTCATAGTATATTTAAACCTGTGTTTAAGTTTTATTTGTTTAAAGTTTTAACTAACATGCGTTCAGTTTTATTTAAGACCACATCATTACTTAACGCTATAAATAAATAATGTGTATTGCCATTTTTAAATAGTTAAACTATTACACCTGCGTTTAAGTTTTATTTGTTTAAAGTTTTAACTCACATGTATTCAGTTTTATTTCAGACCACCTCATTACTTAACGCTATAAATAAATAATGTGTACTTATTGCCATGATTTGAAAATGCAAAATTACCTTATTGATACGAGTAATATCCAACACATGTTGTACAGAAAATTGTGGTGTCTACTCGAACGCAGCCAGGACGAGGGGGTGGAGTTAGGAGGCACCAAGGAGTTATCAAACTATGTATTTACTATGGACGAACAATGTCGGACCGAATTTGGAGAAGGGTATGTGCTTACAAATTAATCAAAGTTTATAACCAATATTGTATATTTATACGCGTACATGTACTAGATTACTGTACCATTTTCATGGAGACTTTGACAATTGACAGCTTCTTTTTGTACAAATCGGAAACGTTTTCGAACTACTTCCCAAATGGCTCTCCATTCTCGGAAATATTTTTGTATCTAAATATATAAATATTATAATTTATAATTATTTATAATTAATATTATAAATGCGAAAGTTTAGATGTTTGGATGAATGTTTGTTACTCAACCACACAAAAACTACTGAATGGATTTGAATGAAACTTTACAGTAATATAGATTATATATCAGAATAACACATGGGCTACAATTTATAAAGATTTTGTGTAATTTGGCGGTAATATAATGATAAGTATCAAGAAAGTCGGAAAAATTCCTGCCTTCTGAGAGCTATCTTGGCGTGCGCTGAGAAAACCGCTGAAGTTAGACGAAGATAATGTATGGTAGGATTGTTTGTCTTAATTAGTTCTAAATAAAAGTCCGCGACAGCATATATCTATCTTTTATGTGGAATCCATAATATCCAAAATAGTGGTCCATAAATACAATTAAATTATTATACGTTTTTACAAAGCATATTTCGGAGTATTTATTATTTTTTTGCCGCTTTTAGCATTTTATGTAGATGAAGTTTGTCTTTTACACCAAGAAATTCGGACAAATGGTTAAGTTCTCACGATAAGATTAAACTGAATGGAGCCATTGGAGGTGAACAGGCGTCCAAGCAATGGCACGATACCGCCGCGCGCGCGCGACCCAAATGTATTTTTTTTCCCAATTGACAAAAGCTTAAGGCCTTAAGGCCAAGAGCCGTAACAGCGATATCGTACTAGAAGTCGAGCAGAGTGCCTTAGCACTCTGCTTGACTTCTAGTACGATATTTTTAGCCCAAATTTAAATTTAAACTCTGAAGTTTAAATTTAAATTTGGGCAATCAACGCCCGCGCTAAGGGTTATCTCCTGCGAGACCGGACCTCGGCTTAGTGCGTCGTTTTGACTAAGTATAGGACTCATGAACTGACAACGGAGCAGAAGTGGGCTCGCGTGGAATTATTATGACATTGTCACAAGAGACAAAACGTAGATTTATTGTTTTGAACCCGGAAAATGAGAACAGGCCAACAAAAGTGAGACAGGCGAGAAACGTTGATAAAAAAATGATCGCGTTTTTTTCTCAGTTACGGGTCCCATCTGTACAATTCTACTTGAAGATCAAAAGAGTGTTAATGCTGAGTGGTATTCTACCATTTGTTTACCAAGGGTGTTAAAAAAAGTTCGCGAAAGACGATAACGTTTCTTCACACACCGCCAACAAAACAAAGTCAATTTTAGCTTCCGAAAAAGTACATCTCGTCACCCATCCTACGCATAACCCCGACCTAGCACCCTGTGATTTCTGTATTTTCCCCAAAATCAAAGATTTGATGAGAGGTTTTACTTTTACCAACTCCGAAGAGGCAGTGATAGCGTTCAATGAGCACGTAGGAACATGCCTTCAGATCTGTGGTCCTCCTGTTTTAAAAAATGGTTCGATCGAATGAAAAAATGTTTAAAATGTAAAGGAGATTATTTTGAAAAGCAATAAACAATATTTTGGGTATAACATGTTGTTTTTTTAAGTTACGCAAAACTTATAGTGTGACCTACCCATGAGTAGTAATTATACGTTTGTTAGATTGCCTTTGGTTCACATCTGGAAAATGGAGTTCTGCGTAGTGGGCCTCTGTCGATTTTTTTATGTTAGTTGGATAGACAAACAGGCAGACGTGCCACCTGATGGTAAGTGGTCGGCGTCGCCCATGAACATAAATTAGTTTACCTGGAACTGGCCCAGATAACCTACCCTGAGACATAAGGTGTTAAGTCTCGGTGCCAGTAATTAAACTGCCCGTCTTGCTCTTCGCTCCAAACCACAGCAAAGCTGTTTCACGGGAGAAACACGCAAGATGGTGGTACCCATACAGCCGGGAGCGCCGCACAGCGCATCCCACCCACCAGTACCTACTACTACCTACTATGTTAATACATGACTTATGCGTTAGTACAATTGAAATTTCAACAATTACAATTATTTGTAAAATCTATCTTTGGCAATTTGCGTTGAAAATTTACGTTTATAAAACGACGTCGCTGTTTGTATAACGACACTTTTATAGGTTGACTGCTAAAATATATTTTCAAATGCCGACGATAAAAAATGTAGAATATTATTCTACAATTTTTATCGTCGGCATTTGACGAAACTCCATTTTAAGACAATATTTATTACTTAATAACACTTGTATTGATCCTGAGGATACTTTTGTAAACGAAACCGGTTGGAAAAAAAATATAATTGTCTAATTGTGGAACAGTACAAGTGTTATTAAGTAATAAATTTTGTATGACTGGTAAAGGCAGTAGGTACATATTAAAGTACACGATAATTGATAGTCACATGTAACCATTAAAAATACGATAAAAAGAGAAAAGAGCCCGGGACCAACATGGGGGACACCCCGTGTTGGTCCCGGACTCTTTTGTAAAATAGGCCAACTGCCGTTCTGGCAGGTAGGTCGTAAAAGGCGAATGATTAGCTATGCGAGTCACTACCATAATGCAGAACACTACCACGTTGTAGCTACCATCGTAGCTACTAGGCGGTAGAGTTCTGCATTGTTTCGCCCGTGTCTGGTATCACCGCCTTACCTATTCCTGCCGCAATAGCGTCAGTGCTTGTCACTGTCGTGTTCCAGTTTGGAGGGTAAGGTAACCGGTAAACTTGTGCATGTGGCATTAGACCTCGCCACACTATAGTAACGCAACATTAACATCTTTGGTGTCTATAACATGGATGGTTGACTATTTCCAGCAGGAGACCCATCTGCTTGTTTGCTATCTTATGATATAAAAAAAATACTTAAAACCGGACCCTAAACCACAGAGGCTTAAAAATTACCTCTGTGGTCTAGTGGTCCGGTGTCCGTGTTGACCACATAGATCCCGGGTTCGAGAATTTAAAATAAACGCAACTTAAAAATCATTTTAAGTCGATCGAGAGTCGCTCGATCCCTTAAGAAAATTGTTAGTATTTGTAAAACAAAATAATAAACAACACATTTACTAAATTCTAAAATGTAATTAAAATTTTGTCGTAATAACCACAAACAACCGTTTGAGTGAAAGGCAGTAATTGCTACCAGTCCTTACTGTCTCACTAGTATTTATGTGTATGCTACTGCTTAAATCTTCATTCAATTACTGGAAGCATTGTTAGATTAAGATTGATTGATTACAGAAAATTACAGTTTGTAGGACTTACATCGTTTTTTGTCTACCACCCACACTCTAATATTATAAACAAGTTGTTGCCCGCGACTTCTATGTCGCATGCAGTTTAGTTTTACTTATATATTCTACACTTTTTATCGTCGGCACTTGGTGAAACTCCATTTTAACACAATATTTGCTAGCTGATCACACTTGTACTGTTTCACAATAAGATAATTATGTTTAATTTCCGGCCGGTTTCGCTTACAAAGCGGGTGTAAGCAAAACCGGCCGGAAATTAAACATAATTATCTTATTGTGAAACAGTACAATTGTTGTCAGCTAGCAAATATTGTAGTTTTATTTAATTATTTCAAATGAGGTTTACTTTTTCTTCCAACCAATTTAAATGTAATAAACCTGTATTTTGCTTTTAGCTAAGATCTATCTAAGCTTAACAGCATTAAAACCGGTTGTGTAATTTCAGAGATATGCGTAAATAAATTAACAAACCGGCGGTCAGGTAAAAATAAAAACTTTATATTGAGTTACGATATTTTTTTCATGTACTTTAACGTACATACACATCGCATTCTTTTATTTTATTAAATGTATAGATTTAAAGTCTGTTTAAAATTAAGTTTTAAGCTATATATTTCTTTGTCAATGGTATGTCCCAGCGCAACATATCTTACCTGATGTCCGAACCTGAAATTTCACAAACCAAATGACGCGTATAACGAAATGGCATCATGAATCGGGACATTTTTCCAATAATTCGTTTACGTGAAATGCGATTTATCCCAAATTTCATCTCGTCGTGTAATCACATAATATATAAGTTTATTTCTGTTTTCATTATCTTATTTTTTACTTCATTGAGTTAGTTTTTTGTTCCAAATACCTTTTCGCAAATGCTTAATTATTTGTTCATTTAAATTTAAAGTTATTTCCTTTTTATACTAGAATAATCACACATTTTACACTTTTTATCATCAGAACTTGGTGAAACTCCATTTGTAATTTTGGTAATATACTTGTACTGTTTCACAAATCACTTTAAATTTATTCATAGTCCTGAAGATGCCGTCCGAAGGCGAAACCTTACTGATAATAATTAACCTGATATTAATTAATTTTAAACTTAATTATATTATACAATTAATTGTAATAACAAAATTAGAATAATCATAGGTTTTCTTTAAATTTAAGACAAGTCAAGTATATAAGCAGATGATGTCTGAAGTTGTAAATATTTATCTATACATATAATAAAATCGTAAGAAAGTCAAAACTGTACATTGAATATTTTTTTAAAAAAATACTTGGGGCTTGATCCACAATCGATATCGAAGCCAAAACTATAGTTTTTTAGAATTTTTGTCTGTTTGTCTGTTTGTCTGTATGTATGTCCGGGGTAAACTCAAAAAGTACTACATAGATTTACTTCAAATTTTGCAGTAATATTACTAACAGGTCGAGCCAATATATAGGCTACATATCACGCTATCACCTACGGGGGAGGAGCTGTACGGAGTAAACGAAGTCCGCGCGGACGAAGTCGCAGGCAACAGCTAGTAGCACATAATGTGGCATATTTGCTTGAATATTGACGAATTTCAGCAAAACATAACTGATACTATAATTATTTAAGTTTGTCTATGAATAACAGTAATCACCCAAAACCTATCAAAAATACATTAAACAAGAAGCTGTACTCAAAAGGGTCCACAGCTCTTTTGTTTTTGGGTTCAAGTATTTGGATTCAATAATATGTTTTTTATTGTAATTAACAAAATATACCATAATGCGCATCAGATTAGGTAAAGTTTTAATATAGTATATAAGCACACTTATATACAGTACATAAAATCAGGCATATTGTACAATTCCAGGCAAAAGTTTTTAGATATATATTTACATGTTAAGAAACAATGCTTATCGACACTTAATATGTTAAAAGTTCATTGCTACTCGCAAATCCTCTTACCACCAGAGGGTTAATCTCAAGCCTTAATTATTTAAATGAATACGATTTATTCAAGTAACGATATTACACCGACAGAAATAGGTAGAGCGGAGTGCACTATACTGTGGTGAGTCGTCAATCTGACAGACAGGCATGTTGGTTAAAGTTTCCTTTTTCATAAGTTTGAATTAAAATTAAAGAATCCCATACGTATACAACTATATACACAGACAGTCATGAAAGAATGTAAATTGAAAATGCGGAAAACGTTTTATAATGGGTGAGAACACCATCATTAAGTCTGTTGAAATATAAACTTACTAGCTGCATCGTGCAGCCGGCTGCACTACAAAAGTTTTCGGTGAATCCCGTAAGAACAACATTTTTTTACGGGATAAAAAGTAACCTATGTACTATTCCAAGGTATCACATACATGTGTGCCAAATTTCATCCAAATTCGTTCAGTAGTTTTAGCGTGATTAAGTTACAAACATCCATCCATTCCAACATCCAAACTTTCGCATTTGTAATATTAATATAGATATAGATTAATAAACTTATATCTAGATTATTGATGATAATTTACCTTAAAATAAATCGCAATACAATATTACAACAATCGTAAAGTATATTATAAAATATAAAAACTCGCTACTTTTCCGGTCCCTTTTCCATTACAGTCAGAATGGCAGTCTTTTAATTAAACAAACAATATATACTTGAAATTTCGTGAGTGACTTAACTTTGGTTTATCAAACTTCGTATGTACGCCTTTTTTCCAAATGCCGCCTTTTTTTCAGGTTAATTGAAATAATATGCCGAATACATGAGTTTTATTTCTTTATGGATACATACTTAGTTTTAATGCATTAACAAGATAATTTAATAAGTATCTGAATATGTTTTGTTCGACAAAAAAGTTGCACCAATGGAAGACAGTGGTCCCAGGAACAATTTTTTTTGACCAGACGCCTATTTTTTCTATCTTAAAAAAATCTCGAATCGGGTCACTAATAAAGATAGATTAAAAATAAAACATTAGAGTGTCGAACCAAGAAAAGTTTCCACTTTACGTGTAGGACAAAATAACCCATGAATTAAAATAATAATCAACAAGCAATTGTGGAAAAATTAGGTTGTTTTTAAATTGCATAATATCAATTTAAAAATCTCATAATTCCGAAACTTTAGAATGGATGACTCTTCATGTGTAGGACACAAGACATGAATGTGTAGGACAAAAGTTTCATCGTGTTTTTTCCATCTTTACTATCTTCAAAAAATCTCTAATCGGGTTTAATAAAGATAGATAAAACAGAAAACATTAGAGAGTCGAACCAAGAAAAGTTTCATCTTTACGTGTAGGACAAAATAACCCTTGAATTATTATAATAATTAACAAGCAATTGTGGAAAAATTAGGTTGTTTTTAAATTGCATAATATCAATTTAAAAATCTCATAATTCCGAAACTTTAGAATGGAGGACTCGTCATAAAAACCATCGAATGTATAGGACAAAAGTTTTATCGTGTTTTTCATAATGCTTGTTCATAATCGTGTTTTTAAAGTCAAACAATAATTATTGTTATTAATAAATATGTTTCCTTCACCGAAACAAAATTTTCAAAGCCCCATAACTTTATTAGTTACCCGATTCAAGATTCGAAGATAGAAAAGATGGTTGTCTCGTCAAAACGAAGCTGTTTACAAAAATTCAGCTTGATATTAATCAAAAAAGTTTGTTTGTAGGACTACGGTCTATGAGCTTGTCTACCAATTGTTATGTTATCATATTGTAGTCATAGTGTCTGACAAATCCCTGCTGCGTTGTTAGACCAATATGTTAAATATGACGTTATCACGAGATTATGTTTCGCAGCACTTTCGAAAATCATAGAAAGAAGTTTTGTAGACTGTAGACTCGTCAAAAGGAAGTCGTTCATGAAATTTCAAATATGAATTGACTATTTAACAAAAAAGGTGCTGTCCGCCTATAGCGTCCTTTATTTTTGCAAGAATAAAAAATGCGTTTTAGTTTGTATACTTATGGATGAGTTGTTTGGACTATCGCTCAGTAACTGTCTTCGTTACACAAAAACGTTTAATTTGTTATAGACCGTGGTCCCAAGAACATTTTTGTTTTTAATTAATAACAAGCTGCATCTTTTCTATCTTTGAAAAATCTCGAATTGGATAACTAATAAAGGTAGGTAAAAAGAAAATTGTAGTCGTAAAAGATAAAATTAAAAAAATTAAAAACCCCCGACACATTTTCTTATCCTCAGACCGCCATTCTGTAGTATATGCATTATTTTAGGAACAAAACGTGAAAGAAGTTGATGATCTTCGAAAAGGATCTTAATAAACTATCTTGAGTTGTTTTCTCTTCTCCCATGGCCTCTTTTTAGTTCCACCATGTAACCCTGGAAATAATTCTGATTTAGAGTACCTATTTGCCAAAATATAACAAATGAGACCACACTCGATGGGTATATTTTATTTAGTTCAGGAGTTCCATGGCTACCTTCTTGTTCTATTATCAAACCTTGCAAATCTTTTAGCTATAAAGGCCAATCATATCAGCCCAAGCTCGAGTGGTCCAGTTTTCAGTTCCAGTCACTAACTAATTCTATCATCAGATCCTAGGAAACATCCAACACCTAAAAGTTTGCAAAAAATAAACTGAATTAGCCCACACTCCATGGGCTTAACTGGTTTATCTTAGGAGTTCTCATGGACTTCTTTCAGCTCTATGAGCAAACATTGGAAACTATCCGGCTCCAAAGTCCTTAAAAGAACGAATCAAATAAGCCCAAAATATATGGTTTTGCTCAATTGTAATTCAAAGTTTCAATGACCTTATTCCTGTTTCATCATAAGACACTAGAAGTTATCTACCTCCAGAGTATTTGTCAAAACAGAAAAATGATTCCAGACTCGACAGATTTATCTTGTTTAGTTTAAGAATTCCCATAGTTACCTTCCAGTTCCATCATCAGATCCTAAAAATCATCTAGCACCAAAGTGCAAGTCAAAACCAAGCAAATAAGCTCACACTCGATGAGCTTATATAGATTAGCTTGGGAGTTCTCATAGACTTCTTCCAGCTCTAACATCAGGCTCTAGAAACCGTCCTTCTCAAAAGTCCTTAAAAGAACGGTCCAAACGACCTCAAAGTCGATGGTATTACTTAATTTTATACTTGAGTTAACATGATCTCTTTCCAGCTCCATTATGAGACTATGGAAATTGTCTAGCACTAGGATGTTTGTAAAAACAGAACGAATGAGTCCAAACTAGATGTGTTAATCATATTTAGTTTAGGAGTTCCCATGGTGAACTTCCAGTTCCATCATCAGATCCAGCAGCCTGGATACAACACCAAAATGTTAGCCAAACCAAGACAATTGAGCGCTAACTCAATAAATTTACCTTGTTGAATTTGGGAGTTCACTGTTCATTTTTTTCGCATTTTGTATCTGGATTCGGAAGTTTCTACTCTTGCTCAAATATTCAAAACCTCGCTATCATGCGGAAGAAATTATTGAAACAAAAAAAACGCTTCCAAACTCCACTGTTATAGCACTTTCTAACTGTGAGTTTCAGTAGAACTCTTATAGCTCTACCTTCAGCTCATCGTCATCATGAATAGTAATTAAACGGTATGTACTTATAGCAACAAAACCGCCGAGCCAAAACTGGGCTATTTCGTCAAAACTCAGCATCTGAGAGGTCCAATTTTTACATCCAGCCTACATCATGAGATAAGCTGGATGGTTCCATGAGATTGCATTGCCGCTGAACTTACACAAGTTTGCCAGTTTCAGTATCAACGGATATCAGAAAGTCGCCGAAAAATGGTTTGCAATCATTCATCAATCAGCAAATCGGTTATTTATTTACATACGAATATTGCCAGTTAAATAGAAGCTGATAATCTTTGAATGAGAATCTAGCAGCATCAGGTCATGGTCGCCATATCATATTGCAATATCATCGTAGTAACAGAATATAATATTTATGAACGATAAAGCCTTTACAAGTTGCTTAATATTTTTCATCAATTTGAAAAGAGCTGATATTGAACCATAGCTTAGAACCATCTCGCAAAATAGGGCTTTCATTTAAAATAAACCACAACCAACTCGGACCATCCGCCTGGTCGCTACGATGCTACGGACAGACACACAGATACACACATACACAGATACACACCTGGAACTTATAACAGCCCTCGTTTTTGCGTCGGGGGTTAAAAAACTACATCTTTGGAATGTCGAACCAAGAAAAATTTTTCCTTTGCGTGAAGGACAAAGTTACCCTTGAATTATAATATAATAATTACCAAGCTGTTGTGAGATAATTAAGTTGTTATTAATCAATTAAAAAAACTCATAATACCGACATCTTCTGAATGGAGAACTCATCAGAAAAACCATAGAATGTATAGGACAAAAGCTTTCGTGTTTTTCATTTAAAAAAAATCAAGCGATTAAAGTAACAAACTAATTATCGTTATTAACCAATATTTTTCATTCAGTAAATTAACATGTTTGAAGCTCCCTAACTTTATTAGTTACCCGATTCGAGAATTTTCGAAAAAAGAAAAGATGGGCATCTCGTCCAAACGAAGTTGTTTACAAAAATACAGTTTTTATTAATAAAAAAACACATGGTTCTGGAACCACGGTCTATTAATAACAATAACTATTTGAGTCCTAATTAGTGACGTCTCAAAGTCAGATCAGAAAATTAAGGGTGAAAAGAAATATAAAGGCCCTACCGAATAAACAGCTTTTGTTCAAGATTGTTGGCCGGCGCCGGCCGACTGCCGATTAGGCTCCTAATTGACGGAAAACTTTTATATCACCTTACTTTCATTTGATCACAAGTAGTCTTCTGCTAAATTGATTTTATTCTTTAGGATTTCCTTTTGTTGTTTTATATGATCTTTTCAATGACAGACAAATTATAACAGATATCATCATATAAATACAAATAAACTAGCAAAAAGCAGAGCTTTGTAAGGGCTCGCAAAGTCATACTACCTAGAAATATTGTTAGGAAAGTATTTTTATGAGAATTACATCTTTTAATGTATGGACTTTATTTATAATTATCTAACCGAAAAAAGCCAGCGTATTTTTACCCAAATTTTATATTCCCATCAAAGGCGTCGTCAGGCTTTGGTCTAGTAGGGCGCAAAAAAATAAAACCAAAATAAAAAACATGTTTCTAAGACTAAATTATTTTACTACATACAAGAAAAATTCTTTAAAATTTTCTTGATTTATGAAAAACACGATTTTTATTATTATCAATGTTATCTACACACAACAAATATAAAGGTTATCTACTAAAATTTTACATCATATTTTCTGGTTACCTATAATATAGTACGGTTTACCTATAATATGTAGCAACTCAAGATCCATCTCGCGCCACCACTTCGCTCTTAAAGCCTAATTTTGATAGAAATTATTTTTTTATTTATGGCAGCTTTTTTGCAAAAAAGTTTTGAAAGAAAATTAAGTATTAAAAATGAAATTTGATCTTATAAAAAACACATTTTTAACATTTTGCGAAAATAAATAGTTTTTATTTTAAAAATCGAGAAGTTCCTGGTCTCACGTCGATTTTCGACGTAAAAAATGTTTTATTTAATTAACCTTCAAAATTTTTAGGATTAATATTGGATTTGCCACAGGCACGTACGTAGAATTGACGGTAGAAACTCAGCGAATAAATTTTTCGAATTTTTCTCTCAGATAAACCCTCGCGGTTCGATTCCCGAGTCAGTCAAATCAAAAATGTGTTTTTTCAATTTTCTAATAAAAACAACGTTGGCCGGGATTGGAAAAGTGCCCGGTTGGTGATGGGCTGGTCACCTATCACGTTGTGGGACTAAGACGTATCTTCGGCTAATCGTGGAGGCACACGTTGTACCTCTGCCTACCTCTTCGGGGATACGGGCATAAATATACCTTTTTTTAGCTTTTTACCTTCGGGCTACGATTGAAAATTGATCTCAGTATAATATTAATCAATTAATACACTTACTTGTACTGTTTCACAATAATCATATTGCGAAAAATCTGTAAACGGCTGACCTTGCAGGCTATCCCTGAAAGTTTCCGCTAAATTAAGGTATTTTAAACTTTAAAGACTAAAAACTATAAGCAAATATTTTTAAGTTCTAAGAAATATTGAAATGTCTCAATTGCTAAGCCACAAAAAACAGCAAGAAAACACTTACGAATGAACCAACTAAACAATCATACATGCTGTCTATTTTTTGTAATTGTCTTTTGATAAAAATGGCAGTATATTGAGTTTTGGAAAACTGTGTATTTTAGAAACGATGATCAAATTAATCAAATTTCAAATGGTCAAATTGAAATGGCATTCAACTCAATTTAACTATTGCTTTAGCTAAATAATCGCTAGGTTCAAAAATTTCCAAGCAATGTCAAAAAACATTTTTTTTTTCATTGATAGATCCCAAACAAAATAACCGATTTTTATCCAATTAACGGTACTTGACGCAGTTTTAAAAGGAAAAAAGCTGATGAGATTTTGAAGTCAATCGGTATATTAGCCTGAAAGTTATTTCAAAAACATTAAGTTTGCTAAAAACAACGTAATTTTAATATTTGAAAAGCTTTAACTTTTGAACATAAGATTCGATTTTGATTTTTAAAATGGCATTTGATGTAATTTTTTTAGTACTAAAATATTGTATAATGCTAAAAAATGATTGGTTTAAATATTTCAAAGTTATGTCGAAAAGACTTTTTTTTAAAATTTTCGTCAACGATTACTTCCAAACAGATAAACCGATTTGATGCAATTTATGCATTAAACGTAATTTTTTTAAGAATATAGCTGATTAGTTTTGTACTCAATCGGTACATTAATCTGGAAGTTATATTAAAAAAAGTTGTATTAAAATTCTAAAATTTTATTAAATTTTAGAATACGATACTAATTTATTTTACGATATCTGTTATTAACGATATTAATTATTATTATTAATACACTAGGGGACTTTCTATGCACTTTTGTGGTATCTGGTACTGAAAAAGTATCGCACTTTGAGGTTTGAGCTTTGACGTGGTAGGTTAAATTCATGTCTAGATATGATCTACCATTAAAATACCTTTTTATAAATATTAACATAAAATAGAAGATATTATATGTTGTATTAGTATAACATATAATATCTTCTATTTTATTTTATTAAAATAAAATAGAAGATATTATATGTTGTATTACCACCACCTAAAACCTCGGGAGCAACACCCGGAGTCTGGTATTTCTCCCGAGATTTTTCTATGTATAAAAAAACTAAGTAACACTTTACTCAATCTTGGAATCGAATTCGGGATCTTATACCTATTTCTGATTTGAACAAAGAAATATGTTAAGTCCATTAAAACAGTAAGAGTCAAATGTAAAAAGTAAAAGATTGAAAATGATTTTAGTTCCAAAATAACGGAATACCTACGCATTATTTTTAAAATATTTTAATTTTTTAAATCGGCAGAAGTAAAGTATACACTAATAACACCCCCACAATACTGAAATTATAATTAGATGACAAATTGTACCTTTTGAAAAAAATATATTTCACTTTTTATTCCGTTACATGGAGACGTATGAACACTGCTCCAATGGAATAAATTAACTTTAACATCGTGCTCTATTTATCTCGTCATTACCTCTCTTCACACAAACATTCCGTAAAGTATACAATAATTTACCTATGTAGACCCCAAAATGATCTAAACATCTATACAAATAAATAAAATTTGAGTGTCTGTTTGTAATATTAAAATTACCGCTTTTTACTGAATGCATATAGATGTATACACGGTACATAAAATAGCATTTATTACAATTTTTGTCTGTCTGTCTGTTTGTTCGAACTAATCCTTGGAACGGCTGACCGATTTTGATGGGACTTTCACAGTCAGATACCTGATGTAATAAGGAGTAGATTAGATTGCTTTTAAAAAAAGTCTAAAATAAATGAATTATTATTATTATTATTATTTTAGAAATTTTTCCACGCAGACGAAGTCGTGAGCACAACTAGTCTTTTTTTAAATCTGTACCAGGATCCTTAAACTTTAACCTAAATATGTTATTATCATGTTATTGATCTACTTTTAACTTTTTACCAGGAGAATAAATATAACACAACAATATGGCAAAAATAAATTGGAAGCTTTCAAATAACTCTCACATTTAATGGTCAGGTCACTAGGGTAATCTTGGGTTAAGAGAAAAGGGCACCCGAGAAGGATTCATGCCGTAATTGATAAATGTAGGAAAACAGAGGATTGGAGTTAGAAATCTGTATTGATAAATGATAAAATGTTAACATTATAGATCTATATTAATATATAACTTTTTTATTTTAAATTTATTAATCTTTAGGATTATTCTGAATTTAATCATGACGAAATGAAAAATCGACAGTAATAAGTTATTAATAAAAAGCCACGCCCCACTAAAGACAAGCTTACAATAATGTAATCCGAGATTATATTGCAAAGGGATTTATTTCATCGGTACCGCTTGAAGATGAAGAGTTTGGAGGAGCTCCTTCCTATTTTATTGGACACCATGGAATATTCCGCGAAGAGAAGTCTACCCCTCTTCGAATCGTGCTAGACGCTAGCGGGAAAACAAGCTCCACAGTATCCCTCAATGATCTGCTCTATAATGGCGAGAATTTGTTAGGAAACTTATTTAATATAATCGTGAACTTTCGTTTGTTCCCTATTGTACTGGCAGCCGATATTCGTCACATGTTTTTATGTATCTCGCTGAGAACTTACGACCGCAGATTCCTACGAATCCTTTATAGGTTTAATCCGCAAGATCCGCTTACCGCTTATCAATTTAATCGCGTTTGTTTAGGACTAAAATCTAGTCCGTTCCTCGCGCTCCGCACCATCAAAGAACTAATGTCTGATGAAGGAAGCAACCTTCGCCGCGCCATATCGGCATTAAATTCATCGCTTTACATGGACGATTTTGTCCTCTCTGTAGAGTCTGAGGATGAGGCAATTACCCTCTCTCAACAGGTTATCGGCTTACTAAACGCCAGTCAATTTGACATGGTGAAATGGAATAGCAATTCCACCGCATTAATGGAGACTATACCAGAATCACATCGGTTATCTTCCGCGACAGAATTTGACAAGTCAGAACTACATAAGATACTTGGACTATCTTGGTCACCTTCCGCAGCCTTATTCCGCTTTAAGGTTTTGCCGACCATTAAGACATGCACTAAGAGGACGATCCTGTCATGAATCGCCAGGCTATGTGACCTTATGGATTTCATAGGTCCTGTCATACTATTCGCCAAACTTTTGATAAGAGAGCTCTGGACTCTAAAGAGTGACTGGGATGACTTACCACCCGACTTCATAGTTAATGCTTGGGATACGTACTATAGTGAGCTGCATTTGCTTAACAAGATCAGCATTCCGCGTTGGGTAGGCATAAATACAACCAGCACAGTCACTATTGTTGGGTTCGGAGACGCTAGTGAGAAGGCATACGGAGCCGTGATATACTTTCACGTCAACAATGACAATAATAGTAAAATGCACTTGATCTGCTCTAAATCAAAGGTTGACCCCGCTAAGTCTGAGTCTGGCTCGCTTAGATCTCTGCGCCGCGCTGTTATTATCCAAATTAATCCGCACCGTCTATGAGGCGGGGTAAGTAATCGCATCATTATTAACAACACTTATGCATTCTCCGATTCCACGGTTACCCTATATTGGGTGCATTTATCACCTCACCGTTGGAGTACGTTCGTAGCCAACCGGGTTTCGAAAATACAATCAAACATTTCACCTGATCGGTTCTTTCATATCTCGGGTGCGGATAATCCCACTGATTGTCTCTCCCAGGGTTTGACCCCTGCACAATTACTTTGACCATCCGCTCTGGTTCAATGGACCCTCTTGGGCACATTCAACGCCAACGCTTTGGCCTGTTACTGCTTTTGAAGCGTCGGTAGTGTCAAAACCACCGGAGGAGAAAGTGGTAAATATGGCTCAAGTACAGGAGGTAAACAGGTTAGGATTAGAATTACTGAGTCTAGCTGACCGTGTATCTTCTTGGTCTAAACTCTTACACATTGTTGTATATCTATTTCGCTTCTTAAGGATTTTGCCGCATCGTAAATATATTGCCGCGTCTGATCTCAGTTTCGCTGAAATTAGAATTACACAAGAAATACTTAAAATTCATTTTTATAGCGAAATAAACAACATAAAGGAGAATAAATGTTGCTCTATCGGTATACAACGCTTAAAACCATTTATGCATGAAGGTGTCATACGTATAGGTGGTCGCCTAGAACAGGCTGACTTACCCTTTGAGAATCGTTATCCCTTGCTATTACCCCGCAAGGAACATATAGTTACTCTGATAATCAATTACTTTCATAAAGTATATTGTCATGCAGGTCCAGACTTGTAGTTTTTATTTTACGACAGAGGTACTGGATTTTGTCCTTTGTCACTATAATAAATTTTATGCATGTAAATACGGCTTAAAATTGTCACTTCTGTCGTCAGTCGTGATGACAGCCTCCGTTTTTTTTTTATTAATTAAATTTATTTGTAATGAATATTAAACAGATTGACTGATAAAACACTACATACTGAAGGACACGATAATTAATGGGCATATGTAACCAATAAATATGCATTAAAAAGAGAATTTTGCTTTATCTATACATATAATAAAATCGTAGGAAAGTCAAAACTGTACATTGAATATTTTTTTAAAGGAATACTTGGGGCGTGATCTACAATCGATGTCAAAGCCAAAACTATAGTTTTAGAATTTTTGTCTGTTTGTCTGTATGTATGTCCGGGGTAAACACAAAAAGTACTGCATGGATTTACTTCAAATTTTGCATGAATATTACTAATAGGTCGGGTCAACATATAGGCTACATGTTATCACGCTATCACCTACAGGGGAGGTGCTGTGCGGAGTAAACGAAGTCTGCGCGGACGAAGTCGTGGGCAACAGCTAGTTGTATAATAAAACTAAATTAGTTTAATAATATTCTGAAATTATGGTCAACGGGCGAATGATAGGCGTGCGCTTTGATTCAGACTTGCCGCGGCGACAATTTGTTAGTCTATTCGAGTAGTTGAGTTCCTGCGAATAACAGTTAAAAGTGTCTTAAAAATATGGTTAATGGCTTAAACGATCCAGAATAACATCTAGAAAAAGACGAATTTCGATTTTTTTCTTGCAAAAAGAAACTGCAATTGTTATTAACAAAAAAACTGGAAAAAACATAGTCGTGTTTTGTCAAAATCTCAAAGAGTATAAGTGATAGCTCAAATATTATAAAAGGAACAGGAAATTTTAGTGTATAAGTGTCTCAACTCGCGGAATTGTAGCTCCAATATTTATAATTTTAATTTAATGTTGAAAATCGGTTTTCGCGCGGCAGTTTCGGCATGCGCGCGCCGCCACGGTAGTGAGCGTAGGTTTTAAATAATTTTTTATGCCGATTTTCAACATTAAATTAAAATTGTAACTATTGGAGCTAAAACTCCAGGAGTCGAGAGCTTATTAACTAAAATTTCCTGCTCTTTCAGAAACTCTTATAATATTTGAGCTATCCTTATACTTTTTGAGATTTAGACAAAAAACTGGACGGCTATTTTTTCCCACTTTTCTGTTAATAACAATTGCAATTTTTTTTCTAAAAAAAATATTCGAAATACGTCTTTTTCTTGTACTCTAAAAATTCGAAATACATCTTTACCTTGTAACTATTATTCGCAGGAACTCGACTTCTCGGCAAGACTTATGTATGTGTTTAAACTATGAACTTTGATAATGTCCGTAAACGTTCAGAATCAGAATCGAGTTCTGAACTACCCTCTGTCAGTATGTACAGTCTTTTACGAGTTATACCTGTATAAAAATATTACTTCTAAACTTCTTACTTCTAGACTTCGCTATATAAACGTTAACTGTGCCCAAAACAGAATGATGAGCGTCTATATAAAGTTCACCTAGAAACGATCGCATGTTGGTATTTTTTAAATTTTATATTGAATGTTTATCATTGTAACTATATAATGTCTTTTGAAATGAAATTGTATGACAAACACTTTCTTATGAAAAACCTGCTAGGATTATGGTTATTCGATTTAGTCAGATTTTATTCTCTTTTTTAACCCTTCACGTCATAATATATTGCCAACATAGATGTAATACATTTCTGTATCTTTTATTATTAAAATTATTTGATTTTAACCACTTAAAGTTAAGATGAATCATTTCATTTAAAATAACAAAGCAAAGTACCTAATTAATGCTAACCGTTCACAAATTAAAAACTCGGAGTAGATGATTATTTTTTTCTTTTTTACTATGACTTTACAAAATACTATGACTTTATTGCTAATGCAGCCTTGTGTGTAATATGAATCATCAACTATAGTATTCCAAAATACTTCTCTTTTTGTTGCATTTTATATATAAAGTTTGTTAAACATTTTGCGTCTTACATATCAACAATTTACTAACCTGTTTTGTTTGCCATAAATAAAAGCGATAACTTAATGACAATAGAAAAGTCACATATCAATTTTATTTTATTTTAATTTACGTTTGTTATCGACTCTATATATTTTTGACATCATTACCGTAATTTTAGTTCAACCAAATTTTCCTCTTACTTTATAATTTTATATTCGAAGTTTCTTTCAATTTCTGACCTTAATTAATTATACGACATATCTATTCAGTTTTTATACCATAGTACTCGTAGGTAGGTAGGTAGGCAGCGTAAACCAAATATCGCTAGAAATTTTGTTAGGTACACCATGCTTGATGAAGTTTTTTTTTTATATCATAAGATAGCAAACAAGCAGATGGGTCTCCTGATGGAAAGAGTCAACCATCGCCTATAGACACCAAGGATGTTAATGGTGCGTTGCTATCTTGTGGCGAGGTCTAATGCCACATGCATAAGTTTACCGGCAACCTTACCCTCCAAACCGGAACACGACAGCGACAAGCACTGACGCTATTGCGGCAGGAATAGGTAAGGCGGTGGTACTAGACCCGGGCGAGACAATGCAGAACTCTACCAGCCTAGTAGCCACGATGGTAGTGACTCGATAGCCAATCGGTCGCCTTTTACGACCTGCCTGGCAGAACGGCAGTTGGCCTATTCTACAAAGGAGGCCGGGACCAACACGGCGGAGTTCGATTCAAGTTGGACTCTACCACTGAGTTAATCAACTCCGGTTTACTCAGTGGTAGAGCTCGAAAAATAGATGCTCAGCGAGAAAACGTTTCTCCCTGTGTTAAAGTACATTTTAATGATGCGTGATTAAACTTTTACTTAACTGTAGGATTTGAGCTACCATTTTTTATGTCATTCGATAGCAAAAAAGCAAGTGACTCTCCTGAAGGTAAGAGACGATCGCGGCGGTGGTGCCAAATACTTGAGGGAAACGTTGGAAATTTCTACCACCTAGTAGTCGTGAGACACGTATAGCCTGTCGTTTGCCTGTAACGAACCACCGAGCAGAATCGCAGATGGTCTATTCTTCTAAAGGAGTCCGGAGCAACCGGGAAATTAGTGTTCTATCTACAATAATCTTTTTACAATGTCACGAATATGTAAAGCAGTAATTAGTAATACCGTACTTGCGAGACCTGTCGTCTTTGTTTAGATATTATTGTTACAGTGACTCGTGTGCATTACCTCGCTTCTTTCGAGCTGCAAAAAAATACGATTTCCAGATTGATTTTGAGTTCATTAGGGGTCAATAAGGAAAATAATTTTCCCAATTTCTTCAAATAAATTTACCCAAAATTCTGTCTCCTTTTAAAAATCACCCTTTTAATGTACCCTGGAAGATGTTCAAATAAATCAAACCGCTTCGTTTTATTTATTTACGTGTAGCTTTGTTCGCAAGTAAAATATTATCAATGCAATTTTTATAGAAACTTTCGTCCCCTATTCAACCTCAATAAACCTCCAAACTTTATTTTTGATTAAAAATATCCTATGTTTGATTCCGGGTTTTTAACTATCTCCTTCCCAAACCGCATCACGATAAGTTCAGTAGTTAAAGCCGTAAAAGCGTAACAAATAGATAGATAGACTTTCGCTTTTACAATCCATACTAATATTACTAATATGCGAAAGTGTGTTTGATTGTCTGTCTTTCACGGCAAAACAGAGCGACTAATTGACGTGATTTTTAAGTGGAGATAGTTGAAGAGACGGAGAGTGAAATAGACTACTTTTTGTCCCTTTCTAACCCCCCACTTCCCTGAAATGAATATAACGCGAGCGAAGCTAAGGGCAAAAGCTAGTATAAGTAAGTACGGGAGTATGGATAGTAGGGAAGAAGAAGTTTTTGAAACTCTACAAGTGTATCAGTTAGTAGTGTAGTTTTGACCGCCCCGTCGGTAGAGTGAAAAGCTAACCTTACTCGAATCGATGGGCCTCGGTTTCGATTCCCTACAGGGACAAACATTTTTGTAATGAACATAGATGTTTGTATTTCTAAATTTGGGTGTTTATTATTTATATTACAATATTTATAAATGTATTTCTATGTATGGAAATACATTTATAATATGGAAACGCGTTCCATCTTAGGCCGCATCTTAGCTTACCATCAGGCGAGATCGTGGTCAAGCGCTTCCCTATCGACATTAAAATTAAATAAATTATTAGAATCGTAAAGTTTTGGAGTTAGATCCAATTGTTTAATTTGTCCACCGATATAAGTTAAATAACCTAATAATGTTACTTAACTAATATCAGCCAACCTGCTAAGTAACAACTTAGCAGGTCGACGACAAAATGTTTAAGATATTTACCAGTGGATTCAACTAAAGTCTAAACGGAAAATCAATACATCTTGGAAGGACAACTTATTTTTTATGATAACTCAAAGGAAAATTGCTTACATAAGAACATTTCGAGAGGATTCGATTATGGGGCAAAATCGAGACGTGGATGAATAAGCTGATACGTTAGGTTGGATGAGGCTATTTTCCGATAGCCGGTAATGTAATAACATTCTATAAGATGTATTCTTATATGTAAATAAATATAAGGTAAAACTAGCTGACCCGGCGAAAATTAGTCTCCCATATAAATCTTATTTAAAGTGAATCGAAAGTGGTAGGGAATGAAAATTTGGGGTTTTATGTATTTTTGATGGTATTAAAAATGCATTGAAAGAATAAAAAATTAATTCTAGATCATAATGACCTTAATGATTAGGCGGTTTACAAATATATACTTCTCGAACTGTTATCGTATCGAATATCTAAAAAATCATACCTAATAATTAATTAGTCTAGCCGTTGTGAAGGAGTGTAGCCACAAATACCATGATATTAGATTTTTATTACAGTCTGCAAGTTAAGATAACCGATAAACTTCATCGTGTGGCATTACCACAATTGACGTCTATAGGGTATTTTTTATATATCATAAGATAGCAAACAAACAGATGGATATCTTGATGGATCCCCCGTGTTGGTTACGGGCTCCTTTGTAGAATAGACCAACTGCCGTTCTGCCAGGCAGGTCGTAAAAGGCGACCGATTGGCTATGCGAGTCACTACAATCGTGGTTGCTAGGTGGTAGAGTTCTGCATTGTCTCGCCCGGGTTAGATACCACCGCCTTACCTATTCCTGTCGCAATAGCGTCAGTGCTTGTCGCTGTCGTGTTCCGGTTTGGAGGGTAAGGTAGCCGGTAAACTTATGCATGTGGCATTAGACCTCGCCACAAGATAATAATAATATCTTTGGTGTCTATAGGCGATGATTGACTCTTTCCATCAGGAGACACATCTGCTTGTTTGCTATCTTATGATATATAAAAAAATGGAACGAGAAACAGAAAAAAAAACATGTGAACGGTGCGTTGTGTAACTATCCGGGTGGCGGGACTGCAACGGCATAAGTCTGCCAGCTACCTTACCCTCTAAACCAGAAAACGACAATGACAAACATTGATGCTAATGCGGCAGGAATAGGTAAGGCGGTGGTACCAAATTCCCGGGCGAGACATTACGAAACTCTACCACCTAGTAGTCACAATGGTAATGACACGTATAACCAATCGGTCGCCTTTTACGACCTGCCTGAAAGAATGGCAGTTGGTTTCTTCAAAGAGGTCCAAATATTTGTACTATTATTAACTTATGCCTGGTATTACATACACAAATCCTTGTTATTAATAACAATATTTATATATTTATATGAAATATGAATATTTTTTCCGACATACATAGGTATTTCCATACATCACACATCATACATATTTCCGTAAATATACTGACTAGGTATGCTAGGTAGGCATGATGTCAGTTTATTGAATAACTAGGAGTGCGATCACTTATTGCTACATTTTTTGGATTTTGAAAAATACTGAAGATCTAGCTAGAGAGATACAACATTATGAAGTCGAAGAAATATAACCGCCATACTTTGTACGCGAGGCATTTTTGCTTTTAACTTTTCTTATTCTCCCTAATATGTACTTGTATGAACATATTCCTTTAATATAAGCGTTCCAGTTTCAATGCTTTTCAATTTTAATTCCGAGATAGAAAATGAACCCGGACAAACACGGGAAGAAAATATTAAATTTCCTTTGTACTAGTTTTACTATAAAAAGCAGTTTTAATTACATTCAAGGATTTTTTACATCAATTGGCAGATTTTGATTACACTGCAAAAGTATCTGTTATTGGATTTTAACAAATTTTTAATTGATTTTATAACGTAGATACATCGTCTATTTTCATTTTCAGAACATGATCTTTATTAACAGATTTGTAACGTTCTTTTTTTGGACCTTCCAAAAAAGAATTGATGTACCAACCAATTTTCATTAAGTTCCATAGAAAGACCGGATCAGGAAATGTAGGAGCTCAAAAGTCGTTATCGCAGTTCTACTGTGTTTAAATTATTGTTTTTCTTTATATCATAAAAAAGCTAGCAAGCAGATGGCTCTCCTGATGGAAAGAGACAATCATCGCCCAAAGATATTAATGGTCCGTTGATATCTTTGCGGCAAGTTTTTGGTGCCACATTCATGAGTAGGTAAATCGGCTACCTTACCCTCAAACTGACATGAGTAGGTAAACCGGCTACCTCACCCCCAAACTGGAATACGATAGTGACAAGCACTGACGCTACTATGGCAGGAATAAAAAAAGGTAAGCAGTGGTATCAGACCCCGGCAAGACAATATAGTTGCCAATCGTTCGCCTCTTACGAACTGCCTGGTAGAACGGCAGATGGTCTATTCTTCAAAGGGAGCCTGGACCAACACCGGGTATAGTTAGTTAAAGCTTACATATGTATATGTACGCTTTGACTATGAAATATAGCCGAAAGTTTACAACATTTAAGAAAGCCTTTATATGGCCATTTATTTATTTATTTTTGTAGGTTTACCTTACTTTGTAAAATGTTGGAAAATAGAACTAAACAAAAATAATATTAAAATATCATCCATACCAATGTTTCTTTACAATTCGAATTTATGCCATGTAAAATTGTTTACATCATATTTTCGTAATATTTTTATTTATTCACTAGCTGTTGCCCGCGACTTAGTCCGCGCGGACTTCACTTACTCCGCACAGCTCCTCCCCCGTATGTGCTAACGTGATAATATGTAGCCTATATGTTGACCCGACCTGTTAGTAATATTCATGCAAAATTTGAAGTAATTCCATGTAGTACTTTTTGAGTTTACCCTGGACATACATAACTTTCCTACGATTTTATTATATGTATATAGATGTTATAACATATTTTAATGCGTTAGAAAAAGCTAGCCGAAATGCATTTTTCTTATATGCACTTATCGAAAAAATAAATGTCATTTCAATATAACACAGAACGAAAAACGAATATAAAGATAACGAAATGCATCTAAGCTATGTTGGGTCCAACGGATGTTCTGTTATGTAGAAATTTGAATATTCCTTCTTTCTAGTGTTCGACATAAATAATGCAACCATACTGAGCATATTCCATTCCTGCACGTTTGCAATACATCGAATATTTGCATAAACTCTCGTAGCACCTTGGAATTGAATATAAAAATGAATCTCAGTGTTGTTTATTTATTTACTTCATTATATATATTACCTATAGCCCAATTCGTCACATAGTAAACAGCAAATGTATATAGCTAAATTTCACTAACCATACAGTCCTACCTGCCTTTGGCCGAGCCGAATACAGTAGACGTTTCGGTACACCGCGCTCGATTCACCGGGTTTTTTCAGTTTATAATAAGCTATAGTAAGAATATGTCTCTCAAATAATAAAAATAATAATAAGCATATTACGCATATATATGTTTCCTATTGTTTTACCTTTTACAACATTTGTATTAATACTAGCTGGCACATGGTATGTCAAAAACGCTCTTTCGAGTAGGTACATGCGTGGAACTATTAAGGCCTCAAACTGGATTTCGGCGATTTGCGGCGCGGCGCGGCGGCGAGAGCGGCGCGATCTAACATATGGATTCTTATTGAAGTGAACTGGATGACAGCGGCACAACGGCGACTCGGACAATGTGTCAGAGCGCTAAATCGCGCCGTAGAGCCGCGCGCCGCATATATGGTCGACATCCAGTTTGACGCCTTATACCTAATTTATCCGAAAGTATATGTAAAGTTAAAAAAAATGCGCCACCTAATGTAAGTAAATTATATAAATAACAAAAATAAATAAATAAATATACTTAGTGCAAAAATTATCAGGAATTGATCTAACGTCAAAGTAAACAATTTGTTTGCTTGTGATATGGGTGTTAGGCAAAGATATAAATACTTTTTTTAATATCATAAAATAGCTCTCCGGATGGAAAGAGAAATCATCACCTAGAGACACCAAAGATGTTAATGGTGTGTTGCTATCCGTGTGGCGGGATGGCAATGCCACAAGTCTACCGGCTACCTTACCCTCCAAACCGGAACACGATAATGACAAACATTGACAGTATTGCGGCAGGAATAGGGAAAGCGGTGTTACCAAATACCTGGGCGAGACGTTGTGGAACTTTACCAAATCGTAGTCACGATGATAGTGAGACATATAACTTATCGGTTGCTTTATACGACCTGCCTGGCAGAACGGCAGTTGGTCAATTCTTCAAGGGAGCCCAGATAAACACGGAGGGAAAAACCTTGGCATATTACTATATTTTCATGATATAATACAGCATCTAAGGGATGGTCTAGCGAAAAATTAAGAAAACATACAATTTTTACGTTCTTGTCATGCTGGAAATTCCTTTTTTGTGGAAAAAGCAAAATTTACGTTTTATGTTTTTTCTTATTTTCACGACACGCAATCTACAGCGTACCTTGTTCCGACTCGTTGCACCCGCGGAACTCTCGAACTAACCGTTTATTTTGCGCGGCATGTGGCGCATAATACAGCGCTTATTTTGAGTATTTCCTTTAATATAATTTTTTTTAAACGCAATGTAGAATATTACAAAAAATCAAATTATAAAAGTTAAAATAAAAAAATCATTATAAAAATTAAAAATTTGCCGCTTAAAATTTCCAACGATTTTTATCTCAGAATCAAGCTCCAAATCTAAGGTTTCGATTGTCGGCAGACCGTCCCTTACACGCTGTTTATTATCTAAAACCGTTTCACACTTACAAGCATTTGCGCATATGAGCGACTACACGTTTCGTACTCAATACCGTGTCCGTATCTGTATGGTCTGTGGTTTTAATCAATGCCATCGTCATTGACATATTATTACTATGGACATCGGGTCACAATCTAAAATCGCGATAAAAATTTCCCAGTTACACATCACAACAATAGATATGTTAACAAGGTAATTTAAACACTACATCATTATATCAAGTTTTAATTTCGACTAACGCGGTATTGTAGCTCTTTAGTGTTTTGTAGCTCATTTGCCTCGGACATTTTTTAGCGTGGACCTGATGTCCATAGTAATATGTCAATGGCCGTCGTTGACTAACAGAGAAATAATATAAGTTAGGTTGATAATAAAAATAATTTTTTTTTTCATATTTATCCTTGGCTGGTTAATTTCATTTTCAATCTAAAAGTTTTGCGCACCATTCTACTAACATTATTTTTTCTTTATCATTAAGATAATTTTAATATCCTAAATCCGATCATAAATAAACAATAAACAAAACTAGTCTAATCAATTACCGTATAACTAGTATTGGCTGGATAAAATAAAATAGCCTTGCCTATTAAATCAATGCTAGATATCGGCCCTGTGGTCGAAATTTTACCATAGACATAGACTTTAGCCATAAAGAAAATATACATGTGTGCATTAATATGCACACATGTATAATTTATTTGTTTTTTCATATTTTAATTTAATTTTAACAGTTTATTACTGACATTATAACAATAAAAATACATACCGCAAAAAGATGTTTCTAATTATCCCTCATGTACGGATAAATAGAATATTCCCCGTATTCAAATAAATCATTCGATTTGCAATATTAGTCCTTAGTAACACAATTAGTTACACTAAGCGAGTCGACGTAGTTTCAAGTTCAATAATTAAACTTGTGAATTATTGAGCCAGCAGTTTATGATATTTGAGTTTCCAAAAGTTTCTCCATTCTTAGAAGCAGGTATAGCAACTAGCTGTTATGAGGGAAAACTTTATTTTATCCCCTTAAGAGTATTGAATTTTCAAAAAAACTATTTAAACACCAAGTTTTAGATCGATTTCGTACATTGGTCTGAGTTGTTCATTCAATACGTTTTAAGATGTTCGAAATTTGAATAGTACTTGGTATAGCACGATATTATCATGGTTAAAAGTGTTTGAAGGCGTGCGAGAAAATAGCCAAAGACTGGATTTCGAGGAATCACGCTTCATCACAACGCCTCTTCACATAAATCTCTAGAACAAAGGCGTTTATTGACGATTCTGGTTTCGAAACCCTACCTCACTCATCCTAGATCTTCGTTTCAGCTCCCTGTGATTTTATTTTTGTTCTCAATAGTAAAAGGCAAGTATTTTTTGAGTGCTAAAAAAACCGTAGCTGTCTATAAAGTAGCAAATTCTGACCTATTCGATTAAGACTGGAAAAACGTTTTTAAAGTTGGTTTAGACCAATGGAACTTTTTACGGAAAATAACAAAAAAAAAATAAGAAAATATAAAATAAATAATGGTAATATCTTCAATATTTTTTCTTTATGTTAAAATTTATCGAGTGACTAAGTATTAAAAATCTGTCGCCGATCACAGATTAGTTCATTGTATAATCTTATACTTCTAGCAAATTAATACAAAATTTTTATTAGCATAGGAAAGCAAATAAAGAGAAAGACATTCTGAAATACAAAAAAATACCACAAAAACCACCACTTGTAGACATCAAGAGTGTCGATGATGTAAATGTTGAGATCTTACAGCATTATAGAGGTTTCTCTCAGGAAACCATCTAGTGTAGAAAATACTGAAATCCACAAGAGTGTGAATGACCACAAGTCTATATAGAAAGCAAGGTAAAAATAAAATAATTACTTAAATAATTTTTTAAAGGGCAATGAGTCAATCTCTCGTTCCCAACACTGTAACTTCTGTACAGCAGAATCAACAGCGGCAACCTTCCTGATAACCACTGAATTGCAAGCTCAGGGTGCCCTGGGAAATGCTAAGCTATCTTGGAATCCGCAATGAAATTAATCAGAAGTATATATGGGAGGAGTAGGAAACTATATCTATTTTCCCTTTCTTTTTCAGCAGGAGATAGCGAAATAGTAAAAGCATAAAAATACTTAGAAATGAGACGTTTACAAACAGGTTAAGCCTGATTACTATTGTACCACGTTAGTTCAAAACGGCCTACTTAAATCTTTTTCCAGGATTATGACAAAACATACACAAAACAAAACAAATATATATTCAAAAGCCAGATATTTGAGATCAGAGTCGACAGTTCGATAAAACCCCAATCTCGTATGCCTGAAACTAATACTTATAATAAAATATTTCACCACATACTAACTATACAATTCAATTAATACCAAATACAAATGAATTTAAATACCTTACTTTATTTACGGAGAATTCTAATTCTTGTATATAGTTTGATGTTCTTCCAAAAACATATCAAATTTTCTATCCAGTCAGTAGAAATTTTTATTTGATACTTTTAATGAAAATTGTGATGTATAAAGTTATTGCTGTTTTAATGCAATATAATAGTTTTACACTTAAATATGATGATAGAAGTCGATCAAAGTCTCAATATTTTTTGTACGATAATTCCTCGATATATTTTATTTAATTAATTTAAAAAACGTAGAAAATTATTCTAGTTTATTTAATATTCGTCACTCTGAAATACACGCAAGGGATGTACAAAACCAAAATCGCTTGTGTTCTTTCAGGTTACTACCTAAATAGGATATGGATATGGATACGAAACCCTCAAAACAAATCTTGATGTCTTCTAGCGCAACTAACTAATATTCATTTTATGATAGTCTGGTAATATGATATATGAAAAACTTTACCTAGCTCAGTCGGATAAAAATATTTCACAAAGGATCTGAAGAATGAGGAAAAAATGTTTTAATATCCGTCGCTAAATCCCAAAAGACGTCTAACAAAATGGACAGTAATTTAATGTTACATTCATCTAGCATATATTTTTAATGGAGTAAGAAATTTGGTTTGTTATTATCTGTATAATACGTAGAATAAACATTTTGTATCTTTTTTTACGACAACGCCAATGTAATAGTAGGAGTATGAAATTTCGCATGGTTAAAATTTCCATGGTAAAATATATAAATATGAATTAAAACACATTAAATAAAAATAAACATTACACACACTACTATTAATGTGACACCCATTATAATATACACACATATGCACTGAAAATACATTTTATTGTTTATAGTCTAAGGAGTCAGAATAAGGGTAGCTAGAGGCTATGCCGATCACTAGATCATTAGTCCTTTTAAAATATATTTTTTTTAAAATGGTTGTGTAACATTCGTTGTTAACGGTAATTATACTTTATACCGTAATAATATACGGATGTACTTAAGGGTGTAAAAATAACTTTAATTAAAAACATAATAAATTTAAAATCCCTGTAAGTAGGGGTAAGCTCGCTCATTGTACTTATGATACGTTAATGTTATTTTATCTGTTATTATATGTGTGCGACTGCTTACTGTAGTAAATTACTTCAGCTGCGATAGGAGGTTCTAAAAAACAAAATTATATAACTATTTTATTTTAAATAAAAGAATTACAGTTATGAAATTATAAACTAAACCTAAATTAGACTATCTAGGTACTTCGGAGGGGGAAGCAAAAGTGAATTATTATCTTTAAACTTCAATATGAACGTCTCTGATATCGTAAATGCAATTCAGCAAATTAACACTTACATAATATACTAGCTGACCCGGCAAACGTTGTTTTGCTATATAAATATTACACATATAAACCTTCCTCTTGAATCACTCTATCTATTAAAAAAACCGCATCAAAATCCGTTGGTTTTATAGATCTAAGCATACATAGGGATTAGGGACAGACAACGGAAAGCGACTTTGTTTTATACTATGTAGTGATAAGTGTTAATTTAGTGATATGTTAACATAAGTTGCAGTTGCAACGTCAGCAATCTTCTTAGAGTTCCGCTATGTAATTAGTGTTAAATAAATAAATGAAATTTTAGAATAAATAAAAACTAACTCTTCAAGAGTCCACAAAAGTGCAACTAGTTATCACAATTTACAAACTAATGTAAAGCTATCGAAAAATTAGGCACGATCCTAGGTTTCTATCACAAGTTAAATGTACTTTTATATTTCTTCGGACTGAATATGTAGTTCTGATATCAGTGATGGGTCATTTGCGATCATTGATATTATACCGTCAGCGTTATTAAAAAACTCGTCAAAATTGGCAAATGTCACGTTGAAGACCACCACGCATTTCAGTATAATATACTTGTCGTGACATACTTGTCAAGAGGAATGAAAACACTAGTTTGAAAAACAGGAAAGGAAATGCTCTGTCGACAGAAGGAATGACATATGAAAGATTGATAAAATAAATACACAATGCGTAAGCGAATAGATGAAGATACCACAGTATTGGGCTATCGTGGCTGTCGTATGAAAAGAATTATGCGTGTTGAAGAAGCGAGGCAGGTCTACGTAAACCCCACGTTTAGAGAACTCGGTTTTACTTGCTCTCTTTGCTTTCTCGGTTGTAAAACATAAATATGTAAATGAATATGTTTTTATATACACACTAGCAATTAACATGAATGGTGAACTTGAGTGGCTGTTTCAATAATTCAAAAAAGAACATCTCTTTCAATAATTTAACGTTTAACGTTAAAAATAAAGAGCAATAAAAATTAATCATTAATCGTAATCATATTTATTTTATAACCGACAAAAACAAAGAAACACAGGTGTAAAAATACACATATATCGACGGGTCCTACGTAAGTTGTCGTAACTTAAAAAATGCGAGTTTTGTTTTATTTATGAAAATGACTCCACTTTTATAGATATTTTAATTACACGAAGAATAAAAATGAAATTTCTATTAGAAAAATCCAACGTTTTTTTATATCTTAAGACAGCAAACAAGCAGATGGGTCTCCTGATGGAAAGAGTCAACCATCGCCTATAGACATCAAAGATGTCATTGGTGAATTGCTTTTTTTTTCGGAATGTGTTAATTGCTGTTAGCCTTATGGGCTGATACAGCTTCACCGGTCGCGGGGGCGAGCAGAGTGCTCAGCCAGAATTTATAGGTGTAGGGCTGTACGCCCTCCGCCCTAAGGGTGTCTCCTGTAAGACCGCACCTCGGCTTAGGGTGGGGTCGTGATTTGCGATGAGAGGGCTAGTGGCATTGTTTTGTCCGTCCGCCGAACCTTGCCCTTGGGCTCGGTTCGCCGAAGGGCGAAACAGGGGTCCTCGTCGCCGCAGGCGGCGACAATGTCGCAAATGTAGGTGTGTAGTGTTATCGTGTAAACCGTTGGCCAGAGTTATCGGGTCATCGGGATCGGTAAGACTGAATTGCTCCCTGCGTCGAGGTCTAATGCCACATGCACAAGTTTATCGGCTACTTTACCTTCCAAACAGGAACACGACAGCGACAAGGACTGACGCCATTGCAGCAGGAATAGGTAAGGCGGTGGTACTAGACCCGGGCGAGACAATGCAGAACTCTACCACCTAGTAGCCACGATGGTAGTGACTTGGGTAGCCAATCGGTCGTGTTTTACGACCTGCCTGGCAGAATGGCAACTGGTCTATTCTTCAGAGGAGCCCGGATCCAACATGGGGAATGTGTTATTAAAATATCCATAAAAGTTGAGTCATTTTTATAAATAAAACAAAAATCGCATTTTTAAGTTACGATGACTTACGTAGGACCCGTCGATATGTCAAACTGAAAACAGAGGTTATCAGCTTGTACTCGTAGTATTATTGTTGCAATTATAGGTCATCATACTCAAATATTACACATCTTTGAGTATGACGATCTATGTAGGCATCCAACTACGTTTATCGAGATAATTCTTTTTGATTTAAATCAGGTGTATTACAACTTAGACAACAGTTCAAGTTTCATTAAAATCGGTTCAGTAGTGTTTGAGATATGAGTATCATTGAATTTTTTTTATGGAATCAAAAAAAATTCCCCTTGCCCGTTTGCCCCCAAACGGGCAAGAGGCTCACCTGATGGTAAGTGATCGCCGCTGCCTATGAACAGCTGCAACACCGGACTACTGCAGGTGCGTTGCTGGCCTTTAAGGAATGAAATAGCTTTTTCGTCGTTCGCCGTAGTCGTATCGGTTCGAAAACACATCCGCTGGTAATTGATTCCACAGAGCAGTCATGCGGGGCAAAAAACGCCTTGAAAATCGCGCTGTAGTGAACTTGTAGACATCCAAATGGTGAGAGTGGAATTTAGAATTTCCGCGTGATGTCCGGTGGTGGAAATCAGCGGGTGGTATTAAGCCGAACAACTTCTCGCAACACTCCCCGTGGTAATAGCGATAGAAGATGCAGAGAGAACCAATATCTCTTCGCAACGCCAAAGGATCAAGCTGATCGGAAAGAGCCCAGTCATCGACAATACGAGATGCTCTACACTGTATGCGGTCAAGAGGAAGGAGCTGGTACTGCGGAGCCCCTGCCCAAAGATGAGAACAGTTCTCCATATGAGGCCTGACTTGCGACTTCTATAGTCGCAAACGGTCGGCTGGTGTAAAGTACTGTTTCGCCCTGTTCAGAACACCAACTTTTTTGGACGCCAGCTTTGCTTTACCTTCTAAATAACCACGAAACTGGACGTTACTCGATATGTCAATACCAAGAATTCCAATGCTGGCTGAGGCAATCAAAGGAGTATTCTCAAAACGAGGGAATACGGCAAAAGGTGTTTTTTGGTGGTAAACGCACAAACTTGTGTCTTCCTTGAGTTGTATTGGACTAAATTTAGTCGATCCCATTCCGAGACTTTGTTCAATAAATCCTCGACTTCAGACACAAGTTTTTTCCGGCACTCTTCAACATGTTCCCGAGAAATGTTAGCGCAAACAGAATATACAGCATCTCCTGTACTATCGTCTGCATAACACTGAATGCCGCTAATTTTCAGCATATCATTGATATGCAAAAGAAACAAAGTAAAACATAGCACGCAGCCTTGGGGAACACCGGTATTGACAGATTTTGTGTCTGAGCATACACCGTCAACAACAACCTTAATGCTACGATCTGTCAAAAAACTGGTGATCCAGTTGCATAATTTATCGGGAATTCCATAAGATGGAAGTTTCGGAAGAAGTGCTTTGTGCCACAACCTATCAAAGGCTTTCGCTATGTCCAAACTAACAGCTAGCGCTTCCCCCTTGGTCAACTGCCTTCACCCATCTATGAATAAGGTAGACCAAAAGGTCACCTGCCAAACGACCGCAACGGAAACCATACTGACGGTCACTTATCAGCAGATGCTCTTTTGGTACCTTAAGAGCTGGCAGTTGAAAATGGATTCCATTATCTTTGAGAACAAGGTGATAGCTATGGGCCGATAATTGGACGGGATCTAAACGATCGCCTTTCTGGGGTATTGGGTGTACTAAAGCTGTATTCCAGGAATTTGGTACGACGCCTGAATTATACGAGAGCCGGAAAAGTCGCGTCAACACCGGAGCCAACTCGGGAGCACACGTTCTTAACACGATTGGTGGAATAGCGCCAGGCCCACTTTGAAGAGGGGTTTAATTTTTAAATTACTATCGTTCACTTTTAGGTTAAAAGTCGTATATTATGAAATTTAAATAAGGAAAAAGTTTTAAGTCATCGATTTTGACAAAAATATTTACACATTTTTTAAAAATATAAAACTATAAAAACAAAAAGTAAATGATTAATTTTTTATTACAATTTTACTATTTAAGACAACCTTAGCAAACACAATCCCTTCATTATATCTCACGCATCGCAGTTTGGTAATCATAAAGGTATTTCATAACATCATGACTCAGAGAAATTCGGCCCAAGTTTGCTTAGGTCCAACATGGCCCAAATTGTTAAGAACAAAGGCTGAAGTTTATTATCGTCTATAGAGCGTGAGATTGGCGGTTTCATTAACTAATAAATACCACTCTGTTTTATGACTTGTACAAAACTGCGTGAAATATTTCAATTGGTAACCGACAATTATGGACGAGTCATGCGGATTGCCATAATTTGTTTTAATAATGATTCAACGTTTATTATCCTTTGAAAACGACCATAAATATTGTCATTTAACTCCGGAATACTTACTTAAAGGTATTATATTTTCCGAGATTATATCAAGGTCTTCAGTTAAATACAAATCTTATTTATTGTGGTTTATTATTGCGGGAGTGAGACTTACATATTTATTACTAGTTGCAGCGTGCAGCCTGCTGCATTATAAAAGATTTTATTGTATCCCGCAAAAACAACTCATTTTCCGGGATGAAAATAGCCTATGTGCTATTTCAGATCATCATCTACCTGTTTGCAAAATTACAAAAAAAATAAAATTTACATTTTTTTCAATTTCACATTTCCATTTATACACACACACACACACACATATATATATATATATATATATATATATATATATATATATATATATATATATATATATAAGAACGCAAAGTCAAAATAAAACTTAAGTCAGTTTTTTGTTACTATCAAGCTAAAACAAAAAAACATAAATACAGATAGAATAATATATGGCGAAAAAATGTGTACTACTTTATTTCCAGAATTATTATATTTTTCATTAAAAAAGGATAAATACTAGATTTCTTCAAAAACAATGTGGCAACCCTATCGTATGTGGAAATTTTGTAAATTTAAAATTTCTTCTAAATTTTAATATAAAATTCTATACATATGTGTGCCAAACTCATGGTAAAATGTATAATCATTTTTACTAATTTGATTCATTTTTGTCGTGTGCCGGTTTGGTAATGTGTGGAATTCCTAACAATACGGTCAGGGATTGCAATCCGGAAAACCAGATCCGACATCTTAAGACGTCTGCCGGATCCGTTACTAATTAAACAACTTCAATTATTATTATATACAACCATTCCTGAAACTTCCCGATAAATTGAGGTATTTTAAGTTCAAAGGAACAAAAACTATACCTAATCATAATTTTTTTTCAGAGTTCAAAAACTAATTTTGTTATAAATTACAGTAATTTCATTTTAGTAAAGAGCTGCATATTTTGAAAACAATGGTCGACTTTGATCTTTCGAATGCTATTCAATGCAATTTTTGAGTTCTAAAATGTTTTCTTAGCTACATAATCTATTGGCTGAAAAACGTTGAAGTAATAATATCAAGAAACATTTTTTTTTTTCAAAAATTTTTGTTAATGATAAATCCCAAATAAATCAACCAATAATTTAAAAAAAATGAATATCACAAATAAAGATAATCACGAAAACTGTTTTATTTTTCAATCAAATACGTTTTACGAGGCATGCATTTTTTATTTTAATTTAGATAAATAAATAAACGTTTTCGAATTTTGAATGCAGGTTCGCTGTTTGCAAGTCACTGAAGGTGAGGTCACCGTGTGCCAGATTATGGTGCGCCCACAAGACGGTACCCCACGTATGCCGCTCGAAACGAGGCCCTCCTCTAGAAGGAACTCCTTGTGGACAAAATCACGTGAGCGTTATTTTTATATACACTAATAATAATAAAACTAATTAATTAGACTCCAATTGTAAATGGAAGTAAATAATTAACTTTTATATGCTACAAACAATAGGACTTATATAATAACATATAATCTTCAAATACACCAAAGGAGGAAACGTCAGCTATTTTGTGAGTTTGACCTCATTTGATTTCATTTAAACTGTGAAATTGTGAATGTAGATTTAAAATGCGCGATTTTGATAGCTTTCAAAATATTCTGAAACTATTGCTATCCCTACATCGAAATATCGCCTATATAATTGCAAATATAAACATCATGGATGGTGACGTTGTGTGTGTCACATACATACAAATTACTTAAATTCGACTTACTTAACGACTATAGTTACAGCAAAACATTAAGGTCTAGAATTTTTACATTTATGTTTTTACTATGATAAGTAACACTGTAATCTCATTACAATATTTATGAGTCAATTTTATTTTGAGAAACTTTGAATCTTACTCATTAGAGAAGCATTTCCCGTGTTGGTTTCGGGCTCCCTTGAACAATAGACCAACTGCCGTTCTGTGAGGCAGGTTGTAAAAGGCGACCGATTGGCTATACGAGTCACTAACGTCGTGGCTACTAGGTGGTAGCGCTCTACATTGTCTCGCCCGGGTCTGGTACCACCGCCTTACCTATTCCTGTCGCAATAACGTCAATGCTTGTCACTGTCGTGTTCCGGTTTGGAGGGTAAGATAGCCGGTAAACTTATGCATATGGCATTAGACCTCGCCATAAAATAGCAACGCACCATTAACATCTTTGGTGTCTATAGGCATGATGTCTATAGCGATGGTTGACTCTCCATCAGGAGACCCACCTGCTTGTTTACTATTTGATGATATAAAAAAAGATTAATAAAAAAAGCAATGTAGCAATCTTCTATACAATACTACCATTACATATACGAAAATATGTCTGAACATTACACTTTTACGACTAAACCGCTGAACCCATTTTGATAAAAATTGGACAAGCAGATAGTTGAAAACCTGGAGTCTAACACAGGTATTTTTTTTAAATTGATCACTAAATCATTGAATTTGGAAATGAAATATTGTATGAAATTTCTTACATGGATGACTCTAATCACGGGCAAAGTGACGTTAGTCAGCTGATTGATTACACATAAACGAAACACAAAACCTAAACCGCCAGAACCGCCATTTAAATTAGTTTCCAATTAAAATTAGCATTTATTTATCAACATATTATTTAATAAAACGGCTAAGCTTCACGTGGGTCGCTATAATTCTACCACAATTAGATCGCTGGTATAAGTAAGCGGTTTAAAGTGTCACAAAGTTTAGTTTGTACGCTAATAAATTGAGCAATTAAGCCTTAAATAACAAACATTATGGTACGCACAATACCCACGTTATAACGTAACAAAATAAAAGATTAGTGTAGTAGATTGCTAGCTATAAGTTTTAATTATTACTAAATTCTTTTTTGTAGTGCTTATTTTTAAGTTGTTGAACTTTGGAAAAACTCTAAGGAACCTAAATTTCTTATTTAGAAACAATTTTATTGAAGGCTCTTCTAACACAAAAGAAATGGTAATGTCTGAAAAACTTTTCGAGTTTCCGAAACTTTGATTGATGTACGAGTAACTCCAATCTACACTCGACGAAATTGAACATATGCGTATAAAAGCTTTTATTTTTTATTCCCGAACATAAAATGAAAAGTTATTACACCTATCCTCGCGAGAAGGATCAAGTACACTCTTAACCTTCTGATCGTGACGTGTCTCAAATACTGTCAGATAGCAAACACAAAAAATAAATGATTTTTTTTAAACATTGCTCATGCTTAAATAATGTGGTAAACATAAGTATCATCACGCCCGGTTCCCTTGCGTGGTAGCAGTGTAAAACGAACGTCTATAGATTTTCCAGTTCACCACGATTCACCGGTTTGTCGGTTGGCCAGATGAGTGGTGATTCCCATCGCCGCTGCTGAACAAATAACAATTATTGACTATTTCAAGCGATGACCAGGAACGGACGGCTGTCCGTGCTCATCCAGGCATGGGAGTGGTAATACGCGCCACCACGCAGTTTATGAATTTTCGATAAAAATTTTAAAAAACCTCAATAACACTTTTGAACGCTGTACTTCATGATCTAAACCGAATAGGCTATCTATTACACCGCGGGGCAGTTTTGAAAATAAAGTAATGTTTTAAAAACCGGTCAAGCGCGAATTAGACTCCCGAACTTAGGGTTCCGTACCACCAAATGATATTAACTAAGATCACTTGTATGAAGACCCCCTTTAAGTTCAAACTTTTTTACTTTTTGAAGTAATAACTTCTTATGGTAAACCGCTTCGTTACGTAACGCGTTACGGCGCCATCCTGTCTGGCTTCCCTTTCTCTCATGAATACGGCAGCGGTAGAAAGGCTCCTCCTCTCTTACTCTAACCCACAGCGCTAGCCATATTTTGAACAGACGCTTCTTTCTTCTCTCTTCGCATGACTCAGTGTTTATTTTATTATATTAATAATTAACCTTTCCTCACATTATCGTTTTAATATACATAAAATTTAAGAAATAACTGGAGATGTCTTCGTATTTCCGTTCAGGTTATTAGAGCCCTGTGACAGATAGAGAAACAGCGAAGGCATGTGAATAGGGTTACGTTTGCGTGTCGTACCCAAAAAACCACTACTATGATTTTAAGCAAAAATTATGACTAACCTATCATATTTTGATAAAAGTTATAAATATTTACTCATCATGATTACTAGGGTACAATTTATCTGTTGGGTTGATTGTTATTGGGTCTTCCAGAAATATTTTTTTAAATAATCCAAAGTCTGTTATTGACATGTTACAGACCCCCGCGCCGTGCTACGAAAGGAAGCAACGTAACGTTATCGTTATTATATACTAGTTTTGCGATAATCATTGTAGATAACTAGCACACCGATAAAGCGGTGAATCAGTAGGGTTTTTGGACATTTAATTCACCCTGCCTATTCCGCGAAGAAACTGGTGTAATGTTATTTATTTTAGAACTACATGTTTATCTTATAAACCCCACTAGTATTAAATGGGAAAAATTTTATGTATTATCACTTATCACTTTTGACACTTTTTATGGTGAATTAAAACAACAGAATTGAATTAAATTTCGATACAAAATAGATATAGGATAGGCCATGCTTAAGTTTAATATACAGTTCTTAATATAGCATCTGAATATTAAAAGTTAAGAAAATAGTTTATATGTGTTAAAATAGTTTATATTGTGGCAATAATTTTGATTACAAATGAAAATGCCTATATTTTAATCAAGGATTTTAATGGAGTAATTTAATCTCAATAAAACGAAGTACCGGTTTTATCCATCTTAGTACCGTTTTTCGCCACTTGAAATTTGAATCAATGTACAAGAAATTATATTGCTAAAATGAAATGAATCAATTTTATAATGATGTTGATAATATTAATACCGATTAAGTTATTTTTATTAAAAAAAAAAGAAATTAAATGGACGCAGCTAATACAGTGGCCACACGAAATAATTCCTATTTTTTACTACCTACATAATAGCTGTAGATATTATGTATGTATTCTAGCAAAATTTAAAAAAAAATCTATTCAGAATAACTTTGGTCTATAAAATAATAGTCTATTAGTTATATCGTAGTTGTGCTGATATGTTCGTTAGTTTTAATGTAATTTCAAACATCAAGTGCAAATACATTACGAGTACATTAATGTAGATAATATTAAAATATTTTTCCTCTCTTTAGAAAATTTCGTTTAGAGGAAGTGGCTTCAAAGTTTCGATAAATTTAATTTAGTATTCGTTATACTTGTCTTTCAATATGCATCTCCATTATACGCACCTATTTTTATAATTTATAACTTTAACAAGATTATAAATTAGAAAAATAGAAATAAAAAAAAACGTATAATGCAGATGCATATAATATTTAATATATATAATATTTAATATAAATTTAACAAAATATGTCTAGTTACATTGAATATAATATTACAGTGGCTTTCGTTACCACCCATTTTCCAGCTGAATAGTCTCGTTTAAAGCTATATATTATATAGAATAGTAGACAAGCAGATGGCTCTCGTAACGGGAAGTGACAATTATCAATCGCCTAGAAGATACAACACATATCAAAGATTTTAACGGTGCTTTGCCAACCTTATGACAGTTTGAAATACCACATGCATAAGTTTACCGGCTACTTTACCTCAAAAACCGGAACTACCTTTAGACCCTTACAAACAGCCGTCAGGAAGGTAGATAGACTTTAAATTTGTTTTATTTTATGAAGAGTATATAGAATTCATAATATGTATTTCAATACACTCTTTGTTAGTTATATAATCGAATTTAAAAATAAATTTCCGTTATTTATTTAACTTCTAATGAATTATTCTCAAGTTGAATTCATAAGTGCTTATACTAGGCAAGAGAGTTAAGATTTCTTTTTACACCCTTATTACCTTTGTTTTATCCACTCCTATGCGTCTCATTAAGCAGTGTTTTGTTTTGAAGTACGGCCGTCCTAATTAAGGACGGCGAATACGACTGAGAACTCATACTCGTATTTACTAGGACTAAATAATAGCATAGACTTCAGTAATTCAATAGTTTAATTTGCTAATGTTACAGTTATTATGGTTTACTGTTGCATTTAATTAAAAACCTTTTTAACGATTTCTCACAATACTCTATCAAAACTCACCTAAGTGGGATAAAATAAGTATTATAAAATACCCAGAATACGCATTAACTCTTGGCCAATCATCTAACTCCAACCATAACTACTAGTGCCAAGTTCTTATAATGAACGTCCGTCATACGTAGCAGTAACGATTAGCAATCAATTTAATATAACGAGGCGTTCCACAAGTTATTCGGACTTTTATGCCCAGATCCTATATCACTAAAACGACTTATGTTTGATTCCGAGTTGTAACATTTTGGATTGATTATATAATATAAGCACTTGTACTGTTTCACAAATGAAATTTTAATTTTATTTATTATACAATCACTTTTAAATTTACAACCAACCGGTTTCGCCTATTAAAGCATCATCAGGGCTTTCACATTAACATTTTTACATTATACTATTGTAAAACTTAACTAATAAACATACACAAGACTTTAATAACTCATTAGTCTGTAACTGACAGTTATTAAAGTCTTTCTGTATGTTTATTAGTTAAGTTTTACAATAGTATAATGTAAAAATGTTAATGTGAATGCCCTGATGATGCTTTAATAGGCGAAACCGGTTGGCTGTAAGTTTAAAAGTGATTGTGTAATAAATAAAATTAAAATTTCATTTGTGAAACAGTACAAGTGTTTATATTATGTAATCAATATGATGTAGTTTCACCAAGTGCTGACGATGGAAAGTATAAATTATGTAACATTTTCTATCAGGGGTAAGTTAAAATCACAGAATACTTCCAGAATAATTTCGTGGCTAAAATTGTTCTTATAAATGTTAAATTAACAAATATCCAAACATAATATGTTTGGATATTTGTTAATTTAAGATTATTTTGGAACGCCTCGTTATTACTAAATTGATTGTTAATAGTTACTGCTAAGAATGATAATCTAATATTGTTAATTTGAAATTTTTAATTTACATTTCTAGTAACAAGTTTAGCTTATATGTCTCGTAGGAAATGTAACTTTTCGTAACTAAAACAAACCGTTTTACTGATATAGGAACTGAACATTAGTGATAGAAGTCCATAACGTCTCGTTCGGGTTTGGTTTTACCTCTTTAACCATTGTCGAATTCCTGGTTGGACAATTAATTTCAATCTACTATAACTTTTATTGTAAAATTTAGTTTTCAGTAATCAAAACCCTGTAAATGCTTATTACCAAATATGTGTATGGAAATTGTCACAAAGTTTAAAATGTATTTGTAATGTAAAAACATTCACAGTTCATATAAGCAACTTTTCTTTGAACTGTTAATATTAAATCATGATGTTTTATCTTATAGTAACTCATTTACAAACTTCTGACTATTGTTTATTAATACTGTTTTGTAATTCTATTTTCACGTGTAAAGGAGGATGTTCATTTAAAGTAAATTTCAAACATCTTAGTAAACAAAGATGTTTATCCGCGCATAATAAATAAATTTATGCATGTGGTTTTATAACCTAACCATACGAAAATCAACGCATCATTAACATTTTTGTTACCCGCAGGCGATAGTAATTCTTATGATGAAATAAAATCACTTTAAGGGTAATTTATAAACCTTGTCATCTCATTCGGTACGATAAAACTGTACAAGATAGTTTATTTCTATTTTTTCACGATATAACATTTATAACATTTTTGACAGTGATAGGAGCATTTGCTCATATGCGCGGTGACATATTTCCTTCCCAATAGCGTGTCTATTAGTATTTATGTGGTCTGTGGATATAACAATATAAAACTTGTACTGTAGTCAGCAAACTTACGCTGGCATAGCATCCCGGCCATAAAAGCAAAATTAAACAATCGTGGTCTCGTAAATTGAAGCATTTCGTTACACATTATGTTTATTTTGCCTATTGCCTATCCTGCGAAGAAGCAGACGAAATTATCTTTATTTAATAAACAATAGACTCTAAAGTTATTAGCGATATCGCACAATGCTTTAGCTTTTGCTTTTCCTTAATTACGGTTTCATCATTGTGTATTATTTATTCCTTTTGATAAACTTACTTCAATATTCTGAAGTTAAATAGAGAGATCTTCATTCAAATAACGTTTATAATGCCAAAATCCTATAAATTGTCGGTTTATATTCCAATCAACTTGATCTCAACCAGCCCTGGTAAATATAACTGCGTTTCATATTTGTACCAAAATTTATCTTAAAATTATCCGTTGGTTCGGGCATGAAAATAGTGAATGAAAAATTAACGAGAGAGACGTATACAATGTAAATATGGTTAATAAGTAAATATAGGTCGCATATATCGGCGAAGACCAAGACTGATATGCCATGATCGAATGATTGGATGCTGTCTAAAGGTGGGTTTAAGAATTTCCTTGACCATCGTGTTAATAAAAAGAGAAGAATGTGAAGTAATCGAGCATATCTGCCTGTGTTATGTTTAACGCTCAACTGAAGATATAAGTAATGTCCTTCCAAAATAAGTGAACGTATATTAATACAGCATTCAGTATGTTTAACCAAAGATATCCAGCCTAAAATTCTTTTTAGAATTAGAATTAGAAGTCAAGCCACTAAAACTTTTTGATTTTTACAAACAAAATATTTTTTCTTACAACGATTTACGCGTTTTTGCATAAACAATCCACTTTTAACAAACAAGAGTGAGTAGTAAGTAGTAAGTAATCACAAAGTGGATTAATTTATGCAAAAAGGCGTAAATCATTATGAGAAAAAAATATTTTGTTCATAAAAATCAAAAAGTTTTAGACCCCTGAATGACGTTCTTTTTCGGCTGGTCTTTGGTTAGATCCACGGATTACACTGGATACGCCTTTCAAGGCAATTTCTAAGGTAGTCAACATCGCTTGCATTTATACAGAGAAATACAGAGTTATAATACCGATGAAATAAAATCACTCCTACTTAAGCCTTAGCTTTTTATTCGACACGATAAAATAGCGCAATATGGCACATTTCTATTTTTTACGACACAACATAATATATGCAAACGTTTGACATTTACATACATTTGCTCATGTGAGCGGGTACGCATTTTGCGCCCAACACCGTGTCTATTAGTATTTGTGTAGTCTGTAGTCAGATCTACTGTACACTGTGTTGAAATATTTTTACCTTAGGACCTTATATATGCAATTTTTATGCCGACTTTAGCTTAAACCACTAAAGGGTTTGTACGTACCGTTTGTTTTCAATAGATTTTATCACCGTGTTAAGCTTGTCTTAGGTTATACATGACACCACAGAATACTTAGAGACTAACAGAAGTCAATGTTACATACAAGTAATATTCGAGCATAGCACACATAGACACCTCTCACGGACGCGATATCTCGGACTGGTGCGGAACAAACTGTCCCGAACAATTCCGAGATATCGCGTCCGTGAGAGGTATCTATGTGTGCGTTGCTCGAATATCACGTCATGTATGTAGGTTTTTGAGTTTATATAATTTGCAATTTGGTTTCTGAGTAGAATTTGAAAGTCTATATGTATTTGAATATAATATATGTGGATGTTCAGCCACCCTGTTAGTCGAGTGGTTAGCGCCACTGACTACGCAATGAAAGGGGCTAGGGTTTGATTTCCGACAGGGATATAAATGTCTTTGCTCATCACATTTGTGTGATAATCATAGGTATTTGTATTTCTGGGTTTGGATGTTTATTAACTATCTTTCAGTAATTATATTTGTTTCTATGTATTAGTATCTTTGACTAAGACCCATAACACGAGCTAATAATTTGTTTTTTTTGGGGTTAGATCAATTAGAGTAATTTGTCCATTGATATTTATTTATTTATTATTATACTAGCGACCTGCCCGCGGTGTCACTTTTGTTCCCGTGGGAATATCGGAAAGGTTTATACACTTAAACCTTCCTCAAGAATCAATCTATCTATTAAAAAAACTGCATCAAAATCCGTTGCATAGTTTTAAAGATTTAAGCATACATAGGGACATAAGGACATAGGGACAGACAGAGAAAGCGACTTTGTTTTATACTATGTAATGATATTGATATATATTTTTTGAATATTTGTATGTGGATGTTTGGCCGTAACATCCTTAAACGTTAGTAATATTTTTCTATCAGGAAACTATTTTTATTAAATAATGCAGGATGGTAACAAGACAAATGGATCTAACGCAGAGTAAAGTGGATTAACCGCCCGGCCACAGCTCGCGCGGCGCGACCGGCGACGCGAATTGCGGCGCGGCGAGCGAAAACAAATGTAGGAAACTGTATGAAGTATGCCACAGTTACCGGCGACGCGAATTGCGACGCGAATTGCGGCCCGGAAAAACGCGCGACCGGCCGCGCGGTGTGATGAGCGAATAAAACAAAAGAGGACTTTTGTTTTATTCACTTGTAAGCCAGGTTTGGAATTAGAATAACACAAAATTATTACCAACGGAAATTATATAGATACTTACTTAGCGTGCGACACAAAAACGAAGGTTGTTATAAGTTTCAGAGGTGTGTCTGTGTATCTGTCCGTGCATCGTAGCGCCCTGGCGGATGGTCCGATTTAGTTGCGATTTTTTTTACTTGAAAGCCCTATTTTGCGAGATGGTTCTTTGCTTTGATTCAATAGAATCTGTGCAGCCGTTGAAAGCTCACCGTCTCTTTTTCACTTGATGAAAGGAATTTAGCAACTTGTAAAGGCTTTATCGATGCTAAATTTTGTATTTTATTACTTCAATTATATCACAATGACATGGTGACCTGGACCTGATGCTACAATATCTTCATTCGTAGATATCAGCTTTTATTTAACTAGCAATATTTGTATGTAAATAAAAGATTTTCTAAATATTGCAAACCATATTTACCGACTTCCTGATATTTATTTGTACCGAAACTTGGCAAACTTTTTGACATTGACATATTATTTTAATATTATACTTAAAATAATATTAAACTTAATTTAGTATATATACTGAAACTTAAACTTAATCTAAAAAAAACTTGAGAGGTGTCAAGGGACACCCGGATGGAACGAAGTTCCTTTTATTATTATTTACAAAAAACCTGTATACACTCAACAAAAATAATCGTCGCGACACCACACTGTTCAATGCGAATTAGAAATGAAAATATCTGGCTTGCTTTCTATAAGAGAGAGAGAGAGAGAGAGAGAGAGAGAAACATCCGCACGCCGCACAGCTTACAATACTATACTACTATACTATAGCAAAAAGTGTCGTGACAACTTTTCGTAAGAATTTTTTCCGTTCTTCCCCGTGTTGGTTCCGGGCTCCTTTGAAGAATAGGCCAACTGCCGTTCTGCCAGGTAGGTCGTAAAAGGCGACCGATTGGCTATGCGAGTCACTAACATCGTGGCTACTAGGTGGTAGAGTTCTGCATTGTCTCGCCCGGATCTGGTACCACCGCCTTACCTATTCCTGCCGCAATAGCGTCAGTGCTTGTCGCTGTCGTGTTCCGGTTTGGAGGGTAAGGTAGCCGGTAAACTTATGCATGTGGCATTAGACCTCGCCACAAGATAGCAACGCACCATTAACATCTTTGGTGTCTATAGGCGATGGTTGACTCTTTCCATCAGGAGACCCATCTGCTTGTTTGCTATCTTATGATAAAAAAAAAAAAAGTCTAGCCCCCTTTTACAACGCGCGATAAGGAACTTCGTAGAATTTCAACCCACGGTCGAATTTTGGCACCCGGTCGAATTTCGGAACCCGGTCGAATTTCGGCACCCGGTGACTTTTGACCCGCGGTCGAATTTCGGAACCCGGTAGAATATCGACCCACGGTCGAATTTCGGCACCCGGTCGAATTTCGGAACCCGGTCGAATTTTGAACCCACGGTCAAATTTCGGCACCCGGTCGAATTTTGACCCACGGTCGAATTTCGGCACCCGGTCGAATTTCGATCCGCGGTCGAATTTCGGCACCCGGTTGAAATTCGACCGACGGTCGAAACTCGGCAACCGATCGAAATTCGACACTCGGTCGAATTTCGACACTCGTTCGAAATTCGACTGTCCGTCGAAATTCAGCTTTGGTCGAAATTCGACATTCGGCCGAAATTCTGTATAAATGTCGAACATTTGGCACTAGCAAAAAGGAAACTCAATCAAATAGTAGATAGACTCTCACTTTCAATGGACGAGCTAAAGGGAAGTGGCTGGATATTTCTGTGCTTACAATTTTGTGCAAAAAGTGTCGTGACAACTTTTCGTAAGATTTTTTTCCGTCTAGCCCCTTTTCACAACGCGCGATAAGGAACTCGTTCTAAAACTGAAGTTTGCTGTGAAAGCATTTTCTCAATTTAATGTCGGCTTACGTTAAACAAAATTTGTTCCTATACAATAGTATAATAATAATATATACGAGTGAGATGATCACTCATATTAATAAAAAAATACATTTTTTCTACAGCCCACTACATCAAAAACGATCATAGTTACTAAAAATTGCATGAAAAATGTCTACGTTGCCATACGTTAAAAAAATGGGTGCGTGTACTTATATACGCGGGTGAGAAGTTATACTTCTTTGGCGTCATTAAAAAATAGTGGCCGCGTTTCCGATCCGGTAGTAGCTTTTAAAAAATATGTTGACGTGTCAAAATAACTTGTAAAAAGTTTTATTGAATAAAGTACTTCTGATTTCTGATAGATTTTAATTGCATGCAAATACTTAATTACATTAAAATAATAAAAGGACTGGAAAAGGATAGTCAAGGGTTTCGGGACTTAATAAGCAATTTAGCGGACAACCTGTAACTTTTACGTTACGGTAATGTGCGTGCATCTTAAAATTTCACTCGCTGCTTAAAGAAATATTACGCGCCTAAAAAAATATAATTTCAAAAATCCTGAATGAAGGGATTAATTATAAGGTAATATATGTAAGTATCAACAATAATGGTATTTTTGCGTACAATCCTAACGTTACGATAATATATACTACGCTTCAAAAGAATATAGTAAAAATAGTATTACAAAATCCGACCCTGGTACTAGCTAGTATATGTGTGACAGCTCAGAGCGGCACGCCGCTGCGGTCGCAACAAGTCGAGCTGTGGCATACCCAGATGGTCGCGCGACTCACCGCGCCGCATTTCGCGTCGCAGGTCGCGCCGCGGGTAGCTGTGGCCGAGCCGTAGTAATCTCCAATATACTGTGTTAATACGCTTGTGTCCACTAAAAATAATTTTAATTTTTAATGATTAATTATAATGTGAAGATAACAAAAAATTAAATATTTATTTAAAAAGACAAGGATTAATAATAATTTTAAGATATAAATTCGGCAAAAGTATACATTAAGTCACGTAACTTGTAATTTTCATGGAAATCCCAGATTATATAATGTAGATATTACCACGGCGTGATGCCATTAGGAGGCCATGACAGTCCAGAGTGTTTTCGTGGTAAATTTAAATTTAAAACGAGAATAAATGTATTTATTTTTTACTTTAATTTAGGGAAATTAACAGCAAATGTAATACAATCGTTAACTTAAGTCTGGATAATAAAAGGTAATAAAAATAGCCACTTTTAAAAAATTAAATGAGCTAAGTAAACGAGTTATTTCTTTAAGTAATAATATATTATTTTTTAGTAAACTGTATACACAAACACATCAATTAAAGAATTCACTATTCAACAACAACAACCTTCACTTTTGTATCAAATAAATTGAATCCGTGTTTAATAACTAATTTAATAAAATTTTCATAAGATCTCCAAAGATAGAAGTTTTGGTTATACACTGATCCAGCTAGTTCTAAATTGAAAGTTTTGGTGTAGCGTTTTGACTTAGATGGTATATAAAAATCAAGCCTGCTGAGTAAATATGAAGAATCGACTTGACTTGGGGCAATTGGAGCAAGTAAATTACATCTGATATTTCACGATGAGCTGATTCCAAACTTGTTATATACATATAAATTATTTGTACGTATGTACGTTATTTAACAAAAATGAATCGTTTTTTTGGTTAATGTACCTAATAAGGTAAATTACTAAACAGCTTTTTTAAATTTAGTCAACTAGCCTATTATAAGGATAGAAAGAAACCGAAACCATAACATTCTACTCCTTCGTCTAGACTTCTTTTAATTTATTAATCCTAACTACAAGTATTTTCCTGTACCCATGACTTCGGTCGCGTCGAATTTTTATATAAAAGTAGCCTAAGTTCATCCTTATTACCGTGGTTCAAAAGATGGACAGTCCCATGGTTTAACCTTCATAGTTCCCGTTTCCGTGGGATTTCCAAGATAAAAACTATTTTATGTCCTTTTTTTTTCATATAAATCGGTCCAGTGGTTTAGTCGTGAAGAAGAGACAGACAGAGTTACTTTCGCATTTATAATATTAGTACAGATTAAGTTAATGAAAAAGCGAGTTTATTTGTTTGTTTGCACATCCTAAATCAAGGGAACATAAAAAGTACAGTTCAGAATTTAAAAAAATAACTTGTAACGCATGTGTAGCCGTGGTTAAAAGCTAGTCATCTATATCTTTATTATACATATAATAAAATCGTAAGAAAGTCAATGTATGTCCAGGGTGAACTCAAAAAGTACTGCATGAATTTACTTCAAATTTTACATGAATATTACTAACAGGTCGGGTCAACATATAGGCTACTTATTATCATGCTATTACCTACGGGGGTGGAGCTGTGCGGAGTAAACGAAGTCCGCGCGAACGAAGTCGCGGGCAAGAGCTAGTCATAAATATTACGTGTTTTTTATGTATCTTATTATAGCAATTTCCATTAGTTTTCATTTTTTTAAGTCATTTGAAAATAGATTATCTGCCTTCTTCCTAGTCAGTTTGTAGAAGATAAGGAATTAGCCAAATGTACCAGGAAGTAGAATTTTGCAAAGACTAATTCGAAGTCGGTATTAGGTACCGCCTCACGTTTTTGACACAATAGCGTCAGTACTTGTCACGGTCATGAAAGGTTTTTAAGGCAAGATTGGCAGTAAACTGATACATTATTTTTGTGTTATAGCACTCACCCCGTGCTTGGGAAAACTGGAAAACTTTAAAAACAACAAAGAAAAATATCGACACGCAGAAATTGAACTTGCGTGTCGATATTTTTATTTATTGTTTTTAAAACTGATACATGTTGCATTAAAATTATCAAAAGAATGGTAATTAACCATTAATATCGGTGTTAGCTGTTCTTTTGGCTTCAGTAAGTTATTCATTGTATGTTTGCTGTTCTATGTACATAGTAAATAAATTAGCAATTTATTATTGATTTAATAATTGTTTTTATTAAATGAACATTCTACTGTTTTGTCTTTCATCTAAGTTCATTTACTGTATAAAAGGGTGTTTTACATTTGGGATTCCCATATTCACATTATGTACAAAAAAGCGATCACCGTGCTCATTCATTCGGTAATGCGTAAAATGGTCTCAGAGAGACAATAAATCACTTTACGTCAAATGAAACAAGATTTTATCAAAGAGATTACTATTTAGCATAAGCTGTAATTCTGAACATTATCAGCAAATGTAACCCCCGCGTTTGTCCGGGCTCCTTTGAAAAATATACGATCTGCCCCTCTTGTCAGGCAGTTCGTAAAAGGCAAGAGATTTGCTGAACATGTCGTTATTATCACGACTACTAGGTGGTAGAGTACTGCAATTTCTCGTCTTGGTTTTGTACCACCGTCTTACTTGTTCCTGCCGAAATTAGATTTATAGAATAAATTACTATTCAGCATAAGCTGGAATTCTGAAAATAATAAACTTACATTCTGACTCATATTAAAAACAACAACCAAACGGAACAATATGAAGATTGACGAATGAACACAATAGAAGATAAGACTCTTCCTTTGTATCTGCTCCGTGGACGTTTCTCAACACGCTCGTGTTCGACATATTTCGGTATGACACGATAAATATGTAGAGTTACTTTTATTATTGTAGCTCTATATTTACAAATATCATTAAATATCATCGTTTGTTTGCTTGTTTTTTGTTCCCCTACAAATCATAAGAAACATTCTTTTTCTCTTTCTCAAGTACTATTTTAGTGATATTGCAAATAAAATTATTTTATTGTTAATTTATTTTGTTATGATGATGAATAAAAATAACGACAATGATCATTAAGAAACATATAAATAAAGATTTTTTAATCTTATAATTTTAAGTATTATAATTATCAAGTTATCGAAACAATAAGAAGTGAGCTAGTCCACCCACGTTTAACCAACTACAGTATTAAATATATAAATTATACAAAATACCCACAAATAAATGTTATATAATATTATAATAATAATTTTAATTATAAGCATTAAAACCTCATAAATCTAGTTGATTTATGGGTTTTTAATTCTTCCAATTAAAGTTATTATTATAATGTTATTTAATAATATAATACATAGTGTGTGAAGTCTAGACTTACAAGTAAAGTTGTTAATTACTCAAACATTTAACTTTGATTCCCATCCCGATGAAAGCACAATCAACATCTGAACATATCGGTATTTAAATCACTTCAAACAGCATGGAGTACGCTATTGGTAGAGCTACGCTACATGTTCCACAACTCAAAAGATAGCGATGCACGATGATAGCTAAAACATCAGCCTCATTCGTATTATCAAATAAACAAAATGCGCTACATAATAGGGGTAGACGCGTAAGAGTTCTGAATATATAATGTATTTTTTAATATTATAAAATAGCCAGCTAACAGTTCTATACAACATTTCGCGGAAAATTTGCAAATTAAATACCATAGTTGCTTCTTTAAATTATGGATTTCCGCAAAGTAACGCCTGAATCTATTTAATATCTTAGAACGGCAGTTAGTGTATTCTTCAAAGGAGCCCGGACCAACACGGGATAAATATTATACCTACTGAACTCTAATAGTTGGTTCAACGTATAATATATGGTTTTCTACGGAATTTTACTCAGAGTTGGTAGGTGTATAAATAATAAAAGGATGTTTTTATGAATCTTTTTGTTAGCAGAAAGATAACTTACGTTGTTTATTCGCGATGGACGCCGAAACTACTGAACCGATTTCAATGTTTTTTTAGATATCTGTTTTATTTTGTAGATTTCTAATGTTTGGTCCAACTTAAATATAGTTAGTAAAAGTTTTTTTTTAAATTAGTAAAAAGTAGGATAGTTTTTATCTCAATTATCCCCCTCCCCTCTCCATCTCAAGTACCCCACCAAAATATTCAATACAAGTAAATTGTATGGCAAAACAATATTTGCTGGGTCAGCTAATTCTTATAGAGATTGAAACATTTAAACTAAACACATAAAGGTGTGCAGACGAAACAATAGGATTCGTACAAACATACCTCGGGTTGCAAGATATTAGTAAAGTATACAAATGATATTGCCACCATGGGCGTAGCTATAGCTTTGTTAAGGGGGGAGTCCAAGTGTTACAAAATTTACAAACACTAACAAGTTCTCTTTGTCTACCCCGAAAGCGATCTGGCTTGAAGATATGTATGAATGTATTACTAGTTTTACTTCACATTCTTAGTGGTGTAATAAGTCTCATGTCGGATACAAATTGTAAATACCTTATCCGCAAATACATAATTATATGTTTTACGATAATGGGGTGTCAGGACCCCTTAAACACCACCTTTATGTACGCTCATAATTGCTATAAAAGAATATTATGTACCTGTAATAGTGGAACCGGCAATCGTTGTTTTGCCATACGAACTATTTGTTTAGAATGTTTTGGTAGGGTATATGAGAGGGGGGAGGGGGTTAATTGAGATGAAAGCTATCCTATATTTTAAGTTGGACCAAACAGTAGATATCTACAAAATTTCATTGAAATCGGTTCAGTAGTTCAGGACAGGTAATTTATATATCTAATACCTTTAAACGCGCAATTCTTGTATATATATATATATATATATATATATATATATATATATATATATATATATATATATATATATATATATATATATATATATATATATATATATATAATTGGAATCTCGGAATCGGCTCCAACGATTTTCATGAAATTTAGTATATAGGAGGTTTCGGGGGCGATAAATCGATCTAGCTAGGAATCATTTTTAGAAAATGTCTTTTATTCGTGTTTTATCGATAATAAAAGTCCCAATTAAAACTGAAAAATATGACTCTTCCTGACATCTATTGTAATTTATAATACTATTTTTTGTATTGTAAGTTATTCCAGCAGACGGCGTTGTTAAACAACACGAAGTCAATGAGTGTTTGCTTTGAGGTTAGACTAAGAAAATCTATTGTTTATCTAATGTGAAAAACCGAGCAAAGCGGTCAACCAGATATTAGTAAGATTAACGTAAACGCGACGTACCAGTTAAAATAAAGCGAAATCCATCAATACATTCGTATACAATTGCATATTTGCCGCGCATGTACTATTAGGCATTCCATTAACGTTTTCACACATTTGCAATCATGTGCGAGCATAAATTCAACGAAATCCTTTGAGTATGTTCCGGCGCGCAAATGTTTCCAAGTAGATATGAACTACAATGCTAACAAATACATCCAGAGCTTGAACGCTTAATATTAATTTGAATTTTAACAATATTAATATATTTGAGTCTCTTACGTACGTACGTATTTGAATCTCGAGCCACAATGGTTCGATTTAGAGAGATACACAAGGTCCGGGATTCAATCCTGGACGAGGCAATTTTTTTTTAGTTTATCTGAAAACTTTTGCGTCCAAAACTGAATATTTAACTGATATTTAAATACGAAATATGGGATGGATCTGTTACTCAATCTTGCAAACGGCTTGACTGATTTGGATGAAATTCGGCATACAGATTGCCTCTAAATCACGAATGTTTGTCAATCACGCAAAAATGGCTTGAACGTCTTAGATGAAATTCGGCACACACATGTATACTTAATCACGGATGTTTATTAAGCTGCGGCCACACTCGCGTCTATCGTCACAAAGCTTAGTGTAATGTCACGATACATGCAGATGTGACCGGCTATTATCGGCTATCGTTGCAAACATTCGGACTGCGTGAGCTTTATCGCGTGGTTGGCGGTACGTCATAGGGTTTTAGCGCGCTAACATACGCGCTGCGTGGTGAGACTAATACCACAGAATACTTAGAGACTAACAGAAGTTAATGTTCCATACAAGTAATATTCGAGCAGCATAGCACACATAGACACCTCTCACGGACGCGATATCTCGGACTGATGGGGAACAAACTGCACCGAACTATTCCTACCGAACCGAACCTACCACCACCGAACTATTTAAGTAATATGCGCCGAAGCTTTGTATGATTTGACACTAAAAAATTATCGCGGTAAAATCTATGGTCATATTAACGGCAACGATATTTTGTACGAATTATCGTCCAATAACCCAAGATGGCATAACCCAAAATGATTTTTCATTTTCAAACGTGTCTCTATGGACAACGACTATCTTTACTTGCCGTCGTTACAACCGTCGTCTTCAGTCAGTTCAGATGTATGCGGGGGATTGTGTAAAATGGAGTGGAACGATTAGATGGTAAGCTTTTCTCGTGTTGGTCCCGGGCTCCTTTGAAGAATAGACCAACTGCCGTTCTGCCAGACAAGTCGTAAAAGGTGACCGATTGGCTATACGAGTCACTACCATCGTTGCTACTAGGTAGTAGAGTTGTGCATTGTCTCGCTCGGGTCTGCCTTACCTATTACTGCCGCAACAGCATCAGTGCTTGTCACTGTCGTTTTCCAGTTTGGAGGGTAAGATAACCGGTAAACTTATGCATGTGGCATTAGACCTCGCCACAATACAGCAACGCACCATTAACACCTTTGGTGTCTATAGACGGTTGACTCTTTCCATCAGAAGACCCATCTGCTTATTTGCTATCTTATCATATATAAAAAAAGCTGAGCCCATCATTCAGAATCCAAAGTGTGTGAATCACAAAAAAAAACATTTTAGTAATTAATTGTTAGCACATATGTAGAAGTATCTAAATAGGCGCACGATAGTTCGTGCAATATATCGTTACTGCTGCTATGACCACAACTTCTATCGTGATAACTTTCTAGTGTCAAATCGTACAAAGCTTCGGCGTATATTACTTAAGTACGTTAGACGTAAGTGCGGCCCCAGCATTACTCAATCACGTAAAAACGGTTTGACCAATTTGTATGAAATTCGGCAGCACGTAGAAGACTTTTTTATCCCGGAAAATAAATTGATCCCATGAGATTCACGCAGGGTGCAATTAGTAATATTACAAAAACAGAAGTTTATATGTTTGGATGGGTGGATGTTTGTAATTCAATCATGCAAAAATGGCTTGATCGATTTGGATAGAATTTGGCAGCACATACGCACATTTTGTCGCGGAAAGATAAGTTTTTCGCGTGAAATTCATAAAAAACTTTTATAATGCCCGCTGCATTACCAGTTGTAACTAATTTAAGTATACATTTTGTTGATGTTTATGATGCATGTGTGTATTTTATGTTATTATGGTTATTACTGTTATAATAGAAATTTCCACGCTGTAGAAAGCTAATTTGTCTTTACATAAACTAAAATAAATAATCTGTTTGTTTATTACTCAATGAGTATCTGGATGACGGAGCTTTGCTCGGTACTTTTGTTTTTGGTCAAAATGACGTTTTCGAAATATGAAGCCTAGCTAGATCGATTTATTTAACGTCCCCGAAACCCATTGCATGCTAAATTTCATAAAACTCGTTGGAGCCGTTTACGAGATTCAGTTTATATATTTACAAATATATACAAGAATTTTTCATTTAAAGGTATAAAATAATATGTAAAAGTAGCTGCCAAGTATTTGAGGTTGTGAATGTGATGGTGTTTATTGATTTTACCATTTTTACTAGCTATCAAATTAAGAAATAGACGTCTATAATATTATAGCTATGCATACCAAATTCATGCGTTTAGTCAAGAGGTTTGAATTAAGTGCTGTGCTAATTGATCAGTAATTCAGTCACTCATACAAGGAATCTTCAGTATGTCGTTTTATTCCTAGTAAGTATATAGGTACTTACCAGGACAAACAATTTTCTGTAACGTCTCGCCCGGGTTTGTTTTGCCGTCTCTGGTGTAAACAGGTGATGTTTATCGTCTCTTTTTGTTATATAATGCTGCGGCCGCACTTGCGTCATTCATCATGAAGCTTCGCGGAATGATGCGATACATGCATATGTGAACGGCTATTATCGACATGTGTCTCAAATATTCCAGCCGTGTGTGCCTTAGCGCGCTAATATCTTCGGAACGATACACGCAGGTGCGGCCGAAGGGTAAAGGAAAGCTATCAAAATTACTGAATACGCTGCAATAAATATAATGTGTAATGCTGTGGCTTTGATGTTATTTATTATGGATTTTGCTACACCTGCTACTTTTCACTTGTACTACATTTTTATATTAAATTCTAATTCTATATTAACGTTACTATGACTTAACAGAAATGGTTATGTATTGTATATTTTTTGCTGATCTCCGCTAGATATAAATCCATTTACTTAAGTTTTGAAACTGATTATGTGTATAATTAAGCTAAAATTTATAATTACTAGAACTATTCGTCAAAATTATTGCAAATAACAACAACAGCAATAACATATTTTCATGCCAGGTCTCTTACGGGGTAGGCAGTTAGGACCACATTCATTACTCTCTAACGTTGCAAATAACAAACTTAAATATATTCAAACTAATGTCGGCAACTTGTTTTTATGTGTACGTTTGGATCTTACATTTGTTTTTAACAAAGTAAAATTTAAAAAAAAACACCGTGTTGGTTCGGGCCTCTTTTGAAGAATAGACCAGCTGCTTGCCTATCAGGCAGTTCGTGAAAGGCAAATATAATCGTCAAAGCAAAGAATGTCAAAGAAAGACAGGCATGTCACCCACCTGAATACTAGATGATAGATTTCTGCAACGTAGGACCGCGTTTCCTATCGATAGCTCGTATTAGATAAAAAGCAAATACGAAAAAAATATATATTTGATCTCTGAATTTTTGTTTGACGTCCTCAGTCACTGGAGTGTTAGTTTTGGCATAGAGCTGGCAGAAAGGATTTGTGTGACGGTGTTATTCTTATTCTTTGTTATGGTTTAACACGATGACTCTGGCTCAAAGTCAAATGTCATTTTGTGCAGATCTAGATATTTTAATTATAATGTAATGTGTTACAGGAAAATATATAATTGTACTAGCTACAGCATGCAGTCCGCTGCATTATAACAGATTTTGTTGAATCCCGCAGAAACAATGAATTTTTCCGTAATAAAAAGTATATGTGCCATTCCAGATCATCATCTACCTTTGTGCTAAATTTCATCCAAATTCGTCCAGTAGTTTTTGCGTGATGAGTAACAAACATACATCCATCCAAACTTTCACATTTATAAATTGTATATATACAAAATGTCTTTTACTTAATACGAAAGCTGAAACTATTTTTTTAGAATCAGTAATATATCGATTGCAATAGTTTTTAAAGTGTATTTATTATATTTGATTACAAAATTTATAAAATAATTGTTTATGTAAACACTCTAGTTTGTTAGGAGAATTTTGTTTATTTATCTAATTATTCTTTACTTGAATCACCTAAATTCTTACCAATGATTAATATCATAATGAGGCAAGATTCGCAAGTTTGCAAGTAAATACTGGATAAACTCAAGACCTACTATAAGGAGACCCATCTGCTTGTTTGCTATCTTATGATATAAAAAAAAATCTGCCATTATGACAAGCAAGTCGTAAAAGACGAAAGATTGGCTATATGAGTCACCACTGTCGTGATTACTAGGTGGTAAAGTTCCGCAACGTTTCGTTCGCAACGAGTCTGGTAACACCGCTTTACCGTTTCCTACTGCAATGGTGTCAGAGCTTGTTACTATAGTGTTCTGATTTTGAGGATAAGGGAAACCTCTACATATGTGGCATTAACACCCTGCCATTAACAACCCGCCATTAACACCCCATTATACGAATAGCAACGCCACAATAACACCATTAACCACTTTGCTGCCTTTAGGCTATATTTGTCTCTTTCCACCAGAAGAGCCAGCTGTTTGTTTGCTATCTTGTTATCTATATATATATATATATAATAAAATCGTAGGAAAGTCAAAACTGTACATTGAACATTTTTTTAAAAGAATACTTGGGGTGTGATCTACAATCGATATAGAAGCCAAAAATATAGATTTAGAATTTTTGTCTGTTCGTCTGTATGTCTGTTTGTCTTTATGTATGTCCGGGGTAATCTCAAAAAGTACTGCATGGCTTTACTTCAAATTTTGCATGAATATTACTAACAGGTCGGGGCAACATATAGACTATATATTATCACGCTATCACCTCAGGGGGAGGAGCTGTGCGGAGTAAACGAAGTCCGCGCGGACGACATCGTGGGCAACAGCTAGTATATAATATAGACTTCAAATTAGCACGAAAATTAAATAATTTCTGTCTCCAATCGGGCACTTTCCAATCCCGGGCAACTTTGTGTTTCTCAGAAAACTGAAAAAAAACACTTTTTTTGTGCCCGACCCGGGAATCGAACCCGGGACCTCATTTGGTCAAAGCCAACGCTGGACCGCTAGACCACAGAGGCGACAAATATAAAATTAAAAAATGATGTGGCGTCGCGGGACACCAGGTAGGAACGAACTTCCTTCGGCTAAACGACACTACTCGCTTGTGTACGCGACTGTCGCGCATGCGCACGTCTCATTTAACGCTTTTATTCCACGCATTTTTCTTACGGTTTTACTATCACATTTGTTTCAGTTCGGTCGCGCAGCAAAATCCCTATCCCCTCCAAGCCTGCCGTAAGGAACTTCGTTCCAATAAAAAACATGTGGTGTCGCGGGATACCAGGTAGGAACGAACTTCCTTCGGCTAAACGGCACTACTCGCTTGTGTACGCGACTGTCGCGCGACGCCTGCGCACGTCTCATTTAACGCTTTTATTCCACGCATTTTTTCTTACGATTTTACTATCACATTTTTTTCAGTTCGGTCGCGCAGCAAAATCCCTATCCCCTCCAAGCCTGCCGTAAGGAACTTCGTTACAAAGAGTATAAATAATTTTGGCGAAACAGTGTTTTTAATATAATGTAATATTTTATCACTTATACACTTGTACTGTTTCACAATAAAGCTATTATCACTTATTACAAACCGGTTTCGCTTACACAAACATCATCAGGGCAATTTATTCAATACAATATATAATTCAATATACTAATATAAAAGAATAAAACCAATAAAAAATCAATAGAAAATCAAAGTCTCACAAGACAAAGAAAGAAAGTTTTTAATATAATTTCCAAATTGATGTATCGATTGAGAACAAAATCTAACCAGCTCTATTCCTCAAAAAACTGCGTGCAATGCATAAATTGCATCAAAATTAATTGATCCGTTCGGAAGCAATCGTTAACGAAAATTTTTTTGAAAAAGTGTTTTTTCGTCATAACTTCAAAATTTTTTAACCAATCATTTTTTGGCCTTCTACAATATTTTAGTACTTAAAAAACTACGTCAAATGCAGTTTCAAAAATCAAAATCGTATCAAATTTTCAAAAGTTACAGCTTTTCAAATATTAATATTTTGTTGTTCACGACAAACTTACTTACTTATTTTTTTTGTAATATAAGATAGCAAACAAGCAGATGGGTCTCCTGATGGAAAGAGTCAACCATCGCCTATAGACACCAAAGATGTTAATGGTGCGTTGCTATCTTGTGGTCTTTGGCGAGGTCTAATGCCACATGCATACGTTTACCGGCTACCTTACCCTCCAAACCGGAACACGACAGCGACAAGCACTGACGCTATTGCGACAGGAATAGGTAAGGCGGTGGTACCAGACCCGGGCGAGACAATGCAGAAATCTACCACCTAGCAGCCACGATGGTATTGACTCGATAGCCAATCGGTCGCCTTTTACGACCTACCTGGCAGAACGGCAGTTGGCCTATTCTTCAAAGGAGGCCGGGTACACGGCGAAAAATTCTAATCCCACCGCACTGATATCTATACAAAATTTACATTTTTGGTCTATTGGTTATCACTTTCCACCAGAAAATGATTTGCTTGCTGGTTATCTTATAAAAAAAACCGTAAACGGATCTAGTGGTAACAAAGCAGCCTTCACATATATACACTAAAAATGTTAATGACTCGTTACTATCCGATCGATAATGACGTAATGTCAAATGTACTATTTATATCAAGTCAAGTACTGGCATTTTTCGTTATGTTTAGTAAGAGGGACGAGGAGTGGTTCCACAAAGGCAAAAAGAGTCACTGCTAACACGAGTTCAGCACAATCATATCATAAGCTTCATGCTCGATGTCCAAGACATGTAAATATATTATTTTCAATTTTGCCCATTTAGACTCGATCTCTCTTTGAAAAACATCTTTTTTGTCAGGCAATTCCCAAAAAAACGAACAATTGGCAAAATATGTCACCAATATCTTGACCACTAGGTGGTCGAATTCTTGTAAACTTTCGTTAGGGTTTTGTATCACCGCTTTACCTATATCTACCCACCTGCCGCAGTAGCCTCGATGTTTGTCACTGTCGTGTTCCGGTATGGATTATAAAGCAATTGGCAAACTTGTGCAGGTGATATTACCATCTTGCCAACAGGATAGCAACGCACCATAAAAAATGTTGGTGTTTATAAACAATGATCTTATTTCTCCAACATGAAAGCCATCTTAAAAAAGTATTTTCACGCCCTTATCTCCGAAGAGATAGGCAGAGGTACAACAAGTGCCCTCTTACTATTGTTTATTAACCTATGATAAAAAAATAGGAAATATTCGTTAGTAATCCACAGCCCAGTTTCGAAGAACTGACTCTCTTTTACCAATCATTTAAAACTATCAATATCAGTTATTGCTAATATCAAGCAATAGTCATTGAAGTTAACAACGCGGCAATGTGGATCACGATCTATTTGGATCATCTATACATCGCTATTCAAATAGGTAAAATTACCAGCCGACTGACTAGTATATTGTGATGAACCTTAACGTCTATGGACACTTGGAGAACCAACGTTTTTATTTTTTAATTGAACGAACAAAAATTTTGACTCGACTGGATTTTAACCAGCGACGATCCTGTCTTCAAGCCAATTAACGCTCTAATAAACTGTTGAGCTACGAGTCCATGCTTCAATATGTCTTCCACAGTTGTAGTTCTAACTTATAATAATCTAATATTTATCTTTGTTATCAAGTTTTCTTTAATACAGAGTAATTGTTTACCTATTTATCTAGTTACCTATTTAATTTTATTAAAGTTAAGTACTTTTTCAAAACAATAGTAAAATTAATGCTTACTATGATTAACATCGCGACCTTAAACTGATATAAAAGACTTAGCAAAATTGAACATCCCAAGTAGTTACGAAACAATGCCTTATCTAACAAAACAAAATTGTTTTAGTGACAGCTTCATTACGGGTGAGAAATTTCGAACAAAAGTAACGTGTCACTAACATTGTTACAACGGATATTGAATTTAAGTAGCTATTCCATTTTATTATTAACTTACGCCCGCGACTTCGTCCGCGTGAGAAAAAAAGTCATATCAGCTATCTGCCAGTGAAAGTTCCATCAAAATCGGTCCAGCCGTTCCAGAGATTAGCCAGAACAAACAGACAGACAGACAGTCAGACAGACAAACAAAAATTGTAAGAAATGTTATTTTGGTATATGTATGTATCGTGTATACATCCATAAGTAAAGTGGTTATTTTAATATTACAAACAGACACTCCAATTTTATTTATTTGTATAGATTTTCTAACCAATAATATTTAATCAACATCCTATAAAAACATCGCTGGATAAATTACACGAATGATTTAACCTAAAGTGAGCAAAGTATTTTGATTGTATATGGCTGTTAGTAAAGATACTATTACATAGTAATACATAAATAGATAGTGTTACATACATGATAAACACCCTTACCCAGAAATATAAACTTCTATGCTTATCACTCAAATGATTGGCCCCATCGACTCGTAGTTAGGTTGGCTAACCACTCGATCAACGTGGCAGTAAATAATAAAAAGTAGAATACACATTTGAAAATCAAAGCAAAATAAACTTTAGCTCTTTGAATTTAAGAACAATATACCATAACCTTTATATTGAACCTAATTTAGAACTATAATTATCACAATATTAAAATGTCCAATTTAGAAACAATTTAGATGTATGTATATATTATAATACCCGACAAAACGCAATCAGAATAAACTAATCATACATGTTACATGTGAAAAATTTACTGATTTGCAAAATGTTTTCTTTTTATATAATTAGATAGCAAAACAAGAAGATGGCGCTCTTGATGGAAAGAGAACCCATTTCTTATAAAAACCAAAAATGTTAATGTTGCGTTGCTATCCGTGTGGCGGGATGACAATGCCACATACATAAGTGGTGAGTCTATCGGCTATCTTACTCTCCAAACCGAAAGACGACACCAACAGGCAATGACGCTTCTGTGCAAGAACAATTAAGACGGTGATATTACTACGCTACATACGCTTAGATACTTAAACAATAACAAATTTGAAAATATAACTTGAAATGGATCGGCATACCCCTTTATTGTCATAATCTATAAGAGTCCATATTTTTAGTATAATTTACTATCAAATACCTATTTTATGTTATAGGATAGCAAACAAGCAGATGTTCTCTTTGATGAAAACTGGGCAACATCGTTTGTGCACAACAAAAATGTTAATATTGCGTTACCATTCGTGTCGCGAACTAGTAATGACACATGCATAAATTAACCGGCTACCTTGGCCTCCAAACCAGAACAAAGCTATTGTGATTGTGTCAGGAATAACTAAAGTGATGGTACCTAACTTGAGCGACACGCAGTAGATTTCTACCACCTAGTCGACACAATGATACTAACATGCTTAGCCAATTTTTTGCAAATTTTTTACTGTCATGAAAAATGGCAGAACAATTAATCAAATAGAGCCCGGACCAAAAATGAATCCTAATAGAGGAATTGAATTATTGAGCCTGGAAAACAACGAATCATAATAAAAAAATGGAATGATTGAGCCTGGAAAACAATGAATCATAATAAAAAAATTGAATTATTGAGCCTGGAAAACAATGAATCATAATAAAGGAATTAAAATTAATCTCGCTATAACCCTGAATAATAACGGCAGCCAGGCCTGAACATCAATTTCCTTTTTTGGTGTATTGACCGCTCCTATGGCCGAGCTGTCTTTAACTCTGATTACGCAATCATAGGATTATGGATTCGATTCCCGAGAGACACAAGTATTTGGCGTTTGTACTTGAGGGTCTGAATGTTTATTAAATATGTTAATTTATTCGTTATTCGGTGACCCGCTCAGCTTTGTCCGCGAGTAGATTAATGTCGTCGATATAGTTGTTCATACCAATCTTCAACCCTATTTCCGCCTCATAAGAGTTAATTTAAAAAATAGCCTATGTATAACCCTGAATCTTCAACTATCTCTATGCCAAATTTTATCAGAATTGGTTAAGCGAATGAGTCGTGAAAACATAACAAACAGACAGACAGACCTTGGCATTTATAATATTAGTATAGATTTAGGATATGATATGCATTTACTATTTATGGTAACGTTTTATATAAATGTAACGGTTTTACATTAAAATAAATCTTATAACTGTTTTATGTTTGGATTACCGCAGTGGTGCGTTGACCGAGTCTGCGAGCCTATGCCTGGTCACAAGGTGGATAAATCTGACGAGAAGCCAGCGCCACCCGAATGGAGTAATTGGAGTGAATGGAGTGACTGTAGCGCTGATTGCGGCTATGGCTTGCGAACTCGTACTCGCAATTGTCGTTTTAAGGGGTGAGTTTTAAACATATAACTTTAATATGATGGTAGCAAAACCGATAGCTAAACCTTACAGAACTCTACCACCTAGTAATCACGATGGCAGTGGCACTTATAGCCAAATGTTTAACTTTGACGAACTGCCTGGAAGAGAGTCCTGCTTCGGAGAGAGTCCAGACCAAGACGGAGAGGAGACAGAAGTTTTTTTGGGTTCTAGGTTTGGGTGTTTATTAAATTAATTTCGGTATTAATACAAGCTTCTCAATATAGAGAGTGTGAGAGAGTGGCGGGCTGTCATGAGGCGTATTACATCTGCCACTACCAAAGTACAAGCATGATGGTCATGAAACTAACAAGAGTGTAGCGGCGAGAAGATACAATATATGTAAATGGTCTATTGTTGAATGGAACGAGCATTTTTGTTATGATTAAAAAAACTTGAATTCTCTCAGCAGTAGGGTCGCTGTCCAATCGATCATCTTTGTTGCCGATATTGTTTATTGTACGAAGTTCATATTGATTTTTATTTCATTCTGGCATAAACAGTGCATTCGTTCATTTATGCGTTTAAAAGTTTCAATTCAAATAGTTTTTGATCCAAAGTAAAAAGTTTGATTATCGAATAGTATATCAATTTAAAAAGGTATAAGAGTACCTTCAATTGTTACGCAAAATATGTCTTGTGTGAGTACGTTTAATATATGTTTTGTGTTCAATCGTTTTATTTTCAGTGCAATAAGAATAGATATGAAATAAATAATTAGAAATAATTAGAAAACGAAATAATATTTGAGTTTAAGCTTCGTCTGGTAATCTTAAGTCTGGTAATAAGTGTTGTATCATTTTTATCAATCATCAATTACCGCCTATTGACAATGATTTGCAATAGTGCATTGACATTCATGTGAAGAGGATATAAAACAAACACACAAGTTAATTGACTACTTTTTCTTCTAAACCGAACGTTACAGTAACGAGTATTGACTGCAGAAATTATATATATATATATATATATATATATATATATATATATATATATATATATATATATATATAAATAAACTTTTTTAAATAAACTGTTAGCATTCAGCGTTTCTTCTTCATATGAACCTGAGATTCGGTATTTCAAATCTTAGATTTCAAATATATTTAATTAGGAATCCAAAAATACTCGTCTCTTCACGTTTTAATATGTAGTAACTGGGCAACGAAGCTTCACTCGATGCTTTTAACTTCCCGCTACGTACATACGCAAAATAAGGAATAAGGAAAGGATAAGGAAGTTATTTATTATGCCCCGGTTTTCGAAAATTGAGTTTTCACCAGATCTCCACGTTTTGAAGTCCTAGGAAGCTTTCCCGACTATTCTTACGATAACTAGTATGTCTGTATGTGTGTTTATAACCATCTCATAACTTTTGAATGGCTCGACCGATCGAGACGCGGTTCGGTTGGATTCTACTCAACTTACCGCCCGGCCACGCGAACCAGCGGCGGCAGCGGCAGCGAAAATTCGTCGGTCACCCGCCGCCAGTTGCCACGCCACGTGGCATGTTTAGTACTTTCCCATATATTTGATTCAGACGATAGACGCTTCGCCGTTCGCGCCGCGTGAAAAATAGCGGGTGCGAAATTCCCGTGGCCAGGCCGTTAGACTGCCTGAAAATTTGAAACTAGTGCCTAGATCTCCTATGCGAAGTTTTGAAAAAACCCAAAAAAATTGGCAAAACAGTATTTTTTTATAACTTTCAGATTAATGTAACGATTAAGTATGAAAATTAACCAGCTCTATTCCTAAAAAATAATACGTCTGTTGGGAGTAATCGTCGACGAAAAATTTTGAAAAACTATTTTTTGACATAATTTCGAAATTTTTCAATCCAATAATTTTTTGCTATTCTACGATATTTTAGTACCAAAAAAAAAAATTACGTCGAATGTCGTTTCAAAAATCAAAATCGAATCTTATTTTCAAAAGTTACAGCTTTTCAAATATTAAAAATAGATGTAGGAACTGAAAAAATCTATACTTAGAGTTTTTACTCTTTTGAGCTTAAAAAACCTAATATAGCGGGAAGTTTCAGGGACGTCATGTAACGTCAACCGTTTACAGATTTTTTAAATATAATTGTGGTTTTAAAAAATGTATTTACATTCCAAACGCATACTAATTGTATATGAAAATATCATATAACGCCATTTTACAAAATTTTCTGGTAACAGTGGATATTAATCTGTTGACAGTCAGCACGAGAGTGGCTAATTAAAAAAATGTAATACCATGGTTTTACAAAAAATACCTAACATATAAATAAGCAGTTTAAAAACAAAACTTCAGAGAAAAAGAAAAGAGAAAAGTTTCCGTGATACCATAAAAATAAATCTTCTATATGTATAAATAAAATTGAAGTGTCTGTCTGTGATTTCAAAATAACTAGGTTTTAATACAGTGTGTTATTTTTAGGATACTTCTACATAAAAAGCCATTTTTAAAATTTCTGTCTGTTTGTCATTCTGTTTTTCTCCGTGTTGGTCCCAGGATCATTTGAAGAATAGGTCAACTGTCGTTCTGCCACGCAGGTCGTAAAAGCCGACCGATTGGCTATACGAGTCACTAACATCGTGGCTACTAGGTGGTAGAGTTTTGCATTGTCTCGCCCGGGTCTGGTACCACCGCCTTACCTATTCTTGCCGCAATAAAGTCAGTGCTTGTCACTGTAGCCGGTAAACTTATGCATGTGGCATAAAACGTCACCACAAGATAGCAATGCATCATTAACACCTTTGGTGTCTATAGGCGATGGTTGACTCTTTTCATCAGGAGACCCATCTGCTTGTTTGCTTTCTTATACTATAAAAAAATAGTACGGCGTAATCTCTTGAATAGATTTTACACTTTCAATCGTCGGCACATTGTGAAATTCCGTTATTATTAGTTGAAACTGGTACGTTATATTCTTTACTCTTAGTAAAAAGTATTACATCCTGAAGATGCTTAAAAAATCGAAACCGGTCGATTAACTTAAAATCATTTTATATATTATACTTAAAGCGAAATAAAAGTACAAGTACATTTTAAACTAGTTTCAACTAAAAATCTCTGGAACGGATCCGATTTTGATTAAAGTTTTACTGAAAGATAGAGAAGTTTATAGGGCAGGACATAGGCTACTTTTAAACCGAGTGAGCAAAAGGTATTAATGATCTTGGATCACACAAACGAAGCAGCGAGTTTATAATAAACAAGAATTGTTTATTTTAATGTATTAGACATAGATTACAACTTTACTTGTATTTTAACTTGTAAGCACAGATAATAGGTAAAAATTATCATTTATTGTACTATGATCAGTTTTTATGGCTCAGGTGGAACGAGGCCGAAATATGGATATATCTGATTAAAACACATATTTTACTACTAAATTACTTACACGCTTTCCCACATACAAACACCTTAATAAGCCGAGACACCTATTAGTCCGTGGGATAGCAATTTATTCTTTGTGAGTGGCTTACTTTGGTCGAGTCTATCAAACTTTCTACGACTTTTTAGAAATACCTGCGAAACATAATTGGATATTTGGATCATGCTTATTTGAAAAATTGCAGCAATTTCGTAAAAAGTCAAAGTGAGAAAGTTTATTGGTAGACTTGCTAACAAGAAGCCATTCATGAAGTTTCATATGTGTATTATTTAATCATTTAATCGAAACGGTACCTATCCCGTAAACTAGGTATATTTGAAAAAAGGATAAACAAGCGAGCCTGTCAACACACAGCCCTGCTTGACGTCAATATTGACGTAGCGATATACTCTGTAGTCTCAATATAATATGGTCCGCACAGCTTCTTATATATAAATACATGAAATTGAGTTTTATCAATTGCTGATGATGTTCATATATGAAAATTTATATTTATATATTTATTAGCTTCTCTTTAATATTTTTTCTTCTGTTTGGAAAGTAGGTCATATTATTCCATTCCCTAAAGTATCATATCCAGTATCTTCGACACAATATCGGCCAAGATATGAAACACATCGTTCATAAGCAAATAATAGACCACATTTTGTGTAATAAACTTCTGTATCCTCATCAGTCTGCGTACCATTCTGGGCATAGTACTGTTACTTCTCTTCTTTGATTCGTATTCCTGATAATATACAGTTGGCCATGAGCGGCGGACAACTGATTTTAATTGTTTTCTTACACTTTAGTAATGTATTTAAATCCACTGATTAAGATTATAATATTATTATTTTAGATACTCAGATCTTTAAATATTGGCTCACTAAACTAATTTAGAAGGATCTAAGTCATGGTCTAATAATAGGTCTAGTAACAAGGTAGGAACCTTTTTTAGGTTCTTAAAGAACTTGTCTTGTATTAACCATGAGGTAATAAATATTTTTTACAGTTCATCATCTGAAACTGCTTGTGAAGGTGCTGGCTCGCAGGTTACGACTTGTTGGGCGGGCTCGGCGTGTGCGGCTACGAGAGACATACGAGCAGATACATGCTACCGTCGGGCAAGCCATCTTATACCATATTTACATACTGACGGTAAAAAACAATATTTGATTCTTACATTTTTTATTTGGCTTAAATCATGAGATCCGGGATACAGTTTCTGGGATTGTTATTGGATTTTTTCAAAAAAAAAACTCAGTATCATCTTGGAGTTTGGTTGTTTTAACACTCCTATGTTAACACAACTCATCTTAAAAAAGGTCATGAAGCTGTTAGTCCTAGTTATCGCAAGTAATAAACGACTAGATTTGGCAAATGCGTCGATGGGGTTCGTCACCCATTTTCTCACCTGATAAAATGGTGAATCTTTTTAAACCTGAGTGTCAGACATTATCAAAACTACCGCTACTCCTATAGCCTCAAAGATGTGTGCAGAGCTGTACCCATGGTAACACATCGATATTGAATCCCATGATGAGGCCAACACTTATAAATGGGGCACATTTCTGCATATGTAACGTCTAAACCACGGAATTGGATCAAAAATCATAAAATGTTGAGATTCTGATTCTAAAAACAAAATACAACTTGAATCGGTTATTAATCCACGCCTCTTTATTTAATTTTTTTTTTAGTGGTACAATACCTTTAATTACTAAGGAGCGTCCATAAATTACGTAAGGCGACTTCTTGGTGAGACGTTGTGAGATTTGTCTTGTCCCATCCCCCTTCTTCTTTTAATATAATGTGAGATTTTGCAAAAGATTACTTTTAATTTATCATCGTTAATATATTAAATAAAGAAAAAACTTGCATACAAGAATTTATTTAAGACTGGTAGAGACCTATTAGAACGTGGTCCCACAAACAAACCTTTTTTGATTAATAACAATCTGATTTTTGTAAACAGCTTCGTTTTGACGAGTCAACATACTTTTCTATCTTCGAAAAATTTCGAATTGGGTAAATAATAAAGATAGATAAAAAAGAAACGTTTAGAGTTTCTGGCTAAGAAAAGTTTCCACTTTAAGTGTATGATAATGTTATACTTGTACAATAATAATTAACAAGCTGTTGTAAGAAATTAGGTTGTTTTTAAATTGATTAATATCAATTTAGAAACAATTCTAAATATTTTAACTAAATTTAACCAAATAAATTTTCTCTCAATTACTGTTTTTAAATTGATTAATATCAATTTAAAAACAATTCTAAATATTTTAACTAAATTTAACCAAATAAATTTTCTCTCAATTACTGTTTTTTTTGCGAGATAGCCGCCGCCTAAAGAATCGCCGCTCTCCCTTGGCACGTGAGATTTAGTAAGATGTGGCTCGATCCTCTCCCTCAACAAACTTTGCGTAGTTTACGGACGCTACTTACGGTATAATACTTTCGCCTTATGTTTTTCTGACATCATAAAATTCATATATTTATTGATTTGCAGAAGTCCATAATTACAATGAAATTAATAATTAAATTTGCTTTTTTCCACGAACTTCTTTGTGTGCTTTTATGTTTGCTTATATTATAATTATGTCAATGCAGTCTTCTTTTTTTCACTGGCATTCTTTTCGGTGCCATCGTGGAGATCACATAAAACAGCTCACAGAAAATAGCAAATTTAATTAATTTTACGTTTTTTAACATTGGTTGCTGTCATGGGTTTATTCTAGTTTTTATTCGTGCTACCTTACCTGCCCAGCATCTACGCAAATTAACGCACGCAACTACATCTTTTGGCAACGGTTGTTTCTAACAGAATATATAGACTTGTCGTTTCCTATCGTAATTATAACCCGCATAAATCCCGCGTGTAAATTGGAATAAGAGTGTGACATTGCTTTAATGTAGTTTTCAACTAGTAAATCAATTTTCACATCTGTTTTAGTAGTTCTAGCGATTACTGTCTATAAACAAACTATATATTATGAAATAATAGAAAATATATATAATAGAATATAATCGAAGGACGTTCCGTAATATGATTCTTATATAACGTGCACGGACATGAGAAAATTCGTTTTGTTATCGTTCAGCTTCTTAATTTGATACTGGGGATAATGTGAGCGAGGCTTTATTGTTTGATAAAAGTTATTAGGATTACTGAATTTCTATCTGCCGATCCCGGCTATTATATTAATCGACATCTAATATTTACTTATAACAAATTTATGAGTCTTACTGAAAATCTACTCGTCTATTTTACATGTTAAAACGGATACTCAATGAAAAATTTGATTTGCAATTTCTCACGAACTTTTTATTTTTTTCTACATGAGACTTCTGTAATCCTTCTGAAAGAGTTTACCCCATGTTCATCTGGGCCCCAGTTTGAAGAATAATAGTTCAACTGCCTCTCTGGTCTCGTAAAAGGCAAAAGAAGGCTAATACCTGTCATTAACATCGTAGTTTTTTTTGCTAGTACTAGTTGCAGCTAGTGCATGCTAGTGACACGTATCCAATCGATCGCCTTTTACGACCTGCCTGTAGATCGGCACCTGTTGGTCTATTCTTTAAAGGAGCCCGAACCAACTCGAGGGGGAGTTCTGCAACGGTTAACCAGGTTTGACTGCCTTACCTTTCCATGCACGAGGCATTCTAATCCCGCTCCACACCTTTGGTGTCCATAGACGACGGTTATCTATTTTAACCATAAAAAAAGTAAAGCATATGAATCATATATCGCTGCCCTAGTTCAATAGTAAGACATCTCAAAAAAATCAGAAAATGAGGTAGGTATTAATTTGTATGAAAAAATCCAGTTTTATCTGGTTAATTAATGATATATCTTAAAAACTCAAACTAAGTACCTAATTTAAATCTACCCAGCAATGGTCTTTACTTTTATTTAGAGAGACATTACAGTTTACTTATAGAGACTGATTACATATTGTTACTATCGTATATATAGATAAATATAAAATGACACACTGCCAGCATTACAGAGTTCATTCACAAGACTTTGTGCATCAAATTCATGAATTTAGTGGGATATTTTAAACGAATACTTTTATAGTATCTTGTAATAATTTTACAATAATTAAAACGCACTTTCAATTCAATATTTAGTTCCTAATTTCAAAATTTGGTCGGACCTTTAAAAGTAACCCTGTATATTAGTAACTTGTTTATTGTTTGTAAATACGACAGTAATTTATAAAACTAGGAACGCTAAAAATATTAAAAGTCCTTTCAACTTAGTATTCAGGTCATTACTAAATAACACACGGTAAGGGAAGCCGCCTTTTTGACACATAAACAAATCGATTCCAGCGCCTCAATCGATAGATAATGTAACTATTTTACGATTTGACCATTTCATGAAGTATTCGCGCGTTTAGTTAACCATATCGATAAATGCTTCCTTAACATTGATCTGATCAAGGAACATCATGATGTGGCCATTGATCAGTGAACAATCTCATGAAATGTTACCATTTCATGAAATTCTTGAGTATTTCATAATGTGGCCAATTCTGCGCCTTGGCTACGACATATACACTGATATGTGTCAAACGCACTGTTTTTTGCATTTTCGTATTAGTTTAATTGATTTGTAACGCATCAATATTATAAATGCAAGAGTCTGTCTGTCTGTTACGCTTTCATGGTTTAACCGATGAACCGGTTTAATGAAATTTGGCATAAACATTTTTTAAGATCCTGGATCCAATATTATTAGTTAGATATAAGCTAAAAGTAAAGGTAAAATATCTTCACCCGAAGACGTAGGCAGAAGTGCAACAAGTGCACCCATGATTAGCCGAGGTTACTTGGTCCTACAAATGTGATGGCCAGCCTATCGTCAACTGGGCATTTTCTCAATCCCAGGCAACCTTGTTTTTGTCAGAAAACTCAAAGAACAATTTTTTTTGAATTGCCCGACCCAAGAATCTAACCCAGGACCTCATGTGGTTACGATACCGAAGCACTAGACCATAGAGGCGAGACCAATGGATATAGGCTAGTTAGCTCGTATTATGTAAACTGACATGCGTAGCTTCACCCGCGAGTAAATTTTCATCCCCTTTTTTAGTACTATAAGGGTTGATTTTGAAAAAACGCTTGTGTTTGCTACTGAAATTTCAATTATTTCCATGTCAAATATAATAAAATTGGTTTAACAGTACAGCCTGAAATTATGGTTTCTCCACTTTTCACATATACTATATCAGTGCCAAATTTAATTCTTGCAGTCCGCACAATTGATTCAAAACTAGCGACTTGCCCGCGGTTTCACCCGCGTAGCTTTTATTCCCGTGGAAATATCGAAAAGATTTATATACTAAAACCAAGAATCAATCTATCTATTAAAAAAACCGCAACAAAATCCTTTGCGTAGTTTTAAAAATTTAAGCGTACCTAGGGTCAGACAGAGAAAGTGACTTTGTTTTATACTATGTAGTGAAGGAGATTTTTTTTAATTTTCATTTTTCTTTTAAAAAATTACGCGTGAAGTGAAAACTTTGTACCCCTTTTTTAAAAAGAGGGTACAAAGTTTTCGCTTATGAATATGCAAGTAACTGCTAATGATAACATACTTAAATAAATATCACGTTAAACCAAAGGAATGTAGCAACTCGAAAGTCAGAGCATACATGTTGAATGCATAACTTGGTTGATGAGTATGTATTAATTCCTTGATTCAACTTAATAGGATTACGTTTACATAATTAAGTACTTCCTGTATTATTCAAGAGAATTGTTACGTATGTAACGGTGTAATTGTGTGCTAATAGCGAAGTAGATTAACAAATGGGAATCCTACATATTATGATGGCTAGTTTATGAACGCGATTTAGGTTGCACTAAATTGTGAGCCCCTATTTTAACTTCAGAATGTTAATTAAAAAACTTTCTTTAATGAATATATATGTCGCAGTAAAATTGTCAATAGCCGTTAGATTATAATCTACCTAGGGATTTTATAATTTGGTTAGGTTAGCAGTTAAATTATAATATCACTTTAGGTAAATTATAATCTAACGGTACTGACAATTTCACTGCGACATATACACCACAAGTCAAAGATAGATAGATATAATGTACTTCAAATATGTATACTACAGTTGAAATTCAACGACTCGATTGAGTTTACTGTGCGTCAATTATAGATCTGTCTATAAATATTCTTTTTGCCTGAATGGTTTAGCAGTATCGTTTAGTTTGTTTTTGTTTTTGACACCCTTTCACAATATACAATCCGGAATTTTTATTAGTACATTTTGATATTTTGATTAAGTTTTGATCGACGCGTCGCAGTAGTTTAACTGGCAACTTGACAAGGCACAACGTAATTTCGTACTAAGTGTACATGCGTGTAATTGTGTAACTGCAGAGTAAGGTGTAATTTTAACCGACGCAATTTCTTTGTTAGTTGACTACTATTCTAATTTTTGTTTGAACTAAGGTATATTCTTCATGAAGATGATGATTCTCACCCGATGGAAAGAGAAACTATCGCCCATAGACACACTAAGACATTAATAGTTTGCTGCAATCTGTGTGGTAAGATGACAATGGATTCACTAAAATTGTTTTCCATGAATTCGGTACCACGCCGAGTGAGTAAGAAAGCCGGAATACGCGCGTCAATTCTGGCGCCAACTCTGGAACACATTCTCTGAGCACAATCGGAGGAATGCCATCAGGCCCTCTCGACTTATGGATGTCTAAGGAAATTAGTGCTTTACGCACAGAAGACTGCCAAAATTTTAGTTCCAGCGTGGAACTATCGCAGTACGTTATTCAGAGTCATTCAGAGTCGCGTTGGCTGCAAAGAACGAGACCAGAAGATCGACCTTCTCCTTTGCGATACTGGTCAGAATGTTATAGAAAAGTAGGCTAGAAAAAATTTCCCAAGACAGCCTTGGCGAAAGACTAGAAAGGTAAATTATTTTGTTACAAATTCTTCACTCCTTCTTTCAGCGTAAAGGCCCATATTTAATTTAGGTACGTTTCGCGTCTATTACACTATTGAAGGTGTGATATTTCCCCCATGTTGGTCCGGGCTCCTTTTAAGAATAGACCAACTGCCGTCCTGCCAGGCAGGTAAAATGCGACCGATTGGCTATACGTGTCACTACCATCGTGACTATTAGGTGGTTAGAGGTCTGCTACGTCTCGCTGCTTGTCATTGGCGTGTTCCGATTTGAATGGTAAGATAGTCGTTAAATTTATGCATGTGGCATTGTCATCCCGCTACACGGATTGCAAGGCAACATTAACATCTTTGGTGTCTATAGGCGATGATTTCTCTTTCCATCAAGAGAGCCATCTGCTTGTTTGCTATCTTATAATATAAAAAATATGAGAGTGACGTTATATTTTTTTAGAGTCAAAACAGTGTGAGTTGCTGTGCGTGGACTATGCCGGCGGAGAACCTATCAGCTTTGGAGCATTGCCAGATGGATCACCGTGCAGCTACGATCGCCAGTTTGATTTGTGCTTTCAAGTAAGTTTCTTAGTGTATTCACATATTGATCTAAGTTAATACTAGTCAGATAAGTTTGGTATAAAATCATTTTAAGTTATATTGAGTATATTTTTACAATGTGTATTCATTTTCTTTTAAGACAATTGGTCTCACATTTTTTATATCATAAGATAGCGAAAAAGCAGATAGGTCTCCTGATGGAAAGAGCCAATCATCGCCTATAGGCACCAATTGTAATCTTGTAGCGAAGTCTAATGCTAAATGCATAAGTTTACCGGCAACCTTACTTCGCCATATTGGAACACGACAGTGACTAGTACTGACGCTATTGCGGCAGGAATAGGTAAGGCGGTGGTACCAGGTTGGTGAGGCAATGCAGTACACTATCACCTAGTAAAACATTTCATTTATAATGCGAATATTCACGTGCGGTTGTGACAGTATACTGGCAGATTATTAAAACATAAATATCCAGATCGCATTATTCTATTTTAAAATTCTAAAGCACTATATCAACTTTGAAGAAATTTGTTAATTCAATGTTAATCTATACATACAATAAAATCGTAGAAAGTCAAAACTGTACATTGAATATTTTTTTAAAAGAATACTTGGGGCGTGATCTATAATCGATATCGAAGCCAATCGTCCGTCCGTCCGTCCGTCCGTCCGTCCGTCCGTCCGTCCGTCCGTCCGTCCGTCCGTCCGTCCGTCCGTCTGTCTGTCGCGCGGACGAAGCCGTGGGCAACAGCTAGTATCACATATTTTCCGTACAGATCTCATATCGACCACTTTAATCCTATTTCATCATCTCTGACAAATCAACAAAATATTAAAATAATTTATATCAATAAAATGTTAATAGCCTGTTTAAGTCCTGTCAAATGAACCAACTTTGTAAACATATTTAAAACTGTATTTTCTGAATACAGAGCCCGGACTTAATTAACAATTTCATATGAATATTAAGTTAGAAAGGTCTGAGTGTACGGATTTAATAACATTGTACTGTTTGTTAGACAAATATGTGTTAAGCTTGTGAACAAAAAGGAACATGCTTATTAAATTGTATCATTAATAATACTAGTACATAAATAAAGTACAAAAAGAATCTAGAGTTATTCTGGGCCCTTTTTAGGGTCCCGATGTCAACTAGTCACCGTCACACTGACAAAGTTGTTATCATTTTCGATTTAGGGATCCGTTTGTGAAATATTAAGTTTCAGCATTACGCAGATATGTAGGTTCGCTCTGCATTTTTATCGCATGTATCATAGAGAGTGTTCCGACAAGTTGTTTGTATTAATTCCTGCTGCTGAATTCCATTATCGGACATCGCGTCAAAATTTAAAGTTCAACCCTCACCATCTCGATGTCTGGAAATCCACAACCGTGCTGTTCTCCCTGCAATTTTTGCCTCGCACTACTCTTTTGTTGAATCAATTGCCGGCAGACGTTTTTCGGAACAGATTCGACTTGGGGACCTCCAAGAAAAGAGCTTACTTACTCCCCGTGTTGGTACCGGGCTCCTTTGTGGAATAGGCTAACTGCTGTTCTGCCAGGCAGGTCGTAAAAGGCGACCGACTGGCTATACGAGTCACTACCGTTGTGGCTACTAGGTGGTAGAGTTCTGCATTGTCTCGCCCGAGTCTGGTACCACCGCCTTACCTATTCTTGCCGCAATAGCGTCAGTGCTTGTCACTGTCGTGTTCCGGTTTGGAGGGTAAGGTAGCCGGTAAACTTATGCATGTTGCATTAGACCTCGCCACAAGATAGCAACGCACCATTAACATCTTTGGTGTCTATAGGCGATGATTGACTCTTTCCATTAGTGGACCCATCTATTTGTTTGCTATCTTATGATATAAAAAAAACTTTTTTAAAAGGCAGGCAACGCAATTGCAAGGCCTCTGATATTTGGAGTGGTAATCTATCACCACCAGGCTCTACGCTGCTGCTGAGAACTTAGATTTTCAAGAAAAAATCTTGAAAAATCCTCAATAACTTTTTGTCCAAATTAGGTATCAAACCTCTAAAAATCCTCAATAACTCTTTGTCCAAACCCTCATAATCTAAACTGAATAGGCTGACTAGAGGCAATTTAACCATCAAATAGTCACTTAAGCAATTATAAAATCAGGCTTCGTCCGGCATTACAAGTTGTGGCAAAATGTTTGGTGACTTTTTAAAACCTGACCCAGGTCAATACATACCTACTTTGTTTAAGTCGTCAATGGACAATGACTGATTTTTAATTATAAGTCACTACCATGGTATCGACAAAAATGGGAAGTCGATAAATGCAATGTATACCTACACACGTCACACAAACCATAAATATTGCTTAATCATATTTTAATAAGTGAATTCTCCACATTACATGAAGTAAATTCTCCATATTACATGAAAATTGCTTTACTAAATGCAAAATAAATTGCTGAAGTTTTAGAAAACCATCATTTTTGTACAAATTAATGAAAATATGATAACCTCGGCATTAACTCGCAACTAACTCTATAAATTAGGATTAATTGTTATTCTCTCCGAAACTTCATTATTTATAGGAAAAGTTCTTAGACGATCGTTTAGTGGCGTCTTATATTTACTAACTTCCCTTCACAACTATTTCTCTTTGATTTTACACCTTTTATTTTTAACTGACTTGGATTTTTACTGGAATATTTTCTATATATACTATTGGGAATAGGCAATAAATTGCACATATGTGATAATGAAACGAGATAACTCTCGCCTACAAACCGAGATGTTAGAGAAGCATTGCTATCCATATAGTAGAGACGTAATATTACGTGATTTTGCTTACTGCCTCCCTTACCTCGGAAAACGATATTGACAAGACAGCAGAAATAGATGAGGATGTGGAAATAACTCGAACGAAACGTTGGAGAACTCGACCAACTTATAGTCATATTATTAGTGATAAAATTAGGCCTTGTCTAACTTTCACAAGCTGCGGCAAAAAATTATGTGCCTTATCCTTTGTATTCAGTTCAACACGTAGGTCTTTATTTGCGCAGTTAATGATTGTTCTTCAATTATTTTCCACTATAGCTTGTAAAAGAGTTATAGGTACCCAATTTGTTATGATTTCAAATTTTATTAAAGAATAACCAGACATGTAGCCACAAAATTATAAGATGCCAGAACAAAATAAATTGTAATATTAAAAGCCATTATTTGGCATAAGGCATATTTGGGCCAAGTTTTAATATAAAAGATCTGATTTATCCCTGTGCATAGCTCTAGGTCCCTATCAAATTTAGACACACTACAGGCAGTTCACTTGTCGAATGCTCTTTCAGCTAGCTTTAGCTAGCTTTATCAGAGTGTCAGCTTCAAAGAGTACATACAAGAAAAACCTACAATTACACATCTCGAACCCACTTAGGTACTAGTTATGTTTAGACTGTATGACTATAATGTTTAGACTATCAGATTTTAAGTTTATATATACTTTTTAATGTATGTATATTTATATGTATGTATGTGGGAATGTCTGAAGAATGTGGGTAAGAACCTAGGTATCTATGCATATGATCAAAATTAAACCGCTTTTAGCGATTGTTTGGCTAACCTGTGTTTAAATGGTGGAACACGCTTTATGCATTACATGCGTTATGTATGTGGTTCAATAGGTAAATAAATAAATACTTTACTACGTAATGAAATATTTACAAAATGTCAGAACTGAATACTACAATGTTATGGAGCAATTTTTTTCTTAAAGTAATATTATATTTCTCAACTTTGTGGTCCATGCCGCTAAACACCAAAGGTACATAGCAGTAATTAATCATACAATGTCATCGACAGGGCACATGTGTGAAAGGTCAATGCAACGCGACCGACCCCGGCTGCAACTGGTGTCCAGATGGTTACTGCAATAACAACACACTCGTTTACTCCAGGCAGATCGGAAGAGGTACAGTTCTTTAATTCTAAATCATTATTGATGGCAAGTTTTTTACATAACATAAGATAGCTTTATATTATTCTGACTTATTGCAGGTATATGTCGATAAACTAGCTAAAAGAACAACTTTGTGATGGCGCGCGAATCATTAAACATACTTATGTTCATTCTTATCTATACATATAATAAAATCGTAGGAAAGTCAAAACTGTACATTGAATATTTTTTTAAAAGAGTACTTGAGGCGTGATCTACAATCGATATCGAAGCCAAAAATATAGTTTTTAGAATTTTTGTCTGTTTGTCTGTTTGTCCGTTTGTCTGTCTGTATGTATGTCCGGGTAAACTCAAAAAGTACTGCATGGATTTACTTAAAATTTTGCATGAATATTACTAACAGATCGGGTCAACATATAGGCTACATATTATCATGCTATCATCACCTACGGGGGAGGAGCTGTGCGGAGTAAACGAAGTCCGTGCGGACGAAGTCACTGGCAACAGCTAGTGTTAAATATTTAGCTGACACGCGCCCGCTAGTAGATTATCAAGTACTCGATACAGTCATTCATACAAACTATTACAAATTCCGGGTCTATTTTGTTGCCAAATTCTATCAATATTGGTTCAGAGATTTAGCCGTGAAAGTCTAATATACGCTTTATTACTAACCGAACCCGATCGCAGCGTCACCTATCAGTTTCAATTATGAACCTAAAATATTCTCAAATCTACTTGAACACACACACACACAAAAATCTTATTAAAATCGGTTCAGCCCTTTACGGGGAGTTCAGTTACATACACGCACAGAAGAATTATATGTTTTAAAAAAAATTTAAAGAATTTCATAAAGATATGTCTCGAGTATTTGCGGGCGGAAACTGTGGGCAGCGTCGTCGCCGCCGGTGACGCTGACATCTGTATGTGACTTGTGAAGTGTAAAGTGTGATGGGGTCATCAGGATCGGATAGCAGTATTTCTCAATGATGAGGAAGACCTACAGATAGCCATACTGTATTAAAATCAGCTCACAGAGCCAGATTTACGAACCAGTACATAGTTGTATTTTTACCTTCTATGTATTTATAAGTACGTATATATCCTGGGCCATCTTTGGGCGAATTTTAAATATAATCCAACCCACAAAATTAATGGACACATTGTACTTTGAATGCGTATTTGAAAGCCTCGAATATGGAATATTGGGAATATTGAAGACTGGATCTATCGACTATCACTTTACAAATTGACTCCATCGAATGCAAAATAGTGAAGGTATACACTTCGAAAAACAGTTAATGTATGTATGATAACTCTCCGTCTCCTTTGTTTATCTCAATCCATTTTTTAAATTTAATTAGGTACACAATGCTATGGCCCGTAGAGTAAAAATGGGCAAGTGCAAATAAACGACGTCAAAATTTGTTACTGACTCTCCTATTGCGAAGTCAAAAATTGTCTTGAACATCAAGACAGTTTCACCGCTTTATCTATACTTATCACAATAACATCAACACCTGTCACTAATAAATTTCAGTGCTTAGGACAAGAAAGCCAATAAATGCAAAAAGCAAATGACAAATATGCCGCAGTATCAATATGTCGACAACCCCGAATATGTCGCTGGCAATTTTTAGAATTTGTCCATATATACTCGTAAATGGCGTCGTCAGATTATAAAGATACGTACGTTTTAGAAAATACCTTACGCTAAATGTAAAATGTCGTCATTATATAACATGGTTATGACATTTAATCGCGAAGCCGTTAACAAATTGCCGCGGCATAAGAAAGAAGAAGAAAGAAAGTAAGAAATAAAATATTTATTTGCAAGAATATGGGTGTTACAATTTGTTAAAAATAAATTAAGTTACCAACATATTCTACCATTATATGGTGAGCAAATATTTAAAAAAATTATCATTATATAATATTACATTTAAAAGATTCTATCGATTATTTAGAATTACTACCGGATCGGAACGCGGCCACACACTGAGAAGATCCGGCGGAAGAAACTCAGCGGGCTGGTCTTTTTTCTCTATTTTATGTACTTGTTATAAATGTACAATGATGATTTCATATTACAAAAGTTATTTTTATAATTACAAGTTTCATATTTTGTGCAATTAAATTTTTTATAATTTACAAAATGTTCACTATTTACAAAATTTTACTAGGTACATTGAAATTGTTTAAGGATAATTCAACAAACTTATATTTCTATCCATTAATATTTAATTTTATCGGCTAAAAATTCTTTAATATCATAATAAGTTTTATCTAACAGAAAATCAAACAACTTTTTGCGAAATTTATTTATAGGTAATGATTTATGACTATCAGGAATATGATTGTATATAATAATAGACATACAATACACATTTTTTGTAAAAATATTTAATTTTTGATTAGGCACATATAATTTTTTACTATTCCTAAAATATGAGTTTCCAGTGACTTCAGCATTTGTTTTAAATAACTTTTGGTGCTTTTTTACAAATATGCATGCCTCTAAAATATACAAACATGGTAAGGGAAGTACCTTTAGAGACTTGAAAAGTGGTTTACAGGAATGTAACTGATTAACACCACATATTGCTCGAATACATTTCTCTTGGACTCTAAAAATTCGTACCAATTCAACAGAATTTCCCCAAATAAGAACTCCATATTGTAAATTAGAAGAGACATGTCCATGATATGCTAATAGGGAGGCTTTGACGTTTCCTACTTCTCTTAGTCTTCTTAAGACATAGACAAATCTATCAATCTTATTACATAGAGATTCAATGTGTGCTTTCCAATTACAATATTTGTCAATAATTATTCCTAAAAAGTTTGTATAATCTACATCATCTATTATTACTAGACACTTTACTACTCCACTTGTACATACATTTCATTTTTACACAACTTTTATTATATTACTCGACCGGTTTCACTTTTTAAAGCATCTTCAGGATCTACATCTACATCCTGAAGATGCTTTAAAAAGTGAAACCGGTCGTGTAATATAATAAAAATTGTGTAAAAGTGAAATTTATGTACAAGTGGAGTAGTAAAAGTGTTTAGTAACAATGGAATTTCACCAAGTGCCGACGATGGAAAGTATAGAATATACATCATCTATATTTACTTTATTTAAAAATACATTTGTGTTTTTTATAATATTACTGTGGTAGTTCTGAAATTAACTAATTTTGTTTTAGTTACATTAACTTTTAAATTATTAATTAACCAGTCTGAAACTTGAAGTAAGGTTTTAGTTGTTTCGTTTACCAAGTCTTTTTTTATTTTTACATTTAATAAGTAGAGTAGTGTCATCAGCAAATAAAAAGCAATCATGTTGTGTACTATCAGGAAGATCATTGATATAAATTAAAAATAGCAAGGGTCCTAAAACACTGCCCTGTGGTACACCACAGTTGTTAACACGGTAGTTTGAAGTAAATATTTTTTTACGGTTTCCGCATATTTTAGATATTTCGACGCATTGTTTCCTATTTTCTAAGGTTTACTCTTTTTTTCATATATTACTAGCTGTTGCCCACGACTTCGTCTTTGTTTACTCCGCACAGCTCCTCTGCCGTAGGTGATAGCGTGATAATATGTAGCCTATATGTTGACCCGACCTATAGGTAAGTAATATTCATGCAAAATTTGAATTAAATTCATGCAGTACTTTTTGAGTTTACCCCGGGCATACATACAGACAAACAGACAAAAATTCTAAAAACTATATTTCTGGCTTCGGTATCGATAGTAGATCACGCCCCAAGTATTCTTTTAAAAAATATTCAATGTACAGTTTTGACTTTCCTACGATTTTATTATATGTATAGATAAGATAGCAAACAACAGATGGTTCTCCTGATGGAAAGAGGCAACCATCGTCTATAGACCAAAGGTGTTAATGGTGCTTTGCTGTCTTGTGGCGAGTTCTTATACCACATGCAAAGTTCACCGGCTACCTTACCCTCCAAAACAGATGCTATTGCGGCAGGAATAGGTAAGGCCGTGGTACCAGACCCGGGCGAGACAACGCAGAACTCTACCACCTAGTAGTGACGTTGTTAGTGACTCTATAGCTAATCGGTCGCCTTTTACGACCTGCCTGGCAGAACGGCAGTTGACCTCTTCTTTAATAAGAAGCCCGGAACCAACACGGGGAAAAACTACTCGTTATGTAAATGGGTAGTTTATTTAAAATTAGAACCCTATCCGGCTTGTTTCATAGAAAAAGTAGGCTTGAAAAAGAGGCCCCGCATGGCTCCGTCGGCCGTCGGCGAAACCGATTTTACAGCAATTTATGTTATCAACAATTTTATTTTTAATTATTAATAATTTAATTACCTTCGGCAATTTTTGTACAATGTTTACGTTTATAAAATAGCGGCGCCGTTTATATAATGATGAAAATGAAACATACAAATTGACTGCGACATATAGGTAATGGTTATCTTTATATATCAGAAAAGCCTCAGTATGTTTGCTAATCTATGTTAAGAATAAAATTGATATTTTCTGAACTCTTTAGGGTGGACGAAACTTGCAGTAGTTCCACATGAAGCCAATCAACTATCTATCCATATATCCACACCCGTATCACTAAACATCGCAATCAGAGAACGCAGACGAGATCGACCAATCTTAGAATTGATCAAACATTCAAAACGGTTTGAACTGGATAATACACAGGACAAATATTTGAAATACGATCCGAATGTACCGCAGAATCTTCGTATTATCGAAGTGGATAGCAATATTATTGATATAAAGGAAGGGGAACATTTCGGTTACGAGGGGATGGTGGTAGCTGCGGGGAGTGTGGTACGTTGGAAGAAAACTGACAGCGATGTTGTTCTGACGTCAACTTCGAGGTTACAGACGGATTTAATGATTTTGGCAAGTATTTGAATTTACTGCTTCGTTAACTTATTCAGCTCAGGTCATACGGTCGCAGGTTTGATTCTCGAATTAGGCAAATTATTATTAAGCCTTTTTTAACTAAGAAAATTGTTACAGCTTGGTATTTACTTGTGGTGTATTGCTATACTCGTATCTAGAAAAATAGCATAAATTGGATCTTACCAGATATCGCAAATGATAAGCGAAGTTGAAAAATATTGCTATTCTTATCGACCGTTTTGCCATTCGAAGATATTAATGCCGTTACCCTTATTTATAATAATATTAGCTGCACAGTGAAGCCGCTGCATTATAAAAGTTTTTGGTGAAACCCGCGAGGACAACTTATTTTTTGGAAATTACAATCATTGACTTACGTCCACATCAGAAGTGTCAGTAATTTGCTTATAGCTTAGGTACTATAGGGTTAGATAAATAGAGATATTTATTTATTTTAAAATAGCGAATCATAAAATATTAAGCGCTATAATTCGACCCGTTCGTCACGATTAATATCGCCTGAGATATCAGCCATTAATGTGATATGGGAATCTTAACAAATTCTACAACTAAGACCTTCAAGTAAATAAATATCTAGCTTCTTTAACGTTAATAAGAATTAACGTTAAAGTATCTTTCTTATCTAAATAGTATCTTTAACGTTAGTAAGAATTAAATAACATAATAAAACGCGACTGTGATCGGATTTGATAAAATATAACCCTCCAGACACAATTGGATATAAATTATGTAGCTTATGACAGTCTTATAAGAGGAACCTAACGATGCGTCTCAAGTTTAAACACATCAAGATCTTTACGCTATAAAAGCTACAAAAAAAAATTACCTAAAAACATACGTACATATATACATACATATAAATTCGAAAAACAGAATCCCGTGTTGGTCCGAGTTCTCTTTGAAGAAAAGATCAACTAGGTATCGTTCTTCTAGGCAGTTTGTAAGAGGTAAACGATTGGCTATAAGAGCTACTAACAACATGGTAATAAATGGTTGATTTCTATATTGTCTCGCCCGCCCTCCTCCTGCAATAGCGTCAGTGCTTGTAGTTGCTTGTGTTCCGGTTTGGAGGTTAAGTTAGCCGTTAAACTTATGCATGTGGCATTAAAACCCTGTCTCGAGGATAGCAACGCACCAATAACATCTTTGGCTTCTATATATATGGTTGTTTCTTTCCATCAGAAACCTGCTTATTTGCAATCTTATGATTTGTAAAAAACCCTTGTAGCACTGTCTGATAAAAAGAAACAAAGATTTATAAAATAGAAGCAATAATAAAAAATATGGTGCCCAATTAACGCTCACTCAGTATTTTTGAATATTTACCTGTGTAAATTATATCAAAACGGGCGCTAAATTACAAGCGAGATCAAAAACGTTTATAAATAGAACCGTAAGAGTTTCATAAACTCATCAAGTCTGGACGTTTTATAGAGTTAGACATCATTCGCATTTAAAATTGAGAGAAGTTAAAATTACATGTTTACATAAGCTTCGTCGTTTGATATGGCCGACTCGAAGTGTATATTACAATGTTTCCAACTTATGGTTTTATCAAACAGACGTGACTTTGATCTGCTAAAGATAAATATGGTCGTTGCCACGTAGACACTTAAACGGGAGCTAAGTAATTAAAGTTTTAGAGCCATTTTACGATCTCACTGGTAAAGAGCTTTCGGTACATGTGGGTTAAAATAAATTTTGCAGCCTTTTGAAACAAAATTTACTTCAGCTATGCCAGCTAGCTAGCAATGTTCTCTTAAATTAGGCTTTTTTAGGAATGTAAAATCTATCTGGGTGATTAGTTCTACATTAATTCTAATTACTTATATACTTTTTTAAGTTATTACATTAATAAGATACTATTAATGTAATAAAGAACTATAAAGGAAAATAAAGCCAACGAAGTATTTCTAAGAAAGTTTATTTCGCTCACTCAATATGAGGGTAGATTTATTTTTTATAGAGTTATATAATAGGTAATAATAATAATAAATAAGACTTTTATTGTTTCTCAATTTATATACCAATTATACATTTTTTTCAACAAATGAAATGAAAAAAAATATATTGAGATATGTAATCAGTTTTTATTTTACATTATATAATAATTTACATTTTATTAATTTATACATTAGTAATTTAAATAAATGTCACAATTGTTTTTATATTACATATACCTATTTAAACATACATTATTATATTAAAATTAAATTTAATCATTAAGTTTTAATTGTTTGTTATTTTAATCACAAAATAACAGAAAAAATATTCTCGAAATTGCCTCACACCTCTACGAGCTGAAAGACCAAGAAAATTTCGAAAAGATAACTTTTCACGATCAAAACAAAATTATCTACGTTTGGGAAGAAACAGAAATAGATCGGCTAATAAAAAGGCTAAAATCAGACAAATGTCCAGGGCCAGAACACAAACGAAACAATAAAACTGGAGAGAACACTGTTGACACCAATAACCTCACTATTCAATATTATAAACAAAGAACAGAGTGTGCCCGAACAATGGACTAGAACTTAGCATCTTAGCTTACCATCAGGCCAGATCGTAATCAAGCGCTTCCCTATCGATAATAAAGAAAAAAGAAAAATTATATTGCTCTACATAAAAGGCGATCCAAAAGACATAAGTAATTATCGCCCTATTAGTCTACTATCCAGCCTCTATAAACTGTTTTCACATTGCATCCTATGCCGGATATCTGTTAAAATAGATAAAAATCAGCCGGTAGAGCAAGCAGGATTTCGTAAAGGATACTCTACCATCGACCATGTTCACACCCCTTGAAAACATAATAGGGAAATTCACGGTTTTCAAAAAACCCTTATACCTAGCTTTTATAGATTACCAAAAAGCGTTCGACTCTATCTCACATATCTTAATATGGGAAGCACTTAGGGAGAACAATATAGAGAAAACATATTGCAATATAATAGAAAACATTTACAAGCACAAGTAAAGTAAGCCTGGAAACGTATGGTCCAGAAATAAAAATTAAAAGCGGTGTAAAAGAAGGTGATCCCTTATCCCCAAAGTTCTTTATTGCTGTATTAGAAACAGTGTTCAAAAACTGGGCTAGACGGATTTTGGTATTAAAATAAATAACAAATATCTCAGCCATTTACGCTTTGCCGATGATTTAATCCTATTCTCATAATCAAGTTCAAAACTAGAGCAGATGATACAAAATATGAAGATGGAAAGCTCGCGTGTGAGACTGGAAATGAACCTGGAAAAACTAAACTGATGACTAATTCCTCCAAACTACCAGTAAAGATAGGAAACAAAAACCTGGAATATGTAGAGTCGTATATTATATCTTGGAAAACAAGTATCATTTCACCAAAATAGAAACCTTGAAGAAATAACTAGAAGAATAAATATATCGTGGCAAAAATAATGGGCTCACCGGGAAATAATGAAAGGAAATATGCCATTTTCTATAAAAAAAGAATAGTAGTTTGTTCACCAAGGCGAGAAAATGACCGATACCTCACGAGAGTGTAGTTTGAGGCCCGAAGCGCAGCTGAGGGCCTCAATACACTCAAGTTAGGTATCGCATTTTCTCCCGAGTGATACATATTGCTTTATACTACACCAATGAGGAAAATAAAAACATTTTAGTTAAAATTTATATTAAAATTATTACAATTATTGAAACTCCATAAATTCTTCATATGTTTTGTTGTACTTATGCTTGGACTTTTCTGGCAAAAGGTTTAAAATGACTGTTTGAGCAGCTTCTTTTAATTCAGGCGGCGTAAATAAATCTTCATTCTCGCTACTAGATATAGACATCAGAACAGAATGTAAGAAGAAGATACAATAAAAAAGAAAATTCGCGCGTAAAATCGTTTTTTTTTTTTAATATTGAGGAGGCAAATGAAATAAAGCAAATACTTCCAAGTTTCCTCAGTAAATGCTAGTGGCCAGTAACATTTTGATGTGCTTCGAGATACAAACTTATGAATTTTAAAAAGTTAAAGGATGTATTAGATTTACTTTCTCCCCAAGGGGAGAAAGTAAATCCCATACATTTTTGCCGCCCGCATATTGGTTCGCTTGGAATTAGGTACTTTTTTCTCGTTTTTCAAGTAAGAACTAATGTGCTTTCCGAATAGGTGTAGTATAAATTAATGAATAGTGGTATCCTTCCCTGTATAACATATGCCTCACAACCCTGGACATACACAAAAAAGCGAAAGAAAAAATATGAATATGCTAAGCAGCCATGGAAAAGTCTATTCTAGGAGTGCAAAAGAAAGATAAAGTATGACATTCCAAAAAAGGGAAAAACTAAACAAATGGACTTTCTACCACACTTGATGAAATTGAAGTGAAAATGGGCAGGACATTTAGCCAGGTTAGAGGACTTTCGGTGGACGAAACATACCGTAATATGGAAATGACCTGAGGGAACGAGGAAACGAGGAAGACCACTAAGAAGATGGATCGATGACATCAAAGATCTGGCAGGAAACAAATGGGTAATGAAAGCAAAGGACAATGATAAATGGAAAACAATGGAGGGGGTCTTTACCCTGTAAAGGGGTTTTCAATTGAATAATAATTAAATATATAATTGGTAACATGATGTGATTGCGGCAGGAATAGGAAAGGTGGTGGTAGTACTAAGACCCAAGCGAGACGTTGCAGAACTCTACCACCTAGTAGTGACGCTGTGACACGTATAGCCAATTGTTCGTCTTTTACGTACTACCTAGCAGAAAAAATTGTACATTAGAAGAAAATTTATACATTGAAATGTTGTGTAATTTATAGCAATATATATATATATATATATATATATATATATATATATATATATATATATATTTATATATATATTCTATGTAATTTGATGTAAAGGTAATTGCCCAGATAGATGTGTTCCTAAACTGTTATAGCAGAAGTAAATTTGTATGAAAATAAAAACGGAACAAATTACGTACTGTACGTGTATGTTTTTCAATAGAACAATTAATATAGAACTAATTATGTAATATATTCGTTAATTTCCACGGCATGGTCAATCGCCAAGTTCAACGACACCGGACCAACACGGGGAGAAAATTGTCTGCTATTTTGTGATATAAAAAAGTTTGAAATAATGGCGTTCTTACATATACATACAAATGTAGTAATAGCATTGTTTTTGGTAGGCTGTTCCTGAACATCGTATATCAAGAGAAGATATATTAGCCGTTGAGGTTTCTGTGAACTACAGTACACCCGCAGGCCGTACACGACCTATGGAATACAGGTAACAAACATGCTAATTACTTAACCTTCATCATGTGTATATATATTAGATAGCGTGGAATTATAACAGTGCCTGTCGGACTATGCACAATGTAGGGTTCCGTAGTTACCTATTACAATAATGCGGATTAAGAAAAAGGCTTTTTCATTGTTTTATACATATCCTAGTACTTTATCAACGTTAATGATAGATATTTCAGCTTTGATTTCTTTAAGTACATTTTGTAAGTTCTTTTAGAACGAAGTAGCCGGTAAAAAAAACTCCATAACGTTAAAAAAGCGTAAGTTTTTATAATAAGGAACTTCGTTCCTATCTGGTATCCCACGCACCACACGGTTTTTTTTATTGAAGAGAGACCAAACTAGCAGGAGGTGCACCTGATGGTAAGTGATCACCGCCGCCCATGCACATCCGCAATACCAGAGTTCTTACAGTTGCGTTGCCGACCTTTTAAAAATGAGAAAGCTCTTTTTTTGAAGGTTCCCAAGTCGTATCTGTTCGGAAAAACCCTCACCGGTAATTAATTCCACAAAAGAGTAGTGGGAGGCAGAAAGTGCCAGAAGAACCGCACTGTTGTGGATTGATCTATGGTTGTGAGGGTGGAATTTCAAATTTTGACGCGATGTCCTAAGATGGAATTAATCCGAACAGCTCGTCGGAACACTTACCATGATAGATGTGATAAATGATACAGAGTCAACCTACAACTCTGCGTAATGCCAAAGAGTCAAGCCATTTCGAAATAGCCTGATCGTCAACGATTCGTTCCGCTCTACGTTGAATGCGATGTAAGAGCTATTAAGAGATAAGAAGCTGGTACTGAAGAGTTCCGACCCAGATATGAGAACAGTACTCCATATGAGGCCGAAATTGCGCCTTATAAAGTGATGGGCCGCAAGAAATACTGTTTCACTCTGCTGAGCCCATTATCACCCGTAAACTTGTAAAGCCTACTTAACTGTGATAGTTATCCTTTTAATTTCGCCATAAATACTGCTACTGTGAATTTGTCATACATCCGAAAAGAACGGCCGGCAACGCAAATGCAAGAATTCTTGCATTGCGGATGTTCATGGTTGACAAAATTCACTTGCCATCAGCTGTATCTCCTGCGGGTTTACACCCTCTTCTTTAAAAGAACCATTTAACGGTCAGGGAAAGCGACGCTTGACTCTAACAAAAATTAGCAATTTAAAGCTTAATATTTCACAAATTTATCCCTCAATTGACAAATTCTTTTCACAAACCAACAGTATTTTTAAAGACATATCTAATAACAATACCCCACCCTAAGAGTTGCGCGAGAAAAAACAACCACTAAGCCAATGCAGAACTCTACCACCTTGTAGCCACGATGGTAGTGAAGCATATAGTCAATCAGTCGCCTTTTACGTCCTGCTTGGCAGAATAGCAGTTGGCCTATTCTGCAAAGGAACCTGGGTCATATGATAGAAGACCGGCAGAAGTTTCCCCTGATAGAAAAACATAACCATCGCCTATAGAAAGCAAAGATATTAATGGTGTGTGGTGGGATTGGAATATCATAGGCGTTTATCACCTTATCAAATTGGAACACTACAGTGAAAAGCACTGACGCTATTGCGGCTGGCATAGGTAAAGCGGTGGAACCAGACCCGGGCGAGACGTTGCCGGATTCTACCACTTAGTTAGCAGTCCTGACGTTAGTATCACGTATTAGTCTTCTCTCGACCTTTTACGAGATACCAGAAACTAAATTGATCGAATATTTAAAAAGGGACCCAGGTCAATACACCTTGTTTGTTCTTCTTTAAGATTATATTAAAAGTTTATTAATTCGAGTTACACTTTCTTACCGCTTAATCTTAAAAAATGGCTGGATGAGCGATGAGCCAGACAATCTTGAAACCTGGGTGATATTCGTCATGTCAAAGCCTGCTATAAACAAATATACACACTGTTAAGACGAGGTATTTCGACGCGCGTCAATTCTATAGAAAATCGGTGGCGCGGTATGTGCTGAAACCGCTGGGAAACGTGTTAATTTTCGGATTAATAAATATAGGACATCAGCTGAAAACTAAAATTTAGCACATTCTGTTTTGTATTTACAACTAAATATCACCATATAAAAATCATGTGGAAGATTAGAAATATTATTAAAAAATATTCGTTTTAGAGATTTTTTAAGCCTGTTTTTGGAATTTTATATGATCAAGTAAAGTATATTCTATCATGTAATGAGTTAGCACATTCTTTAGATAATATCTTCAGGTATATAGTGTAATTTTTGTTAAATTGTTATTTAACAAACAATACAAAAAAACGTGATTTAACAAACCAGTTTTTTCCCGTTTATCGCGATGTCTCGCCTTAAGTTAACGTTATATTCGTAGTGCTTCTTTTTTTTACTTAGGAATTAAAAAAAAGATATCAACTCATATCTCTAATTACATAGCGAGAAGTTTTATTAATTACCTTAGTAACTTAAATGTTTCTAGTCACAAGAGAATATTAAGCAGAAATGTGCCTTTTAAGTTAAACGCAATCCTACTAAAATATTAACATGGGCTCGCATCCCGCGTATGTACATACGTAAGCATTAATACACAGGTGTATTTTTAGCCCGGGCATATATAGCTAAGACATTTTGATAAAATAACTAAATCACTATCTTTCTATGATTCTTATTTTGACATAAGGGGAAAAAAATCCAACATTTGAACTGTGAATCTAAAATAATATTATAAAGAGGAAAGATTTGTTTTTGTTTTTTTGAATTTAAAATTTTTAACTTCCCACTACGTATGTAGATAAGTTACTGATTTTACCCCGATTTTCAAAAATCGGGTTTTCACCAGATGTCCACGTTTTGAGGTCCTAGGAATCTTTTCCGACTATTTTCACGATGACGTCAGTCGTCAGTATGTCTGTATGTATGTATGTGTGTGTGTGTATGTAAACATCTCATAACTTTTGAACGGCTGGACCGATCGAAACGCGGTGGCATTCGACCGGATTCCGCTCAACTTAGACTTTCTGAAAATTTGAACCAATTTGGTTCAAGAGAGTTTGAGAAATTTCTAAAAAACACCAAAAACATTTTTGGCGATACAGTATTTTTTAAATATAACTTCCAGATTTATGTACCGATTGAGTACAAAAAGTAATCAGCTCTATTCCTCAAAAAACTACGTCTAATACATAAATTGCATCAAAATCGGCTTATCCGTTTGATAGTAATCGTTGACGAAAATTGTGAAAAAAGTGTTTTTTGACATAGCTTCGAAATTTTTCAACCAATTAATTTTTGGTATTCCACGATATTTTAGTACTAAAAAAAGCTACGCCAAATACCACTTCATAAATCAAAATCGAATATAACTCTCAAAACTTATAGCTTTTCAAATATTAAAATTACGTTGTTTTTAGCAACCTTACTTATTTTTCTTTAAATAACTTTCAAGTTAATTCACCGGTTGACTTAAAAATATTATCAGCTTTTTTCTTTTAAAAACTGCGTTAAGTACCGTCAATTTAATCAAAATCGGTCAATTTGTTTGGGATTTATCAAGGAAGAATATTAAAAATAAAATATTTTTGAGCTAAAAATACCTGAATTTAGTGGGAAATTTCAGAGATGGCCCAGTAGGGTTAACAGTTTACACATTTTTTTTGTTTGTTACGATTTAACTCAAATCAACTACTCGACTGATTTTGAAATTTTTTTTACCTTTAGAAAAGCATATTATCCAAGAATGACATAGACTACTTTTTTCCCCACTGAGCTAAGTGATAGTTTGTGGTCAGGCGAACTAAATCACAGAAAATTTGATGAGGTAACTTATTTATAAAATTGAAGATTCTTAAGAATTGGACCGCCCCATTGGTCGAGTGGTTAGCGACCCTGACTACGTAATCAACGGGGCTCGGGTTCATCAGCATAAATGCTTGTATTTCCGGGCTTGGGTGTTTATTAAAATATATATTCTAGTATTTATATATGTATTTTTATGTATTAGTATCATTGACTAACACCCATAACACAAGCAAATAAATTGCTTACTTTGGGGTTGTTAGATCAGTGAGTGTACCTACTATGTTCCGTGAATATTTATTTATAATATATTTATTACTACACTATCTATGTTTGTTGTTTTTATGACATCTAGATATCAGAATTATTACAGTTTATGTATCGGTTTATAAGGTTAACAAGATTATTGCTAAAGATTGCTTATATAAAAGATAATTCTGATTTCCTCAGTTTTGATCATTAATTAATTTATGAACATGTAAATCAAGTCAGGTTTAATTCTCAAATAATTCTCTTTCACCTCCTGTTATGTTTGGAACACGAAGAGGTGTCGCAGATGAGTACGATGTGTGTGTGTGTGTGTGCAGGTGGTCGCACGAGCGCGGGCCGTGCTCGGCGTCGTGCGGCGGCGGCGTGCGCGCGGTGCGGCCGCGCTGCCCGCACGCGCACCACTGCCCGCCCGCCACCTACGAGCGGTGCAACACGCACAGGTACACCATTCATTCATCTCTAACTTCCTTCTCTTCCTTCTTCTGCTATTTGTACTAGTTATTGTGGTGTAACTCTTTCCTCTCGCTTTCCTACAATCTATAAAACTGGGTATCCACTTGCGCAGCTTCTTGACTAGCTGCCTCATCCTGAGCGTGCCGCAGGTTGCGGAAAATTCATGCATCTCCACTTGAGCCCACATAATATCGTATCAAAGCGGCAAGCCTAAACCCGAGCCACGATTTTCTCAATTTCTCATTAACCATAATGGTTGACGTACGTAAAGTCGCTGCAGCGTTAGTAGTATTTAGTTACTAAAAAATGAAGCAACACCTGAAACGAAAACGTCGATGGTGGATTAAGAAAATATATCGTCAGCAAAATGTTCATACAAAACAATTTTTGTCAGACAAGACTTTTGAAGGCGAAGAAGATACTATTAAATATTTTACCAGGATTAATTTGAATTCTAACATAAATGATGTGGTGACGTTGGATCTCAAAATGTCGGTGGTTTTCATATAACTTAATTAAATCAATACATATATCGAGCACACACAAACGTCTCTACTCATTGCACGACTTAAGGCGGGTTTAGACAGGGTCAGTAACTGACTTTGATTTCGAGACAAGTCAGCGTTTACCCGAAAAATATCCAATCTAAACTGATTTTAAGTCAATACAGCGGCGGGAAGTCAGTGCTGACTTCAATATTCGCAGATGAATAGGGGCCGTTCATAAAATACGTTCGCATACAAGGGGTGAGGGGGGGTCTGGCTGAGTGTGACAAGATATGACAAGGGGGGACGGGGGGTATACGGCAACGTGACGTTCGCCGTTTATTATTTTTTGACATGAGCGCTAGCTCTGTGGCGCGACTCTAGCGGCGTTGCGATCCGTCACAACGGGTTTCTTTGTTTTTCCAATACTTAAGACAGTAACGTTTCCACGTACCCTGCGCGTAATGTTATTATAATAACTAAATAAATATTTTTAATTTTCAGAATTTGTGTACTATCATTTAGAATTTATCATACTCAGCAGGGGGGGTCTTAGTTTTTGTGACGAAATATTTTTAGGGGGGGTCACAAAAAGTGTGACACAGCGTGACAATGGGGGGGAGCGGATTTTAGTGTAACGTATTTTATGAACGGCCCCATATTTTAAGGTCAGTTGGTGCCCCCCGCCACCCGTGCCCTCCCGCGCCAGTGGTAAACACCATGTAAGAACCCCGTGTAAATGGGGAAGTCAGCGCTGGGTCAGTCACTGTCGCTGTGTTGTAGGTTGACGTCGCATTGCGTAGACGCTAAAATGTTTCATAAACTAAGCGACCGACATCACAAACGTGCAGCCACCGTACTCAGCTTACCACGACTACTGTCTCCATGTAAACGAATGAAGCGGCAGTGTCGGCGCCGATACTGATTTGTGCACTGACCCTGTGAATACGCTTCTTTACACTAAGGCATCTGCCGTCTTTGAGCATGACCATTTACCGACATAATTCGGCTCGCTACGTGGCTGCCTCGTTGGTTTGAGTCGCGGCAAGCCTCAACTCGCGGCACGGTCTCCCCTTGATCTGCCTCGAGGTCTCGAGTCGAGGCAGCCGCTCGGGCCGAGGCTGCCTCAAGTGGATAACCAGCTTAAGAGTGATTTTGTAAAATGCAACGAAAGTGTATAACAGACAGTCGGGGATGCGCGTGCCATTTAAACGTAACAAATGAGCACGCGCTGCGGTAGAGTAACCAACTGTTGGTCTTTAGATTGAACTAATTTAATCACTTCGATGTCAGGTGTTGCACATTATATGCAACTACTGTAAGCACTGTTCCTCTTTTGTTCTCGTTTTTTTTTTCGTGAAATGCGACGGAAGGGGTTGTAACAGGAAATTAGGGAAGTGTGCACATTTGAATTGACCAATGAGTGCACGCTACTTTAACTAATAAACGCACTTGGTGTAGACTGTAGAGCTGGCCATCAGATTATACCTATTTTCATAAGGTTACACATTATATTATCACAAAATTAAAATTATGAAAAGCAAAGATAATATCTTAAAACATGTTATGTATTTTAATCGTTTTTCAACATCTTAAAACTTGCATAAAATTATAAAGAAATAAATATGAAAACAAAGTGTTTCCTTTTTGACCAATAATTCAGGAACTAATTTTTAGTTATCAAATTAAAAGAAAATCTTGAATAAAAAGAAATTTATGATCAAAAATATCTTCACGCCCGTATTCTCGAAGAGGAAGGCAGAGTTCCAAGTGCACCCATGAATAGCTGAAGATACTTAATCCCATGATGTGATATATGGCAGGTCTATCGCCAACCGGGCGCTTATTAAATTCCGGGCAACGTTGGCAAAAATGTGTTTTTTCAGTTTTCTGATAGAAATCAGAAAACTGAAAAAACACATTTTTTAATTGCCCAATCCGGAAATCGAACCTGGGACTTCTTGTGGTCAACACCGACACCGAACCACTAAAACACAGAGGCTTTTTTTTTACAATCAAAAGTTTTCACTTTTGCAACAAATTCTATGAAATATATATTCACAGTGCCTCAAAAGCGAGTACAAATACAACGTATTAAATGTTTCAATGGTATCAAACCTTAAAAAATATGGATATTCTAAATATTTCATATAAGGTTAATTAAGATAACAGAAACTTTTTAAAATTAATATTTGATTACCTACCATTAAAAATTTATTTAACATGGTTACTTGGTTTTGAGGTGAAGCAGGCACAAATCACTGGCCACTGAAAGCTCTATTTTTAGCGATAAATTTTAATTATACGCGCTTATTTTGTAAACTTTTATCCATATTGTTCAAGTTTTTGAACTTGTTGATTTAGACTATGCGTCACGCGCTATACTTTGAACCACAAAATTTGCATTGGAAATAAAGAAAAAACCGAACAAATAAAAACAAAGTAGTGCTAAAACATCTGGAACAAGAAAAGTATTTTTCCCAGTTTTGATCCCAAGAATAGAACTAGCTTACTGCTATGCACCTAGTAAAAAGCAAAAAAATCGGGTTGTGGCTATGTCATAGACACAGCCGTGCATATTTTACGTGAATACGTCTACGTCATGCTTAATATCTTGCAATGGTAACAATTTTTATTGGTCGCTCCAATCACAATGTTCCCCGTCAAACCGGCCTACGGACCTAGGTGACCTAGGTGACCTAGGACCACGTCCATCTTGTGGATAGCGAAGTAGAGCGTAGGGCGACGCACACACACACACACACGCACGCACGCACGCACGCACGCACGCACGCACACACACGTATTACATACTATTTAGTCATTCAACTTATCAAGTTATTAATTCTGTCAACATATCAAGCTAATAGATCTTTTAAGCAATCCCAACTGCAACGCAAGAATTAGTACCGACCAATCCAGTGGCAGTAAACACGAGCGACAAAATACCGATTTCTAATTAGCCAATCGGGACACCGTGTTCCTTTTCTCCGCACCTCAGAATATTGAACAATTAATTTGCAGCAAGAAGTCAAATATTTGTCTAGAGTGGGTTGTCAATGCATTTAGTTTATGGCCAAAATACAGAGTCTAGTTAGATCAGATGGCGATCGATGGCATAATTAAAATCTAACAATTTTATTTCATCAAACCACAGTTCTATGATTATTCAACTTCAAGCTCTTACAATATTAAGAAACACCCACACGTTTGTTGAATAACAATTTATAATTCCTGTAGGTGTGAATTCACATGGGCAGCTGGGGAATGGGAGGAATGCAGTGCGACTTGCGGGGAAAAAGGTGTTCAAGAGAGACAGTTGTTCTGTGTACCCACTAACGTTAGGTATGTATTATAATCGGGATATATTTTACATATTCACTGATACATATGTAGGTAGAATTAATAGAAAGCAGTCACTATAGTCTATGGATATCCGCATGGTAATGAGTTAATCCCCAATGCGCTCTATTTTCAGACCTCTGAAGAACGTTAGTTCTTTCTCCTAAAAGATACAATTAAAAGCTTTTGGGAAACATTATGTAAGGGGGTCATTCCAGAAGATTATATTAGTTGTACCGTTCATGGAGGTATGTTATGATTTACCCTAGATAGGCATATATAGAAATGTTTTAGGCTATAAATATAATGCCTAAATACAAATGGTCTCCAGTGTTAGTCCGGACCCCCTTTGAAGAATAGACCGTATGCCATTTTATCAGGCAGTTCGTAAAAGGCAAACGATTGGCAATACGCATCAATACCATCGTGACTACTAGGTGATAGAGTTCCGCAACGTCTCGCCCGGGTATTTAGTTCCATCGCTTTTTCTACTCCTACTGCAATAGCATCAATGCTTGTCATCGTCGTTTTATGCTTTGGAGGGTAAGGTAGCTGATATGCATTTGGTAACGCTATTCTGCCACACGAATAGTAACGCATCATTAACATATTTGGTGTCTATGAGCAATGTTTTCTCTTTCCATCAGGAGAGTTATCTACTTGTTTGCTATTTAATGATGTAATGAAAAATATCTTTCCCACAAAACTACGGATAAATGGAAACAAGAAATTAATACGTTTGGAATTATTTACTGTTGTTCCAAATACCTCATTTGGCTCCTATAAGATCAAATATTATGCGTCTTTCATAAGAATCCTTCATACTTTCAGTACGTTAACACGGAGAGACCTAATCCGACGCAATGTGTCTCCCGTCCTATGTTCGTCCACAAAACCGGATCAGCAACGTTCTTGTAACCGGATACCGTGCCCCGTCTACTGGCAGGAGTTGCCCTGGACTCAGGTTAGTTCTAATCATTCTCTTTCAAGTTTTAAAGTACTACCAGAACCAGGATATATTACCACCAAGCAGGCGCGGATCGCGAAATTGTGGGGCCCTGGGCTAATTCTACTTAGGAGCCTTCCCGGGGTATGCAGAGGTAGGTACCACAAATGCACCCACGATTAGCCGAAGATACTTGGTCCCATAAATGTGATAAGTGTCAAGCCTATCTCCAACCGAGCTCTTTCTAACCCCAGGCAACTTTGTATTTATTGGAAGACTGGAAAAACACTTTTTTTAACTTGCCCAAACTGGGAATCGGACTCGGGACGTCACATGGTCAACGCCAATGCCAGACCACTAAAACACAGAAGCGATAGATGTATGATGTATAGATGTTTTTATTTCTGGATTTGTTTTCTTATCTTTATTAATTATATTTCAATATTTATATATGTATTTCTATGTATTACTTCCGTTTACGAACACACATAACACAAGCAAATACTTTGCTTATTTTGAGGTTACATCAATTTGTGTAATATTTCCAGCGATATTATTATTTTGCTCTGTATATTTAGTTAATTATTCAAATAAGTTATCCAAATTAAGTCTTAGTCTTAAAGTAAAAAATGTTACAGAGGATTACAAAGACACTTAGTATCTGGGCACTAGCATACCGAATTATGTAACACAAAACACAGTGAAACATAGTCATGAATTAATGAATAACTTAATTTCTCGGATAAAATAATAGCAAGCTGAAAATATTAGTAATATAACAGAAGCAGCACAGGTGTCGGAAATTCCGACCGTTCCCTTAATACCTTAACTTTCGCTTAGTTTATTGCGTAAACGCTCCACGCTTTGGGCATAAATCTTGTTTTTCATCCGCCTTCATTATTAATACTTTTAAAATCCAGATACTTATTAGTGCTTTTAAAAATTTAGTCTGTGAGACATCACATTAATTTATAAATAATGAATACATATTGAAACTTCGCGCTGATGACACTTTGGTGAAAATTCGTGAGCGGCTTTTAACGTATCTAATAAACTTTCTATCAAAGACTTTTTTTGAAAGTACTGCGAAACAAAAAACACGTGATATCATATATTATAACCTATCGATCTGAAACAATACACATCGATCGATCGATCGATCGATCGATGTGTGTTGTTCTGTGTTCTGTGTTGTTCTGTGTGTGTTGTTGTCATCGATCTGAAACAGTTTGACACTATGGCGACTTCACAATATTAATAATATTCACAATATTAATGTAGTATTGACTCCGGACAAATTCTTAAACACGGCCTTTTTTGCGGTGGTAGGCAAGTTCATCGGTGCCGTATTTTTGCCGGACAAAATATTTTTCAAGTTAGTTATTAAATTAACTTGCATTAAAACTCAGTAGGTATATATATATTAAGAAAGAAAACTTCTAAATTCGGCAAATTTTTATCATGCTCGTTTGAAAAAGTCCTAGATATAAAGTTTGTTAGAGTCGCTACAAGAAAGTCACTTATGAAGATTCAAGTATTCATCAATCATTTTAAAATTAATCTAATAAGCCTCGGACTAATGTATCTATTCAAGTCTGCTCGTCTAATTGGTCTAGTAGTTTTAATAAATATTGTTCTGGATCAAACGTTCGGGCTACTCGTTCTGAACATTATTTTATTTTTTTCTGAAAAAACGTGATCAGCTAGTACCTGGATATGAGCCAACTTTTTCGATAAGGTTGGCCTTTTGACACGCCAATGGGACTTATATAGCCTTGGCTAATCGTGGGTATGCAACGCACTACTACATTTACCTTTTGTAAGCGTAACTCTGTTTATTGATTTCAATAAATTATTCTTTAGTAAATTTTAAAAAATCCTTACTGAAATATTTATTTATTTATTTAATAGTTTATTTTACACAAAGGTAAATGTAACAATAACATGAACATAAGAAAAGCGTACAAAAGGTAGACTTATATCTAAAGTATAAAGATTTCTTCCAGCCTACCCAGCTTTTGAAGCTATAAAAAAGCAGCAGATGTTGTGCACAAAATCTTTTTTTTTTATCATAAGATAGCAAACAAGCAGATAGGTCTCCTGATGGAAAGAGTCAACCATCGCCTATAGACATCAAAGGTGTTAATGGTGCGTTACAATTTTGTGGCGAGGTCTAATGCCACATGCATAAGTTTACCAGCTTACCCTCCAACCTGGAATACAACAGTGATAAGCACTGACGCTATTGCGGCAGGAATAGGTAAGGCGGTGGTACCAGACCCAGGCGAGAGAATGCAGAACTCTACCACGTAGTAGTCACGATGGTAGTGCTTGTACAGCCAATCGATCGCCTTTTACGACCTGCCTGGCAGAACAGCACTAATTGGTCTATTCTTCAAAAGAGCCCGGGACCAACACGGGAGAAATCTAAAAGTAAGTAACAACAGCAAAATTACAGAACAGGATAATTAAAAACAAATACAAGGAAATAGTAGAAAAATTACTTAAGCTATTATGCTATGATTTACGAACTATGACTAATAACCAAATAATTACAAATAAATAAAACTTATTTCAATGATAAATAGTAATTCCTTAAACTTTTTTTAAACACTGACAGAGATGGGCTGTTACGAATGGTGAGCGGAAGAGAATTCCATAGTTTACCGGCCTGAACTGTAAGTGAGCGAGAATAAGCTTGAAAATGTGACTCAGGAAACTTTAATAATATGTTGAGAATATGTTGGGAATGTTTGTCGATACGCGTCACCTATCCCCTTTTTCTACTATTACGGGATTTTATATTGGATTTAAGATGTTAGTTTTACTTTTAACCTAATCTATTTTAACCAAATTTGTTAATATAATTTTTAGATAGCATTGAAATTTTCTCATAAAAATGTTCATTTCAGTGTTCAACCACTTGCGGCCGAGGAGTATCATATCGTCCGTTAGTATGTCCAGCTTCCGATGAAATGTTGTGTGGACCAAAGCCAAAAGAGCGTAGACGACGTTGCAGGACGAAGCGATGTCCTCAAAACCAACGATTAATAGAATGTCCAGCCAGTGACGCCACACAATACTGCGAACTTTTCTCGCTAGATCAGTTAGAAAGAAATTGTGTTATACCTCCGTTTAGGAAATATTGTTGCAATGCATGTAAAAGCATAAATCCTAAATTTATAGATGGAGTACAATAAAAATGTCTTACAATTATTAGGAGATATGTTCAAGCGATCTCGTCAGTTCTATCCCGTCATTTGGTGACTCACACAATATTATAATCATATTATGTTTCAAATGGTGGGATGTATCCTTGACCTCCGATCCTATTTATATTGCGATCGGAAATATAGAGACATATAGTTACATTATATCGAATGACTAACTCCTACGCGTAGAATAGTTTAATAAAAAATGGGATTTTACTTAATTTAAAGGTTTATCTGAAAATTATTACGTGAGGGCCAAAATAATATTGTTAAAATATAGATTGCAGTATAATAGTTAAAATTTATCTAAATATTGAACTTAATCGTGTTAAATTTTAGTTTTAAACTAATGCTAAATTAGAAGCAACACTTTTCGCTTTCGCGCTGCACCATTTTGGCATGATGGATTATTACGCAAAATATGTAGATTGCAGTAAAATAGGTTAAACTTCATTAAATTTAATCCTGTTGAATTTTAAGTTGAATAAGTAGAACCAAAAATTTTTATAATCGAAATCCGTTTTGGGATGAAGGCTGATAGATGGATACACAAAGAGATTGGCATACATTACAAATAATAAATGTCCTTTCACTGCGCCGGAGCTTAAAAATCCTTAATATTTAATATGTGAATAGATTTTAATTCATAAGCTCCTCACAATGAATTTAAGCAAAAGGCATTGCAAATTTACTCAACATAATCTATTGTCTGCTAGAATCACTGTACACAGTGCTTCTTACTTGACACAAAAGCCGAAATACCCCAACCATAGTATAACAGGGCGTATAATAAAACAAAAAATGGAAATAAAAAATATTTTTTTAGTTATCGGTGGAGTTAGGTGTAGTAGTGATGAAGTTCAATTATTGTCACCCTACACACCGATAACGGTTCGCTGCCCGTACCCGGTAGGTATTACTAGTAGTATCATCACGCCCGGTTCCCTTGTGGGGTTGGCAGATTAAACCAAATGTCTATAGACTTTTCGGTTTACCACGATTCACCAGTTTGTCGTTTGGCGAGATACTTTTTGTTCCTGATAACGATTATCGACGATTTCTAGCGATAACCAGGGCTTTACGTGGTCATCCTAGGCATGGTAGTGATAAAAAACCACCAGCCAGACTAAGCTGCTACTGATATTTTAGATTTTCAAGTAAAAAAAAAGTTAGAAAACGCAGTAGTGTGTCTGTATAAACAATTTTTTTTAGATTTTTGGAATAACAAACATATTTTGAAAACTTCTGTAATCGATTTTACCGCCGATTCTGAACAAACTAGTTTTGGCTTTCGTATCAAGTAAAGGTCACCTTGTATACAAAGGAGAGGGGGATTTTTGGGCCCAAATGTAAAGGGTTGAAGTATGGTTCAAAAAAATGATACTATTTTTCTATTTCAAAGTTCAAAATATGAGCTTAATCCGCTTTCTGAGAAAAAAGAAATCACGAAAATAAATTTGCGGTACTATAATCGTATAATCGATAAAATTATAATCGATTTATGTAAATAATTTTAATCGAAATATAAGCTCATAAGTATATGTAAAAGTGTATTTTTGATTAATATTTAATATAATCAACAGTAAGTAACATCATTATTTTACAAACCATTTATAATATAAAAAGAAAAAATATAATCGATACAATTTATATAATCGATTGATTACGTTACTCCAAACTTAATATGATTTAGTGTCTGTGGATTTAATACAGCTAAAATTGACAATTACAACTGAATCACTTACGGCTCGCAAGAGTCGCACTCGCAAGTCGCGGACTTCACTCTTCGCTGTATTACGTAGGTACCTACCTACAGAGAGGCATCCTTTAATTTGTGTTTTCCAAAAATCTGTGTTTTAGTATTGTGTCAATTTATAAACATGAAGCATAGTTGCCTGTATAACAAATATCAGTTGTTTATATAATAGTAAACGGTTACAGTGAGTTAAACTATACCATAGTACCGTAACCTTACTTCTAGTGAATATCTTATATCTCTGTTCACAGATTGCTAAAATCTGTAAAATTTTCAATATTTATATAACGTCAAACTAGCTATTAATCAACATAATATTCATCTTATTACAAGGGGGCCCAAGTTTGTAAGCAACAGTATCAGTCTCCTTTACAATATTCTATCCTTGTCAATATCTGGTAATTGACTATTTCCTAAGGAAAAACTAATAACTAGGTAATTTATTCAAAAATTAAGAACTAATAACCAAAATTTTCAGATTTATTTCATCTTTAAATTTTGATATTTGGCAACGTGGATATATGATATTATGTCGTAATACTGCACGGTAATGTCTAAGGCTTGAGCTGGCACATTTGAAAAATACCTTGAATTTGCGACAAAATGTCTTGATCATTAAAAATTTTAACGTACCTAATTGAATTTCAATTTTTTTCAATTTCAATTGAAATAATTGGTAAGCCGCAATCCCATAGTCAAAGCTTAACTAGATCGCTATATAAGTAATGTATGCGTTTAAAGTCGCTAAACACCTAAAAGAAGTACATATAATGTGCGCGGGGTAGACGAAATTCATTAGAACAATAACATTCTATTATTTGATCATTTGTCTATGATAACAGCAAATGGCTTAATTTAATGGTTCGAAATTGTTTTTTATATAATTGAAATTGTGTGGTGATTATTTTGGCATATTTTATTCGTATTAGTATAATTTGTAAACTCTATTGTTTCCCAACCGCGGTATAATCACGGATTAAACGGATACGTCTTTCAAGGCAATTTCTTAGTTTGTCATTGTAGCTTGCATTTACTCATAGAAATACGGAGTTACACTACTTACCGATAAAATAAAATCGCTCCAGGGGTAATTTTTAAACCTTGTCATCTCATCCTGTACGATCAAACCGTACAACATGGTTTATATCTATACGGTTATATACATATTTTTTCACGATATAATATATCAACAAATGTATGACACTTTTGGCAGTAATAGGAGCGTTTGTTCATATGCACGGCGACATGTTTCCTTCCCAATGGCGTGTCTATTAATATTCATGTGATCTGTGGGTATAGTAGTGCATGAAATACAAACATATTATATTGATTTTATATAAAATCATTATAATTTATTAGTCAATTTTGTAGTATAAACGTTCAATATTATAATATTTTGAAGCAAATACAGGTGTCATGCTGAAATCAATTGTCATCCCAATTATCGTATATAAGTTCCGATTCACGTAACAAAACGTCAAGCGAGTCGCATCGTTTAGGGCTCGTACTCACAGATTTACTTACACTTTATGCCGTGTACGTAGCATGATGACGTTGTATTGTGTTTATGTTGTTAAGAGTCCTAAGCGCTTCGACTTAACTGACGTTTTTGTTACCTGAGTGCTAAGTGTGAGTTTTTCTTTTCGCATTCGATCGTGAGCGCGTTTGGAGTTTACTAGGAATTAGTATGTGATTTGTACAGCGCCACCTAGTGGTAAACGTGAGAAACCAGTTTACCACTAGGTGGCGCTGTACAAATCACATACAAGTTCCTAGTAAACTCGAAACGCGCTCACGATCGAATGCGAAAAGAAAAACTCACACTTAGCACTCTGATTGTATTGCGTGTGGACATTTTGCGCATAAAACACAAACCTTTAGGCGCATTATATTTATACCCCACAATGTTTGACTCACGCGAGATTGGTGCCACCGCCACGTGGCACGTTTCTATTCTTCTTATTCTTGCCGTCATAGGATCAGTGATACAGCTGCTGTTGTATTCTCGCTTATATGGTAAAGTTGTCGCAAATCCCTGTATATACCCCACGGATTCAATTAATACGACTTTCAAGGCAATTTCTCTGTTTATCAAAGTAACTTGCATTCAGACACAGAAATACAGTTATGCTACTTACCGGTGTAATAAAATCACTCTGAGGGTAATTTTTAAGCCTTGCCATCACATTCGTTACGATAAAACAGTACAACATGGCTTATTTTTTTTTCACAATTATCTACAAATGTATGATAATTTTACAGTGATAGAAGCGTTTACTCATATGCGCGGCAACACATTTCTTCCCAATGGTGTGTCTATTAGTTTCATGTGGTCTGTGATGGACCCTTACTTCTCTACCTCACGGATAATAACGCACCTATATTGTCTTGGAGTTTTTAGACGACATTCTAACATATTTGATATCTACAGGTGACTATAGTCTCTTACCATTAGAAAAGTCACCAAATTACTTGCTATGATATAAAAAATGCTAGTACGAGTATACCACTGGGCAGTTGTACATAAATTGTGTTAATTTTAAATGGCAAACAAATTTGATTAATTTTGACATGATGTCTTAGGCTTCTTATTTAGGAAAATAGTAAAAATATTAGTAACGCGTAAGGAGTGTTGTCATAAGTACAAAATAAAATGTTGTTAAAATACGTATACCTAGTGATAAATGTTTATGCAGTTTTAATAGTATAATAATAACAGTATTTTCAGTATATTGTATATAAATATAACTTGACATAAATTTGATGTTACCAAAGGCGATATATCATTTACTGATAATTACTTTAATAGCAGTGGTTTTGGTCAAACATTTACTAAAGGCCGCTGACACTATCAATTTAATTTTATACATGGCTTCACTATTTACTTACTTAAATTAAAAAAAAAAAAACAAACATTCATTGTTGTGTAATACAAAGCTTGAAACGTCCTTTGCGATATTTGTTAACTAACATTAAGTATTAGGACAAATGTCGCCTCACACGATTCATTAGCGACTACGATATCATTGTCTGTGTCAGCGTAGTACTAGATAGTAAGTGGCTGGTTTAAACTTTCATTGCTAGTCTGTTATTGAATAAATTACATTGCATTGAGTTGTATTTCAATGTTTATTAAAAAGAATATTAAACGTATATAAAAATAATGAAATCTAACAAATTATCCATGTCTAAATAATTGAGGTTTTTAACTAATTTGTTCGTGTACCGTCTAAAAAATATTCCCAAAACTTTGTTAATAAAGTGAATACCGTTTCCGATATTCTTTATACTATACATATACAGTGTATAGGATAGGATGGGACTATTTGAGCAAGATTAAATTCTAACCTTTGAGGGTCAAACATTAACTTACTAATATATGGACATCGGGTTTCATACTAAAATCGCGAAAAAAATGTACCAATTACACATCTCAGAAATACAAATGTTAACAAAATAATTTAAACACTAAATTCATTATTTGACGATTTAATTTTGATTGTTTCGATCAGAAATGAAAAATTGCTCGTAAAATTTAGTAACTTACGCAAAAATTAATTAAGAAATATAATATTCCATCTTTTCACTATACAATACGGCATTCTTAGTCTCGTGTCAGTCTCACTGGTAAATTACGACTAACGCGAAATTGTTTCTCTTTTTAAGTTTTGTTTCTCTTTTAATTGGTACACTTTTAGAGCGCGGGCCCGATTTCCATATATTTGTAAGTCAATGGGGTCAAAGAAAAAAACAGTTCAATTTGCAAACTTCCGCGGAACTTGACTTGAGACCTCTGGGTCATCGCAGAGGTCTCACGTGAGGCTCCACGATTGAAGGAAATTAATAAATGTGTAAATCGAGTGACTCTCCCTAAAATGCAAGTAATTTATTTTCTTTAAATTAAGATTATAAGTTACCTAAGCCTAATGCCTTTTCAAATACATCCTGCTCTTATTTGTCAGGCAGAATTTGAGTGCTACCATAGACACTAGACAATCCTCAACATCCCCGCTCTAAACTACTATAAAAAAATTAACATAAAACAGTAAATTTGTCAAATTTACAAGGAAAGGAGATTTAATAAATTTAGATGTCGTTGATTAAACAAAGATGTCAAAAGCACACTCATCCTATTATATAGGTATTTCTTTGACATTTACACTATTTTAATTTATTAAAAATACGTTCACGCCCGTATCCCTGAAGATGTTGGCAGAGGTACAACCAGTGCACCCTCAAAATATTTATTGCAATTAAAATTTTGTATATAAGGTAGTATATCAAAAAACGAATCGTCAAAATTTGTGGTTTCCTTTTCTCTTTTAAATGAAATTGTTTTGTTACATTAAATGAGTAAGGTAAAAGAAATAGGAAAAAGTTTCTGAAAAAAAGATGGACAAGTTAAAGATCTATAGACCAATGGATTATTATTTGTCTAATGTCCATAAAGCAAAACATCATTTTTCGTTTTTTTTCTTGATTACCACCCTTTTTGACGGTCCACATTTATACTTAAGTATCTTCTTCTTGTTTAAATTGATATGATTCTGCAATGCCATGGTTTCCAATATTTGCAACATACATTGCTGCTGTCGAGTTTTGTACTTATTATGCATTTAATATACATTCTTTATACAATATATTCCAATTATAATAACAGCTAATTTATTAATTATATAAATTCATAATGTGTAAAAAATAATTTATATTTTTGCTGTGAAATAATAATATTGCCTGAATTTAAATTCAACATACTTTATGTCAGGTTATATCAATAGGGAGCAAATACAGTGTTCGTATAAGTTCTACAAAAGTGCCATAATGTACACGACTTTTGTAAGTAATAAATGTGCTATTTGTAACGTGACTTTTATTTTAGAGGAAGATTCCCCTCTTAGTCTTGTCGCCTCTGTGGTCTAGTGGTCCAGTGTTGACGTTGACCACATGAGGTCCCGGGTTCGATTCCCGAGTCGGGCACATCAAAAAAAGTGTTTTTTCAGTTTTCTGAGAAACACAAAGTTGCCCGGGATTGGAAAGTGCCTGGTTGGCGATAGGCTTGCCACCTATCATATTTGTGGGACCAAGTATCTTCGGCAAATCGTGGATGCACTTGTTGTACCTCTGCCTACCCCTTCGGGGATACGGGCGTGAAGATACTGTTTTTCCCTCTCTTAGATTTAGCTTATAGCTTAATAAATAAAAATTTGACCTAAAGTTATGCAACTAAATTAATTTAATTAAATCGTCGTAGGACACCTTTTTTTTATTATCGATAGGGAAGCGCTTGACCACGATCTCGCCTGATGGTAAGCTAAGATGCGGCCTAAGATGGAACGCGCTTCCCTAGAAGGTACCTGTTCACTCTTCTCTTGAAGATCCTCAGATTGTACCCGTCGGGGAACACAAACTCAGGAAGCATGTTCCAGTCCCTTGCGGTGCGGATCAAGAATGTCGAGTCGAACCGCTTTGTCCGAGTAGATATTGAATATTGGAGCTTTTCAAAACGACTTCCCAAAAAGAAAGAGGTTCTCACTAACTTTTTATGTATGTTTACCGATTACTCGAGGACGCCTGAGCCGATTCGGAAAATTCAATTTTTGTTTCAAAGGGTTACATTTCCCAGGTGGTCCCATTTTAGTTTGGTGGAGATCTGACGCAGGTTTCCGGAAATACAGGAAGTAGGAAGTCGGTTGCAGGTTAACTAGGTTTTTATCCCCTTCTGCCATCCTAGCACAAGGATCCCAACGCACTATTTATTACTATACGTGATGGTCATCACTTTTCATCAGAGTCATTTGCGATTCTATGATATAAAAAATACGAAAACAAAAGGGCATAATAAATGTATACGAGCATACGAACTACTTAAACATGATATGAATAAAGTAGGGGACTGTATGCTGGAAGCTTTTAGCGAACGACCTTTCATTGATTTTACTGAACTTACCCACTGGCATGTCAATTCTACTGAAAAAATAACATTGCACTCTGTTACTTAAACTATAAGGTACATTATTGCTTAAAAATGGAAGCAACTGTTACAACTGGCCTCAATAATTAATTTCAAGCGTAGTGAGGTGTTAAATAATGATATAGCGAAGTGATGATTTTAGAAAAAGATAATCGATCTAGAGCAATATGGCTTTTATATTTGGCGAGATTTTTAAATCTGGCAATAACTTGAGAGAAACTAGACTGTAAGTAATATGAGGAAATATCTGCAGGCTTTGATTGATACAATATACTCGCTGACCCGGCAAACGTTCTGCCATATAAATTATTTGTATTGAATATTTTGGTAGAAGAGTGAAATTTTTTGATGTCAAATCAATACAAAGAAAATTTTTTGTCGTATTCCTCCAAAACGGCTCGACAGATTCAGCCCGTGATGACTTGGGCTCCTTTGGAGAATAGGCCAAATGCCGTTCTGCCAGGCAGTTTGTAAAGGCGAACAATTGGGTATACGTGTCAGTACCATCGTGACTAATAGGTGGTAGAGTTTTTTAACGTGACATTCAGATTTTGGCACCACCGCCTTACTTATTTGTGTCGCAATCGGATGGTAGGGTATCCGATAGACTCGTGCATACCTTTTCTTACCTTAATTGCGTTACCTTCCCGCTATTTAAATAGCAACTCACCATTAACATCTTTGGTGTCTGTAGGCGGTGGTTGTCTATTTTCATCAGGAGATTCATCTACTTGTTTGCTGTCTTATGATCTAAAATAATATACTTTATTTAAAAAATCTTATTTTAATTAAAAATACAAAAATCTAAAACAATGAAAAACCTAAAAATATTTTAGGCCGTTAAAGAATGTTTTTACTCTACATGACTATAAAGAATGGGTGAAACGACCTTGAAATACAAGTGATGAATTAAAAACAATAGTACCCAATTATATATGTACTGAGCAAACAAAATAAATAATACCAGTTACAGAAAAGCATTAATTAGTAACGCTTTTGTGTTCCCTTTATGAATTCATTTTAACCAGTCAGGCGCGTTTAGGTGCCTCATAACCATAAGTTTATAATTCACGAGTTATTTCAGTCGTAATGTTGAAAGGAAGAAGACCCTTTCCGACATACATTCATTATTTAGATACGATTCAACTACCTTTAAATATTTTTTTTAGATTTTGATTAATTCCATTATCTGTTTTAGAATACCACCTTCGTCCTCCAGGCCGCTGCATTGTAAAAGGTTTTGTTGGATCCCATGGTAAAAACTTTTTTCTGGGATAAAATGTATTTGATATGCTGTTCTATGCCATGATCTATATGTGTGCCAAATTTCATCCAAATTGGTTCAGCCGTTTTTGCGTGAAAGAGTAATAAATATAATCCAAACATACTTTCGCATTTATAATGTAGCTGGATCTACATGTGCCAAATTTCATCCAAATCGGTTCAACCGTTTTTGCGTGTTTAAGTAACAAACATCCATTCATCCGAACATCCAAACTTTCGCATTTATAATTTTAATATAGGTTAATTGGACTAGTAGGATTAGTAGGCTATTAATAAAAAAACATCAAGATCGAACTCCATTCATACCAATTGGAGAAATCATTTTTATTTATTTGAATGATATGAATACCGAAGCTTGCATAGATCTGCCAATCTGCCGTGTTGACTGCCTAAATAGGCTGACTAAATACTCTACTTGTAGCCTGTTACTTTAAATCAGGAGTCGTTTAAATCATGAGCCTGTTAGTTTAAATCTGAGTACGAATTCCGAATCGAGTTCAGTCAGATTAGTTTATCCGGCCGCTCTCTGAAAAGTAGCCCATACATAAATCTGCAAGGCAATACGTAAAAGGCGAACGATTAGCTACACGTATCTTAACCATCGTAACAACGTGTGTTTACGTCCTCCTGTTTTAAAAAATGGTTCGATCGCATGAAAAAAATATTTAAAATGTAAATGAGATTATTTTGAAAAGCAATAAACATAATATTTTGGGTATAACATGTTGTTTTTTTAAGTTACGCAAAACTTATAGTGTGACCTACGTCTACTATGTTATTTTCTTAGCGGCTAAAGTCAGTTGTTAAACTTAAAGAGATTTTATTATTTAGTCTATGGTTGAATTTCGACTACAGGCGATCGAATAAAATGTATCTGATAAAATAGCATTAGTATGTACTTCGAGTGTAGGTATGCCTTCTTCTACTTTGGTTCTTTGTTGTTTTGGCATTTGTTTGTTGGCGGCCATGTGTCAGGTAACAGGGGTTAAAAGCAGGTAAAATAGTACTCACTTTTCTTTAAATTTTTAAAATGCTCAGTATTGATTTTTACGTATAAACGAAAAGTACCGTATAAATTTTAATTTCTTTGAGATATACTTAGCCAAATATGAAACATAAAAAATAATAAGACAGTGCCTGACAGAAGTGAAACATTAAAGTCATTTTATATGTACAGATGGGCAGAAAATCGCAGATCAAATGAAAGAGGGTGATAGTTGCGATTATTTGCAATAAAAATATCTCTACGACAGAGCTCAATCTCGATCTTCTTAGAAGTTTCGACTATACTAAACACCATCGTCAAAAACACTAATATTTTAGTGTTCTTCTTCTTCGATCTTCTTAGAAGTTTCGACTACACTAAACACCATCGTCGAAAACACTAATATTTTAGTGTTTTTAACGATGGTGGTCAAAAACACTAAAATATTAGTGTTTTTGACGATGGTGTTTAGTGTAGTCGAAACTTCTAAGAAGATCGAGATTGAGCTCTGTCGTAGAGATATGTTTATTGCAAATAATCGCAACTATCACCCTCTTTCATTTGATCTGCGACTAAAATATTAGTGTTTTTGACGATGGTGTTTAGTTGCCTCTATGGAATGTATTAACACTACCAAAGTGTTTTTATGATATTGGGTACCATGATTTATGAGTATCGGCACCTTTTTCGATTACTTTTAAGTGTAATGACAATAATTTTTAATGAAAAATTATTTGTAACTTTAGAATTTTGCTGAAAAAAAAACGTACTAACAAAAAAGTGAACTTGTATTAAAAAAACTTACCTATAATAATCCCAACTAGCACCCTGTTTCGTTTGATCCACGATTTTTTGCCTAACCTGTATAAAACGATGCTGGTATTTTTTCATGTGAAAACAGATGATCACGGAGATGACACTTACCTAGATCAAAAAATACGTTTAAATCTAATTATCCGTCGCAAACAATGTACAAACCTTAGTATAATAACCATTGATATAAAAAACCCTTATATATCAATGATAATAACGCTAAAAACCTTGAATAAATTCAAGTGACAGCCGTCAGCTCCTGATTGATATTAATTGTAACAGACGGACCATCTGTGAATCACCAGTCTCAAGGATTGTTCAGAGAAAATATTCTCAAATCTTAGGATTAATTAATTTGCTATTAATAAACTTACAGATCAACAGGAATGTATTTTATTAATATACTTAGTTAATTCTCATTATTTCAACGGTACCAGCTACTGTTAAAACGCGTGAGAATCAAATCCCCGGTTAAGCCATTTTTTAAATAATAGAATAGCCAACACGCAGATGAATCTTCTGATGAAATGAGATAACCATCATCTATAGATATGTCCTATATGTATATCTATACTTATATATAATCGCCTCTGTAGTCTAGTGGTCCGGTGTCGGAGTTTACCACATGAGTTCTCGGGTTCGATTCCTGGGTCGGGTAATACAAAAATGTGTTTTTCAGTTTTCTGATAAAAACAGCATTGCCCTGGATTGGAAAGTGCCTGGTTGGCGATAGGCTGGCCACCTATCACATTGTGGGACCGAGTATCTTCAGCTAATCGTGGTTGCACTTGTTGTAACTCTGCCTACCCTTTCAGGGATACGGGCGTGAAGATACTTTATAGATATGTTAATGGTAATTTGCTCTCCATCTGGCACCTTGAAATGCCACACGCAAAGTTTATCGGCTACGTTAACCTCTAGCTGGTACATGACAGTGATAAACACTGACGCTATTGTGGCAGGAATTGGTAAGGGGATGATAACAAATCACGGCAAGACGTTGTCGAACTCTAGGACCTAGTGATACTTTACGCCGTGTTGGTCCCGGCCTCCTTTGAAGAATAGACCAACTGCCGTTCTGCCAGGCAGGTCATAAAAGGCGACCGATTGGCTATCGAGTCACTACCATCGTGGCTACTAAGTGGTAGAGTTCTGCATTGTCTCGCCCGGGTCTGGTACCACCGCCTTACTTATTCCTGCCGCAATAGCGACAGTGCTTGTCGCTGTCGTGTTCCGGTTTGGAGGGTAAGGTAGCCGGTAAACTTATGCATGTGGCATTAGACCTCACCACAAGATAGCAACGCACCATTAACATCTTTGGTGTCTATAGGCGATGGTTGACTCTTTCCATCAGGAGACCCATCTGCTTGTTTGCTATCTTATCATATAAAAAAAATACTTACGATTACTACGATGATAGTAAAAAATGTTCCAGTACTAGATTACGATTTGGTGACTTTTTCTAGTTTTAATAAGGTTTTTTGAACGAAACAATTTATGAGATTAAGTCATGCAGAATGTTGCAATATTTTTAAGGGTCCTGTATTTTACCATTGCATTAAGTTCAGATAAGTAAACAATCTTATACAAACTATTTTCCCTAATACAACCTAAATTCTTAACTTACCGTCGATAATCGATAGGAATATTGTGGAAAAAATATTGTGGTATTGAAGCTGTAGGCAGATTCAAGCTAAATTCATTCTTAAAGACTGATTAATGTCAAACAGGTTAAATTAAAAAAATGTCAAACAGGTTAAATTCTCAAAATAAGTGATCATTGATAAAGGTGATTTTAATTTCGTAACGCTTATGGCATTTAGAGGTACATATGTATTTTTAACAGGTAAAAGAAGGCTTCTCTTTTCTAAAGAGGATTTTGGAAATAACTAAGTCTCAAAATTCTAAATTGAACTTTTTTTTATATATTATAAGATAGCAAACAAGCAGATGGGTCTCCTAATGGAAAGAGTTAACCATCGCCTATAGACACCAAAGATGTTAATGGTGCGTTGCTATCTTGTGGCGAGGTCTAATGCCACATGCATAAGTTTACCGGCTACCTTACCCTCCAAACTGAAACACAACAGTGACCAGCAGTGACGCTATTACGGCAGGAATAGGAAAGGCGGTGGTACTAGACCCGGTCGAGCCGATGCTGAACTCTACCACCTAGTAGTCATGCATAGCCACTCGGTCGCCTTTTACGACCTGCCTGGCAGAACGGCAGTTGGCCTATTCTTCAAAGGAGCCCGGAACCAACTTTACTGTAATTCAAATTTAAAACACTATTAAAAGGTATTTTTAACATGAGACATAAGAATAGTCTACCAAAATATATTTTTTTGATCGAAACAAGTTAGGCATCTTTAAGAAACAAATTCATAAAACTTTTTAGACTTAGAATTAGTTCAAAAATATAAATTAATTTACCTTAATACCTATGGTATTTTCTACATCGTGTGTTGTAGACTGAGATTTATTATACTGTAAGCTGTAAAAAGGTTTCTTACTCAAGTTGACTTCGTTAAATGAATTTTTAATGAAAGTTACAATCATGATATCGATATATTTAGGGTAGTCAAATTTTTAATGCTATTTCATAATTGATGTTTTCTTAATTTGTCTGTTTTTGTCTACTGACCATGTAGGAGACTGATCATCGTCATATTTACCAACATAAATACTACCATAAGATAGCAAACAAGCTGATGGGTCTCTTGATGGAAAGAGTCAACCATAACCTATAGACACAAAAGGTGTTAATGGTGCGTTGCTATATTGTGGCGAGGTTACATGCATAAGTTTACCGGCTACCTTACCCTCCAAACCCGAACACGATAGTGACAAGCACTGACGCTATTGCAGCAGGAATAGGTAAGGTAAGTGGTACCATACCCGGGCGAGACAATGCAGAACTCTACCACCTAGTAGCCACAATGGCAGTGACTCGTATAACCAATCGGTCGCCATTTACGACCTGTCTGGCAGAACGGCAGTTAGTCTATTCTTCAAAGGAGCCCAGGACCAACACGGAGTAAAAGTATTACAACTTTAACGTTATTCTCAGCTGGCACGAGAACCCTTATCAATGAAACTGATTTAAAGTTTAAAGTTGCTAAGAGAGAAAAGGTGCAGACTATGATTGCAGTATCAGTGGCAGACGATCCGACAGGAAACTAAACTAATTAACATAACTTGAACCACATTGCAGGCAGGACTGCCAACTATTAGAGCAAAAGTAAAATTGATTGAAACTGTGACGTGGTAAGCACGACAACGACGATATCACTTGGAGAAACTTTCTTCGTGACCAAGCTCAGCACTGGCCAAAATAAAGTGATTTGCATGGATAACAAGAGGAATTTCCAGGCTTGGACTTATGAAGTTAGTCAAAAACGTTAGCCTTAGATATCAACAATTTATGATAATGGTGAATGTTCATTATTACATTATGAACAGGAAAAGATCGATAACGATAAGAAATCGATTTAAAGTAAACAATGGTGAATCCCTAAATTCCCTACCTTTATCGTACCGCTAAATAAATGTCTTTATAAACATGCCAAAAAAGGTTCGGCTACAACATAAACGATAATATTTTTATTTATTTATTTATTTATTTAATACTTTATTGTACACAATAGAACAACACACAAAATTACAGCAAGCAGTATTTTTAAAAAGGTACAAAAGGTGAGCTTATCTCTAAAAAAGAGATTTCTTACAGCCAACCCGGTAAAGTGAAATACTTGACCATTAATATAAGTCGAAGTGTACAATATACTAAAAATATTTAAACACATCTATTAATGAAACCTAAAGTACTTCAGCAATATAAAGACAGGCACTTAAATTATATTTACAGCGTTAGGTATCTACTAGAAATTAAAACAAAAAAAATATATATAACTACTGTGAAACATTAAATGATATTAACCTCTTGAGATGAGTACGTGTTGCTCAAAAAATACGAACTCGTAAGATCTATTTAAAAATAAGAAAAAAAAACATTACAAATTATATTAATGTGGAATAGACAAATAATGATTCCTTAGATTGTGTTTAAAAGAATTTATAGATTGACTCATGCGAACTTGAAGTGGTAATGAATTCCAAAGCCTTATTGCCTGAATCGTAAAAGAGTTAGAGAAAAAACTGGAATTATGAGATGGAAAACGGAGAAGATTGCTGACATTAGTCCTACAAGTAGAATCAGGAGGGTGTAAATAGTTAAACGAATCACGTAGATAAGCGGGAGAAGAAGGGTTAAATAAAATGTTATAGAGTAAGCAAAGGATATGAGTGTTCCTACGCAAACGTATCGGAAGCCACTTAAGTTGGGTTCTAAACTTGGATATGTGGTCAAACTTTCGAAGACCAAATATATAACGAATACAGGTGTTTTGTAGCCTTTCGAGCTTATCTACAAGCACTTCCGTAGCATCCAAGAAACATGAATCAGCATAATCTATTATCGGTAAAATAAGCGTTTGCATCAAGGAAATTTTAGTTTTTAGGGGTAGAAAATTTTGGAGGCGCTTTAAAGAGTGAAGTGCGTAGTATACTCTTTTACTGATCTGATTTATATGTAAATCCCAAGATAAATCCGCAGCTATAGTAACCCCTAGATATTTAACAGAAGAAGCAAATGGAATTGGGGTCCCAAGGTAAACTACTGGTGGAATATGTAAATCTGAAAGCACTTTGCACATATACCGGCTACCAACTATTATAGCCTGGGATTTCTGTGCATTCAGCTGTAAGCCAAAGGCCTTGGCCCAAGCAGCAATTTTGCTAAGGTCATTATTAATTAGGTTTATAGTGTTAGCTACATCCATGATACAAGAGCGACGATAAATTTGGTAATATATATAATAATTTTGATAATGTTATTGACCCACATGCCCTTTTTGGGTCCGATGGGGATTTTGAGAATAGAAATAAAAATTATCACGCCGCTTACCTTGCGGAGTAGGAAGCAAAATTAAAATCAATATCGTTCTCCGGCTCGCAACTATCAATAAATTCTGTCTGGATATTATGAAATTCCAAACGAATTCCAATTTCGTTAGTAATACATTTTCATACTCGGTAGCTCCCAAAACAGGGATTTTTATATCGTCATATATTCTTGTCACGTACGTCCAAGGCGAGGACGGTCAATTACTATTTAAATTACATTTATATTATTTAATCAGACAAATATAAGATTTGAACTGCTCGCACTAGAATATATCGATCATGTCATAATACGTCGATTGCTGTTAGTTGTCAGTAGTTTTATTGGTCAGGTCCTACCTTCGATAAACTACCGTTATTTACTTATTTTATTAGAAAAACAGTACAATAATTATATAACTTAAAAATTTAACATTATAATACATTTATACACATTTCGCATATACCACATACCACATATACCATCTTCCTACCTCATTATTATAATTTGCGGAGCAAAACACGAAAACAGCTGATGATCCTCGAATATAAATCATGCAGTCTCAGGTCTAAGTTACTATGTATTTGCAATATAATAAAGTAACGGAATACCAAATTTAGTGTCGATCAGGGCTGTACCAGTTGCTTAATTTCTTTTATTAAGCAGAAAAGAGGAATTCCCCATTCAAAGATCATGAAATATTTTCATGTTTTGCTTTGCATAAAAAGGTCAACGTTAGTCTTATGGTAAAGAAATGTGTCAAGGGTTTTTAAAAGTAAATTCAAGCCTTAGATCACAAGTTCAAAAAAATTTATTCATTATATATAAAATTTATATAGGTACTTATCTGTAGATCTTTTTAGACAATCTGATTAATTTTTAAATTCGAATTGCCCTTGACTTCTTTCGCCTTTAAAATTTTTGTTGTGTCGAAAATCATACCGCCCAAGGCCTGAGCCTCATGGGCCTATGGGAGAATTCATGACAGGTCGCAACTATTCATTGACTCATTCACCATCATGTAAGTTTGCGGTGTATTTACTCCCTGTTATCTCCACTCAGTAAAAGGTATATGATTTATTTAATTAAACAACGACT